>CM075650.1:49033705-50283705 GCA_037953625.1 Crotalaria pallida | reverse complement strand
CATGAAAACAGAGAAGAGAAAATGAAATTGCATTAATAACAAGAGCTCAAGAGTAGATAATACAATACCAAAGGGATTAACCCTTGAAGTCTAGCCTTCCATGGCCATAAATGAAGAAAAACGAGTAGAAATGGGGAAGAACAAAACCCTAGCAGCCACCACCACTTGGGAGAGCCAAGAGAGAAGTTCTAACCTAGAGAGAGAGTGAGAAATCTGAAATGGGAGTGTGTCTTGGAGGTTACACGAATTTCCCCTCTTAAGACACAAAATGGGCCTAAAACATGGGCCCAAGTCCTAAGAAACACTATTCTGAACATTACAATTAAAAAGGGACCTAAATGCAAATTACAATCTTCACTTCAATACTTCAATCTTCATTTCCAAACTTCCCAAAGTGTCCTTGTGCCAAATATTACCTGAAAATAGAAATAGAATTAATTAGGCTAAATAATTCCAAATTAAACAATATTCGGAATATTAGTCCAATAAACTCTAAATCAATAAATCAAGCTAATCAATGTCAAATGGGCAACAAGTATCAATAATAGGAGTAAAGTAATGCAAGGAATAATGGGAAATAAAATGCTCATCAAATACCCCCACACTTATCCTTTTGCACTCCTGGGCAAAACCAAAAGATAGGACTATGAAGATCAATATGCACCAAAGTGAATCATGCAACAAGATGACTACAACTAAGAAATGCAAACCTAAGAGATTACATACTTCACAATGAATTCTAGGAAATGCAAAGAAATGGGCAAACTCAAGCACACAAAATGGTTAAGGATCAAAGAGTCAAAGCATCCGCGAACATCATCCAATTACTTCAAGTATGCAAAGAAACCAATGACATCAAGAGGATAGTCACAAATATGATAGAAACTCACAAGGATCACTCAAAAGTGTTTACACCGAAGTGTTTGGGGTTAATCATTATTTACACTCAAGGCACATCATGAAAAACAAACACAACCATAAGCTTGACAAGCCTCTAACATCAACCATCAACACACATGCACAAAATGATCAAAAGGTCTTTTAAGGGTTGTAATGGGGCCAAGGACAAGGTAGGATAAAAATATGGGAATGTAGCTAAAACCAAAGGAATAGAGGAGCAATGGGGAATAAGTAAAAAGTAAGCAAAATCCACCCCAAAATCAACTACCACTAATTCCAATCCTCTTTGCCTCAACAACCTTTTATTCACTTTTTTTTTTCTCTTCTTTTTTTTTCTTTTTATTTTTGCATTTTTTTTTTGTATTTTTGTCTTCTATTTTTTTTGTTTTGTTTTTGAGAGATATACAAAAAGAAAAGAAGAAACAACACAAATGGCATGAAGATGAAGCCATAACTATAACAACCAATGAGGCAAAACCAAGAACTCAACCAATTAAAGCATAAAGCACACTTCTTACCTAATACCCATTCCCAAAACAATTCCAAAGCTCCAAAATTCCCTAAGGTTAGGACAATCATGGTTTTTCAGTCATAGGCTTGTAATGAGCTAAAGAACAAGGAAAGGGATAAAAAGGCTCAAAGGGGCTAGCAAAGGATACATTCATTCAAGGTAGGCTCATATGGCTAGTAGCTTATTCAAGAAAGAAAGTGCCTAAATCATTTCAAAATGTGCATGAGCAATCAAGTATCAACAAGAGTCAAGTCAAGTTCTAGAGTGCATGTAATCCAGAGTGCAATCACACATGAAAGAAAATTAGGTGGCATATATAGCAATCCACCCACAATTAAGGCTCAAATCCTCACAAAAGGGACAATTCTATCACAGTGTTACCACCTCTTAATTATCAAAAGCAACTTTACACACAGAAATGCATGAATTCAGACACAAGATACCAAAACTCTACTAAAGTGAAGCAAAAACATGCAAGAAAATGCCCAAAACTAAGCAAAACCTAAAAAAAAAAATCAAAGCAAAATATGCAACCTAAACTACTCTCCCCCCCACACTTAAATCACACATTGTCCTCAATGGAACACAAATAGCAGAATCAGACAGATATAGACAAGTGTAATAAAAAGAGTAAGGAAGGAGAAAAGGAGACTCCCTAAGTCATGGTTGTTCAAAAGTGGGGTCGACCAATGAGGCCTCCTCCACAGGTGCGTCATCCAAAGAAGGGGTGGTTAGGAAAGGCTTGAGTCGGTGGCCATTGACTTTGAAGCTCTTGTTCGTGGACTCACTCTTGATCTCCACAGTGCCATAAGGAAACACTTGGGTGACTACAAACGGTCCAATCCATTTAGAGCGGAGCTTTCCACTCATGAGTCCAAGCCTAGAGTTGTAGAGCAAAACTTTTTGACCAACCAAGAACTCCTTTCTGGAAATGGAGTTATCATGAAGCTTCTTGGTCTTCTCTTTGTAGAATTTGGAGTTCTCATAGGCCTCCAAGCGGATCTCATCTAGCTCACTCAACTGCAGCTTCCTCTCCTCACCCGCTTGATCAAGAGCTAAGTTACATTGCTTCACAGCCCAATATGCACGGTGCTCTATCTCCACAGGCAGGTGGCACGCCTTACCAAAGACAACCCGATAGGGTGACATCCCTATGGGTGCCTTGTAAGCGGTCCGATGGGCCCACAGAGCATCCTCCAATCGTGTGCTCCAATCCTTTCTATTAGGCTTCACCATCTTCTCCAAAATCCGCTTGATCTCTCTATTTGAAATCTCCGCTTGCCCGTTGGTTTGGGGGTGATAGGGTGTAGAGACTTTGTGCACAACCCCATACTTCTTGAGCAAAGCTTGCATGGATCTATTGCAGAAGTGTGTGCCTTGGTCACTGACTATGGCTCTAGGTATGCCAAACCTGCAAAGGATATTAGACCTGACAAAATCTACAACAACCTGAGCATCATTAGTCCTGGTGGCCTTAGCTTCCACCCATTTGGATACGTAATCCACAGCAAGTAAGATATAATAAAAACCAAAAGAAACAGGAAATGGGCCCATGAAATCTATACCCCAGACGTCAAACACCTCACAAAACAACATAGGTTGTTGCGGCATCTGTTGCCTCCAAGATAGGGCGCCTCCTGCTCTTTGACACTGCTCACACGAGCTGCAGATGTTGCTCGCATCCTTGAAAATGGTAGGCCAATAAAATCCAGAATCCAGCACCTTTCGTGCTGTCCTTTGAGTACCAAGGTGGCCTCCCACTGGTGAAGCATGGCAAAATTGGAGAACCGATTGGATCTCCTGGTCTGGAATGCACCTGCGAATGACCTGATCACTGCAAAAACGCCATAAATAGGGGTCATCCCATACATAATGCTTGGCATCGCTCTTTAATTTGTCTCTTTGAGCTTTGGATGCCAAGGCAGGAAAAACAGAAGCAACGAGATAATTAACAATGTCTGCAAACCAAGGAGTTTGGGGAAGGGGATGGGAAACATGTAAAGATAAAAGCTGCTCATCCGGGAAGTTATCCCGGATAGGAAATGCATCCTCCTCTCTCTCTATCCTGCTCAAGTGGTCTGCGACAAGGTTATGCGCACCACTCCGATCCTGAATCTCAAGATCAAACTCCTGGAGGAGCAACATCCACCTAATCAACCTAGGTTTGGAATCTGTCTTTTTCAAAAGATACTTCAGAGCAGCATGATCAGTGTACACTACAACCTTAGAACCAAGCAAATATGATCTAAACTTGTCAAGTGCAAAAACAATAGCCAAAAGTTCTTTTTCAGTTGTTGTATAATTAACCTGTGCTGCATCTAAAGTCCTAGAAGCATAATAAATCACATGCGACAGCTTACCAACCCTTTGGGAGAGAACTGCTCCCAAAGCATAATTTGAAGCATCAGTCATGAGCTCAAATGGGAGGGTCCAATCAGGTGGTTGGATGATGGGAGTGGTGGTCAGTGCTTTCTTCAATTCATCAAATGCCCTCTTGCATTGGTCTCCAAATTCCCATGGGGCATCCTTTTGAAGCAACTTGGAAAGAGGAAGGGCAATGTTGCTAAAGTTCTGAATAAACCTGCGATAGAAACCTGCATGACCAAGAAAAGAACGCACCTCTCGCACGCAAGAGGGGTAAGGCAAATGTGATATTACATGCAGCTTAGCAGGGTCAACTTCTATGCCCTTGTACGAAACAATGTGCCCTAAGACTATGCCTTGTTCTACCATGAAGTGGCATTTTTCAAAATTCAAGACAAGGTTAGTCTCAATGCACCTGTTAAGCACCTTAGTCAAATTATCAAGACATGCATCAAATGAGGAGCCATAAACACTAAAATCATCCATGAAGACCTCTATGCAATGCTCGAGCAAGTCAGCGAAAATACTCATCATACATCTTTGAAATGTGGCAGGAGCATTGCATAGGCCAAAAGGCATCTTTCTATATGCAAATGTGCCAAAAGGACAGGTAAATGTGGTCTTATGTTGGTCCTCTGGTGCAATGCAAATTTGAAAATAACCAGAGAATCCATCTAAGAAGCAATAATGAGATTTACCTGCCAGGCGCTCCAACATCTGATCAATGAAGGGGAGAGGGAAATGATCCTTGCGAGTCGCCTGGTTGAGCTTTCTGTAATCAATGCAGACTCTCCAACTGTTCTGCACTCTAGTGGGAATCAGCTCATCCTTCTCATTTTTTACAACTGTGACACCAGACTTCTTGGGGACAACTTGCACCGGGCTCACCCAAGTGCTATCTGAAATTGGGTAGATGATACCCGCTTGGAGCAGCTTGGTGACCTCTTTCTTTACCACATCAAGAATCTGGGGGTTCAATCGTCTTTGGGGTTGTCTCACTGGTTTAGCCCCATCCTCCAACAAAATGCGGTGCATGCACATGGAGGGGCTAATTCCAGGAATATCCGCTAAAGTCCATCCAATTGCCCTCTTGTTCTTTCTTATCACATCCAGCAGTTTCTCCTCTTGATCAACAGAAAGTGAGGTAGAGATGATCACTGGGAGTTTCTGCTCATCCTCCAAGTAAGCATATTTGAGATGAGGAGGGAGGGGCTTCAGGTCCAATGAGGGTGCCTGCATAATAGATGGAACTAAAGGGACAGCAGAAATGGATTCTGTTGCCTGCACCTGAACAAGTAAATCAGACTCATGCATAACAGATATGGGGTTAGGGTTAGCATAATCTGAATCTATAACATATGAATCATCAGATGCAGTAGCAGAGTCTAAAAACTGGGCTATTTCAGTGCATGCGGTGCACCATCCAGAGTTAGTGCATGATGGACAAGTAAATGAATCAGTGAAAGATGGCAATTCAAAATCATGATGCAAAAAGTCAAGCATATGCTCATCTATCAAATCATCAAGCAAGTCCACATGGAAAACAGAGTGATCCTCAGGAAAATGTTTCATAGCATGGAAAATGTCAAATCGGATCACACTGCCATCAAACTCCATGGAAAGTGAACCTGAATGCACATCTATCTTGGTTCGGGCTGTTTTCAAAAATGGCCTCCCCAAAATAATAGGAATAGCATTACGGGGAGAGTCATCTTCCATATCAAGTATGTAAAAATCAGCAGGGAAGATCAACTCTTCAACCCGAACCAAGACATCCTCTATCAAACCTGCGGGGTGGGCAGTACTTCTATTTGCCAATTGAATCACTACACCCGTAGGTTGAAGAGGTCCAAGAGAAAGAGACTTAAAAACAGACATAGGCATGACATTTATGGATGCTCCTAAATCTAGCATAGCATTTTCAAACTTAACATTGCCTATGATGCAAGGTATAGAGAAAGTTCCAGGATCCTTACATTTTTCAGGAATGTGAGGGATAGGTTTACCTATGAGAGTGGAGACATTCCTTCCCATGCTTATCCTCTCATTGCCCTTGAGTCTTCTCTTATGAGTGCACAACTCCTTAAGGAACTTCGCATACCTTGGAATCTGTTTTATTGCATCAAGAAGGGGTATGTTGACTTCCACCTTCCTGAATGTGTCAAGAATGTCCTTGTCCACCTCTTCCACCCTTTTGTTTTGAGGCACTCTTGGTGGGAATGGAAGAGGAACAGGAGGAGGTTGTAGGACAACAGCAGGGCTTGTGGTTGAAGTTGAGGAGGGTTGAGTTGGATGATTCTTTTTGGTGCTAGCATGCTTACCTTCATCTACCACTTGGCTCTTCCCTTTAGAGGAAGCTAGAGCATCATTGTTGAGGTGAGGTTGTGGTGTGGGTGTGACAATCTGCTTTCCCGACCTCAGGTTGATGGCACTCACATTCTGATTCTGAGGGTTGATCACAGTTTGGGATGGCAACTTGTCAGAATTTTGAGATTGCAAGTTGTTGAGAGAAGTTGCCATTTGACCCATCTGATTTGTCAAAGTCTGAATGGATGCCTCTTGTCTCTGAATGGATGCTCTAGTCTCTTGTTGAAATTGGAGGTTTTGCATGGTCATTTGCCTCACCAACTCCTCCAAGGTAGGTTGGTTGGATGGAGGGGCTGATGGTGCAGGATGAACCACTTGCTGCTGTTGTTGTTGCCTTTGCTGCTGGATTGGAGGAGGTACATATGGTGGTCTACTCGGTCCAGCGGTGTTCTGAAATGGAACATTAGGAGGAGGTTGTTGTTGTTGATCAGACCACTTCAGATTGGGATGGTTCCTCCATCCAGGGTTGTATCTATTGGAAGAGAGGTCATGATTATGTTGTTGTGGGCCTCTATTGTTGTATATGTTTGCTGCATAGGCCTCGGGTTGGTCACCACTTGTCATCGGCTGTTGCTGCTGAAGGGAAGGGCATGCATCTGTGGGGTGCTCAATGGATGTGCATATGCCACACACTCTAGCAGGAAGTATCATCTTTTTCTGATTGACAGCCAATTGTGTGACCAATGTTGTGAGAGAATCAATTTTCTGCTCAAGCTTCTCAACCTTGCCCGAGTCTGCACCAACATCATTTACATCCCTCACAACTATTGCATCACTGTTGCTTCTTGCATGGAATTGTTGACAATTGGAAGCCATCTTCTCAATTTTGCTCCTGGCTTGTAAGGGTGTCATATCTCCCAATGTACCACCACTTGCAGCATCTACCATGTTTCTTTCCATGAAGTTGAGACCTTCATAAAAGTACTGGATGAGAAGCTGCTCTGAGATCTGATGGTGAGGGCAGGAAGCACACAACCTCTTGAATCTCTCCCAATAATCATAGAGACTCTCTCCATGTTGTTGCCTGATACCAGAAATTTCCTTTCTGATTGCAGTGGTCCTATTTGCAGGGAAGAATTTTTCTAGAAATGCCCTCTTCAAGTCATCCCAGCTTGTGATGGAACCAGGGGCCAAGTCAGATAACCAATCTTGTGCTAGACCCTCTAAGGAATGTGGAAATGCTCTGAGACATACATGATCCTCTTGCACATCATGTGGTTTCATTGTGGTGCACACTATATGGAATTTCTTGAGATGCTTATGAGGATCCTCACCTGCAAGACCATGAAACTTGGGCAACAAATGGATTAGTCCTGTTCTAAGCTCAAAAGGAACATCCTCATCAGGATACCGGATACACGAGTCTTCAATAGTGAAGTCAGGTGCAGCCAGCTCCCTAAGTGTCCTTTCCCTTGGTGGGGGTTGAGCCATGTTATCACAATGTATAGAATCAGATTGAATAAAAGTAGAAGGAATAGAAGAAATAGAAACAGAAACAGAATCAGAATTAGATGGACTATAAGATGACTCTGACTCACTACCTAATGACTGATTCCTATTTTGTCTAACTAATCTGTGATAAGTTCTATCAATTTCAGGGTTGTAAGGTTGCAAATAACTTGGGTTGCCCCTAGTCATGTACTGAACAGAACAGCATCAACCATAGCATACTGTAACAGATATGCATGACCAAAATCGGCAACAAAATTTATTATTTTTTAAAATTTTTTTCTTTATTTTTTTCAGCACCCTAAAATCATGAAAACATATCACAGAAAGTTTGAGGACAAAATTCAAAAGGGAACCAAGTCAAACAAATAAGTTACAAACAAAAAAGAAGAAAAATAAACTTGTAAAATAAAAAAGAAATAGTAAAGAACCGAATTTTTGGGGCCTTCCCATTATCGAAATTTCGATTTCGATTTCACAATTTCATTAGCTTATTTGGAAAATTCTCTTCGATTTGATATAAAATTCGTCCAATTCCGAGTTACGGATCAAAAGTTATGGCTGTTTGAAATTCGTGCTGATAAAACTTGAAAAAGGTTTTCTGCAATTCACAACCAATGATGATCTGAGTGACAGTGGCTTAACAAAACATCATCATATGATAATAGTAATGTGGATATAAATTTTTGTGCAAAAATACCACCCACAACTATGTGAACTAGCAACCACAGAATCAATCAAATACACTAATTGCAACAAAACAGCAAACAGCGCAACTTCAACCAGTTATCAGAATTGACTACTAGACCCTAAATCAGACACGACACACTATAATAACTATACTAACTACGACACTAACTAACTACTAATGACCTTTGGCAAGAACCGATATTCCCCGGCAACAGCGCCAAATTTTGATCGAGGCCGTACCCGATCAAAATAAAAGGTGTTTATTCTGTAGTACTAGGAAGGTGATCCTAGGTCGTTTCCCAGCGAATATCGGTCTAGGCAAAGTATCAAACACGTAGTGTGCAGTAAAATGGGGGGGGGGGGTTTTGTGTGTGACAAATGTGAAGAACAAAACATAAACAGAATATAAAAACTAAGAAAATCAGAAACAAAAGCGGGCAAACCCCTTTGGCTACGTACACTACTCAATCCTAGCTCACTAAAGATCGATTCCTCTCCTCTCCTCTGTCCAACTCGTGATAACCAAATACTAAGCGAAAATTCAGTTATCACTCCAAACCCTAACTTCTAATTAAGCATCAGAAACCAGAATTGGAGTTTTTACGAGTTAATACAAATTAAGCATTTATATTCATGTATTATCTCTACGAAATGGAATTAAGCAAACCACTACACATCGATAAACATGAAAACAGAGAAGAGAAAATGAAATTGCATTAATAACAAGAGCTCAAGAGTAGATAATACAATACCAAAGGGATTAACCCTTGAAGTCTAGCCTTCCATGGCCATAAATGAAGAAAAACGAGTAGAAATGGGGAAGAACAAAACCCTAGCAGCCACCACCACTTGGGAGAGCCAAGAGAGAAGTTCTAACCTAGAGAGAGAGTGAGAAATCTGAAATGGGAGTGTGTCTTGGAGGTTACACGAATTTCCCCTCTTAAGACACAAAATGGGCCTAAAACATGGGCCCAAGTCCTAAGAAACACTATTCTGAACATTACAATTAAAAAGGGACCTAAATGCAAATTACAATCTTCACTTCAATACTTCAATCTTCATTTCCAAACTTCCCAAAGTGTCCTTGTGCCAAATATTACCTGAAAATAGAAATAGAATTAATTAGGCTAAATAATTCCAAATTAAACAATATTCGGAATATTAGTCCAATAAACTCTAAATCAATAAATCAAGCTAATCAATGTCAAATGGGCAACAAGTATCAATAATAGGAGTAAAGTAATGCAAGGAATAATGGGAAATAAAATGCTCATCACTCAGCCAACGGCAAGTTGTCGTACCCTTCACATTTGGTAGTTGGGTAAATCTTGGAACTAATGTGGACTTCTTCCTTCCTAATCTTTTTAGTCGATTCATGGAAGAAGTTGATTGTGGGGCATTTAGTAGGAATTGTGTCTACTCTAATCAACTAAGCATTGGGGTGCTTCTTGTTCATGAATGCTTGTGTTTTTGAAAGATCCTAAACCTTACCGGTGCTAGTCAATCCTGGTGAGAAGATAAACTCTAAGGCGTTCTATCCTACAAAAATCTTCGCATGCCTCGATCCCAGGGTATCTATTCTGGGAAAGATTCTAAAACTATTTTGGAAATGCTAAATATTTCGAGTTTTCCCGTATCTAGCTAATGCAACTCCTGTCTTGCATCTATCCGAAGGACGATCGGAGGCGGATTAACCCGATCCCACACCCTTTAGCAAAGCGGTAACTGGGTATGTTGATGCCAAGTGGGGGAGCACTTCCTACCCTAATTAAAATTCTGTCTAGGTAAGGGCAAATCGAAGGACTGACGGAAGAAACCAAAGGGGATTAAAGATAGGAATCGCGAGTCCTATCACCGGGGTGATTCTCCATTTACAGAACCTAACGAAATTTCGGGGACAAAATTCCAATAAGTGGGGGAGAATTGTAACATCCCAAATTTAATTCCAAGTATAATCTATGTTGGGATGGTCTTAGGGTAGAAGAAATAGAGATATAAGTTAGAATCTAGCCAAAAATACATGTAGAACTAGGGTTAAAAACATAGAACCTTAGGAAATTAAAAATAAAAGATTTACAACTCTAAACACAAATTCCACCGTTGGATGTGAATATTAGTATGTGGGGAAGCTTGCTTTAAAATTTGAGGAATATCCAACGGGTAACGAAGAAGTTATGGCCTTTCAAAGTTTGGATACTACAAAATTGTGCAGCTTAATCGCCTCTTAATCGCCTCTTAATCGATTATGCTGCAATTTAATCGATTAAATCGTGCTGCTGCTGAAAAAAATAAAAGCAAAACACACACTCTTTCTTTCCCAAATTCGTTTCTCTCTTCCTCTCTCCCCTAGGGTTCCATTCTCTATCATCAAATCCACCAAGAGCAAGTGAGATTTCTTCATTCCATCAACAAATCTCTTCCTTCTTCACTTCAAGTAAGTGTTTAATGCCATGAATTTCCTCTTTTCTCTCTCCAAACTCGTTTTCCCTTTCTCTCTCTTGTCTTCCATGGTGGTTTTCAACTCTAGGCCATGGAAGCTTCTCATTTTCTTGAGTTTTGGCAAGAGGCTATGGCATAAATGCTAACTCTTCTTGTTATGGCTATTATATTAGGTTCCTCACTTTTCTCTCGGGTCATAACTCAATTGGTGGCAAGACTCTCAAGCTTAAAGCAAGTGTAACCGCCTTATCTCTAAGAGTTGAGGTAAGGAGTGAGTATTAGTGAGTATTACCATACTCTGGGGAATAGTTTATAGTATGTATATAATGCTTGCTAAGAGTTAGGTGTTAGTATAAGGATTAGGAAACCTAAGTTAGAAAATAATGGTAATATTAGAAACGAACTTAGTGTAACTCTATGATGGGGAATAGGAAATATAATTTGATTAGGCAAACCAATAAATTGAACTAGCTAAATGCATGATCTTGCTACTATATGTTATTATAGGTGCTACTTGATAATAATTGTTTAATGCTAATGTGTAGGATATTTTAGGTGCTTATCTGAGTTGTTGCTAATTATTATATATATTTGGTGTATTCTTGATCATTATTGTGAACTGTTCATTTGCTGCTCTAAGTGTTTAAGTGTTGTGAATTGTAATTGTGTTTATTTACTAGATGGTTTATGTGAGATTATTGGGAATGGTGTGCTTACTATTGTATATGGATATTTGTGACTTATTATGATTGTTTGGAAGTGGTGAGTATGTTGGCCTTTGACCTGAGGTAACATACTTTGTAAATATGGTAAGTATGTGGGCCTTTGACCTGAGGTGACTGTGAATTCAATGCTCCTAATTATGTGGATTATGTTTTGATGATGACAAAATAATTAACAAATCATGTCTTGAAGATATTGCAACATCAACATCAACAAGAAGTCAAGAAAAGAAGACAAGTGCCCAATCATTCTCAATCAAATATTAATTGTAAATTTCTAATTTATGTTGAGAGTGGGTAGAAATAGTTAGTCTCTTCTAGGAATAAATTTTTATATGTTTATTAAGTTGAGATTGACCAAAAATTAATACTTGAGAGGAAAAATAAAATTGAAAAATAATTTTTCCCATATCTGATCAAAATACTCGAGTATTTTGATAAAGACTCGAGTATATACTCGAGTATTTATAGAAAAACTCGAGTATTTGTGCCAGGTCAGCAATTATGACCGTTAGTCTTGTTCGTGCACCAATTCATTCGTGACCGACCAAAAAGACTCGAGTATTTACCAAAAGACTCGAGTATTTTTGTCCAGTCAGCAAAAATGAACGTTGGAGAGACTCAAAAACTCAATTGAGGGCATTTGAGTCTCATCCAACCCCAAGAGAGCAATTCAGAACCTTATTGTAAAATTTCTCTTTGAATTTGTGCAAGAACAAACAAGACAACAAGATCATATTGATTCAAGCTTTCTTAATTTACTCTTCTCAAGTGTTAATTCCCAAAAAGCTCAACTTCTCACTCATATTTACATTTCATTCCAAGTTGAGTTTTAGGCCTCAATTCTTACATTGAGCTGTGCTTATTTGTGCTAATCCATTGTGAGATTAGTAATACACATACAAAAAGCTTGATTATTCAAAGTCTTGGATTGTTCCCAAGCAAACCCTAAGTGGCTTAGGGTGTTGGAAGTCTTGAGAGGTTCTCAAGCACAAGACTAGGAGGTTCCTAGCCCGGTGGAGTTTCTTGAAGGGAGTTCAAGGAAGCTTTGTGAAGAGTTCTTCAATCACCGGAATCAAATTGGGGTAGAAATCAAGAGTTTGGTACACTCTTGAAAGGGTTAGGTTGAGTGAGGCCATTCTCAAGCAATCCTTTGTAATTTCTAACAATTTGATCATTAGTAGAAACTCCTAAGTGATTAGGAGGACTGGATGTAGCTCATTGTTGGAGTGAACCAGGATAAAATTGCTTGAGTGTCGGTTTATTGCTTTTAATCTACTTTCTAGCTCAATAGACTTAAGTCATTTCAATCAATTAGGATTTATACAATTAGGTAGCAAGTTCAAGGAATCTTTGTGTTTAAAAGTTATTTAGATTGCTTGCTATTCTGTTGGATAAGTTCCTGTTTATTATTGAATTGATTTGAGTTAAATTGCTGAATTTTCGTTTCTGGTTTTTCTGCTATCTGATAGGAAAAACTCGAGTATTTCAGAAAAGACTCGAGTTGTTCATCACTGAAAAACTCGAGTATTTAACAAAAGACTCGAGTCTTTTGTGTCTGATTCCAGAAAATTCAGTGTTAGCTCCATTCTTCAATTATCAATCGAAATATTTGGTATTAGTGCTTCAAAATACTATTCACCCCCCTCTAGTATTTGCTTAGCCCGCTTGTTGGTTTCCAACAAGTGGTATCAGAGCTCGGTCGAAAGATCGAGTGTAACAACTTTTTCGAAAAAGATCCTTTTGGAAACTAAATGGGCTCTAGCAATAACTTTGGTGGAGAAGGAGCTTCAATAAACCGTCCTCCACTATTTAATGGTGAAGGATATGTTTATTGGAAAACTCGCATGAAAGTTTTTATTGAAGCAATTGATATGGATATTTGGGATGCAATTGAAAATGGTCCTTTCATTCCCAAAAAGAAAATAAATGATGAAATTGTTGAAATTCCAAGGAGTAGTTGGAATGATGATGAAAAGAGAAAAGTTTCATTTGATTTAAAAGCTAAAAACATCATCTTTTCGGCCTTATCCCATGATGAATTTTATAGAGTTTCCCAATGTAAATCGGCAAAAGAAATGTGGGATACTTTGCAAGTCACACATGAGGGAACAAGTGAGGTTAGAGATGCAAGATTGAATTCTCTAACTCACGAATATGAATTGTTCCACATGTTGCCAAATGAAACCATTAGTGACTTGCAAAGGCGATTCTCTCACATTGTTAATCATTTGATTTCCTTGGGAAAATTATTTCGCAATGGTGAAACTACTAACAAAATTCTAAGATGTCTTGATAGGAGTTGGCAACCCAAGGTAACCGCCATCAAGGAATCTAGAGACATAAATAGCATGGACTTAGCCACTTTGTTTGGCAAACTCCAAGAGCATGAGATGGAGCTTACAAGACTTGGGATGCATGAGGAATCGGACAAAAAGAAAAAGGGCATAGCACTCAAAGCTTCAACTAAAGCTACAAAAGAAGTTGAAGAATGCTCTACAAGTGGAGATTCCGATGGTGAATCAAATCAAGAAGAATTTGGGATGTTTGTGAAAAGATTCAACAAATTTTTCAAAGGGAAGAAAGGTGGATCTTCATCCAATTTTAAGAGAACCAAAGACTCCAAACAAAGAGAAAAGAGTACCAATGATGGAGTTAAGTGTCATGAATGTGGAGGGGTTGGTCACATAAGAATGGAATGTGCCACATTCTTGAAGAAGAATGACAAGAAGACCCAAGAGACCAAAGGGAAGCGTGCATACATTGTTTGGGATGCACCGGAGAAGAGCCATGAATCATCTTCAAGTAGTTCCGGTGATGAAAATGCAAACCTTTGTCTCATGGCCAAGAACAATCATGAGTCCTCATCAAGAGCTAATCATGGCATGAGTGAAAGTGATGATGAGGTAACCTCTAGTTCTTCTTGTTCCTCTTCAAACTCCATTTCATATGATGATTTGCAAGAAGCCTACAATGAAATGTTAATTCAATTTAAAAGGCTTGCTAAAATTAATAAGGAAAAAGGAAAGAAAATTTTGGAGTTTCAACATGAAATTGATGAATTGCAAAAATCTATAAATGAGTTGAAACTTCAAAATGAATCCTTGGAACTTATTAATTCTAGTCATCAAAGTGATTGTGCAAATCATGAGGAAATTATCACTTCATGTGAGAGATGTGATGATCTTGAAAAAGAAGTGAAAGAGTTGAAAAACAAACTCACAATCTCACATAGTGATAGAAACCTCAACCGGTTGTTGAACTCTCAAAGACATAATCACAACAAAACCGGTTTAGGATATGTTCATAAAAAGGACAAAAAGTACAAGGTGGTTGGAACATTTTCTAAGAAAAACTCATCAAAGAGACCAACTTGTACTTATTGTGGAAAAGTTGGACATATCAACATTGAGTGCCATATTAAGAAGTTTGAAATGAATAAGGGCACTTATATGTGGATTAAGAAGGGAGAAAGTCCCAACACTAACCCTAAGGGACCCAACATTGTTTGGGTACCCAAAGTGAAAAAGTGATTTCATTTTGTAGGTGTGTCTTCGAACGGGAAAACAATTGTGGTATCTTGATAGTGGATGTTCGAAGCACATGACGGGAGATAAGCGGCACTTCATTGAGCTTACTCCAAAGGAAAAGGGTTATGTCACTTATGGGGACAACAACAAAGGCAAAATCCTTGGTATTGGTAAAATCGGAAACTCTTCAAACTTGATTATTGATAATGTGCTCTATGTTCAAGGATTAGAACATAATCTCTTGAGCATAAGCCAATTATGTGATATTGGCAATCATGTAGTTTTTACCTCTACCCATTGCCTCATTAAAAGTGACAAAGATGAATCAATCAAATTTGTTGGTAGAAGGTCAAATAATACTTACTTAGTTGATTTGAACAAAGTCACTTCTTTGGTCTCTACTTGTTTAGTGAGCAAAGAAAATGACACTTGGTTATGGCATCGTAGGACCGCTCATATAAATGTAAACCAATTGAAGAAAATTCAATCTAAAGATCTAGTAGTTGGTTTACCAAAGCTAAATTTTTCTATTGAAGGTGTTTGTTCCCCATGCAAGAAATGTAAACAAACTAAAAACACCTTTGGATCAAAAATGGTTATGTCCACATCAAGGCCATTAGAAATGCTTCATATGGACTTGTTTGGACCATCACAAATAAAAAGCTTTGGTGGCAACTATTATGCATTGGTGATTGTTGATGACTTCTCTAGGTTTACTTGGACTTTATTTTTAACTACTAAGAGTGAGACCTACAAATCTTTTAAACATCATGTCAAACTTTTGCAAAACCAAGTAAATCAAAAAGTAATTATTATTCGAACCGATCATGGTGGTGAATTCGAAAACCACAAATTTGATAGATTTTGTGCTAAAAATGGTATTGAGCATCAATTCTCCGCACCAAGGACTCCGGAACAAAACGGAGTGGTAGAGCGGAAAAATAGGGTGCTAGAGGAACTTGCTAGAACCATGTTAAATGATTCTCAAGTACCTCAATACTTTTGGGCCGATGCCGTCAATACGGCTTGTTATGTTTTAAATCGTATTTTGATAAGGCCCTCTTTGGATAAAACCCCCTATGAACTTTACAAGGGAAGAAAGCCAAATATATCTCATTTTCATGCCTTCGGATGCCAAGTTTTTGTTTTAAATAATGGAAAAGAACACATTGGCAAGTTTGATTCCAAATCCGATGAAGGCATATTTTTAGGCTATTCTTCTCATAGTAAAGCTTATAGAATTTTCAATAAAAGAACTTTAACTATTGAGGAATCAATTCATGTGGTTTTTAATGAGTCTTCAAAAGAAGATAGTGTTTTATGTGATGCTAGTGAAGATGGCATTGTCTTTTCAAAAGAAGAAAAAGAGAGAGAGAATTCAAAAGTTGATGAAGGAGAAGTAAGGGAAGAACTTCCTCCAACTTGGAAATCGGTCAAGGCTCATCCTATAGACAAAGTCATAGGAGATATGTCAAAGGGAGTACTTACTCGTAGGTCTATTCAAAACATTTGCCACTATGTCTCATTTGTTTCTCAAATTGAACCCGATTCAATTAAAAAGGCCATTGAGGATGATCATTGGGTTCTTGCTATGCAAGAAGAATTAAACCAATTTGAAAGAAATGAAGTTTGGGATCTAGTCCCTAAACCCGATGATCATACCATAATTGGTACTAAATGGATTTATAGAAACAAACTTGATGAATCCGGGTTGATTATAAGAAACAAAGCTAGACTAGTAGCTCAAGGGTACAACCAAGAGGAAGGTATCGATTATGATGAGACCTTTGCTCCGGTTGCGCGTCTTGAAGCAATCCGAATTTTACTTGCTTATGCTTCAATCATGAAATTCACTTTATATCAAATGGATGTTAAAAGTGCTTTCTTGAATGGGTTTATAAATGAAGAAGTGTATGTCAAACAACCCCCCGGTTTTGAAAATAGTGAATTTCCAAACCATGTTTATAAATTGAAAAAGGCACTCTATGGATTGAAACAAGCTCCTAGAGCTTGGTATGATCGATTGAGTTAATTCTATTAGAAAACAAGTTTCAAAGAGGGAAGGTTGATAATACATTATTTATTTATAAAACCAAGGATGACATTTTGTTAGTACAAATCTATGTTGATGATATCATTTTCGGTGCTACTAACGTGTCTCTTTGTAGAAAGTTTCCAAATTTGATGAAAAAGGAATTTGAAATGTCAATGATGGGAGAACTCAAGTTCTTCCTAGGCTTACAAATAAAGCAAGTCAAGGAGGGGATATTTGTGCATCAAGGGAAATATTGCAAAGAGCTCCTTGAAAAAATTCGGATTGGACAAGTGCAAGGAAGCCTACACTCCAATGAGCACATCATGCTACCTAGACAAGGATGAACAAGGTACACCGGTTGATGTTAGTAAGTATAGGGGTATGATAGGTAGTCTCCTATATCTCACTGCATCTAGACCGGATATTATGTTTAGTGTATGCATGTGTGCTAGATTTCAAGCTAATCCTAAAGAATCTCACCTATCCGCAGTTAAACATATATTTAAGTATCTAAAAGGAACAATTAACACTGGTTTGTGGTATCCTGCTGATGCCAATCTTAGTTTAGTTGGTTACTCGGATTCCGACTTCGCGGGATGCAAGCTTGATCGCAAAAGCACCAGTGGTACTTGCCATTTCTTGGGAAGTTCATTGGTGTCATGGTTTTCTAAAAAGCAAGCTTGTGTCGCTCTTTCTACCGCCGAAGCGGAATATATCACAGCCGGTAGTTGTTGTGCTCAACTGTTATGGATGAAACAACAATTATCGGATTTTGGTTTGAAACTTGAAAATATTCCGATTAGATGCGATAACACGAGTGCAATCAATTTGACTAAGAATCCGGTGTATCACTCAAGAACTAAACACATTGAAATAAGACATCATTTTTTAAGAGATCATGTACAAAAGGGTGATTGCACAATTGAATTTGTTAGTACCACAAATCAATTAGCCGACATTTTTACAAAACCTCTACCAAGGGACACCTTTTATCATATTAGGAGAGAACTTGGTATTTTAGATGAAGCTAATATAGGCTAATTGCATTGTGTGTGTCATTTTTGGAAAATCACCATATTAGTCTTACTCTAATGTGTTATTGATTCTTAGTTAAATTGTCCTTGATGATATTTGAAATTGTATATGTTAATTGTGTGTGATTCTGTCCTGTACTCCAAGTTGGTAGTGAAGCATTTGTGTTTGATTTGTGTTTGGTCTTTTAAAACTGAGTTTTTACTTTCTGTTCTGTCAAAATACTCGAGTTTTTCCAAAAACACTCGAGTATTTTAATTCAAAATTAAATCAGTTTTAAATTGAAAAAGTTTTTAATCAGGGTCTGATAAAAATACTCGAGTGTTTCTCAAAACACTCGAGTCTTTATTAAAATACTCGAGTGTTTTTCAAAACACTCGAGTCTTTCGAAACCCCCAAATTTTTGAACTTTCAGACCAAACTCGAGTATTTTCCAAAAACTCGAGTATTTTGCGTTTTCCTGAAAATTGAACTTTCGGACCAAAGTCGAGTTTTTCAATTTTTACTCAACTTTTCTGGGGAAATCTGGGCTGAGTCACGACCGACTCGAATATATTTTCAAAAACTCGAGTATATCCTAAAGAACAACTCTAGTATTTATGAATATACTCGAGTATTTTGAACTGTTTATATATACTCTCAGACTCAAGTTTTTGCGACCCTCTTCTCTCTCGGTTTTCTCATATCTCTCTCCTCAAAACTCAGATTTTCCTCAAAGTTTTGTCAAATCTTACTAGTTTTTCATCCTCTAAACTCTTCTCTCGGTTTTATTCTCCTCCAGATGCTCCAGCTCCTTCGATGTTTTGATGATGTTGACCTTTGGATTTTATCTTAGTTTTCATTCTGTTTTTATCATGTTGGTCTTTGTTACATTTTCTGTATTTTGAGAACTTGGTGTTTTGAGACTTTGGGTTTATTATTGCACCTTTGATTTGGACCTTTTATGATGTTTTTATGTTAATGAATTTGGTTTTCATTATGATGTTTGTGCAAAGCTTCAGGGGGAGCTCTTTATCGTTATTATATCTCCGTTTTTTTTTGCATAGTTGGTTATGGAGTTTTCCGATTATGCACCTCTCCTCCCTTGATCTTTTTCTAAATTGTTACATCTTTTTGGCGTATGACAAAAAGGGGGAGAGATATTACACTTGTCTTGTCTTGATATTGTTGCACCTAAAATCTCTAATTATGGTATATACTCTGATAATTGTTAAATTCTCTAATACCATAGGCTTGGTGCTAAAATTAAATTGTCATAACATCTTGCTCAAGCTGAATTTTTAGATAGGTGAAAAGTATCATATAGTGAGGGGGAGTTGCATCTCCAAGTGGATCAAGCTTAACAAATGGATCAAGTGTTAATTATTTTGTCATCACCAAAAAGGGGGAGATTGTGAATTCAATGCTCCTAATTATGTGGATTATGTTTTGATGATGACAAAATAATTAACAAATCATGTCTTGAAGATATTGCAACATCAACATCAACAAGAAGTCAAGAAAAGAAGACAAGTGCCCAATCATTCTCAATCAAATATTAATTGTAAATTTCTAATTTATGTTGAGAGTGGGTAGAAATAGTTAGTCTCTTCTAGGAATAAATTTTTATATGTTTATTAAGTTGAGATTGACCAAAAATTAATACTTGAGAGGAAAAATAAAATTGAAAAATAATTTTTCCCATATCTGATCAAAATACTCGAGTATTTTGATAAAGACTCGAGTATATACTCGAGTATTTATAGAAAAACTCGAGTATTTGTGCCAGGTCAGCAATTATGACCGTTAGTCTTGTTCGTGCACCAATTCACTCTTGACCGACCAAAAAGACTCGAGTATTTACCAAAAGACTCGAGTATTTTTGTCCAGTCAGCAAAAATGAACGTTGGAGAGACTCAAAAACTCAATTGAGGGCATTTGAGTCTCATCCAACCCCAAGAGAGCAATTCAGAACCTTATTGTAAAATTTCTCTTTGAATTTGTGCAAGAACAAACAAGACAACAAGATCATATTGATTCAAGCTTTCTTAATTTACTCTTCTCAAGTGTTAATTCCCAAAAAGCTTAACTTCTCACTCATATTTACATTTCATTCCAAGTTGAGTTTTAGGCCTCAATTCTTACATTGAGCTGTGCTTATTTGTGCTAATCCATTGTGAGATTAGTAATAAACATACAAAAAGCTTGATTATTCAAAGTCTTGGATTGTTCCCAAGCAAACCCTAAGTGGCTTAGGGTGTTGGAAGTCTTGAGAGGTTCTCAAGCACAAGACTAGGAGGTTCCTAGCCCGGTGGAGTTTCTTGAAGGGAGTTCAAGGAAGCTTTGTGAAGAGTTCTTCAATCACCGGAATCAAATTGGGGTAGAAATCAAGAGTTTGGTACACTCTTGAAAGGGTTAGGTTGAGTGAGGCCATTCTCAAGCAATCCTTTGTAATTTCTAACAATTTGATCATTAGTAGAAACTCCTAAGTGATTAGGAGGACTGGATGTAGCTCATTGTTGGAGTGAACCAGGATAAAATTGCTTGAGTGTCGGTTTATTGCTTTTAATCTACTTTCTAGCTCAATAGACTTAAGTCATTTCAATCAATTAGGATTTATACAATTAGGTAGCAAGTTCAAGGAATCTTTGTGTTTAAAAGTTATTTAGATTGCTTGCTATTCTGTTGGATAAGTTCCTGTTTATTATTGAATTGATTTGAGTTAAATTGCTGAATTTTCGTTTCTGGTTTTTCTGCTATCTGATAGGAAAAACTCGAGTATTTCAGAAAAGACTCGAGTTGTTCATCACTGAAAAACTCGAGTATTTAACAAAAGACTCGAGTCTTTTGTGTCTGATTCCAGAAAATTCAGTGTTAGCTCCATTCTTCAATTATCAATCGAAATATTTGGTATTAGTGCTTCAAAATACTATTCACCCCCCCTCTAGTATTTTCTTAGCCCGCTTGTTGGTTTCCAACAAGTGGTATCAGAGCTCGGTCGAAAGATCGAGTGTAACAACTTTTTCGAAAAAGATCCTTTTGGAAACTAAATGGGCTCTAGCAATAACTTTGGTGGAGAAGGAGCTTCAATAAACCGTCCTCCACTATTTAATGGTGAAGGATATGTTTATTGGAAAACTCGCATGAAAGTTTTTATTGAAGCAATTGATATGGATATTTGGGATGCAATTGAAAATGGTCCTTTCATTCCCAAAAAGAAAATAAATGATGAAATTGTTGAAATCCCAAGGAGTAGTTGGAATGATGATGAAAAGAGAAAAGTTTCATTTGATTTAAAAGCTAAAAACATCATCTTTTCGGCCTTATCCCATGATGAATTTTATAGAGTTTCCCAATGTAAATCGGCAAAAGAAATGTGGGATACTTTGCAAGTCACACATGAGGGAACAAGTGAGGTTAGAGATGCAAGATTGAATTCTCTAACTCACGAATATGAATTGTTCCACATGTTGCCAAATGAAACCATTAGTGACTTGCAAAGGCGATTCTCTCACATTGTTAATCATTTGATTTCCTTGGGAAAATTATTTCGCAATGGTGAAACTACTAACAAAATTCTAAGATGTCTTGATAGGAGTTGGCAACCCAAGGTAACCGCCATCAAGGAATCTAGAGACATAAATAGCATGGACTTAGCCACTTTGTTTGGCAAACTCCAAGAGCATGAGATGGAGCTTACAAGACTTGGGATGCATGAGGAATCGGACAAAAAGAAAAAGGGCATAGCACTCAAAGCTTCAACTAAAGCTACAAAAGAAGTTGAAGAATGCTCTACAAGTGGAGATTCCGATGGTGAATCAAATCAAGAAGAATTTGGGATGTTTGTGAAAAGATTCAACAAATTTTTCAAAGGGAAGAAAGGTGGATCTTCATCCAATTTTAAGAGAACCAAAGACTCCAAACAAAGAGAAAAGAGTACCAATGATGGAGTTAAGTGTCATGAATGTGGAGGGGTTGGTCACATAAGAATGGAATGTGCCACATTCTTGAAGAAGAATGACAAGAAGACCCAAGAGACCAAAGGGAAGCGTGCATACATTGTTTGGGATGCACCGGAGAAGAGCAATGAATCATCTTCAAGTAGTTCCGGTGATGAAAATGCAAACCTTTGTCTCATGGCCAAGAACAATCATGAGTCCTCATCAAGAGCTAATCATGGCATGAGTGAAAGTGATGATGAGGTAACCTCTAGTTCTTCTTGTTCCTCTTCAAACTCCATTTCATATGATGATTTGCAAGAAGCCTACAATGAAATGTTAATTCAATTTAAAAGGCTTGCTAAAATTAATAAGGAAAAAGGAAAGAAAATTTTGGAGTTTCAACATGAAATTGATGAATTGCAAAAATCTATAAATGAGTTGAAACTTCAAAATGAATCCTTGGAACTTATTAATTCTAGTCATCAAAGTGATTGTGCAAATCATGAGGAAATTATCACTTCATGTGAGAGATGTGATGATCTTGAAAAAGAAGTGAAAGAGTTGAAAAACAAACTCACAATCTCACATAGTGATAGAAACCTCAACCGGTTGTTGAACTCTCAAAGACATAATCACAACAAAACCGGTTTAGGATATGTTCATAAAAAGGACAAAAAGTACAAGGTGGTTGGAACATTTTCTAAGAAAAACTCATCAAAGAGACCAACTTGTACTTATTGTGGAAAAGTTGGACATATCAACATTGAGTGCCATATTAAGAAGTTTGAAATGAATAAGGGCACTTATATGTGGATTAAGAAGGGAGAAAGTCCCAACACTAACCCTAAGGGACCCAACATTGTTTGGGTACCCAAAGTGAAAAAGTGATTTCATTTTGTAGGTGTGTCTTCGAACGGGAAAACAATTGTGGTATCTTGATAGTGGATGTTCGAAGCACATGACGGGAGATAAGCGGCACTTCATTGAGCTTACTCCAAAGGAAAAGGGTTATGTCACTTATGGGGACAACAACAAAGGCAAAATCCTTGGTATTGGTAAAATCGGAAACTCTTCAAACTTGATTATTGATAATGTGCTCTATGTTCAAGGATTAGAACATAATCTCTTGAGCATAAGCCAATTATGTGATATTGGCAATCATGTAGTTTTTACCTCTACCCATTGCCTCATTAAAAGTGACAAAGATGAATCAATCAAATTTGTTGGTAGAAGGTCAAATAATACTTACTTAGTTGATTTGAACAAAGTCACTTCTTTGGTCTCTACTTGTTTAGTGAGCAAAGAAAATGACACTTGGTTATGGCATCGTAGGACCGCTCATATAAATGTAAACCAATTGAAGAAAATTCAATCTAAAGATCTAGTAGTTGGTTTACCAAAGCTAAATTTTTCTATTGAAGGTGTTTGTTCCCCATGCAAGAAATGTAAACAAACTAAAAACACCTTTGGATCAAAAATGGTTATGTCCACATCAAGGCCATTAGAAATGCTTCATATGGACTTGTTTGGACCATCACAAATAAAAAGCTTTGGTGGCAACTATTATGCATTGGTGATTGTTGATGACTTCTCTAGGTTTACTTGGACTTTATTTTTAACTACTAAGAGTGAGACCTACAAATCTTTTAAACATCATGTCAAACTTTTGCAAAACCAAGTAAATCAAAAAGTAATTATTATTCGAACCGATCATGGTGGTGAATTCGAAAACCACAAATTTGATAGATTTTGTGCTAAAAATGGTATTGAGCATCAATTCTCCGCACCAAGGACTCCGGAACAAAACGGAGTGGTAGAGCGGAAAAATAGGGTGCTAGAGGAACTTGCTAGAACCATGTTAAATGATTCTCAAGTACCTCAATACTTTTGGGCCGATGCCGTCAATACGGCTTGTTATGTTTTAAATCGTATTTTGATAAGGCCCTCTTTGGATAAAACCCCCTATGAACTTTACAAGGGAAGAAAGCCAAATATATCTCATTTTCATGCCTTCGGATGCCAAGTTTTTGTTTTAAATAATGGAAAAGAACACATTGGCAAGTTTGATTCCAAATCCGATGAAGGCATATTTTTAGGCTATTCTTCTCATAGTAAAGCTTATAGAATTTTCAATAAAAGAACTTTAACTATTGAGGAATCAATTCATGTGGTTTTTAATGAGTCTTCAAAAGAAGATAGTGTTTTATGTGATGCTAGTGAAGATGGCATTGTCTTTTCAAAAGAAGAAAAAGAGAGAGAGAATTCAAAAGTTGATGAAGGAGAAGTAAGGGAAGAACTTCCTCCAACTTGGAAATCGGTCAAGGCTCATCCTATAGACAAAGTCATAGGAGATATGTCAAAGGGAGTACTTACTCGTAGGTCTATTCAAAACATTTGCCACTATGTCTCATTTGTTTCTCAAATTGAACCCGATTCAATTAAAAAGGCCATTGAGGATGATCATTGGGTTCTTGCTATGCAAGAAGAATTAAACCAATTTGAAAGAAATGAAGTTTGGGATCTAGTCCCTAAACCCGATGATCATAGCATAATTGGTACTAAATGGATTTATAGAAACAAACTTGATGAATCCGGGTTGATTATAAGAAACAAAGCTAGACTAGTAGCTCAAGGGTACAACCAAGAGGAAGGTATCGATTATGATGAGACCTTTGCTCCGTTTGCGCGTCTTGAAGCAATCCGAATTTTACTTGCTTATGCTTCAATCATGAAATTCACTTTATATCAAATGGATGTTAAAAGTGCTTTCTTGAATGGGTTTATAAATGAAGAAGTGTATGTCAAACAACCCCCCGGTTTTGAAAATAGTGAATTTCCAAACCATGTTTATAAATTGAAAAAGGCACTCTATGGATTGAAACAAGCTCCTAGAGCTTGGTATGATCGATTGAGTTCCTTTCTATTAGAAAACAAGTTTCAAAGAGGGAAGGTTGATAATACATTATTTATTTATAAAACCAAGGATGACATTTTGTTAGTACAAATCTATGTTGATGATATCATTTTCGGTGCTACTAACGTGTCTCTTTGTAGAAAGTTTTCAAATTTGATGAAAAAGGAATTTGAAATGTCAATGATGGGAGAACTCAAGTTCTTCCTAGGCTTACAAATAAAGCAAGTCAAGGAGGGGATATTTGTGCATCAAGGGAAATATTGCAAAGAGCTCCTTGAAAAAATTCGGATTGGACAAGTGCAAGGAAGCCTACACTCCAATGAGCACATCATGCTACCTAGACAAGGATGAACAAGGTACACCGGTTGATGTTAGTAAGTATAGGGGTATGATAGGTAGTCTCCTATATCTCACTGCATCTAGACCGGATATTATGTTTAGTGTATGCATGTGTGCTAGATTTCAAGCTAATCCTAAAGAATCTCACCTATCCGCAGTTAAACATATATTTAAGTATCTAAAAGGAACAATTAACACTGGTTTGTGGTATCCTGCTGATGCCAATCTTAGTTTAGTTGGTTACTCGGATTCCGACTTCGCGGGATGCAAGCTTGATCGCAAAAGCACCAGTGGTACTTGCCATTTCTTGGGAAGTTCATTGGTGTCATGGTTTTCTAAAAGGCAAGCTTGTGTCGCTCTTTCTACCGCCGAAGCGGAATATATCGCAGCCGGTAGTTGTTGTGCTCAACTGTTATGGATGAAACAACAATTATCGGATTTTGGTTTGAAACTTGAAAATATTCCGATTAGATGCGATAACACGAGTGCAATCAATTTGACTAAGAATCCGGTGTATCACTCAAGAACTAAACACATTGAAATAAGACATCATTTTTTAAGAGATCATGTACAAAAGGGTGATTGCACAATTGAATTTGTTAGTACCACAAATCAATTAGCCGACATTTTTACAAAACCTCTACCAAGGGACACCTTTTATCATATTAGGAGAGAACTTGGTATTTTAGATGAAGCTAATATAGGCTAATTGCATTGTGTGTGTCATTTTTGGAAAATCACCATATTAGTCTTACTCTAATGTGTTATTGATTCTTAGTTAAATTGTCCTTGATGATATTTGAAATTGTATATGTTAATTGTGTGTGATTCTGTCCTGTACTCCAAGTTGGTAGTGAAGCATTTGTGTTTGATTTGTGTTTGGTCTTTTAAAACTGAGTTTTTACTTTCTGTTCTGTCAAAATACTCGAGTTTTTCCAAAAACACTCGAGTATTTTAATTCAAAATTAAATCAGTTTTAAATTGAAAAAGTTTTTAATCAGGGTCTGATAAAAATACTCGAGTGTTTCTCAAAACACTCGAGTCTTTATTAAAATACTCGAGTGTTTTTCAAAACACTCGAGTCTTTCGAAACCCCCAAATTTTTGAACTTTCAGACCAAACTCGAGTATTTTCCAAAAACTCGAGTATTTTGCGTTTTCCTGAAAATTGAACTTTCGGACCAAAGTCGAGTTTTTCAATTTTTACTCAACTTTTCTGGGGAAATCTGGGCTGAGTCACGACCGACTCGAATATATTTTCAAAAACTCGAGTATATCCTAAAGAACAACTCTAGTATTTATGAATATACTCGAGTATTTTGAACTGTTTATATATACTCTCAGACTCAAGTTTTTGCGACCCTCTTCTCTCTCGGTTTTCTCATATCTCTCTCCTCAAAACTCAGATTTTCCTCAAAGTTTTGTCAAATCTTACTAGTTTTTCATCCTCTAAACTCTTCTCTCGGTTTTATTCTCCTCCAGATGCTCCAGCTCCTTCGATGTTTTGATGATGTTGACCTTTGGATTTTATCTTAGTTTTCATTCTGTTTTTATCATGTTGGTCTTTGTTACATTTTCTGTATTTTGAGAACTTGGTGTTTTGAGACTTTGGGTTTATTATTGCACCTTTGATTTGGACCTTTTATGATGTTTTTATGTTAATGAATTTGGTTTTCATTATGATGTTTGTGCAAAGCTTCAGGGGGAGCTCTTTATCGTTATTATATCTCCGTTTTTTTTTGCATAGTTGGTTATGGAGTTTTCCGATTATGCACCTCTCCTCCCTTGATCTTTTTCTAAATTGTTACATCTTTTTGGCGTATGACAAAAAGGGGGAGAGATATTACACTTGTCTTGTCTTGATATTGTTGCACCTAAAATCTCTAATTATGGTATATACTCTGATAATTGTTAAATTCTCTAATACCATAGGCTTGGTGCTAAAATTAAATTGTCATAACATCTTGCTCAAGCTGAATTTTTAGATAGGTGAAAAGTATCATATAGTGAGGGGGAGTTGCATCTCCAAGTGGATCAAGCTTAACAAATGGATCAAGTGTTAATTATTTTGTCATCACCAAAAAGGGGGAGATTGTGAATTCAATGCTCCTAATTATGTGGATTATGTTTTGATGATGACAAAATAATTAACAAATCATGTCTTGAAGATATTGCAACATCAACATCAACAAGAAGTCAAGAAAAGAAGACAAGTGCCCAATCATTCTCAATCAAATATTAATTGTAAATTTCTAATTTATGTTGAGAGTGGTTGAGAGTGGGTAGAAATAGTTAGTCTCTTCTAGGAATAAATTTTTATATGTTTATTAAGTTGAGATTGACCAAAAATTAATACTTGAGAGGAAAAATAAAATTGAAAAATAATTTTTCCCATATCTGATCAAAATACTCGAGTATTTTGATAAAGACTCGAGTATATACTCGAGTATTTATAGAAAAACTCGAGTATTTGTGCCAGGTCAGCAATTATGACCGTTAGTCTTGTTCGTGCACCAATTCACTCGTGACCGACCAAAAAGACTCGAGTATTTACCAAAAGACTCGAGTATTTTTGTCCAGTCAGCAAAAATGAACGTTGGAGAGACTCAAAAACTCAATTGAGGGCATTTGAGTCTCATCCAACCCTAAGAGAGCAATTCAGAACCTTATTGTAAAATTTCTCTTTGAATTTGTGCAAGAACAAACAAGACAACAAGATCATATTGATTCAAGCTTTCTTAATTTACTCTTCTCAAGTGTTAATTCCCAAAAAGCTCAACTTCTCACTCATATTTACATTTCATTCCAAGTTGAGTTTTAGGCCTCAATTCTTACATTGAGCTGTGCTTATTTGTGCTAATCCATTGTGAGATTAGTAATACACATACAAAAAGCTTGATTATTCAAAGTCTTGGATTGTTCCCAAGCAAACCCTAAGTGGCTTAGGGTGTTGGAAGTCTTGAGAGGTTCTCAAGCACAAGACTAGGAGGTTCCTAGCCCGGTGGAGTTTCTTGAAGGGAGTTCAAGGAAGCTTTGTGAAGAGTTCTTCAATCACCGGAATCAAATTGGGGTAGAAATCAAGAGTTTGGTACACTCTTGAAAGGGTTAGGTTGAGTGAGGCCATTCTCAAGCAATCCTTTGTAATTTCTAACAATTTGATCATTAGTAGAAACTCCTAAGTGATTAGGAGGACTGGATGTAGCTCATTGTTGGAGTGAACCAGGATAAAATTGCTTGAGTGTCGGTTTATTGATTTTAATCTACTTTCTAGCTCAATAGACTTAAGTCATTTCAATCAATTAGGATTTATACAATTAGGTAGCAAGTTCAAGGAATCTTTGTGTTTAAAAGTTATTTAGATTGCTTGCTATTCTGTTGGATAAGTTCCTGTTTATTATTGAATTGATTTGAGTTAAATTGCTGAATTTTCGTTTCTGGTTTTTCTGCTATCTGATAGGAAAAACTCGAGTATTTCAGAAAAGACTCGAGTTGTTCATCACTGAAAAACTCGAGTATTTAACAAAAGACTCGAGTCTTTTGTGTCTGATTCCAGAAAATTCAGTGTTAGCTCCATTCTTCAATTATCAATCGAAATATTTGGTATTAGTGCTTCAAAATACTATTCACCCCCCCTCTAGTATTTGCTTAGCCCGCTTGTTGGTTTCATACTTATCATGTATGTATAGGGTGTGTATGTTGGCCTTTGACCTGAGGTGACATACTTTGTAAATATGGTAAGTATGTGGGCCTTTGACCTGAGGTGACATACTTATCATGTGTGTATAGAGTGAGTATGTTGGCCTTTGACCTGAGGTGACATACTTTGTGAATATGGTAAGTATGTGGGCCTTTGACCTGAGGTGACATACTTATCATGTGTGTATAGGGTGAGTATAATGGCCTTTGACCTGAGGTGACATACTTTGTAAATAGGGGATGTATGTGGGCCTTTGACCTGAGGTGACATACATCGTAAATGGAGATTGGAAAATAAAGGAAATGAACAGGATAGGAAGAAAGGAATGAGGAATGAAAATGGAAAAAAATACAAGGAAAATAAGATAGGAAGGATGGTAGAAGAATATAATAAGATAATTTGGGATTGTATTAGAAATGTACTAGTAATAATAGGACAACAGGGTATGTAAAACGAATTAAAGAGTTAGGTAATTAATGGGTAAAAGGAAAAGGAAATAGGAACATAGGGGGATTAGTCAGATAGGTAAAATGAACTATAACTTAAGAAAAATAATGGAATCAGAATATTGATGCATGTTGGTATGAATGTGGCTGTTGTGAAATTGATTGAATTATGTGGTAATTGTGTGTGACTTAGTCGGTTATTATGTCATATTGGAAACTGTTTTTCCCATTTTATGTGTAATGCTCACTCCTTACTATTTCCACAGGTACTGCGATTGAGGTAGCACAGCCCCCGGCCGAGCAGGTTCGCTCTCCCTCACAGGGAGAGTAAGTCATATTAGTTGAGTCGTGTGTCTCGTCCTGACTACTTTTGGGATTTTTGTATATGATGATGATTAGGTGTATGTACTGAAAAACATCATTTTGGGGTATAGTCAGGACCACTCCTTGTGGGAAGGGAGTAATTTTGGAGAATTTTATGGAATTTAAATAACTGCTAAAACTTGTATTAGTTTATAATTTTCCGCCGCACTGAAACTCTTATATAAATGCTTTAATATATGGTTTGGCCTTGATGGCTTTCTGATTTCTCTTGAATTATTAAATTAACAGGTTTACAGGAAAAGAACTCATTTTTGAAATGTCCATATTACAAAGCAAACTCTGTCCGTTTTGACAGAGATTTTCATAAGTTAAAATGGTATTAATCAGAAAAATTTAAATTCACTATTTTATTATGGGTATTTAAGGGTAATTATTTAGGGTGTTACATTAACCGCATCAGCCCAAAAATAAGAGGGAACTCTAGATTCCTTAAGCATAGTCCGTGCAAGTTCCTCTAAAACTCTATTTTTCCTTTCTACAACTCTGTTTTGTTCCGGAGTCCTAGGGGCTAAAAATTGATGACTTATTCCATACTTTTCACAAAACGCATCAAACTTTGAGTTTTCAAACTCACCACCGTGATCACTTCTAATAGACACTATTTTCAAATTTAATTGATTTTGGATGAGTTTGGCAAATTTTTTAAAACTTTTATAAGTGTCACTTTTGGCGGATAAAAACAAAGTCCATGTGAATCGAGTAAAGTCATCTACCATAACAAAGTCGTAGTAATTACCACCTAAACTCCGAACTTGTGATGGGCCAAACAAATCCATGTGGATTAACTCCAATGGCTTTGTTGTGCTTACCACATTTTTGGGTTTGAAAGAGTTTTTAACTTGCTTGCATTTTTGACATGAGTCACAAACACTATCAAGTTTAAAATTAAGTTTAGGTAAGCCAATCACTAAGTCCTTGCATAGTAGTTTATTTAATTGATTCACATTTACATGAGCAATGCGACGATGCCAAAGTTGAACTTCATCATGAAAAGATTTAAAACATGTTGAAAACAATGAAGTTATTTCATCCAAATCAATTAAATAGGTGTTATTAGAGCGTCGACCTACGAGCTTAACACTATCATCAATACAACTCTTAATAAAACAAAATTCCGAAGTAAAGGTCACATTGTTGCCCATATCACATAGTTGACTTATACTAAGCAAGTTGTGTTCTAAGCCTTCTACGAATAGGACATTTTCAATTATAAGGTTAGATATGTTACCAATCTTAACCACTCCTAGAATTTTGCCTTTGTTGTTGTCGCCATAGGTGACATGACCACCACCTTTTGTAGTAAGTTCGATGAAATGCGATTTGTCTCCCGTCATATGCCTCGAACATCCACTATCCAAGTACCATCTTCGCTCCTTTGTTCGAAGGCACATCTACAAAACAATGTCATTTACTTGACTTAGGTACCCAAGTTATCTTGGGTCCTTTGATGTTAGTTTGGGGTGTAGTCCCCTTCACAATCCATACATACTTTCCACTTGGTATACCAAATTTCTTAATATTGCATTTATTTGAAGTATGCCCAAAAATACCACAATAATGACAAGTTGGAGTTTTTGAAAAATCAATTTTAGAGAATGTACCAACTTTGCGAAAATTGCGATTTTTGGGTTTGGTATACCCAAGTCCGGTTCTATTACTATTATTCCTTTGATTAGAAAGCAAATGATCCAAGCAAGTGTCTCCTTTTGTGAGCCTTGCAATTCTATCATTCAAATTAAAAACTTCTTTTTCAAGAGATTTGCAATTATCACAAGTAGAGATATCATTTGTTTTCAAATCACAATTGCATGTGGAATTTGCATAAATGAGTTCAAGGGTTTCATTTTGAAGCTTAAGCTCCTCAAGAGAGTTTTGTAATTCCAATATTTTTTCTTGTTGCTTCAAAATGAAATTCTTTCTTTCAACATTTATTTTTGCTAATTTCTTCAACTCTTTATGCATTTCCACATACACATTATAAAGTTCATTGAAGGAGGGAGAATTAGAATTAGAACTAGCATCGGAAAGATAATCTACCTCATTTGTGTTATCACTTGATTTCATGCTTGAAGATACTTCCTCATCAAACTTGGTCATCAAGCAAAGGTTAGCAAGTTCTTCATCTTCCGATGAACTAGTTGAAGATTGATTTTCCGGTTCATCCCACACTATATACGCCCTTTTTCCTTTAGATTGATTGGGCTTCACTTTGTCACTGTCGGACTTCTTTGAGTTGGTTGGAAAATTTGATCTATAATGGCCCAGCTTTCCACACCCATGACATATGATGTTGTCTTTATTGGTCTTGTTCCTTGGTTGAGCGTCCTTAGAGTCTCTTGATCTATTTCTATTGAAATTACTCTTCTTCTTAAGGAAACGTCCAAGTTTTTTGACCAACAACCCGAGTTTCTCATCATCGATGTCGGAGTCGGAATCATCCACTAGAGAGGGTTCTTCATGTGCCTTTAGGGATTTTGAATTAGTTTTAAGAGCTATCCCCTTCTTCTTTTTATCGGCATCCTCGTTCATGGATAATCTTCCTCGCTCCATTTCATGATCTTGAAGCTTCCCAAATAGTTTTGCTAAATCCATCTTGTCTAGATCCTTAGACTCCATGATGGAAGTGACTTTAGGTTGCCATTCCCTGCTAAGACATCTCAAAACTTTATTAACAACTTCACCATTAGTTAGTCTTTTTCCAAGAGTAGAAAGATGATTAATGATGTGAGTAAAGCGCTTTTGCATGTCGCCTATGTTTTCATTTGGCAACATACGAAAGAGCTCGAACTCATGCATGAGAGTATTAAGCCTAGCCCTTCTAACCTCATTAGTGCCCTCATGTGTGACTTGTAGTGTGTCCCACATTTGTTTAGCATCAGTGCATTGTGATACTCTAAAGAATTCGTAATAAGAAAGTGCCGAAGTGATGATGTTTTTGGCTTTTAAATCATATTTAACTTTCTTCTTATCATTATCATTCCAGCTTGATTTTGGTGTCAAAGAAACAGTATCATTTACTTTTGTTTGCGGAATAAAAGGCCCATTCTTTATGGCATTCCAAATTTCTATATCAATAGCTTCTATAAAAAATTTCATTCGGACCTTCCAATAAGCGTAGCCCTCACCATTGAATAGTGGAGGACGATTAATGGAAGCTCCTTCACCACCAAAAGGATTAAAATTTGAGCCCATGATTTCCAAAATCGGATCTTTGCGAAAAAGCGTTTTAATGCTCGGATCTTTCGACCGAGCTCTGATACCACTTGTTGGAAACCAACAAGCGGCTCAAAATAGAATAGAGGGGGGTGAATAGTATTTTGAAGCCTCAATACAAACTTTTCAATTGCTAAAGAGAATGGATTTTAGAAAACAAATTTTCTAACAAAAATTGTGCTGTCTAATCGATTAATTTCAAGGTTAATCGATTAATGCCGAAGTTCACTCAAGTATTAATCGATTAACTAGGCGTTACTCGATTAAGACACGAATGGTGCTCTAAAACTAATCGATTAATCAATCACTTAATCGATTAACTCGTGATTAATTTGACAGAAAAACAGCTTTATTCAGAATTCAATGGGGATCACAATTCAATGATGCACTAACAAATGATTTATGAATGAATGAACAAAACTACGTAAATTTACCAAGTCAATTTAGGTTTATCATCTAGGAATTGAAAAAGCCCCAAATTAAACCTAATCAATTGGTTTGTTCTTGATTAATGAAAGCTTGAAGAAAGAAAACAAAGAAGACAAGATTTTATCCTAGTTCACTCTCTACCACTTGAGAGCTACATCCAGTCCCCTCTATCAAAGATAGAGAGTTTCTACTAGATACACAATTGTTAGATTACAATGGTTAAAGATGCAGCTCACTCTAGCTCTCCTATCTTAACCCCTTCAAGAGAGTACCAATCTCTTGAAAATCTACCCAATTGTTTCTTGTATCTTGTCCTCTTGAATTGTTGAAGGATGCTCTCCAACCAATTATTTTCCTATTGCTTTGAGATGCTTCAAAGACTTTCAAGTTGTGAATTCTTCACTTGTTTGTTGAATGCTTGATGTTACAACCTCTTGTTGTAGATTGCTTCAACACAAAGTACTAAACTCTAGAAATTTGAATCTCAATGAATCTAAGAATGTTGAATGATTGAAAGTGAAGAAGATTGAAGGATTGTAAAATCTTGATAGAACAATTTGGAAATAGTAATAGCTCTTAGAAGATTGTGAAAGTATGATTCTCTATAGAAAAATATGAAAGTGTGTGTAACCTTGTCAAAGTAGAAATTAAAAGCTTTTAAACAAAATATTATTTTTCTGATACAACAGTAATTAATCGATTAATGAACAAGTCACTAATCGATTAACCTTTGTTAAACAATCAGTGTTGTACAGTTTCAATGTGTTAATCGATTAAGCCTTTCGTGCTAATCGATTAACCACTGTAAAAAGTGATTAAAAATTAATCTTTTCAAATGTACTTTGATCTAAACTTTATTTAGAGCTATTTCTATCAAGATAATCCTTCTTGACTAATAATCAAACAATATTAAAACCTATATTGAGATTCCTAAGCTACCACCCACTCTCATGAAATGGAAAATTAAAATATTACATTTGATTAAGAATAAAAAAAAAACTTAATCTAATGCTTCATGAGTGGTGCTTGAATTGTTGTTGAATGTTGTTGCTTGACTTTGGTTTGTTAGCATCAAAACATCATCAAACCTACAAGAACCTTTACCAGTCCCAGTTGAACACTCCTTCTTCACAGGCCTCACCAGACAAGCCCAGAGACACACGTATCAGGTAATCCCCTATAAGAACCACCAGGCTATGGGGGCTAAGGTACGTTCTCTCCATCCCTAAGTTGACACTATCACACACTTTGTTGATTGGGGAGATCCTGATTATCCCAACTGGATATTCAAAAAATCCTACGAGGTCCTACAACAAAACTCGACTGGGATCAAAGTTACGTGATTTTGATTTTAATTTGAAATTAATAGTGTCAAGTAATGTAGCATTTGATTTTGTGAGTTATTATCAAAGTTACGTGATTTTGATTTTTTTTGATAGATTACATTAGTTCTGAAAGTTAAGGTGTTTTCAATAAGGAACCGTACTATTTTATCGAGAACGCAATGGTTCTAAGTTTAATTTCCATTTGACTTGGGTTTATGAATTATGTTCAAACAATCTTTTGATTTGATAACCTATCAAAATATGATATATTGATACTAATCAGTTTTGGAGATTCGAAGTATTTTGTTTTGAATTCCATAACTAAATCCCCTATCACATAAAGTTTGAAAGTATTCGTTTTAAATATGATTTTGGCGTGTTTTCACGTTGCTATTAACTTACTAACTGATTTTAAGATATGCTTTTGAGAACATCAAATGAACCATTTTAATTTTGTTAGTTTATTTCACGTATAAGGAAAAATATATTTTTATAACGTATTGAATCAAACCACTAATCCAATGTCGATATTGGTTTAGTTTAAATAAAAGCGTTTGCTTGGTTGTTTTTCTATCATGTTTGAGTAGACCTTAGCGCATTATATTGATTGTTGTTTAACTTATATAATATGATTAGACGACGAAGGAGCTTTAGAACCTGTCGCCACGCGCAAGCAATGGACTCTAATGCTTTTGGAGATTATCATACAAAAAGAAACATGTTTTCGGAAAGGCAAGGTAAGAGGGAGTGCTACCTTGAATCAGAGTGTGATTTTCTAAGTAGCTTATAATAGTGACTCAGGATGGGGGCATGTTTATATTAATGAACCTTAGGGTAACCGGTAATAACAAGGAATAAGGACTTAGTTAAAATAGAAAACCCCACTTGATATCTACGTGTTATATGCTTTATGTGATGCTTTGGAAATGATACTTGATGATGGTTATCAGGGAACGTAATGTATATGTTGTTGTATGTTTTGTTTGATGTTTGTTATATAACTATGAATACGTGGACATGAGAAAGACTAAGAATACCTTGATGTATATTAGTTGTGGTTCCCCTAAAACTTAAGATTAAACAGTACGAGGAAATTATATTAGTGTATCACGTGAATAAAAGAACGAAGAATGAAACAAGTTGAGATATTTCCCCCTTAAACGAAAGAGTAAATCGAAAGAGGAAATGATATTAAAGTATTAAACGAAAGGAAGAAATATGATTGAATAAATCGAAATAAAGCAAAGAAAGAGAATGTGATAAAAGACTAAAGAATTTGGTATGCGGATGTCAGGCCAAGTAAGTACGCCCGGATGGGTGCATTGGTTGCGTAAGCCGCACGATTTAATGGCGTGCCGCGGCGCTAAGATGCCCTGGATTGGTGCTCAGTGGTGGGTTCGCAAAACCTTAAAAAGAGGATTAAGTTATGTTATGTGAATGACAGGCCAAGTAGGTACGTCCGGATGGGTGCGTTGGTTGCGTAAGCCGCACGATTTAATGGCGTGCGCGACGGTAAGACGCCCTGGATTGGTGCGCAGTGGTGGGTTCACAAAACCTTAAAAAGATGATTAAGTACGCTTCGCGAATGCCAAGCCAAGTAAGTGCGCCAGGATGGGTGCATTGGTTGCGTAAACCGCACGATCTAATGGCCTGTGCAGCGGTAAGACGCCCAAGATAGTGCGCAGTGGTGGGTTCGCAAAGCCATCAAAAAGAAAGGTAATAAGATGTCAAAAGAAAACTAGAACATGAAGAAGATTGAACGAGAAAAAGAGTTGAATAAGAATTTAACAAGAAAAAGAGTTGAATAGGATTTGAATGAGAATAGTTAAATAAAAAAAGTTGAATAAGAACAAGAGATAGAGGATAAGCGGGATCAAATGTTGAATGTTGGTGTACGAAACGAATGTGAATGAATTGATGTGTTAAAGTCTCTGAATTGTGCTTATGTGATAAACTGATAATCGTGTATGACTTGGTTACTTATTATATCTATTTAGAAATTATTTGCCAAGTTCTGTGTAACGCTCCCCTCTTAACTGTTTTTATGCAGGTACCAAGATTGAGCTTGTACTATTATTGGCCGAGCAAGAGTACACTCCACACCGTGGAGTGTGAACTAGTTAGGAGAGAAAATATAGTTATTTTCTTATAATTAAGTTATTCTGGTTTTATGATAATTCAATCGTGCAAGCCCTGAGTTTTGTCTTATTGTGTTAATAGTGCATGAAAAGCTAAGAAATATGTGTATAAATGTTGAAACATTTTTCTGGACTGTACTGGATTGAACAGGTGAAAAATCTAAATTTTTGGGAAGTCCGAAAAACAGAGGAAACTCTGTCTGATTTTCACGGAGAATTTTTATAAGTAATTAAGATTTAAAACGAAATTTTTCAGTAACTAATTTTAATTAAGGGAATAAAAGTGAGGATGTCACAGAACACAACGGTAAGGATGAAAGGCATATATAAGTGCAACAAGGATACCAGGTATGCACCTAACCTACTCACACTGACACACACAACACCCAAATACATGACAGGAGAGTTGGTATCATGGTAATCAAGGTGTCATTCTTCCGTCTAATAGCAACAAGTAGAGCAATTGGACGCTTGACCGTATAGTTCAAGCCCCAAGATTCTACGACAGAACATTAACTTTCTAATATTACCTTTGTCCTTTCGTGAGACAAGTCAACACTGTTAACATCAGTCTAAACAGAGGGACCAAAATCGCTACCAATTGAAAATTGAGGGATTAAATTGGCCAAATCAAAAATAAGGAAACCAAAATTGCCAAATTGTTAAAATTGGGGGATAAAAATACAATTAAGCCTAAGTATATATAAGAGCTAATAGAGCTAATAAACCCTCGAAACCCATCTACCAAAAATTTGATTTAAAACAAATTAATAAACCTTTTGTTTATCATTTTCCTTTTATAAACTTGTTTTTAGCCATAATAGGTACTTTCTCCGGCTCGAATTATAAGCAAATTTAACTACTTTTACGCTTATTAAGGAGGTTAGTGGATTGTATTTAATTTTTTAAATTTATAAAAAAATAGAAGTATTTTAGGAAAGTAGTATTGAGAATAAAAAAAATTTAAACAAAAATGATTTAAAAACCTACAAAGATAACAATTTTCTAAAAATATTTAAAAAAAGTGATATTGAAAATAAACAAAATTTAATAAAATTTATTAATTTTGGTTATATTTTAAACCACCATTTTTTTCCCCTTACATGGAGTATTGAACTTGGCTTGCTTAAGAAAAATTGTACCAGAAACAACTAAACGTGGAACAAAATCTGATGGAGCAAAACCCCGTCTGCATCCGCTAAATGTCTCACACAAATCTAATGTTCCAAGCAAAACTTCTTTGACCGTGTCGTGTTATTCCTAAGATCCAACATCTTCCCAGTTTCGTCCATAATAATTCTGCCATTCAGGTTTAAATGCTCCTTTGACCCTGTCTTGCTGTTTTTCTTGGCACTTTCCTTCTCATCAAAAACCAAACCAAAAGAAAACAAACTTTAAGATTCAATGCCCATAAACGTGTCTTCGTTATAGGTATTATAAGCTCTTTCAATTATTGGGTATGCAATTTCTATTTCCAATATTAGATCCATTTTTTACATTCATCATATCATAGATTTTAATATTGGATACAGATTTTTCATTTCTTGTTTTTTTTTTTTTATTATTTTTTTTAAAGAGAAAGATTTGATCTTTGTGCACAAGAATCCTCATGATTTATGAATAACAATGCAATCCAAGAGTTTGAGCTTGGCTCCAGCTCTGACACTCTTCCCAGGCCTGAAACCCCCTAACAGAACCCTACTCTTCCATCAAATATGTGTTCTTGTTATCACATTTTTTGCATATGCTTCTTTCCATGCCTCTAGGAAGCCTCCTAGTATTGTCAAGAGTGTTCTGGGACCCACAGTTCCATCCAATTCAACTCAAGTTCCCAGCTTGAGTAATTCCAGTGATGCAGGTTGGCCCCCTTTTAATGGATCCCGGGGCACTCACCGGCTTGGTGAAGTTGATCTCGCATTCCTTACTTCCTATGCCATTGGCATGTATTTTGCCGGTCATGTTGGCGATCGGATTGATTTGAGGTTGTTCCTTGTATTTGGTATGATGGGGAGTGGAGTTTTCACCATACTTTTTGGGTTGGGGTATTGGTTGGATGTTCATGTGTTGGGATATTTTGTCGGTGTTCAGGTTGTTTGTGGAGTGTTTCAGTCGATTGGATGGCCGTGTGTGGTTGCAATTGTCGGGAATTGGCTTGGGGAATCGAAGAGGGGCTTGATAATGGGGATATGGAATTCGCATACCTCGGTGGGGAATATCATCGGTTCGGTTGTAGCTTCGGGGTTTTTGGAATTTGGATGGGGTTGGTCATTTGTGGTGCCTGGACTTTTGATCTTTTTAGTTGGGATTTTAGTGTTTTTGTTTCTTGCTGTGAAACCGGAGGATATGGGATTTGTGCATCCTGGAATGGAGACGGAAATGAGAGTGGAAGCAGCAAGTGTTGAGAATCTTCAGAATGTGGAATCAGAGGAATCAAAGCTTATTGAGTCTGATCATTCAGATTCTATATCTGCAATCGGGTTTTTAGAGGCATGGAGGTTACCAAGAGTTGCTCCATTTGCTTTCTGTCTCTTTTTCTCAAAGCTTGTGGCTTACACTTTTTTGTATTGGTTGCCCTTCTACATAAGGCACACAGGTAATTGTTCTCATTCAAAAATATATGATATCAGAAAGACTTATATTGTCTTTTATACAACATGTTGTTTTCAAAAAATATATAGCATGTTAGTCGTGGCCATTTAATTTAGCACTGGTGGCCATTTGTATTATCTCAAGTTTTAGCACTTTGAAATTGGAATGTTGAGTGACATAGCTAGTGTTCATGTTATTTGATATTTCGTGTCTATTTAGTTTTTTATGTTGTTCTTTTGCTCACTGCCATGTTTGTGTTAATTGCAGCCGTTGCTGGTGTGCATATATCTCATAAAACTGCGGGATTACTTTCAACGATATTTGATATTGGGGGAGTCCTTGGTGGAGTTACAGCGGGTTTCATTTCTGATATGATTGAAGCACGTGCTATTACTTCAATTCTGTTTTTGTTTCTATCAATTCCGGCTCTTGTTTTGTATCGTGTATTTGGGAGCCTCTCTATGCTGTCCAACATTGCATTAATGTTTCTTTCGGGATTTTTGGTGAATGGTCCGTACGCACTAATCACAACTGCTGTGGCTGCTGATCTTGGTTCACAGAGCTTGAATGGTGGGAATTCAAGGGCCCTGGCTACTGTGACTGCAATCATAGATGGTACTGGTTCTGTTGGAGCTGCTATTGGACCACTTTTGGCAGGGTATATTTCAACTAGGGGATGGAACAGTGTCTTTTTTATGCTCATTCTGTCTATTTTCTTTGCTGGCTTGTTCTTGATTCGTATTGCAAAAACTGAGATACAAGAGAAGCTTTCAGGAAAATGATATTTTATGTTAGAAAAACACATTTCATAATAGGGTAGATACAAGAGAAGCTTTCAGGAATACGATATTATATTTGTTAGAAAAACACATTTGATAATATGGTAGGCCCTCAATTGACATCATATTATACAGATGTTCCTATACAGGAAATAGCCTTTTGGTGGAGATTCGCTTAATTGGCTTCATTCATGTCTGCATCATGTTCTCATCCTTTGTTTTCAGCTAGTTAGGGAAATGTATAAGATTCTTTATGGGAGATAATTCCACACCTTTTCGGTATTTAACTGTTCTTGCAGTCTGTTGTTGCACTCTTTAATGGATAATTCACACTACTAACTGTGGTTTTCGCATATGATGATCTGCACTGGTGCCCTTTACATTCTCAAAATGGGATGTTTGGAAATGGTATGTGTAATGAAAGGAGATGGTTTCTCAAGTCTGCTTGTTTTATCAAAATGGGGAGCTTGATAATTGGTTCCTAGAGGTAGTATTCATCCAGAATGTGCACGAGAATATTGGAAATTTTGTATGAGCAAAATGCAACCAGTTGCATATTGATTTTTTATGCTCTTAATCCTTCGAATCGGAAGGAAGTTTAAGCTGCAATGGGGTCCGGAAGCATTCAGCTCCTGTATATTATTACTCATTTGGTCATTTACCTTATTTTTTAATTTCAAATTGGTCCCTTACGTTTTTTGGTTTCTAATTGGTCCCTCATGTTTCTTTTCGATGTCAAATTAGTCCCTGAGTCATTATTCATCCCATGTGGACCACTATGATTTGCACACGTGTCATTGTTCATCCTATGTGGACCAATATGATATTGACACGTAGAATGAATAGTGACTCGGAGACTAATTTAACATCGAAAAGAAACACGAGAGACCAATTTGAAACAAAAAAAAAAAAGTAAGAAACCAATTTGAAATTGAAAAATAAGATAAAGGATCAAATAAGTAGTTTAGCCTTAATTTATGTTAGCTTCTCTTCAATCCAAGTTGCACTTTTTCGGGTATTATGGACTAACATTTGCATGGCTCTCTGCAAAACCTCAAGTACCATTATTTTCGTGTTCAACTTGACAACCATGATTCTTGTTTAATGTTTGAGTAATAATCATTCAAGAGCAAATATCTATAGAAAAAGATGAATGGCAAATAGTATCTCCTAAATGAAAGCTTGACTAGCAAACAATTATTTAAATTGATCTTTAAACCCAAGAAGAAACACAAGAGTAGACTATTACAATAATCTGTGTACAAAAAACACAGATTATTTTTTGCCTCTAATCAGTTGCACTCTAGCTTTCCCAATCACAATAGATAAAATGATTATAGGGATATATTTTTATTAGAACTTAAGGACCTCATCTCGTTCCTTCATTCTTTAGGCTTTGTTTGGTTTGGGGGTTTTTCGGGGGAAGTGAGTTTGCGGAGGAGAAAATAGAGAGAAAATAGGGTTTTCCTATATTTGATTGAGGAAAGAAAATGAGGGAGTAGAGAAAAATGGGTGGGGCCCACTAAAAATTTTCTTCCCTCAAATGAAGAGATTTTGGAGAGAAAATGGAAATGTGATATATTTTCACATAGAAAGAAGAAAAATTGAAGAAAAAATTTTTTCTTCTCATTTTCTCTCAATAAACAAAATGAAGGAAAACTCAACTTTTCTATCTTTCTTATTCCTTCGCATTTTCTCTCATAACAAACAGCCACAAAATCTACACATTTTTTTTTATCCTAATCTCTCTTCCCTACTTCCTTCTTCACCTATTTCTGTCTTTCCATTTTCTTTCGTGCAATCAAACAAAGCATCAAGGTGTCAGTCTCCTAGAGGAAAATTTACAGAAGTACTGTACTTTGACCGATTAATTACCGATTTGGTGTAACTTTTTGCAAAATTACGAAACTGGTGTAACTTTTGCAAAATTGTGATTGTCATCCAAGATTTATGCACTTTTATTATTATTATTATTATTTAAAAGAGAAATCGTGGATCTGATGAACGATTCCACTTTTTAAATTTATAGGAAAATCGTGGCTTGCAACCACGATTCCTTTTTTTTTTTACAAAAATCGTGTTTCAAGAACACGGTTTCACATTTTATTAATTTTTTTTTTATATAAATCGTGGTTCAAAGCTACGATTCTTTTTATTTTTTTTCCAAAATCGTGGTTTCAGAACACGATTTTAATTTGTTATTTTTTTATTTTTTTTTTCTAAAAATCGTTGTTGATTTACTTTGTTTAATTTTTTTTTAAATCGTTGTTTTCACGGCTTCGCTTTAAATTATTTTTTAAAATAAAAAATCAAATTAATTACTAATTTTTTTAAATTTAATTTTATTTATTTTAAAATATGTTTCAACGATGACTTCCAATTTTTTTAGGTAAAAAATTTGTTTTTTTTAACGATTTTATCTTTTTAAGTAAGTCCAAATCAAAATGCATAAATATATTTTTAAATTGAGTAAAGAAAATACTTGCCATGAACATATTTCTTTTTTTTATTTATATTTTACAAATATTAAAAATAATAAAAAAATTAGTGACGTCTTCTGTGTGAGTTAGTACCACAATGAGGTACTTTTCTTCTATGTGGTGGTTGTACTCTCATTTTTTGTTCAATTCTTTGAGTGCCAACTCTTGTTCTTCCTTTGTTACCTCTTATAATTTGAGGTGGGGGCTCCTCCTCGTCCTCCTCGTCCTCTTCTTCTTGTTCTTCTTCGTCCTCAGTAATGAGATGAGAAGGCATAGTAGGACGATAAACTGAACTTTCTGCAAATGTCGAAAATAAAGTGTGCGGCGTTGGTGTAAACTCATGTTGATGAAATTCAAAAGACATGGTAGGACGATAATCTGATGTTTGCGGGAAAGCTGACAATGGAATGGTCGAATGCGCAACAAACATAGGTGGTGTATGAAGATGTTGTTGAGAACTTGAAGCAACATTGTTGAAGGAAGAGCGTGAAACATATGTTGCAAAACCTTGAAACACATTGGAGTGATTATGTTGTGAAGTACGTGACCAAGTTTGATTTTGAGGTTGAGGTTGAGCTACTTGATGGGGATACATGGAGAAAGCTGATGGATTTAGCTCATGTAAGGCAGCTATCATATCATTACATGCGAGGTGGACATCTCGTACAACTTGAACGGGATTGTTGAGAGCTTCAGGAAGAGCTGCCTGATCACGAATTGTCGTTGCAAAATTAAACTGAAAAATATAAATGTAATTGTTAGTTACATAATAAATATACACGGTGAATAAATTAATAAAAAAATTAATCGTACCGCTCCAACAGAATATACCCCATCTGGAGATATATATCTCCTGATCTTTTTTAAGTACCACTGCACATATTTTGAGTAGTGATACAAAATCTCGTTATTGGGTTAGGTATTAATCAACCGCATGTGTCGATCATTCCACTTAGAAATCCATCATGCATGCCTTTGAGGCCAATAAACATCATTTTTTCCACGCATGTCAACCTTGTAGAGAGTATCGAAGTTCTCTGGATCGTTTGAAATACTTTGTCGTAAGTCAAATTGTCTCATCACTCGATCGGCAGCATGTGGATGAACAATGGCGAAACAAATTAATGACACACATGTTCGAGCAAAAACAGGGACTTCTATAGGAAGATCCATGTTCTTGTATGGGATCCAAACGAACTGATAAAAAGAAGTTAATATTTCTCTTTAAAAAATATGTCTGTTAAATAATAAAAGAAAGGTAAATATAATTTACTTGATCAATTTGCAAACGATCTAGCATTGAGCGTATGATGTTAGCAGCATGGCCCAGAATATTAGTTGCAGTCAAATGTTGAGACCATATGTAACATCCCTAATTTAATTCCAAACAATACTTAATGAATTAATAGAATTAAAGTGGAAGGAATGGGTAGATTAATTGCTTAAAGAATTTTGGGAGAAAGGTGAGTAGTAATTATAAGTATTAGGGGTTGTGTAGGAGACATTGGTGGCAAAGGGCAAAATTATCTAAGTGAAATCGGGAGTTAAATCGGCGTTTTAAATGTTGGAAATCAGCCGAAAAGAGAAAATTAGGAATTTATTATAGGATGTTAAGAAATTAAATTCCACCGTTGGATATGAAGTTTAAGGGATTAAGAAGCTTGTCTAAAAATTTGGGCCCGATCCGACGGTTAACGAAGAAGGTATGGCGAATCGATGTCTGAAACCACCGGTGCACGCCCAGGCGCACCAGGGTGCATCAGATGCACCAACTCAGGGGCTCCAGCGCTCAGGCGCGCCCCTGATGCCCAGTTCGCGCACCAACCAGAAATGGCGCACCAGAGTTTCCCTAATCCCGCACCAGACGCACGCATCCCGCACCAGCACCAGCCTGGTGCGTGCCCTGCGCTCAGGCGCGACTAGGCCGCGCTCAGGCACGCGAGCGGATCTGATCCACACCAGCTTTATAAAGCTGTGCGCCAGCCTCCCCCCATATCCAACCCTCTTCCTCTCTCTCCACCCTCCCTCACCCAAAACCGCCCCAACACCAGCCACCATCACCGGAGCTGCCACCAAGGCCGCCTCTCCCCCCCTGGCCTTCCTCCTCTCCATAGATCTCTCTCTCTTGTGGCCCTTTCTCTCTCCCTACTTTCCTTCTCTCTCTTATTTCCCACCACCAGCCACCACGGTGGACCACCACACCGGCCACCCACCACCCTCACAACCTCCTTTCACTCTCTCTCTTTCTCTCCCTTTGACCCTTACTCTCTCTCCCTCTTCCCTCTATTTGGTTTCTCTCTCCTTCCACCGGATCTCACCGGCGTAGTTACCGATCGTGTTCGCACCGGGCTCGTGTTGGGTACTCCGAGGCGTGAATCTTTGGCCTCGATCCGACCGCGATCGTTCTCACTAACGAGGAGCAACACCGACGCCGACATCGACATCGAGCCACAACCCAGGTTCTTTGTTTAAAAGAAAACCCGAGGTAAGAAGGGTTCGTATTACCTTTATTTAAAAAGTAAATTCTAGGAGTTTATAGTGGTGACTAAGAATAGGGTAATTAAAGAATAAGTTAATGAACCTTAGGGTAATCCCCGCAAATATAAAAGATTTATTTAAATTGACAATGGAATAAATTGAATGTGCATAGAATGAGTTCCGGAGTGAATGAATATGATAGGATATTAAAAGAGCTAAAATGGAATTGAAAGTGTAGGAAAACACAAAGTAAAGCCAAGGGAAATTAGTTAAGGAAAACCCGCGAAACGTGAGAGTAAAAGAATATAGAGTATTTGTAATAGGCAAGGAGAGTAGAATGATTAAAACTAAAGGTGGGGTAAAAGAGGAGTTAAAGTATGAAAGCAATAAGAAATCACGGAGTAAACTTAGCTAAGAGTGGTCGGGTAGTAATGAATTCGAAACGAAAATGATAAACTAGAATTTCAAATCCAAGAGGGTAATTGGTAAAAGAATTGAGTGAAAAGATGATAAGACAAATAGAGAGAATGTGAGTATGGTAGTGTAGTAGAATGGAGTTAGAGGTAAACTATAGTAATTAATAAGAAGTATAATGAAAAAGAAAAAAGGAAGAGAAGAAGAAAAAGAAAAGAAAAGAAAGGGAAAATAAAAATAATGAAGAGCTAGTAATGAGAATTGAAATATAATGTATATGGCCTAATTAAGCAAAGCTAGAGGAGAATGAGAATCATTAGTGAACAAAAAATATTTAAATAGACGAGAATAAAAATAAAGGGGAAATGATATAAAACGACAGGAGGTCGTGAGACCCTGTCACCATAATGTAAAACGGCGGGAGGTCGTGAGACCTTGTCACCATGAAATAAAACGGCAGGAGGTCGTTAGACCCTGTCACCATGAGATAAAACGGCAGGAGGTCGTTAGACCCTGTCACCATGAGATAAAACGGCAGGAGGTCGTTAGACCCTGTCACCATGAGATAAAACGGCAGGAGGTCGTTAGACCCTGTCACCATGAGATAAAACGACAGGAGGTCATTAGACCCTGTCACCATGAGATAAACGGCAGGAGGTCGTTAGACCCTGTCACCATGAGATAAACGGAAGGAGGTCGTTAGACCCTGTCACCATGAGATAAACGGCAGGAGGTCGTTAGACTCTGTCACCATGAGATAAACGGCGGGAGGTCGTTAGACCCTGTCACCATAATATAAAACGGCAGGAGGTCGTTAGACCCTGTCACCATGAGATAAACGGCAGGAGGTCGTTAGACCCTGTCACCATGAGATAAACGGTAGGAGGTCGTTAGACCCTGTCACCATGAGATAAACGGCGGGAGGTCGTTAGACCCTGTCACCATAATATAAAACGGCAGGAGGTCGTTAGACCCTGTCACCATGAGATAAAACGGCAGGAGGTCGTTAGACCCTGTCACCATGAGATAAACGGCGGGAGGTCGTTAGACCCTGTCACCATAATATAAAACAGCAGGAGGTCGTTAGACCCTGTCACCATGAGATAAAATGGCAGGAGGTCGTTAGACCCTGTCACCATGAGATAAAACAGCAGGAGGTCGTTAGACCCTGTCACCATGAGATAAATGGCAGGAGGTAGTTAGACCCTGTCACCATGAGATAAACGGCGGGAGGTCGTTAGACCCTGTCACCATAATATAAAACGGCGGGAGGTCGGTAGACCCTGTCATAATGCTAAGGGAAATTGTGTAGAACCCTGATTGAGGCTACACCTAATGGAAAATGAATAAAGGAAGTAAAAATGGATAATGGAATGGAAATCGAGAAATGAAATAATAAAATGGACAATGGAAATGATATTGGAATTAGAGGAAATAACTAAGGAGAGTAATTATGGAGATGTTAAGTACAAGTGGCTAATGGGAAATGGATAAAGAATGGAAATGAGAGAATGATAAGAGAACAGGTATTAAACGAATATGAGAATACGTAAAGGACTCAAAGCGATTAATTATATGAATAATGTATACTAAGATTTGGGTAGGCTTAGTTTATTACTATGCCTCTTTTAGGATTTATCTTTTTATGTTCTGTGTAATGCTACCCTTCTTGCTATATTTTTACAGGTACTGAAGTGGAGCATACATGGGACATGGCCGAGCAGGACGTTCATTCCACTACGTGGAGTGAATGTATATATATATATATATAAATATATGTTATTTCGAGTGGACCATTACTTTTGTAAATTATAATATGGAATTCGTAGTTGCCCTGAAACTTGTGCTAATCGGGCGTTAGGATTTATTATGACTATTAAACTATTGTGTTTTATGTTTTTAAATATTCTGGACTGACAGGTTCTAAGAAGAAAATTTTGGGAAGTACAGAAAACAGAGGAAACTCTGCCGGATTTTCGTAAAACCTTTCAAAGAAATTAAGCTTTAAAAAGGAATTTTTTAACTCCAATTTTAATAAAACCTAAAATTAGCTAATAAAGTGAGAGTGTTACACCAGATGTTATAAACATTAAAAATTTATATTTATAATAATGATTTGCAAGTAAATATCTTACGCACTAAAAAAAAGTTATACCTTTTCACCAAAGGGAAGTGATTTATTGTATGATCAAGTAGACGTGGTGCAAGCAGCGGAATATGTCATATGCTTATGATTGGAGAAGTAACAAACATCCTCCGATATCCTTCTGATCTTTAAGTATTGATGCACGATATAATCCTCTATATAAACAGGCCAAAACAGCGGAACCCCAACTATATAGATGAGTTTGGGATAAATTTGCTAATAAAGGAATGTACATCAAGTGAAATTGAGCACCCGATGTATCTGGCATGAGGAATCCCCCGATCATTTGTAAACTAAATGCTCTAGCATGTTGTTCAATAACAACATGTTCAGCATTTTATGGGAGTACACTAAATGTGTTTTCCAACCAACTGAGCTTTAACATTTGACCTTTCAGGTCTCTACCATCTATTGGGAATGCACCCAATAATTGTCCACAAAGCACCCAATAATTGTCCACAAATTTGTTCCCAAATGAGATCTGATGCACCTGTCATGGCTTCTCCATCTATGGGAATTCCGAGTTGGACAACCACATCTTCAAGGGTAATTGTGCACTCTCCATTAGGGAAATGAAAAGTATGTGTTTCTGGGCACCATCTGTGACACCCTCAAATATAACCTCGATTAATTAAAGTATTTAAGCTTTTTACTCGATAGGATATGGACTTGCTTAAAAGTAGAAAATATAGGGTTAAATTTTTCCTTTTTATTTTCTAAAAGAAGCGGGTGCACAAACCAAAAATATTGGATCTTGGGGAATAAAATAAGTATTACTTTGAATATTAAATTCGGCGATTACTTTAATTGAGAAATCATTTACTCCCACATCATTTCAAAGCTTAGATAGCATCCCTTTTGGTCTAATAGAATATACTATGGTTAATATGTTTAAAACATAAGTGATGCCATATATTATTTCATCTAACGTAATTAATACCATTTGAAAATATTGTAGCCGAATCCCTTTTAAATCATTATTATCAGAGTAAGCGGAAATACTAGGACTATGGAACAAAGCTATAGTATGAACATAGGTTTATATATACATGAAAGCTAGTAAGTACATAGTCCTGATCATAAAAGTCTCCAAATCCCAAGTACAAGTCCATACTATAATATAAACCAACTCAAAAGATAGATCAGTGCTCCAGATTTCTCAAAAGGTAATATGTACAGTATCTACATAACAAAATAAAAGACTCCAGAACTGATCTCAAAACATAGTAGTAGTGTGAATTCAATGCTCCTAATTATGTGGATTATGTTTTGATGATGACAAAATAATTAACAAATCATGCCTTGAAGATATTGCAACATCAACATCAACAAGAAGTCAAGAAAAGAAGACAAGTGCCCAATCATTCTCAATCAAATATTAATTGTAAATTTCTAATTTATGTTGAGAGTGGTTGAGAGTGGGTAGAAATAGTTAGTCTCTTTTAGGAATAAATTTTTATATGTTTATTAAGTTGAGATTGACCAAAAATTAATACTTGAGAGGAAAAATAAAATTGAAAAATAATTTTTCCCATATCTGATCAAAATACTCGAGTATTTTGAAAAAGACTCGAGTATACACTCGAGTATTTGTAGAAAAACTCGAGTATTTGTGCCAGGTCAGCAATTATGACCGTTAGTCTTGTTCGTGCACCAATTCACTCGTGACCGGCCAAAAAGACTCGAGTTTTTACCAAAAGACTCGAGTATTTTTGTCCAGTCAGCAAAAATGAACGTTGGAGAAACTCAAAAACCCAATTGAGGGCATTTGAGTCTCATCCAACCCAAGAGAGCAATTCAGAACCTGATTGTAAAATTTCTCTTTGAATTTGTGCAAGAACAAACAAGACAACAACACATTATTGATCACAAGCTTTCATAATTTCCTTTTCTCAAGTGTTAATTCCCAAAAAGCTCAACTTCTCAATCATATTGTCATTTTATTCCAAGTTGAGTTTTAGGCCTCAATTCTTACATTGAGCTGTGCTTATTTGTGCTAATCCATTGTGAGATTAGTAATACACATACAAAAAGCTTGATTATTCAAAGTCTTGGATTGTTCCCAAGCAAACCCTAAGTGGCTTAGGGTGTTGGAAGTCTTGAGAGGTTCTCAAGCACAAGACTAGGAGGTTCCTAGCCCGGTGGAGTTTCTTGAAGGGAGTTCAAGGAAGCTTTGTGAAGAGTTCTTCAATCACAGGAATCAAATTGGGGTAGAAATCAAGAGTTTGGTACACTCTTGAAAGGGTTAGGTTGAGTGAGGCCATTCTCAAGCAATCCTTTGTAATTTCTAACAATTTGATTATTAGTAGAAACTCCTAAGTGATTAGGAGGACTGGATGTAGCTCATTGTTGGAGTGAACCAGGATAAAATTGCTTGAGTGTTGGTTTATTGCTTTTAATCTACTTTCTAGCTCAATAGACTTAAGTCATTTCAATCAATTAGGATTTATACAATTAGGTAGCAAGTTCAAGGAATCTTTGTGTTTAAAATTTATTTAGATTGCTTGCTATTCTGTTGGATAAGTTCCTGTTTATTATTGAATTGATTTGAGTTAAATTGCTGAATTTTCGTTTCTGGTTTTTCCCATATCTGATAGGAAAAACTCGAGTATTTCAGAAAAGACTCGAGTTGTTCATCACTGAAAAACTCGAGTGTTTCACAAAAGACTCGAGTCTTTTGCTTCTGATTCCATAAAATTCAGTCTAAGCTCCATTCTTCAATTATCAATCGAAATATTTGGTATTAGTGCTTCAAAATACTATTCACCCCCCCTCTAGTATTTGCTTAGCCCGCTTGTTGGTTTCCAACAAGTGGTATCAGAGCTCGGTCAAAAGATCGAGTGTAACAACTTTTTCGAAAAAGATCCTTTTGGAAACTTAATGGGCTCTAGCAATAACTTTGGTGGAGAAGGAGCTTCAATAAACCGTCCTCCACTATTTAATGGTGAAGGATATGTTTATTGGAAAACTCGCATGAAAGTTTTTATTGAAGCAATTGATATGGATATTTGGGATGCAATTGAAAATGGTCCTTTCATTCCCAAAAAGAAAATAAATGATGAAATTGTTGAAATTCCAAGGAGTAGTTGGAATGATGATGAAAAGAGAAAAGTCTCATTTGATTTAAAAGCTAAAAACATCATCTTTTCGGCTCTATCCCATGATGAATTTTATAGAGTTTCCCAATGTAAATCGGCAAAAGAAATGTGGGATACTTTGCAAGTCACACATGAGGGAACAAGTGAGGTTAGAGATGCAAGATTGAATTATCTAACTCACGAATATGAATTGTTCCACATGTTGCCAAATGAATCCATTAGTGACTTGCAAAAGCGATTCTCTCACATTGTTAATCATTTGATTTCCTTGGGAAAAGTATTTCGCAATGGTGAAACTACTAACAAAATTCTAAGATGTCTTGATAGGAGTTGGCAACCCAAGGTAACCGCCATCAAGGAATCAAGAGACATAAATAGCATGGACTTAGCCACTTTGTTTGGCAAACTCCAAGAGCATGAGATGGAGCTTACAAGACTTGGGATGCATGAGGAATCGGACAAAAAGAAAAAGAGCATAGCACTCAAAGCTTCAACCAAAGCTACAAAAGAAGTTGAAGAATGCTCTACAAGTGGAGATTCCGATGGTGAACCAAATCAAGAAGAATTTGGGATGTTTGTGAAAAGATTCAACAAATTTTTCAAAGGGAAGAAAGGTGGATCTTCATCCAATTTCAAGAGAACCAAAGACTCCAAACAAAGAGAAAAGAGTACCAATGATGGAGTTAAGTGTCATGAATGTGGAGGGGTTGGTCACATAAGAATGGAATGTGCCACATTCTTGAAGAAGAATGACAAGAAGACCCAAGAGACCAAAGGGAAGCGTGCATACATTGTTTGGGATGCACCGGAGAAGAGCAATGAATCATCTTCAAGTAGCTCCGGTGATGAAAATGCAAACCTTTGTCTCATGGCCAAGAACAATCATGAGTCCTCATCAAGAGCTAATCATGGCATGAGTGAAAGTGATGATGAGGTAACCTCTAGTTCTTCTTGTTCCTCTTCAAACTCCATTTCATATGATGATTTGCAAGAAGCCTACAATGAAATGTTAATTCAATTTAAAAGGCTTGCTAAAATTAATAAGGAAAAAGGAAAGAAAATTTTGGAGTTTCAACATGAAATTGATGAATTGCAAAAATCTATAAATGAGTTGAAACTTCAAAATGAATCCTTGGAACTTATTAATTCTAGTCATCAAAATGATTGTGCAAATCATGAGGAAATTATCACTTCATGTGAGAGATGTGATGATCTTGAAAAAGAAGTGAAAGAGTTGAAAAACAAACTCACAATCTCACATAGTGATAGAAACCTCAACCGGTTGTTGAACTCTCAAAGACATAATCACAACAAAACCGGTTTAGGATATGTTCATAAAAAGGACAAAAAGTACAAGGTGGTTGGAACATTTTCTAAGAAAAATTCATCAAAGAGACCAACTTGTACTTATTGTGGAAAAGTTGGACATATCAACATTGAGTGCCACATTAAGAAGTTTGAAATGAAAAAGGGCACTTATATGTGGATTAAGAAGGGAGAAAGTCCCAACACTAACCCTAAGGGACCCAACATTGTTTGGGTACCCAAAGTGAACAAGTGATTTCATATTGTAGGTGTGCCTTCGAACGGGAAAACAATTGTGGTATCTTGATAGTGGATGTTCGAAGCACATGACGGGAGATAAGCGACACTTCATTGAGCTTACTCCAAAGGAAAAGGGTTATGTCACTTATGGGGACAACAACAAAGGCAAAATCCTTGGTATTGGTAAAATCGGAAACTCTTCAAACTTGATTATTGATAATGTGCTCTATGTTCAAGGATTAGAACATAATCTCTTGAGCATAAGCCAATTATGTGATGTTGGTAATCATGTAGTTTTTACCTCTACCCATTGCCTCATTAAAAGTGACAAAGATGAATCAATCAAATTTGTTGGTAGAAGGTCAAATAATACTTACTTAGTTGATTTGAACAAAGTCACTTCTTTGGTCTCTACTTGTTTAGTGAGCAAAGAAAATGACACTTGGTTATGGCATCGTAGGACCGCTCATATAAATGTAAACCAATTGAAGAAAATTCAATCTAAAGATCTAGTAGTTGGTTTACCAAAGCTAAATTTTTCTATTGAAGGTGTTTGTTCCCCTTGCAAGAAATGTAAACAAACTAAAAACACCTTTGGATCAAAAATGGTTATGTCCACATCAAGGCCATTAGAAATGCTTCATATGGACTTGTTTGGACCATCACAAATAAAAAGCTTTGGTGGCAACTATTATGCATTGGTGATTGTTGATGACTTCTCTAGGTTTACTTGGACTTTATTTTTAACTACTAAGAGTGAGACCTACAAATCTTTTAAACATCATGTCAAACTTTTGCAAAACCAAGTAAATCAAAAAGTAATTATTATTCGTACCGATCATGGTGGAGAATTTGAAAACCACAAATTTGATAGATTTTGTGCTAAAAATGGTATTGAGCACCAATTCTCCGCACCAAGAACTCCGGAACAAAACGGAGTGGTAGAGCGGAAAAATAGGGTGCTAGAGGAACTTGCTAGAACCATGTTAAATGATTCTCAAGTACCTCAATATTTTTGGGCCGATGCCGTCAATACGGCTTGTTATGTTTTAAATCGTATTTTGATAAGGCCCTCTTTGGATAAAACCCCCTATGAACTTTACAAGGGAAGAAAGCCAAATATATCTCATTTTCATGTCTTCGGATGCCAAGTTTTTGTTTTAAATAATGGAAAAGAACACCTTGGCAAGTTTGATTCCAAATCCGATGAAGGCATATTTTTAGGCTATTCTTCTCATAGTAAAGCTTATAGAATTTTCAATAAAAGAACTTTAACTATTGAGGAATCAATTCATGTGGTTTTTAATGAGTCTTCAAAAGAAGATAGTGTTTTATGTGATGCTAGTGAAGATGGCATTGTCTTTTCAAAAGAAGAAAAAGAGAGAGAGAATTCAAAAGTTGATGAAGGAGAAGTAAGGGAAGAACTTCCTCCAACTTGGAAATCGGTCAAGGCTCATCCTATAGACAAAGTCATAGGAGATATGTCAAAGGGAGTACTTACTCGTAGGTCTATTCAAAACATTTGCCACTATGTCTCATTTGTTTCTCAAATTGAACCCGATTCAATTAAAAAGGCCATTGAGGATGATCATTGGGTTCTTGCTATGCAAGAAGAATTAAACCAATTTGAAAGAAATGAAGTTTGGGATCTAGTCCCTAAACCCGATGATCATACCATAATTGGTACTAAATGGATTTATAGAAACAAACTTGATGAATCCGGGTTGATTATAAGAAACAAAGCTAGACTAGTAGCTCAAGGGTACAACCAAGAGGAAGGTATCAATTATGATGAGACCTTTGCTCCGGTTGCACGTCTTGAAGCAATCCGAATTTTACTTGCTTATGCTTCAATCATGAAATTCACTTTATATCAAATGGATGTTAAAAGTGCTTTCTTGAATGGGTTTATAAATGAAGAAGTGTATGTCAAACAACCCCCCGGTTTTGAAAATAGTGAATTTCCAAACCATGTTTATAAATTGAAAAAGGCACTCTATGGATTGAAACAAGCTCCTAGAGCTTGGTATGATCGATTGAGTTCCTTTCTATTAGAAAACAAGTTTCAAAGAGGGAAGGTTGATAATACATTATTTATTTATAAAACCAAGGATGACATTTTGTTAGTACAAATCTATGTTGATGATATCATTTTCAGTGCTACTAACGTGTCTCTTTGTAGAAAGTTTTCAAATTTGATGAAAAAGGAATTTGAAATGTCAATGATGGGAGAACTCAAGTTCTTCCTAGGCTTACAAATAAAGCAAGTCAAGGAGGGGATATTTGTGCATCAAGGGAAATATTGCAAAGAGCTCCTTGAAAAATTCGGATTGGACAAGTGCAAGGAAGCCTACACTCCAATGAGCACATCATGCTACCTAGACAAGGATGAACAAGGTACACCGGTTGATGTTAGTAAGTATAGGGGTATGATAGGTAGTCTCCTATATCTCACTGCATCTAGACCGGATATTATGTTTAGTGTATGCATGTGTGCTAGATTTCAAGCTAATCCTAAAGAATCTCACCTATCCGCAGTTAAACATATATTTAAGTATCTAAAAGGAACAATTAACACTGGTTTATGGTATCCTGCTGATGCCAATCTTAGTTTAGTTGGTTACTCGGATTCCGACTTCGCGGGATGCAAGCTTGATCGCAAAAGCACCAGTGGTACTTGCCATTTCTTGGGAAGTTCATTGGTGTCATGGTTTTCTAAAAAGCAAGCTTGTGTCGCTCTTTCTACCGCCGAAGCGGAATATATCGCAGCCGGTAGTTGTTGTGCTCAACTGTTATGGATGAAACAACAATTATCGGATTTTGGTTTGAAACTTGAAAATATTCCGATTAGATGCGATAACACGAGTGCAATCAATCTGACTAAGAATCCGGTGTATCACTCAAGAACTAAACACATTGAAATAAGACATCATTTTTTAAGAGATCATGTACAAAAGGGTGATTGCACAATTGAATTTGTTAGTACCACAAATCAATTAGCCGACATTTTTACAAAACCTCTACCAAGGGACACCTTTTATCATATTAGGAGAGAACTTGGTATTTTAGATGAAGCTAATATAGGCTAATTGCATTGTGTGTCATTTTTGGAAAATCACCATATTAGTCTTACTCTAATGTGTTATTGATTCTTAGTTAAATTGTCCTTGATGATATTTGAAATTGTATATGTTAATTGTGTGTGATTCTGTACTGTATTCCAAGTTGGTAGTGAAGCATTTGTGTTTGATTTGTGTTTGGTCTTTTAAAACTGAGTTTTTACTTTCTGTTCTGTCAAAATACTCGAGTTTTTCCAAAAACACTCGAGTATTTTAATTCAAAATTAAATCAGTTTTAAATTGAAAAAGTTTTTAATCAGGGTCTGATAAAAATACTCGAGTATTTCTCAAAACACTCGAGTCTTTATTAAAATACTCGAGTGTTTTTCAAAACACTCGAGTCTTTCGAAACCCCCAATTTTTGAACTTTCAGACCAAACTCGAGTATTTTCCAAAAACTCGAGTATTTTGCGTTTTCCTGAAAATTGAACTTTCGGACCAAAGTCGAGTTTTTCAATTTTTACTCGAGTTTTCTGGGGAAATCTGGGCTGAGTCATGAACGACTCGAGTATATTCTCAAACACTCGAGTATTTTGTAACGAACAACTCGAGTATTGTTGAATATACTCGAGTATTTTGGCGAGTTTATATATTCTCCAGCCCCCACAAACTCGAGTTTCACGAACCCCTTTCTCTTCTCTCTCGGTTTTCTCATATCTCTCTTACTAGTTTTACATCCTCTAATCACTTTTCTACCATTATTTCAACGAATTTCAACTCTTTTCAACCTCAAATCCGTCACCCCCTTTTAAAACCCTAATTTCCAAAACTCCAATTTTCCCATCATTTCATCTATGGCTTCTTCATCTGGCAAAGGAAAGAGAGTAAGGATTGCTGACTCATCTTCCGAGGAGGAAATTTCCGACTACTATCAAGAGGATGAACGCTTGGAAAGGATGGAAGGCTTTGCCACCAGAGAATTCGGAGTAATCACATGGATCAATAGTACTTTCCTTGAGAGTAAGGGTTTCCATTTTGTTACTAACCTTAGATATCAGAAACTGATTCAATTTCTGGAATTTCATGGACCTATATATCCTAGGTTAGTTAGAACATTCTATGCAAACCTTAGGCTAAAGGACAATGTCATAGAAATAATGGTTGAGGGTGTTCGATTCAAAATTAGCGCTAAGGACCTTTTTGTTGCTTTTGGGACAACACGTCACGGGGACAATTCTCTAAAGGCCGATGCGGACGGCATTTTTCAAAGTTGTTTGCGCCCCGGTCGTGTATGGATCGAAGGAGTTAAGCATTCCTCATACATGACTGTCCAATCTAGGGTGTTGCATTATATTGTTTGTCATCAATTAGTGCCTCAAACCTCACCCAATTATGCCAAACCCACAAACAATGAACTTAGGCTTCTTAGTGCCATCCTGAACAATGAGAAGCTGAACTGGAGTCGCATAATTTTGGATAGAATGCTCCTTGCTGCTAAGTCCAAACACCCAAAAACCCTGCCCTATGCCATGCATGTTTGTTATCTGTTGAGTTACTTCAAGGTGCCTATCCCACGCAATGAAGAGAAAAAGACTCTTCATGTGAACCAGCATTGCCTCAACAAAGGCACCTTGAGTCACCAGGACATGGCATTCCATGAACCCTCTGGCCAATACTTGTATCGATATGATATTGCTGAGCTAGAGAGGGTTGCAAATGTGGCAGCTCAACAAGGGATGGATGCCCATCAGATGGAAGAGGAAGCTGCTGCATTTGCCCAGGCTGAAGAAGGGGATCCTATTGATCAGATTAACTTTGATGACTTCGCTGGATCTCAATCTGGGTTTGACAACTCGGGCTGGAGAGAGAATGTGATCACACGTCTGGACACTTTAGATGGGAGAATGGACTCCCTTGTGCATGCTATGGACGCCCAGCGTGATGATTTTTTTAGCCTAGACACTAGGATGAGTGCAGAGTCTGCCATGTTTTATTCTCATTTGGATCAGCACTCGGCCCAGATTAATGCCCGCCTGGACCAGCAGTCAGGGGAGATGCACCGCCGGTTTGATGAGATGATGGCGGCCTTCTCTCGATTTTATCCTCCTCCAGATGATCCAGCTCCTTCCATGTTTTGATGCTGCAGCTTATGGATTTTCTATTTTAGTTTTCATTATGTTTTCATCATGTTGATCTTGTTGCATTTTCTGTACTTTGAGAACTTGGTGTTTGGCGACTTTGGGTTTATTAATTGCACCTTTGATTTGGACCTTTTATGATATTTTTATGTTAATGAATTTGGTCTTCATTATGATGTTTGTGCAAAGCTTCAGGGGGAGCTCTTTATCGTTATTATATCTCCGTTTTATTTGCATAGTTGGTTATGGGGTTTTCCGATTATGCACCTCTCCTCCCTTGATCTTTTTCTAAATTGTTACATCTTTTTGGCGTATGACAAAAAGGGGGAGAGATATTACACTTGTCTTGTCTTGATATTGTTGCACCTAAAATCTCTAATTATGGTATATACTCTGATAATTGTTAAATTCTTTAATACCATAGGCTTGGTGCTAAAATTAAATTGTCATAACATCTTGCTCAAGCTGAATTTTTAGATAGGTGAAAAGTATCATATAGTGAGGGGGAGTTGCATCTCCAAGTGGATCAAGCTTAACAAATGGATCAAGTGTTAATTATTTTGTCATCACCAAAAAGGGGGAGATTGTGAATTCAATGCTCCTAATTATGTGGATTATGTTTTGATGATGACAAAATAATTAACAAATCATGCCTTGAAGATATTGCAACATCAACATCAACAAGAAGTCAAGAAAAGAAGACAAGTGCCCAATCATTCTCAATCAAATATTAATTGTAAATTTCTAATTTATGTTAAGAGTGGTTGAGAGTGGGTAGAAATAGTTAGTCTCTTCTAGGAATAAATTTTTATATGTTTATTAAGTTGAGATTGACCAAAAATTAATACTTGAGAGGAAAAATAAAATTGAAAAATAATTTTTCCCATATCTGATCAAAATACTCGAGTATTTTGAAAAAGACTCGAGTATACACTCGAGTATTTGTAGAAAAACTCGAGTATTTGTGCCAGGTCAGCAATTATGACCGTTAGTCTTGTTCGTGCACCAATTCACTCGTGACCGGCCAAAAAGACTCGAGTTTTTACCAAAAGACTCGAGTATTTTTGTCCAGTCAGCAAAAATGAACGTTGGAGAAACTCAAAAACCCAATTGAGGGCATTTGAGTCTCATCCAACCCAAGAGAGCAATTCAGAACCTGATTGTAAAATTTCTCTTTGAATTTGTGCAAGAACAAACAAGACAACAACACATTATTGATCACAAGCTTTCATAATTTCCTTTTCTCAAGTGTTAATTCCCAAAAAGCTCAACTTCTCAATCATATTGTCATTTTATTCCAAGTTGAGTTTTAGGCCTCAATTCTTACATTGAGCTGTGCTTATTTGTGCTAATCCATTGTGAGATTAGTAATACACATACAAAAAGCTTGATTATTCAAAGTCTTGGATTGTTCCCAAGCAAACCCTAAGTGGCTTAGGGTGTTGGAAGTCTTGAGAGGTTCTCAAGCACAAGACTAGGAGGTTCCTAGCCCGGTGGAGTTTCTTGAAGGGAGTTCAAGGAAGCTTTGTGAAGAGTTCTTCAATCACCGGAATCAAATTGGGGTAGAAATCAAGAGTTTGGTACACTCTTGAAAGGGTTAGGTTGAGTGAGGCCATTCTCAAGCAATCCTTTGTAATTTCTAACAATTTGATTATTAGTAGAAACTCCTAAGTGATTAGGAGGACTGGATGTAGCTCATTGTTGGAGTGAACCAGGATAAAATTGCTTGAGTGTTGGTTTATTGCTTTTAATCTACTTTCTAGCTCAATAGACTTAAGTCATTTCAATCAATTAGGATTTATACAATTAGGTAGCAAGTTCAAGGAATCTTTGTGTTTAAAAGTTATTTAGATTGCTTGCTATTCTGTTGGATAAGTTCCTGTTTATTATTGAATTGATTTGAGTTAAATTGCTGAATTTTCGTTTCTGGTTTTTCCCATATCTGATAGGAAAAACTCGAGTATTTCAGAAAAGACTCGAGTTGTTCATCACTGAAAAACTCGAGTGTTTCACAAAAGACTCGAGTCTTTTGCTTCTGATTCCATAAAATTCAGTCTAAGCTCCATTCTTCAATTATCAATCGAAATATTTGGTATTAGTGCTTCAAAATACTATTCACCCCCCCTCTAGTATTTGCTTAGCCCGCTTGTTGGTTTCCAACAAGTAGAAGCAGTAGCAATCATCATCATCCATCAGCAGAACTCCTCCACAACAGCAGATACACCAGACCCCTGATCCACATCACCTATCCTAGGCATGTACCTATGGATCATCATCCCTCCACTGACTCCCGATAGAATGCTTAACAGGTTCGCCTCCGCTCTCGTCCTTGACAAGATCCTCCTCAATCTCACCCGATGGAGTAGGTACCCTACCACTGGGTACAGGGTCAGGTGTTGGTGTGACCCTAATAGGACTTGTCGGATCAGGTGAGGGAGTGATGAGGGTCTAATATATGATGTTTTAAGGCTTAATTTCACTTCCTTTTGCTATGGTTTTGACTTGTTTCTCTTGTAAATATAGGTATTTTATATTAGTTTTAGGAATTTTTAGTTTATTAGAATCCTTTGAATGTTTTGATCCGTTTTGGGTATGTATCAGGTATTTCGGAGCTTTATTTGGAGAAAATATTATTGGAGCTAAGTGTAACATCCCAAATTTAATTTTTAGTGTAATTTATGTTGTGATAGTCTTAGGGTAGGAGCAATGATGAGATAAGTTATAATTTTGGCTAATTAGACATGTGAACTTAGGTTTAAAGCTTAGAACCTTAGGGAATATTAAAGAGCAAGATTGGTAGCTTAAAACATGAATTCCACCGTTGGATATGCAGTAGGGTAGGTGAGGAAGCTTGCTTTAAAATTTGAGGAAGATCCAACGGGTAACGAAGAAGTTATGACGTTTCAAAGGACTGAGTAATGTAAGATTTTGTAGGTTAATCGATTAACCTATGGGTTAATCGATATAGGTTAATCGATTAGTGGCTGAATGTGGTGCAAAAATTAATCGATTAACCTACTGGCTAATCGATTAGGGCCAGAATGTGTGCAAAAAATTAATCGAGTAAGGCTAACTGCTGATCTTTGGCCAAATTTCAAGGGGTTAATCGATTAACTGGTCTGTTAATTGATTAACCTAGTCTGCTGTTGAAAAAAAATAAAAGAAAACAACACATGTTTTTCCCTCTAAGGTTCGAATTGCTTCTTGCTTCCTAGGGCACAAATTCTTCAGCTCCAAAATCAATCAAGACTCAAGTTGTGTACCCATTTCCATCATCAAACCTCTTTTCTTCTTAGCTCCAAGTAAGTATTCAAGCTCTTAATTTCCTTCTTTCTCTCTCTCCTCCCTACCTCCTAGTGAAATTCGAATTTCCCTTTCTATTGTGCAACAATCTCATCATCATTCTATTCATATGTGTAACATCCTCACTTTATTTAGTTAATTTTAAGTTTTATTAAAATTTGTGTTAGAAAATTTCTTTTAAACCTAATTACTTTTAAATGATTTTACGAAAATCAAGCAGAGTTTCTTCTGTTTTTCGGACTTCCCAAAAATTTTCTTCTTTAAACCTGTCAGTCCAGAAATATTTAAGACATAAAACACAGTAGTATTACAGCCAGTTCAAACCTAACGCCTGATTAATACAAGCTTCAGGGCAATACAACTACAACATATTATAAATTATAAAATAACGGTCCTCTCATAATAAATGTACATTCCACGTGGTGGAATGTGTTCCTGCTCGGCCATGACTCGTGTAAGCTCCACTTTTGTACCTGTAAAAATATAGCAAGAAGGGTAGCATTACACAGAACTTAGAAAGATAAATCCTATAAGAAGACATAGTAATAAACTAAGCCTACATTATTATTATTATTAACATACATTATTCATAAATATTCATATCTTTAATTTCTTTTAGTTCTTCTCTTATTCTCCCATTCTTTTAATTTTTAATTCTCTTTTAAGTTCTCGCATTTCATTACACTTTTTGGTCCACTATTCATTTCCTTTAATTCTTAATTAGCTATTCAGTTTACCACATTCATTCGTTTATTTCCGTTCTTAGTTCTCTGGTCATTTCTACATTCTCTTTTCTTTTCTTTTTCTTCTTCTCTTCCTTTTATTTTTATTTTTCTTTTCTTTATCTTTTCATTTTTCCTTATGACCGAGTCCAACAGACCATCAGCCACTTATCTTTATTATGACTGAGTCCAAAAGACCATCAGCCGTTACCTTTTATTATGACTGAGTCCAAAAGACCATCAGCCGTTTTTCCTCTATTATGACTGAGTCCAAAAGACCATCAGCCGTTTCCTTTATATGACTGAGTCCAAAAGACCATCAGCCGTTTTTCCTTTATATGACTGAGTCCAAAAGACCATCAGCCGTTTTCCTTTATTATGACTGAGTCCAAAAGACCATCATCCGTGTTCATTTATTATGACTGAGACCAAAAGACCATCAGCCGTTTACTTTTCTTTTTAAATTATTTATCTTTTCTCTTTTTATAATTTAAGTAACTCTTTTATGCCTATCTCAATCTTTTAATGGCTTAAATATGAAAATGGTCCCTATAAATATTGACTTTTTTAAAATTGGTCCCTGTAAAATTTTTCTTTTGGTTTTGGTCCTTGCATTTATAAAATATTTTGGTTTTGATACCTCCTGTTATATGTGGATGGAAAATGCCAAAAATGTAATATATTATATTTTATGACCTATTAAGGATGGTATTCTTGCATTAATTCTCAAGGGTAAACATAAAACTTACATTAAATAAGAAAACCAGTTCAAAAACCATGATATTAGAGGGACCAAAACCAATTGAATCTAAATAATAGAAGGACCAAAACAAACTACCAACATAATTATGGGGACCAAAATTTAATATGAGGGACCAAAACCAAAACGTTTTGTAAGTGCAGGGACCAAAACCAAAAGAAAAATTTTACAAGGACCAATTTCAAAAAAGTCAATATTTACAGGGACCATTTTCATATTTAAGCCTCTTTTAATTTACATTTTCATTTGACTTATCACATTTTCCTACATTTTCTACTTTATTCTTTTTCTTATTGCTAATTACCCTCGCTTTTATCCAACTCTACTTAACTTGGTTATGTATCTTATGTTTTAGTTCTCGTTATTAATTCTTAGTTATTCCTTTGTTTCCTTTATCTCATACTATTACATAACTTATTATTCTTATTTCATTAACTCCATTTTATTTAACTATCCTATCAATTACACTTAGTTTCCCTAGTTTATCATGCCATTTTATTTAACTTCCCTAATATTGACCTCTCACTCGTCTTATTATCTTTTTGCTAATTTCTTTTACCGGTTTCCAATTTATACTTGAAATTTAGCTTATTATCTCGTTTCTATTTTTCTAATCCCAACATCTATTAACTAATTCTACTCCGCACATACCTATTGCCTTCACATTTAAACTCTTCTTTTATCTCACTTTTAGTTTATTTATTCTACTCTTCTTGCCCATTCAATTACTCTCTATACTTTTACACTCACGCTTAATTAGTTTTTCCTAACTTTTCCCTTTGATTATATTCTATACTTTCTTATATTTTCATCCAATGTTAACCGAATTAATATCCGAAATACACTTGTTCAACCCGGACCTTATACTAAGTATATGCCTTTTATTCCCTAAGGTATGGTTTCCATTAATAATTCTAAATACTTCATTTATGTCAGCGGGGACTACCCTAAGGTTCATTAACATATTTCCCTATTCTTATTCATCACTATAGCATCCTAGAATTTACTTCCCAAGTAGAGGTAACGCAACCCTTCTTACCTCGGTTGACGAAAGTAAAGAAATAACCTCAACTCTGGGGAGGGAGCGGCTGTCCGCTAAGCTTTATTGATCCGGGGTGATGAACGGGTCGACGACGATCGACGCCGGTGGTGAGAACGACTACGGGCTGGGGCAAGACAAGAGCTTCGAGCTTCGGGGCACCCGACACAAGCCCAGTGCGATCACGGGTCAGTAACGACGCCGGTGAGATCCGTGAAGAGAGAGAAAACTCGCGGATGAGAGAGGAAGGAAATGAGGGTGAACTTGTGGCTATGGTGCTGGGCTTATGGAGGCGGTGGCGGTGATCCAAGGGCGACGGCGGCCGGAGAGGAAGGAGGTGGGCGGTGAAGGAGAAGAGAGGTGGGGATCCAAGAAGAGAGAGAAAGAGAGAGGGAGAGGGAGAGGGAGAGGGAGACGGGTTGAAGGAGGGGAAAGGGGAGGCCAAGGTGAGGAAGTCTTGGGCGGCGCCGACGGTGAAGGATGTGGAGGGAGAAGGAGAAGGTCGGAATCTATGGAGGAGGGGTGGAAATGGGGGGTTTGGCCCTTAAAATGCGTGTTTGGTGTTGCAGATCGCAGGATTTTCGCTTAAGCGAAATCCCTTCAGTATTGCATTTTAACCATTTCGCTTAAGCGAACCCATTCACTTAAGCGAATTCTTGAATTGTTGAAACTGTGACATTTTCGCTTAAGCGAAATGCACAGGTACTGCTACTTCATCTTTATTCCATTTTTCTTATTTTCAAACCGCCATAACTTCTTCGTTCGCCGTCGGATCTTGCTCAAATTTAACGAGCAACTTCCTAAAAATCGTACCTTCATATCCAACGGTGGGAATTGTGTTTTGAGTCCTAAATCTTTTATTTTAATTTCTTATCCTATTTATTTTGTTTAACACTGAATCACCCGTTTGCCTCGTCCGTTCCTAACTTAATTTACTACTTCTTCCTTTCCTATACCAATATTATTATTATTAATCTTTTCTAATGCTTGAACACTTCTTTTAATACCTATTTATGGTTTTATTATTATTATCTCAATTATCCCAAACTATTATTAATTTATTTGCACTTAGGTTTAAAATTTGGGATGTTACATTTCTCCCCCACTTACTAGAATTTCGTCCCTGAAATTCCGTTCGATTCCATGAATAGAGAACCATCCCATTGGTAAGCTTCTGACTACGGTTTTCACTTCCCTTTGGTTTTTACTTTTCGCTCCATATGTGGTTAGGGTCATGCCTATTTCAACCTTTGTCTTCTAATACTACGTATTATCTCTATTTGCATAGGATCGTCAGTTTTCTTATTATTAAAGTTCCATCTCCCATTCCTTGGATTGAAATCCTCCCCCACTTGGCATCGACATACTTGATTATATCCAGGCTAGGGGGTATGCTCATTCGTTGCTCAGAGTAGAGCACATAGGTTCCCGACCAGTATCCAAGGCTGGTAAGGGGCACGTGAGTGACTATCTATCGGTAGGTATAGAACTATGCCGGGTTCCTACGACTTGGCGAATTTTCACATATACATCCGAGGTGCTTAAAACTTGAAGAGAGTGAAGATGAAAAGAAGAAACATGAAGCACTCAAGAATGAGTCTCATGGTCTTTGTAAGACGACCCAGGTTGTACTGGGTACATGTCAAGCAAGAAGACAATGGAGGTTATCCCAAAGTGTGCATTTCCAGCGGGGAGTCATCAAAATATGTACTTTCTATGGACCTGCTGCTGATTTGATTGGTCTCGGTAAGGTACCTGATACAGTGGTTAAGACTTGCTTCTGTCAAGGAAATCGTTCGGGAACTTTGATTAGATTCTTAGGCAAGTTTTAGGATGTCTACTAGGTTCGTTCGAGTCTCTCAGGGATTCTACACTCTATCACTCCATTCTCTAACGCTATGCAAATATTCTAGAATGAATCCTTTTCGGGTTGATTCTGCTCCGTCTAAGGGGTCTATTTTTTAAAAAAAATTTTGATTCGATTGTTTCGGTTTTTGAGGAAATGTGCCAACGACATCGACCACTAATAGGTGCAAAGATCGAGGTGATCAATCCCAATCTAACATCTACCAATAGCAATATCATTGTCAGGTTCGTTGATGGTATCATCCTCTAACAGGTGTAAGGGTTAGAGTGATCGGTTCTAACCTTACCTCCTACCAGTGGCAATTCCATCACTGAGCTTGAGGGAATTTTAACTAATGTACTAGCGCTCATGGACATCTTTCTAAGCTAAATTTGTATATACATGCTTTATGCAAAATACTTTATATAAATGTTGGGTGCATTGTTAACGCTAAAAGTACCTTGGGTGCGTTCATTCGTCGTTATGCGTGCTCCTAGGACAGTCTGCAGCACGGTGTCCCAACTGTCCGCAGTGATAACAGAGGCCCTCCTTCCTTAGCTGGTTCAAAGGCCAACACAAACGTTTGTGAGATCTCCCACAGCGTGAACATAAGGGTCTAGCAATTGGGGCAACCACATTATGGTGCACGTCCTTTGGAACTATTGCCATATCATCAGTACCGGCATATGGGTCTGGTTCTCGCATCGGTCCTTCTCTCCTAGTAGAGCTCTCAGCACCCTGCCTACTCCTGTTTCATTTCTCCAACCTCTCCTGTTTCAATCCTTTTTCATAAGTGCTAGCCATGTTTACCAGGTCGGACAAGTTCGCGATATTCTTATACTCAAAAGCAATTTTAATCTCGGTGCGAAGCCCATCCTCAAACTTAATGCACTTAGTCCTTTCATCAGCGTCCTTGTAGCTTCCGGCATATCGGATGAGATCCTCAAAATGTGCAGCATATTCTCCAACACTCATGTTCCCTTGTTTCAGGGTCAAGAATGCCAGCTCTTTTTCTCGGCGGACATCTTCCGGGAAGTAATTCCCTAGGAACCTGATTTTGAACACGTCTCAGGTGATCTCCTGGTTAGCGATCTCCATTTCCCTTCGTACACGATCCCACCAATATTCGGCTTCTCCAGTGAGCATGTACGTTGTAACATCCCAAATTTTAAACCCGAAGATAAATAAATAAATGATAATTAGGATAATTAAAAATGAAAATAACAAACCGCAAATAGGTATTCCGAATGAGGATTCTAGCATTAGAAGAAAATAATAATAATAATACTAAGCGAATTGGAGAAGAAAGGAGCGTTAAATCGAAGTTAGTATCGGGCCAGAAAATAGATGATTCGATAATAAACATAATAACAAGGGGAAAAATTAAAATAAAAGATTTAAGACTCCAAACACAATTTCCACCGTTGGATATGAAGATATGGTTTTTAGGAAGTTGCTCGTCAAATTTGAGCAAGATCCAACGGTGAACGAAGAAGTTATGGAGGTTTGAAGTTCGGAAGAAAATAGAATAAAAATTGAAAAATGAAACAGCAGTATCTGATCATTTCGCTTAAGCGAAAATATTTCGCTTAAGCGAAAATGACCCATTAGCAACACAGATGAGGTTCGCTTAAGCGAACGGATTTCGCTTAAGCGAAAATGCCCCTATCAGCAAAAATAAAAACGCGTTTTGGGGGTCATTTTCCCCCAAAACCCCAACCTCCCTCCTCCTCCATGGCAGCCACCTCCACCCATGGTGGCCACCACCACTCATCATCACCCTCTTCCTCCTCCATCTCTCTCTCTCCCTATTAAGCTTTCTCTCTCTCTCTCTCTCTCTCTCTCTCTCTCTCTCTCTTATTCTCCCTCCTCCACACAAAACCACCACCACCACCACTTCCCTCCGAACCGCCATCACCATCACCACCGCCGCCTGTGGCCGCCACCCACAACCACCATCATCATCAACATCATCACCAACTCCTCCCTCCCCATGGATCTTCCCCTCAAGCTCTCTTTCCTTCTCCACCCACACACACCGCCGCCCCTCACCACCACAGCCGCCATCGCCGCCACTTGCGGTGGTGACCGCCACCATCACTAAACCACCATAGCCTCTCCATCATTCATTGCTCTCACACCCATGAGCTTTCTCTCTCTCCAAGGACGTCACCGGCGCCGTTACCGGTCCTTGATCGTGCCGGGCTCGCGTCGGGAACCTCGAAGCTAGATGCCCTTGCCTCAGTTCAGTCACGATCGTTCTCGCTAACGAGGAGCAACACCGACGCCGTTATCATCGCCGAGCTAAAATCCAGGTTCTATTTAAAAAGCCCGAGGTAAGAGGGTTCGCGTTACCTTTGCTTAAGGAATAAATTCTAGGTTGCTATAGTGGTAGCTGAGAATAGAGTAATTAAAAAGTATGTTAATGAACCTCAGGGTACCCCGTTGATATAGAGAAAATAAATAAAATTGTGATGAGAAACCACACTTTAGGGAATAAAAGGAATGAGCGTAGAATAAGGCCCGGAACGAATGAGCGTAATTAGAATATTAAAATAGTTAGAATAAAACAAAAACGTGAGTAATCATAAAAATAAAACCATAGGGGAAGTAAAAGGACAAGAGGGTAAACGAAATAGGCAAAGAGAGAGTAGAATTAATGAATTAAAAGATAATAAGTAAAATAGTACCCGAAGAGTAAAGTGAGGTAAAAGAGGGATTAAAATGGGGAATAATAAATACGTGCAGGACCGATTAGAGCAATAGGCACAAAATGATGAATTGGAATTAAAAGAAAATAGGAAAACAATAAACGAATTAATAAAATATAATAAAATGAAGAGAGAGTACATTATGAGGGAGATTGGGTAAAATAATGTAATAAGAATTGAAAAGCTAGATTAAGTGAATAGAGCAATTAAAAATAATATAGTCAATGAAATGGGAACAATGAGTTAGGTAATTGGCTGAGTTAAGGAAACTGAGAATAAAAGAATCTAGAGTAATTGTGATAGACAAGGAGAGAAGGGTGATTAAAACTAAATGCAAGGTAAAAGAGGAGTTAACATACGAAAACCATAAGGAAGCACGAAGTGGAATTGGTTAAGAGTTGTCAGGTAATAATGGAATGGGAATAAAAGACTAAACTAAATATTAAATATAAATAGGTAATAAGTAAAGAATCTAATGAAAAGATAATAATACAAGAAGATGGAGTGTAATAGCGGAAGATAAATAGAGTAGAGTATTATTTAAGGGAAAATAAGTAAATAAGTAAATAATAGGATAAGAGAGAAATCATAGAACCAAGGAAAAATTTGCAAGCGGGAATTAAAATATAATGATTATATTAAAGCTAAGTAGAGTTAGATGGACATTTGGATAATTAATAATAGGAAAGGAAAAAGAAAGAGATTAAAATAGAAGACGAGGGAAAATGTGATAAGTCCTAAACGAAAATAAAGAGTAAAAGATTGGGATAAGTATAAAGGAGTTACTTAATTTATAATAAGAGAAAAGATAAATAATTAAAGAAGAAAAGAGAATGGCTGATGGTCTGTTGGACTCAGTCGTAATAAAAGAAGAGAATGGAATCGATGACAGGCGGACGGAAGTCCCTGTTATCCCAAAAAGAGATAAAAGAAAAGAATGAATTCGATAGCAGGCGGACGGTAGTCCCTGTTATCCGATAGCGGGCGGACAGAAGTCCCTGTTATCACTAAAAGTAATGAAAGAAAAGAATGAATACGATGACAGGCGGACGGAAGTCCCTGTTGTCCATAAAGGAAATAAAGGAAAGAAATGATTTCGATGGCAGGCGGGCGGTAGCCACTGTCATCACTAAAAGAATTAAATGATGGAATGGCAGGCGGTCGGTAGACCCTATCACTAGTAAAGAAATAAAGAAATAATAAAGGTAATCGGCTGATGGTCTGTTGGACTCAGTCATAAAGAAAAAGGAAAAAGAAAGAAAGAAAGAGAAAGCAAGATAGGATAATGAAAGCCCGATGCTAGCCTAGGAAGGAGTATCGGTGTCGATGCGAGCCTAGGAAAGCGTGTCGATTATAAAGATTAAAAAGAGAATAAAAGTCCGGTGCGAGCCTAGGAAGGCGTATCGGCATCGATGCAAGCCTGGTAAGGCGTGTCGATTAAAAAGAAAAGAAAAGACGATTAAAAAGAAAATAAAAGTCCGGTGCGAGCCTAGGAAGGCGTATCGGCATCGATGCGAGCCTGGTAAGGCGTGTCGATGAAAAAGGAAAAAGAATGGAAAGGAAAACGACTGATGGTCTGTTGGACTCAGTCATAAGAAAAAGGAGTAGATAAAGAAAAGAAAAAGAAAAGGAAAAAAAGAAGAAAAAGAAAAGAAAAGAGAACGTAAAAATGATAAGAGAACCAATAATTAAGAGAATGCGTGAATAAGTGAAGAACTAAAAGAGTTTATTTATATGAATAATTGTGAATAAAGTATATTAATAATTATGTAGGCTTAGTTATTTGCTATGTCTTCTTCTAGGATTTATCTTTTTAAGTTCTGTGTAATGCTACCCTTCTTGATATAATTTTACAGGTACGGAAGCGGAGCTTACACTGTTGCAGGACGAACTGGAAACCCTCCACTACGTGGAGTGAATTCGTGATACCCCGAGTGGAATTTTATTAAGTAAAAACTGTCATTTTTGTAATTTATAATATGCGTATTTATATGCCCTGAAATTGATACTGATCGGGCGTTAGGATCTGAACTGGTTTTTAATATGTTGTGTTTATGTTTTTGAACAATTCTGGACTGACAGGTTTTTAGAAGGAAATTTTTGGGAAGTCCGAAAAACAGAAGAAACTCTGCCGGATTTTCGTAAAATCTTTTATAAGAAATTAAAATCAAAAATGAATTTTCAAACTCTGATTTTATTAAAATCTAAAATTAACTAAATAAAGTGAGGATGTTACATTTATGGTATCAGAGCAGTTTCCCTCGGCCTCGGAGTTATGAGTTACTCCATTGGTACACTCACCAAGCGAGTGACCAAAGTTTTTGTCGAATCCAGCCATAGTTAGTTACTATATTTACATACCTATGATATCGGACTTAATAAATTCTAGGAATATCTGACTATTCGTGCCTTAACTTGTTTCTATTACTAAACTCTAGCATTATGGGAGACCCATCTAGTGATAGAGCTAAGGTGGTGTCAATCCTAAGGGACTTAGTTCAGATGGACTTAAGTCAAATAGAGGCGATTGCCGTTTCATGTGCTACACCACTATGCCCATGATGTGGGAGACCTCATCGGGGTATATGCTAGTTCCTGGCTCAACTCAAAAAGGAGGAATGTATCTTATGGTTGAAAAGGACTAAGGGAATCCAGACGAGAAGTGTAGAGGCATATTATGTCCCTAAGATAGGGAATTCCAGACCCGTAGGACCAAATCGAACTCCCGCTCCTGAAGAACTTGTTAGAATTCATAAACATCCATTAGTTAGACATATCAATCCCTGACAACACCTTCAATTGTTTCCATTTAACTCAGCTCGGTAGAAACGCTGACCCACTTTTTCACTTGGTGCAAGAGCTCGGAGAGATGTAAGTATGTGTGATTTCCATACCTTAGAAAATTTACTACATATTTGATAGTACGAACAAGTAGTCATCTTAAATCTTGCCATGCTAACTAATCAAAAAGGTAGACAAACCAACCTTTGCAATGGGAGCGAACCTAACGCCAGAACTTAGGAGATGAAAGCCTTAAGATATTACCCTCGCCTAAGGTAAGCACCATTAGACATAGAACCCCAATAGGACCTCGCGAACTCTATAGTGGTCACCTGAGACCCTTTGAAAATCAAACTAGATATTCAGAAACTCAACACTCCCTAAGTATCTATTCAGACTCTTAAATAGTTGCCAGAGAAGCCGACAGATATCCATTCACAGCCATTCATATTAAGACCAATCAAGTCGATCATCAATTTGTAGAAAATGTGTTTTCGATGATTCTTCATTGAAGATGCAATCTCTAGAATAATCTCTATTGTCTTCTTGCTGGACATGTACTCAACCATGTTATTACCCGGCGATACCTGTGCGTGCATGACACTTTCATGCCGACAATCCACTCGTATTCGTCAAATATAATATATCCAACAGAAGAACAACGACATGGCCTTACCTCACAATTCCTCAACCTTGTTGCCTAAAACATCCTTGGTCACCTCGTGGAAACCATTAAACCCTCCTTGCATAATTCTTCTTTTCATCTTCACTCTCTTCAAGCTTCAGATACTTCGTGAAAAGATTTGGATACACTCTGGAGCATTCGCCAAGACTACAGGAACTTAACCTAACTCAATATTCACCAACCATTATTAAAACCCCGTGTCACTTCCAATCTCAAAATAATATATTTGGGGATCAGAACGACCAATTTTGGATAGCGACCGAACCTACTCCCTCGGCATTGATATAACTATGTCGATGCTAAGTGGGGGAGGATTTCAACCCAAGGAATGGAAGATGGAACTTTAACAACAAGAACATTGTGGATCCTATCCGAGTAACAAGGTGGAATGCAGAACGGTAACGAAGCGTAAGGAAAATTGCATCGAACCGGACTCAATGTTCGATGATCATACCATAACCCATGGGGCTAATGAATAACTTACCCCAAACGCTCCGCATTAACTGTCGAAGAGGTTCGCGGAGAATGGAACGAGAATTAAGCTAAGAATCAATCAATACCTTCTCGGACCATCAGACAATTGGGTAATAAATTTAAACCCTGACCTTGACCCTTAAGTGGAATCGACCCATAGGATCCCCTATATGAAATTGAAATCGCTAAACGAACGGAAAGGAAGTACCACCGGAGTAAGAAACGAAAACGGAAAGAGTGGAGTCACGAAGTGGAGTCTCACTTAAGAAGTTATGTCGGAGCACCGCAAATGATTGTCTCAGTCTATTAAGATTCTGTGTATTATGCGGATTTCTGAGTGACTGAGATAAACCATACCTGAGGCGAATAGTTATACCGCAGAACCATTAACTTAGAACTCCCTCAAACGGAAGATTGGAACCAAAGGAATTGAAATGACATGGGTGGAAACTATGTCAAGGGATACTCCTCCAAGTTAAGGGACAGTTGGAATTTCGGGGACGAAATTCAAATAAGTGGGGGAGAAATGTAACATCCCAAATTTTAAACCCGAAGATAAATAAATAAATGATAATTAGGATAATTAAAAATGAAAATAACAAACCGCAAATAGGTATTCTAAATGAGGATTCTAGCATTAGAAGAAAATAATAATAATAATACTAAGCGAATTAGAGAAGAAAGAAGCGTTAAATCGAAGTTAGTATCGGGCCAGAAAATAGATGATTCGATAATAAACATAATAACAAGGGGAAAAATTAAAATAAAAGATTTAAGACTCCAAACACAATTTCTACCGTTGGATATGAAGATATGATTTTTAGGAAGTTGCTCGCAAATTTGAGCAAGATCCAACGGTGAACGAAGAAGTTATGGAGGTTTGAAGTTCGGAAGAAAATAGAAGAAAAATGGAAAAATGAAACAGCAGTATCTGATCATTTCGCTTAAGCGAAAATATTTCGCTTAAGCGAAAATGACCCAGTAGCAACACAGATGAGGTTCGCTTAAGCGAACGGATTTCGCTTAAGCGAAAATGCCCCGATCAGCAAAAATAAAAACGCTTTTTGGGGGTCATTTTCCCCCAAAACCCCAACCTCCCTCCACTCTCCTCCTCCCTCCTCCTCCATGGCAGCCACCTCCACCCACGGTGGCCACCACCACTCATCATCACCCTCTTCCTCCTCCATCTCTCTCTCTCCCTATTAATCTTTCTCTCTCTCTGTCTCTTGTTCTCCCTCCTCCACACAAAACCACCACCACCACCACTTCCCTCCGAACCGCCATCACCACCGCCGCCTGCGGCCGCCACCCATATCCACAATCATCATCACCAACTCCTCCCTCCCCATGGATCTTCCCCTTAAGCTCTCTCTCCCTCTCCACCCACACACACCGCCGCCCCTCACCACCACAGCCGCCATCACCGCCACTTGCGGTGGTGACCTCCACCATCACTAAACCACCATAGCCTCTCCATCATTCATTGCTCTCACACCCATGAGCTTTCTCTCTCTCCAAGGACGTCACCGGCGCCGTTACCGGTCCGTGATCGTGCCGGGCTCGTGTCGGGAACCTCGAAGCTAGATGCCCTTGCCTCGGTTCAGTCACGATCATTCCCGCTAACGAGGAGCAACACCGAGGCCGTCATCATCGCCGAGCTAAAATCCAGGTTCTATTTAAAAAGCCCGAGGTAAGAGGGTTCGCGTTACCTTTGCTTAAGGAGTAAATTCTAGGTTGCTATAGTGGTAGCTGAGAATAGAGTAATTAAAAAGTATGTTAATGAACCTCAGGGTACCCCGTTGATATAGAGAAAATAAATAAAATTGTGACGAGAAACCACACTTTATGGAATAAAAGGAATGAGCGTAGAATAAGGCCCGGAACGAATGAGCGTAATTAGAATATTAAAATAGTTAGAATAAAACAAAAACGTGAGTAATCATAAAAATAAAACCATAGGGGAAGTAAAAGGACAAGAGGGTAAACGAAATAGGCAAAGAGAGAGTAGAATTAATGAATTAAAAGATAATAAGTAAAATAGTACCCTAAGAGTAAAGTGAGGTAAAAGAGGGATTAAAATGGGGAATAATAAATACGTGCAGGACCGATTAGAGCAATAGGCACAAAATGATGAATTGGAATTAAAAGAAAATAGGAAAACAATAAACGAATTAATAAAATATAATAAAACGAAGAGAGAGTACATTATGAGGGAGATTGGTAAAATAATGTAATAAGAATTGAAAAGCTAGATTAAGTGAATAGAGCAATTAAAAATAATATAGTCAATGAAATGGGAACAATGAGTTAGGTAATTGGCTGAGATAAGGAAACTGAGAATAAAAGAATCTAGAGTAATTGTGATAGACAAGGAGAGAAGGGTGATTAAAACTAAATGTAAGGTAAAAGAGGAGTTAACATAGGAAAACCATAAGGAAGCGCGAAGTGGAATTGGTTAAGAGTTGTCAGGTAATAATGGAATGGGAATAAAAGACTAAACTAAATATTAAATATAAGTAGGTAATAAGTAAAGAATCTAATGAAAAGATAATAATACAAGAAGATGAAGTGTAATAGCGGAAGATAAATAGAGTAGAGTATTATTTAAGGGAAAATAAGTAAATAAGTAAATAATAGGATAAGAGAGAGAAATCATAGAACCAAGGAAAAATTTGCAAGCGGGAATTAAAATATAATGATTATATTAAAGCTAAGTAGAGTTAGATGGACATTTGGATAATTAATAATAGGAAAGGAAAAAGAAAGAGATTAAAATAGAAGACGAGGGAAAATGTGATAAGTCCTAAACGAAAATAAAGAGTAAAAGAATTGGATAAGTATAAAGGAGTTACTTAATTTATAATAAGAGAAAATATAAATAATTAAAGAAGAAAAGAGAATGGCTGATGGTCTGTTGGACTCAGTCGTAATAAAAGAAGAGAATGGAATCGATGACAGGCGGACGGAAGTCCCTGTTATCCCAAAAAGAGATAAAAGAAAAGAATGAATTCGATAGCAGGCGGACGGTAGTCCCTGTTATCCGATAGCGGGCGGACGGAAGTCCCTGTTATCACTAAAAGTAATGAAAGAAAAGAATGAATACGATGACAGGCGGACGGAAGTCCCTGTTGTCCATAAAGGAAATAAAGGAAAGAAATGATTTCGATGGCAGGCGGGCGGTAGCCACTGTCATCACTAAAAGAATTAAATGATGGAATGGCAGGCGGTCGGTAGACCCTGTCACTAGTAAAGAAATAAAGAAATAATAAAGGTAATCGGCTGATGGTCTGTTGGACTCAGTCATAAAGAAAAAGGAAAAAGAAAGAAAGAAAGAGAAAGCAAGATAGGATAATGAAAGCCCGATGCTAGCCTAGGAAGGCGTATCGGCGTCGATGCGAGCCTAGGAAGGCATGTCGATTAAAAAGATTAAAAAGAGAATAAAAGTCCGGTGCGAGCCTAGGAAGGCGTATCGGCATCGATGCGAGCCTGGTAAGGCGTGTCGATTAAAAAGAAAAGAAAAGACGATTAAAAAGAAAATAAAAGTCCGGTGCGAGCCTAGGAAGGCGTATCGGCATCGATGCGAGCCTGGTAAGGCGTGTCGATCAAAAAGGAAAAAGAATGGAAAGGAAAACGGCTGATGGTCTGTTGGACTTAGTCATAAGAAAAAGGAATAGATAAAGAAAAGAAAAAGAAAAGGAAAAGGAAGAAAAGAAGAAAAAGAAAAGAAAAGAGAACGTAAAAATGATAAGAGAACCAATAATTAAGAGAATGCGTGAATAAGTGAAGAACTAAAAGAGTTTATTTATATGAATAATTGTGAATAAAGTATATTAATAATTATGTAGGCTTAGTTATTTGCTATGTCTTCTTTTGGGATTTATCTTTTTAAGTTCTGTGTAATGCTACCCTTCTTGATATAATTTTACAGGTACGGAAGCGGAGCTTACACTGTTGCAGGCCGAACTGGAAACCCTCCACTACGTGGAGTGAATTCGTGATACCCCGAGTGGAATTTTATTAAGTAAAAACTGTTATTTTTGTAATTTATAATATGCGTAGTTATATGCCCTGAAATTGATACTGATCGGGCGTTAGGATCTGAACTGGTTTTTAATATGTTGTGTTTATGTTTTTGAACAATTCTGGACTGACAGGTTTTTAGAAGGAAATTTTTGGGAAGTCCGAAAAACAGAGGAAACTCTGCCGGATTTTCGTAAAATCTTTTATAAGAAATTAAAATCAAAAATGAATTTTCAAACTTTGATTTTATTAAAATCTAAAATTAACTAAATAAAGTGAGGATGTTACATACGTCGCCAAAGGGACTGTCTGCTCCGCGGGCGGTGACATTGTGCGAAAAATCTTTTCCAACTCTTGGAGCCATCTCTGGGCTGCATCAGGATTGTAGCCACCTTAAAACTTGGGCGGATTGTTCTGTCTGAATCTAGCTAGCCAATCAATGCCAATTGGGTTTGGTGGTTGATGGAGTGTGGCGGCTGCTGCTGCTACGGCTGCTGCTACTGTTTCGGCCTGATTCTGATTCATTTGGACCTGATTCTCAAGTATAGCAGCCATCCTATCATCATGAGTACGTCTCCGAGGCATGGTGATTGAGTTATGGAAAAAGAATTTGTTATTCCATAATTACTAAAAACTATTAAATTGAGCGTACCTATTTATCTATTCTAAGACTTGACACTATCACTTGGTTACTCGCTTGGTGAGTAATCCATAGGAGTTGTGAGTCCAAACTCCAAGGCCGAGGGAAACTTCTCTGATACCATAAATGTAACATCCTCACTTTTTTTAGTTAATTTTAAGTTTTATTAAAATTTGTGTTAGAAAATTTCTTTTAAACCTAATTACTTTTAAATGATTTTACGAAAATCCGGCAGAGTTTCCTCTGTTTTTCGGACTTCCCAAAAATTTTCTTCTTTAAACCTGTCAGTCCAGAAATATTTAAGACATAAAACACAGTAGTATTACAGCCAGTTCAAACCTAATTCCCAATTAATACAAGCTTCAGGGCAATACAACTACAACATATTATAAATTATAAAATAACGGTCCTCTCATAATAAATGTACATTCCACGTGGTGGAATGTGTTCCTGCTCGGCCATGACTCGTGTAAGCTCCACTTCTGTACCTGTAAAAATATAGCAAGAAGGGTAGCATTACACAGAACTTAGAAAGATAAATCCTATAAGAAGACATAGTAATAAACTAAGCCTACATTATTATTATTAACATACATTATTCATAAATATTCATATCTTTAATTTCTTTTAGTTCTTCTCTTATTCTCCCATTCTTTTAATTTTTAATTCTCTTTTAAGTTCTCGCATTTCATTACACTTTTTGGTCCACTATTCATTTCCTTTAATTCTTAATTCGCTATTCAGTTTACCACATTCATTCGTTTATTTCCATTCTTAGTTCTCTGGTCATTTCTACATTCTTTTTTCTTTTCTTTTTCTTCTTCTCTTCCTTTTCTTTTTCTTTTTCTTTTCTTTATCTTTTCCTTTTTCCTTATGACCGAGTCCAACAGACCATCAGCCACTTATCTTTATTATGACTGAGTCCAAAAGACCATCAGCCGTTACCTTTTATTATGACTGAGTCCAAAAGACCATCAGCCGTTTTCCTTTATTATGACTGAGTCCAAAAGACCATCAGCCGTGTTCATTTATTATGACTGAGTTCAAAAGACCATCAGCCGTTTACTTTTCTTTTTAAATTATTTATCTTTTCTCTTTTTATAATTTAAGTAATTCTTTTATGCCTATCTCAATCTTTTAATTTACATTTTCATTTGACTTATCACATTTTCCTACATTTTCTACTTTATTCTTTTTCTTATTGGTAATTACCCTCGCTTTTATCCAACTCTACTTAACTTGGTTATGTATCTTATGTTTTAGTTCTCGTTATTAATTCTTAGTTATTCCTTTGTTTCCTTTATCTCATACTATTACATAACTTATTATTCTTATTTCATTAACTCAATTTTATTTAACTATCCTATCAATTCAACTTAGTTTCCCTAGTTTATCATGCCATTTTATTTAACTTCCCTAATATCGACCTCTCACACGTCTTATTATCTTTTTGCTAATTTATTTTACCGGTTTCCTATTTATACTTGAAATTTAGCTTATTATCTCGTTTCTATTTTTCTAATCCCAACATCTATTAATTAATTCTACTCCGCACATACCTATTGCCTTCACATTTAAACTCTTCTTTTATCTCACTTTTAGTTTATTTATTCTACTCTTCTTGCCCATTCAATTACTCTCTATACTTTTACACTCACGCTTAATTAGTTTTTCCTAACTTTTCCCTTTGATTATATTCTATACTTTCTTATATTTTCATCCAATGTTAACCTAATTAATATCCTAAATACACTTGTTCATCCCGGACCTTATACTAAGTATATGCCTTTTATTCCCTAAGGTATGGTTTCCATTAATAATTCTAAATACTTCATTTATGTCAGCGGGGACTACCCTAAGGTTCATTAACATATTTCCCTATTTTTAGTCATCACTATAGCATCCTAAAATTTCCTTCCCAAGTAGAGGTAACACAACCCTTCTTACCTCGGTTGACGAAAGTAAAGAAATAACCTCAACTCCGGGGAGGGAGCGGCTGTCCGCTAAGCTTTATTGATCCGGGGTGATGAACGGGTCGACGACGATCGACGCCGGTGGCGAGAACGACTACGGGCTGGGGCAGGACAAGAGCTTCGAGCTTCAGGGCACCCGACACAAGCCCAGTGCGATCACGGGTCAGTAACGACGCCGGTGAGATCCGTGAAGAGAGAGAAAACTCGCGGATGAGAGAGGAAGGAAATGAGGGTGAACTTGTGGCTATGGTGCTGGGCTTATGGCGGCGGTGGCGGTGGTCCAAGGGCGACGGCGGCCGGAGAGGAAGGAGGTGGGTGGTGGAGGAGAAGAGAGGTGGGGATCCAAGAAGAGAGAGAAAGAGAGAGGGAGAGGGAGAGGGAGAGAGAGACGGGTTGAAGGAGGGGAAAGGGGAGGCCAAGGTGAGGCGGTCTTGGGCGGCGCCGGCGGTGAAGGATGTGGAGGGAGAAGGAGATGGCCGGAATCTATGGAGGAGGGGTGGAAATGGGGGGTTTGGCCCTTAAAATGCGTGTTTGGTGTTGCAGATCGCAGGATTTTCGCTTAAGCGAAATCCCTTCAGTATTGCATTTTAACCATTTCGCTTAAGCGAACCCATTCGCTTAAGCGAATTCTTGAATTGTTGAAACTGTGACATTTTCGCTTAAGCGAAATGCACAGGTACTGCTACTTCATCTTTATTCCATTTTTCTTATTTTCAAACCGCCATAACTTCTTCGTTCGCCGTCGGATCTTGCTCAAATTTAACGAGCAACTTCCTAAAAATCGTACCTTCATATCCAACGGTGGGAATTGTGTTTTGAGTCCTAAATCTTTTATTTTAATTTCTTATCCTATTTATTTTGTTTAACACTGAATCACCCGTTTGCCTCGTCCGTTCCTAACTTAATTTACTACTTCTTCCTTTCCTATACCAATATTATTATTATTAATCTTTTCTAATGCTTGAACACTTCTTTTAATACCTATTTATGGTTTTATTATTATTATCTCAATTATCCCAAACTATTATTAATTTATTTGCACATAGGTTTAAAATTTGGGATGTTACATTTCTTCCCCACTTACTAGAATTTCGTCCCCGAAATTCCGTTCGATTCCATGAATAGAGAACCATCCCATTGGTAAGCTTCTGACTACGGTTTTCACTTCCCTTCGATTTTTACTTTCCGCTCCATATGTGGTTAGGGTCATGCCTATTTCAACGTTTGTCTTCTAATACTACGTACTATCTCTATCTGCATAGGATCGTCAGTTTTCTTATTATTAAAGTTCCATCTCCCATTCCTTGGATTGAAATCCTCCCCCACTTGGCATCGACATACTTGATTATATCCATGCTAGGGGGTATTATGCTCATTCGTTGCTCAGAGTAGAGCACATAGGTTCCCGACCAGTATCCAAGGTTGGTAAGGGGCACGTGAGTGACTATCTATCGGTAGGTATAGAACTATGCCGGGTTCCTACGACTTGGCGAATTTTCACATATACATGCGAGGTGCTTAAAACTTGAAGAGAGTGAAGATGAAAAGAAGAAACATGAAGCACTCAAGAATGAGTCTCATGGTCTTTGTAAGACGACCCAGGTTGTACTGGGTACATGTCAAGCAAGAAGACAATGGAGGTTATCCCAAAGTGTGCATTTCCAGCGGGGAGTCATCAAAATATGTACTTTCTATGGACCTGCTGCTGATTTGATTGGTCTCGGTAAGGTACCTGATACAGTGGTTAAGACTTGCTTCTGTCAAGGAAATCGTTCGGGAACTTTGATTAGATTCTTAGGCAAGTTTTAGGATGTCTACTTTGTTCGTTCGAGTCTCTCAGGGATTCTACACTCTATCACTCTATTCTCTAACGCTATGCAAATATTCTAGAATGAATCCTTTTCGGGTTGATTCTGCTCCGTCTAAGGGGTCTATTTTTTAAAAAAATTGTTGATTCGATTGTTTCGGTTTTTGAGGAAATGTGCCAACGACATCGACCACTAATAGGTGCAAAGATCGAGGTGATCAATCCCAATCTCACATCTACCAATAGCAATATCATTGTCAGGTTCGTTGATGGTATCATCCTCTAACAGGTGTAAGGGTTAGAGTGATCGGTTCTAACCTTACCTCCTACCAGTGGCAATTCCATCACTGAGCTTGATGGAATTTTAACTAATGTACTAGCGCTCATGGACATCTTTCTAAGCTAAATTTGTATATACATGCTTTATGCAAAATACTTTATATAAATGTTGGGTGCATTGTTAACGCTAAAAGTACCTTGGGTGAGTTCATTCGTCGTTTTGCGTGCTCCTAGGACAGTCTGCAGCACGGTGTCCCAACTGTCCGCAGTGATAACAGAGGCCCTCCTTCCTTAGCTGGTTCAAAGGCCAACACAAACGTTTGTGAGATCTCCCACAGCGTGAACATAAGGGTCTAGCAATTGGGGCAACCACATTATGGTGCACGTCCTTTGGAACTATTGCCATATCATCAGTACCGGCATATGGGTCTGGTTCTCGCATCGGTCCTTCTCTCCTGGTAGAGCTCTCAGCACCCTGCCTACTCCTGTTTCATTTCTCCAACCTCTCCTGTTTCAATCCTTTTTCTTAAGTGCTAGCCATGTTTACCAGGTCGGACAAGTTCGCGATATTCTTATACTCAAAAGCAATTTTAATCTCGGTGCGAAGCCCATCCTCAAACTTAATGCACTTAGTCCTTTCATCAGCGTCCCTGTAGCTTCCGGCATATCAGATGAGATCCTCAAAATGTGCAGCATATTCTCCAACACTCATGTTCCCTTCTTTCAGGGTCAAAAACGCCAGCTCTTTTTCTCGGCGGACATCTTCCGGGAAGTAATTCCCTAGGAACCTGATTTTGAACACATCTCAGGTGATCTCCTGGTTAGCGATCTCCATTTCCCTTCGTACACGATCCCACCAATATTCGGCTTCTCCAGTGAGCATGTACGTTGTAACATCCCAAATTTTAAACCCGAAGATAAATAAATAAATGATAATTAGGATAATTAAAAATGAAAATAACAAACCGCAAATAGGTATTCCAAATGAGGATTCTAGCATTAGAAGAAAATAATAATAATAATACTAAGCGAATTGGAGAAGAAAGGAGCGTTAAATCGAAGTTAGTATCGGGCCAGAAAATAGATGATTCGATAATAAACATAATAACAAGGGGAAAAATTAAAATAAAATATTTAAGACTCCAAACACAATTTCCACCGTTGGATATGAAGATATGATTTTTAGGAAGTTGCTCGTCAAATTTGAGAAAGATCCAACGGTGAACGAAGAAGTTATGGAGGTTTGAAGTTCGGAAGAAAATAGAAGAAAAATTGAAAAATGAAACAGCAGTATCTGATCATTTCGCTTAAGCGAAAATATTTCGCTTAAGCGAAAATGACCCAGTAGCAACACAGATGAGGTTCGCTTAAGCAAACGGATTTCGCTTAAGCGAAAATGCCCCTATCAGCAAAAATAAAAACGCGTTTTGGGGGTCATTTTCCCCCAAAACCCCAACCTCCCTCCTCCTCCATGGCAGCCACCTCCACCTACGGTGGCCACCACCACTCATCATCACCCTCTTCCTCCTCCATCTCTCTCTCTCTCCCTATTAAGCTTTCTCTCTCTCTCTCTCTCTCTCTCTCTCTCTCTCTCTCTCTTATTCTCCCTCCTCCACACAAAACCACCACCACCACCACTTCCCTCCGAACCGCCATCACCACCGCCGCCTGCGGCCGCCACCCACAACCACCATCATCATCAACATCATCACCAACTCCTCCCTCCCCATGGATCTTCCCCTCAAGCTCTCTTTCCCTCTCCACCCACACATACCGCCGCCCCTCACCACCATAGCCGCCATCGCCGCCATTTGCGGTGGTGACTGCCACCATCACTAAACCACCATAGCCTCTCCATCATTCATTGCTCTCACACCCATGAGCTTTCTCTCTCTCCAAGGACGTCACCGGCGCCGTTACCGGTCCGTGATCGTGCCGGGCTCGTGTCGGAAACCTCGAAGCTAGATGCCCTTGCCTCGGTTCAGTCACGATCGTTCCCGCTAACGAGGAGCAACACCGACGCCGTCATCATCGCCGAGCTAAAATCCAGGTTCTATTTAAAAAGCCCGAGGTAAGAGGGTTCGCGTTACCTTTGCTTAAGGAGTAAATTCTAGGTTGCTATAGTGGTAGCTGAGAATAGAGTAATTAAAAAGTATGTTAATGAACCTCAGGGTACCCCGTTGATATAGAGAAAATAAATAAAATTGTGACGAGAAACCACACTTTAGGGAATAAAAGAAATGAGCGTAGAATAAGGCCCGGAACGAATGAGCGTAATTAGAATATTAAAATAGTTAGAATAAAACAAAAACGTGAGTAATCATAAAAATAAAACCATAGGGGAAGTAAAAGGGCAAGAGGGTAAACAAAATAGGCAAAGAGAGAGTAGAATTAATGAATTAAAAGATAATAAGTAAAATAGTAAATGATAAAGTGAGGTAAAAGAGGGATTAAAATGGGGAATAATAAATACGTGCAGGACCGACTAGAGCAATAGGCACAAAATGATAAATTGGAATTAAAAGAAAATTGGAAAACAATAAACGAATTAATAAAATATAATAAAACGAAGAGAGAGTACATTATGAGGGAGATTGGGTAAAATAATGTAATAAGAATTGAAAAGCTAGATTAAGTGAATAGAGCAATTAAAAATAATATAGTCAATGAAATGGGAACAATGAGTTAGGTAATTGGCTGAGATAAGGAAACTGAGAATAAAAGAATCTAGAGTAATTGTGATAGACAAGGAGAGAAGGGTGATTAAAACTAAATGTAAGGTAAAAGAGGAGTTAACATACGAAAACCGTAAGGAAGCGCGGAGTGGAATTGGTTAAGAGTTGTCAGGTAATAATGGAATGGGAATAAAAGACTAAACTAAATATTAAATATAAGTAGGTAATAAGTAAAGAATCTAATGAAAAGATAATAATACAAGAAGATGGAGTGTAATAGCGGAAGATAAATAGAGTAGAGTATTATTTAAGGGAAAATAAGTAAATAAGTAAATAATAGGATAAGAGAGAGAAATCATAGAACCAAGGAAAAATTTGCAAGCGGGAATTAAAATATAATGATAATATTAAAGCTAAGTAGAGTTAGATGGACATTTGGATAATTAATAATAGGAAAGGAAAAAGAAAGAGATTAAAATAGAAGACGAGGGAAAATGTGATAAGTCCTAAACGAAAATAAAGAGTAAAAGATTGGGATAAGTATAAAGGAGTTACTTAATTTATAATAAGAGAAAAGATAAATAATTAAAGAAGAAAAGAGAATGGCTGATGGTCTGTTGGACTCAGTCGTAATAAAAGAAGAGAATGGAATCGATGACAGGCGGACGGAAGTCCCTGTTATCCCAAAAAGAGATAAAAGAAAAGAATGAATTCGATAGCAGGCGGACGGTAGTCCCTGTTATCCGATAGCGGGCGGACGGAAGTCCCTGTTATCACTAAAAGTAATGAAAGAAAAGAATGAATACGATGACAGGCGGACGGAAGTCCCTGTTGTCCATAAAGGAAATAAAGGAAAGAAATGATTTCGATGGCAGGCGGGCGGTAGCCACTGTCATCACTAAAAGAATTAAATGATGGAATGGCAGGCGGTCGGTAGACCCTGTCACTAGTAAAGAAATAAAGAAATAATAAAGGTAATCGGCTGATGGTCTGTTGGACTCAGTCATAAAGAAAAAGGAAAAAGAAAGAAAGAAAGAGAAAGCAAGATAGGATAATGAAAGCCCGATGCTAGCCTAGGAAGGCGTATCGGCGTCGATGCTAGCCTAGGAAGGCGTGTCGATTAAAAAGAGAATAAAAGTCCGGTGCGGGCCTAGGAAGGCGTATCGGCATCGATGCGAGCCTGGTAAGGCGTGTCGATTAAAAAGAAAAGAAAAGACGATTAAAAAGAAAATAAAAGTCCGGTGCGAGCCTAGGAAGGCGTATCGGCATCGATGCGAGCCTGGTAAGGCGTGTCGATCAAAAAGGAAAAAGAATGGAAAGGAAAACGGCTGATGGTCTGTTGGACTCAGTCATAAGAAAAAGGAATAGATAAAGAAAAGAAAAAGAAAAGGAAAAGGAAGAAAAGAAGAAAAAGAAAAGAAAAGAGAACGTAAAAATGATAAGAGAACCAATAATTAAGAGAATGCGTGAATAAGTGAAGAACTAAAAGAGTTTATTTATATGAATAATTGTGAATAAAGTATATTAATAATTATGTAGGATTAGTTATTTGCTATGTCTTCTCTTAGGATTTATCTTTTTAAGTTCTGTGTAATGCTACCCTTCTTGATATAATTTTACAGGTACGGAAGCGGAGCTTACACTGTTGTAGGACGAACTGGAAACCCTCCACTACGTGGAGTGAAGTCGTGATACCCCGAGTGGAATTTTATTAAGTAAAAACTGTTATTTTTGTAATTTATAATATGCGTAGTTATATGCCCTGAAATTGATACTGATCGGGCGTTAGGATCTGAACTGGTTTTTAATATGTTGTGTTTATGTTTTTGAACAATTCTGGACTGACAGGTTTTTAGAAGGAAATTTTTGGGAAGTCCGAAAAACAGAAGAAACTCTGCCGGATTTTCGTAAAATCTTTTATAAGAAATTAAAATCAAAAATGAATTTTCAAACTCTGATTTTATTAAAATCTAAAATTAACTAAATAAAGTGAGGATGTTACATTTATGGTATCAGAGCAGTTTCCCTCGGCCTCGGAGTTATGAGTTACTCCATTGGTACACTCACCAAGCGAGTGACCAAAGTTTTTGTCGAATCCAGCCATAGTTAGTTACTATATTTACATACCTATGATATCGGACTTAATAAATTCTAGGAATATCTGACTATTCGTGCCTTAACTTGTTTCTATTACTAAACTCTAGCATTATGGGAGACCCATCTAGTGATAGAGCTAAGGTGGTGTCAATCCTAAGGGACTTAGTTCAGATGGACTTAAGTCAAATAGAGGCGATTGCCGTTTCATGTGCTACACCACTATGCCCATGATGTGGGAGACCTCATCGGGGTATATGCTGGTTCCTGGCTCAACTCAAAAAGGAGGAATGTATCTTATGGTTGAAAAGGACTAAGGGAATCCAGACGAGAAGTGTAGAGGCATATTATGTCCCTAAGATAGGGAATTCCAGCCCCGTAGGACCAAATCGAACTCCCGCTCCTGAAGAACTTGTTAGAATTCATAAACATCCATTAGTTAGACATATCAATCCCTGACAACACCTTCAATTGTTTCCATTTAACTCAGCTCGGTAGAAACGCCGACCCACTTTTTCACTTGGTGCAAGAGCTCGGAGAGATGTAAGTATGTGTGATTTCCATACCTTAGAAAATTTACTACATATTTGATAGTACGGACAAGTAGTCATCTTAAATCTTACCGTGCTAACTAATCAAAAAGGTAGACAAACCAACCTTTGCAATGGGAGCGAACCTAATGCCAGAACTTAGGAGATGAAAGCCTTAAGATATTACCCTCGCCTAAGGTAAGCACCATTAGACATAGAACCCCAAAAGGACCTCGCGAACTCTATAGTGGTCACCTGAGACCCTTTGAAAATCAAACTAGATATTCAGAAACTCAAAACTCCCTAAGTATCTATTCAGACTCTTAAATAGTTGCCAGAGAAGCCGACAGATATCCATTCACAGCCATTCATATTAAGACCAATCAAGTCGATCATCAATTTGTAGAAAATGTGTTTTCGATGATTCTTCATTGAAGATGCAATCTCTAGAATAATCTCTGTTGTCTTCTTGCTGGACATGTACTCAGCCATGTTATTACCCGGCGATACCTGTGCGTGCATGACACTTTCATGCCGACAATCCACTCGTATTCGTCAAATATAATATATCCAACAGAAGAACAGCGACATGGCCTTACCTCACAATTCCTCAACCTTGTTGCCTAAAACATCCTTGGTCACCTCGTGGAAACCATTAAACCCTCCTTGCATAATTCTTCTTTTCATCTTCACTCTCTTCAAGCTTCAGATACTTTGTGAAAAGATTTGGATACACTCTGGAGCATTCGCCAAGACTACAGGAACTTAACCTAACTCAATATTCACCAACCATTAGTAAAACCCCGTGTCACTTCCAATCTCAAAATAATATATTTGGGGATCAGAACGACCAATTTTGGATAGCGACCGAACCTACTCCCTCGGCATTGATATAACTATGTCGATGCTAAGTGGGGGAGGATTTCAACCCAAGGAATGGAAGATGGAACTTTAACAACAAGAACATTGTGGATCCTATCCGAGTAACAAGGTGGAATGCAGAACGGTAACGAAGCGTAAGGAAAATTGCATCGAGCCGGACTCAATGTTCGATGATCATACCATAACCCATGGGGCTAATGAATAACTTACCCCAAACGCTCCGCATTAACTATCGAAGAGGTTCGCGGAGAATGGAACGAGAATTAAGCTAAGAATCAATCAATACCTTCTCGGACCATCAGACAATTGGGTAATAAATTTAAACCCTGACCTTGACCCTTAAGTGGAATCGACCCATAGGATCCCCTATACGAAATTGAAATCGCTAAACGAACGGAAAGGAAGTACCATCGGAGTAAGAAACGAAAACAGAAAGAGTGGAGTCACGAAGTGGAGTCTCACTTAAGAAGTTATGTCGGAGCACCGCAAATGATTGTCTCAGTCTCTTAAGATTCTGTGTATTATGCGGATTTCTGAGTGACTGAGATAAACCATACCTGAGGCGAATAGTTATACCGCAGAACCATTAACTTAGAACTCCCTCAAAGGGAAGATTGGAACCAAAGGAATTGAAATGACATGGGTGGAAACTATGTCAAGGGATACTCCTCCAAGTTAAGGGACAGTTGGAATTTCGGGGACGAAATTCAAATAAGTGGGGGAGAAATGTAACATCCCAAATTTTAAACCCGAAGATAAATAAATAAATGATAATTAGGATAATTAAAAATGAAAATAACAAACCGCAAATAGGTATTCCAAATGAGGATTCTAGCATTAGAAGAAAATAATAATAATAATACTAAGCGAATTAGAGAAGAAAGAAGCGTTAAATCGAAGTTAGTATTGGGCCAGAAAATAGATGATTCGATAATAAACATAATAACAAGGGGAAAAATTAAAATAAAAGATTTAAGACTCCAAACACAATTTCTACCGTTGGATATGAAGATATGATTTTTAGGAAGTTGCTCGTCAAATTTGAGCAAGATCCAACGGTGAACGAAGAAGTTATGGAGGTTTGAAGTTCGGAAGAAAATAGAAGAAAAATGGAAAAATGAAACAGCAGTATCTGATCATTTCGCTTAAGCGAAAATATTTCGCTTAAGCGAAAATGACCCAGTAGCAACACAAATGAGGTTCGCTTAAGCGAACGGATTTCGCTTAAGCGAAAATGCCCCGATCAGTAAAAATAAAAACGCGTTTTGGGGGTCATTTTCCCCCAAAACCCCAACCTCCCTCCACTCTCCTCCTCCCTCCTCCTCCATGGCAGCCAACTCCACCCACGGTGGCCACCACCACTCATCATCACCCTCTTCCTCCTCCATCTCTCTCTCTCTCTCCCTATTAATCTCTCTCTCTCTCTCTCTCTCCCTATTAATCTCTCTCTCTCTCTCTCTCTCTTGTTCTCCCTCCTCCACACAAAACCACCACCACCACCACTTCCCTCCGAATCGCCATCACCACCGCTGCCTGCGGCCGCCACCCATAACCACCATCATCACCAACTCCTCCCTCCCCATGGATCTTCCCCTTAAGCTTTCTCTCCCTCTCCACCCACACACACCGCCGCCCCTCACCACCACAGCCGCCATTGCCGCCACTTGCGGTGGTGACCGCCACCATCACTAAACCACCATAGCCTCTCCATCATTCATTGCTCTCACACCCATGAGCTTTCTCTCTCTCCAAGGACGTCACCGACGCCGTTACCGGTCCGTGATCGTGCCGGGCTCGTGTCGGGAACCTCGAAGCTAGATGCCCTTGCCTCGGTTCAGTCACGATCATTCCCGCTAACGAGGAGCAACACCGACGCCGTCATCATCGCCGAGCTAAAATCCAGGTTCTATTTAAAAAGCCCGAGGTAAGAGGGTTCGCGTTACCTTTGATTAAGGAGTAAATTCTAGGTTGCTATAGTGGTAGCTGAGAATAGAGTAATTAAAAAGTATGTTAATGAACCTCAGGGTACCCCGTTGATATAGAGAAAATAAATAAAATTGTGACGAGAAACCACACTTTAGGGAATAAAAGGAATGAGCGTAGAATAAGGCCCGGAACGAATGAGCGTAATTAGAATATTAAAATAGTTAGAATAAAACAAAAACGTGAGTAATCATAAAAATAAAACCATAGGGGAAGTAAAAGGACAAGAGGGTAAACGAAATAGGCAAAGAGAGAGTAGAATTAATGAATTAAAAGATAATAAGTAAAATAGTACCCGAAGAGTAAAGTGAGGTAAAAGAGGGATTAAAATGGGGAATAATAAATACGTGCAGGACCGATTAGAACAATAGGCACAAAATGATGAATTGGAATTAAAAGAAAATAGGAAAACAATAAACAAATTAATAAAATATAATAAAACGAAGAGAGAGTACATTATGAGGGAGATTGGGTAAAATAATGTAATAAGAATTGAAAAGCTAGATTAAGTGAATAGAGCAATTAAAAATAATATAGTCAATGAAATGGGAACAATGAGTTAGGTAATTGGCTGAGATAAGGAAACTGAGAATAAAAGAATCTAGAGTAATTGTGATAGACAAGGAGAGAAGGGTGATTAAAACTAAATGTAAGGTAAAAGAGGAGTTAACATACGAAAACCGTAAGGAAGCGCGGAGTGGAATTGGTTAAGAGTTGTCAGGTAATAATGGAATGGGAATAAAAGACTAAACTAAATATTAAATATAAGTAGGTAATAAGTAAAGAATCTAATGAAAAGATAATAATACAAGAAGATGGAGTGTAATAGCGGAAGATAAATAGAGTAGAGTATTATTTAAGGGAAAATAAGTAAATAAGTAAATAATAGGATAAGAGAGAGAAATCATAGAACCAAGGAAAAATTTGCAAGCGGGAATTAAAATATAATGATAATATTAAAGCTAAGTAGAGTTAGATGGACATTTGGATAATTAATAATAGGAAAGGAAAAAGAAAGAGATTAAAATAGAAGACGAGGGAAAATGTGATAAGTCCTAAACGAAAATAAAGAGTAAAAGATTGGGATAAGTATAAAGGAGTTACTTAATTTATAATAAGAGAAAAGATAAATAATTAAAGAAGAAAAGAGAATGGCTGATGGTCTGTTGGACTCAGTCGTAATAAAAGAAGAGAATGGAATCGATGACAGGCGGACGGAAGTCCCTGTTATCCCAAAAAGAGATAAAAGAAAAGAATGAATTCGATAGCAGGCGGACGGTAGTCCCTGTTATCCGATAGCGGGCGGACGGAAGTCCCTGTTATCACTAAAAGTAATGAAAGAAAAGAATGAATACGATGACAGGCGGACGGAAGTCCCTGTTGTCCATAAAGGAAATAAAGGAAAGAAATGATTTCGATGGCAGGCGGGCGGTAGCCACTGTCATCACTAAAAGAATTAAATGATGGAATGGCAGGCGGTCGGTAGACCCTGTCACTAGTAAAGAAATAAAGAAATAATAAAGGTAATCGGCTGATGGTCTGTTGGACTCAGTCATAAAGAAAAAGGAAAAAGAAAGAAAGAAAGAGAAAGCAAGATAGGATAATGAAAGCCCGATGCTAGCCTAGGAAGGCGTATCGGCGTCGATGCTAGCCTAGGAAGGCGTGTCGATTAAAAAGAGAATAAAAGTCCGGTGCGGGCCTAGGAAGGCGTATCGGCATCGATGCGAGCCTGGTAAGGCGTGTCGATTAAAAAGAAAAGAAAAGACGATTAAAAAGAAAATAAAAGTCCGGTGCGAGCCTAGGAAGGCGTATCGGCATCGATGCGAGCCTGGTAAGGCGTGTCGATCAAAAAGGAAAAAGAATGGAAAGGAAAACGGTTGATGGTCTGTTGGACTCAGTCATAAGAAAAAGGAATAGATAAAGAAAAGAAAAAGAAAAGGAAAAGGAAGAAAAGAAGAAAAAGAAAAGAAAAGAGAACGTAAAAATGATAAGAGAACCAATAATTAAGAGAATGCGTGAATAAGTGAAGAACTAAAAGAGTTTATTTATATGAATAATTGTGAATAAAGTATATTAATAATTATGTAGGCTTAGTTATTTGCTATGTCTTCTTTTAGGATTTAACTTTTTAAGTTCTGTGTAATGCTACCCTTCTTGATATAATTTTACAGGTACGGAAGCGGAGCTTACACTGTTGCAGGCCGAACTGGAAACCCTCCACTACGTGGAGTGAATTCGTGATGCCCCGAGTGGAATTTTATTAAGTAAAAACTGTTATTTTTGTAATTTATAATATGCGTAGTTATATGCCCTGAAATTGATACTGATCAGGCGTTAGGATCTGAACTGGTTTTTAATATGTTGTGTTTATGTTTTTGAACAATTCTGGACTGACAGGTTTTTAGAAGGAAATTTTTGGGAAGTCCGAAAAACAGAGGAAACTCTGCCGGATTTTCGTAAAATCTTTTATAAGAAATTAAAATCAAAAATGAATTTTCAAACTTTGATTTTATTAAAATCTAAAATTAACTAAATAAAGTGAGGATGTTACATACGTCGCCAAAGGGACTGTCTGCTCCGCGGGCGGTGACATTGTGCGAAAAATCTTTTCCAACTCTTGGAGCCATCTCTGGGCTGCATCAGGATTGTAGCCACCTTAAAACTTGGGCGGATTGTTCTGTCTGAATCTAGCTAGCCAATCAATGCCAATTGGGTTTGGTGGTTGATGGAGTGTGGCGGTTGCTGCTGCTACGACTGCTGCTACTGTTTCGGCCTGATTCTGATTCATTTGGACCAGATTCTCAAGTATAGCAGCCATCCTATCATCATGAGTACGTCTCCGAGGCATGGTGATTGAGTTATGGAAAAAGAATTTGTTATTCCATAATTACTAAAAACTATTAAATTGAGCGTACCTATTTATCTATTCTAAGACTTGACACTATCACTTGGTTACTCGCTTGGTGAGTAATCCATAGGAGTTGTGAGTCCAAACTCCAAGGCCGAGGGAAACTGCTCTGATACCATAAATGTAACATCCTCACTTTATTTAGTTAATTTTAAGTTTTATTAAAATTTGTGTTAGAAAATTTCTTTTAAACCTAATTACTTTTAAATGATTTTACGAAAATCCGGCAGAGTTTCCTCTGCTTTTCGGACTTCCCAAAAATTTTCTTCTTTAAACCTGTCAGTCCAGAAATATTTAAGACATAAAACACAGTAGTATTACAGCCAGTTCAAACCTAATTCCCAATTAATACAAGCTTCAGGGCAATACAACTACAACATATTATAAATTATAAAATAACGGTCCTCTCATAATAAATGTACATTCCACGTGGTGGAATGTGTTCCTGCTTCTGTACCTGTAAAAATATAGCAAGAAGGGTAGCATTACACAGAACTTAGAAAGATAAATCCTATAAGAAGACATAGTAATAAACTAAGCCTACATTATTATTATTAACATACATTATTCATAAATATTCATATCTTTAATTTCTTTTAGTTCTTCTCTTATTCTCCCATTCTTTTAATTTTTAATTCTCTTTTAAGTTCTCGCATTTCATTACACTTTTTGGTCCACTATTCATTTCCTTTAATTCTTAATTCGCTATTCAGTTTACCACATTCATTCGTTTATTTCCATTCTTAGTTCTCTGGTCATTTCTACATTCTCTTTTCTTTTCTTTTTCTTCTTCTCTTCCTTTTCTTTTTCTTTTTCTTTTCTTTATCTTTTCCTTTTTCCTTATGACCGAGTCCAACAGACCATCAGCCACTTATCTTTATTATGACTGAGTCCAAAAGACCATCAGCCGTTACCTTTTATTATGACTGAGTCCAAAAGACCATCAGCCGTTTTTCCTCTATTATGACTGAGTCCAAAAGACCATCAGCCGCTTCCTTTATATGACTGAGTCCAAAAGACCATCAGCCTTTTTCCATATTTTGACTGAGTCCAAAAGACCATAAGCCGTTTTTCCTTTATATGACTGAGTCCAAAAGACCATCAGCCGTTTTCCTTTATTATGACTGAGTCCAAAAGACCATCAGCCGTGTTCATTTATTATGACTGAGTTCAAAAGACCATCAGCCGTTTACTTTTCTTTTTAAATTATTTATCTTTTCTCTTTTTATAATTTAAGTAATTCTTTTATGCCTATCTCAATCTTTTAATTTACATTTTCATTTGACTTATCACATTTTCCTACATTTTCTACTTTATTCTTTTTATTATTGGTAATTACCCTCGCTTTTATCCAACTCTACTTAACTTGGTTATGTATCTTATGTTTTAGTTCTCGTTATTAGCTCTTAGTTATTCCTTTGTTTCCTTTATCTCATACTATTACATAACTTATTATTCTTATTTCATTAACTCAATTTTATTTAACTATCCTATCAATTCAACTTAGTTTCCCTAGTTTATCATGCCATTTTATTTAACTTCCCTAATATCGACCTCTCACTCGTCTTATTATCTTTTTGCTAATTTATTTTACCGGTTTCCTATTTATACTTGAAATTTAGCTTATTATCTCGTTTCTATTTTTCTAATCCCAACATCTATTAACTAATTCTACTCCGCACATACCTATTGCCTTCACATTTAAACTCTTCTCTTATCTCACTTTTAGTTTATTTATTCTACTCTTCTTGCCCATTCAATTACTCTCTATACTTTTACACTCACGCTTAATTAGTTTTTCCTAACTTTTCCCTTTGATTATATTCTATACTTTCTTATATTTTCATCCAATGTTAACCTAATTAATATCCTAAATACACTTGTTCATCCCGGACCTTATACTAAGTATATGCCTTTTATTCCCTAAGGTATGGTTTCCATTAATAATTCTAAATACTTCATTTATGTCAGCGGGGACTACCCTAAGGTTCATTAACATATTTCCCTATTTTTAGTCATCACTATAGCATCCTAAAATTTCCTTCCCAAGTAGAGGTAACACAACCCTTCTTACCTCGGTTGACGAAAGTAAAGAAATAACCTCAACTCCGGGGAGGGAGTGGTTGTCTGCTAAGCTTTATTGATCCGGGGTGATGAACGGGTCGACGGCGATCGACGCCGGCGGCGAGAACGACTATGGGCTGGGACAAGACAAGAGCTTCGAGATTCGGGGCACCCGACACAAGCCCGGTGCGATCACGGGTCGGTAACGGCGTCGGTGAGATCCGTGAAGAGAGAGAAAACTCGCGGATGAGAGAGGAAGGAAATGAGGGTGAACTTGTGGCTATGGTGCTGGGCTTATGGAGGCGGTGGAGGTGGTCCAAGGGCGACGGCGGCCGGAGAGTAAGGAGGTAGGCGGTGGAGGAGAATAGAGGTGGGGATCCAAGAAGAGAGAGAAAGAGAGAGGGAGAGGGAGAGGGAGAGAGAGACGGGTTGAAGGAGGGGAAAGGGGAGGCCAAGGTGAGGCGGCCTTGGGCGGCGCCGGCGGTGAAGGATGTGGAGGGAGAAGGAGAAGGCCGGAATCTATGGAGGAGGGGTGGAAATGAGGGGTTTGGCCCTTAAAACGCGTGTTTGGTGTTGCAGATCGCAGGATTTTCGCTTAAGCGAAATCCCTTCAGTATTGCATTTTAACCATTTCGCTTAAGCGAACCCATTCGCTTAAGCGAATTCTTGAATTGTTGAAACTGTGACATTTTCGCTTAAGCGAAATGCACAGGTACTGCTACTTCATCTTTATTCCATTTTTCTTATTTTCAAACCGCCATAACTTCTTCGTTCGCCGTCGGATCTTGTTCAAATTTAACGAGCAACTTCCTTAAAATCGTTCCTTCATATCCAACGGTGGGAATTGTGTTTTGAGTCCTAAATCTTTTATTTTAATTTCTTATCCTATTTATTTCGTTTAACACTGAATCACCCATTTGCCTCGTCCGTTCCTAACTTAATTTACTACTTCTTCCTTTCCTAAATCAATATTATTATTATTATTAATCTTTTCTAATGCTTGAACACTTCTTTTAATACCTATTTATGGTTTTATTATTATTATCTCAATTATCCCAAACTATTATTAATTTATTTGCACTTAGGTTTAAAATTTGGGATGTTACACTATGGCTTAGGGAAGATCATCATCACTCCCTTCCTTTCTTGCCTTTGGAGCTCTTGGTTTTGGGAGTGCTAGAAGCTAGGGCTTGGGTTTTCCCACTCTCTCTCTCCTTGGTTAAGGTAAGGGGTGTGTGTTACCTTGTCTTAGGGATTAGTTCCTAGATAGAGCATAATGATTTGCTAAGATTTAGGTGTATTAGTGTTATGATAGGAACCCTAGGGAAAATGAATATTGACAATTATTATGATTATGTTATGAATGAACCCCTAAGTGTTAATGTAAAATAATTGTAAAGAGTGCGAATGATTATTGATAGATATGGTTCGTGTGAACGATTAATTGCGAAACATGAATCAATATGATTATGTGTTACTTGACATGTATGACTATATGAATTGTACAATTATGTTTGTTATACTTGGTTGGTATATTGATCGAAAAGGAAAATATGGTTAAATTTGTTGGAAACCAACAAGCGGCTCAATATAGTCTAGAGGGGGGGTGAATAGAATATTGAAGCCTTATTACAGATTTTTCGTCCACCTAAGAGAATGGTTTTATGAAAATAAATTTTCTTAAAAATTCAAGTCAGATTACTCGAGTAACTCAAGTCTTCACTCGAGTAATACGCAAGCAAAAATAATTTCACTCGAGTATTCAGCAAATCACTCGAGTATTACGAAAGCTATTTTTAAATCACTCGAGTAACAGAAAACCTACTCGAGTATTGTTCATAAACTGAAAGCAGATTACTCGAGTGACAAGAACTTTACTCGAGTAAACTGGGTAAAATTCAATTAAAACTCAGTTTTCAATAGAGTTCTTCAAGAATTACAATGCTATGATGATTCAACAAATTATGAATGATTAATATGAACAATTTCAAGTAATATTAACATGCAATTTTAGATCAATTGAGTAGAATTAATAAAACCCCAATTCTAATCTAAAAATGCAATTGTTAATGAATTAAAGCAATACAAGGAAAGAAAATAAAAGAGACACAAGGATTTATCCTGGTTCACTTTCACCCACTTGAAAGCTACTCCAGTCCCCTCTTAAATCAAGAGAGATTCTTCACTAGAAATCTTCAAATGTAGATTTTACAATGTTTTAAGATGCAACTAGATTCTTAGTTCTCCTATCTTAAAACCCAACTCAAAGTGTGTACCAAACACTTTGATCTAATCTACCCCTTTTGAGAATTCTAGATTTCCTTGCTAATTGATTGAAGATGCTTCCAACCAATCCTCTTTTCTTGCTTTGATTTGATCCTCAAAGTCTTCCTTGTGATATTCTTCACTTGTGTTGAAACTTCAATGGTGCAATCACAAATTGCAAATCTTCAACAACCACTAAGAACAAAAATTATGATCTCAAGAATATTTGAACAATGAGAGAAATAGAGTGAAGAATGAAAAGTTTCTTGTTGAATCTTGATAGCTCTTGAAAGATGTAAAATAGCTCTTGAATTGCTTTTGAAAGTGTATAGAAAATTGTAAGAATGAATGTGTATATTCTGTGAAAGAGAAAATTAAGTCCTTTTAAAATTTTCCAAACACTGATTGAATTACTCGAGTAAACCATATAACTTCACTCGATTAAAACATGTCAGATTAAGTTACTCGAGTGATGTGTAAACCATTACTCGATTAACCTGTCATGACATAAATTACTCGAGTGACCCAATACTCATTGCTCGAGTAAACTGATCAGAATCTGAATAAAAACAAGGTTTTTCTAAAAGGATTTTCACAAAACTTTTAATAGAGCTATTTAATCAAGATTTAAAGTATCTTCACTCTTAATCAAACATTATTTAAATATTCTTAAAATCACCTAAGCTACCCACACCAATGAGATGCATTGCATAAAAATAAAGATTACATTGAAATAGAATTAATAAAAATCCTAATTCTAATCTTCATGTGGTGTAGCTTGCTTGTTGCCAATGTTGTTGCTTGGAGAGAGATTGTTAGCATCAAAACATGAGAATCCTACAAACTCCCCCTTTTTGATGATGACAAACCTCCTTTTCAATTAAGCACTAAGTTTTAACATACTCCCCCTAAATGTAAAACACCTAGGAAAAATATAATAAAACTTAACCTACAAGAACAACATCAACAAAATATTCTCCCCCTTTTGGCATCATTAAAAAGATAAGAATTGTGAGAAAAGTCCTTTGCCAAAAGTGGAAGGTAAGTAGTTCATAATGGTATAAAAATAAGATAACAATAAAGACAATACCAAAATAAACCACAATAGTGCCACAACGAATATAAACGCACAACGAATATAGCACCATAATCCATAATATCAGAGTATCACACTATGCAGCAAATCATAGTGTAAAGCAAAAAAAAAACATCAACTAGAGCAAATAATCAAACGAAACTAACCAAATACCATTTGCACTCTTTGGTTCGAAGACACACCTACAAGAAAGATATCATTTGGTTGACTTAGGTACCCAAGTGGTCTTGGGTCCTTTGTTGTTAGCATGGAGAGAAGTCCCCTTAACAATCCAAATATATTCTCCGCTTGGTATACCAAATTTCATTATATTACATTTATTCGTGGTATGCCCAAAGATCCCACAATAATGGCAAGTTGGGTTTTTAGAAATCTTATTCTTTGAAAATCCACCAACTTTGCGATAATTGCGTTTCTTAGGTTTGGTATAGCCAAGACCGGATCTATTGCTATTGTTCCTTTGAGTTGAAAGCAAATGATCTAATGAAGTATCTCCTTTCATGAGCCTTGCAAGTCGATCATTCAAATTAAAAACTTCTTTTTCCAAAGACTTGCAATTTTCACAAGATGGAGTCTCATTTGATTTCAATTCACAATTGCATGTAGAGTTTGCATAAATGAGTTCAAGTGTTTCATTTTGAAGCTTAATTTCTTCTAAATCTTTTTGAAGTTCAATTATCTTTTCATGTTGCTTCATTATGAAATTCTTTCTTTCAACATTTATTTTAGCAAGTTTCTTCAACTCTTTATGCATCTCTACATACACATTGTACAATTCATTGAATGAAGGAGAATTAGAACTAGAGCTAGCATCGGAAAGATAATCTACCTCATTGACGTTCTCACTTGATTTAATGCTCGAAGATTCCTCTTCATCAAGCTTCGTCATCAAACATAGATTTGCAAGTTCTTCATCATCCGATGAGCTAGATGTTGATTGACTCTCCACTTCATCCCATACTATGTAAGCCCTTTTTCCTTTAGATGAGTTGAACTTAGAGTTGTCACCTTCCGACTTCTTAGAATGAGTTGGGCAATTTGATCGATAGTGACCAAGCTTTCCACACCCATGACACTTGATGTGATCCTTGTTAGTCTTATTTCTTGGTTGTGAGTCCATAGAATCTCTTTGTCTATTTCTATTAAAGTTCCCCTTTTTCTTAAGGAACCTACCAAGCTTTTTAACTAGCAAGCCAAGGGTCTCATCATCTATATCGGAGTCCGAGTCATCCACTTGAGAGTTTTCCTCTTGTGCCTTAAGGGATTTTGAAGTTGATTTAAGAGCTATCCCCTTTTTCTTTCTATCGGCATCTTCATTCATGGATAACCGCCCAAGCTCCATTTCATGCTCTTGAAGCTTTCCGAATAAAGTTGCTAAGTCAATTTGATCCACGTCTCTAGCTTCCATAATGGCCGTCACCTTAGGTTTCCATTCCCTGCTAAGACATCTCAAAATCTTATTAACAACTTCACCATTAGTTATAACTTTTCCAAGTGCAGAAAGATGATTTATGATATGAGTGAACCGCTTTTGCATGTCACCTATATTTTCATTAGGTAACATACGAAAGAGTTCATATTCATGCATGAGTGTATTTAGCCTAGCCCTTCTAACCTCCGAAGTGCCCTCATGTGTGACTTGTAATGTGTCCCACATTTGTTTAGCATCAACACATTGAGATACTCGAAAGAACTCATCATAAGAAAGAGCGGACGTGATGATATTTTTAGCTTTTAAATCAAATGCAACTTTCTTCTTATCATCATTCTCCCAACTCGATTGTGGTTTGACCGAAACAACATCATTTACTTTCGTTTGAGGAACAAAAGGTCCATTCTCTATGGCGTTCCAAATTTCCATATCTATGGCTTGAATAAAAATTTTCATGCGGACCTTCCAATAAGCGTAACCCTCACCATTGAATAGTGGAGGATGATTAATGGAAGCTCCTTCACCACCAAAAGGATTTGAAATTGAGCCCATTTTTTCCAAGTAAAAAGGATCTTTTCGAAAAAGCTTTTTAAGGCTCGGATTTTTCGTCCGAGCTCTGATACCACTTGTTGGAAACCAACAAGCGGCTCAATATAGTCTAGAGGGGGGGTGAATAGAATATTGAAGCCTTATTACAGATTTTTCGTCCACCTAAGAGAATGGTTTTATGAAAATAAATTTTCTTAAAAATTCAAGTCAGATTACTCGAGTAACTCAAGTCTTCACTCGAGTAATACGCAAGCAAAAATAATTTCACTCGAGTATTCAGCAAATCACTCGAGTATTATGAAAGCTATTTTTAAATCACTCGAGTAACAGAAAACCTACTCGAGTATTGTTCATAAACTGAAAGCAGATTACTCGAGTGACAAGAACTTTACTCGAGTAAACTGGGTAAAATTCAATTAAAACTCAGTTTTCAATAGAGTTCTTCAAGAATTACAATGCTATGATGATTCAACAAATTATGAATGATTAATATGAACAATTTCAAGTAATATTAACATGCAATTTTAGATCAATTGAGTAGAATTAATAAAACCCCAATTCTAACCTAAAAATGCAATTGTTAATGAATTAAAGCAATACAAGGAAAGAAAATAAAAGAGACACAAGGATTTATCCTGGTTCACTTTCACCCATTTGAAAGCTACTCCAGTCCCCTCTTAAATCAAGAGAGATTCTTCACTAGAAATCTTCAAATGTAGATTTTACAATGTTTTAAGATGCAACTAGATTCTTAGTTCTCCTATCTTAAAACCCAACTCAAAGTGTGTACCAAACACTTTGATCTAATCTACCCCTTTTGAGAATTCTAGATTTCCTTGCTAATTGATTGAAGATGCTTCCAACCAATCCTCTTTTCTTGCTTTGATTTGATCCTCAAAGTCTTCCTTGTGAGATTCTTCACTTGTGTTGAAACTTCAATGATGCAATCACAAATTGCAAATCTTCAACAACCACTAAGAACAAAAATTATGATCTCAAGAATATTTGAACAATGAGAGAAATAGAGTGAAGAATGAAAAGTTTCTTGTTGAATCTTGATAGCTCTTGAAAGATGTAAAATAGCTCTTGAATTGCTTTTGAAAGTGTATAGAAAATTGTAAGAATGAATGTGTATATTCTGTGAAAGAGAAAATTAAGTCCTTTTAAAATTTTCCAAACACTGATTGAATTACTCGAGTAAACCATATAACTTCACTCGATTAAAACATGTCAGATTAAGTTACTCGAGTGATGTGTAAACCATTACTCGATTAACCTGTCATGACATAAATTACTCGAGTGACCCAATACTCATTACTCGAGTAAACTGATCAGAATCTGAATAAAAACAAGGTTTTTCTAAAAGGATTTTCACAAAACTTTTAATAGAGCTATTTAATCAAGATTTAAAGTATCTTCACTCTTAATCAAACATTATTTAAATATTCTTAAAATCACCTAAGCTACCCACACCAATGAGATGCATTGCATAAAAATAAAGATTACATTGAAATAGAATTAATAAAAATCCTAATTCTAATCTTCATGTGGTGTAGCTTGCTTGTTGCCAATGTTGTTGCTTGGAGAGAGATTGTTAGCATCAAAACATGAGAATCCTACAAAATTGATAAAGAATAATTTAAATGAATTAAAGTGGACTGGATGTTTGAATTGATCATTGGGACATTGGCACACTAGGTCGCCCCTGCTAGGTGTATCAAATGCCCCATTAGGGCTAAATGCCCCATCAGGCCAAATGCCCCACTAGGTCCAAACGCCCCGTTAGGTGTCGATGTGCCCAATTGATCAATTCAACGATAATTAAGAGAATGGAAAATGTGAAAAGGGATAAAGTATGTGAAAATGAATAAGTTATAAGATTGGTAAGCAATAATGAGATTGCTTAGTATTGTCCTAACGGGTGAAGCCTAATGGGTGACCAAAGTCCTGGTGGGTGTAAAAGTCCCTAATGGGTGTACAAATGCCCTAGCAGGAGCAACCAATTCCTAGTGGTACAAATATATGGAAATGAGTAATGGAATAATGAAAGGATTATGGTATAATTGACTTAAAATGGGACAAAGATAAAGAAAACGAATATTGAATTTGAATGAGTATGACATGGAATGATTGAATGAACTTATATGTGCTAAATGTCTAAATGTGTATGACTTGGTAGATTGTTATGTCTAATTAGAAACTTATTCCTACTTCATGTGTAATGCTCACCCTCTTACTATTTTTACAGGTACTGAGATTGAGCTTGCACAACCCCCGACCGAGCAAGTGCACTCTCCCTTACAGGGACAGTAGTTTATGGGAGTTTATGGGATTTTTGATGTAGTCCTGGGGTATATTGGGGATTGTATGTGTTTTTCTATATTTTGTATATGTTATGCAAAGTATTTTTTTGGGTTACCCAGGACCGCTTCCTTTGGAAAGGAAGTACATTATTTTGGGAAACTTTCATAGTTCCACAACTTGTTCATTTGCTGCGATCTCTGATGTAATTATGTGATGATATAGATGGTTATTCCACTGTTGATGTTTTGGCCCTGTTGGCCCTGGATGAAAGGAATATATATATATATATATATATATATATATATATATATATATATATATGCATTGCACAGGTTTCAGGAAATCTAAGCTTTGGTTTACTCAATAAACAAAGGAAACAATGTCCGGTTTGACAGAGATTTTAGAAATCAAATAGTTTTAAAAAGGAATTTTCAAGTTACTATTTTGTATTATGGGGTACTTAAGGGTAATTAATTATAGGGTGTTACACTAAGAAGAGCATAAGAAGACCTTGAAAATGGCACAAGAACGGAGAGAAACGGAGTCGAAAGTTACTGAGCACGCCCAGGCGCGGGAATGGCTCACCCAGGCGCGCGTGCAGCGGTAATCAGAGGGCATCAGATATAGCGCGCCCAGGCGTGCTGGTCTGCACGCCCAGGCGCGCATAGTGCGTAAAAGTGACACTGTTCGCTGGTTTGATCATAACTTGAGCTACGCTTATCCAAATGAGGAGATCTAGGTATCATTTTAAAGCTAAGGGAAAGATCTACAACTTTGTCAGAAATAACCTTGCTCAAATTCGTCCATCTTGGGGGTCAAAATCAGTGCCGAAATTGCTGTCAAACACAAATACGGGATTTAGAAGGATTTTAAAAATAATTTCTATTTGTAGATAAGATTCTTAAAAATTAGATTATTCTAATAGGATATTATCATATCAATTCAATTAGGATTAGTTTTAGACTTTAAATATAGGTTTTTCCTTTAGGTTTTGTAGACTTTTCAGAGCCAAATTAGAGATTAGAATAGAATTAGGATTAGAGAAGAGAGGCTGTTATGCAATTGAGAGCAAGGAGGCAAGGCACAAGGATTGAAGATCAACATTGTTGGAGGGATCCACTTAATGATTGAAGATCTCTTGGGGTAAATTGATTATTTTCTATAATTATTAGTTTTTCCCATTCCTTCTTCTTCTTCCTCCAATATGTATAATTGAACCTCTTGTTAGGAATAAGGTGGATTTGTATGGATCTTAATTTGGCTATTTATTTATGAATTAATGTTTTTCCTTTTAAATCAATTACTTGGTTGTGTTTTAATTACAATTCATAGAATTGATCACTTTATGTTTTGCTTTGGTAATCTGAACCTTAATTGGAAAATTAGGATTAAGATTAGGCCTTTCAACCAAACAATATAATTATTCAACTCGTAGGAATACTTTTGGGTAATTGTATAACTCTTATAAATTAGAACTCACTTAAGGGATTAAGGGGGAAAGTTTAGTAAGAAACATGATTGTTGGAGGGATCTAGCTTTTATTGTTTCTGGGGTTTTTGATTTATTGGAAAACATATTTTCATAATTAATAACCTGATCCTACAATGAAACCAAGTTCCTAATCTTTTCCATATTTACTTCTAATTACCTTTTTAGTTTCTAAATTGTTTCATATCTTTAATTCTACATTCCTATCTTTAAACTCTAAACCCATACAAGTTATACATAGTAATTGCAATTAGGTGAAAGAAATTAGAAACAATTTGCAATCCCCGAGTGGAACGATAATTTTATTTACTCTTTATTACTTGTGCGATCGGTACACTTGCCGAATTGCCAACAAGTTTTTGGCGCCGTTGCCGTGGATTGAAATTCGATTCTAATTTTTTTTGGTACCTTTTTGTAATTACTTGTATAACTTGTCCCTTTTCATGTATAACTATAGTTTTAATAATGATTTTGATTGTGATAGATTTATTTCGGATCCCTATTCTCCATACTATTATGCACAAAACATAAGTAATAGGAAAACTTCACTAGAAATAGCTTTATAGAAATTAGAAGCTACAACTAATAAAGAATTTTATGTAGAGCCAATTCTTGTGGAGAAAGCTCCATGGGAAATAGCTTTAGAGAAATGTGCTCAAAACACTAAAGAATTTATTGAAGAATTCAGAACCTATTACCCGATTCAAGGTTCCAATTCAAGGAACCTTGAAATCAAAGTTGAACACATTTCAAAGCCAATATATGAAGAGTCACAAGCATCACCAACAATTTTTTACTCTCTTCAGAGAGAGGAAAAAGTGGCGGTAATGGATGTGACCAATGATGAAACTCCTATGGAGGAGCAAATATATGAGAACGTGCATAATGAGTTTGAGGAAGAGGACCGAAATAAATCTTTAGAAGGTATGAATATGGTAGAAAAATTTTATCCACCCATGCATGATGAATTTCTTGCACTTAAAATTTTGGTTAAATCTATTGCATGCTTGGATGACTCAAATTTTTTCCATTATATTCAACCTCTGTGCTTTCATGAAAAATCTAAAAATCAATCTAAATCATTATTGAACAATAGGGAGCCTGAAAAGGTAGCTTTCCTAATTCATGGAATTAACACTTTCATGAATGGGAAAAGAAATAACTTATCCGAGATGATGTGTAACACCCTATCCTAATTAACGCACTAACTACCCCGATTTATTTGGTGACTTGAAAATTTCTTTTAAAACACTTAGGTTCCCATTAAAAACTCTTGGATACATTAATTATTTATTAAAAATCTCCGTAAAATCGAACGGAGTTTACTTTGTTTTATGGACATTCCAAAAATATGAGTTCTGCTTTGAAAACCTGTTTTAACATAGTATATAATCAGCAGTATGCCAGCAGGGCCAAATATCTTACATTACATTCAAATACATCATTTCCACAATAATAATAATTAAGTTATAAAATAGTCTAATCTCCAAAAGAAAATACTTAATTTATATATACATCAAAAGCCAAAGTTTTAATTCTCGGATCAACATAATATCACACCCCAATATTCGTTGTGGAGTGTGCCCCTGCTCGGCCACAACTAGTGCATGCTCCACTTCGGTACCTGTAGAAAAATGGCAAGAAGGGTAGCATTACACAGAACTTAAAAATATAGCTTCTACGAAAGCATAGTAACAAACCAAGGACCTATCCTATACCATAATACCCAAAACATATACTAATTCGCTTTCCTTATATACAACTCAACCTTTCCCTTATCCTTTCAATTACATACTTTCCCTATGCCTGTCTAGTCTTTCCATTCCTTTCCGTTCTTTCGCGCACCTTTCGGTGGGTCTTAATACCATTTATTCGCACACCACAAGGGCGGGTCCTAATTACATTTACAAGCACCATATTGGCGGGTCCTAATTACATTTACACACACCATATTGGCGGGTCCTAACATACCTAGTCACACTCCCTACGGGAGGGTCTATAATTCACACTCCATTATGGAGGGTCCTATTATATACACGCTCCACTATGGAGGGTCCATTTATATATTTACACGTTCCGCTAGGGAGGGTCCATTTACATACACGCTCCGTTATGGAGGGTCCATTTATATACACGCTCCGTTATGGAGGGTCCATTTATATATACACGCTCCGTTATGGAGGGTCCATTTATATTTTCACGCTCCACATAGGGAGGGTCCTATGAAATTACGCCTATTCTCACTTCCATTTGGAAGGGTCATTCCTATTCGTTAATATAGTCACACTCCCTTTGGGAGGGTCATTCATACATACACCATCATTCATATCATAAACTCGCCTTTTCACATTCCTATATCCACACCTAAATAGGTGGGTCTTTCTCACATTAGCAATATAATTTCCCCTTGTTCAATTATTACACTCTTTACTAATCCATTCATTATCTAATTTCCTTTAAATTCCATTATATGCACCAGATTTCCTAACGTATTCATTTATCAATCGCATTATTCCTTATCATCATTCAAATCAATCCATTCTCTACAACAAACCTCATTCTTATTTAACACCCGTCCGTCATTTCCACTTAGTGTCCATATCCCTATATTTTCCATATTTATTATCCATCATCAACCTATAATAAAACATTTCTACCATTATCTATTTCCTTTTCTAACCATAACTGTATATATATATGTACTTATTCTCATACACTTCAACTAATTTGCCTTCCTATTCCCTACCAATTACTTCATTCATTTCATTATCAGCTAACCTAAAGTTTGGTACTCTACTCATTCTCTACCCCTAGCCATCACTATAACTAAAGAGAATCTACTTTCTAAGCTAAGGTAATACAACCTTCTTACCTCAAGTGTGGTGGGAGAGAAATCAACCAAACCCAACTTTGCCTCTTTTTGTGCCCTTACTCCCTTAAGCTTACTCCTCTTTAATTCCTTTCGCTTGGTCTTGTAATAGAAGGCATGAAAGTATGTTCCTCCTTGGGCTATGGAGACTAAAAATCCAAGGGAGATGAGAGATGGAGGTTCGACTTTATGAGGGGGTATTGGGGTTGATTTATGAGCTTATTTTATTGCCTAGAATTTGATGGAGATGAGGAGTATGAGGGTGAGTTCTTGAATCATAGGGTTTTTGGTGGTGATTATGGTACTTGGTTCTTGAGTGGAAAGGGAGGAAGATGATGGTTTGCTCTTGATTTTGCCAATGTTTTTGGGATGAGAATGTATGATGGTGCCTTGCTCTTGGGAGGAAGAGAATGGAAATGAAGAAGATGAAGATTAAGAGGAGAGAGAGAGAGAGAGAGAGTTGGTTTTGTTTTATGATGCCCCTTGCAAGAAGAGCACCAAATCGTGCGGCTGGAGTTGCTTGACTTGGTCACCAAGTCCGATCGGATGGCTGAGATCGCACCAGCCTGATCGCGCGCGCCTGGGCGCAGCCTGGTCGCACCTGAGCGCGAGGCACGCACCAGATTGGTGCTGATGCTCGAACTGGTGCGCGCGATGGTGGAACTATGGAGGCTGGTGCGGGTTTCTGGCGCACCACGAGTCTGGCTGATGTTGATGGCGCGCCTGGGCAAAATTGATTCTGTGAGGTGCACCATTTAAACAGTACACGCGCCTGGGCGCAGGCTGGTGCGCCTGGGCGTGCACCAGTGGCTCCAAACTTCGATTCGCTATAACTTCTTCGTTAACCGTCATATCTTGCTCAAATTTTGAGACAAGCTTCCTAAGACCCTTATCTTCACATCCAACGGTGGGAATTGGGTTTAGAGTTGTTGATCTTTTACTCCTAATTTTCTTTCACCGGATGGTTTCTAACACTTAAAACCCCGATTTAACTCCCGATTTAACTTTGTTAATTCTATTCCGTGACACCGACGCCTCATACACATCCCCTGGTACCTAAAGGTACTACTAACCTTCCGCCCAAAATTCTTTAAACAATTAATCTACCCATTCCTCTTCTCTCTAAATCTATTACCACTCTAATTATATTTGGAATTAAATTAGGGATGTTACATGATGCATGGAGTAACGAATGCACCTTTTGACCCTGGTGGGATTGAGCTTACTTTTAAAACTTCCTTACTCCATCATCATCCAAGGTTTGTCCCATGGGATGTGGGAATAACTTGTTATTATTGCATCACATGGGATTTAACCTATAGAATTTGGGATCCTGGTGGATTCTTTGTAATTATGTAGTAGTGTAGGTTTTTTTAGTTAGTTAGTTGAAAAAACAATTTAGAACTTTCTATGTAACTGCTAATGAGGTGCTTCTAGCACTATTTTTAGTTGTTCATGTGACACAGGTGAATAAGTTTGGGGGAGTCTCCTCCATGGTGCAACAAGAGAGAATGTTGTGCTAAAAAGGGAAGTCTCTAACTCCTTGCTTTTGTTTTTAATTTTTTATTTTTTAGTTAGGTAGGTTAGATTAGTTTGCTTGAGGACAAGCCAACCTTTAAGTTTGGGGGAGTGGATACAAAATTAAAAATTTTCAGATCTGAATTTTTTCTCCCATTTTTGGTGTTGGTTTGTGTCTTAGGTAGAGGTTTTGTAATTATTCTAGACTTAGGATTATTTTTCTGATGATAGGTGTATATGCTTAGTTTAGGATTAGACTCATGGATTCATGTTATTTATTTGTTGAGTTGTAAATATTTTTGAAATCTGGTTATTTTGACAAAGTTTTTCAGAACTTGAAATTAGTGAAATGACTTTAGCTTAGTGAGATTTTGAGCCTATTTGATGGGGTATGATTTATTTTGATGTGAGACCCCTATTTCTTTCATGAGTGTGTTTTCTTTAGTTTCATGTTCTAGAACTTGACCGGTGACCATTTTGAGATTGATAATTGATTACATGCATGAAAATGATTAAGGCATTTAGGATGGTGTCTTTGTAGCCTTAAGAGATTTTTGTGGATTTGTTTTCCCTTAGTTGCCCATTTTGAGCCTGATATAATTATGATTTTTCTTTGGTACCCTGCATCTATTGTATTATTTTTGTGAGTACCTTGGAAATTTTGAATGAGCAATTGAGAGAATGACTCAAGAAAAAGTTAAAGTAATTGGTGAAAAGTGTCATGAGTTCTATTTATCTTCCAATAAAAAAAATGAAATAAAAAAAATAATAAAGAGAAATTTGGAAGAGAATAGAAGAAAAAAAAGTGAAAAGAAAAGAAGGATGATAATGATTTTGGAGTTGAGTGTGAGTCTTAATTGTATTCATTGCTCATTCATAATTTTTAGAGGGAAATTTGTTTGATTACATATTTTTAGCCCTTAGTTTCATCCCTTCTTTCTTTTATCCCACCTTAACACTTTTAACCATGGCCACGTTACAACCAAATTAAAGACCTTTTGATTTGTGCATGTTTTTAATAATTTTAGTGGAGATTTGGGTCTATGGTCAAGCTTATGGTAACATTTAACTATTGTATGAACTTGAGTGAATTGTTATAAGCCTTGATACACATGAGAGATATACACTGAGAGGTTGAGAGTGTTCACTTGTTCTGAGTTCTGATTGATTTTGTTTCTTTAACCAAGTTTTGATATATGAATAGCTTGGGTAAATATGTGGCTGTGTTGATGAGTCGAAGTCTTAGATTAAGTGTTGTACATTTTGATTTAGAAGGTAGTCTTGTGTTTATGAATTTTTATTTTACTTTTGCCTGGGACATGCAAAATGCTAAGTTTGGGGGTGTGATGAAGGTCTAATATATGATGTTTTAAGGCTTAATTTCACTTCCTTTTTCTATGGTTTTGGCTTGTTTCTCTTGTAAATATAGGTATTTTGTATTAGTTTTAGGAATTTTTAGTTTATTAGAATCCTTTGAACGTTTTGATCCGTTTTGGGTATGTATCAGGTATTTCGGAACTTTATTTGGAGAAAATATTATTGGAGCTAAGAAGAGCATAAGAAGACCTTGAAAATGGCACAAGAACGGAGAGAAACGGAGTCGAAAGTTACTGAGCATGCCCAGGCACGGGAGTGGCGCGCGTGCACCGGTAATCAAAGGGCATCAGATATAGCGCGCCCAGGCGTGCTGGTCTGCACGCCCAGGCGCGCATAGTGCGTGAAAGTGACACTGTTCGCTGTTTTGATCATAACTTGAGCTACGCTTATCCAAATGAAGCGATCTAGGTATCATTTTAAAGCTAAGGAAAAGATCTACAATTTTTCCAGAAATAGCCTTGCTCAAATTCGTCCATATTGGGGGTCAAAATCAGTTCCGAAATTGCTGTCAGACACAAATACGAGATTTAGAAGGATTTTAATAATAAATTCTATTTGTAGATAAGATTCTTAAAGATTAGATTATTCTAATAGGATATTATCATATCAATTCAATTAGGATTAGTTTTAGACTTTAAATATAGGTTTTTCCTTTAGGTTTTGTAGACTTTTCAGAGCCAAATTAGAGATTAGAATAGAATTAGGATTAGAGAAGAGAGACTGTTATGCAATTGAGAGCAAGGAGGCAAGGCACAAGGATTGAAGATCAACATTGTTGGAGGGATCCACTTGATGATTGAAGATCTCTTGGGGGTAGATTGATTATTGTCTATAATTATTAGTTTTTCCCATTCCTTCTTCTTCTTCCTCCATTATGTATAATTGAACCTCTTGTTAGGAATAAGGTGGATTTGTATGGATCTTAATTTGGCTATTTATTTATGAATTCCTTTTAAATCAATTGCTTGGTTGTGTTTTAATTACAATTAATAGAATTGATCACTTTATGTTTTGCTTTGATAATCTGAACCTTAATTGGAAAATTAGGATTAAGATTAGGCCTTTCAACCAAAAATATAATTATTCAACTCGTAGGAATACTTTTGGGTACGTAATTGTATAACTCTTATAAATTAGAACTCACTTAAGGGATTAAGGGGTAAAGTTTAGTAAGAAACATGATTGTTAGAGGGATCTAGCTTTTATTGTTTTTGGGGTTTTTGATTTATTGGAAAACATATTTTCATAATTAATAACCTGATCCTACAATGAAACCAAGTTCCTAACCTTTTCCATATTTGCTTCTAATTACCTTTTTAGTTTCTGAATTGTTTCATACCTTTAATTCTACATTCCTATCTCTAAACTCTAAACCCATGCAAGTTATACATAGTAATTGCAATTAGGTGAAAGAAATTAGAAACAATTTGCAATCCCCGAGTGGAACGATAATTTTACTTACTCTTTATTACTTGTGCGATCGGTACACTTGCCGAATTGCCAACAGGGAGTCTTCTCTCGAACGACTCTAGGAGAAAAAGGGTGTGAGCGGATAAGTCTAAATCGAAAGCTATGATAGGAGCGAGCTGGTCGAGTGGGAGGTGGTCCATGGTAAGTGTAAAAAGGAGGTACATGCATAGTATAAATGATGGGGATCCTGAATGTACGAGGACGGAACCGGACCAGTGGATTAGGGTGATAGAAGGTCAGCTCAACCTCACCCTTATACACTGCCCGATGATCCTCATAGATCCACACTCCACTAGGAAGTGGGCGGATCTCGATGCAAGCGATGTATCGCGACATCACCTACAAGGGCACAGGGATAAGCAAAACTATACACATAACGGATAGAGCATAAAAGATAAGCAATATAAGCATGAACAGATAACATCAATTCAGTTAACAATCACAATTATCATTTAACAAATACTTGATGCAAGTAGGATACTCACACTTATTTACAATTAACAAACTTTAATTTAATTAAGGATGAGTGGCATGATGTATGAGTCTAACTCTCAATCCTAACTCCATCAATCTATGTCACTTTTTGATTTCCATCCTTTACTTCACATATGTAATCAACAGTACGTTGTACTCCTAGTTGTACAACATTCGTACATTCACCCTAGAATGTACACAACAAGCTTGGAAATGATACATAACGTGCTCCTCGAGCAGCGTCCCGTCGTCCAATACGGAATAATCATATCATCAGTGTATTACTCTTGCTGGCCACACCGTCAACCATAATGTGTCATCAAGCGAGCCGTCAATTGGCACTCCTAGAGGCCCTCCTCATGTTACCAAAACATGACAAACGATCTAACATCCGAACTCCATAATGAATGCAATTTAAATTAAAAGAATTGATTGGTATTTCACATTTAATAATGTCTCACATTATTATATTCAAAACAATAATTTATACCATCATCAGTCAGTCCTTTTCAGTCTCAGGTCATATGAATGATTAGTACTTCAAGTATAATCTCAATGATTCAGAATTAAAAATGGTATCTTTAAGTATTTTTGACACTGGTAATCGATTATCATAATCTGGTAATCGATTATCATAATCTGGTAATCGATTACTGTGTGTTTTTACCAAGTCTGTACAAAATGCAACTGGGTAATCGATTATCAGATCGTGGTAATCGATTATCCATGACAGCAGAACACTAAAATTGGGGTTTTAACATACCATTTTTTATTTCTAACCATTTTTAACTTATTCCAATCATTCATACACCTCAAGAATCATATTTTAAACATGTTCCACACCAGAAACAGAATTAAATCACAGGATTCACAAGAGTTCACTTAATTTTGCAAAAAAATCATGTATTTCAACAACACAACATACCAAAACTCAAATTACTCACTCAAGTCATGGTTTCAGGTTCTTAATAGCTTGCATGCATCAATTATAACTTGCTCAAATAAGTTTTAGAGCACATTTTGGTCTCCAAACCAAAGTACTAATTCAACTTAAGCCCTTAGAGTCTCTTGGTGACTCTCTAATCAAAATACTTGCTTTTAAACTCTATCTAGTGTATAATAAGCTTCCCCTTACCAGAACAGAAGTGATAAATCAGAAAATTCACAAAGAGAATGCTTCCAAATTCGTTTCCCCTAAAATCCCCTTTTCAACAGCACATGCAGACCAGATTCGAGCAGGGTCATAAGATCAGAATGTTTGACCACCCAAACATGCATAAAAATTAGGGAAAACGATTAGGATTTGTTCTCTGCAATAAGAACAAAAGAATGGAACAAATTTGAGACTCAAGGATTACAGGAGCTTACCAAAATCAATGCCTAAAGTCAGCTCCAGACCTCAGATTTTCAGTTCTGCAGATTTAATGCCTTGACTTTGGAGACTCGATTCTTTTAACACAAAAACTCTTAGCTCACGATTTGGTGTCTTTGTGAAGCTCTGGGTGTGAGCTTCACAATAGTGTATGGTTTATGGGTTATTGTTCAGGATTGAAAGAGAACGAGATGGGGCAATTTATGAACCCTAACAGAGCAAATTTCCAGAAACTTGGCAAAAATGGAATTCAATCCATCAAGCAATAAGTTTATATAGCCAAATTGGAGACACATGCATGTTGACACGCAATTAGGGACGTGTTCTGGGTTGATTTCATGTCAAGGCATGGTGATTTGTGGCTGATTACTCATCAAACGCACTAACACTGGTGCTCCTGCACTTTGGTAATCCATTACTATATCGTGGTAATCGATTACCACGACTAAAATTTCCAAAAATTAATATTTTATTGAATTTCCCTCCAAAACCTTTCTAATATTGCTTTTAGGTCCTTTCCCAAGGACTTAACTGCAAAACTATCATTTCATTTCAAATAAATTATTAAAAACCATTTTTGATTCTCCTTTTACCAAACACATTCATACACACACATTTTTAATCAAAAATTAAATAAATATAATTAATTATAAAATAAATTTATAATTAATTTTTACTTAATCAGGGATTAAAAATCAGGGATGTTACACCATTGTTCCACCAATGCAATAATAAGGTGATTATAGATATCAACTAATTCAATGTTTAGTACATTGCCAAAAGCAGTATTGCATATCAACTGTAACACCAGTTCAGCTAGTAGATTTTGCCAAAAGTTGTATCTAGCTCAAAATATATGCTCTTCTTCATCCCAAACTTTAGCTGATATATGCTTTGTTTGAAGTCTTAATAAAGTAGGATCAATAGCTCCTAGTCCAATATGTTCCATACTAAAACTTTGGGCTTTAGAAAAAAAAATGTTAAGAGATTTGAAAGATAGTGTAGTAGAACTTAGGGTTTGAAATATGGGATGCGAACTTTGAGTTTGAGAGATAGTGTAGTATGATGATATTTTGTAAATATATAGAGAAAGAAAGAGTAGATTGCATGTCTCTGTATACGTCACTGTATAGCCAAAACGAGTGACTATTTCCTCGATCAATGCTTTTACTTTGATGCTTGGGTCTTCACTAACTAAATCAACAATATAGTCAGAGATTAAAGATGAGTTTAATTTGCTGTGATCTTGAGAAATTACTATAGAAGTACAAGTATGCAGCCCTTTAATTTTTTGATCTCCCATCTATCATGGTTTTTGGTGAATGACGCACGAATTCTCCATTCACATCCAACACCATAATTTTTGCACTGAACAACATATCTATCTAGTCTAGACTCTACAACCAAATAGTCAAATGAATTGTTAATGTGATATTGTTTAATCGCATTGATCGTTGCTTGTTTTGATTCAAATTACATTCCAATGCACATATCATTCTCTAAATTTTCCACACTTTCTCCACGATTTCCCTATTCCTCCTGCATTAATATTGAATTAGTATTAGAGAAAAATGGCAATGGAGTCGCATGTGTTATATTGAGAGGTTCATTTATGTATATCTGAATTTCTTCTTCTCCATCTTCAGCACATGGTTCAATCTCTTCCTCATCACTAAAATCACTTTCAATTTCTCTTACAGTGGGAACATTAAGTGATGACATCTGTGTAATTAAAAAAATAAACATTAATATTTAACATGATTCAAGTTAAATTTAAATAAATTAAATATAGATAAAAAAACCTTCTATTAAATAACATTATTAGGTATTATAATATGAGTAAGTAATACATACCTTATACTTGATATTTTCAATGACTCAGAACCTTATACTTAATAGTCGGATAAAAGAAATTTGAAGTATGACAATAAAAATTTGGAAGTATGAATGTAGGAATTGTTCGAACCCGAGTTTCTAATTTATAAAGAAGTCTAGCTTGTACTATATGTGTAATATAAGAATAAATCGTATAACCTAACCACGATTTTCATAAAGTTATTACAAATAAAAAATATTAATCAAAAAAGTCGTGACTGGAAACCACGATTTCTTTAAAAAAATTTTAAAAAATTAATAAAGAAAAATCGTGGCTCTGAAACACGATTTCGTAAAAATAAAAAAAATTGTGGCTTCCATCCACGATTTCTATAAAATAATAAAAAAATTTCAAAATATGAAATCGTATCCGGCCAACATGATTTTTATAATAAAAAAAGAAATTGTGGCTTTTATCCACGATTTCAATAAATTTAAAATAAAAAAAAATAAAAAAGGGAATCGTGGCTTCCAATCACGACTTTCTTATAAATTAAAAAAAAAATTAAAAAGTGAAATCGTTCCTCTGATCCACTACTTCTCTTTTAAAAAAAATAAAATAAAAGAAGGCATAAATCGTGGATGGCAGTCACGATTTTGCAAAAAGTTACATTAGTTTCTTAATTTTGCAAAAACTTACACCAAACCGGTAATTAATCGGTCAAAGTACATTAGTTACGTAAATTCCGTCTCCTAGAGCACCACTGACACCTAATTGGCCATTAAGGTAACCATCATCAATGAATCCGTCAAGGGATTGATCTATGATGCAAGCTGGCCTATGATCTTTGGACATTTGAACAACCCTTCCACGATGGGACAAGATAGCCCGGCAGTCTCGAGCATTGGCTACCAGTACGAACCTATACAAAAAAAGGCAGCATTCGTTCAAATTGCTATGCTATACGAACAACCACTGCAACAGAATAGCTAAAAGATCCCGGTTCCGCATGCCTATTGATCCCGGTTCCGAACCGGGATTGTATCCCCTGGTATAACAAGTCTGATTCTTATGATCCCAGTTATTTTAGAAAACACGGAACCGGGATCAATAAAAAACAAGGAACCAGGATCAATAGCAAACACGGAACCGGGATCAATAAAAAAACAAGGAACCGGGATCAATAGCATATATGATCACTGTTGATTTTAATAATGAATTGGGATGTTTAGTGTATATGATCACTGTTGAGTTTTTTAAAATGAATCGGGACCTTTAGTATATATATATATATATATTTTTTTTTAATTTATAATATTTGCTATTTAGTATATATATATATATATATACATATATATATATATATATTTAATTTATAATATTTGCTATTTAGTATATATATATATATATATATTTTAATTTATAATATTTGCTATATCCATATATTTAAATAAATTGTCAACATTTTTTTTGCAACAAATAAATGCCATAATTATATACATTAGAAACATGAATGTCAATACACATTTAAGATAGAAAACTCTCAATCCAAAACACATTCAAGCAAAGCTTAACTAACCCAAATTTTCTAATTCTATTGCAGTACTTGCACATATTAATAGGAAACCATTTAATCGCAAGTCAATTATGTTACCATTCAATGACAAAAACGAAATGAATGTCTCCATCATCATAATTTCCAAGGTTCACAAACATACAATATAATCTCAAACCTCATCAAAAACTTAGACTCAACTCCTAATCATTGCAAATAAAGATTGCATGACGTTAATGTTTTACTGTCAATAGCCCACGGGATCATTGCTGTTTGTAGCTGGTTTCTGCAAGTAAAAGAGCATATAAATACACAGATCAATAAATAAAAATAAAAATTTGATCTTACTTTCAGCAAATAATTTGAACGTAAGTGACAGTTGGCAACTAATCCCAAAGAGTATACCTATATTTAGAGAAACAAAATGTGGCATACTCACATTGCTATCAAGAACCAAGCTTTGTCACTTTATCATACTCCTTTTGCTTTCCCTTCAAAGTCTTGTACTCCAGCTTGACATCCCTGGTTAATGCACCAAAAAAAATTACATTGCATCTTATTACAAGAATCATGAATCATGTGGCAGATGAGCAAAATAGAAAGTATATTGCCTAAGACAAAGGTAGTTGATTAAATAATAAGCCACCTAACCCCCAAAAAGAAAAAGAAAGAAAGAAATGAAACAGATAAGGTAAATAACTCTAGAGTGCATACCTGTTGTCAGGGCCAATCTCAAGAGCTTTCTTGATGTCAAATTCAGACAAATCCAAGTCAACCAAATGAATATATGCTTGGGCCCTTCGATAGAGGGCTTTCACATTTGTACTCTCAAGGTCTAACACCTGCCAATCCACATCAAAAATAATTATTTTTAATGAAATGGAAGATTAGTGATTCTTAAAAGATGGGAGACAACACAATACCTTGGTACACAATTTTTCTGCTTCTTTGTACTCTTTTAGCTTCAATTTGCTAGCAGCATTGTTCAGATTGCAGGCAACCTTCAAGGCCTTGGCCTGCTTTTTCTCATCCTCAGTGAAGGAAGTATCATACTCTATGTACTTGACAGCCTGCAGCAATTTCAACAAGAAAATATATCAGAAAATACATCAATATGTGAACGAGTGAATAACCAGATAATTAAACTTTTGACTACCTGTTCATATCTTTTGGAAGCTCTTGCATATTTACCAGCTTTAAACAACACATCCTCTTCTTGTTTCTTCTTACCAGCAGCTTCAATTTTCTCTTGAGTGTTCAGGTCCCAGGACTCCTTCTCCTGAAAGAAAAAATATTAGGAATACTTTCCCTTCAAACTTGGCCAGTTGCTTTGTATTACAGTCCAGTTAAGGATGCAAGCCCGTAGCATTCAGTAACATATTCAATTTATTTTTACCAGCGTTCTAACTTCTAACATTTTTATAATTAACTTACCTTCTCAAATGATACACGAATGTTATAACAAAAACTTAATAAAGAGAAAAAGTTTAAGTTTGCTTTCTCAACTTATGAGATTGCCCATGTTTCTAAATTTGGTGAGAAGACATAGAATTTCTTATGTGTTGTAGATACATTCTCACAATTGGGAACAAATACTATACCAAATCAAAGAGACGACATTACTACAAAGGCAAACAGAAGATGAGAAAGAAACTTAACATAGTAGTAATAATTTACAATAAGAGCCTGCGTGGTGAAGACAAACAGCATCTTCTAATTAAAACCTTGAGTCTATATCATGTTGCCGAGTCCTATTAATTTGATTATTGGCAAAAACTCAAACACACAAAAAAAGAAAATAAAAAAAAATTACAGATGGTTTCATAGTTTGGTTGTATAGTTTATTGGTTGTATAGTTTGGTTGTAATTTCTGCACAATAATTGAAAAGCAAAATTAAAAAATAAAAAATGGAGAATTTGATCTATGAGGTTTCTAAGAAAAACACATTGAGTGTAGGTAGCAAAATCACTGAAACACAAACACATGCTTCAACAAAATAAAATTCAACACTTAGAAATTCAACACTTAGAAAGCAGTATGCTTCAATTTATCCTCCTTATTATATCAATATCATTCCTAATCTTCAGCACTTCATGATTAAATATTAAATAATAAATGAATGCAATGAACAAGCACCCTGGAAACTAAAATCCTAGTTCCCCATATCACGCAATAATGAACATAGTGTAACTTAAGAAACATGTTGTAACTGAATCTGCCTCCAGCCTTCCACAGACATTAATTACTACTATATCATGTTACTAATAATCTCATAAAATTTCATTCAATTGGTGACAAATAACAGAGTTCCATCACAAATTTCATTCAATAATTCACAAATAATAGCGACAATTTAAATGAAATTCACAACAGAGAAAGCAAAACACATCCAAATGCCTAGGAATTCCTCTAGTGCATAGATGAGACAGAGTGTGGCGTGTTGCCAACAGGTCCACGCCAAGAAACATATACAGCACCAAAAATTTAGCATAAGAATCTTGTTTTCAAACATTAAACAACTCAATTCACCATCACTGCGCTAATCTTTAGCTTTACTGACAGTATGAACATAGAGTATGAAGTGGATTGCAACACCAAGACTTTACCTTAATTCTCTCAGCCAAAGAAGGGGTTCTTGATCAAAGATTGCCACAGAAATCAGTTGAATGCCAATTTAATCTTAGAAACAGAATGACAAAATTAACAATGATACTATCATGCTTCTTATTAACATTGCATCAAAAGGGAGAACAAAATAAAAAAGTGCAAATACATAATTGTGGTAACTGATAAATATGCATGCTCAAAGTAACAAGATAGAAGTACAACAACGGTCATCGCAGCCACACCAGTATGGTAACCCCTTTTATGTATGGCAACAACTTTTAATTATCTTTGCTACACTATGAACCTATTTCCATTCTCAATCCAATCCCTAAAAACTAAATTTATGTGTCCCTATAAGTAATTAAATTTTCAAAACTTCATATATGAAAGACAAACTAAATAAATCACTTGAACACAAAGCAAATCTCAGCAGTAAAGTTCAAAACTTTTTCATACCACTAGCAACAATCAATCATATTAAAAGAATAATATCACATGACAAGTTGAAATTTTGACCTTTGCCCTATCCAATTAACTAAGTTATTTTTTTTAAATTATATTTAATCCAGAGCCAATAATTTCACTAGTTGAAATTCATAATCATGAGAATCAACACTACCCAGAAAAAGCAGAAAAACACATAAAGAGATTATGAGCACAACCGAACGTCAAATATAAGAAGCTTAAACAAAATCAAATGCAAAGATAAAAGCTTTGGTAGAGGAAGCTCACCATCAGCGTTGGATTGTGAGGATCTAGCACAGCCCATTGTTGCATCAAAACACCAGAGAGGATGGAGAGCTCGAGTGGGAGGCGAAGGCTCAGGAGTTTGGTTCGTGGCGGCATCGGCGTCCCTGTGAACCGTGTTTCGCAGCGAGAGGCTGAGGGAGGAAGACGAACACACGACGGAGAGAGAGCAAGGGACGGATGATGAGCGCGAAACAGAGAAGGGAATCAAATGAAGAAGAAGAAGGTGGCCACAACTAGGGCGGCGACGGTGGCGTTTTGGAAGAGGGAGAGAACGAGAAAGGTCAAGGGAAGAAGGAGAATATGGGAGGGGCTAGCGGCTGGAAGAGGAAAAAAATTAGGGTTCCCTTCCCTCTCTATGTGATAATATTGATCCCGGTTCCGTTTTTTTATTATTCATTCCGGTTGAAATAAAACAATGGGATAAATAAGGTTCGTGTGATTTTTAATTTAAAAAATAAAAAAAAATTATATATGTTATAACATTGATCCTGATTCCGTGTTTTTTATAACCGGGATTAATAAATTCATGGTATTTTTTAACTATCATTTGTCTATTAATCCCAGTTCTGGAACGGAACCGGGATTAATATCTGGCTACTTTTTTGCAATTTTGTAGTAGTGAACATTTGATGTGACAAGTGAGATATCAAATATGTAGATTTAGTGCATCACATGAGAATTTATGCAAGAATAGGTGGATATTTATCTAACCAGTGATAAGTGAGATTACGTATAATATTAATCATGTATTTTATGTTGGAAGTAATGACATTCTTAAAAAAACCTTTTATCTTTCTTGTTTAATTCTTAGCTGTTACACGTTTAATGAGTCGTTAATGTGTCATTATTCGGCTGTTTCAATATGGTCATTATTCATGATTATTACATTTAATGGTTTGAAATCATAACGTATTAAGCTGACCATTAGTTCAAATAATGCTGTATTAATTTGGTCGTTATTATTCTTAATGACAAACAAACCATTTTATGGAGTTAATGACAATTTAATTGGCTCATTATGTTTTGGTCATTAAAGACTTATACCTTGGGGAATATAAGGGTTAAGACCAAGTTGTTTTAGAGAAAACGTAGAGCAAAAGCTTGTTCCTTAGTCTTCTATTCATCCTTCCTTTCTCTTGGTTGAGCAACCTAACTTTGTGAGAATCCAAGTTCGTTGCCTTGAGTGCACAAGTTAGGGAACTGCTCTACTAACCTTGGGTGCAAGAACCGATTGATATAGTTGCACCATGGCTATCCGGAAATCTTGTTTTTAAGGCAGTGGTATTTTCCACGACATAGCCATCTTCAACTCTCTTTTTCTAACAATTTAAAAACAAGAATTTGTAGTTGATTTGATGGCTCTAATTTCAACAAAGCCACACTGCCTGGGATCACCAAAACAAGTCACTAGATGGAGTGAACTGCAAGAGCTGGGTTCAAAAGCTCACTATCTTTTTCGATCAATTAGAGGTTGATTTTGTCCTAACCACTAACCTAAGATGAATGTATTTGTGGTGGTCTAGAAGAGGAGACAAAGCTTGAAAACTCGAAAGAAGCTTTTTGTTTTTGCTAAAGGATAATTCTTCTCTCTTTTAATTTTATTTGGTCTATTTCATATTTATCAAAGACTCATTTCTTATATTATAATTGTGTTTCTCACTCGCTATTTTGTTATATGTAGAAACACATTGGAGTATTTTATAATCCCACCGTGGTTGAATGGTCGAAAATAACGAGATATTATAGGATTTTTAAGAGTGCTACAAATGGTGCTTATAAGCCTCTTTATTATTAAGATAAATTAATAAGCCCTTATATTATGTTTGTTATTTAATGATTATTCTATTGATTTGTCATTTTTTGCTATTAGGTAATGACGTATGGAGAGATATATTTTTCCTCTTATTAAGTAATTTCACATCGATCAATGTCTTTTATGTGTGAAATTGATATAATTGATAAATTGTGAATTTATTGATGATGAATATTGTAGTGTTCAAGACACGATGTTCAGAGTATTCCCCTAGCTCAAGGATATGGAAAGATCTAAGAGCTAGAGAGAGATCTGATGTTACTGTGTGATTTCTTTGGGATGCTAGATGTCCAGTTGGGACAACTAGGGTTTCCCTAATCACTGGTGTGTGCAAATGTGCGATTAGGGAGTGAGAGAACGTACCTGAGCCCCTTGCTATAGGGGTGGCATTGTACCTTGTGGGCCTGTACGGATGTCCAGCAAGGCAGCTAATGTGTCCCATTTAGGATAGGGGATGAGTCATTCATCCTTATCCTGTATTGGGAGTTCTTATCCCTGTGGCAAGTTAGGCTCACGCGCCCCTAGCTCGGACTCATAAGGGACGAAGCCCCCTATGGTCGGTCCAAGGTCGCTAGGGTGGGTCCTAGAACAAGCGCTCGGCCTGGATAGGCGTGGTTTGTATGACCTGATTATTCTGGTCGGATGAGTACTGCCAGGGTAGACCGAGGGTCGGTCCACCACATAAGCCCCCTAGCTCGGTAAGACTTTTTGAGTCTTGAGCCGAGCTGAGAGTTCTTTGAAGTTGAGGTTGGAGGGGCCGAGTGTTATGGTCGGAATGGGGTAATGACCTTTGGATGACTCAATGTGCCTTGCTGTCCCTTCGTCTGTTCGACAGGACGTTTGAGTGCCCTTCTGTTGACACGTGTTGCATGTGTCAGTTACGCCATTATTGCGCATGTTGGCTTTTGGGTTTTTCGAATATCCCCTCCAGTGGCTACGCGCCACGTTTCGCTTTTCGTGGCTCAATGCAAAATTGGGCCTTTTGCTATCAGGCCCAATTACTCAGAATCGTGGGGGGGGGGGAAGTTCCATTTTGAACTTAACTGTCCTCTCACTTTCCACATTCCTCTCTCTGCCAAACTCTGCACCTCTGATTTCTCACTCTCTTCCCTGCGATTTTCCTTTCTTGGATTCCAGAGTCTTCTTCGTTGCATTTACACCATTTTCTTTCCGTTATCTTCCCTGTACGCTTTTGCTTCCCCTTCGCTGCACCAACCAGTTCGTGCCAGTCTTCCTCCAATCTCAGGTATTTTGATTTGGAACTTCTAGTTTTTGTTTCTGTCTTTTCCTTTTCCGCTGAACTGTTCATTTCCAAGTTCTTAGGCTCTGGTTTCCTAGTTTTTGTTAGGTTCTGTGTTTTCTTCTGGATTTCTTTTCTGGGTTTCTAATTTAGTCATGGATAACAAATGGTCATGGTATGAGAAGAGGTCTAAGATTTTGAATTTGAGTGACATTGAGGATTCTTCCTCTTCTTCATCGTCATCATCCTCTTCTGACTTGGAGATATTAGATTTCCTACCCTCACCCTTCCGCCATCGCATGGCGGATCCTACGGTGGAGACACCGTTAGCGGTGGATTTTCCCCAAAATTCCGCAGAGGAATAAAGTAGAAAGTTAGCGTATCGTGTGGCGGAGGAGCGGGCACAAGTAGCGTCTCGCACCTCAAACCGCTCCACCTCGAACCGTCCTAGGGAAAGCCCCTTTTGGGGAAAAACCGTAAAGGTTAGGGGAAGGTGTAGTAGGCTCGGCTATAGGACAAATCGACCGAGGGTTAGGGTTTCTGAAAGTTATAATTTTATAGATTATGATGTCGAGTCTTCCCTTTCCCCAGGTATGGTTCGTCGGTGCATCTCGCATCCTCATGAATTCCTTGTGCCTCCGAACTTTGAAGCTTATGATTGGGTTGATTTGGAGGTGCTCGGCACAGGATCAGCTTTGGTCAACAGCAATCTTGGCCACATCCGAGCTCATGTGCTCCCCTGCCCCACAGATGAGGCTGGGACTTCTTATGCCATTAGTGCTCCGTCAGTTAACGACCGGGTGTGCACCTTAATTGAAGAGAATCGCAAGGAGTTTTTTATGTATGAAGAGGTCGTGAAAAAGCTGGGCGTTAAGATGCCCTTTTCATATTTGGAGATAGCTCTGTTGCGGCGGCTACGCTTGGCCCCCACCCAACTACATCCTAGTGGTTGGGCCTTTGTTCGGGCGTTCCAAAAGTTCTGTGAGGCTCGAAGGCTGACGTGCTCGCTCAAAGCGTTTCTATGGTTGTATGTACCCCAAATAAACGTTTTCGAGAAAGGGTCGACCAAGAGGGCATGGGTGTCATTGAAGGCACGCAATAATTATGCCCTATTTGCTAAGGTTACCGATTCGTGGAAGACCTTGTTGGTTTATAGAAGATGGTCAACCTTGGTTCCCCCTGTCGTGGTCTTCCAATTTCTACAATAGGAGCCCAAAGCTTTACCAATATCACTATGATACAGAGTTGTCGGAAGCGGAGAAGCATACTTGTGATACCTTTTACAAATATCTTAGAGAGAATGGCTAAGTCGACATTAGGAATATTGTTATTTTTCTCCAAGAACTTGTGAAAGCCGAACTTGGTAATAATTTTTTTTTACCATGCTTTTGGACTTTTCTTTTTGCAGTCAGAATGGCCAAGGAGAACAAAGCTGCTGCTCGTATGAGGGAACTTGCTAAGGCTAGGTCGGACAAAGCAGTCGGGTCCCCGAGTGCAGCCGTTTCCTCCGAGGCTACCCAATCTGTGACTGTTGCTTCGGCTATGCCTTCTGAAACCGAGGTTGTGCAAGACATTCAAGCACCTTCTGCTCGTGCTGCCGACGTTGCTACCGCGATTCCTCTTGTAAGTGTTGAAGAAGAGGAACAAGAAGAAGACCGAGTACCTCTGTCTAAGAGGGCCAGACTTGACAAGGGAAAGGGTAAAGCCGTTGAATTGCCAAAGCCGTTGAAGTCTGCTGAAAAGAACTTGTGGTTTGAAATATCTGATCCTGAGGAGGAGACCGTTTGGGCTCGGAAATTGCAGGAAAAATTTGTGAATTTGATCTACACTCCCAATGACAAGAAGAGGTTGTCGGATCAGTCGGCCAACACGCTGAAGAATAACTGTGGAATGTTGGGTAAGAATATGTTGAGGGCGGCAAGCTATCTTTTTCATATAGCTGAAAATTCCGAGGAGGTCAGTGGGGCTCTTTCGGCGGCTGAAAGGGAGAAAAGGAAAGCTTCCGCCGCTCAAGTGGAGGGTTTACTTACTCAGATTAAGGAGAGCGAAGCTAACATCCGAGCGTTAACAGAGGCCAATTCCGAGCTTCAGAAGAAGCTTGATGCATCCGAGAAGGCTCGGGAAACTGCCGAGAAGGTTAAGGAGAGCGCTGTTGGGAAGGAGAATGAAACGAAAAGGTTGTTGCAAGCTGCTAAAAAAGAGTTGGCTGAAGCTCGGCTCAGAAATACCGAGTTTGAAGGAGTTCAGGGTCGGCTAACTGATTCAGATAATACTATAACTCGTTTGCAAGCGGACCTTGAGAAAATTCGTCGGAAGGCTTTAAAACACAAGGTTTTGGCCAAACGGAATCATTTCAATTGGGATCATGCAGTGAATGACTCCTTTGCCAATGCCGTCAAGCAAATGAGTTTAATGAACCCGGGAATCCGAGTCATTGGAGCAAATCCAACCTTTGGGGTCGAAGGTGGTCGTCTTGTTGACTACGCCCAAGGTGACAGAGAGGTGGATTTGTCTGCACCGAATCTGCCCAACCCCTTGGACTTGGAGAATAAGATGAACCCGATTTTGATGGGTCGACAATTGTGCTCTCCGAGGATGAGGAGTAGATCTTTTTATTATGTAATTTTTTTTGTAATCTGATGACGTAGTTGATTGTGTAATATGATCGGTATGTTGACGATCAGGATGCTATTTGACTATGATTTTGTTGCTTTTGAAATTTTCAATCCCTTACGCTATTTTGATCTTTAGCTTTCTAATTCCACGGTAGTCGAGTTTTATCCTTTATTTCGTTATAAACTGTTATCGAGATTTCGGATCTCCTACCTTTGGCCGAGGTGGGATCCTCGGTCCTCGGCTTGCAGAAACTTTTTAAGTTTTTAGCTGGGCATCTCTAAAAGTACTTGTGATTATTAGTTTATAAGTCCCTGTTGGAAGGACATGTATAAACACCCAAGTTCGACTCGGTGGCGAGCCGAGAGGAAAGGGTTAGTACGTTAACAGAAAGAAAATTCGAGGATGAAGTGCTGGAAAAAGAGAGATCTTCATTAAGTTCTTTCAATATGTTTACAAACAGCGAATGTCAAATACAACAAGTATTGAAACGACGAAAACATAAAGATGCTAAAATAAACGACATCAAAGTAGATAAAATTGAAACAACAGAATTTTAAAATCTGGGTCGAAATTTTGCAGAGGCCATTGTGGGATTCTGAGTCAGCTGTAGTAGGGTTTGAGTTTTGTAGCATTCCAGGTGTTGTTTAATTGTTGTTTTGTCAATGTTTCCAACCTGTATGCCCCAGTCCCTGTTCTTGAGGTAACTCTGTAGGGTCCTTCCCAATTCATGGCCAGTTTTCCTTCTTTGGCATTTTTCAAGCCGATGTCGGCTGGTCTGAGGACTAGGTCCCCTACAGCGAAACTTCTCGGAACCACCCACTTGTTGTACACTCGTGACTGCCTTTCTTTTTCCTTATTTTCTCGGGCGGCCGCGAGAGCTCGGACTACATCACTAAGAGTTAACTCTTCCTTCAACAAATCATCATTCACCTCCACCGGGCGCTCAGACACTCGGAAGGTGGGAATCCGAGTTTCAATAGGTAACACAGCTTCACAACCATAGGTGAGTCGAAATGGGGTTTCTCTTGTGGATGTAACCCCTTAGCTAATTTACCCATAATTAAACCCCAATTAAAATAGTGAACTTAAAATTTCATTTTTAATTTATAAAAATCTACCGTCAGTCGGACGGCGTTTCCTTTGTTTTAAGGACTATCCATGAATAATTCATCTATGCACCTGATAAACATCATATATTTATATCATTTCCAAAAGCCAGCAGGGCTTGGAATAAGCAACATATCACATTGTTAACAGTCATCAGAGTTTTAGCGGAAATCACAAAAATACATCCAGCATGATGCACCATATATAACTATGACCAAGATGCTACCCTAAGCCTCTCACAAAAATATTTACATCCCATATACATCAAAAGAATAGAAGAGGCTTAAGTCCTACAAATCCTAGTACCCAAACAACCCTACTCTCCCTGTGAGGGAGAGCACACCTGCTCGGCCGGGGGCTGTGCGATCTCAAGCTTCGATCCTGTAAATTTAAGGGAGTGAGCATTGCACATGAAATAGAATTGCAGTTTCCATATAACCATAATAAATCCACCAGGCCAAACACAAATAGTAAAGTAACAACATATAACATTCACAAATTTGTTCACAATCAACATCTTACCCCCTATTTCCTTCTTTATCACTATTGCATAATTACTTTTCTTTAACATGCACTTAGTCAATATACATGTTCATTTCCATCAAGACTTAATTATAAATCAATAGAATATGCAGTCGTGATGCATCTAATTTTATCAATGCATGATTGTTGGCCAACTACAACAAATAGGCTTCCGTGGCACCTTAAAATAAACATGCCCGATACCCATACTGAGTATCTCATCAACTCGGCCCACAAATAAACCAACACCTCTAGAGCTCTTAGAAATGTTGTCGACGTATCCCGTAGGACTACGCCTCATCGAGTCCGGCACCCAATGACATGCCCACACGCACGTGTGTATTTCCGGAAACAGAAGGTGCAACCCCGGTCACCGACACTCCCCCGTGAACCCTTTGGAGCAGACACTCAGGTCCCTCGAGTTCAACTGAAAGGATATGCCCACGCCTCTCGGACGTGTCTCCACTCATGTGGGAACTCAAATAATGCGGATGCTATGCATGGTTTGACCATCAATACAATTCAGTGTCATTTAAGTTGTTTGAAGTTGGGACTTGGCATAGTTGAACTTTATTTAACGTTCTCTGACTTCAATCAATTTCAGTTCAGTCCTTTAATTGATTCAAACCCCTTGATAATCAATCACATAATTAAATTCTGATCCTTTCACAAAAAAATTCAATCACTAATCGATTAATAGAGTCCATTAATCGAGTATTGCACTAGATTAATCGAGTAATCTTTTTGTACCTTTCGCATTACTCGATTAACAGATCTATTACTCGAGTAGTACTGCATATATTTCCAATTATTCAAAGTTTAAGATGTTACTCGATTAATACATCAGATTTAATCGAGTAATCCTCTTGTACCCATCAGACTGATCAGAATTTTCACGCATTACTCGAGTAACAGCTCGGGTTACTCGAGTAAATTGTGCAGAAAAACACTGCTGAATTGGTTTTTATATGCCAAACTCATGCCAATCCAATTTTTACCAAAACTAAGCTTCAAACCAACTTAAATACAATATACTAAACTTGTTCATAGCATCAATTTCAGGGATTAACATCAAAATCACAGATTCATCACAATTTCCCCCAATTTTAACCTAAAACACAACCTCACATACCAATTCATTAATTACTCAATTTCAGATCAAATTGAAGGTTCATTTAGCTTTAGATATCAACATCTAACATGTTCCAATTCAGTTTTATGGTCAAATTGGCCTCCAAGCCATTGTCCCCTAACCTAGTGCCCTTTGAACCTCATGGTGGTTCAACCAATACTCAATTCAACACCTCAATCTATTCTAGCATTAGTAAAGCTTCTCCCTTACCTCAATGAAGCTTTTTGAATGCAAAGGCAGCAAAGAAACTCACAGCATCCACCAACTCCAAATGCTCTGTTTTTGGTTCCAAAACAGGTTCAGCAGAGCAAGTTCGGGTGATGATTTGACAAACCCAACGTGCATGAAAATGAGCAAATTTGGTCAATAAGGAAACTAGACATTGCAAACTCTAAATAGAAATCAAAATGGCACGATTTGAGACCCTCTACCTACCAAAATCGAAAGCTTGAACTTGGCTTCTCAAAACTGAAACTGCAACCTTCAGTTTCTTGATCCCAACTTCAAGCAATTCGTTCTCCTTGCTCCAGCCGCCAAAACACACGATTCTTGTCTCAAATTAAAGGTCTTGTGACAAGCTTGAAGAAGGTATCAAGCTCATCAACTGAGTGTGGGTAGGGATTAAGAACGAAGATGAAGAACAGAGGGTGTTCAAACTAAAATTCAACAGAGTTTCCCTTCTTTTTCTTATTTTCTTATGATTTCCTCAACCCAAAAGCATGAATTTATAGCCAAGAATGGCTATCATGCACACCAACACGTGTTTCCAACTAATCCAGTCGGTGCTAGGTGTTAACAATTTAATTTCCCAAATTGTTGAATCATCAAACGCACTATCTTCAGCTTCAGCACCACTGTTACTCGAGTAAATTGATCGGGCTACTCGAGTAACGCACTCAGATTTTCAAAAATTATTATTTTATTCACCTTCCCTCTAAACATCTTTCCAATATTACCTCTTAGGTCCTTTCCAAGGACTAAACTGCAAAAATCCTTATTTTTAGAGCCCAAATTATTTTCTCTCACTTTTCCTTGGATAATTCTAATATAACAACAAATTAATAAATAAAACTAACTAATTCCATATAATTAGTTTTATTTAAATATTCCCTTTTATTTATTTGGGAACAAAAATTGGGATATTACATTTCTCCCCCACTTACAAGAATTTCGTCCTCGAAATTCCGCTTACAAAAACAGCTCAGGATAATCTTTTCTCATCTTATCTTCTAATTCCCAAGTTGCTTCTGATACATCAGCATTTTCCCAAATAACTTTGACTAATGGAATTTCTTTTCCCCGCAATTGCTTCATTCTTCAATCTTCAATTCTGACAGGGATTGTCTCAAAAGTGAGATTCTCTCTCAAAGCCACATCATCAGGTTGAACTTCAATTACTGAATTAGGATCTGGCACAAATTTCCGTAATTGCGAAACATGAAACACATTATGGAGATTAGACAAAGACGGAGGCAAAGCGAGCTGATAAGCGACAGGACCGATACGCTTGAGTATCTGATAAGGACCAATAAACCGTGCTGACAACTTCTTTGTCTTCAAAGCTCTCCCAACACCAGTTGTCGGTCTTATGCGAATGAAAACATGATCGCCCTCTCCAAAATCCAAGGGTCTTCTTCTTTTATCCGCATAACTTTTCTGTCGGCTTTGCGCTGTCTTCATCTTCTCTCTGATCATTTGAATCTTCTCAGAGGTTTCTTGAATAAGCTCAGGTCCAATAATTGTTTGCTCCCCCACTTGGAACTAACATAGGGGAGTTTGACACTTCCTTCCATACAAAGCTTCGAACGGTGCCATTCCAATACTGAAATGATGACTGTTATTGTAGGTAAACTCTATCAGAGGCAAGAGTTTATCCCAACCTTCCTGACTTTCCAACACACAAGCTCTTAACAAATCCTCAAGAGACTGGATAGTCCTTTCCGACTGACCATCAGTCTGAGGGTGATAAGCAGAACTCATTCTCAGCTTTGATCTCAGAGACTGCTGCAAACCCTTCCAAAATTTCGAAGTAAATCTCGAATCTCGATCCGAAACAATACTTTAAGGTATGCCATGTAGACGAACAATCTCCTTGATGTACAACTCAGCAAACTTTTCCATGCGATAGCGCATATTAACTGGAATGAAATGCGCCGACTTGGTCAATCTATCAACGATTACCCAAATCGCATCATGTCCTCCAAAAGTCCTTGGTAATCCAGACACAAAATCCATTGATATGCCATTCCATTTCCACACAGGGATATCCAATGGTTGCAATTCACCACCTGGCTTCTTATGCTCAGCTTTTGCCTTCTGGCAAATCAAACAAGAAGCAACATACGAAGCAACATCTTTCTTTAACCCAGACCACCAAAACAGCTTCTTCAAATCTTGATACATTTTGGTTGATCCCGGATGAATACTCATCTGACTTTTATGTGCTTCGTCTAAGATTAATCTTCTTATCTCCAAATCTTTTGGAATACAAACCCGATTTTTGAATCGGAGAATTCCATCACTTCCAGCCTGGAAGTTTGGTTCCTTCCCTTCCAACATGAGCCTTCTCTTCTCTTGCAGTTCTTCATCTATTTGCTGAGATTCTCGAACTTGAATCAGGAATTCATTAGTAATTTGCAACTTACCAAGCATAATGCATTCTCCTTCCACTTGCATCGTCATACTTAGATCACGAAACTTCTCGATTAGAGAAAATTCCTTGATCATCATTGAGCTTATATGGAGAGTCTTCCGGCTTAAAGCATCAGCTACTACATTTGCTTTACCGGGATGGTATTGGAGCTCGAAATCATAATCCTTAATAAACTCCATCCAACGCCTTTTCCTCATATTCAACTCTTTCTGGTCAAACAGATACCTCAGGCTCTTATGGTCACTAAATACCTTGAAGGTAGTGCCATAGAGGTAGTGTCTCCAAATTTTCAAAGCAAAGACAATAGCAGCGAGCTCTAAATCATGCGTCGGATAGTTGACCTCATGCACCTTCAACTTCCTGGATGCGTATGCTACCACTTTTCTATCTTGCATTAAAACACATCCAAGTCCTTGCCTCGAAGCATCGCAATAAACATCGAAGCTTCTATGTGGGTCAGGCAATACCAACACTGGTGAGGATGTTAACTTTTCCTTTAACAACTGAAAAATTTCCTCACACTTAAGATCCCACAAGAAAGGTTGCTCTTTACGAGTCAACTTAGTCAATGGCAAGGCAATCTTCGAAAATCCTTCGATGAATCTTCGATAGTATCCAGCTAAACCCAAGAAACTACGAACTTCCGTCACAGTCTTTGGTTGTTCCCATTTCAGCACAGCTCCAACTTTGGCTGGATCTACAGCGATGCCTTCCTTGGTGATAACATGTCCCAGAAAGTTCACCTTGTCCAACCAAAACTCACACTTAGCAAGTTTGGCATACAATTGCTTCTCCTTCAAGACCCCCAACACGATCTTGAGATGTTCCGCATGATCCTCGGGACTCTTGGAGTAGATAAGAATATCATCAATGAACACTACCACGAACGAATCCAGATAGGGTCTGAAAATCCGGTTCATATAATCCATGAAGATAGCAGGAGCATTCGTTAGCCCAAACGGCATAACCACATACTCATAATGACCATATCTTGATCTGAAAGCCGTCTTCGGAATGTCTTCATCCCGAATTCGAATCTGATGATATCCCGACCTTAGATCGATCTTAGAAAATACTGAAGCTCCTCGGACTTGATCCATCAGATCGTCAATCCTTGGCAAAGGATACTTGTTCTTGATTGTGACCTTATTCAGCTGACGATAGTCCACACACATCCTCATGCTTCCGTCCTTCTTCTTAACAAACAACAATGGGGCTCCCCATGGTGAAACACTCGGCCTTATCATTTGCTTCTGCAACAATTCTTCAATCTTCTTCTTCATCTCGGCCATCTCCGGTGGTGCCATCCTATACGGAGCAATAGAGATAGGTCCAGTTCCAGGTACGAGATCGATTCCAAACTCAATTTCACGCTTTGGCGGTAATCCTGGAATTTCTTCTGGAAACACTTCCGGAAAGTCTCTAACCACCGGAATATCCTCAATCTCCACTTCCTTCTTCTTTTCCACAATTGAGGAGAATAGACAAACATACCCCTTGGGTTCAAAACTTAGGGATTCATGGTTTCGGAACTGGATCGTTTTTTCATCACAGTCTAAGATAACTTGATTTCGATGCAACCAATCCATTCCTAGGATCACATCTATCTTAAGCATGGGTAAACAGATTAAATCTACTGAGGATATATGGTTTAAGACCATTACCTTACAGTCTTTGCAAATCTTAGAAACAACACAAGGGTTGTTGGTGGGGGTTTCAAGCTGTAGATGATAGGGTAACTCAGATACTACTAACTTTAAGCGATGTACACACTCATAAGACACGAAAGAGTGCGTGGCTCCGGAATCAAACATAACAACACAGGGCTGGTCATTAAGAAGATAGATACCTAGGATCAGGCCAGATGATGGGGTTGATTCAATTCCACTTAAAGCAAACACCTTTCCAGCAACAGTGGGCTTGCTTCCTCCCTCCTTCTTTATCGGCTCCTTGCATTCACGAGAATAGTGCCCTTTCTTTCCACAATTAAAACAAAGACCATGCTGAGCAGCATAACAATTGGTTCCGAAATGGAAACGGTTACACTTCTCGCACTTACGATTGCTTGCTGGAGAAATACCTTTACCACCATTCATTTCCTTCCCTTTTCCTTTATGATAATAAGGACCCTTACTCCGGTTGTTGAAATTCTTCTTCCTGATGGGTCCAACCCCTGATTGATTCCTCCTTTGAGCCTCTTCTTCTTTCTTATCATCTTCATAAACTCGGCACATCTCCACTAAAGCAGGAAAACTTCTCACCTTCTGATATCCAAAAGCAGACTTTATCTCCGGCTTGAGCCCATTTTCAAACTTGATGCATTTGGACCTCTCGTCCGGGTTGAGTTGGTAGTACGGAGAATACTTGATAAGCTCCTCGAACTTTGCTGCGTATTCCCCCACACTCATGTCTCCTTGTCTCAATTGCATAAATTCTAACTCCTACTTCCTCATTTGATCCTCAGGAAAGTATTTATTGAGAAATTTCTCAACGCACACCTCCCAAGTAATCAGCCTTCCTTCATAATTCAGAAGTTGCATGGTGTGATGCCACCAATTCTCAGCTTCATCACACAACATGAAAACTGCAAACTTCACTCTTTGAGCATCAGTGCATTCCATAGTGCGGAAGATCTTGTTCAACTCCTGAATCCAACGATTCGCTTCCTCAGGTTTGTGACCTCCTTCAAACTTTGGAGGTCTAAAGCGTCGAAATTCCGAGAAAGTCTTCGACTCCTGGTTCTCTGCTTGCATAGGCTGAGGGGGCGGATTAGATTGTTGCTGACGCATATTAACTAACACCTCAGTCAACCTCTCTATGGCCTCGGCCATATGATTGTTATTGTTTCTAGTAGACATCTTAAGCCTGCACTGAAGATTCTACATCAAGCTAAGATTCTAACAAGAAGTATGCATATCACACCTCTTTTCAATTCTAAAACTAACTAAAATAGACGCTAAAGCAAGCATCTAAAACAGATATTACCTTTTGGAGATCACAGATCAACATCAGTTCGTAGGATCACAGCTCTGATACCAATAAGTGTGGTGACTCAATGTATAATAACAAATTATATGATATTCTCAAAATGTAGCTTTATTTATTTAATAAACGTTGTTCGTATAGGAACTTTATGGAAAAACTTTCTCTTATTATACAACAAGTTCCACATCCCAAAAGCTTTGATTCGAAAATACATTCTTTTCAAAAATAATCGGTTGAGTACCTGTTTTGTACTTTCAGCGGAAACGATTTTCAAAATGATTACTGCGGTTGTAATTGAAATAATTTTAAGGATCATAATAACTACACAACCATAGCCGATATATATATAAAAACTCAGGTACCCAAGTATCAGAGATAAAAGTCGAGGTAGCAAGATATAAGGATTCAGACCAGCAGATATAAAATAACAACTCTCATAGACCCTCTCGACTATATACAATATAACACAAATCAAAATAAAAGAGTCTTCGAGAGCTGAGCCATGATCCACCCACGCTGATGTCTGATCCCTGGTCTTCCAAAAGCTAAACGCCACATCCTAACATGGTCCCCATACTGCACATACTGTCAAAACGAAAACACCACATCACTGACTCTCCACGGCTGGCCCATCCACGTCCTCTACGGGGTCCTCCTCCTCCTCCTCGTCCGACACCACCGAGGTAGCAACGCGACGCACCGGCTCCGGGGAGGGTGCAAAGCGTACCCTGGTGGTCGGACCAGGACGAGGAGTGGCCGTAGCAGTAGCCTCATCAAAAGTAGAGGGACGTGTACAGGTGGCAGGGCGTCGGACACGTAGGTTATAAAAACGACGTCCATGATGTGGGCGTGGAGAACCAAAACGATAAGTGTAAGCTGGAGGAATGTGCAGTATGTAGATCATGGGGATGCGAAGCCTACGAGGTCGCACTCGAGCAAGGGGGTTAGGATGACGAAAGATCACGTCAACCTCACCCTCGAACACCGCTCGGTGCTCCTCGTAGTCCCACACTCCTCTACGGAGCGGGCGTAACTCCACGTATGTCAGGTAACGAGCCATCACCTGCAAGGGCATAGGGAGTTAGCAAATACTAACACATAATAAAATAGACGGGGTACAGTTCTAATCAAGTAAAAATTTATTTATTGCAATTAATATAACTTATAAATTTTTAGTCAACCATGTTAAACACCAACATCAAGACTTAATTATAAATCAATAGAATATGCAGTCGTGATGCATCTAATTTTATCAATGCATGATTGTTGGCCAACTACAACAAATAGGCTTCCGTGGCACCTTAAAATAAACATGCCCGATACCCATATTGAGTATCTCATCGAACTCGGCCCACAAATAAACCAACACCTCTAGAGCTCTTAGAAATGTTGTCGACGTATCCCGTAGGACTACGCCTCATCGAGTCCGGCACCCAATGACATGCCCACACGCACGTGTGTATTTACGGAAACAGAAGGTGCAACCCCGGTCACCGACACTCCCCCGTGAACCCTTTGGAGCAGACACTCAGGTCCCTCGAGTTCAACCGAAAGGATATGCCCACGCCTCTCGGACGTGTCTCCACTCATGTGGGAACTCAAATAATGCGGATGCTATGCATGGTTTGACCATCAATACAATTCAGTGTCATTTAAGTTGTTTGAAGTTGGGACTTGGCATAGTTGAACTTTATTTAACGTTCTCTGACTTCAATCAATTTCAGTTCAGTCCTTTAATTGATTCAAACCCCTTGATAATCAACCACATCATTAAATTCTGATCCTTTCACAAAAAAATTCAATCACTAATCGATTAACAGAGTCCATTAATCGAGTATTGCACTAGATTAATCGAGTAATCTTTTTGTACCTTTCGCATTACTCGATTAACAGATCTATTACTCGAGTAGTACTGCATATATTTCCAATTATTCAAAGTTTAAGATGTTACTCGATTAATACATCAGATTTAATCGAGTAATCCTCTTGTACCCATCACACTGATCAGAATTTTCACGCATTACTCGAGTAACAGCTCGGGTTACTCGAGTAAATTGTGCAGAAAAACACTGCTGAACTGGTTTTTATATGCCAAACTCATGCCAATCCAATTTTTACCAAAACTAAGCTTCAAACCAACTTAAATACAATATACTAAACTTGTTCATAGCATCAATTTCAGGGATTAACATCAAAATCACAGATTCATCACAATTTCCCCCAATTTTAACCTAAAACACAACCTCACATACCAATTCATTAATTACTCAATTTCAGATCAAATTGAAGGTTCATTTAGCTTTAGATATCAACATCTAACATGTTCCAATTCAGTTTTATGGTCAAATTGGCCTCCAAGCCATTGTCCCCTAACCTAGTGCCCTTTGACCTCATGGTGGTTCAACCAATACTCAATTCAACACCTCAATCTATTCTAGCATTAGTAAAGCTTCTCCCTTACCTCAATGAAGCTTTTTGAATGCAAAGGCAGCAAAGAAACTCACAGCATCCACCAACTCCAAATGCTCTGTTTTTGGTTCCAAAACAGGTTCAGCAGAGCAAGTTCGGGTGATGATTTGACAAACCAAACGTGCATGAAAATGAGCAAATTTGGTCAATAAGGAAACTAGACATTGCAAACTCTAAATAGAAATCAAAATGGCACGATTTGAGACCCTCTACCTACCAAAATCGAAAGCTTGAACTTGGCTTCTCAAAACTGAAACTACAACCTTCAATTTCTTGATCCCAACTTCAAGCAATTCGTTCTCCTTGCTCCAGCCACCAAAACACACGATTCTTGTCTCAAATTAAAGGTCTTGTGACAAGCTTGAAGAAGGTATCAAGCTCATCATCTGAGTGTGGGTAGGGATTAAGAACGAAGATGAAGAACAGAGGGTGTTCAAACTAAAATTCAGCAGAGTTTCCCTTCTTTTTCTTATTTTCTTATGATTTCCTCAACCCAAAAGCATGAATTTATAGCCAAGAATGGCTATCATGCACACCAACACGTGTTTCCAACTAATCCAGTCAGTGCTAGGTGTTAACAATTTAATTACCCAAATTGTTGAATCATCAAAAGCACTATCTTCAGCTTCAGCACCACTGTTACTAGAGTAAATTGATCGGGCTACTCGAGTAACGCACTCAGATTTTCAAAAGTTATTATTTTATTCACCTTCCCTCCAAACATCTTTCCAATATTACCTCTTAGGTCCTTTCCAAGGACTAAACTGCAAAAATCCTTATTTTTAGAGCCCAAATTATTTTCTCTCACTTTTCCTTGGATAATTCTAATATAACAACAAATTAATAAATAAAACTAATTAATTCCATATAATTAGTTTTATTTAAATATTCCCTTTTATTTATTTGGGAACAAAAATTGGGATATTACATCAAATATGTACCTTACTACATGAGTTCATGCTATGTGACAAAATGAAAATAAATTGCATGGGTAGGTGTATGTGTGGAATTCGGCCACATGAGGAATAGAAAGACCAAGTAGGAGTGATTTCTTAAGGATTAAGAAATTGAAATTTAAATAGGAAATAAGAGGAGGTTAGGAGGGGTGAGTCATGAGGTCTAGGGAGGACCTTCCTTCCACCATGTGTCCATAGTAAGACCATTCCATGCAAACTCTTAGTTGGAACAAATTGCCCATGGACTAGCACCAAAAACCAAGGCTAAAAAGGGAAAATTCCACCCTTTGCCTTTACCCATATAGACCGAATGTGTGTGAGTGGTGCATGCAGGATGCAAAAATTTGACTTTCTTGCACCCTAAGTCATTAGCCAAGTAGCCATAGGTTTAGTTTAGTATAAAGCTTAGTTAAGGAGTTTGACCAACCAATAGGAAACAAGATTAGGCCTAATTTCTCTCTATTTGTCTCATGGCTTGGCTTGAGCCATGCAAGCTTTGATGTGGTCAATTTTACCCTCTTAGTAACACTCATAGGCCGAATTACTCTAAGGGAAAGAAGGGAATTGTTGGTTGCTTTCTTATAACCCCAACCGTAGCACTTTCCATTCATTTTCTTCACGATTCATTTTCCAAACCAAACACAATTCTAAGAGTTCTCCTCAAACTCTTAGAAAGATAGAGAGAGAGAGAGAGAGAAACCGTGAGCTCAAGGAGAGAAAGAAGGAGGAAGAACGAGCCCAAAGCCTTAGGATCCTTGGAGATTAAGTGAAGAAGGTTGAAGATCTTCTCTATTTCTTTAGTTTACTCGAAGATCATAAGGTGATAGTGATAGTTTTCAATTTTATAAGTCTTGTAAGGTTCCTTTGATGTTACATGTTTACTTTTCTTGTAGATCCATGTTTGAATGTAAATTCTTAGTCTTGATCTTGAGTTTTCAAGAGCCACACAAACTTGTAGACCCTTAAACCATGGACTCTACCATTCGGCCATGACTAGGAAACTAGGTCATGATGATTCCTATTTTGATTTGAGTTCATGCATGTTAGTTTGATGTTTGTTAAAGTTGATCTAAGTGGTTTAAATGCTTTGAATTTAACCTTGATTCTTTTTGACTTTTATCTTTGGTTTTCTTTTCAAGAAGGCTTTAATTTTGTGTTGATCTTGAAAAGGATTTGATTCTTGTCATGATTTTTCAATAGCTTTGATTTTTAAGTTTTGCATGTGATTCTTTTTACTCAAAAAGTCTCGATCTTGGTTTGCATGTCGCGGTTTGAAGAGAAAGTAAAGGAAAACAACTTTTTGCAAAATGATTTTTGCCTTGATCTAAGTTGATGTGTGTTTGGAAAGAAAGATTTAAATTTTTACTTGATTTTGTTGATGGATCTTTCGGTCAAGCTTTGAAGGCCCATGAGGTCATAATGATTTTCATAAAAGATTCATGCATGTGATTCTTTTCTATCTCAAATGATTTCTAAAAGCACATGCAAAAGAAAATAAAAATGAAATGGTGTTTGAAGTGATAAAGAGGTCACGGTTTTGTGAAGACAAAGGGGTGGTATCTTCTAAAGCCATGTATTTCCAATGTGCATGCCTTTGATTTAATATTTTAAAGCTTTTGCATGTTGAAATTTTGCATCCAAGGCTTTGTTTTCCTATAGTGATGATTCGGTCTACCCTAGATTTAATAGGCTAGATCCTTTTGCAAGTGAATGACTCATTGAAATGATTATGTTTTATGACTTTGTTTTAAGAAAAATTTATTTGAATTGTATTATGGTTTTTGGGTTCCCTCCGGTTTTGGTGAAGGAAAAGGAACAAATGCATTTGATTGTTTTCGAAAGTGTTTCTACGCTTTTAACCCTTGCTGTCCAAGATTTTATTTCCAAGTATTTCAATTTTTAAAAATGTTTTTGAGTTGTGAAAAGTATGGATTTCTCAATGTTTTACAAAATAAAAAGGTGGCTGGACTCATTCCATACCGTCACATGTATTAACTATTTCATTTATTTAATTATGAGTTTTCAAATGATTTTTGAAAAAGATTTAAGTCATCTAAAGTAAGAAAACTAAATATACCTGACTTAAATCTTTAGTTCAATATGGTTTGTGAATTTATGTATGCCTAAGTGTTTTGTGTTATGAACTATTTGTGAGTTGTATAATTGCCTCGATGATGATTTAATTGGTTATATATTTGGTGAAGTGTTGTTGTGATTGCATGTTATTTGATGTTTGGAAAATATCGGACTGTGTGATTGGTTTTGAAATAAAATTGGTTTTTGGAAAGTCCCATTTGATTTATTTGAGATACCTAAATTGTGTCTATGGCTGTCTAAAGTTGTTTTGTAATAAAGATTTGAGTTTTAAAGTGTTAAATTGGAATTAAAGAGTTATTTAAAGTAAAAAGTATTTTTGAAATGTTTTCGAGGTTTTATCAAAATGACTTTTATAAATTCGTTGCTGTCCAGAATTATTTGTATTTACTTATTAAACTTTAAAAATGTGTTCAAGAGATTTAAAGTAGAATTTTCAAGTGATATTTGATTTAAGAAAAACCCGGATAAAAAACGGGGCGTTTTTCGGTGTTTTCGAACAATGTTTAAAGTGCTGTCCAAGACGGACCAGCAACTAAAATAAATAATTTAAATTACTTCACTAAATGTTTTCAAAATGTTTTGAAAGTACTTAAGGTATTAGAAAATATTAAAGCTGTGTGAAAGAAAACAATTATATTTTAAGTCTTTAGACGAGGAATGAGAGGTGTTTAAGTTATGAAAAAGATTTTCTTAATACAAATTAATAACGTAAGCGTATTTTATTTAGTACGAGGAATCTTAAAGACAAGGGATTGGGGCAGCCAGCAACACAAAGGATCCGAGACGACGGTACGCATTAATTGCTGGACCTCAGGTGAGAGAGAAGCTATCCTAAGACACTGTGGTGTTTAGGTGATTTATTATGACGTCCCGTATCATCTCAAACATCGGGACTAAGTGGTTGGAGTCAGTAGTATAAGTGGCAATTGTTTGATTGTGTGGCCACTTATATGAATGCGACAAAGACCACATTGTTGTTGTATGATGTCTGTGTGATTGATAGCATGTTTTATCTAATTGTTTATTTAATTATGCAAGAAGAAATTGAATACTGTTGAATAATAATAATGATGTACTGACGGACGTCTGTTACGTCCTGAAATGAAAGTAAAAAGGATAAGTTGAGAAAGTAATGAAATTGAAAGTGAAGATATGATGAGAAAGGAATAACGGGGGAGAGAAAAGAGATAAGAGTTGAGATTGGGGGGAAGAATGAAATGATGATGTTGAGAATGAGCCAGAGCTGGGAAGAGTGATGAGGATATGAGATATGATTTGAGCGGAGCTGGGCTCCTTGGTTTTTGGTTTTAGTCTGGGACTAGTGTTGAGTTGAGCTTGCTCCTCCATTAGCGCTAAGCAAAGCTGTGTTTCTTGAAAAAGGATTTTCAAAAAGATTTTTAGAAAAAGATTTTGAAAAGATTGTGAGACAAGAATTTTGAAAAGATTTTTAGAAAAAGATTTTTGAAAGGATTTTTAGAAAGAGATTGTTGAAGTGATTTTTGAAAAGTGATTTTTTGAAAGGGTTGTGAAGGAAGATTTTGAAGAGATCAGTAGAAGGTGATTTTTGAAAAAGTGTATGAAATGAGGGTTGGTGAAAGCTTTTGTAAGGATGTTTTGAGAAAGGATCGATGAATGAGAGTGTGAAATGTGATGTGAGTTCTTGGTTGTAATCCCAGCTCTATGCCATATGAGATTTACTGAGAGAAAGATTGAGTAAAGTTAGTGATCGGGACTCGTTGAAGGGTTGCACGAAGGACGGGCCGACCTTAGGACATTTAAAAAGATAAAAGACTTAAAAGACATACGTGGTGAGGCATGAGAGTGCGAAGTAGTGGAGAGGAAGGAACGATAAGTATCTGCGGATACTTAGGACGAGATTGCATTAGGGGAGGACGATGACGGTGAAACGTCAAGAAGTCTAGAGTATGTTTTTAGGCAGAACGAACTCCACATGTGGCACACTAACGTGGTGGGGACTGGGTCTAATGCCGTGGCAAGTTCTGCGGACCCACTAGAAACATACTGTCGCCCCCTAGATTGCAAATCGAGAACAGTGAGAGGGACTGGAGTGGGGCATCTTGTTTTCCACTGCGAGGCAGTGTGCCATGATTATGATAAATTGATATTATTGAGGCTGAGTCCTCCTGGTCTGGGACCATTGTGTTGACAGCTGTCGTGCCCGCACGGTAAAGGTCCTGTACTCCTGTTTGCTTCCGACTAGGCTGGGTGGATGACCGAGGAGATGTAGACGTGTGAGACGATGGTAACAAAGGAACTATTTCGATGATGCTATGATTTCTCCCCTAATCATCAGAGGTTATGATTGGATAAGAGGTGATAATGAAAATCGAAAAGAGATTGAGAAAGTAGTTGAGAAAGAAGGAATGTGGATAAGTATAGTAAAGCAAGAAAAATCATGATAATAATAATAATGATGATAATAGGGAAATGTTTGATTCTTGTGCTGTATGTATGTGGTGTGTTGTATGTGTGTATTGTCTTGATATCTCGCCTATCGTAAGTCCACACCGTCGACGATGCGTCGCTCGGATTGCTTACTCTCTCCTGTTCGTTGGCATATCGGTGTTGTTGGTATCTCAACGGGCAGATGGAGTATCGGATGGAAGACACCGCACGAGGCCACAGGAACTATAAAGAGAAGATTCGGTATGAAGCTCGAGGTAACTCCACCACTCTCAATGGAGGAGAGCCGGAACTTACTAGCAAGGAGGGAATCACAACAAGGAAGGCATCATCTTCGGGAGCAAGGGAAATACGCAAGAAGAAGAAAGACCTTCACCCCATAGTTCTCAATAGGACAGTTTAAGATTAGTGTGGTTAATGTAGCTAGTGGTGATTGTTTTGATTTAAGGATTACCGAAGCCATGAGCCAGTTATGTAACTAAGTCAAGTTTTAATTCTGTATTGTGAAATACTCTATTTTGGAAGAACAAACATTATAAGTTTTCTGGAAAATGTTATGATGCTTTTGAAACCAATCACCTTATGAATATGCAAGGTTTATGAGATGAACTATTTTAGTAACAACTCGATTTTCAGTAAAGAGTGGTACACGTAACATGGACAATTCAAACTGTTTTCAAAAAAAAAAAATTTGGGCCTCATTTTTGGTATATTTTAACACACAAAGTTAATTATTTTGGTTTACGAAAATCGGGCTGTTACACAAGCAACCTTAGCATGATAAGTTCCAGTATCACTCGAGCTCCATAAAAAAAACCCTGCAAATCTTTTCTATTCCCTTGATGACAGACTTTGGCAGAATGAATGTACAAGCCAAGTATGTGTGTAGACTCATAAGCACATAATTAATCAAACATACTCTAGCTTGGTATGAAAGGTTCCTTGATTTCCAATAATGAATGCGCTTGGTAACCTTGTCGACTAGAACCTGACAAGTACTTGAGTTCCATTTCCTTGCAGATATAGGTATGCCTAAATACTTGCAAGGAAAGGAACCTTTCTGATAACTTGTAATATTCAGAATGCATGCCTCAGTATCTTGATTGATTCCTGCCAGATAGATTGAGGACTTCACAGGATTAGCTGTTAGTCCAGACCAGCTTGCAAACTCATCAACAGACCCTTTAATGATTCTTACACTTGCTGGATGAGCTTTACAAAAAAGCATCAAATCATTAGCAAATGCAAGGGCAATCAGCTTAGTGTCTTTACAATTGTGGAGACTTGCTAGCTGTAGATTCCTAGTTAGCATTTCCATGGCCAAGACAAAAATAAGAGGGGACATGGGATCCCCTTGCCTTAGCCCTCTACTGCTTCTGAATCTTTCTCCCTGCTGACCATTAATAACCAGGTGATATGAAACTGATTTGATGCAAGTCATTATCCAGTTGATAAATTTGAGTGGAAATCTGAGAGCTACCAACATATCCTCAATAAACGGCCATTCCAAGGTGTCATAAGCTTTCATAATGTCAATCTTCATCATACACCTAGGAGATATCCTTCTTCTACCATAGAGTCTAAGCAATTTCTGTGGTAACAGCACATTATGCAGAATATTCCTATCTTTGACAAAAGTATTCTGGTTGTCTTGGACCAGGCAAGGATTAACAGTGTTCAAACGATTACAAATTACTTTAGCAATGATTTTATATGATGTAGAACAGCAAGCAATTGGTCTAAATTCATGCACCTTTGTAGGGAAGTCAATTTTAGGAATCAAAACTAAGTTAGTTACATTAATTTCACTGAGAAGATGACCTGAATTAAAAAAATCCTGAATTGCATTGCAGAGATCAGCACCAACAATATCACACCCATCTCTGAAAAAACCTGCACCATAGCCATCTGCTCCAGGAGATTTGTCCACATCAATTGAGAAAAAAGCCATTCTGATTTTGTAACAGCCCGATTTTCATAACTCAAACTACCCAACTTTTATTTAATAAGTTACCAAAAGTGAGGCCAAATTTTTTTTTTGAAAACATTATTGAGATGTTATTGGAGCACTTAACGTTCATTACCGAAAACCGAGTTGTTACTAAAACACATACTTGCTTACATAAGTTTCTAAAAACATTTATCATTGGAAAATAGTTTGGTTTTAAACTTGACATCATTCGGATATTTCATCAGGAAAACTTATATAATTCTCAAAGGGTTTCATTTTTACACTTCTTCAAAAATAGGGCATAATCTAAAATAAACTGAATTACATCAATAGTTCATCACTTAGGTAATCCTTGACTCACAACAATAACAACAAACTTAGGCCATAAGGCACTAATACTACCCACAAGAGAAACACTATTCTCCGATCTTTTTAATGAAGACGACTTGTCAAAGCTTCACTTTTATCTTGCGTCTTTTCCTTGCACTCAAAGTTGATGCCATCCATAGGGAGTAACCTCCCCACCATCTCCGTTCCTTTTCCAGGTGGTGACCTCCATGCGATGTTCCATCTGCCCGTTGAAATACCAACAACACCGATATGCCAACGAACATGAGAGAGTAAGCAATCCGAACGACGCATCGTCGACGTTGTGGGTTTACAATAGGCAAGATATCAAGACATAACAAAGAAACATACACACAACACAACATTCAAGCATATTATCATTATTATCATCAATAGCATTATCGTTATCTTGCCCAAACCTATTTCCACTTCTCAGCATAACATTCTTTACTTCTCAATTCCTTTCTCATTCTCAACTGGCAAATCTTTGAATTCCTTTCCCTTTTCCACACTTTCATTCTCAACTCATTTCTCATTATCAATCTTTCGTAAGATTTCGCTTCTTATATTCATAAGTCTTTTCATGCTCATAAACTTTTCTTATCAAGTCTTATCATATCACAACCATCGATGATCAGGGGAGTTAAAATATCATCGAGGTACTCGTTTCTTTCGCAGTTAGCACACACGTCTAAAGTCTACATCTCCTCGGTCATCCATCCAACCTAGTCGGAAGCAAACAGGAGTACAGGACCTTTACCACGCGAGCACGACAACTGTCTCAACAAATCAAATGGCTCCAAGCCAGGAGAACTGTAGAAAATCGGGTACAGTCTCAAATCATATCATATCATATCAAGGCACACTGTAGAAAAATCGGGTACAGTGGCAATTCAAAGATGCCCCGTTCCAGTCCCTCTCACTGTTCAAGATTTGCAATCTAGGGGGCGTCAGTACTAGTTCTAGTTGCGCTGCAGAACTTAACACGGCTTTGGCCCCCAGTCCCTACCACGTTCGTATGCCACATGTGGAGTTCGTTCTGCCTAGAAAGTACTCAAGACTTCTTGACGTTTCACCATCATCGTCCTTCCCTAATGCAATCTCCACCTGAGTATCTGCAGATACCCATGGTTCCTTCCTCTCCACTACTTCGATATCACACTCATAGCTCACCGCGTTCGCATTTGTCAATGTCTTTTATAGTCATTTATCTTTTTAATTAACCTAAGGTCGGCCCATCCTTGGTGCATCCCTTCAACGAGTCCCGACCACTAACTTTCAACAATAATTTTCTTTTCTCAACAGAGCACAGAGCTGGGATCCCATCGGCAATCTTGCATCTCATCTCATAAACTTTTTCAACATCTCATTTCACATTCTTGCTCAACGTCTCAACATCTCGTTTCACAACATCTCTTTTCATAAACTTTACTCAAAATCTCGTTTCATAAACTTTCTCAAAGTCTCATTTCGTAAGCTTTCTCAAAACATCATTTCATAAACTTTCTCAAAAAAATCTCATTTCACAAGCTATCTCAAAAATCCCATTTCGCAAACTTTCTCAAAATCTCAGTTGCAAACTTTCTTGAAAATCTCATTTGGTGAACTTTCTCAAAAATATTATTTCATAAACTTTCGCAAAAATCTCATTTTGTAAACTTTTCTCAAAATCTCGTTTCATAAACTTTCTCAAAAATCTTATCTAACAAACTTTCTCATAATCTTATCTCACAAACTTTTTCAAAAACTCGTTTCACAAACTTTCTCAAAATCACAACATATCTCTTTTGAAACATTAGCCCTCTGACTGCACTTTCACCACTAAGGAGCCCAGCTCCACTCATATCACATCTCATTTCATTCCAGTACTCATCTACAAAGAAGCAACACTCGTCTCATATCAAATCTCATTTCAAATAGACAACCACAACATCACTTTCCCCAGCTCTGGCTTGACGTCAAAACAATACTTTCATTCTCATCATAAATTATTTGTCATCTCTTTCTCATTCTTAGCTCATATCTCTTTCTCATATCTCATATCATTACTTCTTTCTTAATGTCTTATCAAGGCTGCCTTATTCCATAAGGACTTAGGCCAAACAGGGGGGTTTATATCTTTCTCTTTGCGTGTCTTTTACTTTCACAATATATTCCCATTATCACATTTTCATGACGTAACAGACGTCCATCAGCATGCTACTCTTATTATTCAACAATTCAAATATCATCATGTATAATTAAACAAATAACATAAGCATGCTATTTCATAACATCACATACAAATTCATCACACGACAACATGCGGTCTTTGTCTCCTTCGTATAAGTGGCCATACAACACAAATAATTGCCACTATACTACTGACTTTGAACCACCAAGTTCCGATCTTTGAGATGATCCGGAACGTCCTAATAAATCACCTAAATACCACGGTGTCTTAGGAAAGCTTCTCTCTCACCTCAAGTCCAGCAATTTAATGTACACGATCTCCGCGAATCCTTGTCGCTGCCAGCTGCTCCAATCCCCCGTCTTTAGAATTCCTCGTATTAAATAGAACGCGTTTACGTTATTCACTCATATCAAGAAAATCTTCTTCTTACTCAAACATAATTCATTTCTCGTCAGATAACGTAGAACATAATTATTTTTCTCAAAACAACTCTGACTTTTTTTCTGGTACTTTAAGTACCTCAAAGCCATTTGAAAACATCTAATAAAATAATTCAAACCAATTGATTTGGTTGCTGGTCCGCCTTGGACAGCACTTTAATCACATCCAAAACACCGAAAAATTCACCGTTTTAATCCGGCTTTTTTCCCAAATCAAATACCACTTAAAAACCATACTTTAAATCATATGAACACACTTTTTAAAGTTAAGGAACAACTTTAAACAACTCTGGACAGCAAAGAATTGCTTCATGAGATCGCTTTAATAAAAATCCAAAAACATCGTAAAAGCACTTCTGTTTCAAATAATTCTTTAGTTCAAAACTAACACTTTAGAATTCAAGCTTTTGTCATAAAACAAATCTTGGACAGCCATAAACACAATCCAACAATCTCAAATAAATCAAACCGAACTTATCCAAAATCAATTAATTTCAAAATCAATTACGTACTCAAATACTTTCCAAACGTTGACTAACACATAAGCAACAACAACACTTTAATAAATCAAGTCACATAATTACTCAATCACTTAACTTAATTATAGACCAAACATTCATTTTCAAATAAACACTTTCACCATCAAACACTCACTCACTTATTCAATACATAATTGCTTTTAAAACCATTTCATTTTCATATTTACCTACTTTATTAAAAGAGACCGAATTGAATAAGTCAAACATATAAACTTTGTACACTCCAAACAACCAAATCATGTTCAAGCATCAACTTGCATCCTTAGGTTTATAAAACAAGGTTTCCTTAACACCTTTATCATTCATGGCCGAAAATATGCATATATCAAAACAAAGATTTGTTCACATCAAAGACACAAAATCATGAAATTATTTCTTTCTTTTTGGATCCCAAAACCGTGAGCCCTTCTTGGAAAAATTAGCAAACTTTAATTCATTTTCTTAAATTAAATCAATTTATTAAATCAAGTACCGCATCAAAGTCTTATTCTTCGAATCAACATGCAAGGTAAAATCAATTTACTCCCTTTATCTTTTAACCAAAACCGAATAGAAAATAAATAACCACAACACCATTTCAAACAATTTTAACTTAGCATTAACCCATAAAACATACTTGTAGTGTCCTGGAACACTAGATGTCCTTAACCCTCTAAGTGCCCAAGATTATGGAAACCAAGAGCCCAAGAGAGGATCAAGTATTAATGTATGAATTTATGGTGTTTCTGCAATTCCAGTTGGGAAATGCAGGATCTCCCTAGTCAACGTGTGTGTGCAGAGTGTCAACTTAGGGATGAGAGTACGTACCTGAAACCCTAGCTGAAATGAGCTATTTATAGGGTTTAGAGGAGGCTGATATGGGTCGTTTGGGCCCTGTATCAGAGTTGTGCTGAACCAGGACTCTTGTGAGATAATGTCGGATAATTATGCTCTTAGAATCTGGTTAGGATCAACTGAAGATCTCATGTCTAGGCTGTTAGCGAGAATCTAGGAGAGATTTGCGGAAGGGATATGAAGCCTGAATGAGACTGAGTCTATCCAAAGGCCGACGGTATGTCTCGGCCCTAGTGTCCCGAGCCCGATGGATTGAGGACCGTTTGTAAGGCTCGGCTCCATCAAGTCCGAGCCTGGTCCTTTAGTGTGCTCGGAGCCCATGAGTCCGAGCGAGGGACGTTCATGCTTAGTAATCCGAGGGAAATGCCCTTAGAGAACCCCTTTGATAAGGCTTGAATTCGTGTCTGGTCGGCTGACCCTACAAGCCCCCCAGCTCGTAAGACTTTGGGAAGTCTGTGACGAGGTAGCAAGTGTTTAGGGTTGACCTTTCCGGATGTCTCGCAACGACTGTAATTATGCTACCTGTTTCGAGGTGACGTTTTGGGTTCTCTAGGTACGGCGCGTTCCCTTGTAAGTTGTGCCAAATCATTTCAAATTTTGAAATTTGAAAAAGTGCCTTTTTGGTAACTGCCACGTCTCATCATGCGTGTGGTTGAGTGGGGTAATGGGCTTTTAATCCACTCAGGCCCATACGTATACCATGGGGGAAACCGAAGGGTTTCGAGGGTTTCTTTATTTTCATTCTCCCTTCCATCACTCCCTCACTTCTAACTCTCTAGAATCAGAATCTCTTCTCATTTTCTCGTTTCTAACCACTAATCCTCCACTACTCCTTACTCATTTTCTCCATTCTCCTCCGTTCTTCTACTATCATCAGTTGCCACCACTTTTTCCAGGAATCAGCAACCGCAAACAAAGCAGGTAACTTCTTCTTCCAAATCGAATAACTCATTCCTAATTCTGGTTTTTCTGTTATTTTTCTCTTTTTTAAGAGGGTTTGCGTTTTACGGGTTTTGCAGAAATTTGGGAGTATTTAGTTGTTCTGGGTAAGTGGTTGGGTGGTTTAGGTTTCCTAATAATGAGTAGTTGGAGAGATTGGAAGAAAATATACCATGACCTCTGTAGGAGATTAGGTGAGGAGCCTTCTAGTGACAGCGATTTAAACTCTTCTGGGTATTCTGGGGATTCTGGGAATTCTGGCATTAATGATGCAATAGGTCCTTCTACCCCCCCCCCCTTTCGATCGTACAACCAACGAGTCACCTGAGGCAAAACCATTAACCGTAGAATATCCTTCAAATCCCGTAGAGGAAAATAGGTGGCTGTTGGCTTATAGGTTTGCCGAGCGTCGAGCCCAGATTAGGACTAGTCCCAAGCCCAGGGGGGAAAAATCTTCTGGAGAATCTGTGAGGGAGGGGGGAAAAGGTTCTAGGCTCGGCCTTAGTTTTAGAATTAAAACATCTTCTATAAAGAATACTAATGTCAAGCCTTTCACTTTTTCCCCAGATATGGTGGAGCGCAGATGTGAAACTCATCCTGAAGAGTATCCCCTACCTCCGAACCACGCACAATATGATGCTATCTTTGATCGGGAAGTTTTTGAAACAAGGCCCTCATTGCTAACGGCTAACAGCTTGAACCATCTTCGTCCACTTCTCACACCTCCGAGAGAAGATGGGAATGCCTCGGACTTCATATTAAGACACACGGGCATAGACGACCGGATATGCCTCCAAATACCGGAGAATCGACAACTTTTTTATTTTTACGAGGAAATAGCCACAAAGGTCGGAGTCCGCATGCCCTTTTCCACCCTCGAGATAGAAGTCCTGAAGCACTTAAACATAGCCCCGAGCTAGCTACATCCAAGTGGTTGGGCTTTTGTAAGGGCGTTTCAACAGTTCTGCGACGCCGAAGGTCTATTAGCTACATTACGATCTTTCTTTTGGTTGTACGCCCCCCAAGTGAACAAGTTTGGCGACTCAAAGGGGCTTTGGGTGTCCTTAAAGGCTCGGAGGGAGCACGCCCTCTTTGCAAAAGTAACCGATTCTTGGAAGTCCTTTAAACCGCTCTTCATTCAATACAAATACACTGGAGCCGAAGTTTACTGGTTTATGGAACAAGTTGAGGCATAAGGGGAAATTAAAGTTGTACCTCGATTCCCTTTGAGCTGGTCGAACGGTATCTATAACCGAGGGGCCTCCTTATAAAAATTTGATTACAAAACTGATTTAACGAAGGCCGAGAGACGATTGTGCGACCGAGTTTGGGAGTACCTCAAGGAGAATGGTCAAATTGATACCAAAAAAATATTGCTGAAGAGGACACGGGTCGAAGTGAAGGCCGAGCTGGGTATATATATATATATTTTTATTTTTATTTTTTTTTATTTTTTTTTGCTCGGTATAACGCATATTTTCTTGTTGCAGAAAAAATGGGGAAGAAAGCTTCAAAAGCCAAGAAGAGTGCTGCTGCTTCAGCCAGGATGGCTCAACCGGCTGCTGTGAGAGGAGATTCGGGATCCTCGGCTAAAAGCCAAACCTCCAAGACAACTCCAACAACTAGTCCCCTTGTTGCTCCTCGTGGTATCCCTGCCGAGGTACCTCAGGCCACCAAGAGTGTTGAACAAACAATTCCCATAGAAGCGCAACCGAGTACTCAGGGTACTCCCGAGCGTCCCTCCAAGAGACCTCGGGTCGAAAAAGGGAAAGGATTGGCTGGCGACTGGTTCAACATGAGCAAGCCCCACAAGGGAATTCAAGTTACTGAGGGTATGGACGACGTCGTCGCCAAAACTGTGTGGGGTAAGAATAAGCTAGATTCCTTCACTGCAAATCTCTTTCCTCCTGAGGACGCTGAAGTGATAGGTGCCTGGGGTCCAGGGCACCTGGGAAAATAATTGCTCGGCCTTGGTGAGGAGCTTCCTACGAGGTGCAAGCATTCTCCATTACCTCGATCAGCGTGGTGACGATATCTACGCTGGAGTGGCCCCCGAGGAGAAGAAGAAAAGATCAGAAGCTGATGATCGGGAGGATTACTTGCAACTTCAAGTGGAAAGCTTTGGGAAAAAACTTCAAGTACTGGAGGCCGAGAATGAAAGACTGCAGAAGGGAATGCAGGAATCTGAAGGCGCCAAAGCTAAGGCCGAAGCTGATAAAGAAACAGCCAAAAAGACTCGTCAAGAGGCTGAGGAAAAGTTGAGGCAATATGAGGAAACCCTGAGAAAGGCTAAGGAGGATGCTGCTATGGCTCAGGAGCAACTTGAATATGCTAAGGATGAGGTTACAGGGCTCCAAGCCTCTATGGACAAGATGAGAGCGAAAGCTCTTAAGCATAAGAAGGCGGCCCAGGAGAATCTGTTCAACTGGAGTCACGCAGTTGAAGATTCCTTCCTTAACACAGCCGAGCAGCTTCGCATCCTGAACCCTAACCTCGTGACAAAGGGCGCCGACCCCCTCTTTGCTGCCAAGAATGGTCAGATTGTGGATGCGAATGGGGTTCCTATTGACATGAGCAGCAATGATCTGCCTGACCATTTCGCCGAGGAATCCGAGGAAGAAGAGGTCGAGGGTGCCGAAGGTGAGGAAGAATAAGATGAGAAGTTCGACCCTGACAGCGTAGTACTGTCTGATATCGAGTAGTTTTTTTCTTTTGCTTCTTTACTTTTGTATCTGCCCCAATAGATGGGTTTAAATCTTTTTTTCTGTAACTGGTTTGGAATATTTATAATATCCGTTTTTATTTTATGCTTCTTTCTGAACTTTTTGTTAAGAATTCAAGTGTTAAGACCTCGGAACTCCAGCACTTTAGCCGAGGTGGGTTCCTCTATTCGCGATGTATAAATGATTTTTAAAACAAATCATGTTTGAATCGGGAATCCTTTTAAGGTACTTGACGAGTTATAAGCTCTTGTTTGAGCTGTTTATAATCGTTCGCGTCATAAACGGTGGCAAGTCGGTTATGAGGAAAAGTACGTAAATACAATGAATTCAATAACAGAACTTTTATTTATTCGAAGCAGTAAATACAATGGGCTCGGAGTTCCACCGAGCGTACACCATCATTAAAAATAAGCAGTACTAACACAGCAAGGGAAATAGTAAAACGAAAACAATTGAAAACAGAATTGAAATAGATAGAAAGTTCTAACTGAAATATGCTCTAAGTTTTATCACATTCCACGTGTTGTTGATGAGGGCACCCGAGAGAGTTTCGAGCTTGTAAGCTCCTGTTCCTGTTTTGGAAGCTACTCGGTATGGACCTTCCCAATTCTGAGCCAGTTTCCCATCCTTAGCATTTTTGAGGCCGATGTCAGCTCTTCGTAGGACGAGGTCACCTACCTCGAATTTTCTGGGCACTACTTAGCGATTATATCCTTTCGCTTGCATAAGCTTGGCATGTCTTTCCCGTTCGGCAGCTAAATCTCTGACTTCTTCTGACAGAACTAGGTCCTCACACAGTAAAGTGTTGTTGAGGGGGTTCGGTTGTTGTATGGCTCGGAAAGAAGGGATGATCCTTTCTATCGGGATGACAGCGTCGCAACCATAAGTAAGACGATAAGGGGTTTCTCCCGTCGAAGTCTGCACGGTGGTGCGGTACGACCAAAGCACTTCATGCAAGTTTTCCAACCAATTTCCCTTTGCACCGATGAGTCTCTTCTTGATCCCCTGAATGATACTTCGGTTCACTGATTCTACTTGTCCATTGGTCTGAGGATGCTCGACCGAGGAAAAATAGTGTTCAATGTTCAAAGCGTTGACTAAATCTTAGAATGCCTTTGCAGCGAATTGAGTTCTGTTGTCGGTTACCAAAACTTGTGGCACTCCAAACCGAGCCACAACCTGTCTCTCAAAGAACTTCTGCACCTTGGCCGATGAGATAGTTGCAAGGGGCTCGGCTTCAATCCACTTGGTAAAATAATCGATGGCCACTATCACCCATTTGAGTTGTCCTGGTGCGGTGGGGAACTGGCCAATCAAATCCATTCCCCATTGATAGAAGGGATAGGGAGATGAGAGTGAATGGAGTTCCTTGGCCAGCTTCTGGTAGACATCACTGTGAAACTAACATTTTTCACATCTTCTCACATGATTAATCGCATCCTGTTGTAGGGTCGGCCAGTAGTATCCTTCCCTTAGAATCTTTTTTGCCAGTGATTTTCCCCCAACATGATGGCTTCTGATACCTCCATGGACTTCTTCTAGTGCTTGCTTTGCTTCGGCGGGGTCTAAGCATCTGAGCATAGGGCCGCTGACCCCTCGGCGAAACAGAATTCCATCGATCATAGCGAATTGGGATGCCTTTCTGACAAGCTTTTTGGCCTCGACTGGATTCGTCGGCAAAATTCCTTGTTCCAAGTAGCTTATGATCGGAGAGATCCAACTTGGATCCACCGAAACGGAGAGGACAACGCTAGGTCTATGCACCATTTATTGGATCAACGTCTTGTTATTTCCAGGACCCTTTGTTGAAGCAAGTTTGGAAAGAATGTCCGCTCGGCCATTCTTTCAACCTTGGGAAACTCTGAAGACAGGAACTTCACCTTTTCCAAATATTTTTGTAGGATGGGTTCCTTGGCTTGATAATCACCTTTCACTTGCGATACCACCAACAAAGAATCGCTGAAAATCTTCACTTCTCGGGCCCCTACTTCTTTCGCCATCCTCAGACCAGCCATCACAGCTTCATATTCCGCCTGATTGTTCGAAGTCGGAAATCCGAACTTTAAAGAATATTCCAAAGTGATTCCCTCGGAATTATCCAAGATTATTCCAGCACCTACCCCGAGCTTGTTGCTCGACCCATCGACATAAATGTTCCAGTCCAAGTTTGAGCTCGTCAATGGCTAAGTAAACTCGGTGAGAAAGTCAGCTAAGACCTGGGACTTCATTGCCTTCCTTGGTTCGAAAGTGATGTCGAACTCGGAAAGTTCAATGGCCCAAGTCACCATTCTGCCTGCCAAGTCTGGTTTTTGGAGTATCTGACGGATCGGCTGAGCCGTTCTGACCGTGATAACCAAACAGAATGCCAACTTTTCTACCTTCTGATATCTCAGCTCTGGTCCCTGTAGTGCTTGGCTGACGAAATAAATCAGAGATTCCTTGCCTGACTCTTCCCGAACCAGAGCCGAACTTACCACTGAGTCACCCACTGATAAGTAAAGGAATAGAATTTCTCCATTTACAGGGCTAGACAAGATTAGAGGGGATGCCAAGTATTGCTTAAGGTCAGGGAAGGCCTTTTCGCATGCCTCATTCCACTCGAACGTCTTTTCCTTCTCCTTCCGTAGCAGTTGGTACCATGGTAGAGCCTTCCGAGCTGACTGAGATAAGAATCTAGAAAGAGCTGCAACCCGACCTGCCAACTGTTGTACCCCCTTGATATCGGATGGACTCTTCATCTCGAGGATGGCTCGGCACTTCTCTGGATTTTCTTCGATCCCTCGTTCGGTGAGCATGAATCCGGGGAATGAACCAGCAGGGACCCCAAACGTACACTTTTCCGGATTCAACCTCATATCAAACTCTCAAATTCTGCCCAAGATGACCTTTAAATCCTTAGCATGATCTTCTTCTTTCAAGATTTTTGCAATCATATCGTCAATGTATACCTCAATCCTGGGTCCAATCAATGGGCCGAACACCTTGTTCATCATTCGTTGGTACGTTGCCCCAGCGTTCTTAAGTCCGAACGGCATGACATTGTAACAATATGTAGCATTTTCCATGACGAACAAAGTCTTCACCTGATCTGGGGGATACAATGGGATTTGATTGTACCCCGAATAAGCATCCATGAAGGATAGCCTTTGATACCCTGCCGAGCTATCTACGAGTTTGCCTATGCAGGGAAGTGGATATTGATCCTTGGGGCAAACTTTGTTTAAGTCTGTGTAATCCACGCACATTCTCCATTTACCGTTGGATTTTTTGACCAGTACGGGATTAGCCAACCAATCAGTATATACCACTTCCCTGATAAATCCTGCCTCAAGAAGCTCGGCTACCTTTTCTTCTGTTGCTTGAGCCTTCTCCATTTCGACCCTTCTTTTCTTCTGACACACCGGCTTGGCACCAAGATACACACTTAACTTGTGGGAGATGAAGTTCGGATCGATTCCTGGCATGTCTGCCGATGTCCAGGCAAACAAGTCTTTGTTTTCTACCAGCAACTCTGTTAGTTCTTTTTCAACTTCCTCAGCAAGGCCAACACCAATCTTGATGCAACGGGGTGGATCGGTCCCCAGAATTATCTTCTTGAAGTCCCCCTGGGGAGTTGGCCTAGTTTCATCCTCCTCCCTTACGTCAAGATCTGCCAGATTAACACTTCCCTTGTTGAGAACTTCTTGCATAATCTTCTCCTCGTCATCTAGCTTCAGTTTGCCCAAACTGATATTGTAACATTTCCGAGCCAACTCTTGCTCGGAACGTACCGTTACCACCTGGTCATCAGACCCTGGAAACTTCATGGTTAGGTGAACGGTTGATACAACGGCACCAAATGATTGAAGAGCAGTACGACCAAGGATGGCGTTGTATGCCGACGGTGCTTGGACAACTAGCCACTTGACCATCTCAGTTCGAGCAGACGGTTGTTCCCCCATGGTCACTGGGAGATGAATGTGGCCTAAGGGAACAATGGAATGCCCCGTAAAGCCAATCAAACTTCCCTCAAATGGAGTTAGGTCAGATCTTTTCAACTTCAAGGCCTCGAATAGATCCAAGAACATGATGTCTGCTGAACTCCCCTGATCGACGAGAATCCTTTTCACTTCGTAATTACCGAGTCTGGCTGTAACTACCATTGGATCATTGTGGTCTTGAATAATATCAGCAAAATCCTTGTCACTGAAGTTGATGACAATGTTTTTCTTTTTGGGCTTCTGGATTGGTCGGCTGGCCACGGAAAGGACCTGCCCCACATACTTCTTTCGATCTCCTTTTCTTTCCCCTCCACCTGCAAATCCTCCAGCAATGGTATTGATCAGGAAAGTCTCTCGACCCTTATCCTGCTCGGACAGTAGGATGGAGGCTCCCCCTGCCGGTGGTGAAGGGCTTCTGTTCTTTTGTTTCTGTTCGGATCTAGGCGGGGAATGGCTTCTTCTCTTCGCACGCTTCTGCAATGCTTCACCAATATATTGTTGAAGCTTTCCATCCCTTACCATCTCCTCAATCGGATCTTTTAGCTGGGTACACTGATCGGTAGTATGCCCCCATCCGCCATGATGATCGCAATACTTTGTCTTATCCTTTTGAGCAGTTCTTCTCAAAGCTGGGGGCCGAGTGATGTTACGCATCTCGGTATGCATAGTCTCATGAAGGATTTGACTCCTCGGGACTGTAAGCTGGGTATATTCATCATACTTGCCTTGTGGAGGCAATTTTTCTCCTCTTTCTCTCTTGTCCTTCCTCCCCCTATCTCGAAAATGATCACTTTGATGAGGATCGTTTTGACGAGGTCGTTGCTCCTGTCGTTCCTCTCTGCCACGTGTCGCAGTACTGATTCTGTGGAATTCCTCCAAATTGACAAACTTCCTAGATATTTCCCTTAGCTCGGCCATATCCTTTGATGGTTCCCCAATTAAACAATCCTTGAAATCTCCATCCCGCAACCCTTGAGTTAGCAAAAGAACCGAGACTCCAGATTGCAGTCCTAATATGCCACTGGCCTCCTGTTGATACCGAGCTAGGTAGTCGCGTAGAGACTCTCCAGGTCTCTGTGCGACTCCAGCTAATGAATGATCTGACTTCGGCTGTAACATACTGGCCGTGTATCGATTCAAGAATGCTCTCCTAAGCTCCGCCCAAGAATGAATCGAATTAGCAGGTAGGGAGTTGAACCACCTCAAAGGTTCCGAGCCCAGGGTCATTGAGAAAGCTCGGCACTTCATGAAGTCCCCTCCTCCATAAAACATCATGGAAGACTCGTAGGCTGCAATGTGGTCCATCGGATCAGTTGTCCCAGTGTATCGAGGGATATTCTGATGGCCCACATAAGTCTGCGGGGTCTGAAATGCCATGATCTCAACCGAGAAAGGATGTCCAGGATGAGGCTCTCTAGTAACATGCTCAGGAACCACGTTCGGGTTGAGGGGTGGGGGTAGAGGAAGGTTGTTCGGGTTGCCGAGAGCCACGTGAGGGCCTTGCTCGGCTATTCTTGCCATGCTCTGCTGCTGTAGAGTGGCGATAGCTTGGTTCTATTTCTCAATCAGGGAAGTCTGAGTTCTCAAGATTTCCATGATTGTCTCTTCTCTTCTTCGGGCCGAGGAAGTAGTCATATAAGACCTACCCTCTGTTTCAGAACGTTGTCCACCTTGAAGCGTTCCAAAATGGCCCCTAGTCAAGTAAGGTATTTCCCTGTTGGATCTCACGCCTCGAGAGTGATCATGATGAGTGGATCGCTCAACTCGCCGACCTTCACCCGTTCGTGAACCAGCAGGGGCCCTCCGAGACTGATGTGGTCCAGAGTCCGCAGTATCGTGCCAATCTAAGACATGGCCATCTGGAATAGTGCGGGGGTTGGATCGCCTTCCACCGCCTTCCACGAGGGGAGGAACAGTGGCTTGAACCACCGGAGGAACTGGAGGAACATTAGCCTAAACCGGAGGAACTGGGGGAACAACCGTCTGATCCACCGGAGGAACTGGTGGAGTGCTACCCCGATTGCCTCCAGTAGGTCTTCCTGGGGCGATTCTGTCCCTAACGTTTCCTGCATTCTTAGGTGGCCTCCCACGAAGGCGACGGCAGAGATCCCCTTGTCCTTGGTGTTGAAAAACTACACTCGGTGGTTGAAACAACTAGGAACACTAGGAGAACACCTAGAAGGGGGGGTTGAATAGGTGTTATAGAAACTTTGAAAGATTTTCGCAAGAAACAAATCTAAACGATTAAAACCAATGAAAATCAATCAATTAACAAATATTATATCAGAGATTAAGCGGAAACAATCAACACCAATATTCTTATTGATTCACCTAGAGATGAAAATGATTTTCCTCAAATTAATTTGAACAATAAAGATTCAATTCAATCAAATATAGAAAAATCACTTTTTCTAGGTTTTCAACCAAGACACAATTAATAACAAGAATTGTAAAGAGTAGAGAGTTTAGAGATACGACACAGTGATTTATCCTGGTTCACTTTCATCCACTTGAAAGCCACTCCAGTCCCCTCTTCAACCAAGAGAGATTCTTCACTATGAGGAATTAGAGTTTCTCAAATTACAAGTAAATGCCTCACAAGACTCCCTTCTTGCTAGCCTACAAGAGATACCACACCCTTGCCTTGTAATCCTATTGATATCTAATCTAACCTCTTCTCTTGCTTGCCGATACCCCACAACAAGACTTCCAATTGCTTGCTTCACTCACAAGACTTCCAAATGCTTGCTTCACTCACAAGACTTCCAAATGCTTGTTCTTCAACAAGGCTTCCAAGTGCTTGATGAAATGCCTCACCAAGGCTTCCAATGAAACTTGCTTGATTCACAAAATCAAGGCTTCCAATGTTGTAGAATGTTTGCCTCTTGCAAAGATTACAACTAAAATGAAAAACAATAACAATCCTATGAATCTCTTTCAAAAGCTATGAAATATCAACATGAGAGATTCAAGGTTCTTGATCAAAGAATATGAAAATGAGAGCTTTGATCTTGAGAGAGTGAGAGAGAATAGTGTGGCTTTGATTCTTTGTAAAATTGTGTATCAAAATGATTCTAGTTGATTCTCATTGATAGAAATGATTAGGAAAAGGTTTATATAGAATACCCAAAAGTTGGAGCACTTAGAATGGCTTTTGAGAAGTGAAAAACGTATTTAAAAAACCATATCTGATCAAGTTACTCGAGTGAAATGAGTGTTACTCGATTAAACCGAAAGCAAGATAATTTTCACTCGAGTGAGACCAAAAATACTCGAGTAAAGTGCAGATAATCGATTATCAAAAGTTTGTTAATCGATTATCAGTTAAAAATACACTGTTAATCAATTATCAAAATCTGTTAATCGATTATTAACATTAAAAATCACTTAAAACTTGTTTTCTCAAAAACTAAACCTTTTCTTTCAAACCTTTAAGCCACCTATTGATTTTAGACAAAGTGAATACTCAAAATATGATATAATCATGCAATCAAAAGAGATTCACTACCCTCTAATAAATTCTACCCAAACTCATAAACTAAAAGACTTGTGAGGCAAAAGATAAAACAATAAAACATAAACTACCAAACTAAGTCTTCATGAGTTGGTTCTCTCTTCATAACTTGATGTTTGTTTTTGCTTGTTGAGCTTGAACTTGATCAACACATTTGTAGCTTGTTCAAAACCTTTTGGCATTTATCAAAACATTCTTCATGGATCTTACAATCTCCCCCTTTTTGAAAATGACAAACATGTTTTGAAATCATTTGAAGTTCATTGAAGTTGTTGATGCTTGAACCATTTGATCACTTGGTGAGACTCTTGCTCCCCCTCAATTAATGCTTTTGACATTTGAAATCCAATTGAGTAAGCTTGATTCTCCCCCTATCTCCAACAACTTTGCTCAACCTACATAAAAACAACAAAAACAACCTTTCTCCAAACATACCATTTTATTTCTCCCCAAAATGATAATATTTCTCCCCTTTTTTTTAAAAAACTTTCAAATACAAATCTCCTCTTTTTCAAAACATCATATTTCTCCCCCTTTGGCATTATTAAAAAGAAATATATACCAATTGTAACTAAACAAATACCAATTGAAATAAGATCTAAGCCAAAATAGAGAAATTAATGAGATATAACAACCAAAAGCATGATAATCATCTAATGATTACTCAATGATATCAATTATAACAAATTGTATATCAATAACATGATACCAATTGTAAAACAATTGTAAGAATTTGATACCAATAGTATTTTCTCAATAGTATAAACAATATCACATTATAAGAAATAATACCAATTGAGAGAACTATGAGCAATATCTAACAATATCAATTGTAGATACCAATTGTATAATATCAAATGTTACCAATTTTTAGGATTTTCTTCTTGATACCAATTGAAGAAGATCAATAATGTCAATTGTATCAAATGTGTATAGACCTTCATTTGCTTCTTCAATCATACCTACAAAACAATCATGCTTTGCTTTTTGGTATCCAAATGGTTTTGGATCCATTTTTGTTAGTGTAGGGACTCTCACCCTTTTTCATCCAAACAAAATCTCCTTTAGGTATACCATGCACTTTAATATAACACACATTTGAAGTATGTCCATGAGTACCACAATAGAAACATGTTGGTGCATTTGAAAAATCAACTTTAGAAAAATCAACAACATTTCTATGAGATTTACTCTTAGCATTAGTATAACCCAAACCAAACTTGTTTGAATTTTCTCTTTGAAAATTTAACAATGTGCGCAATCTAATATCACCATTTGAGAAACTTGCAAGCTTATTTTTCAAAATAGCATTTTCATCTTTAAGCAACTTGCAATTCTCACAATCAACCACAATATTCAATCTACTAGCACAATCACAAGAAGAACTAGCATATATAAGATCAAGAGTTTCATTTTGAAGATTAAGCTCATCAACTTGTTTTTGAAGTTCTAAAATCTCTTGTTGATGTTTCAAAATGAGCTTCTTCCTTTCAATGTTTTTCAAAGCTAGTTTCTTAAATTGTTTATGCATTTTTTCATAAGCATTATATAACATTTCATAATTTGAAGAAATTTCGGATTTAGTAAGACTTACATCGCTTTCGTCACTTTGCTCACTTGATTCATCATTTGAGCTTTCCTCTTCATGTACTTGAGCTATCAAGTTGAGACAAGCGTCATGTTCATCATCCGAAGAACTACTAGTTGTGCTTTTCTTGTCTTGTTCATCATCACTATTCCAAACTATGTATGCCCTTTTGTGTTTTGCATTTTTCTTCTCTTTCTCCTTCTTCTTGAGATACTTAGAGCATGAGTACTTGAGATGACCGGGCTTTCCACATTCATGGAAAACTACACCTTCTTTTGAAGTCTTGGTCTTGTAGTGTGGGGGATCCTTCTCTTTACTTTTGTCCTTGTTCAACCTTCCTTTTCTCCTTAGAATTTTATTGAACTTTCTTAGTAGAAGCTTCATCTCCTCTTCATCAATATCCGAATCGGAATCTTCATTATCAACATCATCATCATCAACGGAACTCTCTTCCTTTTTATATGACCTTTGAGCTTTAAGAGCAATTCCTTTTCTCTCTTTGTACTTATCCGACTCTTCATGCATTTGCAAACGTCCAAGCTCCATTTCATGTTCTTGTAGCTTTCCGAAAAGTGTTGCTAAGTCCATGGTGTCCAAGTCCTTTGATTCAACAATTGCGGTAACCTTAGGTTGCCATTCCGTACTTAGACATCTTAAAACTTTGTTAACAAGTTCACAATTCAAGAAAGTTTTACCAAGAGCAATGAGATGATTAACAATATGAGTAAAACGTTTTTGCATAAAACATATAGATTCATTAGGCAACATACGAAACAATTCATATTCATGCATCAAAGAATTTAATCTAGCACGCCTAACTTCACTAGTGCCTTCATGTGTGACTCGCAAGGTGTCCCACATATCTTTGGCATCTTTACATTGGGAGACTCTAAAGAACTCATCATAAGATAGAGCGGAGGTGATGATATTTTTTGCTTTTAAATCATATTGAATTTTCCTTTTATCATCATCGGTCCACTTATCTTTGGGAGTAAGTGTAAGCACACCTTCTACATCTTTTGAGGGAATATAAGGACCATTTTCAATGGCTTCCCAAATGTTCATATCTATGGCTTCTATAAAGATTCTCATCCTAATTTTCCAATAAGCATAACCCTCTCCACCAAACATAGGAGGGCGATTTATTGAAGCACCTTCACCACCAAAAGGATTCGTAGAACCCATTGTAGTTTCTCAAGGATCTTAACGAAAAAGCTCTATGCTCGTGTCTTTCGACCGAGCTCTGATACCAATTGTTGGAAAACTACACTCGGTGGGTGAAATAACTAGGAACACTAGGAGAACACCTAGAAGGGGGGGGTTGAATAGGTGTTATAGAAACTTTGAAAGATTTTCGCAAGAAACAAATCTAAACGATTAAAACCAATGAAAATCAATCAATTAACAAATATTATATGATCAGAGATTAAGCGGAAACAATCAACACCAATATTCTTATTGATTCACCTAGGTTATGAAAATGATTTTCCTCAAATTAATTTGAACAATAAAGATTCAATTCAATCAAATATAGAAAAATCACTTTTTCTAGATTTTCAATCAAGAACACAATTAGTAACAAGAATTGTAAAGAGTAGAGAGTTTAGAGATACGACACAGTGATTTATCCTGGTTCACTTTCATCCACTTGAAAGCTACTCCAGTCCCCTCTTCAACCAAGAGAGATTCTTCACTATGAAGAATTAGAGTTTCTCAAATTACAAGTAAATGCCTCACAAGACTTCCTTCTTGCTAGCCTACAAGAGATACCACACCCTTGCCTTGTAATCCTATTGATATCTAATCTAACCTCTACTTGCTTGTTGATAACCCCACAACAAGTCTTCTTTGCTTGCTTCACTCACAAGACTTCCAAGTACTTTGAGATTCTTCAAAGTGCCTTCCAAATGCTTGATGAAATGCTTCTTCAAGACTTTCAACTAAACTTGCTTGATTCACAAAATCAAGGCTTCCTTTGTTGTAGAATGTTTGCCTCTTGCAATGATTACAACTCAATAGAAAACAAAAACAATCCTATGAATCTCTTTCAAAAGCTATGAAATATCAACATGAGAGATTCAAGGTTCTTGATCAAAGAATATAAAAATGAGAGCTTTGATCTTGAGAGAGTGAGAGAGAATAGTGTGGTTTTGATTCTTTGTAAAATTGTGTATCAAAATGATTCTAGTTGATAGAAATGATTAGGAAAAGGTTTATATAGAATACCCAAAAGTTGGAGCACTTAGAATGGCTTTTGAGAAGTGAAAAACGTATTTAAAAAACCATATCTGATCAAGTTACTTGAGTGAAATGAGTGTTACTCGAGTAATACGAAAGCTGCATAAATTTCACTCGAGTGAAAAAGGTTTTACTCGAGTAAAAGTTCAGAAAATCGATTATCAAAAGTTTGTTAATCGATTATCAGTTAAAAATACACTGTTAATCAATTATCAAAATCTGTTAATCGATTATTAACATTAAAAATCACTTAAAACTTGTTTTCTCAAAAACTAAACCTTTTCTTTCAAACCTTTAAGCCACCTATTGATTTTAGGCAAAGTGAATACTCAAAATATGATATAATCATGCAATCAAAAGAGATTCACTACCCTCTAATAAATTCTACCCAAACTCATAAACTAAAAGACTTGTGAGGCAAAAGATAAAACAATAAAACATAAACTACCAAACTAAGTCTTCATGAGTTGGTTCTCTCTTCATAACTTGATGTTTGTTGTTGCTTGTTGAGCTTGAACTTGATCAACACATTTAAGCTTGTTCAAAACCTTTTGTAGCTTGTTCAAAACCTTTTGTCATTATCAAAACATTCTTCATGGATCTTACAGGTTTGTGTCCTTAGCAAAAGTAATTAATTTTTCTAACCTTAGGACTTTTTCTCTTTTGATTCATGTACATAATTAGTTTAGGACTTAGACTTATTGGTATTCGACTCTATTTGATTGAGCTGTATATGATTACGGTGACTGGGTTATTTCGACAAAGGCTTTCAGAACTTGTGATTAGTGAACTGACTTTAGCCATATGTGAGGTTTTGAGCCTATTGAGAGGTATGAATTTTATTGAAATATTCTGATATTGAGACCCCTATTTTTTTCATGAGTGTGTTCACTTTGATATTGTCTTCTAGAACTTGACCTGTGACCATTTCAAAATTGATAATTGATTGCATGCATTAAGATGATTAAGGCACCTAGGATGTGTTTTTGTGGCCTTCAGATGATTTGCATTGATAATATTCCCTTAGTTGTCCATTTTGAGCCTTATAATGATATATGATTTTTCTTTGGTACCCTGCATTTATTGAAATATTCTTTGATAGTACCTTGGAAATTTTGAATGAGCAATTGAGAGGAATGAATATGAAAAGTGAAAGTAATTGGTGAAAAGTGTATGAGTTCTATTTCTCTTCCGTGTGAAAAGAAAAAAAATAAAAACAAATGAATGTGAAAGGAAGAGAATAGAAGAATAGAATAGAAGAAAAAATTGAAAAAGAAAGGAAGAATAAAATGTTCCTGATGTGAGTGTGAGTCTTTATTGTATTCATTGCTCATTCATGGTTTTTGAGGAAAACTTGTTTTTGTAAATATTTTTGCGAGTTAACCTTTGTTTTATCCCTTCTTTCTTTTATCCCACCTGACACTTTAGCCTGGCCCCATTATAACAAAAAATAAGACCTTCTGATTTTTGCATGTATTCGATAATTTCAGTGAAGATATTGGTCTATGGTCAAGCCTATGGTAACACATTATCATTGTTGAACTTGAGTGAATTGAAAATATGACCCTTATACACTTTTGAGAGAAACATTTGAGAGGTTGAGAGTGTTCATTAGTTCTGAGTTCTGAATGGGATTGTTATGTTAACTAGTATGTAATTGTGTAAATAGTTTATGATAATATGTGTCGAAGTGATGAGTCGTAGTCATAGATTACGTGTGTTCATGTTGATTTAGGGATTTTATCTTTTGTTTAGAATTTTTATTTTACTTTTGCCTGGGACATGCAAAATGCTAATTTGGGGGAGTGATTTGGGTCCAATATATATAGATTTGAGCATGATTTAGACTCCCTTATACTATGTATTTGGCTTGTTTCTCTAGCAAATTTAGGACTTTTTATTAGATTTTAATTATTTTTAGTAGTTTAGGGTCCTTTGAGCGTTTTGATCCGTTTGTTAGTGTTTCAGGTACTTTTTAGAGCTTAAATGGATAAAATATTTATGGACCTGAAAAGAGGACGAAAAGATCTTGCAAATGGAAAAAGAACGAAGCAAAATGGAGCCGGAGTAGGTCCCACGCGCCTAGGGCGCGGGGACGGGTGCGCCTGAGGCGCGCCTGTGTGCAAAAGGAATTGTCATCAGACCTGCGCGCCTGGGGCGCGAGGTCGCGTGCGCCTGGGGCGCGCGTGCATGTTGGAGGCCCAATTTGACCAGATTCTGTACAAAGTAGAAGAAGAGAAGTCTAATTTGGCTTCATATCTTAGATTTGGTCAGAAATTTGAAGATAAATATGGACCTTATCTACTAGATTTAATTAAGATTTATTTTAGGATTTGTTTTACTCTTTAAATAGAGGATTTGTAAATAGTTTTCAGTAGGTTTTAAGATCATAGAACTCAATTACGATTAGAGAGAGAGGTTAGTAACATCTATTGAGAGCAAGGAGGCAAGGCACAAGGATTGAAGGTCTCTTGGAGAGTTAACCTGTATTGTCTATGATATGAGGTTTTCTCTTTGCTTCTGTTTTCTTTATTTCTATATGTGTAACTAAAACCTCTTGTTAGGAACATGGTGTAAATTGTATGATGTAACTTATTTTAATTTATGATTTAGTATTTTGCTGTTTTTAATTCATGCATTAATTGAGTTTTTATTACATAAACCCGCACAATTTATGTTTTGGATTTCTTAATTCGCAACGGGAGTTGGGATTTTGAATAGGTCATGCAATTAATGGTATAATCAGTCCAAAATATAGGGATATAATTGGATGATTATATGGCTTTTTAATTCCCTTGTGCTGAATAGATATTTTCTTATATTGTAATTTGTTGAGGGATCAAGGATTAAATATATAGAAAATAAGGGTAATGTTAGAGACGTCTAACTATTGCTATTTGAGAGGAATAGTCCATGAATTGAAGGATAATTAAAGGAAAATATAAATCATAGTTAAAATAAGTGAATCATACAATGAAACCAAGTTCCTAACCTTTTTCTATTGCTTTCTATACATCTTATCTCCTCAATCTTCTTATTTTATTTTATTATTATTCTTCTTCTCCTTCTAAATTTCAATAACAAGTTGCACTAATAATTACGAATTGGTGAAAAGTTATTAGAAACAATTTGCAATCCCTGTGGGACGATATTCGGTCTTCCAGACTATATTACTCGTTGACCCAGTCCACTTGCTGGCATATCAACAGAACCCTCCTTCGAGGAGTGTGTGAAGTATTGAGCAAGCGGGTGAGCGTGGAACCTTCCTAAGGGGAGGTGAAGCACCCAAACAGGGGTTGAGAAATGCTTACTCTTGGTCGGTTTTTCCCCAGATTGGAGGGTGCAAGTGGGTGAGGAAAAGTATAAAGTGAATGAAAAGAAGGCAAGTGCATGCATTGATATATATATTGTTTTAATTCACTGAATCCAATGAAAGTGTTAAAGTGTATAAAGTAAAATGGAAAGTGAAACATTGGATTCAGGAATTAAATCAAAAGGGTATAAAGTTGCATTGCATGTTCTTGTGTTTGAGCATCAAAGCATTATAAAGTATATGTATAGTGCAATGGAATGAATTAAATGAAAATGTGTAATTGCTGATATATGTATGAGTGCATTTAGTTATGCTTTATTATTGTCATTTTAAGTGTTTTCCTTAATTTATATTCAAATTACTCACCCCTTACTGTTGACCATTTTAGTTGCACAACGGAGAAAGATGTTCATAACTTCTATGCCGAGAAACGTCCACTCTCTTTTAAAGAGAGTATATTTGTGATAGTGACCCTGTGGTCGCATCACTTTAGCAACCATGCTAAGATTCTATTATGTAATGGTTTCTTATTAATTAAAGTTGTATTTAGGTATTAACTTTTTACTATGGGTTAAGCATACCTCTATTTTTTTTTAGGAAAGGGACTTTATAAAGAATTTAAGAATGTATTAGTGGTTGCAAATGGTATAAAGACATTCTCTCTTTTGATGAAGTTTAAGCAACTATCCTATTTACTGTAATGAATTGAAATTTATAATTATGTTTTGGTATAAACTGTTCTGGACTTGACAGGTACAAATTAATTTGGGAAAAGTCCATATTTTAAACATAACTCCGCCAAAAATTTTATAAAACCCCAAGTCTTTTCTTATTAAACTATTAATATTAAGTAAGGAATTTTTAATAGAAACGGTAGGATGTTACAGGTCCCATCAGGGCCTGAAGTTTTCTACATATAATGAACATGTTATTGCCTGAAAACTCTTTATTTCAAGCTGATTGCAAAATAGCCTTAAACTCAGCATGAGAAGACCACATGTTAAAGTATTTAAAGCTATATTTCTTCCTTGTTTCCTCCTTACCCCAATCTATTACAATCGGAGAGTGGTCAGACAATCCAGGAATAAGGAACTCAGCCATAGAGAGATGCCAAGTATTGCACCTGCTGAGATTAATTAGAGCTCTATCAAGCTTACAACTGATTCTATCCTCCCCAAGTTGTTTATTGCTCCAAGTAAACCAACAGCCTTTATAAGCCATGTCCAGCAACTCACAGTCATCAACAAATTGCCTAAAGTCCCTAATATCATAAGAGTCCAAAGGTAGTCCCCCTAGCTTTTCTTGATGATCAAGGCAAGGGTTAAAATCACCTAGGATTAACCAAAGAATCTGAATGAAGGGTTTAACTCCAGATAAAACATTCCACAGCTCCTTCCTCTCCAGAATATCATTTGAAGCATACACATAAGTGACATAACACACTTGTTGAGTTTGCTTGATTGTGACTAGACAATGAACATACTGTTGAGATCTAGCAATCACAAAGACATCTAAAATGTCCTTCCTCCAAAGTACCCAACTTCTACCATAAGGACAGCAATCAAGATTGATAAAAGAACCCCAGCAAAAAGCTAATTTATCATACACCTGCTGAAAATTACTACTCCTCAGCTTAGTTTCCAAAATGCCAAGCAATCCTACTTTATTCTTTATATACAAATCTTGAACCTCTTTTTGTTTTCAAGGGTGGTTCATCCCTTTGATGTTCCATGCACAAATTCTATCCATTCGGAGGAGGTTGAGAAGACTCACCCTTATTCTTCAATATTCTCAACTGAGCTTTACTTCTTGTTTGAACAACAGTCCAAGGCCCTTCCTCATCCTGATTCTTCTGTTTCTCTTTCTCAGGTTGTTGGTTTACTGTCAAATCATTAATCACTGTTTCCACTGCTTGTATAGCTGAGGCCACATTCTCCTCAGGTATTAACCCTTCTTCTATATCCTTCTGTAATTTGATGGCATTATCCAACTGTTCAATCTTAGTTCGAGAAGGTCGATTCTTCTCTTGCCACTACTGCTTGACACTCTTCCTGCACATCTTTGCATCATGTCCATAGCATGAACATTTGCTGCACAATATTGGTTTCCATTCATACTTTAATTTCTGAGAGACAACATTGCACTTCTCATCCTCAAAATAGATTTCCTTAGGGAGTACAGCTAGATTCACCTCAATTAGGATTCTAGCATAGCTAATCCTATTTCTCTCTTGAGTGACTTTATCCACCATTATTGGATAACCAATGAGGCTTGCAATTTTTCCTAGGGAAGAAGGCCCCCAAAATGTAAAGTTCAGGTTTGGCAATTGAATCCAAACATGAACCTTGTCCATAAACGATCTTGTCACTGGTCTACCAGTCCATGATGCAATGATGAGTGGTTTTTCTCAAAATGAAAAAGACCAATATCAAGCACACTATCCCTTCCTTCTGAAGAATTAAATCTGACTATAACAGTGCCATCAGTATTCATTAAGATCTTATCAATTTCATATGTCCCCCACACTTTCTTTATGAACCCACTAAACACTGGATAAGGAGGGTTAGCCCCTAGGACATAACACACCGAAGAATTTTGCCAAAATTTCACTTCATCCTCTATGTCACTCACTTCAATCATGCCTATAGTCACTCCATCCTTAAGTTCAGGCTGATAGAAGGAGAGTTTACTGCCTACATTCCTCAGTTTCAAAATATCAAAGTTCTGCCATACATTAGGTTTAACAGGATCTGTCGTTTTAGGTTGAATTCCAATATTAGGATTCCCACCATCATCATTAAAAATGTACTCAACTAGTTTGTCATTGGTCTCATGAACCAAACCACTTTTCCCTTTAATACGGTCACAGATAACATCAAGGTTTTTCAACCAAACCTCCGCTTTCTTGGGGCTCAAGTTATCGATCTCCTACAAATCCTCCTCATCAAGTTGCGAGATGTCAAAAGTTTGAGGATCAATAACATCACGAGAAGGATTGTCAAGTTGTTAGCTAGTTGATTGTGGTGTGTTCTTTGGAGGGCAGCCTCTCTTTTTCGGCATGTCTTGCCGTCGCCGGCAACCCCAGGTCACCGTGAGGGGAAAGAGAATCCTAACCCTAGCAGAGCTTTTTTTTTAAGGTATGTTCCCTTACAAATAAAATTGATTTCTCTTGATGGTGAATATTCCTCCTTAGGCACCTTTAAAATTGAGTGTACCTTTATCTTTGCATGTTTCTAGTTCAAAAAATAAAATTGTTGTGATTGATGAATATAGAAGGAGTAAAAGGCAAGGAATAGAAAATAGTTTTGGTCTTCTCAAAACATGTGTTGAAACGATAAAATCAATAGACTCAAGGTTTTTGAAAGATATCATAAAATATGAAATATATTAAAAATCATATTGGCGAAACTACCTATGGGGTGTAAGCCTGTTGGTAGTAAATGATTTTTTAAGGAAAAAATGAGATTTGATGGATCCATCGAAAAGTTTAAAGCAAGACGGTTGATTAGAGGTTTTACTCAAAATAAAGGTGTAGATTATTTTGATACTTTTTCCCCAGTTATTAGAATTTCTATTGTGTGTGTTTTAATTGCTTTAATTGCTATACAAAATCTTGTTTTACATCAAATGGATGTAAAATCAGCCTTTCTAAATGGTGATTTAAATGAATAAATTTATTTGGAACAACTTAAAGGTTGTGTCTTACTTGGAAAGGATCATTTGGTTTGAAAGCTTAAGAAATTTTGTATAGCTTGAAGCAAGCACCGAAAAAGTAGTTTGGGAAGTTTAGCAATGTTTTGCTGGAATATGGTTTTTCTATCAATACTTTAGATACATGTGTGCATGCAAGATGTTTGACTTTAAATGCATCTTACTATGCCTATATGTGGATGATATGCTGATTTTAGGAACGCATTTAGATGCGATAAATGGAATCAAAAGGTTTTTGTGTTGAAAGTTTGAGATGAAAGATTTAGGAGAAACTGAGGTGATACTTGAAATTAAAATCAATAGAACTGAAAATGAGTTTTCTCTAAATCAATCTCACTATGTTGAAAAAATATTTTAAGAAATTCAATAGGTTTGACGTTACGACATATGATCCTTGTTTTAATTTGAAGGAAAAATTCTAGTGATATAAGTTTGTCTCAATCTGAATATGCAAGAATTTTTGGCAGTGCAATGTTTCTTATGAACTATAATAGACATGAAATTGCATATGATGTGAGTAGATTGAGTTGTTACACTCATAATCCTAGTAGAGATCATATGATTATCTTACGACGTCTTTTTAAATATTTAAAAGGAACTATTGATTGGAGTTTGCATTTTGCTAAGTTTCTTGCGGTTTTAGATGGATATTGAGATGCAAACTAGATATCTGACAATGATGAGGTGAGTTCCACCAGTAGGTTTGTTAGTACCTTAGGTGGAGGAGCTATATCGTGGAAATCATCTAAACAGACTTGTATAGCATGCTCAACTTTGGAATCTGAATTCATAGCTTTGGAGCTCACAGGACAAGAAGTTGAATGACTTAGAAGTTTCATGGCAGATATACCTTTATCTTTGTGGGGGAGATCTACACCAGTTTCACTGCATTGAGACTCTCAAGCAGCGATTAGAGTTGCCAATAATAACACTCATTAAGGAAAGAGGAGATACATGCGTGTCAAACATGGTAGTGTTTGGCATCTGAATGGAAATGGTGTAGTTACTCTTAATTATGTAAAAAGTGAAAAGAGTTTAGCAGATCCTTTAACCAGGGGTCTACCCAAGAAAGTTGTCCTGGACTCGTCAAGGGGGATGGGCCTTACGCCAGAGGAGGAAAATGTGGTGGATACCCCTCTATTTCTCAAACGAAGCCAAATGAGTACTCTAATGCATTACATGTTCATCCCCAAGACACATGGCAATGCTTGATGTAATAGATACATTGCCCTAGTGTTTGGGTGGTGCTCTGATAGTGAGCACTTGATGTACCTATTAAAGTTATTAAAAATATAATTTGGGTCTAATATATGATGTTTTGAGTATGATTTAGACTCCCTTTTATTATGGATTTGGCTTATTTCTCTTGTAAATTTAGGACTTTTTGTATAGTTTTTAGGAAGTTAGGTAATTTAGAATCCTTTGAACATTTTGATCCGTTTTGTGTATTTTTCAGGTACTTTCGGAGCTTAATTGAAGAAAATAATTATGGAGCCTGAAAGAGGACGAAAAGACCTTGAAAATGGCGCAAGAACGGAGCGAAACGGAGTCGAAAGTGAGCTGGCACGCCCAGGCATGGAATCCCCACGCCCAGGCGCGCAACCCCCAGTCAGCATGCATAGAATCAGACCTGTGCGCCCAGGCGTGTGGTCCTGGGAGCCCAGGCGCCCGAGCGACGCAGAAGCCCAATTGGGCTGATTTTTGATCAGTTTTGCTTCCTATCAATTGGGATTAGTTTTAGACTTTAAATATAGGTTTTTCCTTTAGGTTTTCTAGACTTTTCAGAGCCAAATAAGAGATTAGAATAGAATTAGGATTAGAGAAGAGAGGCTGTTATGCAATTGAGATCAAGGAGGCAAGGAGCAAGGATTGAAGATTGGAAGATTGAAGATCTCTTGGGGGTAATCTGATTATTGTCTATGATTATTAGTTTTTCCCATTCCTTGTTTTTCTTCTCCCAATATGTATAATTGAACCTCTTGTTAGGAATAAGGTGAATTTGTATGGATCTTAATTTGGCTGTTTATTTATGAATTAATGTTTTTCCTTTCAAATCAATTGCTTGGTTGTGTTTTAATTACAATTCATAAAATTGATCACTTTATGTTTTGCTTTGGTAATCTGAACCTTAATTGGAAAATTAGGATTAAGATTAGGCCTTTCAAACAAACAATATAATTATTCAATTTGTAGGAATACTTTTGGGTAATTGTATAACTCTTCTAAACTAGAACTCACTTAAGGGATTAAGGGGTAAGAAACGTAATAGCCATGAGGGATCTAGATTTTATTGTTTCTGGAGTTTTGGATTTAATAGAAAACATATTTTCATAATTAATAACCTGATCCTATAATGAAACCAAGTTCCTAACCTTTTCCATATTTGCTTCTAAATCCTTTTTAGTTTCTGATTTGTTTCATTCTACCTTTTCTCCATTACTATCTCTAAACTCAAAACCCATACAAGTTATACATAGTAATCACAATTAGGTGAAAGAAATTAGAAACAATTTGCAATCCCCAAGTGGAACGATAATTTTACTTACTCTTTAATACTTGTGCGATCGGTACACTTGCCGAATTGCCAACAAAATACATAGCCCGTTAAATTCGGTGGTGCTATAAAGATGCACTTGATGTATCTGCCATAATTATTAAAGATACATAGCCCGTTAAATTGGGTGGTGCTATAGAGACGCACTTGATGTATCTGTTTCAGTGAGTGAGAAGTATTAAGTCAACTTCTATGAAAGATTTGGGCAATCTGTCTAAGACACTCATTTGCAACCCAATGTTTGGTTAGGCTTAAAAAAAAATTTAGTAAATAAAAATCTTTATTACCAACGAGCAAAAATTGAATCCAAACAAAGACTAGTTACAAATCTCCCCACCTACTGTGTAGGGTTGGAGCCTTATAACTAGTTAAACTAATACATAAGAAACTTTAAATCTCTAATAGAATTCTATTAACTAAAGTTTTGTTAGACCAATTCCTAAATGATGGAAAAAAAAAAGCAATCCTAAGAGAAAGCTCCTTCTTCAAAATCACGAACACTTGATCCGGCCTCAATGATGATTGCTTGAAGACTCTACAATTCCTCTCCAGCCAAATTTGATAAACACAAGTTACCATGGCTGCGTATACCAATTATATCCTAGTCTTGTCCCTGAATCCATACCGTAGCCACCTGCACCAGTTGTCAAAGCGCACATATCTTTGATCCAAACAGCACCAATTACTCACAAGAGTTAGAAGCTCATTGCTCCAAGGACACACAAAAAAAATGATCCCTTGATTCTATAGAATTCTGGCAAAGATCACAGCCAGGATTGATCTGAGTGTACATGGCTATAGAATCCTTAGTTCTCAACCGATCCTTCACAGTTAGCCATAAGATGAAACAATGCTTCTGAATTGATGCAGAATTCTAGACTAGTCTATGCATATCAAAAGTAGCTTAATCACCAAGCAAAAAGTCATAGCCTTGTCTGATTTTGTAGCTTCTGTTCTGAATTCCTTGCTAGTGACCATTTGCATAACCTTGCCTCAGTTTGTCTCTAGCTTTCAAGAGCTGCTTCCAGTGCCAACTTGAATTAGATTGCTGACAGTCCCAGAAATCTACCTATTTCATATAAACTGAACTGATCTACTTAACCCAAAGATGATCCTTCTTCATGGCTAATTCCCAGATTGCTTGCCAATCACTGCTACATTCCAGACCTGAATGTTTTGAAAGCCAAGCCCTCCATGCTTCTTCTTGCATAAGTCAACCCAAGCAACAGCAGCTCTAGGCCTTCCAATATGGTTCAAGCCCCACAAAAAGTCCCTGCATTTCTGTTCTATCTTCCTGATAATACCTTTAGGAATAATAAAGACATTAGTCCAATGAATGTGCAGTGATAGTAGGACTGAATTAATAAGCTACATTCTCCCTTGACAAGACAAATATCTAGTCTTCCAAGTCATCAGTCTGCTAGTAACCCTTTCCACCAAATAATTACAGGTAGTAGTGGACCATTTTCTTGCAGATAGAGACAAGCCTAAGTATTTAAAAGGAAAAGAACCTCTGCAAAATTCTGTAATCTGTTCAAGCTGCTGCTTCCTGCCCTAATCCATCCCAGCCATGAATAACTGAGACTTATGAGGATTAGCATAGAGACCTGAGCTCATAGAGAATTCCTTGAAAGCTTCTATCAAAATCCTCACACTAGCAGTGTTTCCTTTGCAAAACAACATTAAACCATCAACAAAGGCCAAACTTATAAGACTAGTAGCCTTACACAAAGGGTAAAATCTGAACTATCTTTGCAAAGAGGCTACCTTTAACTTCTTGGTCAACATGTCCATAGCCATCACAAAAATAAGTGGTGACATTGGATCACCCTGCCTAATGCCCCTTGAACTTGTGAATCTATCACTCATGTGGCCATTCAACACTAGACTGAATGAAACTGAGCTAATACACTCCATGATCCAGGTAATGAATTTGTTGGGGAATTTTTAGGCCTTCAGCATATTGTGGATAAAGCTCCAACTGAGAACATCATAAGCCTTCTGAATGTCCACCTTCATGCGGCATCTAGGGGAAATGTTCTTTCTGCCATAGAGTCTCAATAGTTCCTGGCTGATCATGATACTTCTGCCAGAAATAAAAGCAGCTTGGTTCTCATTGATTAGATCAGGAAGCACACCTTGCAGCCTGTTACATAAAATTTTAGTAATACACTTGTATATAGTATTACAAAGGGAAATAGGCCTATAATCAGTAATAGTATTAGCACAATCTACTGTAGGAATCAAAACTAGATCAGTACGATTGACTTCCCTAAGTAATCTACCTGAGACAAAAAAAATTCTTGAACAGCTGCAATGCAGTCCTTGCTAATTATGGTCCAGGCTTTTTTGTAAAAACTTGCACCATATCCATCTGGACCTGGAGATTTGTCATTGTGCATAGCCATGAAACTATCTTTGATCTCTTCCACAAAAACAGGTTTGATAAGGGAGATCTGTTGGGAAACATTAAGCACACTCCCTTGATTAATTTCAGCATCAGTTAAGCACCAGCATGTATTTTCACCATTAAGGAGGCCTTTGTAATAATTCATAAAAACAGAAGCTATCCCTTTCTGATCAGTATGTAGCTGGCCTTATTCATCCCTGATAGAGAGGATTATGTTCCTATACCCTCTTTGTTGATTGCAGCATGAAAGTATTTTGAATTTTGATCTCCCTCTTTAAGGCAATGCTCATTTTCCTTCTGTCTAAGAAAAAGGATTGCAGCCTCAGAAACCTTAAGCAATTCCTGACTACCCTCCTTTTCTAGTTTCTGAAGATGGATATTAAGAGGATCAGATGCAAGATTGGCCTGGTCTCTAACCAGATTTTCTCTACAAATCATCTCCTTCTTGTAAATATTCTAGAATTTAGAAGAGTTTAGTTGTCTAAGTGGAACTTGCAGACTCTGGAGCTTCCTCATGAGAGCAAACATTGCACTGCCCTGAATGCTTACTGATTAATCATCTTTGACAATCTTAAGGAAGCTAGGATCAATGGCTAGCATATTGAAAATTTTGAAAGATGCCTTCTGATTAAATCTGTCTGTTTTTCAATCTATAATAGTTGGTGAATGGTCAGAAATCCCTTCATGTAGGAAAGTAGTTACAGTTTCTGGCCATTGGGTCATCCATCTTTCATTTACAAGAGCCCTATCCAGCTTACATTAAACTTTGTCCTCCCTTTCCTGTTTGTCATCCCCTTCCTGTTTGTTATTCCAAGTGAAAAAACAGCCTGTGTAATTCATGTCCTCCAACTGACAGATGTTTAGACAGTTTCTGAATTGATGCAGGTGATTAACATCCACAGCTTGACCACCAAGTTTTTCCTAAGGATCCAGAAAGGTATTAAAATCACCAATCACAAGCCAAGGAAGAGCCAGGCTTGTGTTAATTTAATTAAGAAATTCCCAAATATTGCCTACAGGCTTCATCATTAGCACCATAAACAAAAGTCACAAAAAATTCTATCTGTCTGTGTTTATGCTTAATGAAACAATGAACATATTGGATACTGTTGTCCTGAATAGAGATGTTGGAGAACTAGCAAGTGTACTAGATCACAAGTAATATAATGAAAGTAAATTATCATTCCACTCGGGGATTGTGAGTTGTTTCCAAATAATTCTCACCTAAGGTGTAGTTAAAAGAGAAATTTATTAGTTTTTATAAAATTAAATAAAATAAACAAACCAATTAAAAATAAATCAATTAAAAATAAGGTTTGTGAGACAGATAGAGAAAGGTGTTAGGAAGTCAAATTCATTGCAAGACTTGCTTATTAATTATGAATCTCTATTTTTCATTAAATCCACGACATTCTAGATGTAGTAAAAACCAGACCCCTCTGTGAATTTATGTTTCTTATTCATATGAGAACCCTTAATCCCTTAAGTGATTTTGACATACAAATAACCCTTAATTAAGCACACTGGAACATATAAGTCATATAAGCCCTAGCTGTATCCCTACACACTAGGCAATTATAAAGTTTGATTGAAATGCCTATTCTAACCCTCATATCCATCTTGTTGGATTAGAGATCCAAAAAAAAACATAAATTAGCTACGTTCATGTATTGGAATTAAAACATAACAAAACAATAGATTTGAATGAAAAACATCAATTCATAAATTATATAAATTTATCCATACAAATCCACCATGTTCTTAACTACAAAGGATTTAGTTACACATTATGAAAGAATAAATAGAAGAAATAGAATAGGATTCCATATCATAGACAATAAGGAATTACCTTTAACTTTCTCTTCCAATGCTCTCCAAAATATGCAGTCTCCCTCCTTCTCTAAAAGCTACTAAACCTAATGCTAATTAAGTCCTAGTATATATAGAAAAAGCTAATCCTAAAATAAATCTAAAAGTAAATAAATCTCTAAATAAATCTATCTATAAATAAATCTATCTATAATCTATCAGAATCCTCAAAAACCAAAAAAGATAGGCCCCACTCCTGCAGACACGCGCCCAGGCACACAGGACCCACACCTAGGCGTAGCTTCAATCATGCTTAATAAATCTTCACGTCACACACGCGCCTAGGCGTGGCTTCCCTCACGACGGGGAGTGACTCTTCCTGAACTGGTGCACTTTTGATTAATTAATTTCTGGCACTTGCACCCCAGCTCCTGGCATTTGGACCCCATCTTATGACATTACTAAACATCATTTCTCTCCATTCTAGCTCCAATCTCATGGTCTTCAAAACTCCTTTCCATTCCAAAGCATAAATCATCAAATTATGCTTTAAATTCCTGAAATCAAACCCAAAATGGATCAAAACGTTCAAGGATTCTGAATTACCTAACTTTCCTAAAAACATAACAAAATCCTAATATTTACTCAAGAAACAAACCAAAACCATAGTAAAATGGAGTTAATTATCACTTGAAAACATTATATATCAGACCCAAATCAAGAGATATCATACATGTCCATCTTCCAAGTAATCCAAATGCGGCCTAAATCATGGTGTTCAAGATTGATATAAGATCCCCAACCAGGAACAACCTTATTTCTGACTGAATCATAAGAAGTAGCTCTATGTTTATTTTCTAAAATTGCAACAATGCCTAAATTATAAATAGATATCAACCATTTAATTTCATTCTGCTTTCGAGGGTGGTTGATCCCTCGAATATTCCACATGGCTAGGCTATCCATTTAGATAATGAGAAACAGAAATCTCACCCTTATGTTGATCATGCCTCAATTGAGCCTTCCTCCTAGTCACCACTGGTGTCCATTGTTCTTCAGAATTGGGACTAGGCACATCAGAACTGATGCAATTTGCCCCATTACCATCAGACTGAGACACAACCGCACCAACAGAGCCATTAGCCTCATTCCTGGTCGCACTAGGAATAGCCCCATCAGATTTCCTGACAACACCAAAATCCAAACCAGCATCATCCAATTCCTTAATGATCTCTAGGGCAGAAGCCCTATTTTTCTCAGGAATTATTCCATCCTCCAATGACTGCTTAAGCTTCAAAGTGTCATCTACCTTCTCAATATCCTCTCTGGTAGGTTTCCTCTTCTCTACTCAAACTTGTTTTGTTTGTTTCCTACACATCCTGCTATCGTGCCCATACATAGAACAAGTAGAACACAGCACTAGTTTCCACTCATAAGACACCTTCTGTTCCACCACGTTGCCCTTATCATCCTCAAAATAGACTTCCTGTGGTAGAATTGTAGGGTTAACTTCCACCAAAACTCTGGCAAAGTTAATACGATTTCTTTCCTTGGTCACTTGGTCAACCATAATTGGTGTGCCCACCAAGCTAGCTATTTTACTCAACGCAGCTGCCCCCCAGAATTTGAGATTAAGGTTTGGGAGTTGAATCCAAATAGGCACAGTGTCAAGATGACTCTTTATGACTGGCCTTCCAGTCCAAGGGGCCAATATCAATGGCTCCTTATCGAAATGGTACAGTCCAACCTCAAGCACCTTATTCCTTTCCTCTATCGAGTTAAAACGCACGACAACCGTACCATCACCATTTGTTAAGATCTTATCTATACCATGATGACCCCATATCTTCTTAAGGAAACCTTGCATCACGATATAAGGCGGTCTAGCCCTTAAAACATAGCAAACTAGGGCTTGTTGCTAGTATTTTTCTTCAGCTTCTACATCAGCACTTTCATTCATGCCCATCGAAACTCCTTCTTTCAGTTCAGGTTGAATAAACCTTAGTTTCTCACCCACATTCCTCAATTTAGAGAAGTCAAAGGAGTTCCATACTAAAGCCCTCTTCATTGTAATATCATCATTAGGTCTAGCTTCACTAGGGTTTGCACTAGAACTCGCATCATGCTTCATGGTCTCCGTGCCATATTTACTTTGCTCTTCATCAAAAACCTTTTTTTGGTTGATTGGTGCTTTACCTTTAACCCATGCACGAATCGCATCCATGTTTAGAAGCAAGACTTCCACTTGCTTGGGATCTAAGTTATCTATGTCCTCAAGGTCCTCTTCATCCAATTGAATGAGATCTAGACCCTGTGACTTGTTCTCATTCTTGTTATCAACAGGCTGCTTGCTTGATGAGAAGGGTGACTTTGGAGGCCTCGCCCTCTTCTTGGCCATAGCGGCGGCGACGGTGACGGGAAGTCACCGTGAGAGAAGAGGGAAAACGCTAATCCTAATCACCGAGAGAGAGAGAGAGAGAGAGAGTTTTTTATGTCAAACCAAAAAACCGAGATTAGTTAGGCTTAAAAATTGATAACAATAATTGTTGTTATAATTTGTTGCCAAAAATTATATTGCGGAATCTCACAAGTGTTTATGGTTATTGCGTGTTGTTGGGGTCTCAATTAAAAAAATCTGTAAAGCTCAAGGGAACTCCACTTTATAGGATATAGTTGTTGCCTCACATCACTACATGTTAATTCAAATCCTATGGATATTAACACTTAAGCATAAAAGACCTAAGGTTACTTTTCCTTTACCCTTCTTTTCCTGTGATTGGCATTAATGGGGGATTGTTGGAAGTGATGACATTCTCAAGGAAAAACTTTTATCCATCATTTTTAATTCTTAGACATTACACGTTTAATGGGTCGTTAATGTATGTCTCATTATTTGGTTGTTTCAATATGGTCATTATTCATGATTATTACGTTTAATGGTTTGAAATAATGACGTATTAATTTGGTTGTTATTTGAAATAATGTCGTATTAATTTGGTCGTCGTTATTAGTCTTTAATGACAAAAAAACCGTTTTTTTGGAGTTTATGACAATTTAATTGGCTCATTATGTTTTGGTTGTTAAAGACTTATACCTTGGGCTATATAAGGGTTTTTGTTAAGACCAAGTTGTTTTAGAGAAAAAGTTTGTTCCTTAGTCATCTATTCATCCTTCCTTTCTCTTGGTTGAGCAACCTAACTTTGTGAAAATCCAAGTTCCTTGACTTGAGTGCACAAGTTAGAGAACTGTTGTGCTAACCTTGGGAGCAAGAACCGGTTGATATAGTTGCACCACGGCTATCCGGAAATCTAGTTTTTAAGGCGGTGGTATTTTCCACGACATAGACATCTTCAACTCTCTTCTTCTAATATTATATATACCCTATTTAAAGAGTTAGTCTATTTAAAGTGATCATTTAAAGGTTTAAGGTATTAGACTATATAATATCTCATTTGGAATGATATTTATATTGTAGATACCAAAAGTCTTATTTCTATATTATTGATGAGCTAAAATAAAAGTAAGAAAAATTCAATAGGCACAACCTTTCACGAAAGGTTATGAACTCTTGTAAAGAAGGGGTATGATCCCCAGTCAGATGCGTCATTTTATTTTTTGACATTCCATCCTCAGAAAAGAGAGTTATCCCTTATAAAAAAACCAAAAGTAGTGTATCAAGACTTGAAAGATCAAGAATCCTCAAGTGCTGAAAAAAGTCTTAATCTTCCCTATGGATTTAGGTACGTTTCCGCTTCTAGATTCTCTCGGTGATATGACATGAATGCTTTAATTTTTAATGATTGATTTAATTGTTAAAGTATATAATTAAAATTTTCTAACAAGTGGTACCAAAGCCACTTTCATGTTGAATAATTAAGATATAAATTTTGTTCATATATTTATGAGAGAAATTTGAGGCATATTGTATTCTTGAAAATATATGTGTAATTCAATGGCAATGCATTTTTTCCAGTATTGTATGCATATAATTTTTTTGTAATAATTCAATATATGGCCCAGTATTGTATGTATTGTATCAGTTTATATGTATATATCTTGCCGCCATGTTCTGTTGATGCGTGTGGAAGAGTAACAATAAAACAATGGTCTGGTTAACAAGTGTTTTTAGGGCTTTTGTTAAGGTTTTTAGTATTGTATCATTCAATGTCTCGAAAATAAAAAAAAATCACATTTTTCTATTTGTTTTTACTATCTTTAACTTTTTAACAAAAGACACTTGTTAGCATTTTCCTAAAAAAAAATTATGAAACATATTGCAACTCGTTGGATAAAGTATCACTAACCGAAACAATGTTTCTTGAAAATAAATTATTATTTGTGTACTTTGATCTGTTGTATAATCCACCTTATATTATTATTGCATTTTTTAAATTTTTAGTTGAATCTATATAACAGTAACGATGATATAGTAATCCGAAATAAAATAAACTTTAATTTGGTTTTTTATTTTCTATGATATTTTATGTTCTAATAATAAGATTGCTGTATATTTATAATATATGCGAATATTGACCGATCCAAAGCAAGATTACTATTTGGCCAAAATTTCAAACATGCATGTAGTAATAAATATGTAATAATTATTAGGCTTTCCATGTGAGACATAAGTCGATCCAAAGAAAGGATTATTTTTTGACTGGATTAATTAGTAATATTTGATTACGATGAGTGTATCATTTACGAGTCAATAATTCTATCCTAAGATTGAATGTTAATATTATTCTAGGTAACTTGTAATGGGACCCACCATTATTTGAATTTATTTATTAAAGTTAATTGTGAGTTTGATAATTATTGTTTTTTCTTTGTTTAGTTAATTCTTCTGCTTCTAGAATATCTGCAAATATTAATTCCATACCAGTGTTTAATGACACAAATTTCAAAAATTGTATAGAAAACATTATGATTGCTCTTGGTTGCATGGATCTAGACCTTGCATTTAGGGATGAACGACCTACTGATCTTACAAAACAAAGTTGTGCAAAGGAGGATAAAAGGGATTTTGAGAAGTGAGAGCGTGCTAATCGCATGAGTTATGATCATGAAGTGTGCAATTCTAGAAACATTTAGGGGTACTATGTCTGAACAAACTAATGCCAAATTGTTTCTTCAAGAGAGTGCTCATTTGGCAACTAACTCTAAAGACAAGAAAAGGAAAATGAAAAAGGACAACGAAGCAACAAAGCAGAAGAAAGGGTGTAATGTAACACCCCAAAATTTTAATCCCCGATTAATGAAATGTTAACGATTTCTATTCTAATCCTTGATTAAAATCTGTATTCATGTAGTTAGTATATGTGTGTGAATTGAGTTAATAAATATAATAATGCATGAAATAAGTATTTTACATATTAGTCCCTGGGTTGGGACCTAGATGTAAATATAGGAAAGGTTTTGGAGGGAAAGTAAATAAAAAAATTATTTTTCAAAATCTGGGCAAAACACTCGAGTATTTTCTGGAATACTCGAGTATTCTGGACAGAGTTGCACGAGTTAGTGCGTTTGGTGAGTCACAATCAACGATTCCGTGTTGTTGACACGAAATCATCACCTTGCCACCACCATAGTAGTCGTGTCGACCTGCATGAGTGTTTCCCCACTCTATTTAAGCTCAGCAACACCAAATTGTTGAGGTTCTTGGTCAAATTCGAGTGTGTTGATTCAGTTAGGGTTCCTGAATTCAAGCTATCGATTCTCCCTCTCTGTTTCGACTCGAGTCATAAACTATACACGAATACAAAGCTCACATCACGAGCTTTGTATAAACACCAAAATCGTGAGGATTGAGTGAGTGTGGTGGAAGATTCAAGGCTTGGAAGTGGAGCTGTTCTTGGTCAAGCTGTGTCTGGAGCTTACTTCGATTTTGATTTCTGGTAAGCTCACGAGTCCTTGAGTTCCAAATTCGATTTCTATAGTTAGTATGTGTTGCATAGAGTCTAGAAAATCTAAAATCCCCAATTCTTATCTCTTTTTCATGTGTGAACCAATTCAATTTTGGTGGTGCACTCAAACTGCTCTGCATGTGATGCTTGAAGCTGTTCTGGGTGTTGAGGAGCCTTTTTCTTACAAATTCTCTGATTGATTCACGTCTGAGAGGTAAGGGGAAGTAATTTCGTACACTAGATAGAGTTTAAATTCCATTAAATGCATTAGAGAGCCACCAAGAGGCTCTAAGGGCTTAGATTGAATAGGAACTTTGGTTTGGAGACCAAGTCATGCTCTAAAACTGTGTTGAGCAAGTTCTGAATCATGCATGCAAGCTTAAATGAACACTATTTCATGAGTATTGTGCTTATTATGCAATTTGAGGTGTTGAGTTGTCAAATTGTGTATTTTATGCATTAAGGATTGATTCTCTGTCAAATCTGTAATTTGATATGAAATGAGTGTTGTAACATGTTCTATTTATGATATATGAACTTTGTGGATCCCTAGATTGGACTAAAATTGAGTAGAACTGAAAATGGTGTGTTAAAACTAAGATTACAGTTTGTTCTGCTGTGAAACACTCGAGTATTGGACAGGGTACTCGAGTAAAATGTTTGTAAAACAATGTAATTTGAGCAAGAACACTCGAGTATTGTGTCTAGTACTCGAGTATCGAGTAAGCCTGGGGACATGTTAAGGCAAACCACTCGAGTAATGCAGGGGTGACTCGAGTATTCTGGAAATCATGATGAACACTCGAGTAACCCATGAACTACTCGAGTAATTTAATGAATTTGAAACCCAAATCCCCAGAAAGTCATGAACACTCGAGTAACCCTAAGAACACTCGAGTAATTTGGAAAAGTTGAAAAACACTCGAGTATGCTGAATTATACTCGAGTAATTTACCTGAACCTGAGAAACATTATTTTCAATTCTGACTTAGTTGGTTAAGAATTTAACTATAATAATCCAAAGGATCTGAACTTAAAAGAGATTGATTAATATAAGTGTACCGTTTGGTGACGGTTCTTTTTAAAGATAAAATATGCCTAGGTGGCCAGTAATGTATTAATCAATTTCCTTTAAGCTTAGAAAGGGATGCATTCATTCTGGAGTTGGATGGTAGGACGTATATCATGTTTTTGGTAAACATGTGGAGGGCCTCTGGGAGTGCCAATACGCTTGCTTGATGACACGTTGTTGACGTGGTCGGCTTAGTGGATGCCGATATGGTTATACCGTTTGGATGACGGTCCGTTTGGATGACGGGATATGCTCGGGTGGCATGGATTCCAAGCTTGTCGTGTACATTCTAGGTGAATGTACGAATTGTTGTATACCTAGGAATACAACGCACAGTTGAGTGCTGGGTTGTCAGGGATGGACGTTAGAGAGTGATATAGTTTGATGAAGATAGGCTTGAGAGCTAAATTCATGCATCATGTCACTCATTTAAATTAAGTGTAACAAATGAAACAAGTATGAGCATCCTATCTGCATTCAATAACTGCTAAGTGCTAAATGCGATTGTTGTTAATTGTTGCATATTTACATACTCATATTGTACAAATTTTATACTCTAATGATTATGTGTATAGAAATGCTTACCCCTATGCCCTTGTAGGTGATGTCTCGTTACATCGCTTGCATCGAGATTCGGCCACTTCCTAGTGGCATATGGATCTATGAGGACCATCGCGCGGTGTTCGAGGGAGAGGTAGAGATCACCTTCTACCATCCGAACTCGTTGATTCGATTTCGTCCTCGTAGATTTAGGATTCCCATCATATACACTATGCACATACCCCCGTTTTACACATACCATGGACCACCTCCCACACGACCAGCTCGTTCTTATCACAGTTTCCGTTTTCGACCTACCCGCTCACACCCTTTTTCTTCTAGAGTCGTCCACGAGGAGACTCCCCTTTCTGATCCGAGGAGCCCCATTAGGGTCACACCATCTCCCGACCCTGTACCCAGTGGTAGGGTACACTCCCCTCCGGATGAGATCGAGGAGGATCCAGTGGAGGACGAGAGCGGAGGCGAGCCTGTCGTGCATTCTACTGGGAGTGATTGGAGGGATGACGATCCCTAGGTATGTGCATAAGGTGTATGATGTGGATCTGAGGATCCTATGTGGCGTTGCTGTAGAGGAGATTTTGCTGCTGCTGCTGTGTTGATGATGATGCTGTTACCTTTTGCTTCTTGGAGACTGCTACTATCACTACTACTATTGATGATGCTGCCAGATCTACGTGACCACCTCTAGAGTCCATATTTTGCTATGTATATATTTTGTAGATATACTTTTGAGTACTCTAGGGCTATGGTTACACTATGATGTAGATCTGTTATGGACTTGTTTAGATCTTGGAGACTTTGTTACTGGGACTATGTACTCATGACTCTTTTCACTTATATAAATATAACCTATGTGTATATTTCTATTAGATGCATAGTCCTATAATTTCCGCTTACTCTGATTTAATCATTAAACGAGTTCGGCTACATGGTATTGGTTTCACAAATCAAAGCACGGGTAGCTTCATTTACTTTCTATTATATAAATACGATTTCGAAACACGAATGTTACTCAAATCATGAAAAGGTTTTAGAAATTGCCGAATTCGATACAACTGTTTGAAACGAGTTAGAAGTTCTTCTCCAAGTATTCCAAGTTTTGGTTTGTGCACCCGCTTTAGAAGAAAATTTTACTTTTACATTTTCTAACACTTAAAAGTCCATATGTATTATCCTTTATCACAGTTTAATTACTATATTATACTTGATATATTCGGAAGGGTGTCACATGTAACATCCCTAATTTTAATCCCTAGTATAATTATAAGTTTTAATGAATTAAATATTTGTTTCTTGAAATCAATCATTTAGTTGTTGGGTATTGATTTGGGTCTAACATATGATGTTTTAGAGCTTAATTTGACTCCCTTTTGCTTAGTTTTGGTTTGTTTCTTAAGTATTTTAGGTAGATTTTGTTTAGTTTTTAATTAGTTTAGGAAATTTTATTCCCTTGAACGTTTTGATCCGTTTTGGGTATGTTTCAGGTTCTTTCGGAGCTTAAATGAAGAAAATATTACTGGAGCTGAAACGAGGATTAAAGGACCTTGAAAATGGCACAAGAACGGAGAAAAACGGAGTCGGAACCAGTTGTGCATGCCCAGACGCGTGGATGGCGTGAATGCAGTGGTGATTTCAAGACCATCAGACCTAGCGCGCCCAGGCTTGGAGCCTGGCGCGCCTAGGCGCGCGATGTACGAAGAGGCCCAATTGGGCTGATTTCTGATGGGTTTTTCAGGGGATTAATTAGGATTTCGTTTTATATTTTAAATAGAGGTTTTAGAACTAGGTTAGGCAACTTTGAGAGAGGGAGATTACATAATTTTAGAGATTTTTAGAAGAGGAGAAGATCAAGGATTGGAAGACCCAAGGCTTTTCCATGGTAATCATGCATTCTTCTATTGCTTTTGTTCTTATTTTCATGATGTGTAACTAAAACCCTTGTGTTAGGAATTGGTGAATTTGTATGGATTAGTTTATTGATTTCATGAATTGATGTTTTTCCGTTTCTAAATCATGTGTTTGATTGCGTTTTATTTCCAATTCATAGATCTGGCCAATTTATGTCTTGTGTTGGATCTCTAATTCTTCAATTAAGAGATTAGGAATTAGAATAAGCCATGCCTTCAAACAATATAGTTATTCAACAAGTAGGGATACAATTGGGTAATTATATAACATGATTAATTCCTTGTTCTTAATTAAGATTATTCAATAGTTTAATCTCTTAAGGAATTAAGGATTATCTAATTGAATAAGAAACGGTAATTATACAAGAGGGATCTAATAGTTACCAATTTAGGAATTTGTTCATGATTTAGGGAAAAACAGAGATTCATGATAAATAAACAACACCTACAATGAAACCATGTTCCTAACATCTTTCTCAAATCGCTCACAACTTCTATTTAATTTCTGTTTTTAATTTATTTTCTGTTTTTAATTTAATCTTAATTAATTAGTTAGAAACCTATAGATTTTGCTTTTAACTACTCTTTGGTGAGAATTAATTGAACAATTTGCAATCCCTGAGGGACGATATCTGGTCTTATTGACTATATTACTATCCGATCTAGTATACTTGCTAGAGAGTGAACAGGTATTTTCATAAAAATACATTATGTTAATTACGAAAGGGTATCTAATTATATTTAAATTTAATTCTTTTAAAGAAAAATTATCATATTAAAATAATGTTAAACGTTTTAAATACTTTACATAACCTTTATGTATTCAACAATTAATTCTGTTTAGTGTTTTCAAATATTTGATTCTTAAAAATATATTACTATAACTAATAAATTAAAAAAATAAAAAAAATAAAAGTATATGGTTTAAAAAAAAATAGAAAGAAGGAGTTGTACGTGTGTGCTTTGGGGGTGAGGTCAAAAGCCCTAAGTTCTTCTTCTCCCTGGGTTTTGCAGCGCCGCCCCTTCCCTCTCATGTCTTCTTCTTCTTCTTCAATTTTGGAAAGCCATACTCTCTCTTCCATGGCCACCACGTCTCACTCTCTATATCTTCCTCTTGTAACACCCCGATTTCGCCAACTTGAAAACACTTATCTCTTTAATAAAATATAGTAAAAATTTGGGAAATTTTTTTTTTTAAAACAAGGTGACATGGGCATGAGAACCTTTATGTTCCAAAATCATTTCCGTAACTTAGTTGAAATTAAATAACGTTCTCATGTCACACATCACAAGTCAAGTTCCAAACCGAGATGTTACTGTTAGATCCAGTGAAAAGGTTTTGATAATGACAAAGGTTTTGAACAAGCTACAAATGGTTTGATCAAGCTTAAAGTTTGAAGAAGTTCAACAAACAATCAACACTCAACATTGATGAAGAGAGAGCAAGCTCATGAAGACTTAGTTTGTGTTTTATTGTAATATCTTTAGCCTCTCAAGTCTTTTATTTTAATGAGTTTGGGTAGAGTATATAGAGGGTAGTGAATCTCTATCAAGATCATGATTATATCATAATTTGAGTTTTCATTTAACCTAAAATCAATAGGTGGCTTAAAGGTTTAAAAGAAAAGATTTAGTTTTTGAGAAAACAAGTTTTTAATTGAATTTAGCAGTGACTAATCGATTAATGTGTTAGGGTTAATCGATTAACACACATGTTACAGTGGTTAATCGATTAAGCCATGTGTTAATCGATTAACACGTGCAGAATCAGTTTTTAAAATAAGCTTTTCAAGGCAAAATCAATTTCTATTGTTTCCTAACTTTTAGGTATTCTATATAAAATTTTTCCTAACCTTTGTGAATAGATTAGAACACATAATACATCATTTTGATATTCATTTTACAAAGAATCAAGCCACTCTATTCTCTCTCACTTTCATAGATCAAAGTTTTTAACTTTTACATTCTTTGATCAAGAATCTTTGAATCTCTTATGTTGATATTTTCATAGCTATTGAAAGAGATTCATAGGATTGTTATTGTTTTCTTTTGAGTTGTAATCATTGCAAAGAAGGCAAGCTATCTACAACACAAGGAAGCCTTGGTGGTTGTTCATCAAGCAAAGTTATCTTGGAAGTCTTGTTGTGTTAACAAGCATTTGGAAGTCTTGGTTGTGAATCAAGCAATTGGAAGTCTTGGTGTGTGGCATCATCAAGCAAGTGGAAGACTTGTTGTGGGGATATCAACAAGCAAGGTTAGAGGTTAGATTAGAGCATCAATAGGATTGCAAGGCAAGGGTGTGGTATCTCTTGTAGGCTATCAAGAAGGGAGTCTTGAGAGGCATTTACTTGTAATTTGAGAACTCTAATTCCTCATAGTGAAGAATCTCTCTTGGTTTAAGAGGGGACTGGATGTAGCTTTCAAGTGGATGAAAGTGAACCAGGATAAATCACTGTGTCGTATCTCTAAACTCTTAACTCTTTACATTCAAGTCATTTCAATATTGTTCTTGGTTGAAAACCTAGAAAAGATAGATTTTCATAATTGATTGAATTGAATTTTAATTGTGAAAATTGATTTGGGAAAATCATTTTTCATAACCTAGGTAATCAATAAGAATATTGGTGTTAATCAATTCCGCTTTATCTCTGATCATATGTGTTAATTGATTGATTTTCATATTTGATTAAAACTAAATTTTCATCAGATACTGTTCAGATTAATCGATTAAGTCAATTGTTAATTGATTAGTTTTTAAGCAGCTTTCGGCATTAATCGAGTAACGACTTAGTTAATCGATTAGTTTGAAAGTAAGCTTCGGCATTAATCGATTAGTACTGAAGTTAATCGATTAATCAGTATATTTTTTTGTAAAAATCATTTGTTTTAATCGTTTTGATTTGTTTCTTTCGAAAATCTTTCAAGGTTTCTCTAACACCTATTCAACCCCCCCTTCTAGGTGTTCTCCTAGTGTTTCCTAGTTATTTCACCCACCGATTGTAGTTCTTACAATTGGTATCAGAGCTCGGTCGAAAGACACGAGCATAGAGCTTTTTCGTTAAGATCCTTGAGGAAACTACAATGGGTTCTACGAATCCCTTTGGTGGTGAAGGTGCTTCAATTAGCTGCCCTCCTATGTTTGGTGGAGAGGGTTATGCTTATTGGAATGTTAGGAGGAGAATTTTTATAGAAGCCATAGACATGAACATTTGGGAAGCCATTGAGAATGGTCCTCATATTCCCTCATCTCTAGTAGAAGGTGTATCTAAACTAGTTCCCAAAGATAAGTGGACAGATGATGATAAAAAGAAAATTCAATATGATTTAAAAGCAAAGAATATCATCACCTCCGCTTTATCTTATGATGAGTTCTTTAGAGTCTCCCAATGTCGTAATGCCAAAGAAAAGTGGGACACCTTGCAAGTCACACATGAAGGCACTAGTGAAGTTAGGCGTGCTAGATTAAATTCTTTGATGCATGAATATGAATTGTTTCGTATGTTGCCTAATGAATCTATATGTTTTATGCAAAAACGTTTTACTCATATTATTAATCATCTCATTGCTCTTGGAAAACTTTCATGAATTGTGAACGTGTTAAAAAAGTTTTAAGATGTCTAAGTAGGGAATGGCAAGCTAAGGTTACCGCAATTGTTGAATCAACGGACTTGGACACCATGGACTTAGCAACACTTTTCGGAAAGCTTCAAGAACATGAAATGGAGCTTGAACGTTTGCATTTGCATGAAGAATCGGACTAGAACAAAGAAAGAAAAGGAATCGCTCTTAAAGCTCAAAGGTCATATAAAAAGGAAGAGAGTTCTGATGATGATGATAATGAAGATTCCAATTCGGACATTGATGAAGAAGAGATGAAACTTCTACTAAGAAATTGTAGCAAGCTTCTAAGGAGAAAAGGAAGGTTGAACAAAGACAAAAGTAAAGAGAAGAATTCCCCACACTACAAGACCAAGACAACAAAAGAAGGAATAGTTTTCCATGAATGTGGAAAGCCCGGTCATCTCAAGTATGCATGTTCTAAGTATCTCAAGAAGAAGGAGAAAGAGAAGAAAAATGCAAAACACAAAAGGGCATACATAGTTTGGAATAGTGATGATGAAGAAGACAAGAAAAGCAAAACTAATAGTTCTTCGGATGATGAAGAAGCCGCTTGTCTCAACTTGATAGCTCTAGTAGATGAAGAAGAAAGTTCAAATGATGAATCAAGTGAACAAAGCGACCAAAGCGATGTAAGTGAAACTAAATCCGAAATTTCTTCCAAGTATGAAATTTTATATAATGCTTATGAAGAAATGCATGAACATCTTAAGAAACTAGCTTTGAAAAACATTGAAAGGAAGAAGCTCATTTTGAAACATCAACAAGAGATTTTAGAACTTCAAAAACAAGTTGATGAGCTTAATCTTCAAAATGAAACTCTTGATCTTATATATGCTAGTTCTTCTTGTGATTGTGCTAGTAGATTGAGCTATGAATATTGTGGTTGATTGTGAGAATTGCAAGTTGCTTAAAGATGAAAATGATATTTTGAAAAATAAGCTTGCAAGTTTCACCACTTGTGATATTAGATTGCGAACATTGTTAAATTTTCAAAGAGAAAATTCAAACAAGTTTGGTTTGGGTTATACTAATGCTAAGAGTAAGTCTCATAGAAATGTTGTTGATTTTTCTAAAGTTGATTTTTCAAATGCACCAACATGTTTCTATTGTGGCACTCATGGACATACTTCAAATGTGTGTTATATTAAAGTGCATGGTATACCTAAAGGAAATTTTGTTTGGGTTAAGAAGGGTGAAAATCCCTTAACTAACAAAAATGGATCCAAAACCATTTGGATACCAAAAGGCAAAGCATGATTGTTTTGTAGGTGTGATTAAAGAGCAAAAGACTTAAAAGTGTTATTCTTTGATTTGCTTCTTCAATTCTCAAAAGAAGTCCTACAAATTGGTACAATTGATATTGTTGGATTTTCACAATTGGTACTGTTTTTACAATTGGTATTACTTCTTTATAATCTCAATTGGTATCATTATGTGATCATTATCTGTTTATCATGCTATTGTGATTATTGTGATATTTCTTTACAATTGATATCTTACTTTGTTAAGTGATATGATGACTTTCTAGTTACAATTGGTATTATGTTTCATTGTTATATTTCTCTCCAATTGGTATCACATTTCAAAGTATAGATCTTTAGTTTTACATTTGGTATCATTGATTACTTGATTAATCAAATACAATTGGTATCAATGTTGTGAAGAAATGATCATTGACTATCTCTTATTTTGGCTTAGAATTTTATAGTTTTAATTGGTATATATTACTTTTTGATAATGCCAAAAGGGGGAGAAGAGGTTGTTTTGTTTGTTTCTATATAGGTTGAGCAAAGTTGTTGAAGATAGGGGGAGAATCAAGCTTATTGGAGAATCAAGCTTATCTCAATTTGATTTCAAATGTCAAAAGCATTTATTGAGGGGGAGTAAAATGGTTCAAGTATCAACAACTTCAAGGAACTTCAAACAATTTCAAAACATGGTTTGTCATTTTCAAAAAGGGGGAGATTGTTAGATCCAGTGAAAAGGTTTTGATAATGACAAAGGTTTTGAACAAGCTACAAATGGTTTGATCAAGCTTAAAGTTTGAAGAAGTTCAACAAACAATCAACACTCAACATTGATGAAGAGAGAGCAAGCTCATGAAGACTTAGTTTGTGTTTTATTGTAATATCTTTAGCCTCTCAAGTCTTTTATTTTAATGAGTTTGGGTAGAGTATATAGAGGGTAGTGAATCTCTATCAAGATCATGATTATATCATAATTTGAGTTTTCACTTAACCTAAAATCAATAGGTGGCTTAAAGGTTTAAAAGAAAAGATTTAGTTTTTGAGAAAACAAGTTTTTAATTGAATTTAGCAGTGACTAATCGATTAATGTGTTAGGGTTAATCGATTAACACACATGTTACAGTGGTTAATCGATTAAGCCATGTGTTAATCGATTAACACGTGCAGAATCAGTTTTTAAAATAAGCTTTTCAAGGCAAAATCAATTTCTATTGTTTCCTAACTTTTAGGTATTCTATATAAACTTTTTCCTAACCTTTGTGAATAGATTAGAACACATAATACATCATTTTGATATTCATTTTACAAAGAATCAAGCCACTCTATTCTCTCTCGCTTTCATAGATCAAAGCTTTTAACTTTTACATTCTTTGATCAAGAATCTTTGAATCTCTTATGTTCATATTTTCATAGCTATTGAAAGATATTCATAGGATTGTTATTGTTTTTATTTGAGTTGTAATCATTGCAAAGAAGGCAAGCTATCTACAACACAAGGAAGCCTTGGTGGTTGTTCATCAAGCAAAGTTATCTTGGAAGTCTTGTTGTGTTAACAAGCATTTGGAAGTCTTGGTTGTGAATCAAGCAATTGGAAGTCTTGGTGTGTGGCATCATCAAGCAAGTGGAAGACTTGTTGTGGGGATATCAACAAGCAAGGTTAGAGGTTAGATTAGAGCATCAATAGGATTGCAAGGCAAGGGTGTGGTATCTCTTGTAGGCTATCAAGAAGGGAGTCTTGAGAGGCATTTACTTGTAATTTGAGAACTCTAATTCCTCATAGTAAAGAATCTCTCTTGGTTTAAGAGGGGACTGGATGTAGCTTTCAAGTGGATGAAAGTGAACCAGGATAAATCACTGTGTCGTATCTCTAAACTCTTAACTCTTTACATTCAAGTCATTTCAATATTGTTCTTGGTTGAAAACCTAGAAAAGATAGATTTTCATAATTGATTGAATTGAATTTTAATTGTGCAAATTGATTTGGGAAAATCATTTTTCATAACCTAGGTAATCAATAAGAATATTGGTGTTAATCAATTCCGCTTTATCTCTGATCATATGTGTTAATTGATTGATTTTCGTATTTGATTAAAACTGAATTTTCATCAGATACTGTTCAGATTAATCCATTAAGTCAATTGTTAATCGATTAGTTTTTAAGCAGCTTTCGGCATTAATCGAGTAACGACTTAGTTAATCGATTAGTTTGAAAGTAAGCTTCGGCATTAATCGATTAGTACTGAAGTTAATCGATTAATCAGTATATTTTTTGTAAAAATCATTTGTTTTAATCGTTTCGATTTGTTTCTTTCGAAAATATTTCAAGGTTTCTCTAACACCTATTCAACCCCCCTTCTAGGTGTTCTCCTAGTGTATCCTAGTTATTTCACCCACCGATTGTAGTTCTTACAGTTACTTAACATCGCGCTTTGTAACTTAGCTTCATAAATCTAATTTTGAGAAAAACAATTTCATTTCTTGTTTTCTAAAACTTTATTCTTTCAAAGGTCATATTAAATAAAATATCCAGTGGGGTACAGAATGATATGACAACATTAACCAAGTAGTTGCAAGGAATACAGTGCTCAAGGGAATTACCTACTACTAGTCTTGACCTCTAATCTGAAGTCCACTGCAGCAGCCTCATCAAGATGACGTACCGATTTGCTGCAGGGTCGACCATCTATCCGTTGCAATACCGGAATAACCCGATACGACAACATGATAGGAGAGATGGTCAGTATTCCCGAAATACAAACAGGACAAGACAGAATACTAACGACTTCATATAAAAAAGAATACTCAGAATAAAAATATAAGACTCATGCATTAACATCTACTCATGCTATGCATATGACAAATATACTCAAGTAAGCACATAGGAAACACTTATAAATGAAACATGCAAAACCATCACAACACACAACGCTTCACTTGGCATCACAAGCCTTCCAACTTTTCAGTCTAATCATCTCTTTCTCATTCTTTCCATCAATCCATATACTTTCTTTCTTCTTTGAATCTTTCTTATTTTCTCATAAATTCTTTATGCTTTCTCTTTTGTAATCTTGTATTATCATTAAGTCTTATCAAACGGTTCGCTCAATGATGAGGGGGAAACATCATTGAACTTGCACACACGTCTACATCTCCTCGGTCATCCACCCAACCTAGTCGGAAGCAAACAGGAGTACAGGACCTTTACCACGCGGGCACGATAGCTGTCACACAACAAATGGTCCCAGACCAGGAGGCCTTGCCTCAAATCATATCATATCAATTCACATAATAACAATGCACGCTCTCAGAAGAAATCACAAATGCCCCGTTCCAGTCCCTCTCACTGTTCTCGATTTGCAATCAAGGGGGCGACAGTACAGTTCTAGTCTCGAGTGCAGAACTTACCACGGTATTAGACCCAGTCCCCACCACGTTAGTGCACCACATGTGGAGTTCGTTCTGCCTAGAACAGTACTCTAGACTTCTTGACGTTTCACCGTCATCGTCCTCCCCTCATGCAATCTCCTCCTAAGTATCCGTAGATACCTATGGTTCCTTCCTCTCCACTACTTCGATACGACACTCATGCCTCACCGCGTATATAAATGTCTTTTAAGTTTTTTTAAAGTTTTCAGTTTTAATTAAACGGCTTAATCCTAATAGTCGGCTCGTCCTTGGTGCATCCCTTCAACGAAGCCCGACCACTAATCGCAATCCTTTCCCCCTAAATTCTCAATGGCATCTTGCCTCATATCAATTTCATCTCATTCTCAACATTCTCATCATCTCAATTCACATAACTCATACTCAGCATATTCTCATCAATATCATCAACATCTTTTCCTCGTCTTTTCTCATAATCTCTTTTCGCAAAACTTTTTCGAAAGCTTGATTTCACAAAACTTTTCTCAAAAATAATGTTTCCAAAAACTTTCACAAAAATATTATTTTCACAAAAACTTTTTCAAAAATCTCTTTCCAAAACCTTTTTCAAAAATCACATTTTTGGGTGAGTGTTAATGGAGGAGCAAGCTCAACTCAACACTAAGCTTCTTCCCAAAAACGTGGACGAGGAATCACATCTCTACTCAAACCACATCTCATTTCCATACCACATTGCTCTTCTCCAATCTCAACTCTTTGTATTTCATTACTTATACAACCTTTATTATCATTCCTCTTTCTTTCATTCACATTTTCTTACTTTTACAATTCATTCATCTTATCAACTTATTTCTTTCACAATCTTACTCGCGTTACGTTTTATCTCTTTCTCAATCGTATTTCCTTAATTTCTCATCAAATCTCAAATCTCACTCTTTCTCATAATTTGCAGTATCACTTATAACCACACTCAACTTTTCGGACAGAACAGGATATGCTCAACGATATGCTCACAGAGAATTTCAATACATAACCAAAATTATTCATGCAACATATTTAACAAAACAGATAAACATCTAGCACATATAGATCACATATAATTATGCAATTCATGACCTATGACAAATAGACTCGATGTACTCAGTTTAGAACCGAGTCTACGCGTCACGATGACCTAGGCCTACTGCATCTCTCACCTCACACTCCAGCTTCTAAAATCTTTGTGAGTCCTTCCCAACAAGTCGGCCGCTTCCGCTTCTCGACTTATACGTACCTCGTACTAAATAGACGATACTAACGTTATAATTCTATCTTAAATAATCGTCATATTCATTATCTAAACGTGTTTTCGAAAACTCTTTTTATTTTCCGTCGGAAAATCGTAAAACGTTAAAACTTTTTCAAATCAAATTCAAATTTTGAACACACTTTAAATATCTTAAAATCTTTTTAAAATAATTTACAAAACACTTTAAAACCATTTGTTTTGGTTGCTGGTCCGTTCCAGACAGCCATTAACCGAAACTCAAAACACCGAAAAATCGTATTTTGGTTCGTACAATACTTCGTTATAAAAGAAACACTTAAATGATTTATTTTTTAAGACTTAACATTGTGAAATAAATTAAGGGCAGCAACCATTAGGTCTCATATCATTCAATTAAATTAAGATTAAATTATTTCAAAAACCAATTAGTTTTCAAACTAGTCACAAAATCAAACACACAACACTTTGGTTAATTAAATGATTCACTCATACATAACCTAAACACATCATCAAACAATCACTCATTCAATCATCTCAAGACATCATACAAGGCAGTCAATTCATAACATCAAGTATAAAAATTCATATTCATCAAAAACATTCAAATAGAGACTTAGGGTGATTAAAGGTGAAACACAAAAGATAAAATCCAAAACTAAATCAAATAAATTCATTTAATCTTCAAAATTTTCAGAACACACACATATATGCCAAAGTTCATCATATAAAATTTTCAAGTCATTTAAACAACCCTAAGCTATGTTTCAAATCAAATTTCACATGAAAAACAACATGGTACTGTTGCTGGTCAGAGGCAAAAACGTCCTTATTAAAAATAGTTGTTCAACTCTGAATTACATAAAAATTGGTATAACTCTTCCTTATACAGTCAATACTATCTCATAAAATTTTCAGAATATTTGGAGTTGTGCAAGTTATATTTTTCCAATTAAAATTGTCACTAAGTCCAGAAAATCTGAACCAAGTGATTCACTGTCTTGCCTTTATTAAAAATATCAAATCAACTCCAAATCTCTTCAAATTTTACATAGAACTTCTAGAGATGTCCAGGAAGCTACCATAAAAATTTCAAACTATTTCAAGTAGCACAAGTTTGAAAATTCTGTTTCTCTTTAAACTAAAAACTTATTTTCTTAAAATGGTTTTCACAAAGTTTATTCTTATAGAAATAGGAAATCCAATCCAAAAATCATCCAAAAATCCAGAGAAGTCCATTTTATCATACTTAAGACAGTGACAAAATTTCAGAATCATTGAACATACATACATGTCATTTATCAAAGTGAAAACACACAGAATCACAATTTTCAGCATAACATTTTATCAAACACACTTGTTCATCCTTTTACTTCCATGAAAACCAAAAATACACTAATACATACAATTCAATTACAGAATCAATCTATTAATTATTATTTTCTTCAAAGCCGGATTAATTTTTCATGAAAACAATTTATTTTAATTCAAATAAAACATGCATCAATCATCCAAAACAATAGAAATCAAGCCTTTAAGAGAACTAACATCAAAACATAATTCTTTTCATTAGATCATGACATGCATGCATCAAATACTTCAATTAAAATTTCATTTCTAAAAATCTAAGTCACACCGAAACACACATCAAGAAAATAAATTCTACTTAGGTGATAATTGATTACCATAACAGAATTTCATCAATACATTAAGGTTTGACTTTCTTTGACTTTCTCTCTTCTCTCTCTTGGTGAACTAGGGTTCCCTACGGTGGTCTGATCACCTGGTGGCCACCATGGCCAAGAAGAGGGGAAGGCCACCCAAGTCCCCCTCTAATGTTGAAGCTTCTGGTTCTAAAAACGCTTCTGTGCAACCCCAGCTTTTTGATCTTTCCCGTCTTGATGAAGAGGATTTGGAAACCATTGATTCCTTGTCCTCTAAGGAACTTGAATCATTGATGCATGGGCTGGAATTGATTCGACAAAGGCTTAAAAGCAAAGGCAGCAACAATGATAGTCAAGGGAGAAGTAAGGAGACTGATGTAATTGTACCAAACCATGCAGAGACCAATGCGAAAGTGCAACATAATGAAGGTAACTTTATCATGCATGACTCTCCTAAACGTGCCTCAGTTTGGGACAATTTCGATATTAGCAAACTTCGAAATGCAGGTGAGAAATTACATTACGTAAAACCTATGACCAAAGATGGAGTATCGCTTGGAAAAATCGAGCTTGATGATATAGTTGAAGAAGAAAATTATTGGAAACAAGCACTGGTGGGATATGTTCTTGGTGCAAGACCCCCTTATGCTGTCCTTCAAGGGTTTATTAAAAAAGCATGGGGTCAGTATGGTGTAGAAAAAGTGCTTATGAATGGTGATGGTACATTCATTGTTCGATTCAATTCACTAGATGGCAGAGATAAGGTATTGGAAGCAGGTGTTTTTCATTTTGACAAAAAACCCATCATCATGAGCCCATGGAATGGTAGATCAATGTCTAAGGCTTTCATTGAAGCTGTACCTGTTTAGATTCAATTCCCAGGTTTGCACTTGAAATTTTGGGGTGCAAAGTCCTTGAGTAAAATTGCAAGTTTACTAGGGACTCCTATAATGATAGATCAAGTCACCAAGGATAGGGATAGGATCAACTTTGCGCGTGTCCTTGTTGAAGTAAACCCTGCTCACTTACCAGAGGATGAGACTGGTTGTGTGTTAAGTCAAAAAATTATTTATGAATGGAAACCGGTTTGGTGTTCCAAGTGTAGCATGTTTGGCCATGAACTCACTGCTTGCAGAAAAGCCACAAAAAAGGTGTGGATTGAAAAGAGTAAGAAGCCTAATGATGAGACAGTTGCTAAGCCAAATGAAGAACAAGTCCAGATTAGGGCTGGTTTGGCAGATGAATCTGATGCAACTAAGGAAGACACAACTATGATTCCAAATGAAGATAATGGCCATCTAGATCCTGCAGGGAAGGCAAAAGAAATTCACAGATCAGAGAAGGTGAATTATGATAAAGCAGAAACCAGTATGCCTAATCCAGTGATTGAATTGTCAAGCCAAGAAGAAGGAGAGTGGACTCCAGCTTGTACAAGAAGAAAAGCTAAATTGAAGAACACAATCCAGAAGGGAGCTTCTGCCCAGCTAGTGATCAATGGATAACATAGCAAGTTGGAACATTTGAGGCATCAACCACCCTCGAAAGCAAAGGGAAGTCAAGTGGTTGATTAATGAGCATAGATTAGGTTTCATTGCCATTATAGAAAATAAACTAAGAGCCAATTCATACTTATCTGTCAAGGAAAGGGTTGTGCCAGGTTGGGGGTCATTTATCAATCTAGATCAAAATGCACTTGGGAGGATTTGGATTGCTTGGAAAACTGATATCTATGACTTAACAGTAGAAGTTAGCCATTCTCAATTCATTCACTGTTTTATTAAGCATAAGCATTTACCAGTGGAATTTTTTGTAACAGTGGTATATGGATCCAATGATGAAGGTCAGAGGCAGCAAGTATGGGATTTTATTGTTGATAGAAGTAGTACTATTATCATTCCTTGGGCAGTAATGGGAGATTTCAATGCAATTTTGCATCCTGAGGAGAAGCTTGGTGGGCAAGTCACTGATTTTAGTGATGTGCAGAAATTTAGAGACTGTATTGGTGCTGCACAACTCACAGATATGTACTATAAAGGCTGCCAATTCACTTGGAGCAACAAGCAGGAGGGTCAGTGTATCATTTTCTGCAAATTAGATAGAGTTCTTATCAATGCTAGCTGGATGAATATTTGGCTTGATTGCATTGCAAATTTCTTACCAGAAGGAGTCTCAGATCATTCTCCTGCCTTAATCACTTGGAATATTGTTTCACAACAGAGAAAGAGCACCTTCAAGTTTTTAAATATGCTAGTTAAAGATCCAGAGTTTGGTGAAATAGTAAGGGAAGGGTGGAATCTGGACATTCAAGGCACTGCTATGTTTGTTCTTGCAAAGAAACTTAAGAAGCTTCAGGGTCCTTTGAGGCAGCTAAATTCAGAGAAGTTTACAAGCATTGATAAAAGGGAATTGATCTGCAGGAATGCATTGATTAGAGCTCAAGAGGCCTTAGCTGCTGATCCCTTAAATATTTCTCTGCAACGGGAAGAAAGAAATGCAAACCAGGAATTGAGAAAGGTATCAGATGCAGCAATCTTATTCCTGAGGCAAAAGGCTAAAGAGCACTGGTTGAAAGAGGGAGACCAAAATTCAGCCTATTTTCATGCTGTTCTTAAACAGAAAAGATATATGAATAGAATTCTATCTATTCAAGATGATCAGGGGAATGTGCATACTGAGACAGAGGCAATAGGAAGGGTTTTCCTAACCTATTATCAGAATTTGTTGAATGGCAATTGTAGAAGTTGGAGTTTGTCAGACGAGATAATAAGTCAAGGTAATGTGCTTTCCACATCCCAGCAACTAGCTCTTATTAGTCCTATAACTGATGATGAGATCAGGCATTGTTTCATGGTGATGAATAGTGATAAATCACCAGGCCCTGATGGGTTTGGTGCAGGCTTTTTTAAAGCTGCATGGCCTATTATTGAAACTGATTGTCTAGCTGCAGTGAAGGAGTTTTTCAATTCTGGTAGGTTACTCAAGCAACTAAATTGCACTGATATTGTGCTAATTCCCAAGAAAGACTGTGCCAATTCAGTAGGTGATTATAGGCCTATTGCTTTGTGCAATTTTGTCTACAAATGCATTTCTAAGGTGTTATGTAATAGAATGCAAAAAGTCTTGCCTTTTCTGATCTCAGACAATCAAGCTGCCTTTGTTAGTGGAAGAAGTATTTTCCACAACATTCTCATCTGTCAAGAGCTTATGAGGCTTTACAGAAGGAAGAGAATTTCACCTAGATGCTTCCTTAAGGTTGACATAAGGAAAGCTTATGATATGCTGGACTGGAAGTTTATAGCAAATGTGCTGCAGAAATTGAGATTTCCTCAGAAATTCCAAGGCTGGGTGATGGAATGCATTTCAACAGTGACATTCAATTTGGTCATAAATGGTGAGAGGATTGGAACCTTTAAAAGCACAAGAGGTATCAGACAGGGTGATCCCATGTCCCCTCTTGTCTTTGTGCTTGCTATGGAAATGCTTTCTAGAATGCTTAAACAAGCTGCAATGCAAGACAAATTCAATTACCATCCTCAATGTAAGTCAGTGGGCTTAATCAATCTAGCTTTTGTTGATGATCTTATGTTGTTCAGCAAAGCAAATGCAACAAGTGTGACTATAATGAAGACAGTTTTTGATGAATTCTCCAAATGCTCTGGACTTTATGCTAACTCACAGACATCTCAGATTTATACAGTAGGAGTTCATGAAGATGTAAAGGTGCAGCTTGAGGAAATTACAGGTTTCACAAGAGGCGAGTTTCCATTTAAATATCTGGGAATGCCCCTCTCAGCCAGAAAATGGTCATGCAGCACTTGCCAGGTATTGGTTGATAAAGTCACAGTAAGACTGGTTTCTTGGCAAACAATAAATCTCTCTTATCAAGGGAGATTGCAGTTGATCAACTTAGTTTTAATGTCACTACATGTTTATTGGGCCAATGTTTTCATAATTCCCAAAACAGTGATCGAGCAAATTGAGAAAAAGTGCAGGGACTTCCTATGGGGCTTAAACCAAGCTGGCAGGCCTAAAGCTAATGTAGCATGGGACTTGGTTTGTAAGCCTAAAATGTATGGTGGTCTTGGTATTCAAAATGTTCAGAAATGGAACCTTGCTGCTATTGGTAAGCAAGTCTGGGAATTAGCCATGAAAAAGGATCACCTTTGGATCAAACGGGTGGATTCTGTGTATCTAAAGCATTCTGATTTTTGGAGCTGTCAAGCTTCAACCTCAAGTTGGCATTGGAGGTAGGTGCTAAAATGTAGAGACAAAATGAGTCAGTGGTATGCCAATGGTGTCTGGATTGGTACTACAGATCAAATCTACTCAGTCAAGAAGGGTTATAAGTTGCTGCTTGGAGTCCAAGAAATCTTCTCCTATAAGAATCTAGTGTGGAATTCGATTTCCATACCTAAACATTGCTTCATTCTGTGGCTTGCTATTCAAGACAGGTTGAGAACAAAGGATTTCATTGCTGGTTTTACTCAAATTCAGCCAAGTTGTTCCCTATGCAGTTTGGCAATCGAGACCAGGGATCATTTGTTTTTCAGTTGCATCTGGAGCAGAGACTTATTGGAGATGGTGTGTAATTGGCTATGCATTGACAGGTTTCATTACAGGTTTGATGGATGGTGCAAATGGCTAAAATTCAGTTTCCCTCACAAGAAGCATAGAAAAGTGGTTTATAGTGCTATGGCAGCAACTCTATACCATATTTGGTTGGAAAGAAATCGAAGGATCTTCACGCATGCTTCAATAAGGCCTGCACAGGTCTTTGTTCTTCTAAGAAAGGAATTGGCTCTTAGAGTAGTGTTATGCTTACATGATTATAGGTCCTGGATGAATCCTATAGTAACTAATCGTATAGAGTTAGAACTTTGATTTTCTTTTCTTTCTTGTAATCCTAAATATAAACTATAAACCCTACATAGTAGGTGGGATAGTTTGTATTTAGTTGGTTTTGTGGCTGTATTTGTGCTTTGTTTGGTTAATGGATTTTTTTCCTTTACCTAAAAAAAGAAAATAAATTCTTTTTATCAACAATTTCATGCTTGAAGAAAACTCCAAAGCTTTTGTTTCCAAAAATCACTTACAAAGCTCAAGCTCAAGACAAAAATCAAGGATCAAAACACAAATCAAGGCATACAAGAGTTCAAGATCATCCTCAAGTAACATGCAAGACCAAAATTAAAAATAAATTTAGATCAAACATTTATTTATCAAACAAACACATAAACACCTCTTGATTCACGGTTCTAAGCATAAAAATTTAACATGCAAAGAGATTTAATTCAAGTTCACGAAAATCATGAACAAAACTTTAGATCAATGAGATTTAACTTGAAAAACATAAAGATCCATCATGAAAACATCAAGATCTAACACCAACCGAATCATAGAGTTTATTACAAATTTATTTAGTTCTTAAAAGTTAAGATCAAGGTAAAGCATCACATGCAACCTTAAATCAAACCAAGAAAATGAACATGCAAATAAAGAAAGTAAGATTACAAGATCACAAATCAAAAACTAGTTCTAATTCTCCTAGGATCTTTGGTTTATACCAAGAAAAGATGGTCTTCTAATACTTTGATCTTCAAAGGAACTCCTAGGTTTGGGTTGATCTCCTCCTCTTCTTCCTCACGGTTCTCTCTCTCTTTCTCTCCATGGCTTTCTCTCTTTTTTTTCTAAGGGTGTTGAGCTTGATGATACTCCAACACCAAGTGTATTTGTGTTGGTGTGAAAAGGAGATGGAAGAAGGGAAGAAAGGAACGTAGGAAAGAAGGAAATAGAAGAATGAGTGGAACTAATGAAATGAATGGAAAGGAAATAGGCTTAAGAGTGAAATATCTTCTCCCTTCTTTGGCCCTTAGTTTTGGTCGACCAACACACATTCTAGGAGGGGTAGTCTTTGGCATCCTAGGCTTCTACTTGGTCTCCAAGTTTCTTTGTTTTATTTTCTTTTTATTTTATTTTTCTTTCCACTTAGTCAACATGCAAATGCATCCTACACTTACACATACACCCACTCATACATGTGTCACTCACTCACATCTCACACATACCCTCTTCATGCACACACACCACCCAAGCCGTGGCAATCTCCCATGCAAACACATGTCCTATAATTTTTTATCTCCTAATCACATTTTAATTACTAATTATGCAACATTACTTAGGAAATCACACTTATACCACCATTCACACAATTATACACATATAAGCACACTTTAATATATCATACATACATACATACACAAACCGTATTATGCACACATTTATACACACATTCATATTCATTCACACACTTGATCAAGCATACACATTAACAATTAAATACAATTTCTTTAAATAATAAACTGCACTTATTGGTTGCACTTATAGACCTTATTTCATTTTCTAAAATCATACTTTAATATATCAAAGAAAATCCCAAAAGAAAAAATTCATTAAAAATAAAAAACCATTTTTCATGATTTATACCTTTAAAATTCGTCCTTTATAGTACTGAAAAATTATTTTCGCAAACCAGCCCAGAAAATTATGAAAGATACATTTTTGAAAACTACATTTCGATACGATCGTTTTGATATAAAGATCACAAAAATCGGAGTTACAGTTAAAAAGTTATGGATTTTCTAAGTTAGTCAGTCTATCAAATTCTATAAAGAAAATTCATTTTTGACAAATCATCATCCATAAAAATCATTTTTCATTAAAACTCATTCTTACTAACTCTATAAAAATATTTATTTATCAAAACTTCGTGAAATCAACACTTTTACTTCGTAATCGAATAAAATGTTCATTGAAAATCTTTGTAAAACAATTTCTCAAAACTCTTCTTTAATAAAATTTTACTCGTCCTAATCGGAAAAACGCGGGATGTTACACCTCTCGTTTTCGTTCTCTCTCAACCACTCTCTCTCCCCACCATGGACCGTCGACGCCACAGCCAAGGGAGTCGCAAAATCGCGACTCGCCCTCCTCCCCTTTCGAATCCGCTGCTCGCGACCACCATGGAGGTCGCTGCCGCTGTTCCCCGCCGTTGTTGAGCCACGAAGCCGCCTCCCTCCTCCTCAAAATCGCGATCTCTTTCTCTCTAGGATGAGAATCGCGACTCCGAGGGTTCCAAGCGCCACCGCCGCTCGCGATCGACGCCGCCGCTGCTGGGTTTTGTCGCCACCGTTCGCTGCCTCTGCTAGGCAAGTCACAATGCCACCAGCTGCGGTCGAAGCTCACGGTATAGCCATCATCTCTCTCTCCTTGCTCGACTCAGATCCATGCCGTTCTCGTCACCGACGCCGGTCGGGGATGCCGAGACTGTGAAGCTGTGAACCGACCTTGCTTCTATTTGCTTCAACACCATATTTGAGGGTAGATCTCTAATACCTTTTATTTACTCAATGTTGTGTTTAAATAATAATACTAATTATACTAGTATGGTCAATAATTATTTAGTATTAAACTGTTTTGTAAATTAAACTTGTAATATAGTTTATACTGATTTGTAATTATATTGTTATTGATAATGATTTTTAATTAGTACTTTGATTTGTGTTAAGGCAGAATTAACTGTTATGTTGAACGATTAGTTTTAAGAGTATTTTGTTAAATGTGACGGGTTCCTAAATAAGTGAGCTATCGTTTAGCTTGGTGGAATTGTCCCTAGGCTAAACAATACATCAGTTAATTAGAAACTTGATATATTCGGCATAACGTTAATTCGAGTTAAAGAGTTGAACATTAATTTCAAATTGAGGGGAAGTGAAATTATTTGAATGTATAATTGTAACTTGGATCTATTTTTGAACCGAAAACACTTCTTTTTAGTTCGAAATTAATAGTGTCAAGTAACAGCATTGGATTTTGTGGCTTGAAGCTAAAATTACTTAAGTTTAATGTATTTTTGACGATTATGTTAGTTTTGAAAGTTAAGGTATTTTCAACAAAAAGATTGTACTATTTTATTGAGGGAGCAATGGTTTTAAGTTTAAATTTCTATTTGACCCTGATTTATGAAATATTAAATGTTTTCTAAAATAATTTGTCTCGTTTTTAAGTTAAAGTCCCTTTTTCTTAAAACACATTATATTGATTATTATTTAATTTGTATGACCCGAGTAGACGATGAAGGAGCTTTAGAACCTGTCGCTGCGTATAAGAAATGGACTTTGAATACGTTTGGATTTTATCGCACCAAAAGGAGCATGTCATTGTAAAAGCAAGGTAAGGAGTGAGTGTTACCTTATCTTAGGGATGAGTTTCTAGTATGTATATAATACTTGCTAAGAGTTAAGTGTTAGTTAGGGCATAAAACCATAGGGCAGTGAACATGAGTAATTAGTAGAGAATGGAAATAAAGGAATTTAATTTATGATGATGTTGTGAATATGTGAATATTAACGAATATGTTTATGTTTGAACTTAAGTGTATGTTTGCGGAATTGTTTGTGATGATAATAAGTGGTTTAATGATGGTTTGATGGTAATATGATTAAATGAATAATTGACAATGAAAATAAATGAATGGGAATAATGTTAACAATGTTGGAAAATGAATTGATGGAGAGCTTGGGGAGAAAAGGGAAGTGATGGATTAGGATGGAATAGTGAAAGAATGAAAGAGAAGTAATAATGCATGGTCGACTTCGATAAGTCGCGAATCGATCAGACGTGATAGTTAAGACTTATTAATGCAAGGTTGACTGCGATAAGCCGCGAATCGACCAGGCGCAATAATTGAAACTTAATGCGAGGTCGACTGCGATAAGCCGCGAATCGACCAGGCACGATAATTGAAACTTAATGCGAGGTCGACTGCGATAAGTCGCGAATCGACCAGAAGCGATAGTTAAGACTTATTAATGCGAGGTCGACTGCGATAAGCCACGAATCGACCAGGCACGATAATTGAAACTTAATGCGAGGTCGAATGTGTTAAGCCGCACATCGACCAGACGCGATAAAAGGCTAAGATTTATTAATGCGAGGTCGAATGTGTTAAGCCGCACATCGACCAGGCGCGATAACAGGCTAATATTTATTAATGCAAGGTCGACTGCGATAAGCCGCGAATCGACCAGGTGCGATAATTGAAACTTAATGCGAGGTCGAATGTGTTAAGCCGCACATCGACCAGACGCGATAAAAGGCTAATATTTATTAATGCGAGGTCGAATGTGTTAAGCCGCACATCGACCAGGCGCGATAAAAGGCTAATATTTATTAATGCGAGATCGAAGGTGTTAAGCCGCACATCGACCAGATGCGATAAAAGGCTAATACTTATTAACTCTTGCAGCTGACTGCAATGTGGCGCGAATCGGTTTGTAAGAGAAGTAAACTAATCACACAAAGAAAATTAAGAGAAATAAGGAAAATATATATATAGGAAAAAGGAGAATAGAGAAAAAGTAGAGCATGATTAATTAGAGAATTATAAAATGGTGATTAGGGGAAAAACTAAAGTAAAATGAAAATTTTGGAAGTTGTTGGCATTGCATGAGCTATTGCTTTGGATGTGAATGATTATGTGAACTAATTGAACTATATGTGTTTGGCTTGGTTGGTCATTATAGCATATTAAAAACTGTTTTCCCTATTTTATTGTGTAATGCTCACCTCCTTGCCAATTTTTCCAGGTACAGAGATTGAGCTTATACGATTATTGGCCGAGCAGGTGCACACTCCACTCCGTGGAGTGTTAGTCTTTTAGAGGGATTTATAGATTATATGGTTGTAATTAATTTATTTTAATTCTAGTGATATGTGTTGTGCGATGTAGCACTGATTTTTAATTATGTGTTGTTGATAACCTTGTTGACTTCTGGTTGTTGAAAATGTATGTATTTAGTAGGTTGCAGGAAAAATATTCTTTTTGGGTAAAGTCCGGAAAATAGAGGAAACTCCGTCCGATTGACGGGAGATTTTTATAAATTAAAAAGGAAATTTTAATTTCACTATTTTAATAATGGGTAGTTAAGGGTAGAAAAGTGTAGGTGTTACAAAGGGGATGGTTGTTACTTTTGCAAAAGTAAAGATCACGTAAAGAAGAATTGTCCTATGTATCATGCTTCGCATGCAAAGAAAGGTACAAATTTTGGTTTTGTTTGTTCTGAAGTTAATTTAGCTTATGTGCCTAGGCACACTTTGTGAATAGATTCTAGTGCTACTACTCACATAAGTGTGTCTTTGCGGCGTTGCCTAAGTTGTCAGATGCCAATTAATGTTGAAAGATATATTTATGTAAGCGATGGAAAATTTGTTGAAGTTAAAGAAATATGAACATTTAGATTATTATTAAATTCTTTTTATTATTTGTATTTTAAATATACACTTATTGTATCATCATTTAGACATAATTTAGTTTCTATTTCTTTGTTGGAGAAATTTGGTTATTCCAGTTCATTTGGAAATAATAAGTTTAATTTTTGTCTAGATTCAAATATTGTTGGTACCGGTTCTTTATATTTTTATGATAACTTATATCTGCTTGACACTATTGCATTTAAGTTCACGTGGCACAAAACACAAGTTAACAAATGAGACTCCTACTACATTATGATATAAGTGTTTAGGCCATATTTCTAAACAAAGAATTGAAAGGCTTGTGTCAGACGGAATTTTTGATCCCATTGACTTAACAAACTTTCAAGTTTGTATTGAGTGCATAAAGGGGAAACTAACAAACAAAAGGGGACCAAATGCCTATAGGAGTACATACGTTTTAGAACTTATCCACACTGATATCTGTGGACCGTTCCCTACAGCCTCTTGGAATGGTCAATAATATTTCATTTCATTTATAGATGACTACTCTCGTTATGGCTACCTGTATCTAATTCATGAGAAATCTCAGTCTTTGGATGTGTTCAAATCATTTAAAGCTGAAGTTGAAAATCAACTCAACAAAAAGATTAAAGCTGTCAGATCTGCCATGTGGTGGTGAATACTATGGAAGATATGATGGATCGGGTGAAAAACGTCCAAGACCTTTTGCTAAATTCCTAGAGGAGTGTGGTATCGTCCCGTAATACACTATGCCAGGTAGCCCTAGCATGAATGGTGTTTCTGAGAGACGAAATATGACACTTAAAGACATGGTGAGAAGTATGATTAGTCACTTTACCTTACCAGAATCCCTCTGGGGAGAGACATGCACACCGATTCTTATCACTAACCCAGACACTTCATGATCGGTTGAGGGTGGTCTCGGCTATAGCCAACTTGGATCCGCACCTCAAGTTGTACTTGTACCCGAGAGAGGTCAAGTACTATGCAAGCACTGGTTGCGAGATGCTTACTCCCGGTTTGGTCTTTCCCAAGAGTAAAGGGTGATGTGAGGAAAAGGATTGAGAATGGAATGAAGAATCTAGATTGGAGAATAAATTAAAAGAGAAATCCAATTATTGTATCCAATGAAAAGAAATCCATATTGAGAATTGAAAAGGATATAATCCAGAGAATGGATTCGGATGAAAAGCGATCTAGTGATTGGATAGTTTTTAGAGACGAGCATGTATTCAAATGCATATATTAGACTTGAGCTAGCATCATGCATACATGAATGATTTGTGATTATGTTTGCTTATGATTGTTATGTTTGTTATCAATTATTATATGTTTTTCTAATAATATTTGTATTTTTTAATTTATTATTTTAATTTATTGCTAAATAATTTATCAATCAAAATTGACCATTACTTTAAAAATATCCTAACCACTACTACAAAATTGTCATTTAGGGGCGGTTCATAGAGGGCGGTTGCTTAACGGAACCACCTTCTTTAGTTTAAAATATTTTAAGAGAATGGTTGTTTACTTTAACCATTCTTAAAAATCATATTTTCGTGGGCGGTTCCTAAAAGTAACCACCCTCGTATATTAAATTAAAATATAAAAAAATCAAAAGCATCATTAACAAGGGTTTATAGGTTGAACCGTCCTGCTAAGACATAAATTAAAAAATAAAAACTAAAGTCCCAACCACATGGTCCCTCGTCTGCTTCTTCTTCTTTTTTTTCTTACAGCCACGCCTCCGTTCTCTTCTTCCGGCACAGCCCGCCTCCGTTCGCTCTCCATTCGTTTCTTTCCGCTACACGTTCGTCTCCTTCAAGCATCTACCTCCGTCACGTTCATCATCTACCTCCGTCTTTGTCGATCTCCTTCAACACTGGTATGCTTTATTCTTCCCCGATGCACTCTTGTTTTGAAACCCTAAGAACCCCAATTTTTGATCAGGGTTCAGTCCATTATAAGTCATTATGGGAATTTATCATTTTTGAAATTTTATTTTCACCTTGTCGATGGCAGCTGCTTCTATTGTCGGCACTCTAGTGGAATTTCTGGTAGTGCCCATGCGATCTCTTGGTCTGACAACTGGAAAATAGCTGCTGCTCTTATGGGTAGCTATATTGGAGTATGTTAGTTCTTAAACAAGTAGCTTGTTGCTTGCTTACTTGTAGTTTCTTTCTGGACCTAATGCTAGAATATAAATCAAAAGTTCATAGCGGTTTCTATGATAAAAATTAACTCTAACATAAATGGTAGCCGTATTATAACTGGAGCAGCCCTTTGGATTTATATTCTGACATTTTATCTTTTGCATATTTACAGAACTTGTGTGTACTCATTTCATTTGTGATGTGATTCTTGGATAAAATTTCAAAACAGAATTTCCTTTTTAATATTCTTTCAAAGTATACTTACTTGGAGTACTAAGGACTTTACCCCAACACCAAAGTAGAAGAACTATTTCATCCCTTTGATTTTGGGTTTGTTGCCCAATTTCTAACAATGTTGTTGATCTTTTGGTGTATCTCTCAGAAACATGATATAATCAAGAAAAGAATAGACAGTCACGGCAATGTGATAGAAACAAGACAAGACGGAATTGGTGCTCCCAAGGTAAATCAATACGGCTACTTTTATTTTGACAATCATAGTTTCATAATTCATATTATGATCTTGGATGGTTGATTACATATTATGTCTATTTCAGGCACGTTTAGTTTTAATTTCTATTTATACATACTATTACTAAACATCTTGTTAAGCTTAGCAAGTCTGGCTGGCTGAGCTCAATTATGGAAATTTTTCACTTTAGAAAATGATCTTCTACCGCTGTTCATTTATCTCTTGCTACCTTTAACATGCATTTCTTCTCAGTTTTTCCCCTTGTTAAGATTACACCTGTGGTGATTTATCCAAACTATCTTAGTAGAGTTTTAAGAAATTATGTCCACCTTCCTCCCCTCATTTGTAGAACATTTTATTTATATCAGTTCATTTTGCACATATTGAAAAGCCCTTGCAAAGACATGGAGGCAGGCTTGAGCACAATGAGACTTATTGTGGTTCCTGTTATGGTGCAGAAGCGGTATGCTTTGTTTGAAACTAGACTATATGATAGATGTTGTACTATATAAGGACATGTAATTTATTGCCTTATTTATGCATTGATTTCTGGATAGAAGTGAGTGCAGAATGTTCATCACTACATTACGATTGCGTACTATGAAATCAAGTGTTTTTTTCACTCCTGTTTGCACTTAAAAAGTTGAAGGACCATAAATTTGTTCTGGATAAACAGTTTTCAGTTAGGCAACACCACAACAGTATAAGTCAAGTTCCTGCAGTTTTCTTAGTTCCATCTAGTATTTTAAATTTTCACAGGTTTTATGATTATTAAATTTTCACAGGTTTTATTTGACTTTTTTCTTAGTTCCATCTAGTATTTTAAATTTTCACAAAAGTAGTTACCTAGATTATTTCACTCCTTACTAGCAAGTTCAGTGAATACACTAGCCTAAGATGGCAACGGGAATGAAGCATTTGTATACCCTTGAATATTTGATGCCATAAAAATTGGATTTTTTTGCATGTTTTATCTTGCTGCAACATGATGGATGGTTAGGTTGCATGGAATGTGATCGATTAATTTTCAATGTACATTCATTTCTACAAGTAAAGCATAATAACTGAACAAATTTCCTTTGCCATTTTCTTGTTGACTTATGTAGCTGTTAATTATGTTGCCATTTCAGAGGCGCTTGGCATGTCAGCATCAGTTTTAGCTGCAGGAGTGGCTGCAGATAATGTTATCTGTGCTGTATATTTTATGGTATTGTTTGCATTGGCATCCAAAATACCTCCCGAGGCTGCAGCACCAACGACCGGTACAATTTTCTCATTCTTTTCAAGTCCTTTTTCTCTGTTCATTATGAAAAGCCTAAAGTTTTATTTGACTTTTTTCCAAAAATATTATGTAGAGGCCAAATAATTTAATATTATGGAATGGAAAATTTAGCTTGATTTCTTTGGTAATCTTGGCAGATGATGCAATGGATATGGAGTCGGATTATGAAGGCAACCTCCCTGTGTTGCAGACAGCTACTGCACTTGCTACATCTTTTTTAATATGCAAAGCTGCCACATACCTAACAAAATTATATGGAATTCAAGGAGGAACCCTCCCAGGAGTAACTGCTATTGTAGTCATTTTAGCCACTCTTCTTCCAAAGCAGATTGGTTCCCTTGGATCTGCTAGTCATACTGTTGCACTGATTTTGTTGCAGGTAAAACTTTGCAAGTTCTTTTGCTTCACCTTGTTTCTGTAGATCGCTGAAGATTTGAGTCTTATGGTCATGACTCATGAGTTATCATGAATAAGATTTTATTTTGATGATTATAATTAAGGCTTTGGAAATGTCTTTCTCTATGTTATTAGTTTTGATTCTTGTTTTTATTTTTATTTTTGGTAGAGGGATTGATGTAGGACTAGAAGAAAAAAAGAGGAGACGACAGTGAACTTCAAAAATTTATTAGACAATTGCAATTTGTAACATTGAAGAGCCTTGATTGGAGTACTGAAAATTTCCATCAGATTTGTTTAAAATGCAGAGAACCAAAATAACCTCCCCCTCCCCCTGCCAGTTTGTGTAGCCAAAGTTTTCTTTTCTCTTTAAAAGTATCAATCAAACTTAAGAAAAGGTTTACAGTACGATTAAAATTAAGACCTGTTGCCTTCCTGCTTCTGATTGATTGGTTATTATATTATCTAAAGATACAAGTATAATGACATAGAGAATCTAAATGATTATCTATTAACAAAAGTTTAATAGAATCAATGGTAAAGTAATAACCTTAGTATGATATTTAAGGAGACATGTTTTGCAGGTATTTTTTGTGGTGGTGGGAGCTAGTGGAAGCATATGGAATGTGATAAACACTGCCCCTAGTATTTTCATGTTTGCACTAGTTCAAATAACCATCCATCTTGTCCTGGTTCTTGGGCTGGGAAAATTGCTTAAGCTTGATTTGAAGCTGTTGGGTTTGGCATCAAATGCCAATATTGGAGGCCCTACTACAGCATGTGGAATGGTTAAGGCTAAAGGTTGGGAATCTTTAGTTGTTCCTGGAATTCTTGCTGGCATTTTTGGTGTTTCAATTGCAACATTCCTTGGTATTGGTTTTGGAGTGATGGTTCTGAAACACTTGTAGAAATGATTATATCTATCAAGGATTCAGATACTAAAATATGGCATCATTTGAGTTTTGACATATAATTGCTCATGAATCTTTTGTAATAACTTTCTTTTCTGTTCCATCTTCCTACCTTATCAATTTTGGGATTTTGTGATGAGTTGTTTTATTTGTGATGCTAGGATTTTGTGATGGGTTGCTGGATTTTTGATTTTGGGTTTTTGATGTTAACACTATAGCTACCATCATCATATGTGTATATGATATCAGTCTTATATGTAGTTCTTTAATGATACAAGGAAGTCATTTTGTCGGATTAAATAAGTAATATATCTTGTATTAAATATTATATTCCATAGAATTAGAATTATGTATGATTTTGCGTGTCATGATAATGCAAAACAGGACGGTTCAGAAAATATAAAAAAAAATCCTAAAAGATAATGGTGGTTAGTAAAAAGATATGAGTGTGGTTCAAAAAGTAGTTAAAGAAGACGGTTCAGAAAATATAAAAAAAAATTAAAGTTAGAATAAATGAAGGCGGTTATTTAAGTTAGAAGAGGGCTGTTATGAACCTCCCTTAAATCTAGTGTCCTTGTAAGTGGCACAGTTATGAGGGTGGTTCGGAACCGCCCTCTATACTTTGAAAGAGGGCGGTTCCGAACCCCTCTCATAATTGTGTGCGGAACCGCCCTCTAAAAAAGTATAGAGGGCGGTTCCGAACCACCCTTATAACTGTGCCACTTACAAGGGCACTGGATTTAAGGGGGCTTCGGAACGACCCTCTTTTAGCTTAAATAACCGCCCTCAAAAGGTTTTTTTGTAGTAGTAACTCTTAGGGGTGTAACGGTTTGATCTGGTCCAGTCTTTGATGAATATAAGGGACCAGACCAATTAAATTAACATGGTCCGGTCTAGTTCAGTCCATATATTTTTGAAGTACATAGACTGGACCGGACCGTGTAACACCCCGTAACTTGAATATCTTTTATTTATTAAAAATCTGGGATTTTTTTTAAAGCATTGGTGACGTGGACATGAATTTATTCTCGTAAAATAGTTTCTCTTTAAAACATTACTTTATAAAAATAATTCATTCATGTCCTACATCATGCATCAAGTTCCAAATCGAGATGTTACCAACATCACACTTTGAAACTTTCTTCCATTTTCATAAAGTAGTTCGCTTGTCAAAATAAATCTTGTTTTATAAATGCCAGTTCTAACCCAGTTACTTTCATCAAAGTGATAAATTTTTCCGAAGCATAATAGTCTCATGAAACAGTTACATCAAGATAGAGCCATTTCATCTTAGTACATCTCAAGAAAGTGCATTATATAAGAAAAACAGGACTAAGAACCTAAACTACGGATCGCCATCTTCACCAGGCACTCCTACTAGCTCAAAAAGCTCATCAGCATCTTCAAATCTCTCCTCATCATCTTCGAGAAACGTTGGACTCATCGTACACTCCTGGTCTGTCAGCACTAGCTTACTCATCATGTCTCGCACTTCTGATCTCACCAGAGTGAAAAATGGGTCAATGACCTCCAAACCGATGGATCCACGCCATTTCCAACCAGCTGGCATCAACTCCCAGCCTCCGTCGTCCAATGGGTGTAACATCCTCACTTTAATTAGTTAATTTTAAGTTTTATTAAAATTGGTGTTAGAAAATTCCTTTTTAAACTTGATTACTTATAAAAATTTCTTACGAAAATCCGGCAGAGTTTCCTCTGTTTTTCGGACTTCCCAAAATTTTCTTATTTAAACCTGTCAGTCCAGAAATATTTAAAAACATAAAACACAATAGTATTACAGTTAGTTCAAACCTAATGCCCGATTAGTACAAGTTCCAGGGCAATCCTACTACAACATATTATAATTTGCAAAGTAATGGTCCTCGCATAACCAATGTACATTCCTGCTCGGCCATGACTTATGTAAGCTCCACTTCTGTACCCGCAAAATATAGCAAGAAGGGTAGCATTACACAGAACTTAGAAAGATAAATCTTATAAGAAGACATAGCAATAAACTAAGCCTGCATTGTTATTATTAACATACATTATCCATAAAGATCCATACATTTAATTTCTTTTACTTTTCCTCTTATTCTCACATTTCCTTCCATTTTTAGTTCCCTAACTATTTTCTCACATCTCTTTTCATTCTTAATTCTCTACTCATTCTCTCACACTCTTTCATTTCTTTGTTCTCTTTCTTTTCTTTTTCTTCTTCTCTTCCTTTTTCTTTTCTTTTCTTTTCTTTTTATCTTTCTTTATGACTGAGTCCAACAGACCATCAGTCGTTTCCCTTTATTTATGACTGAGTCCAACAGACCATCAACCGTTTACCTTTTATTATGACTGAGTCCAACAGACCATCAATCGTTTATCCTTTCTTATGACTGAGTCCAACAGACCATCATCCCTTTACCTTTTCTTATGACTGAGTCCAATAGACCATCAGCCGTTACCTTTTATTATGACTGAGTCCAACAGACCATCAGCCGTTTACCTTTTATTATGACTGAGTCCAACAGACCATCAGCCGTTACCTTCTTTCTTTCTTAATAATTTATCTTTTCCCTTCTTATAATTTAAGTAATTCTTTTATGCCTATCTCAATCTTTTAATCTTTATTTTCATTTATGACTTATCACATTTTCCTACGTTTTCTACTTTATTAGCTTTCTTGTTACTAATTACCCCCGCTTTTATCCAACTCTACTTAACTTGGTCATGTATATTATATTTTTGTTCTCGTTACTAATTCTTAGTTATTTCTTTGTTTCCTTTATCTCTCACTATTACTTAACTTATTATTCCTATTCCATTAACTCCAGTTTACATAACTACTCTATTAACTCACATTATTACTTAACTTATTATCCCTATTTCATTAACTCCATTTTATTTAACTACCCTATTAACTCAACTTAGTTTTATTTTATTACACCATTCTATTTTAACTTTCATAATAACGTCCTCTCTTTTCGATTTATTATCTTTTCCCTAATTTCTTTACCGGTTTCCTATTTATATTTGAATTTTAGTTTATTATTTCGTTTCTATTTCTCAAAGTTTCCAACAACTCTTAACTATGTCCACTCCGCACATACTTATCGTCTTCGCTTTTTAATTCCTCTTTTGCCTCACTTTTAGTTTAATAGCTCTCCTCTCCTTGCCTATTAAATTACTCCTTAATTCTCTTACTTTCCCTTTTATTAGTTTTCATTTAACTATACCCCTTGGTTTTATTTTATGATTTCCTACATTTTCATTTTATATTAACTATTTTAATATCCTAGATACACTCATTCATTTTGGACCTTATTCTACGCACATACATTCTATTCCCTAAGGTGTGGTTTCCGTTAACAATTTTAAATACTTCATTTACATCAACGAGGACTACCCTAAGGTTCATTAACACATTTCTTAATTACCCTATTCTTAGTCACCACTATAGCATCCTAGAATTTACTCTCTAAGTAAAGGTAACGCAACCCGTCTTACCTCGGGCTTTTAAATAGAACCTGGTTTGCGACTCGGTTGGGAGATCCTGCTTCGGCTTGTCTCGATCTTACTCGCAGTCACACCGACCCAACCCGGTTCACACTCGAGACTCCCCTAAGTTTTGGCTTCGAGCACAATGGGAGAGTCGGCCACGGCGACGATGACGGCGCCAGTGTTGCTCCTCGATGGTGGATCGTCACCAAAGAGGGAGGAAGAGAGAGAGTTCGCGGAGAGAGAGAGAGAAAGGGGTTTATAATGGTGGTGGTAGTGGTGGCTGCGGCTCGTGGCCCCGGCGTCGGTTCCGACAGAGGAGTAAGGAGGAGAGAGAGAATCAAGTGAGAGAAGGAGAGAGAGAGAGCAAGGGAAAGTGAGGGAAGAGAGGGAGAACCGAAGGGGATGGGGGGAAGAACAGCGGCGACGATGGCGGCGGCCTAAGGAGAAGGAGGAGGAGAGGTGGAGAGAGAGAGAGCCCTAGGAGAGAGAAAGAGAGAGCTCCAAAGGAGGAAGAGAGGGAAAGGGGCCAAGGGAGATGGGGGTTTCCATGGAGAGGAAATTGGAAGTGGGAAAATTGGTGTTTGGTGGTGTTGGGGGTGGTTGTGGGGTGAGGAGGGAGAAGATGGGGCGGAGAAAATGAGGGAGGGGGTGATTGGCGCACCATTTTATGGTGCTAGTGCGGTGCAACGCGCGCCGCGCGCCTGGGCGCGCCCCCCACTGATCAGCACCAATTTTTTTTGCCGCGCGCCTGGCCGTGAGTTTGTTGACTTTGGGTTGACCGTACCATAACTTCTTCGTTAACCGTCGGATCTTGCTCAAATTTGGGGGCAAGCTTCCTAAGACCTTTATCTTCATATCCAACGGTGGAATTTATGGTTTGAGATTTAAATAATTTATTCCTAATTTTTCTATTATTAAACATTTTCTAAACAGTAAACCTTTCATTTGAACACTTAATGAAGACTTGCAATTATCATTCCATTTACCCAAACCTATTATTAATCTAATTATTTTTGGAATTAAAATTCGGGATGTTACAATGGGCACATAGAGATCCTGATGCTGTAAGCCATCTGCAATTTCGTGGTATCGAATACCAACAGAAAAGTAGGGTAGAAGAGAGAGCGAGCGATCCCAAACGATTTCTCGTCGACGGGTGGAATTACAATAGGCACAAATATTAAGACAAGCACACAGTAAAATCATATCAACAATCACATACACAACATAGTTCACCTCATCATCATTATTAACATCATCATCATTGCACAGTGATACTTTCATTCGTGTCATTCTCTCTCTCTTCCTCATTCATCTCTTTCTTTACTTGTTTCATACTGCCACATCACAACTCTTAATCATAACAACATTACATCCTTGGTCTTATCCATAATTTCTTTCCGCTTGACATTTTCCATTTCCTTGATCAAAACCCTCGTCATATGTGATTCCCTTATTCTCAGGGTCTTTTTAATAGTTAAGCTTACTTTATTAAGTTTTATCAAAGCGCATCCAGCGATGACAGGGAAATTAAGAAAATGTCATCGAGGAGTTAGTTAGCACACATACATCTCCTCCAATCCTCCCAAGCCTAATCGGAAGCAAACAGGAGTACATGAACCTTAACCCACGCAGGTCGAACAGCCGATAAAATCCAACAACATGTATTTGTCAAAGCCACAACCGTACATGCCGACCATCATGACAATTAGCATTTTACACGACATCGCAAGGGCCCAACACCAATCGACTGCCCGCCTCGTTCAGGTTCCCTCTCACCATTCCAAAATTGATCAAAGGGGCGATAGTACTTTTCTAGTTTCGGGTGCAGAACACGCTACGATCCATTGGGTATTAATCCCCGATAATATATAGACTCGTTCTGCCTAGAAGAGCACTCTAGGTTAATTGACGTTTCACCGTCATCACCCTCCCCCATCACAATCACTCATCTGAGTATCCGCAAATAAATAGAGTATTTTCCTCTCCACTGCTTCACACTCAACTCGTCGTGTTATATAATGTCTTTTAAAGTCTTATTAGTATTTTATTAATCTTAGATTCGATGAGTCAACCTTGTTCATCCCTTCGGTGAGCTTCGACCTCTAATCGCATCTTTCGCAATAATGCTTCCTCATTGGTTCGTAATCCTCATAGCAACTGCATGTAGCAGGGAGCTCCTTAATCCGAAAAGCGTGCCACGTCAATGGTGCGCCTTGGGGAGTTCCTCGATCCGACACATGTCACGGTAATCCTTTCGCTGCTTCGCACACACGCATCTCGGATTTCTTATCATATTAGTCTTATCATTTCTTTCCTTGCACTTCCATATCCAAGATTTCCAAAGTTTATCAGCACAACGCGTTATTATTCAAAATCTTTTCCTTTTCATCCCTTTGATTTCACATCATCGCATGAATCTCATCAGCATCATTATTAATTTCATAATTTCCATTGCCTCACTTAATTTCCGTCATGGATTAATCATACAAACATCTCACCAAGTTCTAGACATTATCATCATCATACATAGGATATTCATCATGTATATATAATAAAATCAAATCATATCATCATGGCATATTTACATTAATAAAATCATGCATCATAAGGTGTGTGGTCCTAGTCCCCTTCGTATGCGTGGCTACACACACATACACTTGCCACGATACTACTGACCCAAAGACCACTAGGTTCCGATCTTTGAGATGATACGGAACGTCTCAATATTTTACCTAAATACCACAGTGTCTAGGGAAGGCCCCTCTCTCACCTCAAATCCGGCAAATATCCGTCAGAAACCGTAGCGGGTCCTCCCGACTGGCAGCAGCTCCAAAAATCCCAACTTGCAGATCCTTTGTTTAAAACAAGACACAGAATTAATACAAGACTATCTAATCAACATTCACGCTTAATACCAACTCACTTTTGAAAACTCATTTTAGTTCTCGTCGGGTAATCATAAAAGAAAACCTTTACTTTTCCAAATCAAATCAAACTTTTAAACATACTTTAGACACTTCAAAATCATTTTAAAAAATTAACAAAACAATTTAAAATAATTTCTTTGGTTGCTGGTCCGTTCCGGACACCCACGAATCAAAACTCAGAAACACCGAAAAATGTCACTTTTTCAATCCAATTTTTCTCTAAATCAAATACTGTTAAAAACTCAAACCTTAAATCAGTTGAAAACATTTTTAGGGTAGAAAAATAACTTAAATTAGTTCGGGACATAAAACGGAATACACCAAAATCACTTTTTACAAAAACCCTAAAACATCGAAAAATCGCACTTTAAATCCCTTTAATATTTGCTCAAAAATAACACTTAAAACAATTTGTTTTTCACACACAACACCATACGATCAAATAGGGCAGCAACCAAACACTCATCATTTAAAAATATAAAACAATCTCATTCTATCCTTAACTAAAAACCTAAACCGGAACATACTTTGAGCAATTAACCTGCAATTTTATTTACACACATCTAGGCACACTTTCAAACAATATTCATCTAATAATTTCAAAGCATCCTGACCATTACACAAGTCAAGCCGATTCACAAAAGAAAGCACAGAAATTCATGCATATCAAAAAATATCAAATAGGACATTAGTTAGATTGTGGGAAAAACAAGAAAGACACAATTAAAAATCACATCAAATAAATTCATTTAAATCCCAAAATTTGCAGAACACTTAGACATATATCAAAGTTCAACATATGAAATTTTCAAACCATTTGAAAAATCCTAACTTAGGTTTTAAACCAGATTTTGCTTAGAAATCACATCAGCACTGTTGCTGACCTGAGGCTAAAATGCCATAATTAAAAATAGTAATTCAATTCCGAATTGCATGAAAATTGATAAAAAAAACTTCCTCATACAGTATAGAACATCATATAAAATTTTCAGATTATTTGGAGTTATTTAAGTCACACTTTTTCAATTAATTCTGCCACTAGGTCTGAAACATCTCAACCAAATAGTTCACTGTTTTTCCCTTGGAAAAATTATCAAATCAACTCCAAACCTCTTAAAATTTCACAGAGAACTTCAAGACATGTTTAAGAAGCTACCATAAAATTTCAAGTCATTTGGAATAGGTTAAATCCAAAAAATTCAGTTTACGTTTCATCCGAAAAGGTTATTTCTTCCGAAATCGTTTTCACAAAAATGACTCCAATACAAAAAACAAACAAACCCTAAAAATCATATAAAAATTCAGAGGCACTTCATTTAGCTTCTTCAAAACAGTGGCCAAGTTTTATGAGTTTTGAGCTTGAGGAAATATTTCTCATTCAAGCTTTATGCAAAGGAAAACACAAGTTTTTCTTAAACATTCTTCAACAAACAAAATTCATTTAAAATACCAAAACAATTCCAAATCACTCCAAATTTTACAGAATTCATTTAAATAATGTCAAGAACAACATATCAAATTTTCAAGAAAATCAGAACAGCACAACTATCATTTAGTAAAACTTCCTATAAGTTAAAGCAATGGGTTCAAAAATTCAGGTTATGTGTAACACTCTCACTTTTATTAGCAAATATTAGGTTCTAATGAAATTAGAGTTAGAAAATTCCTTTTTAAAACTTAATTCCTTTAAAAGGTTTTACGAAAATCCGGCAGAGTTTCCTCTGTTTTCCGGACTTCCCAAAAATTTTCTTCTTAAAACCTGTCAGCCAAATTATTTAAAACATAAACCATAACAGTTTAATAGCTATAATAAATCCTAACGCCCGATTAGCACAAGTTCAGGGCAACTACGAATTCCATATTATAATTTACAAAAGTAATGGTCCACTCGAAATAACATATATTTATATATATATATATATATATATATATATATATATATTCACTCCACGTAGTGGAATGAACGTCCTGCTCGGCCATGTCCCATGTATGCTCCACTTCAGTACCTGTAAAAATATAGCAAGAAGGGTAGCATTACACAGAACTTAAAAAGATAAATCCTAAAAGAGGCATAGTAATAAACTAAGCCTACCCAATTCTTAGCATACATTATTCATATAATTAATCTCTTTTAGTCCTTTACGTATTCTCATATTCGTTTGATACCTGTTCTCTTATCATTCTCTCATTTCCATTCTTTATCCATTTCTCATTAGCCACTTGTACTTAACATCTCCATAATTACTCTCCTTAGTTATTTCCTCTAATTCCAATATCATTTCCATTGTCCATTTTATTATTTCATTTCTCGATTTCCATTCCATTATCCATTTTTACTTCCTTTATTCATTTTCCATTAGGTGTAGCCTCAATCAGGGTTCTACACAATTTCCCTTAGCATTATGACAGGGTCTACCGACCTCCCGCCATTTTATATTATGGTGACAGGGTCTCACGACCTCCCGTCGTTCTATATCATGGTGACAGGGTCTCACGACCTCCCGTCGTTCTATATCATGGTGACGGGTCTCACGACCTCCTGCCATTTATATCATTTCCCCTCTTTCTTTATTCTCGTCTATTTTAAATATTTTCTGTTCACTAATGATTCTCATTCTCCTCTAATTTTGCTGGATTATGCCATACACATTATATTTCAATTCTCATTACTAGCTCTTCATTATTTCCATTTTCCCTTTCTTTTCTTTTCTTTTTCTTCTTCTCTTCCTTTTTCTTTTTCATTATCCTTTTTTTTATTAATTGCTATAATTTACCTTTAACTCCATTCTACTACACTACCATAATCACATTCTCTCTATTTGTCTTATCATCTTTTCACTCAATTCTTTTACCAATTACCCTCTTGGATTTGGAACTTAGTTTATCATTCTCGTTTCTATTTCCTTACTACCCGACCTTTCCTAACTAAGTTTACTCCGTGTTTTTTTTCTTATTTCTTTCGTATTCTAACTCCTCTTTTTCCTCACCTTTAGTTTTAACTCATTCTACGCCCTTCGCCTATTACAAACACTCTATACTCTTTTACTCTCATGCTTCGCTAATTTCCCTTAACTAATTTCCCTTGATTTTATTTCGTGTTGTCCTACACTTTCATTCCCTTTTAGTTCTTTTAATATCCTATCATATTCATTCCATCCGGAACTCCTTCTATGCATATTCAATTTATTCCATTGTCAATCATTTATATTTGCGGGGATTACCCTAAGGTTCATTAACTTATTCTTTATTTACCCTATTCTTAGTCACCACTATAAACTCCTAGAATTTACTTTTTAAATAGAGGTAATACGAACCCTTCTTACCTCGGGATTTCTTTATTAAAAGAACCTGGGTTGTGGCTCGGTGTCGATGACGGCGTCGGTGTTGCTCCTAGTTATTGAGAACGATCGCGGCCGGATCGAGGCCCAAGCTTCAAACCTCGGAGTACCCAACACAAGCCCGGTGCGAATCACGATCGGTAACGACGCCGGTGAGATCCGGTGAGGAGAGAGAAAGCCCTAGAGGAGAGAGAGACATCAAGGGAGGAGGAAGGGAGGAAGGGAGAAGGGGAACTCAAATCAATAGGGAGAGAGAGGGGAAGGGGTGTTCATAGTGGTGGTGGTGGTGGGTGGTTCGTGGTGGTGGTCACGGTGGTGGGTATGGTGGTGGAGAGAGAAATGGGGTTCCAAGAAGAGAGAGAAAGAAATCAAGAGGGAGGAGGAAGAGAGTAGATCTATGGGGAGGAGGAAGGGCCAAGGAGAGGGGTGGTGGCCTTGGGGCGGCTCCGGTGGTGGTGGCTGGTGTTTGGGGCGGTTTTGGGTGAGAGAGGAGGCAAGTGGTGCGGAAGAAATGAGGAGAGGGAGGGGCTGGTGCGCAATTTATCTCGCTGGTGGGGGTCTGATTCGCGCCACGCGCATGGGTGCGGTGCTGGTGCGCCTGTGCGGGTTCTGGCACCAGCTGGTGCACCTGGTGTGTGAAAGTGGTGCGGTCAGGGGGGGTTTTGGCGCGCCACACGCAAAACTGGTGCGGCTGGTGCGCATCACCGCTCGCCTGGGCGGATTGGTGCCTCGCCTGGGCGGGTTTTTCACTGTCTGGTGCACGTATGAACAGTGCACCTGCCTGGGCGCATGGCTGGTGCGCCTGGGCAAGAAACAGGGTCTTCAACCTTCGATTCGCCGTAACGTTTTCGTTAACCTCGGATCGGGTCCAAATTTTTAGATAAGCTTCTTCACCCCATAAACTTCATATCCAACGGTGGAATTTATTTTCTTAACATCCTATAACAAATTTCTAATTTTCTCTTTTCGGTCGATTTCTAACATCTAAAACGCCGATTTAACTCCCGATTTCGCTTAGTTAACTCTGCTCGAAGCCACAATTGCTTTCTATACAACCCCAAGGACTTAAAATCACCACTCACCTATCTACCAAAATTCTTTAAGTCATTAATCTACCCATTCTTTCCACTTTAATTCTATTAATTCATTAATTATTGCTTGGAATTAAATTAGGGATGTTACAATTAATGTAAGGTGAAGCCTTAGTCCCACATCGGCTGGTAAGGAGAACGAAGCATGCCTTATATAGGGTGTGGATACCTTACCTCACGTGGACGCATTTTGGGGCTCACGGAAGGTGAGACCAAGAGCAAAACCGTGAGGGTGAAGGATGCCCAAAGCGGACAATATCCACGTGGCGGTGCGCTGGGCCCCGGTGCCCAGTACCGTACGGCTGGCTGGGGCTGGGCTGTTACATTTAGTATCAGAGCCAGTGCCGGGTCGGTGTGCCAACGAGGGTGTTGGGCCTCCAAGGGGGGTGGATGTAAGGTGAAGCCTTAGTCCCACATCGGCTGGTAAGGAGAACGAAGCATGCCTTATATAGGGTGTGGATACCTTACCTCACGTGGACGCGTTTTGGGGTTCACGGAAGGTGAGACCAAGAGCAAAACCGTGAGGGTGAAGGATGCCCAAAGCGGACAATATCCACGTGGCGGTGCGCTGGGCCCCGGTGCCCAGTACCGTACGGCTGGCTGGGGCTGGGCTGTTACATTATGAGCATCATATCATTTTCTATACCATTCACAAGCATGCAGCCCCTAAATGACTCTATTCCTACTCATAAACATACATTAAAATCACAATTTTTTAGCTACACAAAACTAGCTCATACAAATAATCATTTTTCAACCCAACTAATTTCATTTTCATGCTTTAACCTAATTCACTTTCTTACCAATGATCAAACTCATTTTAATTCAATTAACAATTTTCATTCAAGTCCAACTTTAGTTCACTTAATCAAATAATCAAAGGGCACAAACAAATTTCTACACTTAATCATTTTCTCATATATAACCAAATTACACATATATATACAAATCAACACAAAAATCAACTCATCGATTATTTTTCCTTTAAGAACCGAATTATAAGCATGAAAACAATTTATTTGAACTCAATACGACATGCATAATAACATCAATCTATTTTCTTTATTTGTTCACCTTGGCCAAATTATACATAGGAAAAATTAGAGATTTTCACACCCATTAATCAATACACCAACATATACCAAAAATCCATTTTTCATCCCTTTATTACAACTCAATCAAGACATCAAAATAAAATCATTTGAGACCAAAAGCAATGAGAAAATCATATGGACCTTAAAGCAACAAATCAAGGCAAAATCAATCCAAGCATTCATTTTCTCATGAAAATATACTAAGAAAGTAGCAAAACTTAACAAATCATTGACATGCATTCAAAGACAAAATCATTTTTCCATTTTTCCATGCTTAGACCGAATATACTCACATGCAAGATTGAAATCTTAAACTTTTTATCAAACAAAATCATTCATGCCCTTTTCTCATGTCTTGGTCGAATTTATATATATACACACACACACATAAACAAATGCTTACTTTTTTTTATCAAATAAACACATGCACATACTTAGATTATTCACATATTTGAACAAAAATCATGTATCAAAATTTATTAAACACACATCCATGCACTTTAAGGTCACACCGTATGACCCTAGGAAGAACAAATCAAAACAAAAATTCATTTATCATGCATTTCCACTTAGAAACCGAAAATACAACAAATAAATAGCAAAAATCATTAATGAATTACATGCATAAGAAAATAATTTCATTTCCCCCAATTTGGAACCCTAGGCCATGACATGCAATGGAGAAATAGGAAAAATTTGTGCAAATTAACAACTCATAACTCATGAACATAATATATCAACTCATAATCAAGCATAAAAACACAAATAAAAGATAAAAAATTATTTCAAGCACAAAGGGACCAAAATCGTGAGCATCATCCTTGTGGATGCATGTTCATTTTTTTATTCCAAGCTCAAATACACATATTATCAAGTATAGAAAACCATAAGAAGAAAGAAAAATCCCCATGCAAGAGACATTGAGCTTCAAACAACAAAAACCTTCTTGAAAGCTTGAGAAAACCGAAAATAAAAATGAAAAGAAGAAAGAACAAGGAACATCAAGATCATACCTAGGAGAGAACAAAGAAAATGAGCTAAAAATCCAAGGTCTCCACCTCCTTCTTCCTCTTCCCTCCCCACGGGTTCTTCCTCTTCTTCTCACCTCTCTTTCTTTTTTATTTTTGTTCTTAGGGTTATGAAGCAAGGGTGGTCTTAAGGCATAAGGGGGGTATTTATAATAAAAGCTAGGTTGGGGTACAAGACTTAAAATGGGGGGTCGAAATATACAAGGGGTCATAAGGGGCTCTTTTGCAATTTTTGGTTAGTTGTAGGTTTTATGACTTATGTCTTAGTGGGAGACACAATCAATAGGGTAATTAATGACTTGTCTCCATAGGGAACATATAGGGTGGTTATGCTTAAATTAGGATAGAGTGTGTTTAATTAGGTTACCCTAGGGCCTTGTGCACTCATAATTGGATGTCTAACAAATTTAAAGTTCAAAATGCACAAAATAATTTCTTAAAACCGTGCAACACTTCTCAACTGTAGTAGAGAATAATATTTTTCCGATATAGTAAATAATATTTGAAAATCATAATTCAATTTACTAAAATAAAACATTATAATTTTCTTCAATAATAACAAAATTTTCGTGAACAGAAAAATAAATCTCCAAACTATACCAAAATAAATTCTACATTTCAATATGATCGTTTTGACTATATATTCGTCAAATTCGAATTTACAGATCAAAAGTTATGAATTTTAAAAGTTACGTAATCAAATAAATCAATAAATAATAATTCCTCCAAAACACCAAATAAAATAAAATAATCCGTTATTATAAATTCGAAATAATTATTTCCATTCGAAATTTTAAATCAAATAACGAATTTATACCAATTCGAAAATAATTGTCTAATCATAAATTCTCAAAAATTACTTTATTAAAATGCTTAAAATTGCGGATATTACAGACCAGGTCGTTCATAAATAGTTCAGTCTGGTTTGGTCCGGTCTATTTAGCAGATAGCTAAATACTCAGCAATCAGCAAAACTCAATTGAAAATTAAGGGACCAATAAAAATTATAATAAAACCATAAAGTTGAGGTTTGAACAATGAACACCAAATCTACACTTTACTCATTGCTAAACTGTATCACATCAAGCATATCATGTGCTTCCCCAACCCCATGGCTATGTGTACGTATATATGTGGTCCCCCTAATCAAAAGTATAAGGTGTTGCAACTTCTATAGCATAAATCAATGATGCTTCATACCTTTTCTCATTGATATCAAGGGAAAATTTAACTAATAATCTATTTACCAGAGAGAAGGCTAGAGATGGTGTCGTTAGCCATGAACGAGAGGAAGAAGAATGGTGGGCGACGACAGTGTTGGGAGAGAGGCAGTACTGAGAGACGATGATACTAGGTGGCGATGATATTGGGTGAGCAGCGAGTAGAAGTTGCGATGTTGATGGCTATGGCGATGACTTATGTGAGAGTAAAGATAATAGATGAGGGATGCTTATGTTGATGGCTATGAAGAAGAAGGGAGACGGCGCAGTGGGGAAAAGAAAAGAAAAAAGCTTATGTTGTGCCTGTGGAGTGTGGATTGTGGCATGAGTGACTTTTGTACGTGTGGATTGCTGCAATACAATGCTTTTTTTTTAAAAGGCTTAAATATCAAAATGGTCATTGTAAAAGTCGACTCCTTTGAAATTGGCCCTATAAAAAAAAGTTTTTGCTTTTGGTCCCTACATTTACAAAACGTTTTGATTTTGGTCCCTCTTATTAAATTTTGATCCCCATAATTATGTTGGTAGTTTCGTTTGGTCCCTATATTATTAGATTTGATAGGTTTTGGTCATTTTGTTATTAGATTTCATAGGTTTTGGTCCTCTATTATCATGGATTAGGGGTGTTCAAAATCGAACCGAACCAATTATAAACTGCAAAACCGGACCGAAAAACCGAAAACCTAAAAAAACCGCTTGTACTGGTTTTTTATTGGACTAATTTTCTGTAAACCGATCGGTTCGGTTCGGTTTTCGGTTTCAGTTGAAAAACCGAATCGGTCCAAACCGAACCGATCCTTTATTATGTGCAAATGGAACGCACCGTTTTTACTCTTTAGCAGATGTGTTTTTAGGCTTCCTCTCACTCTCTCAAACAATCTCAACTCTCAAACCCTACCTTCTCTCTCAATTTCTCATCTAACGTCGCCTCTCTTCTTTACCACCGGTCGCTGCCTCTCCTCTTTACCACCGACCGCTGCTGCCTCTCCTCTACGGCTCTACCGCCGCTCCCTCACTACCCACAAACCCGTCGCCATCATCATCATCTCACGAGTCCATCAACACTCAAGCATGCAGAACCCATCAACACTCAAGCAGATGCAGTCGCCGTCGCCGCTTCCTCAAGGCCTCAACCAGGACCAGTGGTCGTCGCCGCTCCTCCCTTCAAGACCCGACGCTGGAAATCCTTCAATGGAGGTATGATTTCTATTTTCTACAGCTTATGGTTTTCATTAATTAGATAAAAACCCACATCAAGCTATAGCAAAATAGAACGTATTCATCTTACTTTGTTACTATTTATTTTTAAATGTTACTATTTTTGGCTTTAGTGTTAGTGTGTTACCATTTTAATTGTTATTGTTAAGTGTTAAGTAGTGTGTTACCATTTTATTCAGGGGATGATGCAGGAAAAATAGAAAGAAAATAAATAGTTCTAGTTTAATATTATTTTTTATTTACAGATTTGTTTTTGCCTATTTGGTTCTTATTCATGGTGTTTTGCAGGCCGGAAATAATCAAACTAATGAGAATGTAGTTTCAAATGTTGATTCCAACAAGTCTTCCACTGAACCAGTCAAGGAGGGTCAAAATAATGTGAGCGAAGAGGAAGCTTCCAAGGCTGTCAAGAAAAGGAAAATTGGTTCCAAGGCTAATGATTCCACTGCTGAAAATGAAGGTAAATCTTCTAGACAAAGATCTTGGACTTGGGATCATTTTACAAAGAATAATGATAAATCAAATCCTAGAGCCTTCTGTAATTGGTGTGGGAAAAGCTATGCATGTGACACACATAAAAATGGTACTAAAAATCTTTCTAACCATTTAGAACAACAGTGTAAGAAGTTTCCTAGGGAACATTTTGATGCTACTCAAAAAACACTTTCTCTTCAACCATTAAAAAAGGAAGAAGGGAAAGGAACCGGTAGTTCTCTTGTTGGTATCGGCTTTGATGCGGATGCTTGTAGAAAAGCCCTAGCTAGGATGATAATTGTAGACGAGCTACCTTTTAAGTTTGTTGAGGGGGAGGGATTTCGCTACTTCATGAGTATTGTGCAGCCTAGACTCTCAATTCTGAGTAGGATCACAATTGCTAGGGAATGTTGGGGCCTTTACACTGCTGAGAAACATAAAGTGAAAAGCATATTTTCGCAATCTAGCCAAGGCGTGTGCCTAACTACAGATTGTTGGACTTCAGTTCAAAATTTGAATTACCTATGTCTTACTGTGCATTTTATTGATAATGATTGGAAGTTGCATAAACGGATTCTTAATTTTTGTCCAATTAAGGATCACAAAGGAGAGACAATAGGTAAAAAAATTGAAAAATGTCTAGAGAGTTGGTTCATAGGTAGAGTTTTCACCATCACAGTTGACAATGCTTCCTCAAATGATGTTGCTATTGCTTATTTAAAAGATAGAATGGAGGAGTGGAATTCACATCCCTTAAGAGGAGAGCATATGCATGTGAGGTGTTGCGCACATATCATGAATCTCGTGGTTGGTGATGGGTTGAAAGACTTTCATGAGTCAATCAACAAAATTAGGAGTGCGGTTAGACATGTTCGTGCATCTCCGAGTCGAATGGATAAGTTTAAAAAATATAGCAAGGAAGCTAGAGTACAAGACGAGTCAAGTGTGCAATTGAATGTTCCCACTAGGTGGAACTCCACTTTTATTATGCTTGAAAGTGCACTGAAGTTTCAGAAGGGTTTTAAGAGAATGAGTGATAAAAATAATGAATTTAAAAGTATGCATGGTGGGAAGTTGAATTGGTTCTTTTATGTAATAGAAGTTGTTTTTTTTACCCCTATCATGGATTTTGAATTGGTTCTTTTATGTAATAGAAGTTGTTTTTTTTACCCTTGAGAATTAATGCAAAAGTACCATTCTTAATTGGTCATCGAATGTAATACATTACATTTTCGGCATTTTCCATCCACGTTTAACAAGAGAGACCAAAACGAAAATGTTTTGTAAATGCATGGACCAAAACCAAAATGTTCTGTAAATGCAGGGGCCAAAACTAAAACTTTTTTTTTTTTTTTACAAGAAGCAATTTCAAAAACGTCAATATTTATAGTGACCGTTTTGGTATTTAAGCCTTTTTAAATTATTAAGTAACCGGTATGATCTAATCTTAACGGTTTTAAAAATAATGAGATTATGAACTAGATCATAAAGCCATAATCTTAAAATTTTAAAATCAGACTAGATCACGAGATCAGATCGAACCACATTTTTCAATCTCATCCGATTTGAGTGGTCTCATGGTGTAAGATCGGATTACTTACACCACTGTTAACTTTAATTGATATGGCGCATAATTTCCACCCAATACCATAACGCTGTCTTAATAGACACCACACAAGATCATTGGTCACGGGTTCACTAGCGCTCAATCAATCAAAACCAATTATTGCTCTGTCCAGCTGGCCCATATATAGTTGAAGTTCCAGGCCAATCGAATTGGTCCACCACCATAGTAGACTTTATTAGGGGCACATTGGTATTATTCCCAATTTCCAACATGTAATTTTAATATTTTTAATTTATTTTAAATTATTACTCCCTCCGTCTCTAAATATAAAATCTTCTGGACACTTTTATTTGTCCCTATTTATAAAGCCTCATACCAATTTTCAATGATCATTAATTACTTTTTTTCCTCAAACACCCCTATTTATTTAACACTTTTTAGATTCCCAATAATATTAATAAGGGTAATTTTGAAATTACATATCAAAAGTTCACATTTCCAATACAATTAACTAAATTATTCCACTTTCTTAATGTACGTGGAATCCCCCAAAGAAGCTTTATATTTAGGGACGGAGGGAGTATTAACTTTAAAAATTCAATGGTGTTTTAATTAATTATTTTAACTTTAACATTACATTTATTATGTTGAAATATGTAAAATGAATAATAATAATTAATATAGTATGAGAATATTGTAATATGTTGAAAATTGAAATATTAATTGAATTTTTTAATCTATGTGAAATTTATAAAACGATAAATAAATTGAAACTGAAGAAGTAGTGAAAGAACGTTATTTAAAAAAAAAAAAACTATTATAAAAATGTGGATTTTTTCCATGATTAAGAATAAATATAAAAAAGTAGATATTTTTTTTTAAAATTAATACAATTACATCTCTCAATGCATATATTTATTTAATAAACTTTATTTATTTTTCATCAGTATTTATAAGATTGATGTTAAAAAAACCGAAAATAAAATATTTACAATCTTTTATAGCTTGTTTGTTTTTGCGTCAAAATAGTGAAACGCGCATTTTGGACGCAGAAATAGGTTGGAGTTGCTTCTGTTAAACGTGGAAATTTGGTACAACGCAAGTTTTGGACACAGTACCAAACACACCCTTAGCAGGCCAGTCAAGTCAATGCTTTATACTGCCATTATCATCCGCTAGCGTATAAGGTTAATCTTAATCATGTTTTAACAAAAATAACAATGCATTTTTACGTTCAGTTTCGTGTGTGAACTGAGCAAAGACATGTGCAATTTCATGTTTGGAGTCATCTAGATAATTCATGTTGGAAACCAACAAACGGATTAACAATTTACTAGAGGGGGTGGATAATAAATGGAAGTAACTATACCAATTTTTCGAATGTAAATGAAACAGATTAAAGCGGAAGCATATATTAACAAAAACCATGATCTAATCGATTAGAGTTCAGCACTATGTTTTAATCAATTAGAATATAGTCTAATCGATTAGACCGTACACAACTCAAAGAAAAATACGAATCTAAGCGCAACGCATACGAATGAATAAGCACGAAACAAGGCAGCAACAACTAACAGATAATGATTGAATAAAGCAGAGATAACGAAAACAGTCAAAGAGATGAACACCAGGAATTTTATACTGGTTCACTCTCAAACCTTGAGAGCTACGTCCAGTCCTCCTTTCCGAATTGGGAGATTTGCTATTAATCAAATTTTTAGAAATACAAAGGATTACTTGAATGAACCTCACTCAACCTAACCCTTCCAAGAGAGTACAAAAACTCTTGGATTCTACCCCAATTTGATTCCAGTAGGAAGTACCTCTTCCAAAGCCTCCTTGAAACCTTCAAGTAGCTCCACCGGGCGAAGAACCTCTTCGTCTTGTGCTTAGGAACCTCCTAAGGCTTCAATTCACCTAAGAACCTCTTAGGCTAGCTTGGAAACCTTCCAAGACTTCTTTACAACAAGGAATGAATGGATAAAACTCAGCAACTCACTCAATCTAACAAGAATAACATATATGAACAATTGAGAGAGTATGAATATGCACTTGAGAGAGTATAAATTCGTGTATAGCTTTGATATGCTTGTGTCTGTTGAAAACAAGGCTATTGAGCTTCAATTTATAGGCAAGGAAATCAGAGGAGCCAAGGAGGAGCCTCTGATTTTATTGCCCCAACGTTCACCCACGAATTCCTCCAAGAAATCAGCAAAAACGTGTTTCTTATTTTCAGATCTGGTGTCGATCTAATCGATTAGAGGAAAGTGTTAATCGATTATGTTAACGATTAGACAAAAGTTCTAGTCTATTAGACTGCTGACATTTTTGCAAAAATGACTTTTCTGATTTGTTTTTCATTGATTGTTTTTATTTCTCTCAAGTGTTTATCACTTATTAATCTCAATCAATAATTCATATTAATTATTCTAAATTAGATAGAGGTTAATATCCTAATTCTACCATCGACACTCATAAAGATAGAATAATTAAAATTACAATGAGAGTGAATAAAATAGACTAGATTGCTTCTTGTTTGTTTGATGTTGTTGATCTTCAAGGCAAATGACGTCATCAAAACAACTTGTTGATTTATTTGTCTTCATCAAAACCTTTTTGATCTACAACTAATCCATACTACCAAACAGAATGTAAGAATTGAGAGCGCAAAAAATAAATAAATAAATAATGAAAGAAAGTAACTTGAGATTAGAAATTCTTCCCAGGACAACTAGATAAGATTAATCATGAGTAATATGTCAGATTGATCCTTGATTTTGAGGACATTGTTCAAATTAGTCATTGAAATTATCGAAAATTTCAAATTAGTCCCTGAAATATAAACACGTTAGTCATATTAGTCCATGACGTTAATGATCCATAAAATCAGGGATTATTTTGATCGGTTTCGACAATCTCGGGGATTAATTTTATCGATACTCAATAGTCTTTGTTTATTTTTTATTTTTTGCCAAAACGACGTCATTTTGACAATTCCGTTAGTTCATGTTAAGAATTACCGATGGTCATTAACGTCAGGATCAATAGAACTGACGTGTTCCTATTTCATGGACCAATTTAAAATTTCGAAAATCTCAGAAATTAAATTGATTGATGCACACAAAGTCAAGTACCAATATGACATATTACTGGATAATCAATCATACCATTCAAGAACTCTGGATTAACTTAGTTATCAGCCAAATTGTTGGGTGGACTTTGGCTCCCAATCTCTGTCAAGAAAGGCCATGATGGCACGCTGACCCTTGTGTCACATCTGGTATCACCTTCACCACAATACCCGTAATGACAGCAGCATAATGTCAGGATGTTGAGTGTGAATGTGTGATAAAAATTAGGAAGATTATTGTACCTTTTTATAAAAAATATAGTATAATTATTAATTATTTTAAATAACTAAATAGTAATAATTTTTTTTATTAATTTGTTTTCTTGAATAATGTTCTTGTTATTATGATTATGTCACTTGCATGACCTTAATAAGTAATACTCCATTTCTTGTTACTATTTTTTTAATATAGTTTTGTATTCATCATTCACAATCAAGCAATAAAATGAATTAAATTTTTTTTATTAATTTTTTATTTTTTCTTCCTCTAATGTCTTAAGATTGACCATCTCTGATTGTGAACTTTATCATTATTGCTAAGAATCTCAGTCTATCAGATAACTTCAGCGCACACCCACAAATTTGAGCACCCACATTTTTATGGACCACCATATCGTTATCATCACATAGGCCATCACTAGTAACTTGTTTCCCATATTCACCGGGTGGAGAAAGTTTTATTAAAGTTGTAAGTGAGATTAAACTTTTACGATGTAAAAAAGTTTAAGTGAGTTGGAGGTTTAAACTTGTTAAGGTCAGGGTAGGTTTTATGATTTAAAAAGTATTTACAAATATGTTTACACATTATCCACCAATACTATACCGTTTTCTCTTCATTAGAATTTGAACCTAAGATTTCTCATATTAACTTCAAACTTAATTCTTACCAACTGAATTAACCATCGGTTGTTGGTGAGTTTAAACTTTTGATGAGAAAAATTGAGAGCTAAGATATGAGTAGAGTAATATAGTTATCACATACAACATTTATTAATGGAGTAGTTGAGTAATTGAAAATGAGGGTCATATCAAAAAAGTTTTTTAAATAGTCTTTCATTAATGATTGGAGAGAGTGTTTGACGAAATACGACATTCATAGCAGAGTCTGGTGAAGAGTCTCAAGTTTAGATTTTCTCCTAGACTCTCTCCAGACTATGCTAATCTTCAAAATCTGGTGAAGAGTCTTAAGTTGAGTCTGTAAAATAACAGACTTAACTTAAGACTCTGTGAGACCCGTTTTTTGTTGTTTTCTTCCTTTTTTTACTTTATTTATAATACCCTAATAAATAAATAATAATAAATTAATAATAAATAATAATAATTACAAATAATAATAATAATAACATTTTTTAAAAAACAAAAATAATATTTTTAAATATATATATTTTTTCTTTTATTCTTAAATATTTTGTCTTGTTATTAAAAATAAATAGTCTATTTTTTTTATAAATTTTGCGAAAATTAAATACACTCAAATAATTTTATTAAATACTTGTGAAATTAGTTATTTTTGCTTAAAAATAAGATCGAAAGAAGTACATATTTTATATTTAAATAAATAAATAATAAATAATTTAAAATTAAAAATAATTGTTGTTTCTAGTATGCAACGGTCCACTGTCTAGTTATATAGCACATGTTTATAATAAATAAATAAATAATGGAGCATTTGTATCAACATTTTGGAGGACAACAAGGAAGCGTTAATTAAATTATAATAATTTGAATTATATTGTATTTTTTATGTAATTTATAATTTTTAGTAGGTACATTTAATTATTGTAATGTTAACTTTGATTTAATTTTAATATTTAAATATTATTTGGGATTATTTTTATAAATTCTACGTAATTAATATTATTGAAATTGTATTACAAAAACATTATTGAAATAAAATTGTGTACAAAAGTACATGATGATGTAATGTCGATGCATGTTTGGTGAGTCTGGTGTTAAAACTTTGTTGTGGTGGACATTATGAAAAGTCTGAAATTGAGTCTGATAGCTGAATGATGATGTGTCAGAGTCTGATGAGTCTTAACTTAAGACTCTGTTGTGGATGCCCAGGGATGGCAAGTAAAAGCGCTCTGCATCGCTCTTGCCCATACTTTGTTTAATTAGACATATATTTAATATTTTTTAATTATAAATACATTTTAAAAAAATATTTATGTCCAGAAGATGTATTCTTCACAACCATTAAAATAAAAAGAGACCACTTGTGGGGAATATTTGACAATTCTTTACACATTGAATGAGGGTGTTTTAAATATATTCTTAATTATTTAAGCTCTAAAAGTTGAGACTTAGAAATTAAATAAAATATTTTTCATTAAAAACTAAAATTTATAAGATTTTAAGAAATAGTGAATTTATATTTCAAATGCTTATTTTTTATTTTTTGACTTTTTCATATCCTACCTTTTGAGCAAATCCTTATTTCAAAACCATTATAAGAGTTGGATTGTTTTTCCACGAGAGGCATAACAAATAAGGTAGCTTTCAAGTTGCAATTTTTGGCCTCCATAGCAAAACATGGAAAGAAGAGTGGCAATTATTGGGGCTGGACTCAGTGGCCTTATTGCATGCAAATACATTCTAGAGAAGGGTTTTCATCCAATTGTGTTTGAAGCTGAGGATGGAGTAGGAGGAGTGTGGAGACATACTATTGCTTCTACCAAGCTCCAAAGCCATAGAAAAGCCTGGGAGTTTTTAGATTTTCCATGGCCTTCTTCAGTACAAGACGCGTTTCCAAATCACCAGCAAGTTCTTGATTACCTGAACTCCTATGCTGAACATTTTGGCATCATTCCTTGCATTAGATTCAACTCCAAAGTCATTGATATAGATTATGTTGGAGAGACTAATGAAGAAATGAAGTCATGGGATTTGTGGGGTGGTAATGGTAGGCCCTTTGGCTCTAAGGGGACTTGGCATATTACCGTGCAAGATACCAATAATTCTTCCATCGAGGTATGTATACATTTTTTTTTTTTTTTTAATTATTAGGAAATTTTTCTTGACAGTAATAAATAAAACTAGCGTAAGCAATTGTACAGATAGTTTGTAAGTTATATGGATAAGTATACTTATCCTTTATCTATACTCATTGCTTAAATCTAAAGCTAATATGGATTTAAGCCATTGGATGACTAAGATTGATGGATGGGAGCATGGTGTATGTATACACCTGGTTAAGTTGAGTGCACCATAGAAAATGGTCATATGTAGTTTTTTTTTAAGAAATGATAAATTCTTCTAAAAATAATGACTTTTTTTTAAAAAAATTTAACACAGATTTACTTAGAATATTTTTTACACATATTCGTACATAGATTTATTAGAATATGTCAATTTTGAATACAGTTTTTACTCAATATAGTTTTTTTTTTTAGAATAGAGAGTAAAAAAAAATTAATCCAATTTATAAAAATGAGTGCATATCACCAAAGAAGAATATACATTGAAAACAAGGAAAAAAATTTTAACCTCTCTCAAGGAGTACATAATAAAAATTAAAAAAAAATCGGAATAAAAAAATATATATATTTGTGAAAAGGAAAATACATAGGATATTTAAAAAAAATTTAAAAAAAATAAAAAAAAATCTACAAGGGCTGAGAATTTTGCATTGAAAATTAGAAATGAAATCTATATTAAGGACAAAAATAGTATTCAAAAAATTGTGATTAATGTATTTTTTAAGGTTATTATTTTAGGAGAATTTATCATTAAAAAAACAGTTTACCAAAATAAAAATTACAGATGACCATTTTCTATGGTGCACTCAACTTAACCAGGTGTATACATATACCATGCTCTCATCCATCAATCTCAGCCGTCCAATGGCTTAAATGAACATTGACCTTAGATTTAGACAATGAATATCTGTACTCATCCACAAAAGATGAGTAATGTATAATGACCCAATTTATATACATCAGTCATCATCTTTATATTTTTCTATTTGTATCGGTACATTCTTTTTTCTTTCCTTCTTATATTTATGAGCTAGAGTCCAAATTTGATATCATGGTGTGTGCGTTTTACATTTTTGATTTCAGAAATGCTAAATATTACAAATTCATTTCCATCAAACGACATACGAATATGCGGTTATGTAAAAAAGAATCATATGTTTTAATGTTAGATCACTCACAAAAGTTCATTCCTCCTAAATTTCACACTTTAAATGAGTCATTTATAGATATAAGGGTTGCGTTAGGAATCAAAATCATCATTCACATACATGAGCCAAAAGTCATTTATTAAAACTTAAGCCAATCATCCCTTATAGCCTAACTTTTATTTAGGATGAAGTTAAACTTAATTATTCTAACTTAGTTTATTAAATCCACTACTAATATGGCATTTTTTTTAGTGTGTTATATGTTTTTTTAATTCAAATATGTCCTTAAGTTATTTGAATTTTTTTTAATAAATACTTAAACTTTAAAAATTTTGAAATGAGTTCTCGAACTTTAAATCATAACTACTTTTATCCTCAATTTTAAGATTTTGAATAGCATTCTTGAACCTTGAAATCATTTAGTTGACAATTTAATTTTTATTTAATTTGTTTTTCCTAAATGGTGTATTTTTTAAAAAATTATAGTTTAATTGATTTTAATTTTAATTTGTTCCTTAAAAATGAAACCTCGATAGATGTTTAACTTTTTTTCTTAAAAAGAAAATTCATCGTCATCGTTGTGTAGAGCTCGCGACTTCCAACTCATCCATAATTCCTTAAAAAAAATATTTAAAAAATATTGAGGTGGATTAAATACTATCATCTTAATAAACAATGTTGTCTTTCGCTACCTTTAAATACATTAAGTTGATTGTTTATATGGTCAGGTATTTAAAGCTGAGTTTGTCATTCTTTGCCTTGGAAAATTTAGTGGTGTCCCTAATATTCCTGAGTTTCCTCCTGGACAAGGCCCAGAAGTATTTAACGGACAAGTTATGCATTCCATGAAATACTCTGCTATGGACAAGGAGTCTGCTGCTAAATTGATCAAAAGTAACAAAGTCACGATAATAGGTTCACAAAAATCTGCTATTGATATTGCTGTTGAATGTGCAAATGCAAACGGTGAGAATATTATTTTAAATTTTTTAGAGTATCTTATTTTTTTATATTGACAATTTTTTTGTTGAAGGGGAAAAAAATGCAATCACTTGGATTTAAACTTAGGACGTGATACTTGATGTTCTGTCGCTCTACCAACTAAATTGACACTTTGGGACTCTGAAAAATTTGAATAAATGAGCTCACTTTTCACTTTTATTTCTTTATTTGTCTTTCAGCAATAATTAAAGATATCTCTTTTTATTTTTGTTGCAAGATAACTCTTTTGAATTTTTAAGAACCATAATAGAAGAGGAAGTTTGCTTTAAAATTATTTTTCTATGTGGTTTGCAATTAAGTTAGAATTGGGTCATATATCCTAAAATAACCATTAACTAATCTCTGCGCATGTGCATGAACTCAAGTTTATCTTATCTCAATACACAAATGTATTGCTTTTGAATACATGAATGTATGCATATTAACAATCATAATGTTTTAATCCCTTGATTCCTTTTTATTGTAGTCAAGCATCCTTGTACAATAATCGCAAGGACCATACATTGGTATGTCCCGGCAGATGTTAGCGGTTGGGGCATAAGTCTTACATTCTTATATTTTAATCGTTTTGCTGAGTTTATATCTCACAATCCTGAAAAACCCTTCCTACGAAGCCTTGTGGGTACTTTGCTTTCACCGCTGGTAACTTCTATGCCAAAAATAGTTTCATATCATATCCTACAACTACTTGTAAAAAAATATATTTTCATAACACGTAACACTGCTTTTTATTTCAGAGATGGGGAATTTCTAAACTAGTTGAGTCATCTCTAAGATGGAAGTTGCCAATGAAGAAGTATGGACTGGTACCTAATCACAGTTTTCTTCACGAATTCTTTACATGCAAGGTTGCATTACTTCCTGAAAATTTTTATGACAAAATAAAAGAAGGATCCATCGTTATAAAGAAATCGCAAAGCTTTAGCTTCTGTAAAGAAGGTTTGATCATTAATGGAGAAGCTAAACCCCTAGAAACAAATCTTGTAATTCTCGCTACAGGATTTAAAAGTAAGCAAAAACTCATAGACATATTCAGATCACCTATCTTCCAAAAAGACATCAATGGGTCACCAACCTCTAGTATTTCCCTCTACAGGTCAGTGTTCGTTTGTTTCATTTTCCTTACTCTAAAACAAGCTAAGGCTTTAATATATTTTACCTTTAAAATAAGATCATTTTGTTTTTATTTAGTTCCTAAAAGAAAATTTGTCACAATAACCTACATTATTTTCATTTTGTCTTTGACATTATCATAAATCGTTTAAGTAATGATGTTACATCTCACATAAGTGACATATCATCACTAAATGGATTTGAACTAACAAAAAGATAAAAATCTAAGGCTTAAATATATTCTTGATTTCTGTAAATAAAGTGAATTTTGATTTCAATCATTATACTTTTTTTACTTTGGTTTTGCTTCTTCTATTTTTCAAAATTTTTGTTTTAGTATCAGTCGATGCCATGTCAACACCGCAATTGGCCATGTTTGCAATTAATATGACACATGTCATATGCTAGTGTTAGCATCGTCATCACTAGGGCTTAAAACCAAAATTTCCAAAATAAGTTACCAAAACCAAAGAAAAAAGTATAAGGATTGAAATCAAAACTCACTACATTTATAGGGACCAAAAACATATTTAAACAAAAATCTAAATAAACTAAGTTGTAGGAATTCAATAATTATTTTTTCCAAGGACTAAAATCAAATGAACCTTATATTGGGACGAAAAACATATTTTAAGCCTAAGAATAAAATGTTATTTTAAAATATACGAGTTGTGATCTTCACCAAAGATAATGTATATTTGACCACTTCAGGCAAATAATTCATCCCCGAATCCCACAACTGGCGATAGTAGGGTACACTGAGGATGCAACAACTGTTTTTTCCATTGAAATGAGATGCTTGTGGCTAGCACATTTTTTAGATGGGGCAATTGAACTACCTAATATAAGAGAGATGGAGAAAGATGCCAAAGTGTGGGAAGATCGTATAAGAAGGCAATCATGCATTGCAAGTTCTGGTATATGGTATAATGATCAACTTTGTAAGGACATGGGATTTAATTCAAGAAGGAAGAAGAGTTTTTTTGTAGAGCTTTTTGAACCATATAGCCCATCTGATTATATTGAACTTACCCGTAAATGAGACTCAAAATGACTATGATCCCTTAAGTGGCAAATTCGTAGTTATTTTAGGCAAAATAAATAATTTGGAAGTGTTTGTATTCTTTCTTTAACTTTCACATCTTTCTGCTTGGACAAACAAAAAGAAACAATAATAAGGAGAAATTGTGGACTCTTCTTTATTTTTTCAAAAACAATGTTTTATATTGTTCATAATAATTTTTTCTTTTGAATTCATTAAAGTTATCAAATTTTTCATTTTCAAAGTAGTTGAAATTTTCCTTTATCGTTATCGAGGGAGAATCTTGGCACAAAGATATCCTATCTTGTAACATAGAGATCATATTATACATTTGTTAGAATTGACCTCAAACCTCGAGAGGAAGGGTGAATCGAGTTTTATTAAATTATTGAAAATTACTCGAATGTTATGAAAAATTGTTTTAGGAGAGATTAAACCTTTGTTACGTGAAGGCGATGCAATAAAAATGTATATAATGAAAGAGTCGCGCAGAAAAAATTTAAACAAAATATTGCGGAAAATAAAGAGATAAGGGACACTACAAGAAAAACCCTTTATTGCAAAAACAAAAGTCGTTGCAAAAACATTTTCTAGTCTTTGTTGGTAAAGCCAATACAAAAGGGTATAGCAACGACTTTTTTCGTTGTTATAAAAGAACGGTTTTCAGCAACGACATGGGTCGTTGCAAAACAGGTTCGCAATGATACAGGTCATCTATTCCGCAACAACATTGTTGTTGCAAAACACCTTTTGGCTTCCATAACGGCAATGTCGTTGCAAAAACATTTTGCTTTTGAAACAACACAATTGTCGTTGCAATAGCCTTTGCTTTATTAAAAAAAATATTTAACCAAATATATCTATTTTATGCTTCAAATTCTGAAGTATTTTTAATTCGGTTACAAAACTACTAAATTTATAACACATACATTAAATAAAAAATCATTCAATTATTGTAAATTGTGTTTATTACAAGAGTGCAAGACACAAAATAATAACATATATATGATATACAAAATCTCTAATATCCTTTGCACTCTAATCCACCTCCTTAAGCAACACCAATTATTCATCTTTGCTTGGTTTGTTGTATGCTCAGAACCTGAAATTCATAAGTCCAATCAAGTTATAACTATAGTTAATATATATATATATATATATACACACACACACACACATTCATAGACACACATATATAGACACATTTAAACATAGCTAAGAAAATTCTAAAGCTCTAAATCAAATTTTACTAAATATATCAGGATGCTAAAATCCATCAAGTTTTCGTTCACCCACAAAATAAATAAGAAAATATTACAAGCACTCACATCAACTGCTGCTTTTTAAGGGCTATGCAATTTCTGTATATAAGAAACAATGTTTATGTGAATGACAAACCTTATCTGCAAAATTTAATTTCTTCTGTACATGAGAAACTCATTAATATTGATGCTCTTGCAAGAAAGTAACAGCCCACTAGAAAACAAGCATAACTGCTTTTGAATCCCAGAAAGTTTGATAATACAGAAGGGCGTGAACTTCTTAAGTACCTATACAGAATAACATAAGGAGCAACTACATTGCAATGGACACGAAAATGCGAGGCTCCATCCTTCCCGAACCATCATGAAAAGCTCATCAATTACGACTACGAGATCACTTAACCTCTAAGTGGAATTAAGAATAGTTTATGCACCTATTTTTTTTATAAGAAAAAAAGTTTCATTCCAAAGAAGCTAAAAGTACAAGTTGTACTTCAGCAAGAACAATTTGTTACAATTGATTAGAATAGACTATATTGCTATAACACAAGTATTTGGAAAATATGAAAACTGCAATGTTCCACTCCCCACCTAGATTAAAATACACAACAAAAGTACAGAGTAGAGCATATCAGTACACACCAAACCACCCCAATGTAACACCCCAATTTGGATTTAGAATTTTCACCAAAAAATTGCGCCATTTTTTTAAAATAATAATAAACATTTCCAAAGTCAGTTCATTTAATTTCTTTTACAAAAAGGTTTTCATACAACAATTTGATTCATTTGTTTACAAAAATGATTTGATGCTCAAACTCGCGTCATAAAAATTCTATTTCCAAAAAGAGATGTTATCCTCCAACACATTTCCAAAAACTCATTTTCTCAATGTCATATTTTTGCGGAAAACAGTTTAATCACTTTAGGAACATAATATGTAACCAAAATAACTTCTTTCATATTATTTAAAATAATCATTTATTACATAAGGGGTTACATTCGGGATAGAGTAATCATGTCCTACTCATCTAAGGATGGAATACAAAACAAGAACTATTCAATCTTAGACTACTAGTCTTCATTGCTATTCTTCACCATCAGTGTCTTGAAAGATTCCTCGGTTGCCGCTTTTGCATGCTCCATCTTGCGATCATCTTCCAACTCAAGCAACTACGACTTGAAAAACTACTTGGTCTGACATCTGTGAGCATTGTTCCCCGATGTCCACAGAAAAGGAAAGAAGAGAGAGAGTTAGCGATCAGAACGAATAAGTTCGTCGACGGCATGGACTTATACCATGGATCGCACTAGAACCAAACACATACAACATAACATTATAACCTCTTCTCTTCCAAATAACATCATATTATTACAACTTTATCCTCTTTACAACTTTTATCCATACGACTTTATCACATAACTTAATATTATTCTTTTAAATATTTCATACTCATAATCTTTCCACTAAGTATTTTCACAACCATCAATGATCTAGGGAGGGAAATCATTGAGGTAAGGGTAGATTAGCACACACGATACATCTCCTCCTCCAATATCCAACCGCAACCTAGTTCGGAAAGCAGATGGGACGCACAGAAATCCTAACCACACAAGCATCGAAGTCAAAGGGTACGTACCAACAAGGAAAACATAGTAAACAACTCGAGATCCGCCATGTTGGAACCATCAATATGGCCAACCGCCATGATCGTCGTAAGAAAATCAGTGACTTTTAGCCTTGTTCAGATTCCCTCTACACCATCTAGTATTTGCTCAAGGGGGTGACAGCTCTATCCCTAGTTCCGGTTGTAGTCCTTGCTACGATCAATGCCCGACAAGTGACCTTGACCATTGTAACTTCATCCTGCCTAGGGAAGCGCTCTTAGGCTTCTTGACGAGTCACCGTCCTTGCCCTCCCCTATCACAATTAACTCCTGAGTATCCGTAGATAAACAGGGTGTCTTTCCTCTCCACTACTTCACTCTCAACGCGTAGTTAGAAAGGATTTAAGCTTAGAGTCTTTTAAATCTTTTCAGTCTTTTATTAAACCTAAGTTTGGTCGACCCATTCTAAGTCGTTCTTCTAACGGGTCTCGACCTCTAAGGGACCACAGCAAACGCCTCCCTATCGTACAGTGGAATCCACAAGACATGAACCACGACAAAGTCATTCACGTGGCCAGTCACTTAAAGGGAAAATAAAACTTAGTCATTGTGCCGCTTGCACCATCACTGTACACTAATAACGATTCCACCATTTCATAAAATTCATTAATCTTTATCATATTTTCTTTTCATAACATAATTACATAATACCAAGTCCTTTCCATAGGAACAATTATTTCAACATATCCAATAATCTCGATCATATCCTTCAATCACCATTTCTCAATTATACAATTTTTATCGATACTTCATCACATAATTTATCATTATTTTTTTCAAAGCCATATAAACAGAAAAATATATCATAACCAAATAAAATCAGACAATCAACAACAGTTACTGTCGCAACGCAGGACGACTAAACACACCACAACCAATTGTCGTCTCGTATATTGACAGATAACTTAGGATTCCGACCTTTGCGATGGTCGAAATCGTCCTAATGTTACCATGGTGCCATTGTGTCTTAAGATGGCTACTCTCTCACCTCGAGATGCAGCTAATAACTCGCGTCAGCTTGATTCACAGTTGCGCTATTTGTTTCCAAATGCAGACCTTTAATCAAACCATATTTACAAAAATAGCTCTATAAATATCTATACCAACTTAAAATTAAAATTACTATAACTTTTGGACAAACACTATTTTCTTAAAAATCCTTGACGTCTTGAAAATATATAAACTCTTAGAAAATAAATTACTCCTTAAAAATCAAAACCTTTTTGAAAATCAAACACAGACTACTTGTAACATCCCAAAATTTAAATTCCAAGTTAATTAGGAAAGCCTAAGCTAGAACTTATGATAAGAACCATAGGAAAACCATGGATAGGAGTTAAGGGTAGTGTCTTAGAGTTAGAATTTGTCAAAATGAGAGTTTTCAGAGGAGTAATCGATTACCTGCAGGGTGTAATCGATTACATGCTCTCTGGTGAAATCATACAAAAGTTGCATTAAAAGTAATGGATTACTTAGGCAAAGTAATCGATTACTTGGGCAAAGTAATGGATTACTTAGGCAAAGTAATCGATTACCAGTGCTCTGGTGATTGTATGATGCTGCAAAAGTAATCGATTAATTGGAGGAAGTAATCGATTATTTTGGCAAAGTAATGGATTACTTTGAGGAAGTAATCGATTACTTTAGATCTGATGCAGAAAAAAAATAAAGTAAGGGGCAGAAACGTAATTTCCACCCCCTTATCTTCTTATTTCAGCCACACACCCTCCTCCCTTATCATTTGCTCGACCTCCTCTCTCTCTCTTCCTCTCTTTCTCTCTTCTTCTCCCTCTCATACGCATTTTCTTCCCCTCTTCCACCCAAACCATCAACAAATCTCCACCAACACCCATTAATACCCAAACTCCCACCTTCAATCCTCCTTCCATGGTGACCCATCTTCTACCTCACACCTTCTTCTTAATTCTTTCTCTCTCCTTCATGGATCTCTCCTCCTCCATGAACTCACACCATATCCAACCCCAAACACCCAAAAACTCCATTTCCAAGACTCACCCATGGATCTAAACTTTATTTTGGGTTAGATCCTACACATAAACACTTCCCCCTTCTTGATTTCGAACCTCCCCTCTCCTTTCATGGTGTCTCTCTCTCCTAGGGCTTCTTTCTCTCTCCTCCAATCTTGAAGAATGGTGTGGAGATCGGTCTAGTGGCTTGGAGTCAAGGTAGAATTGGAGATCCTTGGAGCTTTGTGTGGGCTCTCTCCCTCTCTAAGGTAAGGGGAGTCTCTTTTCCACACCTTGAGTTAGGGATAGTTGGGGTATATAATAGGACTTGGGTTAAGTAGTAGAATTGGGTTGTGGATAGCAAAATAGCACCGGAATAGAATTGGTTTAAGGATGTTGAATGTACTATGGTTTTAATTTAAATATTTAATTGATTTGAATGTGGTAAAATCCCTTGTGAATGTTGGTATCGTAGGAAGTGAAGAACCCTAGGGAGTTGACTTATCTTATAATACTCTGAGGCATACCTGAGTATGTCGAGTCGATTGATGTTAATTGTTGTCTGATAAAAGTACTATGTCCACTGCATGAGTGATGATGTGTTATACATGAATTTTTAATGATATAGTTATGGAATGAACTGGCAAAGGTATAAATGGGAATAAAATGACTACGTGTAACTAAAAGTATAATGTGATGCTAAATGTATGACAAGGCTGGATAATTTCTATAAATGCTAATTTTCAGAGGTGAATTGATATGTGAATACTTGGTCAATGGTTATTGTAGTGTCCTAGACACAATGTTCAGAGTATATCCCTAGCTCAAGGGTATGGAAGACCTAAGAGCTAGAAAACGGTCTGATATTACTGTGTGACTTCGTTGGTATGCTAGCTATCCAGTGGGGATAACTAGGGTTTCCCTAATCACGAGTGTGTGCTAGTGTCTGATTAGGGAGAGAGAACGTACCTGAGCCCCTAGCTGGAGACATCTATTTATAGGGGGAGCGGTGTTGTACCCTATGGGCCTGTACGGAGGTCCAGTAGGGCTGACGTGTCCCTTTATAGGATAAGGGATGAGTCATTCATCCTTATCCTGTTAGCGGTTAGTCTTATCTGGTTAGCGAGCTAGGCTCACGCGCCCTTAGCTTGGACTCTTTAAGGGAAGAGGTCCCTGTGCTCGGTCCAGAGTCGCTAGGGTGGGTCCTATGGCATGCGCTCGGCCCAAAGATGTGTGACCTGGTAGAATGAGTATTCCGGTCGGCCAGCGAGTATTCTGGTCGACCGAGGGTGTTTTAGGGTAGACTGAGGGTCGGTCTACCACATAAGCCCCCCAGCTTGGTAAGACTTTTTGAGTCTTGAGCCGAGCTGAGAGTTCTTCGTATGTGACCTTCAAGGTGCCGAGGGTTAAGCTCGGCAGGGGATAATGAGTTCAGGACAGCTCACGCTGCCTCGCTGTCCCATTGACTGACTGAAAGGACGTTTGGATGTCCTTCTCCTGACACGTGCTGCCTTGTGTCAGAGGGGTCATGATGGTGCATGTTGCCTTTTGGGTTTTCGAAATGTTTCATTCCAGTAATTGCGCGCCACGTGGCTTCTTCGTGGCTCGATGCAGTCTTTTGGGCTTTTGTAATTAGGCCCAAATTTTCAAACGTGGGGGGAAGTTACCTCTTGAACTTCAACTACTCTTTCTTTCTTTTTCCATACTTTCTTCCAAAACTTGGACTTCTGACATTCCTCCTCTTTCTGCAATTCGTCTCCTGGCCTTTTCTACTCCATCGTTCTTCTGCCAGTTTATCTTTGAAGCTTTTTGGCTTCTGTCTTCTTCAGTTCGCTCGTGCCAGTTTTCGTCCTCCATTCTCAGGTATTTTGCTTTCTGGTTTTGGTTTTGCTTCTGTTCTCTTTTTCTTTTTCTACTGGATTGTTGCTTCCTTAGGTTCTGGGTTTTTGGTTTTTTGGTTTTTGGTTTTTGTGTTGGCTAATTTTCTGGGTTGGTTTCTAGGTAAGTTAGATTTCATTATGAATATCAATTGGTCTCAGTATGAGGAGTGGTCTAGGATTCTGGGTTTGAGTGATCTTGAGGATTCTTCTCTTCATCTTCTTCTTCTTCCGATCTAGAGGTGCTGGATTCCTTACCCTCACCTTTCCGCCATCGCATGGCAGATCCGATGGCGGAGGTACCGTTATCAGTAGATTACCCTCAGAATTCCGAGGTGGAGGAAAGCAGGAAACTACTGTATCATGCGGCGGAAGAGTGAGCCCAAGTATCCCGCCGCCCTTCGAACCGTCCCTGGGAGAAACCCTTCTGGGGAAAAGCTGTTAGGGTTAGGGGAAGGTGTAGTAGGCTCGGCTATAGGACTAATAAACCTAGGGTTAGGCTGTTTAAGAATTTTGATTTTATAGATTCTGACGCCGAGTATTCCCTTTCCCCAGGTATGGTTCGACGGTGCGTCTCACATCCTCACGAGTTTCCTGTGCCTCCAAACTCTGGAGATTATGACTGGGTTGACTTGGAGGTGCTCGGTACCCCGTCGGCTTTAGTCAACAGCAATCTAAGTCATATCCGAGCTCACATACTCCCCTGCCCCACGGATGAAGCAGGGACGTCTTATGCAATTAACTCACCTGCAGCCAACGACCGAGTATGTACGGCGATCGCCGCGGATCGCAAAGAGTTTTTCATGTACGAAGAAGTTATTATTCGGCTGGGGGTGAAGATGCCCTTTTCTGACATAGAAATAGAGCTGTTGCATCGGTTGCGCTTGGCTCCTACCCAACTGCACCCTAGTGGTTGGGCCTTCATTCGGGCCTTTCAAAAGTTTTGTGAAGCTCAAAAGTTGACTTGCTCGCTCCGAGCATTTCTATGGTTGTACGTACCGCAAGTGAACGTCTTTGAGAAGGGGTCGTACAAGAGATTGTGGGTGTCGTTGAAAGCGCGCAATGGACATGCCCTTTTTGATAAGTTCACAGATTCATGGAAGACTTTCAAGCCTTTATACTTTAAGTATCAGTTCGTCGGAAATGGGGATTGTTGGTTTATGGAGGGTGATCAACCTCGGTTTCCCTTGTGTTGGTCGCCTGATTTTTTTAACCGTAATCCCAAACTCTACCAGTATCAGTATGAAACCGAGCTATCGGTAGCCGAGAGGATCACCTGTGGTACCTTCTTTTCCTACCTTAAGCGGAATGGTCCAGTAGACATCAGAAACATCATTATTTTTCCTCAAGAGCTTATAAAAGCCGAGCTTGGTACAAATATATATATGTGTTTTTTTTTAACACTTGGATTTTTGGTTTTGCAGAAAAAATGGCTAAGGAAAACAAGGCTGTTGCTCGCATGAAGGAGCTTGCAAAAGCAAAGGCAACTGCAGGGTCGGTTGGTTCTCGGAGCGGGGACGTTTCTTCGGAAGCCACTCGCTCGGTGACCGTTGCCGAGGCTTGTCCCTTTGAGGTTGAAGTGATGCAAGACGTCCAACCTTCGTCGGCTAAAGGGGTGGAAATTGCTACTGGGGTTCCCTTGGTTCAAGTTGTGGGGGAAAAGGAGGATGGGGAGGATCGAGTGCCCCTTGCCAAAAGGGCTAAATTGGATAAAGGCAAAGGTAAGGTTGTGGAGGTGGTGAAGACGAAGGTTGCCGACCTTCAAAGGACCAATCTATGGTTTGACATGTCAGACCCAGACGAGGAGAGTGTTTGGGCTAGGAAGCTGAATGAGAAGTTCATCGGTTTGGTTTATACGCCAAATGATGAAAAAAGGCTGTCGGATCAGACGGCAAGCACCTTAAGGTGTCATTGTGACCTTTTGGGCAGAAATATGTTGAGGGCTTCCAGTTACATGTTTCACTTGAGCAAAAATGCTGAGGATATCAGTGCCACCCTCTCGGCGGCAGAAAAGGAAAAAAAGAAAGCTGCTGCTGCTGAAACTAAAAATCTGCTAGGTCAAATCAAGCAAAGTGAGGTAAATCTCCTAGCTCTGACAGAAGCTAATGCCGAGCTTCAAAAAAGATTTGATGCTTCTGAGAGAGCTCGGGAGACTGCTCAAAAGGCCCTGGAGGAAACGGCGGGAAAGGATGCCGAGAAAGGTCGGTTGCTGCAAGCGGCCCAAGCAAAGTTGACTGAATATCGGCAAAGGCTTACCGAACTTGAAGGTGTTGAGGGTCGGCTGCAGAGCTCAGAGGTGGAGGTGAATAGGTTGCAAGGGGAACTGGCAAAGGCTCAGGGGGAACTGACCAAAGTTCATTGGAAGGCTTTAAAGCATAAAGTGCAGGCTCGCAAGAACCATTTCAACTGGGATCATTCTGCTGTTGATTCTTTCGTGAATGCTGTGAAACAGCTATTGTTCATGAACCCTGGGATCCGAGTGGTTGGGGCTAGTCCATACTATGGGGTTGATGGTGATTGGATGGTTGATTATTCCCATGATGACACTGAAGTGGATTTGTCAGCCTCCAACCTGCCGAATCCCCTTGACTTGGAGCAAGACGACGAAGAAGATTTTGATGGGTCGTCCATTGCTTTGTCCGAGGACGAGGATTAGCTCCTTTGAGATGTATTTTGCTATGTTATTTTGTAGTTTTTGAATTTCTTTCAAGTCTTTCCCTGGTCGGCTAGACCTAAACATTTCTTTTTGTAATATTGCACTGTAAGAAGTGAATCTCATTCTGCTTTTCATGTATTTTATCTCGTTATAGACTGTTGTTTAGATTTCGAATCTCCAACGTTTGGCCAAGGTGGGATCCTCGGTCCTCAGCTTGTGGAAACTGTAACGAGTTTTTAGCCGGGCATCTATTGAAGTACTTGTGATTGTTAGTTTGTATGTCCTTGTTAGAAGGTCATGTATAAACACCCAAGTTCGCCTCGGTGGCGAGCCGAGGGGAAATGGTTAGTACGTTAACAGTGAGAAGGTACGAGAGATAATTGAAACGAAAAAAAAAACTTCATTTTAATTTGCTTGGTCCGTTTGTAAACAGGAGTCAAATACAAAGGATAACTAAGATCAAATTTAAGATAAATGACAGGAATTTTAAATGACAGAATTTTAAATAACAGATTTTCAAATGACAGAATTTTGAAGCCAGGGTTGCAGCTTTGTAGAAAGCGCTGTGATTCCTACTTAGCTATAATAGGGCTTAAGCTTGGTGGCATTCCAAGAGTTGTTCAACTGTTGCTCGGATAGTGTTTCCAGTCTGTAGGCCCCCGAGCCTGTCTTTGAGATGACTCGGTAGGGACCTTCCCAGTTCCTTGCCAACTTCCCTTCTCTTGAATTTTTCAGTCCAATGTCCGCTCGTCTAAGGACCAGATCCCCCACAGCAAAGCTCCTCGGAACCACCCATTTGTTGTATTCTCGGGACTGCCTTTCCTTAGCTTTTTTCTCTCGGTTCGAGGCTATAAATCGGATTTCCTCGCTGAGGGTTAGCTCTTCCTTTAGCAAATCTTCGTTTACCTCTATTGGTTGCTCGGATATACGAAAGGTGGGGATCCGAGTTTCAATAGGTAGCAAGGCCTCACAACCATAGGTAAGTCGGAATGGGGTTTCTCCTGTTGAGGTATGTATGGTCGTTCTGATTGACCACAATACCTCGGGAAGGAGGTCAGCCCATGAACCTTCGGCATCCAACAATCTTTTCTTCAAACCGTCAATGATGGTTTTATTCGCAGCTTCAACCTGCCCGTTGGTTTGTGGGTGCTCGACTGATGAGAAGTGGTGGGTGATATGGAAGTGGTCGACAAGTTCCTGGAAAACCTTAGCAGTGAATTGAGTACCGTTGTCGGTGACCAAGGTGTGTGGGACACCGAAACGAGTGATGATTTGTCTGAGAAAGAACTTCTGAATCTTGGCGGAAGAGATTGTAGCCAATGCCTCGGCCTCAATCCACTTTGTGAAATAATCAACAGCGACTACTACAAACTTCAGTTGCCCCGGAGCTGTTTTGAATTTCCCAATGATATCCATACCCCACTGATAGAAGGGCCATGGTGCGATCATTGAGTGAAGATCCGTCGGGGGGCGTTGGAACACCTTTCCGTGAAGCTGACAGGACTCGCATTTTTTAACATGTTCCGAGGCGTCGCTGAGAAGTGTAGGCCAATAGTAGCCCGCTCGGAGCACTTTGCGAGCCAATGCTTTCGCACCTACATGGTGGCTCGAGATTCCCTCATGAACCTCGGCCAGTACCAGATCAGCTTCCGCTCGGTCCAGACACCTTAGCATCGGGGAGTCCATTCCCCGTTTGTACAAAATGTCGCCGACCATGTTGTATTGAGCCGCTTGCCTGACTATCTTCTTTCCTTGAGAGGGGTCGGTTGGTAGGATTTGGAATTGGAGATACTGCTTGATGGGGTCCATCCAGCTGGTGGTCAAAGATATGGCTAAGATAACACTCGGCTGATGGACAGTTTCTTGGACTAGGGTTTTGTTGTTCTCTGGCCCTTTAGTACTTGCGAGCTTTGACAGGATATCTGCTTGGCTGTTAGAAGACCTAGGGATGTGGGTGATAGAGAACTGGGGGAAGAGATCTATGAGGGTTTTGACTTGTTCTAGATATTTCTGGAGGATTGGTTCTTTGGCTTGGAACTCACCTTTAACTTGGGATACTACTAGCTGGGAATCACTGAAAACTTCTATTTCCGATGCCCCCATTTGATGGGCCATCCGCAAGCCGGCTATCACCGCCTCGTATTCTGCTTGGTTGTTCGAGGTGGGGAAGTCGAACTTGAGAGAATATTCCACACAAATGCCTGTTGCGCTTTCAAGGATTATCCCTGCTCCTGCCCCCTTATTGTGGCTGGAGCCATCAACATAAATCTTCCATGGTTGGGAGAGGCTGGAATAAGTAGAATCTGATAGCTCTGAAACAAAGTCTGCCAAAATTTGGGACTTGAGAGTTTTCCTTGGCTCGTAGGCGATGTCGAACTCTGATAGTTCAACAGACCAAGAGACCATCCTTCCTGCCAAGTCAGGTCGGTGGAGAACCTGCCTGATCGGCAGAGTTGTTTTGAGTACTATGGGGTGGTTCTGAAAGTACTGCCGGAGCCTCCTAGCAGCAACTACCAAAGCAAAGGCGATCTTTTCAATTTTGGAATATCTTATCTCAGGCCCTTGGAGGGCCTTGCTGACAAAGTAAATGGGACGCTCGGTTCTTGAGTCGTCTCTGACCAAGACCGAGCTAACAGATGTTTCACTCACGGATAAGTACAAAAACAGAGTTTCCCCTTCCCGTGGACTGGTGAGGACGGGAGGGGCCGAGAGGTATTGCTTGAGTTCTGCAAACGCTTGTTCGCAAGAGTCATTCCAATGAAAATTCTTGTTTTTTCTGAGCAGTTGGTACCATGGTAAAGCTTTCTTGGCTACTTGAGGGAGAAATCTGGAGAGGGCTGCCATCCGACCAGTTAGCCTCTGAACTTCTTTGACATTAGATGGGCTGTGCATGTTCAAAATAGCTTGACATTTCTCCGGGTTGGCCTCGATACCCCTCTCCGTGAGCATGAAACCTAAGAAGGCCCCGGCTGGGACCCCAAAGGTGCACTTATCGGGGTTCAGGCACATGTTGAATTTTCTGATTCTGTCCATAATAGCTGCGAGGTCCCGAGGATGGTCCTCCTTCTTCTTACTTTTGGCTATCATATCATCAATGTACACCTCAAGAGTAGGTCCGATCAAACCCGAGAAGACCTTGTTCATCATACGCTGGTAGGTTGCGCCAGCGTTTTTCAATCCGAAAGGCATTACCGTGTAGCAGTAAGTTGCCCTTTCAGTGATGAAGGCCGTTTTCTCCTGATCGGGAGGGTACATGGGGATTTGATTGTATCCCGAGTATGCATCCATAAAAGAGATGAGCTGGTAACCAGATGAGTTGTCCACCAATTTGTCCATGATGGGGAGGGGGTACTGGTCTTTTGGGCACGCTTTATTCAAGTCGGTATAGTCGACGCACATGCGCCACTTCCCATTTGATTTCTTGACCAGGACGGTGTTGGAAAGCCACTCCGAGTAGCTGACCTCCCTGATGAATCCAGCGGAGAGGAGCGCGGAAACCTTCTCCTCTATTACCGCAGCTTTCTCGGTGCCAACCCTTCTCTTCTTCTGGGCGACTGGCTTGGCGGTCGGTTGAACACTGAGCCAATGACATATTAAGTTCGGATCAATCCCCGGCATGTCTGCCGAGGTCCAAGCGAAAAGATCTTTGTTCTTTCTTAAAAGAGCGAGCATTTCTGCTCGTATTTCTCCTGGAAGGTTGGTTCCTAGTTTCACCCTTCTGTCTGGTAGCTCCTCATCTAACACAATGAACTCCCACTCTCCCTGGGGGGTCGGTCTTGAATCATCCAAATCAGACCTGACATCTAGGTCCGTTAAAAGTACACTTCCTTTGCTCAAACTCAACTTTGGCTGAACTTCTTCTGGAATCTTGATCTTTGCCAAACTGGCGTTGTAGCACAATCGAGCTTTCTCCTGCTCGGCTCGGATAGTAACTACAGCTCTGTCGGTGCCTTCAAACTTCATAGCCAGATGGACGGTTGAGACGACGGCGCCGAAGGCCTGTAAGCATGTTCTGCCATGAATGGCGTTATATGCTGACGGGCAGTCGACGACGAGGAACTTGATGATCTCGGTTCTCGCCGAGGGGTGGTTCCCAAGGGTCACCGGAAGCTGGATGTGTCCTTTGGGAACTACTGCATCCCCAGTAAAGCTGATCAGCTTCCCCTCAAAAGGGGTCAGGTCTGAGGTTTTCAATTTCAGTGCTTCAAAAAGGTTCAGGAACATGATATCCGCTGAGCTACCCTGATCGACAAATATCCTGGCAACCTCATAATTGCCGATCAATGCAGTGATGACCATAGGGTCGTTATGACCCGGGATCACCCCTTCAAGATCATCATCAGAAAAGCAAATGGGAATACTTTTTGTGGCTCTCTTTCGGATTGGGTGGTTGTGGACGGCAAGCACTTGATTGATGTACTTCTTTCTGTCGGATCGTCTTTCTCCTCCTCCTGCAAAACCTCCAGCAATGGTGTTGACTCGCAGGTTTTGAGGGGATTGATCCGTCGTGGCCACTTCTACCATGGCCACTCTCTGCTGGTTGGGTGGTTGTTGTTGGTTGCTGTTTTGATCGGCCTGTCTGGTTGAGGATCGGCGATTCCTGTCTGGGGATGGAGTTCTTCTCCGTGCATGTCGGTTGAGTGCTTCCCTGACATACTGCTGTAACTTGCCGTCCCTGATCAACTGCTCGATTACATCCCTGAGCCAAGTACATTCATCTGTGGTGTGTCCAAACCCACCATGATACGAGCAAAATTTGGAGCGATCCTGGCGCTGACTTCTCTTCAAGGGGGGTGGTCTTTCTACTGCTCGGAGGTCAGTCTGCATTGTCTCCTGCAGAATTTGGCTTCTTGGAACTGTGAGAGGGATGTATTGCTCGAATTTCCCTCGGGGAGGTCCAAATCTCCTATCCCCTCTTCGGTCATCCCTTCTGTCATCTCTTCTCTCGTCTTTTCTTGGTTTTCCCTGGGATGATGGCCCTCTTTGCTTGCCTCTATCTCTGTTTCATTGTCATTTGCTGAATTCTTCCAAGTTTATGAACTTAGTAGAACGATGTCTTAGCTCCGCCATATCCCTCGGCGGTTTACCCACTAGCGAGTTTTTGAAATCTCCGCTTCGGAGACCCTGAGTGAAGTGAAAGACTGCAAAGCTTGGTTCTAAGTTAGGGACGGTCCCTGCCTCCGAGTGGAAGCGTGAAAGATACTCTCGCAAAGGCTCTTCAGGTTGCTGCATAACGCCTGCTAGTGCGTGGTCGGACTTCGGCTGGACACAACTAGCAGTGTATCTGTTCAGAAAAACTTTCTTCATTTCTGCCCAGGAGTTGACAGAGTTCCTGGGAAAAGCTGAGTACCATCTTAAGACGGGTGGTTGCAAAGTCATGGAAAAAGCTCTGCATTTCATCAGGTCTCCTCCGTCGTAAAAGTTCATAGCTCCTTCAAAAGACAAGATGTGCTCCAGGGGGTCGGTTAACCCGTTATACTTGGAAACACTCGTTGGTCCGAGAAAGGCTGAGGGTGTCTCGTATGCCATGATTCGCGGGGTGAAGGGATGGCCAGGATGAGCAGTGTGGTCGGTTTCATATGTGGTCTCTAGGGTTGGGTTTATGGGAGGTGGTGGAGGTAGAGTGGTGGTAGGGTGGGGGATCAGCTGAGTTGTAGGGGTCGTTGCTAATGCCCTTTCAGCCACCACCTGCATATGGAGCTGTTGGAGGTCGGCGATGGCCTTTCCCTGCCGCTCCAAGATCTGAGCTTGTTCCTTAATGATTTCTTCCAACTGGTTTTCTCTTTGGCCACGGGAGTAGTCCCTATCCCCTCCAGAAACATGAGCATCGATGGATCGGCCGGATCCATGGTTTTGTGTATGATTGGGGTTAACAGGGTTTGGGTTAACAGGGTTTGGGTTAACAGGGTTTGGATTGACAGGGTTTGTTTGCCTGGAATGAACGGTGTAAGGGCCACTATGCGTGTGGGCTGGAATGGAGTGATGGCTCTGGGCTGGAATTTGTCTTACCGATGGCATGCTGGGATGTGTAGGATTTCTTCCTTCGAGATCTCTGCCGTTGTCACCACTGCCTTCCTCCAACCTCTGACGGTTCCGCCCTGCTTGGCGGTTTGCGCCACGTGAAGCGGCGTTTCCCCGCGTCTCTACCATTTTGGGGTGGGAATAGCAATTTATGGTTCCCCACAGACGGCGCCAATTGTAGTGTCCTAGACACAATGTTCAGAGTATATCCCTAGCTCAAGGGTATGGGAGACCTAAGAGCTAGAAAACGGTCTGATATTACTGTGTGACTTCGTTGGTATGCTAGCTATCCAGTGGGGATAACTAGGGTTTCCCTAATCACGAGTGTGTGCTAGTGTCTGATTAGGGAGAGAGAACGTACCTAAGCCCCTAGCTGGAGACAGCTATTTATAGGGGGAGCGGTGTTGTACCCTATGGGCCTGTACGGAGGTCCAGTAGGGCTGATGTGTCCCTTTATAGGATAAGGGATGAGTCATTCATCCTTATCCTGTTAGCGGTTAGTCTTATCTGGTTAGCGAGCTAGGCTCACGCGCCCTTAGCTTGGACTCTTTAAGGGAAGAGGTCCCTGTGCTCGGTCCAGAGTCGCTAGGGTGGGTCCTATGGCATGCGCTCGGCCCAAAGATGTGTGACCTGGTAGAATGAGTATTCCGGTCGGCCAGCGAGTATTCTGATCGGCCGAGGGTGTTTTAGGGTAGACCGAGGGTCGGTCTACCACAGTTATGATTATTGGTACTATAATGATATGTGATGAAAAGAAAAATATGAATGTTCGGAATTAAGCTAAGTGCGAATGTGTATTATGATGCTTTAATATTATTATCTATATGAATAACATATGTGGTGGTATGAGGTACCTTCCGGTGTGGAGGTGAAGTACCATCAGGCCAATTTGTATGAGGTACCTTCCTGTGTGGAGGTGAAGTACAATGGTATGAGGTACCTTCCAGTGTGGAGGTGAAGTACCCATAGGCCAAACCGTATGAGGTACCTTCCGGTGTGGAGGTGAAGTACAATGGTATGAGGTACCTTCCGGTGTGGAGGTGAAGTACCCACTGGCCAATTTATATGAGTGATTGGAGCCAAAAATATGATGTTTTTGAGTGATAATTTACCCTCTTTCTTAGTGATTTTGGTTTGTTTCTCAAGTAAGTGTTAAGAAAAGATTGATTTTATCTACTAATGACGAGGAACGAGATCCTTGTGGATTTTGTGCCTTTTTGGTTCTTAATTTCAGGTTTTGGAGCTTAATTTGTTGAAATTGGAAAAAGAAAAGAGAAGCAAGTAATAAAACCTTGAAGTTGGAACTGAGAAGACAATTTTGAAGTCACCGTCGTGCGCCCAGGCGCAGGAATTTGCGCTCAAGCGCAGGCCGTCACGCCCAAGCGTGGTCCTGCTCGCCCAAGCGCACGTCGTCAAGCATTGGTGGATTTAATCATATCTTCTCCAAATTCTTAGATATTAGTTTATTCTAATAGGATCTTATCATATTATATTCAGATTTAGGATTAGTTTTATCTTATCACATTAGATTGGAAATTAGGTTAATTTTTATCTATATAATAAGAGGAATAGGATTTAGTCCTGGGAGAGGAGGGGAGAGACACTCATACAACTCCATAGAATAATAGTAGATTAGGATTTGAGACTTGGAGAAGGAACAAGGATTGGAGGTTTTTGTGAAGAACACGAAGTTAGCGCAAGGATTCATGGTAATTATTTTTATCATGTTTATTGTGTTTTCTCTTGTAAGTATGAACTAATTCCATCCTTGGGATGTAGGAGTAGATTTATGGAACCTTTTCAATATTTCTAGTAATAAATTAATTTTGTTTTCCGTTATTGAATTCTGTGTTTGATTATTCTTATTTGTTTCTCATGAAAGAAGCTGTTTCATGACTTTTGAAAATCCTTTATGAATAGACATATGAATTTAGGATTTAGTCATTTAATCAAACAGTTCAATTGCATAGGCACAGACATGTTTTCTATGAATTGGGTAATTTTATAAAAAGAAGTTTTGACTGAACTTAATTAAGGGTTAGGTTTTTAAGGCTCTCTTGAGACATCATTGGGAGATTAATATCTAAAATACGGAGACGTGCTAAGACATTAGGCGTTTTCTACCTTTGCAAAACAAATTCAGAATCAAGGAAAACAAATCAATTTGTTATAGAATATTTAGGAACCTGCATCGAAACTACATCCCGCTTTTTCTCCTTGTCAAAGAGTAATTTATTTTAATTTCTGTTTTTATTTACAAAATCATAAATCCTTTGTCTCGTTCACTAAGTAATATTAATTAGGTGGAATTAATTAAACGGTCACTCCCTTGGGTACGATACTCGGACTTCATTGTCTATATTACTTGTACGATCTGGTACACTTGCCAGAATCCCAACAATGAGGTACCTTCTTGTGTGGAGGTGAAGTACAATGGTATGAGGTACTTTCCGGTGTGGAGGTGAAGTACCCATAGGCCAAACCGTATGAGGTACCTTCCGGTGTGGAGGTGAAGTACAATGGTATGAGGTACCTTCTGGTGTGGAGGTGAAGTACCCACTGGCCAATTTGTATGAGGTACCTTCCGGTGTGGAGGTGAAGTACAATGGTATGAGGTACCTTCCGGTGTGGAGGTGAAGTACCCATAGGCCCAATTGTATGAGGTACCTTCCAGTGTGGAGGTGAAGTACCAAGCTAAGAGATATATCTTAAAAATGAAATGGAATAATGATATAGAACTTGACATGATGTTTTAGGATATCTGAAAAAGACTAAATAATTATGGGTTGTGCATGACTTTGATTGGGAATATTTAATTGTGAAAGTGAAGCATTTTGTTGTTCATGGCTTGGTTTGATTATGATACTTGAGTTACTATTATGTGCCTTTTTACTATCTTATGGTTCAATGTGATGTGAAAAGGTCTCACCCTTATGTGGCTAACATTTTAGGTATTTGACCAAGGAGCTTGAGGATCAGAGTGTAGCAGTGGACGGATTGGAAAGAAGGAAACTTTATGTTTGTGCATACTTGTATTGTAAATGGATGCCCAATCTTACTTGTAAACTTGAATTGGAAAAAGGAATTTTTAAGTACACTATTTTAATTATAAACTTTTACTCACTATTTTTGCAAATAAATTAAGGGTGTTACACTACTGTATCGGGAAATCACTTTTTCTTTCTTTTAGCTTTTAAATCATGAAAATCTTCTCCAATTCGTAATATAACTTTTAAAACATAATCATAACATCTTAAGAATAAATCTCAATTTTTCCTTTACTACAAATCTTACTTTTAAGTATCTTATCACAACTACCATTTCCAGACTATTCATACAGTAAAAATCTGAAGTATTATTCTTTGATGCACATTTTCAATCAATCAAGCAGTAAACAAATTTTTGCATAATCATGTTATAAACACATATAACTCAATGAGAAAATAAACTCAAGTATTCCAAGTTAAAAATATTTTTTTTCTATCTATAATGAAATTAAGTTACAGACTATAAACAGTACACAGAAAATCACTTTTAAGCATCAGTACATTCACAAAATCACTTTTATACTTCCTTGTAAATTTTTAAATACTCATAATAAAGATCTTAGCATAAAGTACACATTACCAATTCATTTCAAAATAATTTCTATCCTTGATGCAACTATTTTAAAAATCTTGGACAACATATACACTATTTCTTAAAACTGTTATGAAACGTATGCAAATAAGGAAGAAGAGAGAAGGAGGAGAAGAGAGGCAACAATATATTATGATATATTCAGTGTACATTTTACATCATAGGTGAGTCCTATTTATAGGGAGATAGGAAACCCTGATATGAAGTGGTTTCAACTAAAGATAAACACAAAGAAGGATAAACCCAAGCTAATAGAGATAAACTCAATCCAATAGATAGTCATCCACTAATTGGATAAATATGAATTGTTTATAACACTCCCCCTTGGATGACTATTACAAAAATATGCCTCATTAAAAACTTTACTAACAAAAAAAAAACTATGAAACTTAATGAAAGAAAAAGAGTACATAATTTTGATACGCAAATGAATACTGCCTCATTAAAAACCTCACCAGGAAAACCCAATGGGATAAAACCGTGGATAAGGGAAAAAGAGTGCAATGCGTATTTATTGCTCCCCCTCATGTGAACAAATATCTTTGAAACGACGAAGACCAATCTTCTGTATTAGTTGCTGGAATGTTGTAGTTGGTAAAGACTTTGTAAAAAGATCTGCTAAATTCTCGCTTGAACGAACTTGTTGAACACTTATGTCACCATTTTTCTGTAGGTCATGAGCATAAATATTTTTTGGTGAAATATGTTTTGTTCTATCTCCTTTAATATATCCTTCTTTCAATTGGGCAATACATGCAGCATTATCTTCATATAGAATGGTCGGATTCATTTTTCCAAATAATATACCACAATTTTGTTGTATGTGTTGAATTACAGATCTTAGCCAAACACATTCTCGACTTGCCTCATGTAATGCTAAAATTTCCGCATGATTAGACGAAGTGGCAGTAATCGTTTGTTTCATAGATCGCCATGAAATAGCTGTGTCACCGCATGTAAATACATAACCGGTTTGCGATCGACCATTATGAGGGTCAGATAGATAACCTGCATCGGCATAACCACATGCGCCCAGATTGCTTTAATCCATAAAGACTTTTATTCAATTTAATTGAATAACCTTCTCGAGAATTTGAATGATATATTTCAGGTAAATTAAATCCTTTAGGAAGTTTCATATAAATGTCATTTTCAAGAGAGCCATATAGATAGGCTGTAACGACATCCATTAGACGCAAATCGAGCCCTTCACGTACTGCCAGACTAATTAAGTATCGAAAAGTACTTGCATCCACCACGGGAGAATATGTCTCCTCAAAATCAATGCCAGGTCTTTGCGAAAAACCTTGGGCAACCAATCTTGCTTTATATCTCATAATTTCTCCTTTTTCATTTCGCTTTCGCACAAAAACCCATTTGTATCCAACTGGCTTTTCGCCTTTAGGTGTACGGATTACAGGTCCAAATACTTGTCGCTTATCAAGTGAATTCAATTCTGCCTCAATTGCGTCTTTCCATTTTGGCCAATCATTTCTTTGTCTACATTCCTTAATAGACTTTGGTTCATGATCCTCATCATTTATAATTTCAAGTGCTATATTATATGCAAAAATATCGTCGACGTCGATTTCATTTCGGTTCCATTGAATTCCATTCATAACATAATTTATTGAGATCTCTTTGTTTTCATAATTTTCAGGTACCTGAGTTTCTTCTGGAATTGAACTATTAATTATGTCTGAAGGCTCTTCAAGAGTCACCATATCCTCGAATTGACCATCTTCTTTCTTAGCTCCTTTTCTTTTTCGAGGATTTTTATCTTTGGAACCGACAGGTCTGCCACGCTTTAGACGTGCCTCAGACTCATTTGCAATTGTATTTTGTCCAACAGGGACATCAATTTTTATTGGAGCATTAGCAGCTGGAATATGTGACTTAGTCACTCTTTTTAGGTCAGTGAATGCATCTGGCAATTGGTTAGCTAAGTTTTGCAAATGAATTATCTTTTGAACTTCAAGTTCGCTTTGTTTTGTACGAGGATCAAGATAAGATAATGATAATTCTTTCCAAATAATTTCTTTTTCCGGCTGCTTATTTTCTCCCCCTAATGTTGGGAAAACAGATTCATCAAAACGACAATCGGCAAATCGAGCCGTGAATAAATTTCCCGTTGTTGGTTCGAGATATTTTATTATGGATGAAGATTCATATCCAACATATATTCCCAACCTTCTTTGAGGTCCCATCTTAGTGCGTTGTGGTGGAGCAATAGGAACATATACCGCACATCCGAAAATTCTTAGATGGGAAATGTTAGGTTCCTGACCAAAAACCATTTGTAAAGGGGATGATTTGTTAAAACTTGTTGGCCTGATGCGAATTAGTGCTGCAGCATGCAAAATTGCATGTCCCCAAGCAGTTATTGGAAGTTTTGATCTCATAAGTAAAGGCCTTGCAATTATTTGTAATCGTTTAATAAGTGATTCCGCAAGTCCATTTTGTGTATGAACATGTGCTACAGGATGTTCAACATCAATGCCAATAGACATGCAAAAATTATTAAAAGTTTGAGACGTAAATTCACCAGCATTGTCAAGGCGTATTTTCTTAATTGGGTAATCAGAAAAATGTGCTCTAAGTCTAATTAGTTGAGCAAGTAATCTCGCAAATGCATGGTTACGAGTTGACAATAAACATACATGTGACCATTTAGTTGATGCATCTATTAAAACCATGAAATATCTAAATGGTCCACATGATGGGTCTATTGGCCCACATATATCACCTTGTATACGTTCCAAAAATGTTAGTGATTCATACTTAATTTTCCCAGGTGATGGCCGAATGATCAACTTCCCTTGGTAACAAGCAACACATGAAAGACAATTAGTTTGAAGAATTTTTTGGTTCTTCATTTGGTGTCCACAAGAATTTTGAATTATTTTTCGCATCATAATAGATCCGGGATGGCCTAACCGGTCATGCCAAACAATGAACTTATTATTATCCACAAACTTTTGGTTTGCGACATGATGTATCTCAATTGTTCTAATGTATGTGTAGTACAAACGAGAGGAAAAAGTAGGCAACTTTTCTACTATGCATTTCTTATTTGAAATCACTTTTGTGATATAAAGGAATTCAATACCTCCTTGATTCGTTGTCTCTATGTGATATCCATTTTGACGAATATCCTTGAAACTTAATAAGTTTCTTTGAGACTTAGTAGAGAGTAATGCATTATTGATACACAATTTTGTTCCTCCAGTTAGTATTATATTTGCTCTTCCGGAGCCTTCAATTATATTTGTACTACCAGATATTGTATTAACGTTTGCTTCTTGCATTACTAGGTAGGAGAAATATTTTTTATCCTTGAGAATTGTGTGAGTTGTTCCACTATCGGCAAGACACATTTCTTTATGATTAAAGTTGTAGCCAACCAATGAAGCATGTAAAGGAATACTCATTCTTACTATGATACAAAGAAAATAGATAATTAATATGAATTCTTAAAAAGAAAAATGAAATGATAATACTTGAAAATAAAAACTTTATTACTTCATCATAAAAAAAAAAGGAAACTCATTCTAGACCTAAATACTTTATTGGAAAAAAGGAAAAACAACAAAAGAATAAAAAAATTAAAAAAAATGTTCTAAAACCAATAACATCTAATTAAATTTTGGTGGTTCCATCTCCAGATAGAAAATCAAAATTTTCATTTGGATCAATAAAGAAATCTGAAACATCTAGAGAGGTGGTATTCATGTGGTTGTAATCAGGATTGTCTTCTTCAAAAGCAAAATTTGTTTCTATATTTTTCCCTTTTTTCTTGATTGATTCTTGGTAAGGCTTGACAAGATGTTCAGGTGTACGACATACACGAGCCCAATGGCCTTTGATACCACAACAATCACATTTGTATTCATCATTTTTGCTAATTTCAGCACCTTGTCGTTTTTCAGTATTTTCACCCCTTTTCCATGTGTGTTTCGAATAACCACCACGATTATGTCTACCTTGTTTATATCCACGACCACGACTGGGTCCATATCCACTATAACCATATCCACGACCACGATGACTACCGCGGCCACGACCACGACCACGAGTTTGTGCATGGGAATTGTGGCTGTGTGTTGCTACATTCGCTTCAGGGAATGGAGCAGTGCCCGTTGCATGAGATTCATGATTTTTTAGTAACAGCTCATTATTTTGTTCAGCCACAAGAAGACAAGAAATTAATTGAGAGTATTTCTTGAAACCTTTTTCACGATATTGTTGCTGTAGGAGCAATTGTTTTGCATGAAATGTGGATAATGTTTTTTCTAACATATCAGAATCAGTGATTTTTTCTCCACATAGTTCCATCTGAGATGTAATTCTGAACATGGCTGAGTTATACTCACTTATAGTTTTGAAATCTTGTAAGCGCAAATGCATCCAATCATAACGGGCCTTAGGCAAAATTACAGTTTTTTAATGATCATAGCGCTCTTTTATGTTATTCCAAAGAATAAGTGGATCTTTAACAGTGAGATATTCTGTTTTCAACCCTTCATGGAGGTGATGGCGTAAGAAAATCATAGCCTTAGCCTTATCTTGGTTAGATGCCTTATTACCCTCTTTTATTGTTTCTCCAAGACCTTTTGCATCTAAATGAATTTCAGCATCTAAAACCCATGACAAATAATTCTTGCCAGTGATATCAAGGGCAAAAAATTCAAGATTTGCAAGGTTTGACATATTGATTCTTGCTTTTGATGAATTAGCTTTAACACCTTTTTAGAGGAAAGAACAATCGTGCTGATAACATGTTATGAAACGTATGCAAATAAGGAAGAAGAGAGAAGGAGGAGAAGAGAGGCAACAATATATTATGATATATTCAGTGTACATTTTACATCATAGGTGAGTCCTATTTATAGGGAGATAGGAAACCCTGATATGAAGTGGTTTCAACTAAAGATAAACACAAAGAAGGATAAACCCAAGCTAATAGAGATAAACTCAATCCAATAGATAGTCATCCACTAATTGGATAAATATGAATTGTTTATAACAAAAACTCAGTTTTATCCTAAACGGTTTATCGAAAACACATGCCGCTTTTTCCTAATTTCTTTTTACGAATTCTATTATATTAAAATGATTAAATCTAAATCACATAAAATAATTTCACCTGCTGTACAGCCACCACAATTTGTTGCATTAACTTAAGAAAATAAAGCAAACAAACTTAAATAATTATATACAAATTAAGCACTACTAACACATATAAAAATAATCATTTGGGGTCTTATATCTTAAATAAATAATAATTTTCCAGAATTAACATAATTTTCCAGAATTAATTATTTTTCAGAATTCAAATAACTAAACACTTATATATACTAATAATCATCTATTCACATCAAACAATTATTAAATCAATTAGGAAAATTATCAAAGTCTATTTTTTTTTTAAATAATTCGGCCACTGTTCAGCAATTAGGAAAAATACTTTTAGTTTTTTTTAAAACACCTATACTTCAAAGTTACATAATATTATACCTTCAAAAGAATTGTTTTAATCATCAATAAAATATAAAATAGATGTGGTGGACTCGGCTTAGCCGAGCTCCCCGAAACCATCACGCAGGGCCTGATGACCCTTTAGGAAGGCCTCTGTGCGCTTGGCCGAGCTCAAGGCTCAACGGTCGAGCAGACACCAGACACAGGCCGATCTTACGCTCTTACCAAGGTCCGACTTCCTTGTCCGACATCACGCAGAGATTCCGATACCAAGGACAAGATGACGTACGCACCTTATCTACAAGGACAGCTCACCCACTCATAGCTCATTACAGGCTGGCCCTACTTGGGCCTCAAGCAAGCCCATTAGGGAAACCAGCTCCCCCCTATAAGTAGCTCCGTACTACATGGGGCTCAGGTATGTCCTCTAACCCTAATTGCCACCTTCACACACCAGTGATTAGGGTTACTTCTTGGCTCTCTACCTTGCCTCCTGAGGACACCCACAAACATCACAGATAAACCCTAGACAAAGGTTTCCTTAAGGTCTTCTTCCTTAACCTTAAGGTCCTCTCAGTCTAGGACATCACATTGGCGCCGTCTGTGGGAAGAGAAAAACTTCATCCCCACCCAAAGAATCTACTATGACTGATATACCACCAGTTCAGAGGAGGAGGAGGGGCCGTCCAAGGAGGGTACCAACAACTAAGGACCTGCGCCTCCACCTTGAAGCCAATAGAGCAGAAAGGTCCCCACCACCACCTCCTCCCCCACCCCCACCCCCTCCACCACCATCACCTTCTTCCCCACCCCCACTGCCACCTCCACCTCCCCCACCACCCCCAGAGTTTACCCACACCCACAGTGGACCTTACACCATCCACACTAGAGATACTTCAACTCCAACTCAGCACTAGGAGGGAGGTCGGCGCGTGCAGCTACGCTCCCAACTTGGGGAAACCAACACAGAGCACCACCACCAACACGGCGAACGTGCCCACTCCGTCAGTACTACACACCGTTTTCTTTCACGTCAATCTTCACGCTCTCGTGATGCAGAGGTTTTGGCCATGATGAGACAACAAATGAGGATCATAGAGCAGCAAGGCCAAGCCATAGCAGATCTCCAGCAGCTTACCATGCAGCGTTTGGCTGAACGAGCCGTCATACAAGCTCCAGCCCCAAACGAACTACCACAACCTTTGGGATTTCCAGCTGAACGGGGCACTATGGTACCCCCAGCTCAAAACTTACCACCACCACCACCCCCGTTAACACCACAAACGTTAACAACACCACATACCGTCATCACCCAACTAACACCTACACCACCCCTCCGTGACCATCAACAACCCGACATAGATGATTCTCACCCTGGACACCCTTTCACAGCAGCTGTGATGTCCTATGAACCACCACCATGATACCTCGGACCTAGCAACATACATAGGTATAATGGCTTGACAGATCCTCAAGAGCACGTACTCTCTTACGAGGGGGCTATGAACTTCTATGGCGGTGGAGATAGGTTCAAATGCCGAGCTTTCTCCATGACCCTCCAAGCTCCAGTTCTCCGATGGTATGCGACATTACCTAAGAATTCTATTAACTGCTGGGCAGAGATGAAGCACACGTTTCTCAATAGGTACACTGCTAGCTGTGTGCAACCAAGATCCGACCACACACTAGCAACAGTGACACAAAAACCCGACGAATCGCTCCGTGCTTATCTACATAGGTTTCATAACGAGTCCAGCTCGGTTCCCAACTTATCTCCCGAGGTGGCCGTCCTCCTTTTTACTCAAGGTCTTGCAGAGGGAGGGTTCAAAGACTCACTAATTGGTAGGCCACCAAGAGATATGGCCGAGCTCAGACAAAGATCCAACAAGTATATCAACCTGGAGGAGTTCAGCAAAGGTCAAACAAGCAGGATGGAGAAAGCCCAAGCTGCTTCACAGAATGCCCTTCCTCGAGGTCGCCCTCGAGGAAACAGGGACGACAGAGGTGGAAGGGTAGACCAAGGTGACCGGCGATGTCCTCACGTTGGCCAGCAGGATAACCGCCGACGTCCTTATGTCACCAAATATGATAATTATACCCCACTGACAGTTCCGAGGTCGCAAGTATGGAGGGAAACCATGCAGACTGAACTCCGACATGTACCCAGGCCACCTTTCCTTAGAAACCAAAATAGCATCAGAGACAAATCTAAGTACTGCAACTTTCATGATGGGTATGGCCACCATACCGACCAGTGCACCTGGCTTCGAGACGTTATCGAAGACATGGTGAGACAGGGTAAGTTGCAACAGTACGTACGGGAAGCTGTGGAAAGAAGAGGCCGAAGACGGTCTCGGAGTCCAAACAGAGACAAAGGAAAAGCCAAAGCTGACCCATCCCCAGAAAAGAAAACCGACGAGCCACAACGAGTGAATATGGTCGTGGTGCAGGATTTGGATAAGTCACCGGAAAATTTCAGAGTCGAAACCATTTCGGGAGGTTTCGCCGGTGGTGGTGAGAAAAGATCAGAAAGGAAGAGGTATGTCAATCAAGTGTTAGCTGTTCATCATAAACCCATCTGTAAGAAACCATCTCGGAACATCCCCATTATTTTCTCCGATCAGGACATGGAGGACATCATCCCGGATCACAATGACCCAATGGTGTTCATGGCGTTGATTGGTAACTTTGAAGTCGCCCGAGTATTCATTGATCAGGGGAGCTCGGCCGACATTCTTTTTCTCCACACCTTTCAAGCACTAAAGTTGAGGTCAGTCGACCTCGTCGAATTTGAAGGTAATCTTATTAGCTTCACAGGAGAGGCGATTCGCCCCCTGGGAGCCATCCACCTCCCGGTGACCTTAGGTAAGCAGCCTTCGGCCCGAACGAAGATCATTAAGTTTCTCGTTGTCAATTCAGAATCCCTCTATAATGTGATACTGGGAAGAACTTTCCTGCAAGCCTTTGGGGCGGTCATTTCAACAGTGCATTTAGCTATGAAATTTGTTGGTTCAGACGACAAGGTCGTCACTGTCAAAGCCGACCAGGTAAGAGCCCGACTCTGCTACAACGCGAATCTACGAGAAATAAAAAAGAAACAAGAAGAAGAGCTGACTGGTCCGACGTTGGCCAAAGGAAGAGTTTTATTAGTTGAGTTGGATGTTCGGGCCGAACAGGATGATCTTAGGCCTTCCCCTTAGGGGGAGTGGTTGGAAATTCCCATTGATCCTTCTGATCCCAACAAAACTGTTAAGGTGGGAGCCGACCTCCCTCAGAAAATCCAAGTCGAGATCATCAACCTGTTAAGGGCCAATCGAGATTTGTTTGCTTGGACCTCGGCCGACATGCCGGGGATTGATCCTAACTTCATCTGTCATAAGCTCAGCGTGCATCCGAAAGCAAAGCAAGTAGCACAAAAGAAAAGAAGCGTTGGAGCAGAAAAAGCGAAAGTGACTCAGGAGAAGGTCTCCGAGTTACTCGAAGTGGGATTCGTCAGAGAGGTGCCATATGCTGAGTGGGTTGCAAACACAGTCTTGGTAAGGAAGGCAAACGGCAGTTGGATGATGTGTGTGGATTACACTGACCTCAATAAAGCCTGCCCCAAGGATCAGTACCCGCTGCCGGTCATAGATCAGCTCGTTGATAGTTCGGCAGGCTACCAACTGTTGTCATTTACAGATGCCTACTCAGGATACAATCAGATCCCGATGTATCCCCCCGACCAGGATAAAACCACATTCACGACTAGAAAGGTGACATATTGCTATACTGTTATGCCTTTTGGTCTTAAGAATGCAGGAGCAACCTATCAAAGAATGATGAACAAGGTCTTTGATGGTATCATTGGCACCACCATGGAGGTTTACATTGATGACATGATTACAAAGAGCAGGAAAAAGGAGGACCACGTCCGAGATCTGACTATGGTGCTGGAAAGGGTAAGGGCGCACAGTATGAGGCTGAACCCAGAAAAGTGCACCTTCGGGGTCCCTGCGGGCGCCTTCCTCGGCTTCATGCTGTCCGAGAGGGGGATAGAAGCAAACCCCAACAAGTGCCGGGCTATTTTAGAGATGAGGAGTCCTGCCGATCTTAAAGGGGTGCAACAGTTAACAGGCAGAATGGCAGCACTGCCAAGGTTTCTCCCTCAAGCCGCAAAAAAGGCTTTACCCTGGTACCAACTTTTGAAAAAAGGAACAACTTTCAATTGGGATCAAAACTATGAAGCATCTTTCTTGGCACTTAAAGAGTATTTAGCTTCTCCCCCAGTCCTCTCCAGTCCTTTACAGGGAGAGAGTCTTTTCATTTTGTTTATCTGTTGGTGATTTAGCCCTCAGCTCGGTGTTGGTCCGAGATGAGGGCAAAAATGAGTTTCCCATTTACTTCATAAGCCGAGCTCTACAAGGTCCCGAGCTTCGGTATTCCAAGGTTGAAAAATTCGCATTTTGTTTGATCCTCGCTGCACGGCGGCTACGACAATACTTTCAGAGTCATCCCATTGTCCTAAGAACCACCCAGCCCATTAAGCAAGTTCTTCAGAAGCCCGACCTCGTCGGGAGAATGATGGCGTGGACAGTCGAACTTTCCGAGTTCGATATTTCCTACGAACCGAGGAGGGCAATTAAATCACAAGCGTTGGCAGATTTCGTGTCCGAGTTCACAGAGCCCCACCAAAGCTCTAGCTCAGACACTTGGGTAATATATGTTGATGGTTCAAGCAATCAGAAGGGAGCAGGAGCCGGGGTGATCTTGGAAAACGCAGAAGGTCTTAGCATCGAATATTCCCTGAAATTCGAGTTCTTAACCTCAAATAATCAGGCTGAGTACGAAGCAGTCCTTGCTGGCCTCCGTATGGCTAAAGAGCTCGGAGCAGTTGAAGTTCAAGTATTAAGTGACTCCCAGTTAGTAGTTTCCCAAGTCATTGTAGACTACCAAGCGAAAGAGCCCATTCTACAAAAATATCTTGATAAAGTTAAGACTCTGGCTCAGGACTTTGCCAAATTCTCCATCACCCACATTCCCCGTTGCTCAAATTCCCACGCCGATGTGCTTTCCAAGCTGGCGAGCACAAAGGGAACAGGGAATAACAGAAGCCTCATTCAAGAACAGATTTCGGCTCCTAGTGTAATAATGGCTATTGCTGTATCACCGAACTGGATGCATTCGATCAGGGCATATTTAGAGCATGGAATACTCCCCGCCGACCAGAAGGAAGCGAAGAAACTGACCAGAAAAGCGGCCGAGTATGTCATTGTTGATGGAATCCTCTACAGGAAAGGAATGTCTTCCCCACTCTTCTGATGTCTTACCTCCGAGGAAGCCCAAGAAACCTTGAACGAGGTTCATGGAGGAATGGGGAGCCACCATGTGGGAGGCAAGTCCTTAGCAAGGAAAGTATTGAGGGCTGGTTATTTTTGGCCGACCTTGGTAACAGACGCCATCGATCATGTCAGAAAGTGTCCTCAGTGCCAATTTTTTAGTGATGTGTACCAGAAACCCGTTGAGGAACTCCATTCTCTTGCTTCCCCTTGGCCTTTCAGTATGTGGGGAATGGACATTGTAGGGCAGTTCCCAACAGCTCCAGGTCAGCTAAGATTCATTGTGGTAGCAATAGACTACTTTACTAAATGGATTGAGGCCGAACCATTAGCAACCATCACTTCTGCAAGAATCCAAATTTTTTTTGTAAAACAAGTCATCTCTCGTTTCGGACATCCACTCACTCTGATTACTGACAATGGTAGCCAGTTTGCTGCCAACAACTTTCAAGTATTGGTTGAAAACCTCAGAATCTCGCATCGGTTCTCCTCGGTCGAGCACCCCCAGACTAATGGGCAAGCCGAAGCGGCTAATCGGGCTATTGTTGATGGCCTCAAAAAGAGAATTACACAGGCTAAAGGAGTGTGGGCCGATTTGCTACCTGAGGTCCTCTGGTCGATCAGGACCACAGTACAGACCTCAACAGGGGAGACCCCTTTTAGACTCACTTACGATTGTGATGCTGTCATCCCCATCGAACGAAGGATCCATACCTTCCGAATGAGGGACAGGCCCGAGGAAGAAAATGAGAATCTGATCAAAGAAGACCTAGTATTGGCCGAGGAGATTCGAGAAGCGGCTTCAGTTAGAGAGAAGAAAGCAAAGGAAAGACAAGCAAAGCAATACAACAAGTCAGTGCAACCCAGGTCCTTTGAGGTCGGAGATCTCGTACTCCGAAGAGCAGACATTGGGCTCAAAAATCGAAGGGATGGAAAGTTTGCTCAGAATTGGGAAGGCCCCTACAGAGTCGTTTCAAAAACGTACTCTGGGGCATACAAGTTAGAAACCCTCGAGGGAGTCGAGCTCAAGAATTCCTGGAACGTTGCGAAGTTGAGAACCTATTTCAGTTAGGATTACCTCGGATATCATCAGCAATCACCAGCACCTTCAGCTCAAGTTCAAGTTTAAGTTCATTTTAGTTTCTTTTAAACTCTTTACATTTGCTTCCTTTATTCACATCTTGTTCATTGTTATATACTCACTTTTAAATTCCCTAAATGGCAATGTACTCATATTTGTGATCAATGAAATAGTACAAACTTGCCCTTACTCAAGTGCCACAGTTTTATATACGTACGTACTAGCTTCTCATTTAGCACTAGCCACCTAAATGTTGCATGGCGCTATGTACAGTCAACATCTTGTAAATAAGATAGGCTCGTATGCACAGTGTACAAGGGACACCCGATAAAGTACAGCTTGCTGTGAAATGTTCTCACATAACTTCACTCAGCAACCTCTTTCACATCGGGGACGAGGACACCCACCTTGGCTATGGTGGGTGGATCCGAGATCCCTACCGTATGCACTTATATACAATACCTTTTTTCAGAGGAAAACATATAAGATTACTGCACTTACTGAGTCATCCGAGCACAACCTAATTATTTATTTTGAGATATAACGAAGGACAACAAAATTATCCTGCTCATGTGTTTTTCAGATCCGACTAGATCCGAATACAACAAGCGAAAAAGGACTTGTATTCTTAAAAACAATTTTACTCGGTTACTTAAAAGTCGACCACAGCTCAGGTCCGACTAAGTCCGATCACAACAAGCAACTAAACAAAATGAAACAAGTCTTAAGGACTTGCGTTTTTAACAGAATAAGTTTCCTGGAAGACCCGACAACTAATCGTGATTCGGATCCGAGGTATCAATAGCAAACATGCAACAAGTTAATAGTATAAAATCGCATTGTGCAACAAGTTAAAGAAAAAACTTGCATAAAAAACGATCTCGGATACAGTATATATGCAACAAGTTAGAACGAAAGACTTGCATAAAAATGACATGATGCAACAAGTTGAACAAAATATAACTTGCATTAAACAAAAGCAAATGTTATACAAAGACAAAGACAGCAAAATAAAGCAGTTCCAATGCTGTCAAACATGTTGTACAAAAACATTAACAAAATACAAGCCGCCCAGCATAAGGGACTTACGCTGCGTCATCTTCAACATCGGAAAGCTGGACCTTGGTCGGATCGAATTCCTCCTCGGGTTTCTCTTCAAAGGGGTTGGGAAGGTTCTCTTCAGGTTGATCGGGATCCACCTTGGCTCCGTCTTTTTCAAAATCCACCATCTTCCCTTCTTCGACCCCAAACCCAGCACTGGCGCCGATAACCCGAAGTCGGATCTCTTTGTTCAAGAATTGAATCTGCTCCACAGCACTGGCAAAGATCTTGCTTCCTCCCTTCTCAAAATCGAAGGTTGCCTCTGCCGCAGCTATCTTATGTTTTAGTGCTTGAGCAGCCCTTTTCTTCAGCATAGAACAGACTCTCTCAACCTCGGCAAGGCCCTCCTGCCGACCTGCTTCTTTAGCAGCCTCCTCCGCCTTTCGAGCATCTTCTTTGACTTGGGCCAACGCTTCCTCATGGTTTTTGAGAAGCTCCTCCATTTGCTGACGGTGCTTCTCCTCCAATTCGGCCAGTTTCTGGTCTGCTGAAGTCTGTTTACTCCTCAAGTCGGCCACCTCAGCCGCCAACTCGGCTCTGGCCTTCTTTTTAGCAGGCGACACACCCTCCGCTACATCATCTTCCACCTCCGCCAACACATTGAACATAGTGGTCGAACGCTTCAGTTGGCAGGCAAGCTCTTCGGCCATTCTCTTCCATTCTGCCCCGGACATCTTGATCAAAGTGTCCTTGACCGAGGGTTTGACAATGGTGGTCGGCGGCCTTGGGAGAATATCGGTTCCCTTCCTCGGACCTGATGATGAAGGGGAGGGATCAGCAGCAGTTACCACCTTGGTGATAAGACTCGGGGACCGAGGAGGAGGGGGGGGGGGAAAGAATCACTGCAGGAGGAGTAGGACGCGGCCGAGGAGCCGAGTCTGTGGAAGTCGTGTCGGTAGAGACCTCGGTAGACGCAGTTTCATTGGAAGGGCTATCCGTCCTCTTCCTCTTTCGGGCCTCCATCGCAGCTTTGAGTGCCTTTGACGACATGTCTGACCAGTAGTTGTCTGAAAACAAAAGAATAAAGAAAATCATTCAGAAAGTTGAAAGAAAAAAAATATACAAGTGCAAGGGTAAAGTTAACTACCAATCTTTGTAACGACTTCATCATCGGGACACTTCATAAACACTCCGATGTCGAGCTGGAATTTCCTGGCCCGGTACTCGGACTAGAAGTGGTTGGCCGTTACAGTTTCATCGGCATCAAGTGTTGCACCCGACCATCTCTGCGGCGTACCGACGTGGCGAGTGAAGAACTCCGGGGTCCATTCCAAGGGGAACTTCGGTCCCATCTCGGCCCGAAACCAAGGTCGCCCCGTGCCCACATACTTATACTTAAAAAATCTGGGCTTGAAATGCTTCCAAGAATCCGTGAACATGCCGAAGAGCCCGAAATGACCTCGGGCCTTGGTCGACACCCAAAGCCGACCAGTTACCCCATCTTTGTTACTCACGAATGGGTTGTACAGCCATAAGAAAAGCCGAACTGTACACACCAACCCTTTGGCTCCACAATATTTTTGGAAGGCTCGAAGAAATGACCAAGTGTTGGGGTGTAGTTGGGAAGGAGCCAGTCCGAGTTCATTTAAAACCCTCATCTCCAAATCAGTGAAAGGGAGGGTCACGTCGAGGTTCTGTATCAGGTTGGCGTAGAAGAAAAAGGAGTTTTCATCGGTCCGCGAGCATATCCTATCGTTCACGGAGCAAGGCAAAACCTCATAAGAATTTCCAGCAGTATCTCCAGAGCATGGCAGCACAGCCCTCTTCACGTCCGTGAGCTTGTCCTCGGAATCTAAGCTGGACCGAACTCTCTTGGGCTCAACATCAACCCACTGGTAGTGAGCAGCATCAGGAGGTGCGGGGTAGAGCTCGGGTCGGCTGATGCACTTCCGGGGTGGCATGTTACCTGTGGAAGAACAGGGGAGCTCGGCGTTAGTCCTACGGGTTACGAAAAATAACCCCCGAGAAAATCCCCTCGAAGTTGTTCCGAGGGGCGAGCATCTCCCCTCTTCCACAGGAACGCCTCGCTCAAACAGTCTCTCTCTCTCCATCATTTCAAAATCGCAACGCTCCCTACCATCGACGAACTCGGACCAGGCATACTGTTTTACCCACTCTCTCTGCTCTTTCCAATCCCGAGGGTAGATGACCTCGATGGGATCAACCTCCAATATTCGCTTCTCATACTTCTGCCTATACTCCTTCCGACGACGAAGCGTCTCGTCTACCTCCGTCGAGGAGCAGGACGAGGAGGATGAGCCGTCCTCCTCCTCACTGCTGCTGGTTGACATGGAAACCAACCCAACCCATTTCCTAAACCATTCTCTACTCCTACTCATCTTCCTACTTCCCCAATCCACTCCTTTGGGTTTCTGAAAAATAAGAACAAAAACAAAAATCAACAATTCTCAAAAAGCCTAAACACTCCAAACCAAAGAGCGCTAAATCCCTAGGGCTACCTCCTAAAACCAAAATCTACAAAACCTCAAACCCAGAGCCTTGACTACAGAACGCAAAATAACCAGGGGAAACCACCCCATTTCCATAAAAACAGAAACGAAAGAAAAAAGTATCGACCCACCCCCCCCCCCCCATGCGAACCAAAAAGCAATAAAAAGAGAGAAAATAAATGAAGAAGAAGAAGAAGTGAGCAAGAAGTAGTGCCTTAAAAGTGGAACCGTGAAGAAGAGTATGGAAGAAGGTAGAGAGACTGGATGGAACTCGTGTTACGGGGAGGTTGCAGAGGAAGAGGAACGGTTTCAGTATAGGAGAAGGACGGTTTGGGAGTATGAAGAAGTGGGACAGTCAAAAGGAGGAAATGGAGGGATGCGGGGGGTTTAAATAGGCAGTTTTCCCCTCTTTCCTGGTATATGGGCTCGGGCCAACAGCCCAGCCCAGTGTGCTACCACATACTCAGGGACGCGTGGCGCAAGGTGAGTGGAATGGTAAACCTCGAGCAACGTTGCAATAATGGCAACGCTTCGTTCAACGTGGTTTCTGACACGTGCCAGCTACGGAGAAAGCAATCATCACGTCGGAGCAGGTGAAAGGACAACTTTCAAATCTGCTCCGTCAAAGTGAAAGGACATCAGAGACAGCTGGATCCAGCTCTCGGCAACTCCTCTTCCGAACTCCCAGAGACCTCGGAACAAGGCTTGAATAACCTTGACCGAGCTGGGGGGCTTATGTGGCAGACTTGGAAAAAGGACCTAACCCAAGACCTCGGAACAAGGCCTAAATAGCCTTGACCGAGCTGGGGGGCTTATGTGGTGGACTCGGCTTAGCTGAGCTCCCCGAAACCGTCACGCAGGGCCTGATGACCCTTTAGGAAGCCCTCTGTGCGCTTGGCCGATCTCAAGGCTCAACGGCCGAGCAGACACCAGACACGGGCCGATCTTACGCTCTTACCAAGGTCCGACTTCCTTGTCCGACATCACGCAGAGATTCCGATACCAAGGACAAGATGACGTACGCACCTTATCTACAAGGACAGCTCACCCACTCATAGCTCATTACAAGCTGGCCCTACTTGGGCCTCAAGCAAACCCATTAGGGCAACCAGCTCCCCCCTATAAGTAGCTCCGTACTACATGGGGCTCAGGTATGTCCTCTAACCCTAATTGCCACCTTCACACCAGTGATTAGGGTTACTTCTTGGCTCTCTACCTTGCCACCTAAGGACACCCACAAACATCACAGATAAACACTAGACAAAGGTTTCCTTAAGGTCTTCTTCCCTAACCTTAAGGTCCTCTCAGTCTAGGACATCACAATAGACATCTTTCATAAAATCATCATTTTTTTTCAGCAATTAAACTCATAACTTAACTCAATCACATAGTCATGTCATCACACACAAAAATACAATTCTTATTAATCTATTTTTCCTTATAAAAATTACCCAATCACTCCTAGAATTATCAAACAAAAACACTATGAATCATTTGTAACTTTTACTCAAAATAAATCATATTTTTCGGCCAATAATAAAAAAATCCAGGATTAAATTTTGTTTTCACAAAACTATTATCATTTCATTTTCATATCAGAATATCAACGATAAAATAATATCCATTAGTTTATACTTTTTAAGAAATAAGTCACATAACAATTATACACATATTAACAACAACTACTACCTATTATATATACATATATATATATATATATATCACAGTCCAAAAAAGAAAAAATCAAAAGTACATTATACTTATTCAATTTAATTTAGTTTCCATTCCTTGTACATTCATCTTGAATCCAAACAAAAAGAAATAAAATAATTCAAACAAATACAAAATATAAATTCCTACACAAAAATTTCCAGAATTTTATTTTCCTATTTAACATAAAATTTGTAACACCCCGTAATTTCCTCATATTAAATTAAAACACTAAAGAAACTTGTTTTTAAGAAAAATTTTTTGGAAGAGTATTTTCTTAAATGATTTCCTTAAAATTCACGTTTTCAAAGCTAATGAATGATTTTAAAGTAATGATTTTCTAAACTAATGTCCAACATTTAGAAATTTGATTTTTTGAGAAAATCTATACACTTAATGATTTTATAAAAATGTTTGTGATCTATTTTGGTGATTGTGTGTATATACGGCTTTGGCATATACGAATACACTTAGGTTTTGAGGAATTTAATTATTGAAAGGATATAATGTACGAATACATGTGAATATATATATATGCATACATGTGTACGAGTGATGTGTGATGCTTGAATGTGTATATGTGTAGGAGTAGTGTATGATGCATGAATGTATATGTATATGTGAAATACGTGTGTGTGTGGGTGTATGATGGATATGTATGCATGAGTCTATGCTATGTGATCAATATGAAAATGAATTGCATGAGTATATGTGTGTATGCTAGTATGTGTGGTTCGGCCATGAGAGGAATAGAGAACCAAGTGGGTTTGAATTTCTTAAGCATTAAGAAATTGAAAAAAAAACTAAATAGAAAATAGGAGGTGTGAGTCATGAATACTAGGAGAGACTAGGAGAGATGAGTCGTGAACCTAGTGAGGACTTTCTTCCCTCCATGTGTCCCACGACTTGACCCTCCCATGCAACAATTGAGTTGGCCCAAATTGTCCTTCCTTCCACCCATTGAACCGAGGCTAAAAAGGAAATTTCCCATCCCTTGCTTTGCCCTTAAGCCATGGGTGTGTGTGTTGGCTTGGATTCCTATCTCCTTTATTTCATTCCTCTTCCTTCTCACACCAACTCAAACACATTTCCTCTCAAGAGCACCATCAAGCTCTTGAAGACTAAGGGAGAAAAAGAGTGAACCCGTGAGGAGAAGAGAAGAAAGAAGAGTGAAAAATCTCAAAGCCTTAACCCAAACTCTTCTAATTCCTTTCTCAACCATCTTAGTCTTCAAGGATCAAGGAGAAAACCCATCGAGCCTAGAAGAAGAGGGAGAGGCCGAGGCAAACCCTTAAGGGAAGAGAAGAGAGGATTTGAGGATTTAAGTTAGTGATGAGCATTTTATTTCCCATTATTCCTTGCATTATTTTACTCCTATTATTGATACTTGTTGCCCATTTGACATTGATTAGCTTGATTTATTGATTTAGAGTTTATTGGACTAAAATTTCGAATATTGTTTAATTTGGAATTATTTAGCCTAATTAATTCTATTTCTATTTTCAGGTAATATTTGGCACAAGGACACTTTGGGAAGTTTGGAAATGAAGATTGAAGTATTGAAGTGAAGATTGTAATTTGCATTTAGGTCCCTTTTTAATTGTAATTTTCAGAATAGTGTTTCTTAGGACTTGGGCCCATGTTTTAGGCCCATTTTCATAACTAAAGAGGGGAAATTCGTGTAACCCCAAGAACACACTTTCATTTTTAGATTTCTCACTCTCTTTCTAGGTTAGAACTTCTCTCTTGGCTCTCCCAAGTGGTGGTGGCTGCTAGGGTTTTGTTCTTCCCCATTTCTACTCGTTTTTCTTCATTTATGGCCACGGAAGGCTAGACTTCAAGGGTTAATCCCTTTGGTATTGTATTATCTACTCTTGAGCTCTTGTTATTAATGCAATTTCGTTTTCTCTTCTCTGTTTTCATGTTTATCGATGTGTAGTGGTTTGCTTAATTCCATTTCGTAGAGATAATACATGAATATAAATGCTTAATTTGTATTAACTCGTAAAAACTCCAATTCTGGTTTCTGATGCTTAATTAGAAGTTAGGGTTTGGAGTGATAACTGAATTTTCGCTTAGTATTTGGTTATCACGAGTTGGACAGAGGAGAGGAGAGGAATCGATCCTTAGTGAGCTAGGATTGAGTAGTGTACGTAACCAAAGGGGTTTGCCCGCTTTTGTTTCTGATTTTCTTAGTTTTTATATTCTGTTTATGTTTTGCTATTCAGATTTGTCACACACAAAACCCCCCCCCCCCCCCATTTTACTGCACACTACGTGTTTGATACTTTGCCTAGACCGATATTCGCTGGGAAACGACCTAGGATCACCTTCCTAGTACTACAGAATAAACACCTTTTATTTTGATCGGGTACGGCCTCGATCAAAATTTGGCGCCGTTACCGGGGAGTATCGGTTCTTGCCAAAGATCATACAGTAGTTAGTTAGATTAGTTAGTGTAGTTAGTGTGTGAATAACCATTCTGATAACTGATTGAAAGTTGCCCTGTTTGCTGATTTGCTGTTCTGCACAACTGATGCTATTCTAGTGATTCTGTGAGTGCCATTCAACATAGCTGTGGGTGGAATTTTTGCACGAAAATTGGTATCCACACTTGTTTCATCATATATTAGTGTGTTGATGCATCACAGACACTCAGATAGGCACTGGTTGTGAGTTCCAGAAAAATTTTCCAAGTTTCAGCAGTACTTACTATAAATAGGCGTAACTTTTGATCCGTAACTCGGAATTTGACGAATTTTATATCAAATCGAAGGGAATTTTCTGAATAATCTGATTTTTCTATCTTCGTCAGAAAACCCCTTCGTTTGGATCCCGAAAAAGCCTGTTTACTATTTCTTTTTTATTTTACAAGTTCTATTTTCTTAGTTTTTGGTCACTGTTTTAATTCTTTGACTTGGTTCCCTTTTGAATTTTGTCCTCAAACTTTCTGTGATATGTTTTCATGATTTTAGGGTGCTGAAAAAAATAAATAAAAAATTTTAAAAAAATAAAAAATTTTGTTGCCGATTTTGGTCATGCATATCTGTTACAGTATGCTATGGTTGATGCTGTTCTGTTCAGTACATGACTAGGGGCAACCCAAGTTATTTGCATCCTTACAACCCTGAAATTGATAGAACTTATCACAGATTAGTTAGACAAAATAGGAATCAGTCATTAGGTAGTGAGTCAGAGTCATCTTATAGTCCATCTAATTCTGATTCTGTTTCTATTTCTTCTATTCCTTCTACTTTTATTCAATCTGATTCTATACATTGTGATAACATGGCTCAACCCCCACCAAGGGAAAGGACACTTAGGGAGCTGGCTGCACCTGACTTCACTATTGAAGACTCGTGTATCCGGTATCCTGATGAGGATGTTCCTTTTGAGCTTAGAACAGGACTAATCCATTTGTTGCCCAAGTTTCATGGTCTTGCAGGTGAGGATCCTCATAAGCATCTCAAGAAATTCCATATAGTGTGCACCACAATGAAACCACATGATGTGCAAGAGGATCATGTCTGTCTCAGAGCATTTCCACATTCCTTAGAGGGTCTAGCACAAGATTGGTTATCTGACTTGGCCCCTGGTTCCATCACAAGCTGGGATGACTTGAAGAGGGCATTTCTGGAAAAATTCTTCCCTGCAAATAGGACCACTGCAATCAGAAAGGAAATTTCTGGTATCAGGCAACAACATGGAGAGAGTCTCTATAATTATTGGGAGAGATTCAAGAGGTTGTGTGCTTCCTGCCCTCACCATCAGATCTCAGAGCAGCTTCTCATCCAGTACTTTTATGAAGGTCTCAACTTCATGGAAAGAAACATGGTAGATGCTGCAAGTGGTGGTACATTGGGAGATATGACACCCTTACAAGCCAGGAGCAAAATTGAGAAGATGGCTTCAAACTGTCAACAATTCCATGCAAGAAGCAACAGTGATGCAATAGTTGTGAGGGATGTAAATGATGTTGGTGCAGACTCGGGCAAGGTTGAGAAGCTTGAGCAGAAAATTGATTCTCTCACAACATTGGTCACACAATTGGCTGTCAATCAGAAAAAGATGATACTTCCTGCTAGAGTGTGTGGCATATGCACATCCATTGAGCACCCCACAGATGCATGCCCTTCCCTTCAGCAGCAACAGCCGATGACAAGTGGTGACCAACCTGAGGCCTATGCAGCAAACATATACAACAATAGAGGCCCACAACAACACAATCATGACCTCTCTTCCAATAGATACAACCCTGGATGGAGGAACCATCCCAATCTGAAGTGGTCTGATCAACAACAACAACCTCCTCCTAATGTTCCATTTCAGAACACCGCTGGACCGAGCAGACCACCATATGTACCTCCTCCAATCCAGCAGCAAAGGCAACAACAACAACAGCAAGTGGTTCATCCTGCACCATCAGCCCCTCCATCCAACCAACCTACCTTGGAGGAGTTGGTGAGGCAAATGACCATGCAAAACCTCCAATTTCAACAAGAGACTAGAGCATCCATTCAGAGACAAGAGGCATCCATTCAGACTTTGACAAATCAGATGGGTCAAATGGCAACTTCTCTCAACAACTTGCAATCTCAAAATTCTGACAAGTTGCCATCCCAAACTGTGATCAACCCTCAGAATCAGAATGTGAGTGCCATCAACCTGAGGTCGGGAAAGCAGATTGTCACACCCACACCCACACCACAACCTCACCTCAACAATGATGCTCTAGCTTCCTCTAAAGGGAAGAGCCAAGTGGTAGATGAAGGTGAGCATGCTAGCACCAAAGAGAATCATCCAACTCAACCCTCCTCAACTTCAACCACAAGCCCTGCTGTTGTCCTACAACCTCCTCCTGTTCCTCTTCCATTCCCACCAAGAGTGCCTCAAAACAAAAGGGTGGAAGAGGTGGACAAGGACATTCTTGACACATTCAGGAAGGTGGTAGTCAACATACCCCTTCTTGATGCAATAAAACAGATTCCAAGGTATGCGAAGTTCCTTAAGGAGTTGTGCACTCATAAGAGAAGACTCAAGGGCAATGAGAGGATAAGCATGGGAAGGAATGTCTCCGCTCTCATAGGTAAACCTATCCCTCACATTCCTGAAAAATGTAAGGATCCTGGAACTTTCTCTATACCTTGCATCATAGGCAATGTTAAGTTTGAAAATGCTATGCTAGATTTAGGAGCATCCATAAATGTCATGCCTATGTCTGTTTTTAAGTCTCTTTCTCTTGGACCTCTTCAACCTACGGGTGTGGTGATTCAATTGGCAAATAGAAGTACTGCCCACCCCGCAGGTTTGATAGCGGATGTCTTGGTTCGGGTTGAAGAGTTGATCTTCCCTGCTGATTTTTACATACTTGATATGGAAGATGACTCTCCCCGTAATGTTGTTCCTATTATTTTGGGGAGGCCATTTTTGAAAACAGCCCGAACCAAGATAGATGTGCATTCAGGTTCACTTTCCATGGAGTTTGATGGCAGTGTGATCCGATTTGACATTTTCCATGCTATGAAACATTTTCCTGAGGATCAGTCTGTTTTCCATGTGGACTTGCTTGATGATTTGATAGATGAGCATATGCTTGACTTTTTGCATCATGATTTTGAATTTCCATCTTTCACTGATTCATTTACTTGTCCATCATGCACTAACTCTGGATGGTGCACCGCATGCACTGAAATAGCTCAGTTTCTAGACTCTGCCACTGCATCTGATGATTCATATGTTATAGATTCAGATTATGGCAACCCTAACCCCATATCTGTTATGCATGAGTCTGATTCACTTGTTCAGGTGCAGGCAGCAGAATCCATTTCTACTGTCCCTTTAGTTCCATCTATTATGCAGGCACCCTCATTGGACCTGAAGCCCCTCCCTCCTCATCTCAAATATGCTTACTTGGAGGATGAGCAGAAACTCCCAGTGATCATCTCTACCTCACTTTCTGTTGATCAAGAGGAGAAACTGCTGGATGTGATAAGAAAGAACAAGAGGGCAATTGGATGGACTTTAGCGGATATTCCTGGAATTAGCCCCTCCATGTGCATGCACCGCATTTTGTTGGAGGATGGGGCTAAACCAGTGAGACAACCCCAAAGACGATTGAACCCCCAGATTCTTGATGTGGTTAAGAAAGAGGTCACCAAGCTGCTCCAAGCGGGTATCATCTACCCAATTTCAGATAGCACTTGGGTGAGCCCGGTGCAAGTTGTCCCCAAGAAGTCTGGTGTCACAGTTGTCAAAAATGAGAAGGATGAGCTGATTCCCACTAGAGTGCAGAACAGTTGGAGAGTCTGCATTGATTACAGAAAGCTCAACCAGGCGACTCGCAAGGATCATTTCCCTCTCCCCTTCATTGATCAGATGTTGGAGCGCCTGGCAGGTAAATCTCATTATTGCTTCTTAGATGGATTCTCTGGTTATTTTCAAATTTGCATTGCACCAGAGGACCAACATAAGACCACATTTACCTGTCCTTTTGGCACATTTGCATATAGAAAGATGCCTTTTGGCCTATGCAATGCTCCTGCCACATTTCAAAGATGTATGATGAGTATTTTTGCTGACTTGCTCGAGCATTGCATAGAGGTCTTCATGGATGATTTTAGTGTTTATGGCTCCTCATTTGATGCATGTCTTGATAATTTGACTAAGGTGCTTAACAGGTGCATTGAGACTAACCTTGTCTTGAATTTTGAAAAATGCCACTTCATGGTAGAACAAGGCATAGTCTTAGGGCACATTGTTTCGCACAAGGGCATAGAAGTTGACCCTGCTAAGCTGCATGTAATATCACATTTGCCTTACCCCTCTTGCGTGCGAGAGGTGCGTTCTTTTCTTGGTCATGCAGGTTTCTATCGCAGGTTTATTAAGAACTTTAGCAACATTGCCCTTCCTCTTTCCAAGTTGCTTCAAAAGGATGCCCCATGGGAATTTGGAGACCAATGCAAGAGGGCATTTGATGAATTGAAGAAAGCTCTAACCACCACTCCCATCATCCAACCACCTGATTGGACCCTCCCATTTGAGCTCATGACTGATGCTTCAAATTATGCTTTGGGAGCAGTTCTCTCCCAAAGGGTTGGTAAGCTGTCGCATGTGATTTATTATGCTTCTAGGACTTTAGATGCAGCACAGGTTAATTACACAACAACTGAAAAAGAACTTTTGGCTATTGTTTTTGCACTTGACAAATTTAGATCATATTTGCTTGGTTCTAAGGTTGTAGTGTACACTGATCATGCTGCTCTGAAGTATCTTTTGAAAAAGACAGATTCCAAACCTAGGTTGATTAGGTGGATGTTGCTCCTCCAGGAGTTTGATCTTGAGATTCAGGATCGGAGTGGTGCGCATAACCTTGTCGCAGACCACTTGAGCAGGATAGAGAGAGAGGAGGATGCATTTCCTATCCGGGATAACTTCCCGGATGAGCAGCTTTTATCTTTACATGTTTCCCATCCCCTTCCCCAAACTCCTTGGTTTGCAGACATTGTTAATTATCTGGTTGCTTCTGTTTTTCCTGCCTTGGCATCCAAAGCTCAAAGAGACAAATTAAAGAGCGATGCCAAGCATTATGTATGGGATGACCCCTATTTATGGCGTTTTTGCAGTGATCAGGTCATTCGCAGGTGCATTCCAGACCAGGAGATCCAATCGGTTCTCCAATTTTGCCATGCTTCACCAGTGGGAGGCCACCTTGGTACTCAAAGGACAGCACGAAAGGTGCTGGATTCTGGATTTTATTGGCCTACCATTTTCAAGGATGCGAGCAACATCTGCAGCTCGTGTGAGCAGTATCAAAGAGAAGGAGGCGCCCTATCTTGGAGGCAACAGATGCCACAACAACCTATGTTGTTTTGTGAGGTGTTTGACGTCTGGGGTATAGATTTCATGGGCCCCTTTCCTGTTTCTTTTGGTTTTTATTATATCTTACTTGCTGTGGATTACGTATCCAAATGGGTGGAAGCTAAGGCCACCAGGACTAATGATGCTCAGGTTGTTGTAGATTTTGTCAGGTCTAATATCCTTTGCAGGTTTGGCATACCTAGAGCCATAGTCAGTGATCAAGGCACACACTTCTGCAATAGATCCATGCAAGCTTTGCTCAAGAAGTATGGGGTTGTGCACAAAGTTTCTACACCCTATCACCCCCAAACCAACGGGCAAGCTGAGATTTCAAATAGAGAGATCAAGCGGATTTTGGAGAAGATGGTGAAGCCTAATAGAAAGGATTGGAGCACACGATTGGAGGATGCTCTGTGGGCCCATCGGACCGCTTACAAGGCACCCATAGGGATGTCACCCTATCGGGTTGTCTTTGGTAAGGCGTGCCACCTGCCTGTGGAGATAGAGCACCGTGCATATTGGGCTGTGAAGCAATGTAACTTAGCTCTTGATCAAGCGGGTGAGGAGAGGAAGCTGCAGTTGAGTGAGCTCGATGAGATCCGCTTGGAGGCCTATGAGAACTCCAAATTCTACAAAGAGAAGACCAAGAAGCTTCATGATAACTCCATTTCCAGAAAGGAGTTCTTGGTTGGTCAAAAAGTTTTGCTCTACAACTCTAGGCTTGGACTCATGAGTGGAAAGCTTCGCTCTAAATGGATTGGACCGTTTGTAGTCACCCAAGTGTTTCCTTATGGCACTGTGGAGATCAAGAGTGAGTCCACGAACAAGAGCTTCAAAGTCAATGGCCACCGACTCAAGCCTTTCCTAACCACCCCTTCTTTGGATGATGCACCTGTGGAGGAGGCCTCATTGGTCGACCCCACTTTTGAACAACCATGACTTAGGGAGTCTCCTTTTCTCCTTCCTTACTCTTTTTATTACACTTGTCTATATCTGTCTGATTCTGCTATTTGTGTTCCATTGAGGACAATGTGTGATTTAAGTGTGGGGGGAGAGTAGTTTAGGTTGCATATTTTGCTTAGGGCTAACACTTACCTCTACAAACACATGCACAAATATCATCACATATTTTTAAAAATCGCTTAAAAAGGGGTTCGGGGAAATAGGATTTGCATAGCTTGCAACCAAAAATTCATTTTATAATTTCAATTTCCCAAGGTTCTGAAGAATTGGAAGACATTGTCCCTGAACATAATAGAAAATTATAGTAAATCTTCAAGTCAATTCAGAGTTCATTAGTTTCACTTTTGACCCTATGACCACTTTGTAAAAGATTTGTAATGGTCGGGGTGAACCTATGTCAAATCCATTTAAAATAGCAAACAACTCCAATTGGCTTCAAAATTTGATGGGACATCAACTATTCTTGGCCCAAGGTTGTGTAAAATCGTCAAACCGATTAGAGCACATAAATTCGTTTTGTTTTAAAACAATAACCGGCTCCAATTGGCTCGAAATGTTACATAAAACAATAATTCAACCTTAGGGGTTTAATTCAAATTTTCCAATTCAAACAAAATCCTAAACCCAAAAACTTAGTTTTTCATTTCATTTAAAAACCCTGGTTACCCAAAAACACTTAACTACAAACACATATACGTCTTTAAAACCTTTGGTTTGAAAAATCACTAGGTATGGGGATTCAAAATTTAAGAAAAAGATCCCATACAAGTTGAATATTTAGAAAACAATAGCACATTTATAAAAACAAAATTCTTTTGCAATTTAGGTTCCTCTCTTAATGAGGAATAATTAATTTCATTTTGAAAATTCACTAAAACTTTTAGTTATGCACCTTACCATGATGAGCTGCCTTCATCTAATTTCATAAGATTCTAGATGAAGGAGTGGCAAATTACACAAGATGGATAAACTCAAAGAAAGAGGGAATGTGTCTTGGACTTGAAAAAGTTTAGTTCATTCTGCGAGAATTGAAACAATTATATTCCCTTTTTACTTCAAATTTAAAAGATCGAGTTTTCATTCCGAATTGATTTGAGTCGCATAAGAGGGGTTCCTATTTGATCGATGTGTGACTTGGTTACCACAATTAAGTTAATTCACTAATCGATCACTTAGAAATCCTGGCTTTTCTTACTAGTTCTTGAAAATTTGTCGTGCGACCTCACGATCCATTTGGAATGATTATAGTTCGGTGCAACTTTTGAAATTCATTTTGGACACTCACAAGCATCAAGTAAAAACTTCACTTGGCACAAAGACATATCAAGCACACATATCAACCAAACACACACAAACAAAATTTAGTTTCATCTAGAACACAATTTTCAAGAACAACACTTTTAGCCAATGCTTAGTGGAAAGTAATTTGGGATTTCATACACGAAGAGAGAAATTGAAAAGTTATTAATCCCAAATCGTTTAAAAACATTTTCAAAAGTTTAGGTTCACTTCCACATAACATAGACTTTTTCATATATACCTATGCACTACCAATGATGTAACCAAAAGTGAGGTAAGAACTTCTACGTTGAATTTTAACCCCATCCTCGATACCTCTTTTCGTTACAAAACTTTATTATAGAAACTCGGGGTTCAAATCCAATCATTAGAAGCTTCAACTTGACTTTCTATTAATATTAAAGTCACCGGAATCGAATTAGTGGTGGAATCAACCATGAGTTCAATAAATATGTTTTTTGTTGTTTTTATGGATTTTAGTCTAACCGACGTCGACTGAGTCATTCGGATAGATTAGAATCCAGTAGTAATTCATTTTTATTCTCATGATTCCACTTCTAATTTTGTCCACTTACTTTAACACTACACCATTCCACATGTAAGCATATTTCGAGAACCCATTGGATTGAATTCAAACCACTTCTTAATTTGGACAAAAAGTTTGTTTTTATCTTTAATTCAAATTAATATGATTCAGTGGTTTGAATCCGATCTATTAGTTCCCGATGCCTATTTTCATTTGATGCCACAACCACTTGAATCAAGTTTAGTTACAGAACCGCTTAATAATTTAATATAAACATTATTTTTCGTTCTCTTGAATACTAATCAAATCAACATGACCTTAATCACTTGGTTGGATTAGTATGCGAGATTCATAATTTACTTATTCAATGCGATTCCATTTCTAATCCCGATTCAATTATTTTGACACCAAATTACTCAACAAACAAACATTAAGATCACACACAAGCACTTAGCAAAGCACTCAAGCATAAAAGAATTAACACATAAGTTTTATACACAGGAGATCCATTGCTAATTCACGATGATGCACGAACTTCTAGATTTTCGACGACATCGCCTCCCGATAAATGCAACATCGGATTGGCCAGTTCCAATACTACATTTCATCAGTGGTCATAGCCTTCGCTATCTAGCTTAAGTTTATGTACTTCATTATTAATTAGCAAGATTTCCTTTGTAAGAAACTTTAACTTTTAATTAACTCAACTTAGACTTTGCATCCCTTAAACAATAATCAATTGCACTTTTGAAGTTTTTCTACTTACAAACGTGCCATACTTATAGGATGTAGTTCTTTGAATTCCCTAAGGGATCCGGCTTAGGTTCCCAAAGAATCACATTCTATTATCCTTTACTATTAAACATTTGCACCAATCACCAAACATTAAAATTAATCACTTAAAAAGGGTCTCACCTATTGAGAAGAAGTTTGAGATGAGAGTGTTCGCAGCGAGATCGGGACCACTTTCCCTCAGGTCGGAAAGGAAGGAACTGCTCTGATACCATAAATGTAACACCCAACTTTTATTTTAAAAATATTCATTCAATTTATTTAATAAGTACAATGGAGAACTTAAAAATTCCTTTTCATAAATTAAATTGACATTCAAAAATGGGTATTCCAATTACAATATGAGTAGCGCAACCATTTAATTTCCTTCTTTCCATAATTTCCACTGTGACACTCCCTGATCCTCAAGCTCTTCTTCATTCACCTAAAAATGTTAACCACATAAGGGTGAGACCTTTTCACAACACAGTGAATTAGAAGATAGTTAAAGAGCACATAAGAGAAACTTAAGCATCATAATCAAATCAAGCTATGAATAACAAAATGCTTCCCTTTTCATGTTTTTCCAAAATCATTTTCATTTCCTTTACTTTATCTTGGTCTCACATTGCCGTAGCTTAAGTGAGCACCAAGCCCTTAGCCTCACATTGCCGTAGCTTAAGTGAGCACCAAGGTGCAACCTTATACTTTGCCCGAGATCTCACATTGCCGTAGCTTAAGTGAGCACCAAGCTACAACCTTATAATCTGCCCGTGACCTCACATTTCCGTGGCTTAAGTGAGCACCGGGACGCTTACTTATATTTAGTCCTTAAATTACAATTTACTTATATCATCATTGATCTTTATTCTTTTAGTTTGTACCACTAGGTAATTTGGTTGCTCCTGCTAGGGCGTTTGTACACCCATTAGGGACTTTATTCACCCATCAGGACTTTCACCCACTAGGTCTCACCCGTTAGGACTAATACATATAATCTTTGCTCATACTCATTAAATTCCTTAGCATATTCAATTTACATACTTTAGTCCTTTTCACATTTTCCAGTCTTTTCGTTTTCGTTGAATTGATCATTTTGGGACATCGACTCCTAACGGGGCATTTACACCTAGTGGGGCGTTTTAGCCTGATGAGTACCTAGGCCCTAATGGGGCGTTTGTACACCTAGCAGGAACACCTAGTGTCCCAATGTCCCAATGATCAATTCAACCGTCCTTTCAATCCACATACGTTCACCATAATGCATACATTTCAAATATCCATTTACATCAAGCAGCAAGGATTTACATTCAAACACTTACATCATTCCAATTTTTCACAACACACAATCAACAAATAATCAATATCATTCATTTTGTCTTTTACATCAATTAGCAGATATTCGCGTTCAAGTATATATATATCACTCGGATTTACAAACATCACATAATCACAATTATTCGTCATCCTGTTACCATATTACCAATTCAAACAAGAAATCATTCTCTTGCATTCCCAATAATCATTAACAACCTAGATAAACGATTATACTACACTCCTTATTTAAGCCTTCACGTATTATTCCTATGTCCATTAATTATTACTCCACCACTTGGCCCACATTAGTAATTTATCACCTTAGTTAACTCTTAGCCCTGGATGTATTCATTTTACACACTTTGCAAACATAACAACGATCAACAAACAACATACATTCACAGAGTCAATCGACATACTCAGGTATGTCTCAGCATGCTTAAATATAAGTCAACTCCCTAGGGTTCTTCACTTCCTACATTTACAACATACATAAGGGGATTGTTAGCAATTTTATGACACTTAAATTAAATCATTAAATTAATCCAAATCACTTTCATTCTTCTTAAACCAATTTATAACTGGTGCTATTTTGCTACCCACAACCCAATTCAACTACTTAGCCCAAATCCTAGTATATACCCCAACTATCCCTAACTCAAAGTGTGGAAAAGAGACTCCCCTTACCTTAGAGAGGGAGAGAGCCCACACAAAGCTCCAAGGAAACCAAATCTACACCGAATCTACCTTGCTTCCCGTACTCTAGACCGATCTCCACTCCGTTCTTCAAGATTGGAGGAGAGAAAAAGGGAACCCTATATGAGAGAGAAAGCTTGGGTTCAAGGGATGGAGGATTTATGTGTAGGATCTAACCTAAAAATCAAGATTAGATCCATTGGTGTGGTATAAAAATGGGGTTTGGGTGCTTGGGCTTGGTTTGGTGTATGTGGGTGCTTATAGAGAGAAAGCCATGGAGGTGAGGGAGAAAGAGAACCCCCAAAGAAAGGAAGAGAAGAAGAAAAAGAAGAAGGAGAAGAGAAGCTTGCCATGGAGGAGGATTGGAGGATGAGCCATGGAGGATTGATGGTGGTGGAAGATGATTTGGGATGGAGGAGAGGGAGAGAAATGCGTGTGGAGGGAGGAGAAGAGAGGGGAGGTCGAATATGGATAAGGAAGGAGGATTAGTGGCTGATATAGGGAGATATAAGGGTGAAAATACGTTTCTGCCCTTACTTTATTTTTTTCTGCATCAGACCTGAAATAATCGATTACTTTCCCAAAGTAATCCATTATTTTGCCAAAATAATCGATTACTTCCTCCAATTAATCGATTATTTTTGCAGCATCATACAATCACCAGAGCATTGGTAATCGATTACTGTGCCTGAGTAATCCATTACTTTGCCCAAGTAATCCATTACTTTTCCCAAGTAATCGATTACTTTGCCCAAGTAATCCATTACTTTTCCCAAGTAATCCATTACTTTTAATGCAACTTTTGTATGATTTCACCAGAGAGCATGTAATCGATTACACCCTGCAGGTAATCGATTACTTCTCTAAAAACTCCTATTTTTACAAATTCTAACTCTAGAACACTACCCTTAACTCCTATCCTTGATTTCCTATGGTTTTCCTCATAACTTCTAACTTAGATCTTCCTAATTACTCTTGGAATTAAAATTTGGGATGTTACAAGAATCGCCCCAGGAAGACCTAATGGGGGCAGTCGGGGTAACACTCCACCCGTTCCTCCGGTGGATCAGACGGTCGTTCCCCCGGTTCCTCCAGTTCAGGGTGATGTTCCTCTAGTTCCTCCGGTGATTCAAGCCACTGTTCCTCCCCGCGTGGAAGGTGGCGGAAGGCGATCCAATCCCCGCACTGTTCCGGATGGTCACGTCTCAGATTGGCACGATACTGCGGACTCTGGACCACATCGGTCTCGGAGGGCCCCTGCTGGATCACGAACTGGTGAGGATCGGCGGGTCGAGCATTCCGCTCGACATGACCACTCCCGTGCCGAGCGATCCAACAGAGAATTCCCTCAATTTACCAGGGGTCGTTTTGGAACACTTCAAGGTGGTGAACGTTCCGAAACACAAGGTAGATCCTATATGACTACTTCGTCGGCCCGTAGGAGAGAGGAATCAATCATGGAGATCTTAAGGACTCAAACTTCTTTGATTGAAAAGCAGAATCAGGCTATCGCTGCTCTTCAGCAGCAAAGCATGGCAAGAATTGCCGAGCAAGGCCCTAACGTGGCTCTCGGCAACCCTAATAACCTTCCTCCGCCCCCACCCCTTAATCCGGGATTAGTTCTTGGGCGTGTTACTGGGGAACCCCATCCTGGACATCCTTTCATAGCTGAGATAATGGCATTTCAAACCCCGCAGACTTATGTGGGTCATCAGAATATCCCTCGCTATAATGGGACGACTGATCCGATGGACCACATCGCGGCTTACGAATCCTCCATGATGTTTTATGGAGGAGGGGATTTCATGAAGTGCCAAGCATTCTCAATGACTCTGGGATCGGCACCTTTGAGATGGTTCAATTCCCTACCTGCCAACTCGATTCACTCATGGGCCGAGCTGAGGACAACATTTCTGAATCGATATACAGTCAGTATGTCACAACCCAAGTCGGACCACTCATTGGCTGGAGTCGCATAGAGACCTGACGAGTCTCTTCGCGATTACTTAGCTCGCTATCAGCAAGAAGCTAGTGGCATATCAGGCCTGCAATCGGGAGTCTCTGTCCTCTTACTCACTCAAGGATTGTGAGACGGTGATTTCAAGGATTGTCTGATCGGAGAACCACCGAGGGATATGGCCGAACTCAAGGAAAGATCTAGGAAATTTGTTAATTTGGAGGAATTCCATAGAATCAGCACCGCGGCTCGGGGTCTGGAACAGCGCCCTCGTCAGAATGATTCCCGTCAAACTGATCGTTTTCGGGAAAACAGGGGGAGGAAGGACAAGAGAGAAAGAGGAGAAAAACTGCCTCCAAAAGGCAAGTATGATGAATATACCCAGCTTACAGTCCTGAGGAGTCAAATCCTTCGTGAGACTTGTAAGTTCCATGATGAATGTTTTGATAATGACAAAGTGTTTTGAACAAGCTATCATGTGTTGATCAAGTTCAAGTTCAACAAGCAACAACAAACATCAAATGAAGAAGAGAGAAAGCAAGCTCATGAAGGCTTAGTTTGAGTGTAATTGTAATTGTTTTATCTTTTGCCTCTCAAGCTTCTTAGGTCTTTTATTTGGGTAGATTATTTAGAGGGTAGTGAATCTCTATCATAGTCATGATTAAATCATAATTTGAGTTTTCACTTAACCTAGAATCAATAGGTGGCTTAAAAGGTTTGAAAGGAAAGGTTTAGTTTTGAGAAAACAAGTTTCTAACATGTGCAGTGTGGATTTAATCGATTAAGTCATAATTTAATCGATTAATACTCGATTAAGCTGAAATTTAATCGATTAAATACTGCAGATCTGGTTTTTTAAAATACGATTTTCACTTCTCAAAATCAGTTTTTAAGTGCTCCAACTTTTGAGTATTCTAAATAAACCTTTTCCTAATCTTTGTGATTAATTAGAACACTTTCATAATCAATTTTACAAGAATCAAGCCACTCTATTCTCTCTCAATTTCAAAGATCAAAGCTTTCATATTTTCATATTCTTTGATCAAGAACCTTTGAATCTCTTGTGTGATTTGTCATAGCTATTGAATGAGATTCATAGGAGTGTCATGTGTATTCTTTGAGTTGTAATCTTTGCAAAAAGGCAAGCCAACTACAACAACAAAGAAGACTTGGTGTGTCGTTTATCATCAAGCAAGTTCGTTCAAGCAATTGAAGAAGAAAGTCTTGGTTGTGAATCAAGCAAAGTGAAGCCTTGGTGTGTGGATTATCATCAAGCAAAGCAGACTTGTTGTCTCGATTATCAACAAGGGGTAGAGGTTAGATTAGAGAGAAGATCAATAGGATTACAAGGCAAGGGTGTTGAGTATCTCTTGTAGGCTAGCAAGAAGGGAGTCTTGTGAGGCATTTACTTGTAATTTGAGAACTCTAATTCCTCATAGTGAAGAATCTCTCTTGGTTGAAGAGGGGACTGGATGTAGCTTTCAAGCGGATGAAAGTGAACCAGGATAAATCGCTGTGTCGTATCTCTAAACCCTTAACTCTTTATATTCAAGTCAATTCATTGTGTTCTTGGTTGAAAACTTAGAAAAAGAGTGATTTTCATAATTGATTGAATTGAATCTTTATTGTTCAAATTAAGTTGGGGAAAATCATTTTCATAATCTAGGTAATCAATAAGAATATAGGTGTTAATTGTTTTCGCTGAATCTCTGATCTTACGTGTTGATTGATTGATTTTCGTATGCGATTGAAAAAGTGATTTTTCAGTTTTCTGATAGGTTTAATCGATTAAGACAAGCCTTAATCGATTAAGAGAATTTGGACTTTCAGGTTTAATCGATTAAGATATCAGTTTAATCGATTAAGTGTTGACAAATTTGCAAAAATCATTTGTTTTAATTGTTTCGATTTGTTTCGTTCGAAAATCTATCAAGGTTTCTTAAACACCTATTCAACCCCCCCTTCTAGGTGTGTTCCTAGGGTTCCTTAGTGGTTTCAACCATCAATTGCAGTTTCCTCAATTGGTATCAGAGCTCGGTCGAAAGACACGAGCATAAGAGCTTTTTCGTAAAGATCCTTTAAGAAAATCGCAATGGGTTCTACGAATCCCTTTGGTGGTGAAGGTTATTCAATAAATCGTCCTCCATTGTTTGCCGGAGAAGGCTATGCATATTGGATAGTTAGAATGAAAATCTTTATCCAAGCCATAGATAGTGAAATTTGGAAAGTAGTTGAAAAAGGTCCTCATATCCCCTCTAGTTTAGTTGAAGGCGTAGTACATTTAATCCCCGAGGATAAGTGGAAGGATGATGATAGAAAGAAAGTTCAATATGATTATAAAGCAAAGAATATCATTACCTCCGCTTTATCCTATGACGAGTTCTTTAGGGTTTCCCAATGTTCTAGTGCTAAGGAAATGTGGGACACTTTACAAGTGACTCACGAAGGAACTAGTGAGGTTAGGAGAGCTAGATTGAATGCTTTAATGCGTGATTATGAATTGTTTCAAATGCTTCCAAATGAATCTATTAATGATATGCAAAAGTGTTTTACTCACATTATTAACCATTTACTTGCTCTTGCTAAGACTTTCTTACAAGGTGAACTTTCTAACAAAGTGTTGAGATGTTTAGACAGAAATTGGCAACCAAAAGTAACGGCTATTGTTGAATCTAAAAACTTGGATGCTATGGATCTAGCAACACTCTTTGGAAAGCTTCAAGAACATGAAATGGAGCTTGGACGATTAAGTATCAATGAAGAGTCGGATAAGAACAAAGGAAGAAAGGGACTTGCTCTTAAAGTCAATAGATCATACAAAAAGAAAGAGAGTTCCAATGATGATGATAGTGAAGATTCTGATTCGGATGTTGATGAAAAAGACATGAAACTTTTGCTAAGGAAGTTTGACAAATTTCTAAGGAGAAAAGGAAGGTTGAAAAAAGACAAACGTAAAGAGAAGGATTCTCCACACTTCAAGACCAAGACTTCAAAAGAAGGTGTAGTTTGCCATGAATGCGGAAAACCCGGTCATCTCAAGTATTCGTGCTCTAAGTATCTCAAGAAGAAGGAGAAAGACAAGAAAAATTCTAAATCTAAAAGGGCATATATAGTTTGGGATAGTGATGTAGAAGAGAAGAAAAGCACATCGAGTAGTTCGTCGGATGATGAAGAAGTTGCTAATCTCAACTTGCTTGTTCAAGTCAATGAAGAGGAAAGTTCAAATGATGAATCAAGTGAACAAAGCGAGGATAACAATGTAAGTCATACTAAATCCGAAATTTCTTCTAAATATGAATTGTTATATAATGCTTATGAAGAAATGCATGAACAATTTGAAAAACTAGCTTTGAAAAACATTGAAAGAAAGAAGCTCATTTTGAAACATCAAAAAGAGATTTTAGAACTTCAAAAACAAGTTGATGAGCTTAATCTTGAAAATGAAACTCTTGATCTTATATATGCTAGTTCTTCTTGTGATTGTGCTAGTAGAGTGAATATTGTGGTTGATTGTGAGAATTGCAAGTTGCTCAAAGAAGAAAATGCTATTTTGAAAAATAAGCTTGCAAGTTTCACAAGTGGTGATATTAGATTGCGCACATTGTTAAATTTTCAAAGAGGAAATTCAAACAAGTTTGGTTTGGGTTATACTAATGCTAAGAGTAATTCTCATAGAAATGTTGTTGATTTTTCAAAGGTTGATTTTTCAAATTCTCCAACATGTTTCTATTGTGGTACTCATGGACATACTTCAAATGTGTGTTATATTAAAATGCATGGTATACCTAAAGGAGATTTTGTTTGGATGAAAAAGGGTGAGAGTCCCTACACTAACAAAAATGGATCCATAACCATTTGGATACCAAAAAGCAAAGCATGATTGTTTTGTAGGTATGATTGAAGAGCAAAGGGCTTACAAGTGTTATTCATATATTTGCATCTTCAATTGGTATTACATTTGCATCTCAAGTGAATGACCTACAAAGTGGTAAAATTTGGTACAAGTGATATTGTTGAATATTTACAATTGTTTAGTCTTCTCAATTGGTATAATTGAATTGTTCTCAAATAATATTACTTTTCTAAAGTTCAATTGGTATCATTGAGTGATGATTAGATGATTATCATGCTATTATTGTTGTGATATTTCTTTACATTGATGATATCTCAATTGGTATTATGACTTCATAGTATTTCTATTGGTTCATAATTCATTGTTATATTTTCTTGCTAATTGGTATCACATTTCAAAGTATAGTACTTTTTATCTTTCAATTGGTATCAATGTTGTGAAGAAATAAATGTGAATTTCTCTATTTTGGCTTAGTATTTTATATTTCAATTGGTATATATATTACTTTTTGATAATGCCAAAGGGGGACAAATGGTATGTTTTGAAAAATGGGAGAAATGGTTGTTTTGGGAGAATGGTTGTTTTTGTTGTTTTTATGTAGGTTGAGCAAAGTTGTTGGTTTTGAGCAAAGTTGTTGAAGATAGGGGGAGAATCAAGCTTCTATCAACAATTGGATTTCAAATGTCAATTGCATTGATTAAGGGGGAGCGTTTTGGGAGAATGGTTGTTTTTGTTGTTTTTATGTAGGTTGAGCAAAGTTGTTGGTTTTGAGCAAAGTTGTTGAAGATAGGGGGAGAATCAAGCTTCTATCAACAATTGGATTTCAAATGTCAATTGCATTGATTAAGGGGGAGCAAGTTTCTCACCAAGTGATCAAATTGTTAAAGCATCAACAACTTCAATCAAATTCAAAACATGGTTTGTCATTTTCAAAAAGGGGGAGATTGTAAGTTCCATGATGAATGTTTTGATAATGACAAAGTGTTTTGAACAAGCTATCATGTGTTGATCAAGTTCAAGTTCAACAAGCAACAACAAACATCAAATGAAGAAGAGAGAAAGCAAGCTCATGAAGACTTAGTTTGAGTGTAATTGTAATTGTTTTATCTTTTGCCTCTCAAGCTTCTTAGGTCTTTTATTTGGGTAGATTATTTAGAGGGTAGTGAATCTCTATCATAGTCATGATTAAATCATAATTTGAGTTTTCACTTAACCTAGAATCAATAGGTGGCTTAAAAGGTTTGAAAGAAAAGGTTTAGTTTTGAGAAAACAAGTTTCTAACATGTGCAGTGTGGATTTAATCGATTAAGTCATAATTTAATCGATTAATACTCGATTAAGCTGAAATTTAATCGATTAAATACTGCAGATCTGGTTTTTTAAAATACGATTTTCACTTCTCAAAATCAGTTTTTAAGTGCTCCAACTTTTGAGTATTCTAAATAAACCTTTTCCTAATCTTTGTGATTAATTAGAACACTTTCATAATCAATTTTACAAGAATCAAGCCACTCTATTCTCTCTCAATTTCAAAGATCAAAGCTTTCATATTTTCATATTCTTTGATCAAGAACCTTTGAATCTCTTGTGTGATTTGTCATAGCTATTGAATGAGATTCATAGGAGTGTCATGTGTATTCTTTGAGTTGTAATCTTTGCAAAAAGGCAAGCCAACTACAACAACAAAGAAGACTTGGTGTGTCGTTTATAATCAAGCAAGTTCATTCAAGCAATTGAAGAAGAAAGTCTTGGTTGTGAATCAAGCAAAGTGAAGCCTTGGTGTGTGGATTATCATCAAGCAAAGAAGACATGTTGTGTCGATTATCAACAAGGGGTAGAGGTTAGATTAGAGAGAAGATCAATAGGATTACAAGGCAAGGGTGTGGAGTATCTCTTGTAGGCTAGCAAGAAGGGAGTCTTGTGAGGCATTTACTTGTAATTTGAGAACTCTAATTCCTCATAGTGAAGAATCTCTCTTGGTTGAAGAGGGGACTGGATGTAGCTTTCAAGCGGATGAAAGTGAACCAGGATAAATCGCTGTGTCGTATCTCTAAACCCTTAACTCTTTACATTCAAGTCAATTCATTGTGTTCTTGGTTGAAAACTTAGAAAAAGAGTGATTTTCATAATTGATTGAATTGAATCTTTATTGTTCAAATTAAGTTGGGGAAAATCATTTTCATAATCTAGGTAATCAATAAGAATATAGGTGTTAATTGTTTTCGCTGAATCTCTGATCTTACGTGTTGATTGATTGATTTTCGTATGTGATTGAAAAAGTGATTTTTCAGTTTTCTGATAGGTTTAATCGATTAAGACAAGCCTTAATCGATTAAGAGAATTTGGACTTTGTTTAATCGATTAAGATATCAATTTAATCGATTAAGTGCTGACAAATTTGCAAAAATCATTTGTTTTAATTGTTTCGATTTGTTTCGTTCGAAAATCTATCAAGGTTTCTTAAACACCTATTCAACCCCCCCTTCTAGGTGTGTTCCTAGGGTTCCTTAGTTGTTTCAACCATCAATTACGGTTTCCTCAAAGACTATGCATACCGAGATGCGTAACATCACTCGGCCTCCAGCATTGAGAAAAACTACTCAAAAGGATAGGACAAAGTACTGCGACCATCATGGTGGATGGGGGCATACCACCGATCAATGTACCCAACTGAAAGATCTGATTGAGGAAATGGTTAGGGATGGGAAGCTTCAACAATACATCGGGGAAGCGATGCGGAAGCGTTCAAAAAGAAGAAGTCATTCACCTCCCAAAACCGAAGAAAAAAGGAATAAAAGCCCTACGCCACCTGCAGGGGGAGCCCCTGCCCTACCGTCTGAGCAGAATAAGGGTCGTGACGAGTTTCTGATCAACACCATTGCTGGTGGATTTGCGGGTGGTGGAGAAAAAAGAAGTGATAGAAAAAAGTATGTGGGACAAATCCTGTCGGTGGCTAGCCGACAGATCCAAAAGCCCAAAAAGAAGAATATTGTCATCAGTTTCAGTGACGATGACTTTGCTGATATTATTCAGGATCACAATGATCCTATGGTAGTTACAGCCAGGCTCGGTAATTACGAAGTGAAAAGGATTCTCGTCGATCAGGGGAGTTCAGCAGACATTATGTTTTTGGATCTGTTCGAGAGGCTAAGGTTGAAGAGATCTGACCTAACTCCATTTGAGGGCAGTTTGATTGGCTTTACGGGACATTCCATTGTTCCCTTAGGCCACATTCATCTCCCAGTGACCATGGGTGAACAACCATCTGGTCGAACCGAGATGGTAAAGTGGCTAGTTGTACAGGCACCGTCGGCATACAACGCCATCCTTGGCCGAACAGCACTCCAATCATTTGGTGCAATTGTATCAACCGTTCACTTAGCCATGAAGTTTCTAGGTCTGATGACCAGGTGGTAACGGTACGGTCCGAACAAGAATTGGCTCGGAAATGTTACAATATTAGCCTGGGAAAGCTGAAACTGGATGACGATGAGAAGATCATGAAGGAGCCACTCAACAAAGGAAGTGTGAACTTGGCAGATCTTGACGTACGGGACGAGGATGAAACTAGGCCAACCCCTCAGGGGGACTTCAAAAAGGTAATTCTTGGTCCCGATCCGTCCCATTGTGTCAAGATTGGTGTCGGCCTTGCCGAGGAATTTGAAAGAGAACTGACGGAACTGCTGGTAGAAAACAAAGACTTGTTTGCTTGGACTTCGGCAGACATGCCAGGGATCGATCCGAATTTTATCTACCATAAGCTAAGTGTGTATCCTGGCGCCAAGCCAGTATGTCAGAAGAAAAGGCGGGTCGGAACAGAGAAGGCACAAGCAACAGAAGAGAAGGTGTCCGAGCTATTGGAGGCGGGATTTATCAGGGAGGTGGTGTACACAGATTGGTTGGCTAATCCCGTGCTAGTCAAGAAATCCAATGGAAAATGGAGGATGTGCGTGGATTACATAGACCTGAACAAGGTCTGCCCCAAAGATCAATACCCACTTCCCTGCATAGACAAACTCGTAGATAGCTCGGCAGGGTATAAAAGGCTATCCTTCATGGATGCTTATTCGGGGTACAATCAGATCCCCATGTATCCCCCGGATCAGGTGAAGACCTCTTTCGTCACGGAAAATGCTACATATTGTTACAACGTCATGCCGTTCGGACTGAAGAACGCTGGGGCAACTTACCAGCGAATGATGAACAAGGTCTTCGGTCCGCTTATTGGGCCGAAAATGGAAGTATACATTGACGATATGATTGCAAAAAGTCTGAAGGAGGAGCACCATGCTAAGGATTTGAAGGTTATACTTGATAGAATTTGGCAGTTTGACATGAGGTTAAACCCAGAAAAATGCACTTTTGGGGTCCCTGCTGGGTCGTTCCTCGGGTTCATGCTCACCGAACGGGGAATTGAGGCAAACCCAGAGAAGTGCCGATCCATCCTTGAGATGAAGAGCCCTTCCGACATCAAGGGAGTACAACAGCTAGTAGGTCGGGTAGCAGCTCTCTCCAGGTTTCTGTCTCAATCAGCTCGGAAGGCCTTGCCATGGTACCAGTTGCTGAAGAAGGAAAAAGAAAAGACGTTCGACTGGAACGAGGCATGCGAAAAGGCCTTTACTGACCTTAAGCAATACCTGGCCTCTCCTCCAATCCTATCTAGTCCGGCAGCAGGAGAGGTTTTATTCCTATACTTATCAGTAGGGGATTCGGTGGTCAGTTCGGTTCTAGTTAGGGAAGAATCAGGCAAAGAATCTCCTGTCTACTTCGTCAGCCGAGCACTTCAAGGACCAGAGCTGAGGTATCAGAAGGTTGAAAAGTTGGCATTTTGTTTGGTTATTACGGATGGGAGGCTGCGTCAATATTTCCAAAGCCACCATATCACGGACAGAACTGCTCAGCCAATCCGACAGATCCTTCAGAAACCCGACCTGGCAGGCAGAATGGTGACCTGGGCTATTGAACTTTCCGAGTTTGACATTACTTTCGAACCTCGGAAAGCAATGAAGTCTTAGGTCTTAGCTGATTTTCTCACCGAGTTTACTGAGCCATTGACGAGCTCAAACTTGGATTGGAACATTTATGTCGATGGGTCAAGCAACAAGCTCGGAGCAGGAGCGGGAATAATTCTGGAGAACTTAGAGGGAGTTACCCTTGAATATTCGTTGAAGTTTGGATTTCCGACTTCGAATAATCAAGCGGAATATGAAGCTGTGATGGCTGGTCTGAGGATGGCGAAAGAAGTTGGAGCCCGAGAAGTGAAGGTTTTCAGTGATTCTCAGTTGGTGATATCGCAAGTGAAGGGTGATTATCAAGCCAAGGAACCCATCCTACAAAAATATTTGGAAAAGGTGAAGTTCCTATCATCAGAGTTTGCCATGGTCGAATTCTACCACATCCCAAGGGAAAGCAATGGCCGAGCGGACATTCTTTCTAAACTTGCCTCAACAAAGGGTCCTGGAAATAATAAGACGTTGATCCAAGAAATGGTGCATGGACCAATCGTTGTCCTCTCCGTTTCTATGGATCCAAGTTGGACCTCTCCGATCATAAACTTCTTGGAACAAGGAATCGTGTCGACGGATCCAACCGAGGCCAAAAAGCTTGTCAGAAAAGCCTCTCAATTCGCTATGATCGATGGAATTCTGTTTCGCCGTGGGGTCAGCGGCCCAATGCTCAGGTGCTTAGACCCCGCCGAAGCAAAGCAGGCACTGGAAGAAGTCCATGGAGGTATAGGAAGTCATCATGTCGGAGGGAAATCGTTGGCCAAGAAAATTCTAAGGGCAGGATACTACTGGCCGACCTTACAACAGGACGCAATCGGTCATGTAAAAAAATGTGAAAGATGTCAGTTCCACAGTGACGTCTACCAAAAGCCAGCCGAGGAACTTCATTCACTTTCATCTCCCTACCCCTTCTATCAGTGGGGAATGGATTTGATTGGCCAGTTCCCCACCGCGCCAGGACAGCTCAAATGGGTGATAGTGGCCATCGATTATTTTACCAAGTGGATCGAAGCCGAACCACTAACAACTATTTCCTCGGCCAAGGTTCAAAAGTTCTTTGAGAGACAGGTTATAGCTCGGTTTGGAGTGCCACAGGTCTTGGTAACCGACAATGGAACTCAATTTGCGGCAAAGGCATTCCAGGACTTGGTCAACGCTTTGAACATTGAACACTACTTTTCTTCGGTCGAGCATCCTCAGACCAACAGACAAGTAGAATCTGTGAACCGAAGTATCATTCAGGGGATCAAGAAAAGACTCATCGGTGCTAAGGGAAATTGGCTGGAAAACCTGCATGAAGTGCTTTGGTCGTACCGCACCACCATACAGACTTCCACAGGAGAAACCCCTTATCGTTTTACTTATGGTTGTGACGCTGTCATCCCGATGGAAAGGATCATCCCATCTTTCCGAGCTTTACAACAACCGAACCCCCTCAACAACACTTTACTGTGTGGGGACCTAGTTCTTTCAGAAGAAGTCAGGGATTTAGCTGCCAAACGGGAAAAACATTCCAAGCTGATGCAAGCGAAAGGGTATAATCACTCAGTGGTAACCAGATAATTTGAGGTAGGTGACCTCGTCCTACGAAGAGCTGACATCGGCCTCAAAAATGCTAAGGATGGTAAACTAGCTCAAAATTGGGAAGGTCCTTACCGAGTAGCTTCCAAAACAGGAACAAGAGCCTACAAGCTTGAAACTCTCTCGGGTGCCCTCATCAACAACACATGGAACGTGGCAAAACTTAGAGCATATTTCAGTTAGAAATTTATACCCATTTCAATTGTTTTAGTTTTACTATTTCCCTTGCTGTTATAGGATTGTTTATTTTTAATGATGGTGTACGCTCGGTGGAACTCCGAGCCCATTGTAGTTATTGTTAATGCTTCGAATGAATAAAAGTGCTGTTATTGAATTCATTGTTTTCATGTACTTTTCCTCATAATCGATTAGCCACCATTTATGATGCGAACGATTATAAACAGCTCAAACAAGAGGTTATAACTCGTCAAGTACTCTAGAAAGATTCCCGATTCAAACATGATTTGTTTTAAAATCATTTTTACATCGCGGATAGAGGAACCCACCTCGGCTAAAGTGCTGGAGTTCCGAGGTCTTAACACTTGAATTCTTAACAAAAAGTTTCGAAAGAAGCATAAAATAAAAACGGATATTATAAATATTCCAAACAAGTTATAGCAACAAGAGTTTAACCCAGCTATTGGGGCAAATACAAGCTAAAAAGCAAAAATCTATTCTACGTCGGAAAGAACGACACTTTCAGGATCAAACTTATCGTCTGCCTCCTCGTCGTCTTCAGCATCTTCAGCCCCCTCTTCCTCGGATTCTTCGGCCAAATGGTCAGGAAGGTCTTTGCTACCCATGTCTATGGGGCGCCCATTTGTGCCGATGATCTGCCCGTTCTTTACAGCATGGTTGGGGTCAGCACCCTTGGTCACAAGGCCAGGATTCAGGATGCGGAGTTGCTCGGCGGTATTAAAGAAATAATCCTCAATTGCATGATCCCAATTATAAAGATTCTCCTCAGTTGCTTTTTTGTGCTTAAGAGCTTGTGCCTTCACTTTGTCCAAGGAGGCTCGGAGTCCGGCAACCTCATCCTTAGTATACTCGAGTTGTTCTCGAGCTACCGCGGCATCTTCTTCGGCCTTCCGAGTTTTTTCCATTGCCACTTGCAAAGTTGCTATGTCCTCTTCAGCCTTTTTCAATAGTTCCTCGGCGTTCCGAGCCTTCTCCTGGGCCTCCTGCAATATGGCAGCATCCTCTTCGGCCTTCTTCAAGATTTCTTCGGCTTTCCTCATCCCCTCTTGGACCCTTTGAAGAGTTTTCTCTGCTTTCTCCTTCTCGGCCTCGACCCTGGTCTTGGCCCCTTCAGCATCTTGCATTCCCTTCTTCAGTTCCTCGTTCTCTTTGGCCAGGATTTGAAGATTTCTCTCAAGGCCTTCCACTTGGAGCTGATAATAATCCTCCCTGTAACATCCCAAACTTAATTTATAGTGTAATCTATGCTGTGATGGTCCTAGGGTAGAAGAATTGAGGGCATAAGTTAGAAACTTAGCCAATTGAGCATGCAACCTTAGGTTTAAAACATAAGAATTTAGGAAATTAGAATAACAAGATTTGTAGCTTAAAACATAAATTCCACCGTTGGATGTGAAGTAGGATAGGTGAGGAAGCTTGCTTTAAAACTTGAGGAAGATCCAACGGGTAACAAAGAAGTTATGGCCTCTCAAAGTCTGGGTACTGCAAAACTGAACATCTTAATCGATTAAACTGCAGCTTAATCGATTAAGGTCAGAAAATGGGAAATGGCATAATCGATTAATAATCGATTAAAAGCTGTAGATGCTGAAAAAAAATAAAGGGCGTCCATCTCTTAGATCTTGCAAAGTTCGAACTCTCTCTCTTCTAGGGCACAAATTCACTCACTCTAATTGATCAATTCTCAAGAGAATCACTCCAAGTCCATCCCCAAGTCCTTCCTTGTAGCTCCAAGTAAGTGGTTGTTGCTTATGTTCTTCTCTTCCTTTCCCCTAGAATTCGAATTTCTCTCTCCCTCTTTCTCCCATGGCACTTCAATCATCAACCTAGGGAAGTCTTGATGGGATCACGAATTTCCCTCAAGAGTCTTGGGCAAAACTTAATAAATTGTCTCTTTATTTTATTGATTTTAGGTTCCTCCCTCTCCTTTGAGTTGTGGCCATTATTCAAGTGTGCTCCAAGCACAAATTCTCTCTCTATCTCTATGAACTTGAGGTAAGGAGGTTTGTGTTACCATACTCTAGGGGGTAGGTTATATTGTGTTTATATTGGATTGTTAGGAGATATTTGTTAATAGGATTAAGAACCCTAGGGTAGTTAATATTAAATTAAAGTGTGACTAAGTAGAAAGAGTATGTTGAGTTGTTATGTTGTGCCTAAATGTGACTATGATGTTTGGCTTTGTGGTTGTTATTTTGTTAAATTATGTTGAGCCCTAGAATTGAGGAATGGCAATAATATGATGTAGGGAATTGATGTAAATGAATCTTGGAACCTTGAAAATACAATAAGATGTTTAAATTGATGAATCTTTGAGAATGATTACAAGTATTAAAATTGAAAATGGAATTCAAGGACTTAATGAACAAAGAAGGTGTGAACCATGTCTTGTAAGACGTTGTCCGGGTTGTGGGACTGTACGCTTAGACTGGTGTGAATCAAGTCGTGTAAGACGTTGTCCGGGTTGTGGGACTGTAGGCATCGACTGGTTCGGTTTGAGGTCGTGTAAGACGTTGTCCGGGTTGTGGGACTGTACGCATCGACCGATTTGATTTGATGTCGTGTAAGACGTTGTCCGGGTTGTGGGACTGTACGCATCGACTGGGTTGATTTAATGTCTTGTAAGACGTTGTCCGGGTTGTGGGACTATACGCGTAGACTTGTGCGATCCAGATCTTGTAAGACGTTGTCCGGGTTGTGGGACTGTACGCATAGATCGCGTAAGACGCACATAGTGCGCAGCTGTAAGACGTTGTCCGGGTTGTGGGACTGTACGCAATGATGGATCCACGTGAATAAATCTTCAATATTATGAGAAAATTAAAGTGTATGAAAAAAGAAGAGAGATTCATGGAGAATCGAAAGACTTGATGAGAAAGTCATATGTGATAATCAAATGGAAAATTATGTATGGAAAATGAACAATGAATGGTGCAAGGAAAGAATGGTGATGTTAAACTCATGTGATTAAGAACTGTGTCAACTTGTATATTTTGGGAAATGTGTGAAATAATGACATTTAAAACCATGACAGAACTAATCTTATTATGGACATTAAAATAATTGAATTATGTTGGGAATGCTTAATTGGTTTATATGCACTATATGATTATATGTGTTTGGCCTGGTGGTTCAGTATAGCATGATAGAAATTGCTTCCCTATTTTATTGTGTAATACTCACCTCCTTACCATTTTTCAGGTACTGAGTTGGAGTATACACCAGGATCGGCCGAGCAGGATTACTCTCCCTCACAGGGAGAGTAGGGTTGGGTTTTAGATATATTTATTTTGGCCTAAGCCTCCGTATTCATTTGATGTATATGGGTTGTATATGCTTTTTGAGAGAGGCTTAGGATAGTTTCTTTTTGCATGGTTTATGATTCATTTTTGGGCGTAGTTGCTGTTATGGTCTCTTGATATGCATACCTTACATTTATGCTGCCACTTTGACAAACTGATGCTGATATTATACTCTTGAGCCCATAGGGCAACTATGTGATGCATATATATTTATATTTGAGCCCTGCTGGCTACTGTTGATATTAAATAAATGTGTTTATCAGGTTGAAGATTTAGAAAAGTCCGAAAAACAGACGAAACTCCGTCCGTTTGACGGTTGAATTTCATAAATAAAAAATGAATTTTTAAGCTCATATTTTTAATATAAGGGGAATTAAAGGTAATTAATTATAGGGTGTTACATTTATGGTATCAGAGCAGTTTCTCCTCGGCCTTGGAGTTATGCAAACTCCACACGATTACTCACCTAGCGAGTAATGAATGCTCATAGTAAAAGTTTAGGAATTTAGTAGTATGATTATAGTACTATGTATACATTAAGTATTTAAGTCTTATTTTTCTGCTCTCTTTGGCTAAGCAGTATGGCTGGAAGGAGGGCTGCTAATGATGGGCTTGCAGCCATTCTGGAGCATCTGTCACAGATGCAGTAGCAGCAAGGAGAGCAGATGGCAGCTGTCGCAGCCGCAGCAGCCACAGCAGCTGCGGCAACTATGCAACCAGCTCCAATAGAGGTGGACTGGATGGCTAGGTTCCGCAAGAATGATCCACCTCGCTTTGAGGGTGGAAATGACCCTGATGGAGCCCAGAGATGGATTCAGGAGATCGAGAAGATCCTCCGCTCTATTCACCCACCCATGGAGCAGCATGTGCGACTGGCGGAATTTATGCTAACCAATGAGGCTGAGCATTGGTGGGACCAGCAGAGGAGGGGATTCGAGGCAGCCAATCTGGTGGTTCCTTGGGAAGTATTCAAGGGTCTTTTTCTAGGGAAGTATTTCCCTGAAGACGTGAGAAGGGAGAAGGAGATTGCATTTCTTCAGTTGACTCAGGGCTCTATGTCAGTTGGGGATTATGCAGCTAGATTTGAAGATCTCATCCGATTCTCTGACTATCGGGATGCCAGTGAGCGCGGCAAATGCGTCAAGTTTGAGTCTGGACTCAGGATTGATATTCGCCTCTCTTGCGAGTATCACAATATTGACAACTTGGCCCGTTTGGTCAACATGGCGAGCACTTATGAGAAGGGGCTTAAGAGGAAGATGGCAGAAGATAAAAGCAAAACTGTGCAGAAAAGTGGTGGTCCTATGAGGGGAAAGGGAGCGGTGCAGCGGCCAGGTCCCTATGCAGGCCCTATGGGGAGTTCACCTGGTCCTATTCCGCCTTGTCCTCAGTGTGGCAAGCCTCATAGGGGTGTATGCTGGAGTATGAGCCAGAATCAGCCTAGAGTCACCTGTTTTAAGTGTGGGCAGCCAGGCCATATTGTTTCTAATTGCCCGCAGAATGCAGTTAAGAAGGAAGCAAATGTGACTAGGGCGCAGAGGATTGCTGATGGCCGCCCACTTCAGAAAGGGAAGGTGTACACTCTTGATGGAGAGGAGGTGACAGAGGCTGATGAGCTGATTCGAGGTATTGGTCATATAAATGATATTGCATGTGGTATTCTATTTGACTATGGAGCTACACACTTTTTTATTTCTGTCAATTGCATGGAGAGACTAAAGTTATCTGCTGTTGAGATGCCTTTTAAATTGTCTGTTTCTACCCCTACAAATTCAGCTGTGGTTACATCTTTGATGTGCTTGGATTGCCCTCTTCGAGTATTGGAGCGGGAATTCAAAGTGAACTTGATATGTTTGCCCTTAACCAAGCTGGATATCATTCTAGGCATGGACTGGATGTCCCAGAACCGTGTCCTTCTTGATTGTAGCCAGAAGTCAGTAATTTTCTGTCAAGTCTTTGTGTCGGCCATGGATGATGAGGAAGCATCGGATATTAGCAAAATCCCAGTGGTTTGTGAGTTTCGGATGTTTTTCCAGCTGAAATTCCTGGATTGCCTCCAGCCAGAGAAGTAGAATTTGGCATTGATCTTATGCCTGGTGCCGGCCCGATATCTAAAGCGCCTTACAGAATGGCCCCTCCAGAGTTGGAAGAGTTGAAGAAGCAGTTGGAGGAGCTTTTGGCGAAAGGGTTCATAAGACCGAGTGTTTCCCCATGGGGGGCTCCTATCCTCTTTGTTAAAAAGAATGATGGAAGTGTTTGCATGTGCACTGATTACCGTCAGTTGAATGCAGTGACGTTGAAGAATAAATATCCGCTCCCACGCATTGATGATTTGTTGGATCAGCTTAGGGGAGCTGCAGTCTTCTCAAAAATCGACCTCCGATCTGGATACCATCAAATCCGTATCCGAGAGGAGGACATTCCTAAAACTGCTTTTAGATCTCGGTATGGGCATTTTGAATATGTGGTGATGCCTTTCGGTCTCAAGAATGCACCTGCTATCTTCATGGATTACATGAACAGGATCTTCAGGCCGTACTTAGACTCATTTGTCATTGTGTTCATTGATGACATTCTTATCTATTCCAAGAGCCAGAAGGAGCATGAAGAGCATTTGAGAACAATGCTCCAAGTTCTCAAAGACAAACATCTCTATGCCAAGTTTTCTAAATGTAGTTTCTGGTTGAATGAAGTTCATTTTCTAGGGCATGTGATTTCTGAGAAGGGAGTTGCTGTTCACCCTTCTAAGGTGGAAGCGGTGCTTAAGTGGGAGAGACCCCAGTCCATTACTGAGATCAGAAGTTTCCTTGGCATGGCTGGGTATTATAGGAGGTTCATTGAGGGGTTTTCTAAACTAGCTCTTCCTTTGACTACTCTTACACGGAAAGGTGTTCCGTTTGAATGGTCCCCAGAATGTGAAGATAGCTTCCAGGAGTTGAAGAGGCGATTGACTAGTTCCCCAGTGTTGATTTTGCCGGATCCGACTCAATCCTTTGTAGTTTATTGTGATGCTTCAAAACAAGGGTTGGGTTGTGTGCTGATGCAGCAAGGACAAGTCATAGCCTATGCATCCAGGCAGTTGAGATAGCATGAGCAGAACTATCCCACTCATGATCTTGAGTTGGCAGCAGTAGTTTTTGCTTTGAAAATCTGGAGGCACTATCTGTATGGTTCAAAATTTGAAGTCTTTAGTGATCATAAAAGCCTTCGCTATCTCTTTGATCAAAAAGAGTTGAATATGAGACATAGGAGGTGGATGGAGTTTCTAAAGGACTATGATTTCAATCTCCAGTATCATCCGGGAAAGGCCAATGTAGTGGCTGATGCAATAAGCCGCAAGACTTTGCATGTCAGCAATTTGATGGTGAAGGAGATGCAGCTAATCCAAGAGTTCAGTGACCTCAATTTGAACATGCAAGTGAAAGAGAAGAGCATTGTTCTAGAAATGTTGCAGGTTATTAATGACTTGATTGGCTTTATTAGAGAGAGACAAGCTGATGATGCAGAATTATAGAAGTTGTTGGAAGGGGCATCGGGCCATGAAGAGCCCGATTTTGTGAAAGATTCAGATGGCATTATCCGATTCAGGGGTCGGATATGTGTTCCCATGGACTTCGAGATCAGAAGGGATATCCTATGGGAAGCACATCGTACCAAAATGAATTTCCATCCTGGTGCAACAAAAATGTACCAAGATCTGAAAAAGATTTACTGGTGGCCAAAGTTGAAAACCGATGTAGCAGATCATGTATCTCATTGTCTTACTTGCCAGAAAGTTAAGATTGAGCATCAAAAGCCTGGTGGTACCTTGCGATCACTTGATATACCGGAGTGGAAGTGGGATAGTATAGCTATGGACTTTGTGACAGGTCTACCTAGGACTGCTGCAGGATGTGATGCAGTTTGCGTGGTTGTGGACCGTCTCACAAAGTGTGCCCACTTTATTCCGATTCACAAGAAGTACACTCTGGAGAAGTTGACTCAGTTGTATATCAGGGACATAGTGAAACTACATGGTGTTCCTACCAGTATTGTATCCGATCGTGATCCGAGATTTCTGTCTAGATTTTGGCAGAGTCTTCAGGAGGCATTGGGTACTAAGCTGAAATTCAGTACGACTTATCATCCGCAGACAGACGGACAATCTGAGCGTACTATCCAGACACTGGAGGACTTGTTGAGAGCATGTGTTCTGGAGCAGGCTGGTAGTTGGGAGCAGTTACTGCCGTTGATGGAGTTTACTTATAATAACAGCTTCCACTCCAGTATTGGCATGGCACCATTTGACGGTTGAATTTCATAAATTAAAAATGAATTTTTAAGCTCATATTTTTAATATAAGGGGAATTAAGGGTAATTAATTATAGGGTGTTACACTCCCGATCATTCGCTTCCCTCCTCTTCTTCTTCTCATCAGGGGCAACCCCAGCATGAACATCCTCGCCGCGGCGGCCGAGGTAATGAAGAACACTTGCACTTCGAAGAAGACCCTTCACCAGGGCGCTGCAGTTGTTCCCCCAAGTCGAAGGATGCCAGGCATCCATCACCTGTGCATCCTCGGGAGGGAAGACTGTTGCGTAGTAGCCCTCTGGAGTCTTCTTGGCCCATACAGTCTTGACAGCGGCTTCCTCGGTACCCTCCTCAAACTGAGTATCTTTATGGGATTTACTCAAATTGAACCAATCCCCAGCCAAGCCCTTACCTTTCTCTACCCAAATTCTTTTGGCTGGTCGCTCGGTGGTACCTTGAGCGTCTTGTTGTGCATCCGACTGGACAAGTTTTTGGACTCCTTCGATGGCCTGAATTACCTCGGGGGTGACAGCACGAGGAGCCAAGGTTGGTCTGTCCACCGGTGTTGGCTCGGAAGACTGCTCTTAATCGAGGAACTCGAACCAGCTTTTCGTGCTGCCAGCTTACTCACTCGATCTGCGGCAACCACCGGTGTTGGCTCGGAAGACTGGCTCTTAATCGAGGAACTCGAACCAGCTTTTCGTGCTGCCAGTTTACTCACTCGATCTGCGGCAGCATCACTCTTCTTAGCTTTGGTGGCTTTCTTCCCCATTTTTTCTGCAAGAGAATATGTGTTAAATCGAGCAAAAAAAAAAAAAAATACCCAGCTCGTCCTTCACTTCGGCTCATGTCCTTTTCAGCAATATTTTTTTGGTATCAATTTGACCATTCGCCTCAAGGTATTCCGAAACTCGGTCGCACAATCGTCTCTCGGCTTTCGTTAAATCAGTTTTCTAATCAAATTGATATAACGAGGCCCCTCGATTGTAGATACTATTCGACCAGCTCAAAGGGAACCGGGGTACAACTTTAATTTCCCCTTCGGCTTCAACTTGTTCCATAAACCAGCAAACTTCTGCTCCAGTGTATTCGTATTGAAAGAAGAGCGGTTTAAAGGATTTCCAAGAATCGGTTACTTTTGCAAAGAGGGCGTGATCCCTCCGAGCTTTTAAGGACACCCAAAGCCCCTTTGAATCGCCAAACTTGTTCACTTGGGGGGCGTACAACCAAAAGAAAGATCGTAATGTAGCGACCAAATTTTCAGCGTCGCAGAACTGTTGAAATGCCCTTACAAAGGCCCAACCACTCGGATGTAGTTGGCTCGGGGCTATGTTTAAGTGCCTCAGGACCTCTATCTCTAGGGTGGAAAAGGGCATGCGGACTCCGACCTTAGTTGCTTTCTTCAGCGGGGTCCGAGGGGTATTCTACAGCTAACGGTTTTGTCACGGTGGATCCCTGGCTGATGGGGGGAGAGGAAGGATCTACTGCGTCATCACTACTCCCAGAATCCCAAAATTCCCCAGAAAAGTCCGAATCACTATCACTAGAAGGCTCTTCTCCTAATTTCCTACAAAGTTCATGATAAATTCTCCTCAACTCCCTCCAACCTCTCATGATTAAGAAATCCAAACCCTTAAACACTACACTACCCAGAACAAAAAACCCCAAAATCCCTGCAAAACCTAGAAACGCGAAACCCTTTCAAGAAATAGAAAAGAGCAGAACCAGAAATAGAGTATTTGAGTTAGAAGAAGAAAGACTACCTGTTTTTGATTCTGAGTCTCTGGAAAACTGGGAGCGATGTGAAGGTAGTGGCAGAAATAAGCTTGAGAAGGGAGTGAGTTTCTGGTTTCCTGGGAGCAACAAAGAAGTAGTGAGGGAGCAAGTTTGAGAGTTTGGGAGTTTTTGGTGTGAATCTGGTAGGACGAATGAAAAGTGAAGTGTGGGGTGTAAGGGATTCGAAAGAAACCCCCAAAACCTTTCTGTTTCCCCCACGATGCACGTATGGGCCTGGGTGGATCAAAAGCCCGTTACACCACTCAACCACACGAATGATGAGACGTGGCAGTTACCAAAAAGGCACTTTTTCAAATTTCAAAATTCGAAATGATTTGGCACAATTTACAAGGGAACGCGCCGTACCTAGAGAACCCAAAATGCCACCTCGAACGGGCTACCTGGTAACAGCTATCGCACACTCCCGGAACGAGGCATCCGAAAAGGTCAACCCTAAACACTTGCTACCTCGTCACAGACTTCGCAAAGTCTTACGAGCTGGGGGGCTTGTAGGGTCTGCCGACCTGATACGGATCTAAGCCTTGTCAAAAGAGTCTTCTAAGGGCACTTCCCTCGGTTCACTTAGCATAAACGTTCCTCGCTCGGACTCATGGACTCCTAGCACCCCCAAAGGACCAGGCTCGGACTTGATGAAACCGAGCCTCATCATCGGTCCTTAATCCATCAGGCTTGAGATTCTAGGCCGAGACATACCGTCGGCAAGCGGATAAGTTCAAACCCCCTGAGGCTTCTTATCCCTTCCGCAAATCTCTCTTGGATTCTCGCAACAGCCTAGACATGAGATCTCAAGCTGATCCTATCCAGATTCTAAGCATAATCCTCCGATATTATCTCACAGAATCCTGGTTCAGCTCAACCCTGATACAGGGCCCAGACGGCCCATATCAGCCTCCTCCAAACCCTATAAATAGCTCATTACAGCTAGGGTTTCAGGTACGTACTCTCATCCCTAAGTTGACACTCTGCACACACACATTGACTAGGGAGAACCTGCTTTTTCCCAACTGGAACTGCAGAAATACCATAAGTCACACATTAACTCTTGATCCACTCTAGGGCTCCTGATTCCATAATCTTGAGCACTTAGAGGGTTAAGGACATCTAGTGTTCCAGGACACTACAAAAATAAAATACACTTGAGTCAAAAGGTCATTTAATGCATTAAAATCACACCTTTACTCTTAAAACTCAAAAATTCGTTCAATACTGTAGCAGTGATAAAATTTTCGAAAACTCCAAAATAAAAATCAAAGCTTTACATTTTCATAATCTACGTTTCGATACGGTCGTTTTGCATACCATTTGTAATTTTTCGACGTGCGGTTTAAAAGATATGAATTTCTGAAGTTGGGATACCTTAATCCTTCAAAAGCATATCATCTTCTAAGATCAGTTAAATCAAATACTTTACCTTAAAATATTTCATTTAAATATACTAGGGAAAACATTGGTATGCATATATATATAATCTATATATCACGTATATATATACATATTTATATAATTCATACGATTTTATTTAAATCCAGGTATCAAAATCAAATATAATTTCTTAAATTCAATTATAAATTCACAAATAAATTGGGAAAAATTGTGGGTCTCACACCCAACATTTGCCTAATATGAAAGAATAATAGTAATATATGTTTTCTTTCAGCCACCATAACCTTAAGCATTTATTGTAAACCAAAATTAGCTATAGCAAGCTCTCAGACAAAGTATGGGTCCTGATTCAATAGTCTACGCACCTATATTATAAGCAAGCAGAAAATGTGCATGCATAGCTAGGAATTTAATGAGCTAAAAAGGTTTTTCTAGTTAATATTATTTCTTGGAAATATAACATTATTGTACTGTTCTATCAAAAGCATCTACTGCAAATTCTGTCGACCGTATTTACTAATTCTATCAAACAATGGATGAGGATCATACCTTCTATCTAGTACAGTATTAGGTGTCTCATTATCTCCTTCAACACAAACAAAGTTTCATACAAATTATTTTGCAATTCCCCATGCAACAACAATCAAAACATTTTTATAAATCAATTGTCGTTAACAAATATCAAGTCTTAATTCAAACATTTTTTCTCAATGATGTCAAAAACATATAATTAAAGAATAGCATTCTTGCCTTTGATCTCTCGTAATTTCAACGCAACAAAACTAAAATGAAAGAGATAGCAAACTCACTTGATTATTGTCAAATAACATGTCCTATACAGTAGTAGCATGAGTAGAAATCCTTGTAAACAAGCCACAAAAACACGTGTATTAATACACTATAATGTTGCACCAATATTCTCAATGAACCAATTAAATAACAAAGAAATAACAAGGTTCAGGCTGTTTGTTCTGCTTTAGTAAATGACATAAAAATGAATAATACCCCAAATTCATGCGATCCCGTCTTCTGAACCTGTTTTGATATGAACATTGATAAGATGGAGCCAATTAGTTAGATAAATCCCCAACAACAAATTGTGGGAGGACAGAGAGTAAAATTACAATGCAAATGAGAAACTGGAGCAGAGAAGTTTTAGGATTAAAAAACACAAGGGTTTCCAAGTCCAACTAGAAGAGTAAAATGCTAATTTGTAGAATATAAGCCACAATAAGTAAGAACTAAGGAGCACAGAAAACTTTTGCTCATAGAAACGTGATAGACTCAACAAACAATGTAATAAATTGTTCGATATCCCAACACATGTAGTCAGACCATTGAAGTCGGAATCGTATGTATCGTACGATACGAATCACGATTCGATGCGAAAACGGGCCTCAGCGATGCGGATCGTGCTGCGGATCGCAAATCGCCGCAATCGGTGGCGAATCGGACCTGACTCGCGGAATCGGTGCTGAATCGCGAATCTCCCCTGAATCGAGCGATTCTTGTTTGCGGCGGTTCATTCCGGATATCGCACCCGAACCGGGTCGGGTTCCGGGTCGCGCAAGGTAGAAGACGACCAAAAAACGCATTTTTTTTTTCGAATTTTCATCTTCTCTCCCTCTATTCTACCCTAATCCTAACCTTTGGCTTTTCAATTTCCCTCTTTAATTCTCAACAGAATCTGCACCCTAATAATTAGGATTTTTTTAAATCTTAAATGATTAAGTTAAGTATGAATAATAATGCCTTGATTCCCTTCACTCTTATTCATTCACATTCACGTTTAGTCTTCCTTCTCCTTCTTTATTCTTACTTCTTCCCAGTCTGCGTTTTTTTCAGTCTTTTGTTCTTCCTTCACTTTTTTTTTCCAGTCTTCTCTGTTCTTATTACTTCACGTTTTTTTCCCTTTTCTTCATTCACGTTTTTTTTCCTTCTCCATTCCAGCAGCATCCACGTTTTTTTTCTTCCCAGTCTTCAATAATAATGTTTTGAGTTTTGATTGTTTTCTTTATGGAGTTTGGATTTTTTTTTAGTTTTTGACTTGAATTTGGAGGTTTATATTTAGTTTTCAATGAATTTTTGGACTTCAAATGCTTATATAATTTATATATTTATATAAAATATATTTTATGTAAAACTTAGTAGAAGCAAACAGTCTTCTGGAATTTGGGGAAGAGAGATGTGGTTGTCGGATCCCATGGAACATAAAACAAGAACAAATGTTTTAACTATGCTTCTTTTCTCATCCAGACAACTCAAACTGAAATCAAATTCTAATTATCAGCAAAACCACATCAAAGCTCAAACCCTTAACACATATTCATTTATACATGTTTGCATCAAATTCACATGATGCTAGGAACAAAAAAAGGGTCCAATTTCATGAACTTGATTCAGAAAATTTGACTATATATTACTGGTGTCATAGATTGTTAACTCCAATCTCTTCCCACATACTGTGAGCAACTTGATCTTAAAATCCACATCTAACATAAAAATAGCATGCACCATAATATATCAGAATTTCCTACTAATCTACAATATCAATATCAAGCTTTGCCTACTATTTATGCCCACCAACAAAATTGACTATAGGTACCACACAAGAATTTAAGATCATAAATCATACTCTATCATATATTTCCCAACTCTTTCCTGTCCAAACACCAACTCTTTCCTGTCCAAACACCAAATTCAAACAAAAGGAACTAACTGAAAGTAGGAGTGAGGGTTACGAAAAGGGATTTGGGATTTCTTAAGGGTTAACGAAATGGAATTGAGGTTTCTGTCTAGCTGAGAAGAGAGGAAGTGGGTGTGGGGAGAAAGAGGACGATGACACGAAGACAACTATCACTTCTTACCACTCCAATTGATATTTTGAATTGATACTTAGTTAGATTTTTCAAATAGTTTAATTTGGATTCGGTTTAAACTTTAATTTGGATTCTAAAGACAACTAGCACTTATTAGGCTGCAATTAGCAAGCAAGCTAGCAAAACTTTGTGCATAAAGAGATTGTTATTTATGTGTAAGGGATGGTAAATAACAATTGTAAATCTCAAATATAGATGATTGAGCAGAATCTGTACCTTTTCCTCTTCCGCTTTCGTCATTATCAAATCCTAGCAAAATGTGTAGATTCAAATCCAAGCTGCAATGAAAGTATCAAAGCAAATTAATCATTTTTTCAATGACATTTTCCTTTAAAAACATACTTAGTTAAATAATTGGTTTTGTAAATTGGAATATAAAAACATAAAATATAGATAAATAAAAATAAGAAGAGTGAGTGATGGAACTGGTTAGCAAAACCAACACCACAACCAATTAAGAGCTTGCCAATAATAAGCATGGCAAGGCCTTGAGCTGCAACATCCAAAAAGGGTCAGTACATATTTTAGTGCCATCAAACAATATAAATTTAAATTATGGTATAGTATGGATTTAATATCTCAAACAATTACAATTACTAATTATATTTGTTCAGAAAATAAAATAGAGCTTGCCATCTGAACCATACTTTAACAAGGAGATAAGTACCAAAACTAAACTACATGAAAGCTTACATGAACAAGTCAATTGAAAGAGGAAAATTATTCAATAGTCTTTAAAACATGACAGTTTTCCAAAGTGCTTTCCCCTCCCTAAATTTCACCAAAACCCCAAATGAAAAATAAGCAAAAAGAAAAACAAAACCAGAACAGCAGTGAATGAGTTTGGTAACTCTGTGATGCTGTGATGGTCAGGATATACAAGGATGTAAGGGAAGGGAGGAAACAAAAGGAAAAAGGAATAGAAAGGAATGCAATACACATATAGTGATATACACACACATATATTCATCGCGGGAGGGTTTAAGGAAACATTTTTTCTGGTAATTATTCTTCTTTGGTTGTTTGGATATCCAATAATATATTATACATTATACTGAAAAGATGTTGGCATAACTGAAACTGTATCAGAAATCGGAAGGATAAGCACAGTTCAAGAGCATTTTGCATTTTGACCAACACAAAAAACTACTTAACATAAAAAGAACTCAAAACCTTAACCCAAACCCAGAAACCTCAATAAAAGAATTTTCACTAAAGAATCATCACTAACGTCTTTCAAAGGAATTGGGGTTATTAAGGCTCAGAATGAAGAAAGTAGAAGGTAAAACATAAAAGGAAAATTGGGGTTATTAGGGTTCCAAATTAAGAAAAAATTAAAGGCAAACCGAATTAAAGACATACTACGAAGGTGACGAATTGAAGGTGAATTGGAGGTTCAGCATGGAGATGGAGTTGGAACCGACGCAAGAACCAGAGCTTGAAGGAGACGAAGGTGAACTGGCCGGAGATTGAACGAGGAGATTCGCGACAGGGACGGGTTGCAGCGGAGCGTGGTGCCATCGAGGGGGAAAGAGAGAGAGCTTGTTGAAGGTGGAAAACTGAGAAGAGGGTTGCGCTGACCCTAATTTTTTGGGAGAGAACGTGGTCTCTCTCTGTTGTGTTTATCCCTCCCTTAGCTTGTTTGTTCTGTTTATTTTATTTTGCTCTCTCTCTCTACGTAGATGTTGATTCTTTGCGCTTGGGCCCTAGTTTGGGTTTTTGCTATTTTGTTTTTTTATTAATTAATTTTTTTACCAACGACAAGTCGTTGCAGAAAACAAATGTTTTGCAACGACTTAAAAATGTCGTTGCAGAAAACAAATGTTTTGCAATGACTTAAATATGTCGTAGCGAAATACATATTTTTAGCAACGACATATTTAAATCGTTGCAAAACATTTGTTTTCAGCAACGACATTTTTAAGTCGTTGCAAAACATCGTTTTCTGCAACGACATTTTTAAGTCGTTGCAAAAAAGGGTTTTTCTTGTAGTGGGAAAAGGAACACGCAAACCAATTTTATACTGGTTCAGCCTTTCCAGCGAAAGACCTACGTCCAGTCCCCAAGCTACTCACTTGAGAGTTTTATAACCTTGAAATTGAGCCACACCCAATTACAACCAGAGTGCCCTGCACACTACTAGGAACCTCCGTTTGCTAGGGACCTCAATAAATTTACACAAGGGTTCCTCACCCTACAAGGATACAATCCTTCACACCTAGGGAGCCACTCCCTACAACTAAGGTTGAATACAAGATATTGATGTGAGTGATACAATTGATGTATTCTAGAAAACACTAATACAACAATTAAGTTTCTATAGTAATGAAGTCAAATCACAAGTGTTTAGGCCAAAATTAAGGTTTTCTTCTCAAAATGATAAGAACGTGAAAAGCTTGTTGAAGGAGAAGAGAGAAAAAACGTTCAGAGAAGAAGAACCAGAATTAGGATTAATTCAATTCAAATTTAAAACAAATAAATAAAACATGCTCATGAACCTTAAGTACCTAACCCTAAACCTACCTATAATTATTTAATTATTAAGCATGCTCATGAAATAAAATTACAAAGTCCAACCCTAAAATGATTATCAAAATGATGGATTATAATTACAAAGGTTAGAAATAGGTTTATATAGAATACCCAAAAGTTGGAGCACTTAGAAAAGCTTTTGAGAAGTGAAAAACTCATTTAAAAACCAGTAACAGCTCGTGTTACTCGAGTAACAAAGTTACTAATCGAGTAACCAGTGTAAAACTTGTTCACTACTCGAGTATTTAAGGTACTACTCGAGTATTTACGCAAGGCTGAAAAATTCTACTCGAGTAATCAACCCCTTAATCGAGTATTTGCGCAAGGATTGAAAATTCTACTCGAGTAATCAAGTGGCTAATCGAGTAGTCAGTTCAAAAAACACTTAAAAACTTGTTTTCTCAAAATCTAAACCTTTTCTTTCAAACCTTTAAGCCACCTATTGATTTTAGGCAAAGTGAATACTCAAAATATGATATAATCATGCAATCAAAAGAGATTCACTACCCTCTAAGAACTCTACCCAAACTCATAAACTAAAAGACTTGTGAGGCAAAAGATAAAACATAAAAACACAAACTACCAAACTAAGTCTTCATGAGTTGGCTCTCTCTTCATCACTTGATGTTTGTTGTTGCTTGTTGAGCTTGAACTTGATCAACACATTTAAGCTTGTTCAAAACCTTTTGTAGCTTGTTCAAAACCTTTTGGCATTTATCAAAACATTCTTCATGGATCTTACAATCTCCCCCTTTTTGAAAATGACAAACATGTTTTGAAATTATGAAGTTCATTGAAGTTGTTGATGCTTGAACCAATTGATCACTTGGTGAGACTCTTGCTCCCCTTCAATAAATGCTTTTAACATTTGAAATCCAATTGAGTTAAGCTTGATTCTCCCCCTATCTCCAACAACTTTGCTCAACCTACATAAAAACAACAAAACAAACCTTTCTCCAAACATACCATTTCATTACTCCAAAATGGTCAAAACATATAATATTTCTCCCCTTTTTCAAAACATCATATTTCTCCCCCTTTGGCATTATCAAAAAGAAATATATACCAATTGAAATATAAGATCTAAACCAAAATAGAGAGATTAATAAGATATAACAACCAAAGCATGATAATCATCTAATGATTACTCAATGATATCAATTATAACAAATTGTATACCAATAACATGATACCAATTGTAAAACAATTGTAAGAATTTGATACCAATAGTATTTTCTCAAAAGTATAAACAATATCACATCAAGAGAAATAATACCAATTTAGAGAACTATGAGCAATATCTAACAATATCAATTTGAATATACCAATTGTATAATATCGAATGTTACCAATTTGTAGGATTTTCTCCATACCAATTGAAGATGTTCAATAATGTGAATTGTATCAAATGTGTATAGACCTTCATTTGCACCTTCAATCATACCTACAAAAACAATCATGCTTTGATTTTTGGTTTCCAAATGGTTTTGGATCCATTTTTGTTAGTGTAGGGACTCTCACCCTTTTTCACCCAAACAAAATCTCCTTTAGGTATACCATGCACTTTAATATAACACACATTTGAAGTATGTCCATGAGTACCACAATAGAAACATGTTGGTGCATTTGAAAAATCAACTTTAGAAAAATCAACAACATTTCTATGAGATTTACTCTTAGCATTAGTATAACCCAAACCAAACTTGTTTGAATTTTCTCTTTGAAAATTTAACAATGTGCGCAATCTAATATCACCATTTGTGAAACTTGCAAGCTTATTTTTCAAAATAGCATTTTCATCTTTAAGCAACTTGCAATTCTCACAATCAACCATAATATTCAATCTACTACCACAATCACAAGAAGAACTAGCATATATAAGATCAAGAGTTTCATTTTGAAGATTAAGCTCATCAACTTGTTTTTGAAGATCTAAAATCTCTTGTTGATGTTTCAAAATGAGCTTCTTCCTTTCAATGTTTTTCAAAGCTAGTTTCTTAAATTGTTCATGCATTTCTTCATAAGAATTATATAAAATTTCATATTTAGAAGAAATTTCGGATTTAGTTTCACTTACATCGCTTTCGTAGCTTTGCTCACTTGATTCATCATTTGAACTTTCCTCTTCATTTACTAGAGCTATCAAGTTGAGACAAGCGGCTTCTTCATCATCCGAAGAACTATTCGATTGGCTTTTCTTGTCTTTTTCATCATCACTATTCCAAACTATGTATGCCCTTTTAGTTTTCTTTTCTTTCTCCTTCTTCTTAAGATACTTAGAGCATGAGTACTTGAGATGACCGGGCTTTCCACATTCATGGCAAACTATACCTTCTTTTGATGTCTTGGTCTTGTAGTGTGGGGAATTCTTCTCTTTACTTTTGTCTTTGTTCATCCTTCCTTTTCTCCTTAGAATCTTATTGAACTTTCTTAGTAGAAGCTTCATCTCCTCTTCATCAATGTCCGAATCAGTATCTTCATTATCATCATCATCATCATCGGAACTCTCTTCCTTTTTATATGACCTTTTAGCTTTAAGAGCAATTCCTTTTCTCTCTTTGTACTTATTCGACTCTTCATGCAAATGCAAACGTTCAAGCTCCATTTCATGTTCTTGAAGTTTTCCGAAAAGTGTTGCTAAGTCTATGGTGTCCAAGTCCTTTGATTCAACAATTGCGGTAACCTTAGGTTGCCATTCCCTACTTAGACATCTTAAAACTTTGTTAACAAGTTCACAATTAACGAAAGTTTTACCAAGAGCAATGAGATGATTAACAATATGAGTAAAACGTTTTTGCATAAAACATATAGATTCATTAGGCAACATACGAAACAATTCATATTCATGCATCAAAGAATTTAATCTAGCACGCCTAACTTCACTAGTGCCTTCATGTGTGACTTGCAAGGTGTCCCACATTTCTTTGGCATCACGACATTGGGAGACTCTAAAGAACTCATCATAAGATAAAGCGGAGGTGATGATATTATTAGCTTTTAAATCATATTGAATTTTCCTTTTATCATCATCGGTCCACTTATCTTTGGGAGTAAGTGTAAGCACACCTTCTACATCTTTTGAGGGAATATAAGGACCATTTTCAATGGCTTCCCAAATGTTCACATCTATAGATTCTATAAAGATTCTCATCCTAATTTTCCAATAACCATAACCCTCTCCACCAAACATAGGAGGGAGATTTATTGAAGCACCTTCACCACCAAAAGGATTCGTAGAACCCATTGTAGTTTCCTCAAGGATCTTAACGAAAAAGCTCTATGCTCGTGTCTTTCGACCGAGCTCTGATACCAATTGTTGGAACCTACAATCGGTGGGTGAAACAACTAGGAGACACTAGGAGAACACCTAGAAGGGGGGGTTGAATAGGTGTTCAAGAAACCTTGAAAGATTTTCGAAAGAAACAAATCAAAACGATCAAAACAAATGATTTTCTTGAAAATTCTTTAGCCTTAATCGATTAATAACATGAACTAATCGATTAATGCCTCTGTATATTGAAAAATCACTTTTCAATCAATTAACAAGTATAACCAGAGATTCAGCGGAAACAATTAACACCTATATTCTTATTGATTACCTAGGTTATGAAAATGATTTTCCCAAAAACAATTTTGCACAATTAAGATTCAATTCAATCAATTATGAAAAATCACTTTTTCTAGGTTTTCAACTAAGAACACAATTAATAACAAGAATTGTAAAGAGTAGAGAGTTTAGAGATACGACACAGTGATTTATCCTGGTTCACTTTCATCCACTTGAAAGCTACTCCAGTCCCCTCTTCAACCAAGAGAGATTCTTCACTATGAGGAATTAGAGTTTCTCAAATTACAAGTAAGTGCCTCACAAGACTCCTTCTTGCTAGCCTACAAGAGATACCACACCCTTGCCTTGTAACCCTATTGATATCTAATCTAACCTCTTCTCTTGCTTGCCGATACCCCACAACAAGACTTCCAATGCTTGCTTCACTACAAGACTTCCAATTGCTTGTTAAACACAACAAGGCTTCCAAGTTCTTGATGAAATGCTTCTTCAAGACTTCCAATATAACTTTGCTTGATTCACAACCAAGACTTCCTTTGTTGTAGATAGCTTGCCTCTTGCAAAGATTACAACTCAAATGAAAAACAGAATAACAATCCTAAGAATCTCTTTCAAAAGCTATGAAAATATCAACATGAGAGATTCAAGGTTTCTTGATCAAAGAATGTAAAAGTTAAAGCTTTGATCTTGAGAAAGTGAGAGAGAATAGAGTGGCTTGATTCTTTGTAAAATTGATTATCAAAATGATGGATTATAATTACAAAGGTTAGAAATAGGTTTATATAGAATACCCAAAAGTTGGAGCACTTAGAAAAGCTTTTGAGAAGTGAAAAACTCATTTAAAAACCAGTAACAGCTCGTGTTACTCGAGTAACAAAGTTACTAATCGAGTAACCAGTGTAAAACTTGTTCACTACTCGAGTATTTAAGGTACTACTCGAGTATTTACGCAAGGCTGAAAAATTCTACTCGAGTAATCAACCCCTTAATCGAGTATTTGCGCAAGGATTGAAAATTCTACTCGAGTAATCAAGTGGCTAATCGAGTAGTCAGTTCAAAAAACACTTAAAAACTTGTTTTCTCAAAATCTAAACCTTTTCTTTCAAACCTTTAAGCCACCTATTGATTTTAGGCAAAGTGAATACTCAAAATATGATATAATCATGCAATCAAAAGAGATTCACTACCCTCTAAGAACTCTACCCAAACTCATAAACTAAAAGACTTGTGAGGCAAAAGATAAAACATAAAAACACAAACTACCAAACTAAGTCTTCATGAGTTGGCTCTCTCTTCATCACTTGATGTTTGTTGTTGCTTGTTGAGCTTGAACTTGATCAACACATTTAAGCTTGTTCAAAACCTTTTGTAGCTTGTTCAAAACCTTTTGGCATTTATCAAAACATTCTTCATGGATCTTACAATCTCCCCCTTTTTGAAAATGACAAACATGTTTTGAAATTATGAAGTTCATTGAAGTTGTTGATGCTTGAACCAATTGATCACTTGGTGAGACTCTTGCTCCCCTTCAATAAATGCTTTTAACATTTGAAATCCAATTGAGTTAAGCTTGATTCTCCCCCTATCTCCAACAACTTTGCTCAACCTACATAAAAACAACAAAACAAACCTTTCTCCAAACATACCATTTCATTACTCCAAAATGGTCAAAACATATAATATTTCTCCCCTTTTTCAAAACATCATATTTCTCCCCCTTTGGCATTATCAAAAAGAAATATATACCAATTGAAATATAAGATCTAAACCAAAATAGAGAGATTAATAAGATATAACAACCAAAGCATGATAATCATCTAATGATTACTCAATGATATCAATTATAACAAATTGTATACCAATAACATGATACCAATTGTAAAACAATTGTAAGAATTTGATACCAATAGTATTTTCTCAAAAGTATAAACAATATCACATCAAGAGAAATAATACCAATTTAGAGAACTATGAGCAATATCTAACAATATCAATTTGAATATACCAATTGTATAATATCGAATGTTACCAATTTGTAGGATTTTCTCCATACCAATTGAAGATGTTCAATAATGTGAATTGTATCAAATGTGTATAGACCTTCATTTGCATCTTCAATCATACCTACAAAAACAATCATGCTTTGATTTTTGGTTTCCAAATGGTTTTGGATCCATTTTTGTTAGTGTAGGGACTCTCACCCTTTTTCACCCAAACAAAATCTCCTTTAGGTATACCATGCACTTTAATATAACACACATTTGAAGTATGTCCATGAGTACCACAATAGAAACATGTTGGTGCATTTGAAAAATCAACTTTAGAAAAATCAACAACATTTCTATGAGATTTACTCTTAGCATTAGTATAACCCAAACCAAACTTGTTTGAATTTTCTCTTTGAAAATTTAACAATGTGCGCAATCTAATATCACCATTTGTGAAACTTGCAAGCTTATTTTTCAAAATAGCATTTTCATCTTTAAGCAACTTGCAATTCTCACAATCAACCATAATATTCAATCTACTACCACAATCACAAGAAGAACTAGCATATATAAGATCAAGAGTTTCATTTTGAAGATTAAGCTCATCAACTTGTTTTTGAAGATCTAAAATCTCTTGTTGATGTTTCAAAATGAGCTTCTTCCTTTCAATGTTTTTCAAAGCTAGTTTCTTAAATTGTTCATGCATTTCTTCATAAGAATTATATAAAATTTCATATTTAGAAGAAATTTCGGATTTAGTTTCACTTACATCGCTTTCGTAGCTTTGCTCACTTGATTCATCATTTGAACTTTCCTCTTCATTTACTAGAGCTATCAAGTTGAGACAAGCGGCTTCTTCATCATCCGAAGAACTATTCGATTGGCTTTTCTTGTCTTTTTCATCATCACTATTCCAAACTATGTATGCCCTTTTAGTTTTCTTTTCTTTCTCCTTCTTCTTAAGATACTTAGAGCATGAGTACTTGAGATGACCGGGCTTTCCACATTCATGGCAAACTATACCTTCTTTTGATGTCTTGGTCTTGTAGTGTGGGGAATTCTTCTCTTTACTTTTGTCTTTGTTCATCCTTCCTTTTCTCCTTAGAATCTTATTGAACTTTCTTAGTAGAAGCTTCATCTCCTCTTCATCAATGTCCGAATCAGTATCTTCATTATCATCATCATCATCATCGGAACTCTCTTCCTTTTTATATGACCTTTTAGCTTTAAGAGCAATTCCTTTTCTCTCTTTGTACTTATTCGACTCTTCATGCAAATGCAAACGTTCAAGCTCCATTTCATGTTCTTGAAGTTTTCCGAAAAGTGTTGCTAAGTCTATGGTGTCCAAGTCCTTTGATTCAACAATTGCGGTAACCTTAGGTTGCCATTCCCTACTTAGACATCTTAAAACTTTGTTAACAAGTTCACAATTAACGAAAGTTTTACCAAGAGCAATGAGATGATTAACAATATGAGTAAAACGTTTTTGCATAAAACATATAGATTCATTAGGCAACATACGAAACAATTCATATTCATGCATCAAAGAATTTAATCTAGCACGCCTAACTTCACTAGTGCCTTCATGTGTGACTTGCAAGGTGTCCCACATTTCTTTGGCATCACGACATTGGGAGACTCTAAAGAACTCATCATAAGATAAAGCGGAGGTGATGATATTCTTAGCTTTTAAATCATATTGAATTTTCCTTTTATCATCATCGGTCCACTTATCTTTGGGAGTAAGTGTAAGCACACCTTCTACATCTTTTGAGGGAATATAAGGACCATTTTCAATGGCTTCCCAAATGTTCACATCTATAGCTTCTATAAAGATTCTCATCCTAATTTTCCAATAACCATAACCCTCTCCACCAAACATAGGAGGGAGATTTATTGAAGCACCTTCACCACCAAAAGGATTCGTAGAACCCATTGTAGTTTCCTCAAGGATCTTAACGAAAAAGCTCTATGCTCGTGTCTTTCGACCGAGCTCTGATACCAATTGTTGGAACCTACAATCGGTGGGTGAAACAACTAGGAGACACTAGGAGAACACCTAGAAGGGGGGGTTGAATAGGTGTTCAAGAAACCTTGAAAGATTTTCGAAAGAAACAAATCAAAACGATCAAAACAAATGATTTTCTTGAAAATTCTTTAGCCTTAATCGATTAATAACATGAACTAATCGATTAATGCCTCTGTATATTGAAAAATCACTTTTCAATCAATTAACAAGTATAACCAGAGATTCAGCGGAAACAATTAACACCTATATTCTTATTGATTACCTAGGTTATGAAAATGATTTTCCCAAAAACAATTTTGCACAATTAAGATTCAATTCAATCAATTATGAAAAATCACTTTTTCTAGGTTTTCAACCAAGAACACAATTAATAACAAGAATTGTAAAGAGTAGAGAGTTTAGAGATACGACACAGTGATTTATCCTGGTTCACTTTCATCCACTTGAAAGCTACTCCAGTCCCCTCTTCAACCAAGAGAGATTCTTCACTATGAGGAATTAGAGTTTCTCAAATTAAAAGTAAGTGCCTCACAAGACTCCTTCTTGCTAGCCTACAAGAGATACCACACCCTTGCCTTGTAACCCTATTGATATCTAATCTAACCTCTTCTCTTGCTTGCCGATACCCCACAACAAGACTTCCAATGCTTGCTTCACTACAAGACTTCCAATTGCTTGTTAAACACAACAAGGCTTCCAAGTGCTTGATGAAATGCTTCTTCAAGACTTCCAATATAACTTTGCTTGATTCACAACCAAGACTTCCTTTGTTGTAGATAGCTTGCCTCTTGCAAAGATTACAACTCAAATGAAAAACAGAATAACAATCCTAAGAATCTCTTTCAAAAGCTATGAAAATATCAACATGAGAGATTCAAGGTTTCTTGATCAAAGAATGTAAAAGTTAAAGCTTTGATCTTGAGAAAGTGAGAGAGAATAGAGTGGCTTGATTCTTTGTAAAATTGATTATCAAAATGATGGATTATAATTACAAAGGTTAGAAATAGGTTTATATAGAATACCCAAAAGTTGGAGCACTTAGAAAAGCTTTTGAGAAGTGAAAAACTCATTTAAAAACCAGTAACAGCTCGTGTTACTCGAGTAACAAAGTTACTAATCGAGTAACCAGTGTAAAACTTGTTCACTACTCGAGTATTTAAGGTACTACTCGAGTATTTACGCAAGGCTGAAAAATTCTACTCGAGTAATCAACCCCTTAATCGAGTATTTGCGCAAGGATTGAAAATTCTACTCGAGTAATCAAGTGGCTAATCGAGTAGTCAGTTCAAAAAACACTTAAAAACTTGTTTTCTCAAAATCTAAACCTTTTCTTTCAAACCTTTAAGCCACCTATTGATTTTAGGCAAAGTGAATACTCAAAATATGATATAATCATGCAATCAAAAGAGATTCACTACCCTCTAAGAACTCTACCCAAACTCATAAACTAAAAGACTTGTGAGGCAAAAGATAAAACATAAAAACACAAACTACCAAACTAAGTCTTCATGAGTTGGCTCTCTCTTCATCACTTGATGTTTGTTGTTGCTTGTTGAGCTTGAACTTGATCAACACATTTAAGCTTGTTCAAAACCTTTTGTAGCTTGTTCAAAACCTTTTGGCATTTATCAAAACATTCTTCATGGATCTTACAATCTCCCCCTTTTTGAAAATGACAAACATGTTTTGAAATTATGAAGTTCATTGAAGTTGTTGATGCTTGAACCAATTGATCACTTGGTGAGACTCTTGCTCCCCTTCAATAAATGCTTTTAACATTTGAAATCCAATTGAGTTAAGCTTGATTCTCCCCCTATCTCCAACAACTTTGCTCAACCTACATAAAAACAACAAAACAAACCTTTCTCCAAACATACCATTTCATTACTCCAAAATGGTCAAAACATATAATATTTCTCCCCTTTTTCAAAACATCATATTTCTCCCCCTTTGGCATTATCAAAAAGAAATATATACCAATTGAAATATAAGATCTAAACCAAAATAGAGAGATTAATAAGATATAACAACCAAAGCATGATAATCATCTAATGATTACTCAATGATATCAATTATAACAAATTGTATACCAATAACATGATACCAATTGTAAAACAATTGTAAGAATTTGATACCAATAGTATTTTCTCAAAAGTATAAACAATATCACATCAAGAGAAATAATACCAATTTAGAGAACTATGAGCAATATCTAACAATATCAATTTGAATATACCAATTGTATAATATCGAATGTTACCAATTTGTAGGATTTTCTCCATACCAATTGAAGATGTTCAATAATGTGAATTGTATCAAATGTGTATAGACCTTCATTTGCATCTTCAATCATACCTACAAAAACAATCATGCTTTGATTTTTGGTTTCCAAATGGTTTTGGATCCATTTTTGTTAGTGTAGGGACTCTCACCCTTTTTCACCCAAACAAAATCTCCTTTAGGTATACCATGCACTTTAATATAACACACATTTGAAGTATGTCCATGAGTACCACAATAGAAACATGTTGGTGCATTTGAAAAATCAACTTTAGAAAAATCAACAACATTTCTATGAGATTTACTCTTAGCATTAGTATAACCCAAACCAAACTTGTTTGAATTTTCTCTTTGAAAATTTAACAATGTGCGCAATCTAATATCACCATTTGTGAAACTTGCAAGCTTATTTTTCAAAATAGCATTTTCATCTTTAAGCAACTTGCAATTCTCACAATCAACCATAATATTAAATCTACTACCACAATCACAAGAAGAACTAGCATATATAAGATCAAGAGTTTCATTTTGATGATTAAGCTCATCAACTTGTTTTTGAAGATCTAAAATCTCTTGTTGATGTTTCAAAATGAGCTTCTTCCTTTCAATGTTTTTCAAAGCTAGTTTCTTAAATTGTTCATGCATTTCTTCATAAGAATTATATAAAATTTCATATTTAGAAGAAATTTCGGATTTAGTTTCACTTACATCGCTTTCGTAGCTTTGCTCACTTGATTCATCATTTGAACTTTCCTCTTCATTTACTAGAGCTATCAAGTTGAGACAAGCGGCTTCTTCATCATCCGAAGAACTATTCGATTGGCTTTTCTTGTCTTTTTCATCATCACTATTCCAAACTATGTATGCCCTTTTAGTTTTCTTTTCTTTCTCCTTCTTCTTAAGATACTTAGAGCATGAGTACTTGAGATGACCGGGCTTTCCACATTCATGGCAAACTATACCTTCTTTTGATGTCTTGGTCTTGTAGTGTGGGGAATTCTTCTCTTTACTTTTGTCTTTGTTCATCCTTCCTTTTCTCCTTAGAATCTTATTGAACTTTCTTAGTAGAAGCTTCATCTCCTCTTCATCAATGTCCGAATCAGTATCTTCATTATCATCATAATCATCATCATCATCATCATCGGAACTCTCTTCCTTTTTATAGGACCTTTTAGCTTTAAGAGCAATTCCTTTTCTCTCTTTGTACTTATTCGACTCTTCATGCAAATGCAAACGTTCAAGCTCCATTTCATGTTCTTGAAGTTTTCAGAAAAGTGTTGCTAAGTCTATGGTGTCCAAGTCCTTTGATTCAACAATTGCGGTAACCTTAGGTTGCCATTCCCTACTTAGACATCTTAAAACTTTGTTAACAAGTTCACAATTCACGAAAGTTTTACCAAGAGCAATGAGATGATTAACAATATGAGTAAAACGTTTTTGCATAAAACATATAGATTCATTAGGCAACATACGAAACAATTCATATTCATGCATCAAAGAATTTAATCTAGCACGCCTAACTTCACTAGTGCCTTCATGTGTGACTTGCAAGGTGGCCCACATTTCTTTGGCATCACGACATTGGGAGACTCTAAAGAACTCATCATAAGATAAAGCGGAGGTGATGATATTCTTAGCTTTTAAATCATATTGAATTTTTCTTTTATCATCATCGATCCACTTATCTTTGGGAGTAAGTGTAAGCACACCTTCTACATCTTTTGAGGGAATATAAGGACCATTTTCAATGGCTTCCCAAATGTTCACATCTATAGCTTCTATAAATATTCTCATCCTAATTTTCCAATAACCATAACCCTCTCCACCAAACATAGGAGGGAGATTTATTGAAGCACCTTCACCACCAAAAGGATTCGTAGAACCCATTGTAGTTTCCTCAAGGATCTTAACGAAAAAGCTCTATGCTCTTGTCTTTCGACCGAGCTCTGATACCAATTGTTGGAACCTACAATCGGTGGGTGAAACAACTAGGAGACACTAGGAGAACACCTAGAAGGGGGGGTTGAATAGGTGTTCAAGAAACCTTGAAAGATTTTCGAAAGAAACAAATCAAAACGATCAAAACAAATGATTTTCTTGAAAATTCTTTAGCCTTAATCGATTAATAACATGAACTAATCGATTAATGCCTCTGTATATTGAAAAATCACTTTTCAATCAATTAACAAGTATAACCAGAGATTCAGCGGAAACAATTAACACCTATATTCTTATTGATTACCTAGGTTATGAAAATGATTTTCCCAAAAACAATTTTGCACAATTAAGATTCAATTCAATCAATTATGAAAAATCACTTTTTCTAGGTTTTCAACCAAGAACACAATTAATAACAAGAATTGTAAAGAGTAGAGAGTTTAGAGATACGACACAGTGATTTATCCTGGTTCACTTTCATCCACTTGAAAGCTACTCCAGTCCCCTCTTCAACCAAGAGAGATTCTTCACTATGAGGAATTAGAGTTTCTCAAATTAAAAGTAAGTGCCTCACAAGACTCCTTCTTGCTAGCCTACAAGAGATACCACACCCTTGCCTTGTAACCCTATTGATATCTAATCTAACCTCTTCTCTTGCTTGCCGATACCCCACAACAAGACTTCCAATGCTTGCTTCACTACAAGACTTCCAATTGCTTGTTAAACACAACAAGGCTTCCAAGTGCTTGATGAAATGCTTCTTCAAGACTTCCAATATAACTTTGCTTGATTCACAACCAAGACTTCCTTTGTTGTAGATAGCTTGCCTCTTGCAAAGATTACAACTCAAATGAAAAACAGAATAACAATCCTAAGAATCTCTTTCAAAAGCTATGAAAATATCAACATGAGAGATTCAAGGTTTCTTGATCAAAGAATGTAAAAGTTAAAGCTTTGATCTTGAGAAAGTGAGAGAGAATAGAGTGGCTTGATTCTTTGTAAAATTGATTATCAAAATGATGGATTATAATTACAAAGGTTAGAAATAGGTTTATATAGAATACCCAAAAGTTGGAGCACTTAGAAAATCTTTTGAGAAGTGAAAAACTCATTTAAAAACCAGTAACAGCTTGTGTTACTCGAGTAACAAAGTTACTAATCGAGTAACCAGTGTAAAACTTGTTCACTACTCGAGTATTTAAGGTACTACTCGAGTATTTACGCAAGGCTGAAAAATTCTACTCGAGTAATCAACCCCTTAATCGAGTATTTGCGCAAGGATTGAAAATTCTACTCGAGTAATCAAGTGGCTAATCGAGTAGTCAGTTCAAAAAACACTTAAAAACTTGTTTTCTCAAAATCTAAACCTTTTCTTTCAAACCTTTAAGCCACCTATTGATTTTAGGCAAAGTGAATACTCAAAATATGATATAATCATGCAATCAAAAGAGATTCACTACCCTCTACGAACTCTACCCAAACTCATAAACTAAAAGACTTGTGAGGCAAAAGATAAAACATAAAAACACAAACTACCAAACTAAGTCTTCATGAGTTGGCTCTCTCTTCATCACTTGATGTTTGTTGTTGCTTGTTGAGCTTGAACTTGATCAACACATTTAAGCTTGTTCAAAACCTTTTGTAGCTTGTTCACAACCTTTTGGCATTTATCAAAACATTCTTCATGGATCTTACAAGTAGTAAAATTCCAAAACATATGGCCGCATAAAACTATTACATCATGGCAGAGCCATTTCATCTTGGTACATCTCAAGAAGTGCAATATAGACTCAAAACATAAAACTAGCTAACAACGGGTGATCACCATCATCGGGCACTCCTAGAATCTCGAAGGGCTCCTCGACGTCTTCAAATATTCCCTCATCGTCGTCGGAGAACGATAGACTCATCGTAACCTCCTGATCTGTCAACACAAGTCGGCGTATCAAATCTATCACATCAGATCCCTCCAACACGAACAAAGGGTCGGTGACCTCCAAGCTAATAGCACTTTTCCATTTCCAACCGATTGGGGTCAGCTCCTAAACTCCGTCATCCAGGGGGTGCATCGAGATCTTGGTGATATACTTCATCTGCATCTGCGTGGTATCAAATACCAGCAGTAGAAGAAACATGGTAGAGGAGAGAGTGAGCGATCCCGAACGATCTCTCGCCGACGGGTGGAATTACAGTAGGTGCAGATATTAAGACAAACACAAGCATGCAATAATAATATAATACACACAGCAAAATACATCACATAATTCACCTCATCACCATCAACATTATCACACAATAATGCTTGTCTTTTCAACAACTCTCTCTTCAAGTGTACATCTCTTTCTTTATTCATTCTCGATGTCACATCACAACTCTTTTGCCATTACAAACATCTCATCATCACATTACTTATTCATACTTTCACATTCTCAATTCTTTTTAGAACATCATTATTCTCACTTAATTCATTTCTTTCACTTCATATCTCAATCTCGTTGTTATATAAACATCTCTCCCTTGGCCTTAGCCATCATACTCACATCACTTGACCATACTCGATCTCATCATCCATGCTCGTACATTTTCAAACTTCAACTTCTAAATATTTCAACATTCTTAATCTTTCATTATTATTAAGTTTTATCAAATCGCAACCATCGATGATAAGGGATAAGAATACGTCATCGTGGATTTAGTTAGCACACATACATCTCCTCCAATCCATCCATACCTAGGCGGAAGCAAACGGGATGTACAGGAACGTTCTTAACCTACGCAGGTCGAACAGCCGAGAAACCAACCGCATACCACACATATGTTAGAGCCACAACCGCACTGGTCGGCTATCATGATAATCATTAACTTCCCCAAATCCCTTCGACTACTCGCCTTGTTCAGGTTCCCTCTCACTGTTTCGCATTTGATCAAGGGGGCGACAGTACTTTTCTAGTTCCGGTTGCAGAACACGCTACGATCCCATGGGTCTTAAGTCCCGATCACATATAGACTAGTTATGCTTAGAAGAGTACTCTAGGTTTCTTGGCGTTTCACCGTCCTCACCCTCCCCTATCACAATCACTCACCTGAGTATCCGCAGATAGACAGGGTATCTTCCTCTCCACTACTTCACACTCAACTCGCCGCATTATTCAATGTCTTTTAATGTGTTATTAATATTTTATTAATCCTAAATTCGGACGAGTCACCCTCGTTCATCCCTTTAGTGACCCTCGACCTCTACTCGAATCTTTCGCATTTCGCGCTTCTTCATCATCACATAGTTGTCATAACAGTTCAGCACATCGGGGAGCTCCTCAACCCGGCAAACACGTCATATCAATCATACACCTCGCAGAGTTCCTCGAGCAGGTACACATTTCGCTAGTTCTTTTGCTGCTCGTCACGTACACGTCTCAGATTCCAATCATACGGGTCTTATCATTTCTTTCCTCGCACTTTTATTTTCATAATTTCCAAAACTTGTCAACACATCGCATCATTATCCAAATCCTTTTTCTTTCATCACTTAATTAAATATCACCGCACTATTCTCATCAGCATCATTATTTCTTTTCATAATTTCCATTGCCTCACTTAAATTTCCATCATGGATTAATCATTTATACTTCTCACATAGTTCCATACATCAACATCACCACATATAAAATATTCATCATGCATAAATAATAAAACAAATCATATCAACATGGCATATTCACATTAATAATGATCATGCATCATAAGGTGCGTCGTCCTAGTCCCCTTCGTATACGTGGCCTCACACACACAAACAATTGCCATGATACTACTGACCCAGAGACCACTAAGTTCCGATCTTTGAGATGATATGGAACGTCTTAATATTTACCTAAATACCACAGTGTCTGGGGAAAGCCTATCTCTCACCTTAATTCCAGCGATACTAGTCCTGCCAACTGTTGCCGGTCCTCCCATCCGTCAACTGATCCAACTCCCGACTGGCGAGTTTCTTACTTAAAACAAGACACATAATTAATAAAATTCCATCTAATCAATAATCATTCTCAATACCAATTTACTTTTCAAAACTCGTTTTAATTCCTTTTCGGGTGATTTGTACACGAAGACTTTAACTTTCTCAAATCAAATCCGACTTTGAATATACTTTAAATACCTTAAAATCAGTTTAATACAATCCATAAAACTTTTTAAAACGATTTCCTTTGCTGCCGGTCCGTTCCGTACAGCCACAAATTAAAACCCAAAAACATCGAAAAACGTCACTTATTCAATCCGACTTTTCTCTAAACCAAATACCTTTCAAAACACAAACTCCGAACCACTTGAGAACATTTTTAGAAACAGTACACAAATCAAAACAATGCTGGATAGTAGAGGAAATATCCTCAAAAATCGTTTTTTGCAAAACCCGGAAACACCGAAAAATCGCTCTTTAATTCTTTCTAACACTTTCCATTAAAAAAAACACTTGAAACAATTTAACTTTCAACGTAACATCTTGAAATAAAATGGGAAGCAACAAAACAATAATCTTTTTCCCAAATCAATACCCTTCAAAAATTATTTCGTTTCAAAGAATAGTTGAAATCAAATACAATACTTTAACTTAGCTACATAATTCGTTGATATCAAACTCAAACTCAATCTTCTTAAAAAAAAATCAAATCAAATAATTATTTCAACACATCGTAATTACTTCACAAGTCCAGCCAAGATATAAAAGAAGCACAAAAATCCATGCATATCCAAAAAGTATCGATAGGGCATTCGTACGATTACGGGAAAAACAAGAAAGACACAATTAAAAACAATGTCAAATCAATTTATTTAAATCCCAAAATTTTAATAACACACATACATATTTCAAAGTTAAACACATAAAATTTTCAAGTGATTTGGACAATCTTAACTTGGGTTTCAAATCAGGTTTCACATAAAAATTCAAACAGGATTGTTGCTGTCTAGAGGGTAAAATGCAATAATTTAAAATAGTAAATAAACTCCGAAGTGCATAAAAATTGGTTCAAATCTTTATCATACAGTTAAGAACACCTCATAAAAACTCCAGAATTTTTGAAGTCGTTTAAGTTATACTTTTTAAATTAAAATCGTTGCTAAGTCTGAAAAATCTGAACCATAGGGCTCACTGTTTTGCTTTTATAAAAATTATCAAATCAACTCCAAATCCTTCCAAAATTCACATAAAGCCTAAATACATGTTAAAGAAGCTATCACAAAAATTTCAAGTCATTTGAAATAAGCTAAGTTCAAAAACTCTGGTCACATTTTCTCCGAAAACCTCATTTTTTCCGAAATCGCTTTCATTGAAATAATTATAATACACTTAGCAAACCAATTCAAAAAATCTCATAAAAATTTAGAGGCATCAAATTTTGTATTATGAAAACAGTGGTTTAGTTTCAAGCATTGGCCTTTGGGAAAAAAAATTTTATTTCACCCTTTGTTCAAGAAAACACAAGTTTTCCCTAAACATTCCTCAACAAACAAAAGTCATTTAAAATACAAAACACTTCCACGCCAAACCAAATTTTCCAAAACACATTCAAATCGTATCAAAAACAACATATCAAATTTTCAAAGCAATCGGATTAATCTAACTATCATTTAGCTCTTATGCCTATAAACTAAGGTAATGAACTAAAAATTTCAGCTTAGGATCATCACATTTAAGTCATCAAAACAAAACTCATTTAGACAAAGCAATTACAAACCGTGTAGGCTTCAAAAGTTCATGCATGTACAATTTGTTCATTCTTAACTTAGATTCTCACATGTATGCACATAAAAACTAAACATCAAAGCTTAATTTCAATCAAACATCAAAAATCAATTTTGTTTCCCTCTTTTTTCATGTTTGGCCGAATCATTGAAGAAGAAAAAAAGAAACTTTGGTACATTCAAGCAACACTTTAACACATACTTTAAACCAATAACAATCGAAGCTTATTTCCTTACTTGAAACATAAAACAAAGAATTAAAACAAACTCAAAACACTTAATCACTACAAAAACCGATAACCTTCATAGTTTCATGCATGCTCATTTCAACCTTTAGGTTTAAATATTTTATACCTTAGGACTTAAAACTCATATAGAAGCATAAAAACATATCATGAAACAAAAACACAACTCATTTCCTTTATTATTTTATTTAGGCCATTTTATTTTGGTCGAATGTGTAACAGCCCAATTTTCGAAAACCAAAACAACTGACTTTCATTTATTAATGTTACAAAAATGACGCCAAATTTTTGGGAATTTTTTTTCTAAATTCGTAAAACAGTGTTGAATGGTTTGAAACGTTCTGGAAGAGTTATCAATATCCTTCAACCTTCTCTTTCGAAAACCGAGTTGTTACTTGAAACCACAACTCACTTACCTTGTTTTCCGAAAACGTTTGATTAAGAAAACAGTTTGATTTCAACTTAAGTAACTTCATTCCTTTCTTTAAAAGAACTTAAACTTGTTTCATAAAAGTGTCCTCACATTCCACAAAAGTCGGGCATGCTTCAAAATAATTGAAGTACAACAATAGTTCATCACTTAGGTAATCCTGGATACAAAATACGAACAACAACTTATTTTAATTCTACTACTGGCTCCCTCTTTCTATCGAAGATAACCGGATCCAACTTCCCTTTCTTCTTTGCTGGTGCCTTTGTACCGGAGGTTGATGCAACCTCTCTTGTTGTCTCTGCTTCAGAGTTTGGTTTAAGCTCCACTCCGAATAGCTTCACAGGGTGCTCCTTCTTTGTATTTCGAGATGGTGGTTCAGAATTATATCCCACAAAAGATACGCTTCCTAAACACGAACTCGTTGTCTTTCCTCCCAGCTTATGCTCCGGGTCTGCGATCACCAACTGAACATGTCCAGTCCATACCCATCCGTAACGCGTAGCTTTCCATCCATTCCCTTCACGAAGCCACGTAGAGATTTCCAAGCGACTATCCATCTATCCGTTGGAATATCAGCGATACCGATGCACCAACGAACAGGAGAGAGTAAGCGATCCGGACGGCGTAGCGTCGACGATGTGGAATTACGGTAGGAAAGATATAGGACACACACACAATATATAACACACATACAGAATAACAAACAAGCATACTACCATCATCAACACACCTCATTATTTCATCTTATCATCATTTCTTTCATGACTCTTCACTTCATTTCTAATCTCCCTCATGAAACTCAATATCTTTTCCACATTTCCATTCTCAAACTCTTTCTCATTCTTCACGCTACTCAAACTCTTGTTTCTTGACAATTATAAATCTTGTTTTATCATGTCTTATCGAATTATAACCATCGATGATCAGGGGTGTTAAAGCATCATCGAGGTACGCGTTTCTTTCGTTGTTAGCACTCACGTTTCAAGTCTACATCTCCTCGGCCATCCATCACCTAGTCGGAAGCAAACAGGAGTACAGGACCTTTACCACGCGGGCACGACAGCTGTCTCACACATAAATGATCCCTGACCAGGAGGCCCAGCCTCAATAATATCAATTCATAATAATCATGGCACACTGCCTTGCAGTGGCAATTCACAATGCCCCGTTCTAGTCCCTCTCACTGTTCTCGATTTGCAATCTAGGGGGTGACAGTATTGTTCTAGTGCGCGCGCAGAACTTACCACGGTATTGGACCCAGTCCCCACCACGTTAGTGCACCACTTATGGAGTTCATTCTGCCTACAACAATACTCTAGACTTCTTGACGTTTCACTGTCATCGTCCTCCCCTAATGCAATCTCCTCCTAAGTATCCGTAGATACCTATGGTTCCTTCCTCTCCACTACTTCGGGTTACTCTCATATCTCACCGCGTTCGCTGTTAATATCTTTTAAAGTCTTTTATCTTTTTAATTATCCTAATTGATCGGCTCACCCTTCGTGCATCCCTTCAATGAGTCCCGACCTCTAATTGCACAATCTTTCTCACATCAAATTCATGCATAGCACAGAGCTGGGATTATCTCAATTGATTCACATCTTTCTCTCTCAAATCTTCCTTTATACCATTCTTCTCAAAATATCCAACTCACCACTTTCCAAAAATACCATTTCTCAAACTTTCCAAAAATACTATTTCCAAAATTTTCACAAAATCTACTTTCGCCACTTTCACCGAAAATACCATCTCAAATAAATCTTCTCAAAATATCCTTTCATAAAACTTTTCAAAAGATCATTTTATAAAAACTCCCTTAAAAACATTATCTCTTAAGCCTCTTCAAAAATCTCATTTCGAAAACCTTTTCAAAAACTTCATTTCGCAACTCCTTTTCATAAAACTCATTTCAAAAAGATTATTTCATAAAAAGAATCCTTTGAAAATATTATTTCACAAAAATCCTATCTCAAAACCTTTTTCAAAAATTTGTTTCATAAACCCCTTTTCTGGAAATATTTCTCTTCCCAACTCTTTATAAAAATTCCTTTTCACAAATCTTTTCGGGAATTCCTTTTCAAAACCCTTTTTCAAACACACATTTTGCTGAGCGTTAGTGGAGGAGAAAGCTCAACTCAACACTAATTCCCAGTCTAAAACCAAAAACCAAGGAGCCTAGCTCCGCCCAATTCTCATCTCATATCCCAACAATCCATATCACTCCCCCAAGCTCTGGCTCGTTCTCAACATCATCCTCAACTTCTTTTCCAATTCAACTCTCATCTCTCTTTCTCTTAATCTCTTACTCTTTTCTCATTAAACCATTGCTTTCAATCCTATTACTTTCTCAACTCTTTCTTTTCACTTTCATTCTCTTATTTAAAACGTGACAAACGTCCATCCACCATTTACTTATCATACTCAACAGCAATGACCATTATCAAACATAATTAAATAGATAAGTAAATAAATAAATCAAAGCATATTATTAGCACACTACATCACACAATAACATTGTGGTCTTCGTCACCTTCATATAAGTGGCCACACAAAACAAACAATTGCCACTATATTACTGACTCAGAACCACTAAGTTCCGATCTTTGAGATGATACGGAACGTCCTAATAAATCACCTAGCTACCACGGTATCTTAGGAAAGCTACTCTCTCACCTCAATTGACGATAACACTCACGATCCGCTCCTTGGTTCCCGATGCGACGCTCGTAACTGCTTCCCGATTGTTACTGGAACTCAAATAATTCTCTCTTATTAAAATTTGTTCTTTTAAAACTATTTCGAAAACAAGACATCATTACTAAAACTTCTTATTTGAAAATCACATTGTTTGGAAAACATTAACAATTCCTTGGTTCTTTAAAAGACCATATTTATTTTAAGGTTTTTCATATAAAAATCATTTGTTAAAATTTAAAACCATAACTTTCAGGAATCAAAGTAAATCAAATCATGTACTTACTTTATATTTTCTTTAAAAACCGAATTGAAGTAAAAGAAACAACATGAGGATAAATCAAACACTCCTTTTAAAACAAATATCAAACATTCAAATCATTCAAACACCCCAAGCCACTCACGTTCCATGCATCATTCATGCACATATAACAAAATAAAACACATGCACCTAATTTTCTATGCATGGCCGAATCTTCCTACCACATGGGACAAGGTTGGTATTCAATTCTAATGATTACTAGTACCTAAACAAAACATGCATATATGAAGGACAATCATTTAATCTCATTATCCTACTTTAAGCCTCATACACGGATTATCTAAGAAAAGGAACTCATTCAATGAAAATCATGGCAACATCTCTCAAACTACTTAGCTTTATCCCTAAATTGACATGCAATAAAAAAAATCGATTCATTTCTTTTATTTTTATTCCAAGACCAAATAAAGCACAAATAAAATCACTCAATGCAATCATTTATCCAATCAATTCCATTTGTTTAAAGATTAATTCAAACAATAACACACAAGAACATAAAAATAGCTCCAATAAAATTTGTTTCAAACCGAATGGAATCATGGAAATTACTTTTAAGTTCTTAATCAAAAATTTAAGCTCCTTAGGCCTAGAAATCTCTAATCCTAACAATAAAACACACATGCAAAATAAAAGGAACTATCTTAAATATTCACAAGCACAAAACCGTGAGCTTCACATAAGAGTTTAGCATACCCAAAAATTTAATTTCTTAACACACTAAAAGCTAGGATCATATAAAAATCTTTAACCTCTAAGAAAACTCATGGATGTACTTAAAATTCTTTGATCATATAAATCTCATCATGCATGCACTTACAATCTCTAGGTGAGACAAATTTCAACATGCATGAAAAGGGGATGATGACCTAACATGGTTCCCTAGACTTGACCGAATGACTACATGCATAGAGGCAAGATCTCACAAATTTATTCTCACATGCAAAGATCAAACTCAAGGTCAAATCATGTAAAAATTCTTTTAAAAAAAACAACCTTTTCTTTTATAAGGTTCAAACTGAATCATCATCACACACAAACCAAATCTTGATTTCAATTCTTTTTTTTTATAAAATTATTTTCAAGGCTTGTTATGTTTATTTTCCTTTGAAAGCCGTAACATGCATCAAAGAAAATCAAGACTAAAAATGAACATGCAAACTCAAACTTCATGTTTTTCAAAGGTTGATCATAGATCATGACATGCAAGACAAGATCAAAGCAAGAACATGAACTTGGACAAAAAACTTAGACAAAACCGTGAAGATCAAGTTAAAATTAAAGCATCCAAGCACCAATATTCAAGATCTAACCACAAAAATAACATGCAAAGCACTTAAGCTTCAAGATCATGAGAAATTACACACTTGCATCAAAGAAAATTGAGATTTTGCACCAAATAATCATACAAATTCAAAGTTCACATTTTCTCAAAGATCAATCCTAGATAGAGACATGCAAAACAAGATCAACACAAAAACATAGCTTAAACACAAATCCTTAACAAACCGTGAAGAACAAGTTAAGAATCTAAGTACAAATATTCAAGATCAAGCCATGCAAGGTAACAAAACTTCAAGATCACAAGAAAATAAAGGCATGCATCACAAAATTTTAAGCTTAAGTAATTTCCATAATAAAGTCCTTTACAAACCAAAACTATTACACTAACTCTCGTAAATAACTACCTTAAATCAAGACTCTAACTTAAATCTTCAAGCTTCAAATCTCTCCTTCTCCTCCTAGGGTTGGCTTCGGCCTCCACTCCTCTAAGGTTGATGGGTAATCTTCTTCTTTGATTCTTGAAGGAAAACGTGTTTGAGAAGAAATTGAAAAAGGTTTGGTTGAGAATTTTGGGTTTACACTCTTCTTTTCTCTCTTCTCCTCTCACGGCCTTACTCACTTCTCTTTCTAAATTCTCAAGAGTTGATGATACTCTTGGGAACTAAGTGTTTAGGTTGATGAAAGAAATGGGAATGAGTTAGCCAATACCCACTCCTTCCTATGGCTTTAAGGCAAAACAAGGGGGTAAAATTTCTCTTCTAACCTCAGTTCATGGCTTGGTTCCAAGGGCAACTTGGGCAACTCCAAACTTTGCATGGGAAGAGTCTTGTCAAGAAGGGGGACAAGGTGGAAAGAAGTCTTCACTAGGCTTCATGAGTCATACCACCTATTCCCTCCTATTTCCTATTTGATTTTCTGTTTTCTTAATGACCAAGAAAATGAGCTCTACTTGGTTTCCTCCTCTCTACACCTCGGCCGAACTACACACACACATGTACATATAATTTCATTTTTACATCATCATCATAGAATAATGCATGCACTTAACACATGATTTTATTTCATGTTATCACGTTGAACACATAGCATGGGATCATGGAATAATGCAATTATTTGATTATGCATATAACATCATGTTTCCACTCAAAGCATACGGCGCACACACACACACACATATACATGCACTGTACATATATTCACATTCACATAATTCATACATAGTTCTTTACACTAAACACATATTCACAAAACTAAAAAATGCGACTTTAAAGAAAATCAATCCACCTTACCCATTTAATTATAAAATAAGCTCTTCTTGAATTTAAAATAAAACCATACTCATACATCAAGGTTCTTCAAAAAGAAATAATTCATTTAAAACCTCAAATTATTATTATAAAATTCATTTCTCAAATAAAATCGTTTTGGCAAAACATTTAGCTACAAATCTTTCTTAAATTCTGAAAATTCAATCTTAAATAAAATCTTTTTGATTTATTTGAGTCCAGAAAATGCGGGATGTTACAGAATGTGTAACACCCCAAATTTTCATCCCCTGATGTAATGAAAATTTTGATTATGAAAGGTTATTTCATAATTATTTTCTAATTACTTTACAATTAATTTAGATGAATTATGTGTTAGTATGGGTGCTCATAGGAAATGCAAAATATTTTGATAAAAATATTTTATGTAAAAATAAAGTTTTTACATATTAACCCTGAATGAGGACCTAGAAACAATATTAGAAAAGTCTTGGAGGGAAGGGCATTAAAATAAATATTTTTGAAAATTGACCAGAATACTCGAGTATTCCTGGAAACACTCGAGTAATCGAGTCAGTGGAGAACTCGTTAGTGCGTTTGATGAGTCAACACGCGACGATTCTCTTTCGTTGACACGAAAACACACCCAGAACACGTTATTGAGCATCGTGGCGAGCTGCATGATCATTAGAAGTGTCTATATAAGCTCATGGTTGAAGGAAATGGAGGATTTTGGTCGAATTTCTCTGAAACATCAACCTAGGGTTCCTAATTTCGGGTCTTGATTTCTCGAGCGTTGTTGAGATTTGAATTGAGAGTAATACACCATTGTAAAGCTCACATCTCGAGCTTTACAAAGATATATAGATTGAGAGCTGAGAGTTCATGTAGAAGAAGAATTGGAGCCCAAAAGATTGGAGGTTTTGCTGTCAAACTCTAAAACTGAGGTCTGGAGCTGACTTCAAGCTTGAATTTTGGTAAGCTCACGAACCCTATGAACCTCAAATTCGTTCATACCTCTAGTTTATGTTGCAGAGAACCAATCTTAACCATTTTCCCAAATTTCTAAAACATTTTTGCATGTCAAATTCTCTGGTCTTGGTGCCCTGTTCAACTGTGGCTGCATGCAAGGGGTTTTGGGGGTTAGAGTGTTCCAGCCAATTTCTCTGCAAATTCCCTGTTGATTCACGACTTAGAGGTAAGGGTGAAGCTTTTAATTCACTAGAATAAGTTTAAATCATGTGAAATTAGGTTGAGAGTCAACAAAAGACTCTATGGGCATAGTTGGAATTAGGTTTGAGGCTTGGAGGCCTTTCTGGATTCAAGCATTGGTTTGGACAAGTTTGTTAGGTTACATGCAAGCTGTACCAAAGCTGTAATTGAGCTAAATGTGCCTAGAATTGAATTTGGTATGTTGAGTTGTGGAAAAATGGATTTTATGCATAATTGATGAAATTCTGTGATTCAGTGTTAAATGTTGTTAATTCTATATTGGAACATGTTTAAAATATGTAATATAAGCTCTGTTGATCAATGGTTTGGGTTGGAATTGACTATAGTTGGAAATGGTATGTTAAAACTCAATTTGCAGTATTGTCTGTCTACAAATACTCGAGTATTTCGGATGATACTCGAGTATTTCGATGATTTTGGCAAAATTGAATTTCTGGAAACTCAAGAACACTCGAGTACTCATGAAAAACACTCGAGTATTTGGATGAATTTAAAAATATATTTCTGGAAAATAAAGAACACTCGAGTCTCATGAGGAACACTCGAGTATTTTGATAAATCTGAGGAACACTCGAGTCCTGGAAAATTCACTCGAGTCTTTTGGACCAAGGACAGAAAAGTAATTTTCTTTTAACATACCTAATGTAATGTCAATTAAGATCAACTATGCTTATGGGAAGGAATCATGTTCCAATAAAAGAGAGGGGAAATTATTAACAACATTATAATTCACTGATGGAATAATATTGGATGCACATGATAAGATTATTGGTTAATCTTAATGGATAAATTGTGTGTGCATACATGCATGGAGAAAGGAGATGGAACTAATTCGGTGATAACTGGCTCGATGACACATTTTGGTAATGTGGGCAGCATTAGGGAATGCTGTTACGTCTTGGTGACGTTGTGTGCACACTATCCGAGCAGTTTCACAATACATGTTGGTCATGTATGCGAATTACTGGATTGAACGTTCAATGGACAATGGAAATGGGAGACATGCATCATGACACATAAATAATGGGACTCACATAATTGAATCATGTTTTTTCATTTGCATATGCATCTGGATACTTGGAACTTGGCTGAGAGTGAGGGCGAGCCAGTCGAGCACTTTACTGGGAGCCAGTGGGGAGTTGGGGATCCACCAGGTGATGCATAGTATAGATGATTAGGATGTGGGATAGGTGGAGCAGCTGCTGGAGACTCTGGAGATGATGCTATGGAGGAGGATCACTGGACCACTGCTGGGATTTTCATGTTTTTCTCTATATATATATTGTACATATTTTGAGAGATCTCAGTGAGGTGGTCTTTTCTTTTGGCTTTATATTATGGACTTGTATTTTGTAAACTCTTGCTACCTCGACCTGACTTTGATGTATGTTGGTACTATTACATTATGATATGTATGGTTATGTTTATATATATATATATATCTCTTTATATAAATGGCATGAAACGTGAATGATCAAGTCAAGGTCCCTATTTTCCGCTTACTCTGATAATTGTGATTTTAGTGCTGAGTTGGGAAGTTTTTAATAGTCGTAATGAAAACCCAACTTATCAATGAAAGGATTATTTTCACCAATTGTTTCATAACAAAGATATTTTATTACTTCTATATTTACACAAGTCCATATACTCTATTCAATAAACAATAGAGAAACTATATTTCATAATATACAAGAGAGGGTATGACACTTTTATGGTATCAGAGCACAATGGTCCTGATTATTGATCCTCTCAAGCATAATCTGCCAGAAGATGCTACAGCTGGGTAAAGTTTCTTAGCTAATTGATTCATTTCATATAGCCTTAGTTCTATTAGTAATTGTTTAGAATAAGAACTAGATAGATTTCAATGTTTAGATAGATCTTTAACAACCTAGGTCCATAGTGCAGGCACACTATGGCATCGCGATATAGAAACCATACGAACGATCTGCTGGAAAGGATCACCGCAGTATTAGAGAATCTACAGCAGAATCAGCATCAGTAACATCCATCTCAGCCCGTTAATCCACCTCCAGTGGGTGCGGCAGCTGTGGAAGCCAAAACTTTGTCGGATTTCAGGAGCTGCAATCCCTCGAAGTTCGCTAGTGGGTTTAAACCGGAAGAAGCTAATAAGTGGATCTTGGAGATGGACAAGATCTTTAGAACTTTGGAATGCTCCGACACTCAGCGGATAGTTTATGCTGTTTCCATGCTGGAAGGCGAAGCGGAACATTGGTGGAATCATACTGCTCAGTTACTTGCTCATGAAGGAAGAGAGGTAACTTGGGAAGTATTCATGGAAGAATTTCTCAAGAAGTATTTTCCTGATGATTTAAGGAGGAAGAAAGAAGTGGAGTTTTTGCAACTCAAACAAGGCAGCATGAGTGTAGGCGAATATGCTGCAAAATTTGAAGAATTGATGAAATACTCTCCTTACTATCAGATGAATCCGGATGAAAGGAGCAAGTGTATTAAGTTTGAGGGAGGACTGAGATCTGAATTAAAGTCAGTGTTCAGTTATCAAAAGATTCAAAGCTTTCCTACGCTGGTTGATATGTGTAGGATGTACGAGGATGATAAAAAGGCGGAGACAATACAGATTGTGGAAGGAAAGAAGGAACATCAGGGATATGGACCACAGAGGCGGAAAGGGCATGACCACCGTCACAAAGGTCCTTATTCTCATAAGAATAGGGGAAAGGGCAAGATGTCGGATGATCGAAACACCTCTTACAATAATGCTCCTTATTGTGAGAAGTGTAGGCGTCATCACTTTGGAAAATTCTGTTGGTCTCACAGTGGGTGTTTTAACTGCGGGAAACCTGGTCATTTTTCTCGCGATTGCAAGGAACCACCCAAGAACGCTCCAAGAGGACCTATGGACAAGCCAGTAACCCAAGGTCGAGTTTTCACCCTTAGTGGTGCTGAAGCGAATCAGACCCCGAGACTCGTGCAAGGTACTTATTTGCTCAATGACCAACCATGTAGAATTTTATTCGATTCATGATCCACTCATTCATTTGTTTCATTTGAATGTGTGAATCGTTTGAAATTGCCTGTGTTTGAATCACCCTATTGTCTTAGGGTCGAGACCCCTACTAATTCACCCGTGATCGCTTCAAAGGTGTGTCTTAATTGTAAAATTAGGATAGTAGACCGAGTCTCTCAATTAGATTTGATCTTCTTACCTTTGTCCCAATTGGATGTAATTTTGGGCATGGACTGGATGACTTGTAACACCCTAAGATTAATTACCCTTAATTCCCCTTATATTAAAATACGGACTTAAAAATTCATTTTTATTACTTTAAAATCAACCGTCAAACGGACGGAGTTTTGTCTGTTTTTCGGACTTTCCAAAATTTAACCTGTACAAACAATTTTCAAATAAACAACTAATAGCCAGCAGGGCTTCAGATTATATTTCTAAATCATATCAAGGCCCAATGGGCTCCAAATACATCAGTGCATACTATTCAGAGTTTTCAGCGGAAAGTAGTAAGTTAAAAACATCAAAAACCAAAGCATAATAGCTTATCAAAACAAAGTGTCCCAGCCTCACTCAAAGATATACATTACATTTTCTTCAACAGAACATAGGAGGCTTAGGTCCATAATGTACTCTAAACCCATAACACCCTACTATCCTTGTAAGGGAAAGTACTCCTGCTCGGCCGGGGGCTGTGCCAACTCAATCTCCGTACCTGAAACTGTAAGGGAGTGAGCATTGCACATGGAATAGAAAGCAGTTTCTAACTAAACATAACAACCCGCTAGGTCAAACACAATTAGCTAATAAGCATATATTCACATATTGCACACCATACTCATTTCATCATTTCCATATTCATTATTCATTTTCGACATCCATTTCCATTATTCAGTTCAACATCCATTTTCCTTATTCATTTCAACATTCATTTCCTTTTCTTTTTATTCATTTCACATACTCATTTCATTTCAGTACATCACCTCAAATTAGAGGCCAATGCATAGTTTCATGCAACACATTTATCACCTCAAATCAGAGGCCCTTATACTTTTCCATATTTAAATTATGTGTCCCTCAGGTCAGAGGTCAACACTCAGTTCTTTATTTCATCTGGTGTCCCTCAGGTCAGAGGTCAACACCCAATAACATTCATTTCATCTTGTGTCCCTCAGGTCAGAGGTCAACACTTTATTTCATTCTGTGTCCCTCAGGTCAGAGGTCAACACACCACTACACATCTCATCCGGTGTCCCTCAGGTCAGAGGTCAACACTCATTAACATTCATCTCATCTTGTGTCCCTCAGGTCAGAGGTCGACACTTTATTACTTTAATTCATTTTGTGCCCCTCATAACAGAGGTCAGCCTAATCATCACTTTTCATTAATCGTCACCTCAAATCAGAGGCCAACGCACTTATCACATTTTCATTTCACATTACCTCACATCAGAGGCCAAATCATACTTTCATCTTCCTACACAAACAACTTAACATATACAATCACAAATACATTTACACACATTTCCCATTCATTCTTTTTCCATACTCATTCCCTATATCAATTATCAAATCTTTCCATTAATCGTTACCTCAAATCAGAGGCCAACGCATATACCACATTCTCAATGTTTGGCGCCTCATTTCAGAGGCCAAGAATTATTCACTTTCTTGTTCAATCAATTTTAACACATTTAAATACAACAACACACATTCAACAACTAATTATTCATGTAATTACCTTATTCATTTCCTTTCTCAGTTATCACAATCATACCAAATAGTATTCTCTTTCATAGTCCAACATTTATATTACACTTCATTTCCAATTACATATTTCACCTTCTCACATATTTTCTTTATCACCACATAATAACATCACCTTTTACATTTTGTTTACACAAAATCATTTGCTTCCATTTCCGATATTCACAAGTTCAATTCATAAGCCATGACCTTTGTTCACAATTGACAATACTTAACATTTATACTCATTTAGCATTTAGATACAAATACGCACATTCATCACATATAATTGTTTCCATTCCCTTTTCTTCCTATATTAATTTATTCCATAACACATACACATATTTGCAATAGCAGTGAATTATCATTTAATACAAGACTTTACCATTAAAATCAATAATCTTAGAATTCATTTATGTCAACTTCACTATCATATTTCCCAATTCCTCATGTACTTCAATTTAATCCTTATCCAAGTTTCATTTATCAAATAATTCATTGTCATATTATTGGGTTTCCTTTTCCTAGTCTTAACATCCAAACATCATGCATATTTAATTAATTAGAATTCCATATTCAATAACCTAGGGATTTATAATCTAATTTTCTCCCCTAACACATAACCCTAACAAGCATTATATACTAACTAGAACCTACTCCCTAGAACAAGGCAAAGCTCACTATATCCACTCCCTTACCTCAAACACTTGGAGATAAGGTGATTTTGCTTGCTCTACACTTGAAAGCCTTTCCACCAATTGAGTTAGAGTCCAAAGGAAGAGGGAGGAACCTAATATAGTAGCCATAGCAAGAAAAGATTAACATTCATGTAATGAGTCATGCCAAAACTCAAGAAAAGAGGAGCTTCCATGACTTAAAAATCAAAAACCACCATGGATGGAGGAGAGAGAAAGGGAAAACGAATTTAGAGAAAGAAAAGAGGAAATCCATGGCATTAAACACTTAATTGAAGTGAAGAAGGAAGAGATTTGTTGACGGAATGAAGAAATCCCACTTGCTCTTGGTGGATTTGATGATGGAGAATGGAACCCTAGGGGAGAGAAAGAGTGAGGTTCGAATTTGGAAGAGAAAGAACGTGTGCTGCACTTTATTATTTTCTGCATCTACAGCGTTTAATCGAGTATTACTCGATTAAATTCCCCCCTCCTTCAGGTCTTAATCGATTAAGCTGCAGCTTAATCGATTAAGTTGTAGTATTTTCAGCACCCCGACTTTGAACGGCCATAACTTCTTCGTTAATCGTTGGATCTTCCTCAAATGTTGACACATGCTTCCCCACATATCCTACTTCACATCCAACGGTGGAATTTGTGTTTAGATTTGTAAATCTTTTATTTTGAATTTCCTAATATCCTATGTTATTAATCCTAAATCAAGCCTTCAAACCACTAGTTTCAACTCCATATCATTACTTCCTTCACTTTAGGCTTGACCCATCATCAATTATACTAGGAATTAAATTTGGGATGTTACATGACTAAAAATCATGTGGTTATTGATTGTGATAAGAAGACAATTTTATTCAAGGACTCAATCTCAGAGAAATATCTCTACTTGGTCTCTGCTATTGAACCAGAGGAAGGAGAAAAGTCTATGGAGGAGATTCCGATTGTTCGAGAATTTCCTGAGGTATTCCCTGAGGAAATGCCGGGATTACCACCCAAGAGGGAGATTGAATTTGGAATTGAATTAATTCCAGGAACTGGTCCCATTTCTATTGCTCCTTATAGAATGGCACCACCCGAGATGGTCGAATTGAAGAAGCAGATAAAGGAGTTGCTGCAGAAACAACTTATCAGACCAAGTGTATCCCCATGGGGAGCTCCGGTGTTGTTTGTCAAGAAAAAGGATGGAAGCCTTAGAATGTGTGTGGATTATAGACAGTTGAATACGGTGACTATAAAGAACAAATATCCTTTGCCAAGGATTGATGATCTCATGGATCAAGTAAGAGGAGCTTCAGTGTTTTCTAAGATTGATCTGAGATCTGGGTATCATCAGATCCGGATCAAGGAGGAAGATATCCCTAAGACTGCATTTCGATCTCGATACGGACATTACGAGTATGTTGTAATGCCGTTCGGATTAACAAATGCACCAGCCATTTTCATGGATTATATGAATCAGATTTTTAGACCATATCTGGATTCATTCGTGGTAGTTTTCATTGATGACATCCTGATATATTCTAAGAATCCGGAAGAACATGCCGAACACCTCCGAATAGTACTTAAGATTCTGAAGGAGAAGCAGCTCTACGCCAAAATCTCTAAGTGTGAGTTTTGGTTAAAGGAAGTTCAGTTCTTGGGGCATGTGATCTCGGAGGGTGGCATAGCTGTTGACCCAGCTAAAGTTGAATCGGTTTTACAGTGGGTTCAACCAAAGACAGTCACGGAAGTCCGAAGCTTCTTAGGGCTGGCTGGGTATTATAGAAGATTCATTGAGGGATTTTGAAAGATTGCATTACCCCTCACCAAGCTGACCCGGAAGGATCAACCATTCATATGGGATGAGAAGTGTGAAAGGAGTTTTCTGATGCTTAAGGAAAGATTAACATCTTCACCAGTGTTAATCTTACCTGACCCTCACAAGGAGTATGAAGTGTACTGTGATGCATCAGGACAAGGGCTTGGGAGTGTTTTAATGCAAGAAGGAAAGGTTGTGGCGTATGCATCTCGTCAAATGAAAATTCACGAGATAAATTACCCCACCCATGATTTGGAACTTGCTGCAATAGTCTTTGCACTGAAGATATGGAGGCATTATCTCTATGGCACTACATTTCGGGTGTTTAGTGACCATAAGAGTTTGAAGTATTTATTTGATCAGAAGGAGTTAAATATGAGGCAGCGTCGGTGGATGGAATGTTTAAAAGACTACGACTTTGAGCTTCACTACCATCCTGGTAAGGCCAATGTTGTAGCAGACGCTTTGAGTCGTAAAGCGATTTATGCAAGCTCCATGATGATTAAAGAAGCGGCTTTGATTGAAGAGTTTCGGGATCTAAGTCTGGTGATGCAAGTGGAACCAAGTCACATTAAGATGGGCATGTTGCAAATTTCTAACGAATTCTTGGCTCGAATTCGAGAATTGCAACATGAAGATCAGGAACTATTGGAAAAGAGGGAGCTGATGAAAGGAGGAAAAGAGTCGGATTTCTCGGAAGGGTCGGATGGAATTCTTCGTTTTAAAACAAGAATTTGCATACCGAAGAACTCAGAGATTAGGAGGCTGATTTTGGATGAGGCACATAAAAGTCAGATGAGTATGCACCCTGGATCGACAAAGATGTACCGGGATTTGAAAAGCAAGTTTTGGTGGTCGGGCCTTAAGAAGGACGTTGCGGATTATGTAGCGTCATGTTTCATTTGTCAAAAAGTTAAGGTGGAACATCAGAAACCTTGAGGAATGTTGCAACCCCTGGATATTCCACTATGGAAATGGGATAGTATTTCCATGGATTTTGTAACTGGACTACCAAAGACAACTGCAAACCATGATGCAATCTGGGTAATTGTGGACCGTCTTACTAAGTCGACGCATTTCATTCCAGTGAATATGTGCTATTCTATGGAAAAGCTTACCCAAAACTATATTCGGGAAGTGGTACGATTGCATGGAGTGCCATCTAGTATTATTTCGGATCGTGATCCGAGGTTCATGTCTAAAGTTTGGTCAAGCCTGCATCAAGCTCTGGGGACGAGGCTTAAGATGAGTTCAGCATATCACCCTCAGACAGATGGACAAACCGAAAGGACCATTCAAACTCTAGAAGATATTTTGCGAGCGTGTGTGTTGGAAGAACGAGGAAGTTGGGATCAGATTTTACCACTCGCAGAATTCACATACAACAATGGATATCATGCAAGTATCGGTATGGCACCGTTCGAGGCATTGTATGGGAGAAAATGCCAAACCCCGCTATGTTGGTTTCAAGTGGGGGAGAACTTACATCTTGGTCCAGATGTGGTGCAACAGACAACCGAAAAGATCAGAATGATTCAAGAAAGGATCAAGGTTGCTGATAGTCGTCAGAAAAGTTATGCTGATCAAAGAAGAAGACCTTTAGATTTTGCAGAAAGTGACCATGTATTTCTCAGGATCGTACCGCTGAAGGGTGTGAGTAGAGCGTTGAAACCTCAAAAGCTTTCACCTAAGTTTATAGGTCCCTACCAAATCCTTAAGCGAGTAGGACCGGTAGCTTACCAAATAGCTCTTCCACCATCTTTAGCCAATCTGCAGAATGTTTTTCATGTTTCTCAATTGAAAAAGTTCGTGCATGATCCAACCGCGATACTTCAAACCTAACCTTTAAGGCTGGCCCAGTTAAGGTTGAAGATAGGAGAACCAAACAGCTTAGAGGAAAGGAAATTCCGTTAGTCAAAGTCGTATGGCAAAGTGGAAATGTGTATGAAACGACTTGGGAGTTAAAGGATCGAATGCGTAAGGATTATCCTGAGTTATTTTTGTAAATTGAATTTCGGGGACGAAATTCCTATTAAGTGGGGGAGTAGTGTAACACCCCAAATTTTCATCCCCTGATGTAATGAAAATTTTGATTATGAAAGGTTATTTCATAATTATTTTCTAATTACTTTACAATTAATTTAGATGAATTATGTGTTAGTATGGGTGCTCATAGGAAGTGGAAAATATTTTGATAAAAATATTTTATGTAAAAATAAAGTTTTTACATATTAACCCTGAATGAGGACCTAGAAACAATATTAGAAAAGTCTTGGAGGGAAGGGAATTAAAATAAATATTTTTGAAAATTGACCAGAATACTCCAGTATTCCTGGAAACACTCGAGTAATCGAGTCAGTGGAGAACTCGTTAGTGCGTTTGATGAGTCAACACGCGACGATTCTCTTTCGTTGACACGAAACACACCCAGAACACGTTATTGAGCATCGTGGCGAGCTGCATGATCATTAAAAGTGTCTATATAAGCTCATGGTTGAAGGAAATGGAGGATTTTGGTCGAATTTCTCTGGAAACATCAACCTAGGGTTCCTAATTTCGGGTCTTGATTTCTCGAGCGTTGTTGAGATTTGAATTGAGAGTAATACACCATTGTAAAGCTCACATCTCGAGCTTTACAAAGATATATAGATTGAGAGCTAAGAGTTCGTGTAGAAGAAGAATTGGAGCCCGAAAGATTGGAGATTTTGCTGTCAAACTCTAAAATTGAGGTCTGGAGCTGACTTCAAGCTTGAATTTTGGTAAGCTCACGAACCCTATGAACCTCAAATTCGTTCATACCTCTAGTTTATGTTGCAGAGAACCAATCTTAACCATTTTCCCCAATTTCTAAAACGTTTTTGCATGTCACATTCTCTGGTCTTGGTGCCCTATTCAACTATGGCTGCATGCAAAGGGTTTTGGGGGTTAGAGTGTTCCAGCCAATTTCTCTACAAATTCCCTATTGATTCACGACTTAGAGGTAAGTGTGAAGCTTTTAATTCACTAGAATAAGTTTAAATCATGTGAAATTAGGTTGAGAGTCAACAAAAGACTCTATGGGCATAGTTGGAATTAGGTTTGAGGCTTGGAGGCCTTTCTGGATTCAAGCATTGGTTTGGACAAGTTTGTTAGGTTACATGCAAGCTGTACCAAAGCTGTAATTGAGCTAAATGTGCCTAGAATTGAATTTGGTATGTTGAGTTGTGGAAAAATGGATTTTATGCATAACTGATGAAATTCTGTGATTCAGTGTTAAATGTTGTTAATTCTATATTGGAACATGTTTAAAATATGTAATATAAGCTCTGTTGGTCATTGGTTTGGGTTGGAATTGACTATAGTTGGAAATGGTATGTTAAAACTCAATTTGCAGTATTGTCTGTCTGCAAATACTCGAGTATTTGGGATGATACTCGAGTATTTCGATGATTTTGGCAAAATTGAATTTCTGGAAACTCAAGAACACTCGAGTACTCATGAAAAGCACTCGAGTATTTGGATGAATTTAAAAATATAATTCAGGAAAATATAGAACACTCGAGTCTCATGAGGAACACTCGAGTATTTTGATAAATCTGAGGAACACTCGAGTCCTGGAAAATTCACTCGAGTCTTTTGGACCAAGGACAGAAAAGTAATTTTCTTTTAACATACCTAATGTAATGTCAATTAAGATCAACTATGCTTATGGGAAGGAATCATGTTCCAATAAAAGAGCGGGGAAATTATTAACAACATTATAATTCACAGATGGAATAATATTGGATGCACATGATAAGATTATTGGTTAATCTTAATGGATAAATTGTGTGTGCATACATGCATGGAGAAAGGAGATGGAACTAATTCGGTAGATGACACATTTTGGTAATGTGGGCAGCATTAGGGAATGATGTTACGTCTTGGTGACGTTGTGTGCACACTATCCGAGCAGTTTCACAATACATGTTGGTCATGTATGCGAATTACTGGATTGAACGTTCAATGGACAATGGAAATGGGAGACATGCATCATGACACATAAATAATGGGACTCACATAATTGAATCATGTTTGTTCATTTGCATATGCATCTGGATACTTGGAACTTGCGATTGTTACTTGCTTTATTTATTCTTATTCGATTATGTGGATTATATTGCTTACCCCTTATGCCCATTATAGGTGATGGCACGCTATCTAGCTTGCATCGAGTTGCGCCCGCTCCTTAGCGGAGTATGGTACTACGAGGACCATAGAGCCACATTTGAGGGTGAGGTAGAGGTGACTCTATATCACCCTAACCCTTTGGCTCGTGTCCATCCTCGTAGGTTTCGCATCCCTATTATCTATACTTTGCATGTACCCCCTTTTTATACCTATCATGGACCACCCCCGGCTCGACCAGCTCGTCGCTTCCATTCCTTTCGTTTTAGAGCTGCTACTAGATCTCACCCCTCTGCTTCTCGAGTGATCCGTGAGGAGACTCTTATACCTAGTCCGATGAGTCCGGTTCATGGAACTCCTTCAGCTGACCCAGTGCCCAGTGGTGGGACACCCACTCAGTCGGACGAGGTAGAGGAGGATCCTAAGGAGGCTGAGAGTGAGGGCGAGCCAGTCGAGCACTCCACTGGGAGCCAGTGGAGAGTTGGGGATCCACCAGGTGATGCATAGTATAGATGATTAGGATGTGGGACAGGTGGAGCAGCTGCTGGAGACTCTGGAGATGATGCTATGGAGGAGGATCACTGGACCACTTCTGGGATTTTCATGTTTTGCTCTATATATATATTGTACATATTTTGAGAGATCTCAGTGAGGTGGTCTTTTCTTTTGGCTTTATATTATGGACTTGTATTTTGTAAACTCTTGCTACCTCGACCTGACTTTGATGTATGTTGGTACTATTACATTATGATATATATATATATATATATATATATATATATATATCTCTTTATATAAATGGCATGAAACGTGAATGATCAAGTCAAGGTCCCTATTTTCCGCTTACTCTGATAATTGTGATTTTAGTGCTGAGTTGGGAAGTTTTTAATAGTCGTAATGAAAACCCAACTTATCAATGAAAGGATTATTTTCACCAATTGTTTCATAACAACGATATTTTATTACTTCTATATTTACGCAAGTCCATATACTCTATTCAATAAACAATAGAGAAACTATATTTCATAATATACAAGAGAGGGTATGACAGAATGGCCTAGGAGAGAAAAATTAAAATTTTTCTTAAACCATAAACTCATATACTTTTAGATCAACAAAATCCTTCTTGATTCTCTTTATTCAAATCAAAGATAAAAACAAAATCATAAGGGCATCAAGGATGACAAAACCGTGAGCATCCTAAGTCATGGTGCATGTTTATTTTAAGTCTTAAAGCTTAGATCTTTACACATTGGCTTAAAAAAATCGATGAAAAACTCAAAACATAACATGCATCTAAAACAAAAACTTGCTTCCCTTAATATTTGGTTTGGCCGAATAGCCTTAGTAAGTAAAAGTCATATTTTGCAATATAAATTAATATATTTCAAGATCCACAAAATCTTCTTGCATTTCTTTGTTCCAAATCAACAATAAAAATCACATGGGTTTTCATTATGTCCAAAACCGTGGAAGCTTGAAAACTTGATGCATGTCTAATTTTTGTTCTTCAATCTTTGATTCAAGTATAAAAATAGATAAAGATCAAAGCTTTATTATAAAAACACACATGCATAAACAAATTAATACCTTATGCTCAAAAACCCATGAAAACCGAAAAATACAACAACTAAATAACAAGAATCATCAATCAATTTTACACATTAGAAAACAATTCATTTTCCCCAAATTAAAGCCCTAGGCTGTGACATGCAAGGGAAAAAGAAGAAAAATTTATGCATATCAACAACACATAACCCATGAACATAATATATCAACTCATATTTAAGCATAAAAATACAAATCAAAGATAAAAAATTATCTTGAATAAAATGGGGTCAAAACCGTGAGCTCCCTTACGCATGGTGCATGCTCACTTTTTCATTTTCAAGCTTAAATACGTATAGAATCAAGTGTAAAAAGGCAAGAGGAACAAGAAAATATGACATGCAAAAGCGTGAAGTGAAGAAACAACAAATCCATTCTTAAAACTTGAAGAAACCGAAAATAAATATGAACAAGAAAGAGTAAGAAATGGAAATGAAGCGGGATACCTAGATGAACAAATGGAAATAGGATTGGTTTGGTGTTGGAGAGCAAAATTTTTTCCTTCTTCCTCCTTGGCTCCCCACGGTTTCTCCCTTCTCTTTTCACCTCTCTTTCTTTTTTTTTCTTGTTCTAAGTGTTATGAGCACAAGGGGGGTGTCTTAAGACATGGGGTGGGTTTTATAGAAAAATTAGGTTGGGGTCAGTTGACTAAAAGAGGGGGTCGAAATACGCTAAGAGACACAAGGGGCTTGTTTGCAAATTGTCAATAGTTTTAGACTTTCTTAGTGGGAGACATAATCAATATGATAATTAATGACTTGTCCCCATAGGGTATTAGTAGGGTGGCTATGCATTAATTAAGATAGAGTGTATTTAATTAGGTTACCCTAGGGCCTTGTGCACCCATAATTCTATGTCTAACAAATTAAAATTCAAAGTGCACAGAAGTATATTAAAAACCGTACAGTACATCAACATGACAGAAAATAATATTTTTCTGACACAATGAATTTCACTGTAAAAATCATAATTCAATTTACTAAAATAAAACATTATAATATTCCCCAAAATAATAAAAATCTCGTGAACAGTAAAATAATTCCAGAACAGTACCAAAATAAATTCTATTTTTCAATACGATCGTTTTGACTGTAAATTTGTCAAATTCAATTTTACAGATAAAAAGTTATGAATTTTCAAAGTTGCGTAATCAAGTAAATCATTAAACAATAATTTCCTTCAAAACTCAAAGCCAAATAAAATAATCCACCAAAATAAATTTCCACATAATCATTTTCATTTGTAAATTTAAATCAGATAACAAATTTATATAAATTTGAAAGTAACTGACCAATCAGAAATTCTCGAAAATCAATTTATTAAAATGCTGAAAATTAGGGGTGTTACATTACTCCCCAACTTAAAAATTCTCTCGTCCTCGAGAAATGATGTGAAAAGGAAGACACAGCAAGCGAAAGAAAACACACACAATTCATACTACTCCCACAACTTTCTTCAGTTGTCACATCCTGACCACAACACTTCCGTCGTCAAGCCATTGACGTCTCGAATTGAGCCAATTCCAATGGGACTTATGTAACATCTGCCATTTGACTCACTTCTACAAGTCCCTAATCAAGAAAATTATTTTAACCCAATTGATTTGAAAATTGATTTAAAAGAGTTCTGATTTCATGATGTGTTCTTATGTTTTGAAATTTAAATTTGCTTGTGTGTGTGACTTCGTGTGCTTGATTGTTTAAGGTTCATTTAAGATTTTGTTCTATTGATTTCATGGAAAATTATTTTCTCTAAGCTTCAAAGAATCAAAGTCCAATTGCCTCTAGAAACCCTAATTGATGCCCTAAACGTTGATTAAACCCTAATCGAGTTCTTAATCCTTGATTAAGTGCTTAATCACTCTCTTCAACCCTAAACCCATTTGGTAAGTGAGCTAATCCAAAATTAGTTTTCCTTAAACCCAAGATTAAGTTTTTGATTAGCACCTTAATCCTTTATTAAGCCTTAATTACTAAGGATTAGTGGACTAAACCTAGATTAATTAACCTAATCCTACCCTAATCATGATTAGAACCCTAATTAGTGCCTTAAACCTAATTAAGCTAATCTAATCTACCCTAAGCACCCTATGTCCGAATGCTCACAAGCATAGCCTAGCCACTAAGCTTATTTGCATAGCTACCAAGTGGCATGCCTTTTAGTCAACACAATGACATCACCTACATGACTTAAGCATGACCTAGAAAATAAAAAAAATGAAGAAATAGGAAGGAGGAAGGAAGGAAAACCGTGAGGGACTCAAGGGCAAAAAACTTGGTCTCCAAGTTTTGTGACTTAGTCCCCAAGTATTGCAATATAGCCCTCCATGCAAGCCCTTGATGGCAATTAGGAAAAGTGAGAAAGAATAAAAGAAGCCCAAAACCGTGTGAGAGAAAGAGAGTTTATGTTCACCACTTCATTTCTTCATTCTTCTATCTTCATCATTTCTTCTTTCTCTCAACAGCAACACAAACAACTTCCACTCACACACCAACAACATCAAAACCGTGAGGGAGTGAAGGAATTTCTCTTCATTCCTCCATCAAACACAAACTCTCTTCCATTCTTCCATTTCCCTTCCTAAACCAAACACATTACACCAAGAGAATCATCAAACTCTTGGTGAAATAGAAAAAGAGAGAGAGAGAGAGTGACCGAATTGTGAGGAAGAAGGAACCAACACCTTAGACTCTTCATGATCTAAGCTAGATCAAGCTAAGAAAGTGAAAAGAGAAGGAGAAAGACCATGGACTAGGAAAAGGAGGGAGAAACCGTGAGGAGAGAGAGAGAGGAGAAACCAAGGAAATTGGACTTGAATTCTTAAAATTTTTAATTAAGTAAGAACTTCTGACATGAACTTAAAAGCTTCAAACCTTTTTCTTTGATTCTTGTTCTCTTTCATTATTTCTTTCTTAACTTTGATTTTGTTTGAAAAAGTGTGATGCATGTTATTTTTCTAAGCTTGATTCTAAAATTTTTATTAAGAAAATGTTTTTCTTCATGATCTTGAGTTTTCTCTTTGAATTCTTGAAAATGTTTTGGAAGAGGACTTGATTTTAATTTTCACGAAAGATTTTTCAAAGATCTAACATTCTTTTTTACATGCATGTTTAGATCTATGCCTAAGCCATGATATGTGTGATTGTTTGAATCTTAATGTGAAAAGTCCTTGAAATTGGTGGAACTTTTCCTTAAAGTTGGCCACGGTTTTGTTGTTATTGTGAGTATGAGATTGTTTTCTTTTGATTGATCCTTTGCATGTTATGAACTTGAAATTTAATAATATTTGATGTTGTGATCCTTAGGTGTAGCCACGGTTTCACATGCTAAATTAAAAAGATTGAGATTTTCTTAAGTTTGATTGATGAATATGTGATTTCCTTAAGCTTTGAGTTGATTTTGTGTGTTAAGTGTAAAATCTAAATTGTTTAGAAACTTATGTGATGCTCACGGTTTCATGTAGAATGCATGCTAGGATTATGTTTTTACTTGCTTAATGAATTATGTGAAATTGTTGATTGAATTTAGAGTTGTTCTCAAGTCTTGAATCCTTGAAAATGTTTTTGAGAAAACCTAGTTAAGGTCACGGTTTGGACCTTAACTTTTGAGCTTGATCTTCTTGAATGTATATGTGTTCATGATATGAAAATATGTATTGAATTATGAAGCATGATTCGGTTGTACATGTGTTCTTAAGTGTGATTACCTTTTGATTGAGATTTATGCATAAACAAATATGTGGACGTGTTTAGGTTTAACTTGATGGCTTGTGATCATGTAATGCTTGAAATGAATGGATGTTTGATTGATTTGTTTCACTTGAGTATCCTTGCTGCCCTCATGTAATTCTAAGTGTTTAGACTTGACAAGTTGTCGATCTAAGCGTTTACTTGATTGTTTTCGTGATTCTTGGTTGTTTGTGCTCTTAAATTGGTTTTAAACCTTGGGAAAAATGAATTTAAACCTAGGACATGATGCTGTCCAGAATTTTCTAAGTCATATTTTCTATTTAAAAGTGTTTCTAAAGTGTTTTAAAGATGAGTTATTGTGTGCATTTGTTATGTGACAAAGTTGATTCGAAAAGTGCGATTTTTCGGAGTTTTTGGATTTGAACTCAATGCTGTCCAAGAAGGACCAGCAAAGAAACCTTTTATTTAAATGAATTTAATTGATTATTTTCTCATGATTTCAAAGTATAAGAGTTAGTTCTTGATTTTGGACAAGTTTGAGTGAAAGAATTAGTGTTTCGGTTTTAAACAAAGACAAAGTTTGGATTTCCTTAAGTTGTTTTGAAAATGATTTTAAGAATAACATTAAATAAAGTTTAACACTCACATATCTACCTTATGGGACTTGAAAGAAGTTGGAGTCGGGCAGACGAGGAAGGAAGCAGATTTTCGGAACTTGTAGATTCGGTATTGATTGGTTGATATAATTATTTATGTTGAGATGTATTGTTGTTATATTGTCATTGCATGAGCATAATGCATCATTCCGAGATATAAGATAAGGGTAAAAAGACATAGAAAACTATAAGAATTCCCCAACGATTAGAGCGCAATTCTAAGGGATAGAACGCCTGATGAATCGGATGATGCTGATGCGCTGAGTACGTGGATCGGACTGATGCTATGATGATGACGATGACACCTTGGACGTGAACGCTGTGAGTGCCAAGTTCTGTGATGACAGTTTCCACGTGGTTGTAGCCATGTGTTGAGATGGCCTCCATATGGTTGTAGCCATATGTCGAGAGTGATTTGAGATAGGTCGGAGCCTATCTGTCGATGATTAATGGATATCCCGCATATGGTCGGAGCCGTATGCCGATAATGATTCTGAGTGGGTCGTAGCCCGTCAGAACGTTGATTTATATGCCGCATATAGTCGTAGCTATATGGCGAGGTTGATTCTGAATGGGTTGTAGCCCGTCAGAGAGATCGTGGATATCCCGCATACTGGTAGGAGCCGTATGCCGAAATGATTCAGGATGGGTCGGAGCCCGTCAGAGACAGTGGTCGAGTCCCACAGAAGCATTCCGCATATAGTCGGAGCTGTATGGCGGAGATGACTTAGGATGGGTCGACGTTAGGACGAGCGAGTATAACCTTACGACTTTAAACCCTAACCCGAAGTAGTGGAGAGGAAGATACATCTGAATTACCCTCGTGGTGTTCAGTTGGATGATTAGGATAGGGGACGGCAATGACGGTGATTCGTCAAGAAGCCTTGAGAAGTCTGTCTAGGTGGGAAAAACCATAGGGGCCATGGCGGATTTCAGTCGGAGCTGGTCACCCAGTGGCGTGGATGAAGTACCACACGATCACTAGACAAGACGACTGACGCCCCCTTGACTAATTCTTGATCAGTGAGAGGGATGCTCGAACACGGCCGAATGAGGTTATTTTATTTATTTTCCCGGGCTTTTTATATGAATGCATTCACTTTGCCATCCAGTAAAAGCCGGTGTGGTTAGAGATCCTGTACTCCTGATTGCTTCCGAACTAGGTGGATGGATTCCGAGGAGATGTAGACTCGAAACCTAAACACCATAAAGCTGAATTTTCCGATGTTATGGACTCGAGATATGTGGACGAATAGACTTCGACTTTGCGAGATAACTGTTCGAGAGGCTTCGACCTCGCGAGATGATCTGGTTAAGAGAATTCCCTTAAGATAAAGAATAAGCGTTAGAAAATGCGACGATTGCATTGCATCCTCATGCACCCTGCATATTTATTTGCTATATTATGTGTTTGTATTGTCTGTATGTTCTGGTATATGTCGCTAGTGTAAATCCAAGAAGTCGATGGGAGTAATTCCATTCGGGTAACTTACTCTCTCAACTTCTTGTACACATGTGACTATAAATCTTTGGTTCGAAAAGATGGTGGAGCTGGTGACGCCTCTCCTGGGAGAAGGACTTACTGATCGTGACGCGCTGAGGAGAAGGCTACTGCTGGACGACGGAGACTGCTTTTGAGGAACTTACGTTCCGGATCGAGAAGGGGACCCTGCTTAGTAGTTATATCTAGGATCCCGATGGACCCTTGCTGATATGTATCAAGTGTACCCCTTATCTTTTTGAAATTCTTTGTTAAGACATATGTTTATGTAAGAATGGCACCGATGTTCTGTGGCGGCCACTTTTGGTATGAACTCTTATGGTCTATTTTCTAAGCTGTTTTTGAAGGACTATCGTGATCCGACAGATAAACTGTTGTACGCAAATCAAATATGTTTCCCAGTGACCAAATGTTTTACTCTTTTATTTAAAGTGAGTTTTTAATATCAAACTATTTTCAGAAACTTCCGCAAACGTTTTTGAGAAAAGGATTTTTAAAAGTAATACCTTGTTTTGGGAAACTCGATAGTCGAGTGTTGTTCCCGTTCCAAAAAATAAAATTCACCCTATTTTTCCTAAAAGGATTAATTAATAATTGATGAGTGTTTATTTCGAGTTTTCCAAACCGGGGTGTTACACTTGGTGGTATCAGAGCAATGGTTGTCCATGCGGCCTGAACATGGCCTTACATGTTCTCTGTTGTGTGCTCTCTAGATATATTAGGTTGTATGCTTAGATGCGTTAGTAGGTATATTGAATCGTTAGTGCGTTAATGAATATAGTTCACGATGTCTGGAAGAGGAAGAGGTAGACATGCTTCTGAAGCGGCTCGGAACACCGAGGACATGCCGAACGAACTAACTGCTGCTGTTTTGAGCATGAATGAGAATCTCAACGTGATGCACCAGCAGGATCAGCAGAACAACCAAAACCAAAACTTAGGACCTCAGGAGTTTAGGGGATTAGATGAGTTTTGTAAGAAGAACCCTAAGGAATTCGCCGGTGGATATGCTTCGGAGAACGCTAATGAATGGATTAAGGATTTGGAAAAGATCTTCACTGCTATGCAATGCACCGATGCTCAGAAGGTAACCTACGCGGTCTACATGCTAACAAAGGAGGCATCTGATTGTTGGGAGAACACTAGGCAAGTTATGGAGGTTCAACAGCAAGCTATCGCATGGGACTCTTTTAAGCAAAGATTCCTAGAGAAGTATTTTCCTATCGACATGAAACTGAAGAAGGAGATTGAGTTCATGCACTTGACTCAAGGAGATATGTCGGTCGGCGAGTATGCCGCGAAGTTTGAAGAGCTAGTGAAGTACATGCCGCACTACAATCAACCCGGAAACGACCAGTCGAAGTGTTCGAAGTTCCTTGATGGGCTTAAGACTGAGATTAAGATGGCTTTTATACATATGGGGATCGAGAGCTTTCCACTCTTAGTGAGCAGATGTAGAATCTACGAGGATGGACATAAGGCGAAAAATATGGGCAATAAGACTGCTGTACCCTCGAGTTCCCATGGACCAATGAGGAACAACCCCAATTTCCAGAATATGAGGCAAGGAACCCAGCATGGGCGAGGACCCTACGATCGATCTGGAGGAAGAAGGGACAATCGGTATGGAGGATCGTGGTTCTGAAGGAACAACAATCGCAACAATGGCAACCGGAGCAATAGGAATGCCAACAATTGGAGCAACAATGGGAGTAGGAACCGCTACAGCAATAACCCTACTGATAGGAATTCTGAGACATCACCACCTCTCTGTACTCGATGCGGTAGACGCCACTTTGGCAATGAGTGTAATCCCAAACCCGTTTGCTTCATCTGTCAAGAACCTAGTCATTTTGCAAGGGTATGCCCCAAACAAAGAAAAGGAAATGATGCTGGAAATGCTGCGAGGCCACAAGCTAGGGGAAAGGTGTTTACGATGAGTGGTGTAGAGGCTTCAAACCACGATGGCCTCATCCAAGGTACATGTCTTATACGCGAGAATTCCTTGAATGTGTTGTATGATTCGGGTGCTACGCACTCTTTTATATCCGATGATGTTGTGAGTAGATTGCACCTAATGGTAGCTTCTCTACCATATGATTTGCTTGTGTTTACCACTACTAGTGACCCAGTCACAGTTTCAACTTTTTGTCCTAAGTGCCCTATAGTGATAAATGATAGAACTTTTCCCACTGACCTGATAACATTACCCTTATCCCAAATCGATGTTATCTTGGGAATGGACTGGTTATCTGCTAACCATGTTCAATTGAATTGTTTCACTAAAACCCTGTCTTTTGAAAACCCTGACGAATCCTTACCCAAGCACGTATCTGCCAATCAAGTCATGGTTTCTCATAGAGAGGGAGCCCATGTATACATGATCTCAACTTCTTTAGACGTCGATGTGGACAATCACATTCAAGAACTGCCTGTAGTTCGAGACTTCCCTGAAGTTTTCCTTGACGACATTCCTGGATTACCACCTGTTCGAGAGGTCAAGTTTTCATTCGATGTGATACCAGGAACTGGACCAATCTCTAGAGCGCCCTACCGAATGGCACCAGTGGAGCTAGCTGAGCTGAAAAAGCAAATCGAGGAGTTGGCGGAAAAGCAACTCATCAGACCCAGTGTGTCGCCGTGGGGAGCTCCAGTTTTGCTAGTGAAGAAGAAGGACGGTAGTATGAGGCTGTGTGTCGACTATCGCCAGTTGAATAAGGTAACAATCAAGAATAAGTATCCTCTGCCTAGGATAGATGACCTGATGGATCAGTTGAGGGGAGCTGCGGTGTTTTCAAAGATCGATCTTCGATCGGGCTATCACCAGATTCGAGTGAAGGAAGCTGATATACCAAAGACTACATTTAGGACCCGATACGGACATTTTGAGTACTTAGTCATGCCTTTCGGGGTGACTAATGCTCCTGCAGTGTTTATGGACTACATGAACAGAATCTTTCAGCCGTACTTAGATTCATTCGTGGTAGTATTCATAGACGATATCCTCATTTATTCCAAGAATAAGGAGGAACATGAGGAACATTTGAGGATAGTTTTGCAGATTTTGAGGGAGAAACAGTTATATGCGAAGCATTCGAAGTGCGAATTTTGGTTGGAAGAAGTGAATTTCTTGGGTCAGGTAATCTCAAAGGAAGGAATAGCAGTAGACCCAGCTAAAGTAAAGGCGGTATTGGACTGGAAAGTACCAACGACGGTGACGGAGATTCGAAGTTTTCTCCGTTTGGTAGGATATTATAGGCATTTTATCGAAGGATTTTCGAGGTTATCCTTGCCAATGACGAAGTTAACAAGGAAGGGACAGCCGTTTGTATGGACCACGAAGTGCGAAGAAAGTTTTCAAGTGCTTAAGAGGAGGTTAACAACAGCCCCAGTGCTTGTTTTGCCTGACCCGGAGAAGAGTTTCAGCGTTTACTGCGATGCGTCGAAGCAAGGTTTAGGTTGTGTCCTGATGCAAGAGCGAAAAGTTGTGGCTTATGCCTCTAGACAACTGAAGGTTCACGAGCAAAATTACCCAACTCACGATTTGGAGTTAGCTGCGGTAGTTTTTGCTCTGAAGATATGGCGACATTACCTCTATGGAGCAAGGATCGAGGTATTTAGTGATCATAAGAGTCTTAAGTACCTCTTTGATCAGAAGGAGTTGAACATGAGGCAAAGGCGATGGATGGAGTTTTTGAAGGATTACGACTTCGAGCTACAGTACCACCCGGGAAAAGCGAACGTAGTAGCAGATGCTTTAAGTAGGAAATCTCTTCATGTGTCCGCAATGATGGTGAAAGAGATGGAGTTAATCGAGCGATTCAGAGATATGAACTTGGAAGTTAGGATGAGTTCGAGGAGTATGATTTTGGGAATGTTGGTCGTATCGAATGAGTTTATGAAACGAGTCAAGAAAGGACAGTTGGACGATCCAGAATTGCAAGCAAAGAAGCAATTGGTTTCGGAAGGGAAGGAGGCTGAGTTTCAAGTTGGAGCTGATGGAGTGTCAAGATACAAGAATCGGATATGTGTGCCACAAGACAAAGGAATAAGGGAGATGATTTTGGAAGAGGCTCATAAGAGTAAGCTGAGTATCCATCCCGGAGCAACCAAGATGTATCAAGACTTAAAGAAGATGTTTTGGTGGCCTGGTATGAAAAGAGAGGTAGCAGAATATGTGTCGAGATGTCTAGTATGTCAGAAGGCGAAGATTGAACACAAGAAACCCGGGGGAGCGTTACAACCATTGGAAATTCCAAGTTGGAAATGGGACAATATTTCTATGGATTTTGTAACTGCTTTACCAAAGACACGAAGAGGATTTGACGCTATTCGGGTAATTATTGACCGATTAACCAAAAGAGCTCATTTCCTACCTGTCAATGTGAAGTATCCATTGGAGAAGTTAGCGACCATATATGTTAATGAGGTAGTGAGACTTAATGGAGTGCCTTCAAACATCATATCAGATAGAGATCCGAGATTTGTTTCGATGTTCTGGAATAGTCTACATGCTGCACTTGGAACAAGACTTCAGTTGAGTTCAGCTTATCATCCTCAGACGGACGGACAGTTAGAAAGAACTATTCAATCACTAGAGGATCTTCTTAGAGCCTGTGTTTTGGAACAAGCAGGAGAATGGGACACTCTATTGCCACTGATCGAATTCACATACAACAACAGCTATCACTCGAGCATAGGGATGGCTCCTTATGAGGCTTTGTATGCAAGGAAGTGCAGAACGCCGTTATGCTGGTTTGAAACCGGAGAAAATCTTATATTGGGACCGGAGATGGTTCAACAAATGACGGAAAAGATTAAGATGATTCAGGAGAAGATGAGGAGTGCTTAAAGCCGACAGAAAAGTTACTATGATCAGAGAAGAACTCCTATCGAGTTTAATTAAGGCGATCATGTGTTCATGCGAGTAGTGCCAACTAATAGGATCGGCAGAGTGCTTAAAACCCGAAAACTTACCCCAAAATTCATAGGACCTTACCAAATCCTGAAACGTGTAGGACCAGTAGCTTATGAAATTGCCTTACCCCTAATGTTTTCCAACCTACACAATGTCTTCCATGTGTCACAACTTATAAAGTATGTTAGCGATTCTTCTCACATCATCGAACCCGACTCTATTCAACTCAAGGAAAATCTAACGTACGAGACTACGCCCTTAAGGATAGACGGTCGGAGTGTAAAGACTCTTCGAGGAAAGGATATTCCTTTAGTTAAGGTTATTTGGAGTTCTGTGAATGGTGAGAACGCTACGTGGGAGCGTGAGAGTAGCATGAGGGATTCGTACCCTCATTTGTTTGAAACAGGTACGTGGTTTCTCGAGGACGAGAAATTTCTAAGTTGGGGAGGATGTAACATCTGCCATTTGACTCACTTCTACAAGTCCCTAATCAAGAAAATTATTTTAACCCAATTGATTTAAAAATTGATTTAAAAGAGTTCTGATTTCATGATGTGTTCTTATGTTTTGAAATTTATATTTGCTTGTGTGTGTGACTTCGTGTGCTTGATTGTTTAAGGTTCATTTAAGATTTTGTTCTATTGATTTCATGGAAAATTATTTTCTCTAAGCTTCAAAGAATCAAAGTCCAATTGCCTATAGAATCCCTAATTGATGCCCTAAACATTGATTAAACCCTAATCGAGTTCTTAATCCTTGATTAAGTGCTTAATCACTCTCTTCAACCCTAAACCCATTTTGTTAGTGAGCTAATCCAAAATTAGTTTTCCTTAAACCCAAGATTAAGTTTTTGATTAGCACCTTAATCCTTGATTAAGCCTTAATTACTCAGGATTAGTGGACTAAACCTAGATTAATTAACCTAATCCTACCCTAATCATGATTAGAACCCTAATTAGTGCCTTAAACCTAATTAAGCTAATCTAATCTACCCTAAGCACCCTATGGCCGAATGCTCACAAGCATAGCCTAGCCACTAAGCTTATTTGCATGGCTACCAAGTGGCATTCCTTTTAGTCAACACAATGACATCACCTACATGACTTAAGCATGACCTAGAAAAGAAAAAAAATGAAGAAATAGGAAGGAGGAAGGAAGGAAAACCGTGAGGGACTCAAGGGCAAAAATCTTGGTCTCCAAGTTTTGTGACTTAGTCCCCAAGTATTGCAATATAGCCCTCCATGAAAGCCCTTGATGGCAATTAGGAAAAGTGAGAAAGAATAAAAGAAGCCCAAAACCGTGTGAGAGAAAGAGAGTTTATGTTCACCCCTTCATTTCTTCATTCTTCCATCTTCATCATTTCTTCTTTCTCTCAACACCAACACAAACAACTTCCACTCACACACCAACAACACCAAAACCGTGAGGGAGTGAAGGAATTTCTCTTCATTCCTCCATCAAACACAAACTCTCTTCCATTATTCCATTTCCCTTCCTAAACCAAACACATTACACCAAGAGAATCATCAAACTCTTGGTGAAAAATAAAAAGAGAGAGAGTGACCGAATTGTGAGGAAGAAGGAACCAACACCTTAGACTCTTCATGGTCTAAGCTAGATCAAGCTAAGAAAGTGAAAAGAGAAGGAGAAAGACCATGGACTAGGAAAAGGAGGGAGAAACCGTGAGGAGAGAGAGAGGAGAAACCAAGGAAATTGGACTTGAATTCTTAAAATTTTTAATTAAGTAAGAACTTGTCTCATGATATGTGTGATTCTTGAAAAAGTGTGATGCATGTTATTTTTCTAAGCTTGATTCTAAAAGTTTTATTAAGAAAATGTTTTTCTTCATGATCTTGAGTTTTCTCTTTGAATTCTTGAAAATGTTTTGGAAGAGGACTTGATTTTAAGTTTCATGAAAGATTTTTCAAAGATCTAAGATTCTTGTTTACATGCATGTTTAGATCTATGCCTAAGCCATGATATGTGTGATTGTTTGAATCTTAATGTGAAAAGTCCTTGAAATTGGTGGAACTTTTCCTTAAAGTTTGCCACGGTTTTGTTGTTATTGTGAGTATGAGCTTGTTTTCTTTTGATTGATCCTTTGCATGTTATGATCTTTAAATTTAATAATATGTGATGTTGTGATCCTTAGGTTTAGCCACGATTTCACATGCTAAATTAAAAAGATTGAGATTTTCTTAAGTTTGATTGATGAATATGTGATTTCCTTAAGCTTTGAGTTGATTTTGTGTGTTAAGTTTAAAATCTATATTGTTTAGAAACTTATGTGATGCTCACGGTTTCATGTAGAATGCATGCTAGGTTAATGTATTTACTTGCTTAATGAATTATGTGAAATTGTTGATTGAATTTAGAGTTGTTCTCAAGTCTTGAATCCTTGAAAATGTTTTTGAGAAAACCTAGTTAAGGTCACGGTTTGGACCTTAACTTTTGAGCTAGATCTTCTTGAATGTATATGTGTTCATGATATGAAAATATGTATTGAATTATGAAGCATGATTCGGTTGTACATGTGTTCTTAAGTGTGATTACCTTTTGATTGAGATTTATGCATAAACAAATATGTGGACGTGTTTAGGTTTAACTTGATGGCTTGTGATCATGTAATGCTTGAAATGAATGGATGTTTGATTGATTTGTTTCACTTGAGTATCCTTGCTGCCCTCATGTAATTCTAAGTGTTTAGACTTGACAAGTTGTCGATCTAAGCGTTTACTTTATTGTTTTCGTGATTCTTGGTTGTTTGTGCTCTTAAATTGGTTTTAAACCTTGGGAAAAATGAATTTAAACCTAGGACATGATGCTGTCCAGAATTTTCTAAGTCATATTTTCTATTTAAAAGTGTTTCTAAAGTGTTTTAAAGATGAGTTATTGTGTGCATTTGTTATGTGACAAAGTTGATTCGAAAAGTGCGATTTTTCGGAGTTTTTAGATTTGAACTCAATGTTGTCAAAGAAGGACCAGCAAAGAAACCTTTTATTTAAATGAATTTAATTGATTATTTTCTCATGATTTCAAAGTATAAGAGTTAGTGCTTGATTTTGGACAAGTTTGAGTGAAAGAATTAGTGTTTCGGTTTTAAACAAAGACAAAGTTTGGATTTCCTTAAGTTGTTTTGAGAATGATTTTAAGAATAACATTAAATAAAGTTTAACACTCACATATCTACCTTATGGGACTTGAAAGAAGTTGGAGTCGGGCAGACGAGGAAGGAAGCAGATTTTCGGAACTTGTAGATTCGGTAACTGCGAATCTAGGTGAGAGAGAAGTTATCCTAAGATGCTTTGGTGTCTAGCGAGTATGCTAGGACACTGCGTACTCTCTCAAAGTCGGAGTAAAGGTCTATCGTAGCTAGTAGTATACCCGATAAATTGTGTGATTGTTTGTATCGTGGTATACGAAGACTCAGACCTATACCATTACATGGTATTGATTGGTTGATATAATTATTTATGTTGAGATGTATTGTTGTTATATTGTCATTGCATGAGCATAATGCATCATTCCGAGATATAAGATAAGGGTAGAAAGACATAGAAAACTATAAGAATTCCCCAACGATTAGAGCGCAATTCTAAGGGATAGAACGCACGATGAATCGGATGATGCTGATGCGCTGAGTACGTGGATCGGACTGATGCTATGACGATGACGATGACGCCTTGGACGTGAACGCTGTGAGTGCCAAGTTCTGTGATGACAGTTTCCACGTGGTTGTAGCCATGTGTTGAGATGGCCTCCATATGGTTGTAGCCATATGTCGAGAGTGATTTGAGATAGGTCGGAGCCTATCTGTCGATGATTAATGGATATCCCGCATATGGTCGGAGCCGTATGCCGATAATGATTCTGAGTGGGTCGTAGCCCGTCAGAACGTTGATTTATATGCCGCATATAGTCGTAGCTATATGGCGAGGTTGATTCTGAATGGGTTGTAGCCCGTCAGAGAGATCGTGGATATCCCGCATACTGGTCGGAGCCGTATGCCGAAATGATTCAGGATGGGTCGGAGCCCGTCAGAGACAGTGGTCGAGTCCCACAGAAGCATTCCGCATATAGTCGGAGCTGTATGGCGGAGATGACTTAGGATGGGTCGACGTTAGGACGAGCGAGTATAACCTTACGACTTTAAACCCTAACCCGAAGTAGTGGAGAGGAAGATACATCTGAATTACCCTCGTGGTGTTCAGTTGGATGATTAGGATAGGGGACGGCAATGACGGTGATTCATCAAGAAGCCTTGAGAAGTCTGTCTAGGTGGGAAAAACCATAGGGGCCCTGGCGGATTTCAGTCGGAGCTGGTCACCCAGTGGCGTGGATGAAGTACCACACGATCACTAGACAAGACGACTGACGCCCCCTTGACTAATTCTTGATCAGTGAGAGGGATGCTCGAACACGGCCGGATGAGGTTATTTTATTTATTTTTCCCGGGCTTTTTATATGAATGCATTCACTTTGCCATCCAGTAAAAGCCGGTGTGGTTAGAGATCCTGTACTCCTGATTGCTTCCGAACTAGGTGGATGGATTCCGAGGAGATGTAGACCCGAAACCTAAAGACCATAAAGCTGAATTTTCCGATGTTATGGACTCGAGATATGTGGACGAATAGACTTCGAATTTGCGATATAACTGTTCGAGAGGCTTCGACCTCGCGAGATGATCTGGTTAAGAGAATTCCCTTAAGATAAAGAATAAGCGTTAGAAAATGCGACGATTGCATTGCATCCTCATGCACCCTGCATATTTATTTACTATATTGTGTGTTTGTATTGTCTGTATGTTCTGGTATATGTCGCTAGTGTAAATCCAAGAAGTCGATGGGAGTAATTCCATTCGGGTAACTTACTCTCTCAACTTCTTGCACACATGTGACTATAAATCTTCGGTTCGAAAAGATGGTGGAGCTGGTGACGACTCTCCTGGGAGAAGGACTTACTGATCGTGACGCGCTGACGAGAAGGCTACTGCTGGACGACGGAGACTGCTTTTGAGGAACTTACGTTCCAGATCGAGAAGGGGACGCTGCTTAGTAGTTATATCTAGGATCCCGATGGACCCTTGTTGATATGTATCAAGTGTACCCCTTATCTTTTTGAAATGCTTTGTTAAGACATATGTTTATGTAAGAATGGCACCGATGTTCTGTGGTGGCCACTTTTGGTAAGAACTCTTGTGGTCTATTTTCTAAGCTGTTTTTGAAGGACTGTCGTGATCCGACAGATAAACTGTTGTACGCAAATCAAATATGTTTCCCAGTGACCAAATGTTTTACTCTTTTATTTAAAGTGAGGTTTTAATATCAAACTATTTTCAGAAACTTCCGCAAACATTTTTGAGAAAAGGATTTTTAAAAGTAATACCTTGTTTTGGGAAACTCGATAGTCAAGTGTTGTTCCCGTTCCAAAAAAAAAATAAAATTTCACCCTATTTTTCCTAAAAGGATTAATTAACAATTGATGAGTGTTTATTTCGAGTTTTCCAAACCGGGGTGTTACAACTTAAACAAAAGAATTTCATTCAATGTTTTTCAAAGCCATCAATTTCAGGGTTTCATCGAACGTTTCCAAAAAACAATGATAGATGTGGGCCATAGATTTGAATTAACAGAGATATTGTTGAGGGAGTTTAACAGGGTTTATGTGGTCTTCAAGAATTTAATAGCTCTTTTGCCATTCCTTCCCATACACTAGGGTCTCACACACCTACTTCTTTCACTTAAGACATAGAGTGGGACTTCATTCCTATCCAATCACTCTTTCGCCACATATTATAATAACAAAGGTTCCAATCTTAGGAATCAATTTAGGCTACACTCACATATCCATAGTCTTTCACATCCTTAAAGATGTAGGGTCTTATTCTAAACCATTAGAATACATCTAATTATGAGGTAGCTATCATCCTTTAATAACCTTAGGCTTCATAATCATCTCATCTTTAACTAATCTTTCTCTTACTTAGCGGAATTTCATCCTTATCTTAACCTATATCCTCAAAATATTTTCACTTTCTCCCCTCCGGATTCATTCTATACATCGGAAATTCCCTTCACGCCTGGGAAAATCTTCAGTTACGAAAGCACTTAAGAGTTTAACCATTACACTTCATCCTAAATCCTCAATCCTTAAACAGACTCATACTAGTTTAATCCTCCGTTTCTCCCCAACTTCGATTCAACTTATCACTATAACTACGTACCATCACTAAAATTCCTCACTTAAATTACATTTGACTTCTGATCTTTCACTTAATACGGTTGAACATCTACTCTAATCCTCAAAACTCACATACTTTCATAGCATAACTTCGGTTTTCAAGCCTAACTTTGGTCAACCTCCTTCCTTGGATCATTTCATCCTTTCGTCTTTTCTTGTTTTATCCACTTAAAACTATTGCTTCCATCCCTTTTGGAGCAACTAATACCTTTTCTCATCATGATTCAATCCTATAAATAGGGTCTAGTTCCACTAATTTGTCCAATAAAATAGGTTGGTTTTGTCACTAAACTCCTTCTAATCCTCAGAATTTTCCACCGTTCATCACTTGGTTAAATTTCATGGACAACTCAAGCCATAGTCTCTAAGGTTCTATTTGTAACACCCCGCATTTTTCCCGTACGTGCGTAAACGATTTTTAACAAAAGAAACCTTGAAATCATGTTTTTAGAAAAAGTATTTTCGTAAGAAAGAAATGAAGAGCTAATTTCCATGAATTTTTATAAACAAAATATTTTCTATAAGAAAAGTGAATGATTTTGTTGAGATGAAAAATGGTTTGAAATTATAATTTTTAGAATTTTCTAGAGTGATTTATAAAAATTTATTTTCAGAATATAAGAAAAACGAATTTTAAGAAAAATGTGTTTTGTGATGTGTCTTGGCATGAATTTTTATGTGATGTGTGTGTTTGATTTAATATGTGTGCAATGTGTAATGTATGAAAATGATTATGAAAATATGATTTCTTAGAATTAGTTGCATGATTGTGTGAATTAATAATTTCTAAGTAAAAATGATTAGGAATAAATTAATGGTTTAGGAGATAAAAATTTTGCAAGACATGTGTGTGTATGTGAGGATGCCACGGTTTGTATTTTGCATGTAGGTGTGTGTATGTGTGTGTATATCCGTGTGTGTGTGTGTGCTTAGGGAGTAAGAAACCAAGGGACTAGATGGAAATTAAGGAGTAACTAAGTGGCAAAAACCCTAATTAGAACCCAACTAATGGTTAGACCTAGATGACCCCTAGTAGCCTAGCCCACTTCACCATGTCCCCTTGACTTTGGTGACCCTAGCCATTCAAAATTGTGAGGACAAAACCGCCCCTCCCTATTTATGTGTTAGCCGAAAATAAACCAAGGGTAAAAGAGGAGCAATTCGTGGCTTACATATATAGGTAGCTTTGGTTCATTTTCTCTTTACCAAACTCATTTCTTCCAAACACCAAAACACACTCTAAGAGCCATCCAAACTCTTAGAGATAAATAGAAAAGAAATAGAGGAAGAGAGAAGGAGAAGAGGCCGAGAGACTTAGGGAGAAGAAGAAGAAGAACCACCTTAGATCAAGCCATTTCCTTTGAAGATCAAGAGTGTTAGAAGCCAAGAGACCAACCCTTCTTGTTAGGAAATCCGAGGATCAAGAGGAAGATATGTAATAGTCTAGTTTTTCTTTCTTAGTTTGTAGATTTCTTTTATTTTCATCTTGCATGTTTATTTCCATGATTTGTAAGGTGAATTTATGTGTTATTCTTTCTTGAACTTGGAGTTTTGAGGACTAAACAAAATTTGTAATAAGTGTAACTTTATGTTTGTGGTTCGGTTTATGCTTTCTTGCTAGTTCTCCATGTTTTCTAACTCAAACTTAAAGATCTAAAGTTTTGTTTAAAATTTTGTGAAGTCTAACATAGATCCTTCTTGCATGCATACTTTTCTTGTTCTAAACTATGATCTATGCATGTTTAGGTGCTTATTTGACAAATCAATTTATGATCTAAGTTTAAAGAATGGTAAAGTAAAATCCTTTGGCCTTGCATGTTGAAATTCTTGTTGAAGCCGTGAGCTACAATAATTTTTGGTCTTGCATGTCTATTTTTCTTGTTAAAACCGTGAGGTATAATATTTTTAAGAAATGGTTTAATAAATTAATTTATGCTTTGAACTTGATTTGAAAACTTTTATCTTGCATGTTAAATTTTCTTGTTTAAATGATGATCTATGTTGTGTTTGTGTGATTTCTTGATGAACCAATATATGATTTAAGTTTATTTGAAAATTTAGTTGAGATCTTTGGTTCTTCATGTTGATTTGATGATGACTTTGTTGATTTATGTGCATATATTTTATGATCCAAGTTCTTAAATCATGCATGTTAATTTTAAGTAGAAAAATCATGTTTTTATTTATGCATGTCTCGGTTTTAGAAGAGAAAATTAAGAAACAAGCTTTAAAAAGATTCTTGAAGTGCAAATATGATTTAGCTTAAGTATTTGATTTTTATGTATGCTTTAGTTTGTGAAAGGCCATTCGGCCATATTTAATAAAAATGAATCTCATGCTTTTTAGTTGATGCCTGTGCATGCTAGGATTAGATCTAATGATGATAAGTGCATGCATGTTGATATGATGTGGTTTGATGCCTTGATTTGGTTTTGTGATTTTTATATGTTGAAATTGAGCTATAAACCTTGCATTTTGTATGATTAGTATTCGGCCATGAAGAATGAAAATAGGAAATTATATTTAATTATTATTTAGGATGCATACATGACGAGATTAGCTTAATTTAAGAACTTAGGAGTACATGCATGAAGTAATTGAATATGTGCATGAAACTTTGAAGTGATTTATGATTTTAACTTGTTGTTTGATTTAAGTTTGATGAGTTTTCCTTTTTATGCTCTCGGTTTTTAGTCCTAAAGAGAAAGAAAAATGATTTCATTGTTTTGTGATTGTATATGTGCATAAATCTTTGTAAAATTTCACTTTTATGATTCGGCCTAAGCATGCTAGTATAGTTAGGGAAATTGTTTCCATGAAAGGATCTTTGTAAATAACTATGCTTTTATGAGTGCGTTGTTATGTGTAATGTGTTGCTTGTTTTAACCCCTTTCGGTTTTTAAAGAATGAAAATAAATAAATTGATTTAATAAATAATGATTGATGATTTTAATGTGGCTTGTATTATGTGAAGTTGTGAATGTTTTAATGATGTGTTGTTTGGATGTGTTTTTCTATATTTGAATTTCCAAAGGATTGAAAAATGATTTTTATAACATACACATTTAAAGTAAGTTTTCCCTAAAGAAGAATGAATTCGGTTTTGATAAGAAAATCATTTTTAAAGTTGCTTCAAAGTTTTCTTGAAAACAATGTGTTTTCCAAAAAGGAATGATTTCAAAGTGTTTTCAAAACAAGTAATGAATCCGATAAAAACGTTTCTAACGCACGGGGAAAAATGCTATATTTCGGACGACCGACGCAAAAGGAAACGAGGTGGAATTAGCGATCGGGAAATCTCGGAAAGCTTTCGGAGGCTACGTCAATTGAGGTGAGAGAGGGGCTTCCCTTAAGACGCCGTGGTATTTAGGTAACTTATTAAGAGGTCCAATCATCTCAAAGGTTGGACTCCAATCTCATTTAGCGTAGTGGTGTATGTGATAGCAATTGTTTGATTGTTTGTTTGGCTATCCACCCGAACGGCTGAGATTGGTTTATCATATATGATATTATGTTTTCTGGTTGATTATGTTTGAATTATTTAATTACCTTATGATCTATTTATTGGCTAAGTAATTATGATATTGTTGAGAAACCTTGGTGTGCTGAATAATGTATTAAATTGAAAAAGTAAGAAATGTAATTGAAATAAAGAAGAATGATAATGAAGAGTTGAGAGTTGATGGAAAAGAGATGAAGAAATGAGACTAAAGATGAGTTATGGAAGTAAGATGAGTTGTGGAAGCGAGATGTGGCTTGGCTCCTGTGTTTTTGTTTTAGTCTGGGACTAGTGTTGAGTTGAGCTTGCTCCTCCATTAGCGCTCAGCAAAAATGTGGTTTTTGAAAAAGGTTTTTTTTTTTTAAAAAATGATTTTTGAAAAGCTTTTTGTTAAAAGATATAATTTTTGAAAAAGTTCTGTGAACCAATATTAATATTTTTGAGAAAAGTTTTGGGAAAACAATCTTTTTGATAAAGTCCTTTGAAATGCTATTTTGGGAAAATCTTTTTATAACAATATTTCTGAGAAGGTCTTTTTGAAAGGATATTTTTGAGAAAGTTTAAGAAAGTTTTATGAAGTGACCCTTTTGAGAAAAAGTTTGTGAAAACAATATTTTTGTGAACGATTGTGAAAACAGATTTTGTGAAAGTTTTTGGGAAATAGTATTTTTGGAGAAAGTTTTGTGAAGTGAAAGTTTTTTGAAATTATGCTTTTGAAAAGTTTTACGAGAAAGTATTTTGGAGAAAGATAAGGAAGTGAGTTTGAGAAAGTGGAGGAAATGAGTTTGAGAAAGTTGATGAGATGAGATGAGAAAGAGTGTGATATGAGATGTTGAGATATGATGTGATGAATTGGGGAACAGTTTGAAAGATTAGTGGTCGGGACTCGTTGAAGGGATGTACTAAGGATGAGCCGACCATTAGGATTAAGCCGCTAATAAAACTTTAAAAACTCTCAAAACTTTAAAAGACTATTAAAAGACATGAATAACGCGGTGAGGTATGAGTGTGTGTCGAAGTAGTGGAGAGGAAGGAACCATAAGTATCTGCGGATACTTAGGAGGAGATTGCATGAGGGGAGGACGATGACGGTGAAACGTCAAGAAGTCTAGAGTACTGTTCTAGGCAGAACGAACTCCATATGCGGTGCACAAACGTGGTGGGGACTGGGTCTAATACCGTGGTAAGTTCTGCACTCGAGACTAGAACTGTACTATCGCCCCCTTGATTGCAAATCGAGAACAGTGAGAGGGACTGGAATGGGGCATTTGTGATTGCCGCTGAGAGCGTGCCTGTTTATATGATATGAAATGATATGATTTGAGGCTGAGTCCTCCTGGTCTGGGACCATTTGTTGTGTGACAGCTGTCGTGCCCGCGTGGTAAAGGTCCTGTACTCCTGTTTGCTTCCGACTAGGTTTGGATGGTTGACCGAGGAGATGTAGACGTGTGAGCCGTTTGTCTCAATGATGTTTGTTCCCCTAATCATTGAGTGAGTTGAGATGATAAGACTTAATAAGTTTAAAGATTCAAAAGAAAAAGTAAAGTAATGATGTTAAGTATGGAGTAAGATTTGGGAAGTGAAAATGAGATGATGTTATGTGATGTTGATGATTATGTTTGTCTATATGTTTTGTCTGTTATTTATTGTTTTATCTTAATAATTGCCTACTGTAAATCCACATAGTCGACATTACATGTTTTGGGTAGCTCACTCTCTCCTATGTGTCTGTTTGGTATTGGAAAATTTCTGTACGGTCTTTAGATGGAGAATATAGCGAAGTTCCAGCTCATTCGGGAGATAGGAGCATCTCCATTAAAGGGAGACAATATAACTATGACCGACCGTGTCATAGTTTGTATTGAGATGAAACAGAATCGAAAGGAAATCATGGAGAGACTACTAGCTCGTTATGAGGAGGAGAAGAAAGCACGAGAGGCAGCTATGGAAAGTATCGCTAAGGAGGCTGATGAGGATGATTCTGCTGGCGACCTGAGGAGTTGACTTACCAAGAATCAGAGTAGCGCAGCGGAAGCGTTAGAGTAGATGACTAGAAGTTAGGTAATCCCCTTTCAGAGTTTTGTAATTCCATTGCAAGTTACTTAGAAGTCCTGGCTCGATCGTGCTGTAACCCCAACTAAATTCATTTTCAGTATTTGTGTTTTGAAATTAAGTCGAATGGGCCGAAAGTTTAAAAGAAGTTTTTGAAAAACAAGTTTCAAGGTGCGGTGTCTTGTGACATCTCGGTTTGGAACTTGAAAGGGGTTACGTGAAATAAGAACACAAGTTTTCAATTGTAAACATGTTTTGAAAATCTAAGTGTTCTCATCTTGCATAACACTTGTAAAAAAAAATTTGGCCCAAAATTTCACTATAAACAGTTGTGGTTTTCAAGTTGCCAAATCGGGGTGTTACACTATTCCTAGAGATCATCAACCTAAGGGTCACTTTCGCTTCCTTACAGCACTTCCCTAATCATATTCTCTAGGTTTTCCCTTCACACAGGAATTCAACATGGACTGGCAGAGCTATGCTAGATAACAAAGGTCTGAACATATATCTTCGGTCCCAACAAGATTACAGTTTTGTCAAAACAACTCAACAAAATAGGGTCATCATTGAATCAACAAGCTATTTCGGAAAGATCATTGTCACAGTTCACAAGGAAAAGGGCTCATCAAGGTGGGTATATCATAATCAGATTGGCAAGGATAGCACAATGGGGAAATCAAACATGGGCAAGAATCATCATAGGGTAAGGTTGCACTTGTTGGCTTAATTCGCTTTCCGTCGCCGTCAAATGCAAAATATGAGCAAAGAGACAAGCAGATCCAACAATAAATTAACCAACAGACAGACCGAGCAATCAATCGGTGAACGAGCTAGACATCCAATGGACAAGCTGATTAACCAACAAGAGGGACAACTATCCGAACACCCAAGCTATTCCGACGTTCCTCCTAGCACATCATGCAGCTTCTCATCGAGTAGACATAACACAACGGGACAGACACAACTCAACACAAGCACATAGCAAACAAAGCTCACAAAAATAAGCTTTTTACTCTTACGCTTGAGATTACTAAGATAAACTTCGGCTCGGATACCATAAATGTAACACCCCAATTTAATAACCCGAATATATTCTTATTTAGTAAAAATCTGGGAAATTTTTTTTTTACATTCATTGGTAACGTGGACATGAACTCGTTCCTATTAAAAACATTTTCGCATTAAAACATTTCTTTGTACAACAATTGGTTCATGTCCGCCTCACACATCGAGTTCCAATTCGAGATGTTACCACATCGCGCTTTGGAATCTTCCTTCTATTTTCATAAAGTAATTCATTCATCAAAATATTCCTTGCGTTCACAATGTCAATTCCGAAACCGGTTACATTATCAGAGTAGTAAAATTCCAAAACATATGGTCCCATAAAACTATTACATCAGGGCAGAGCCATTTCATCTTAGTACATCTCAAGAAGTGCAATATAGACTCAACATAAAACTAGCTAACAACGGGTGATCACCATCATCGGGCACTCCTAGAATCTCGAACGGCTTCTCGACGTCTTCAAATATTCCCTCATCGTCGTCGGAGAACGACAGACTCATCGTAACTGTAACATCCCTCGTTTCTTAAAAAGAATTTCACTTATTATTGAAACGTATTGGAAAAGTCTGAGTATGAAAATTTTCCTTGAATGTGGTACTCAAATTTAAACCATGTATTGGAACTAAATTCGGTAGAAGGAGTAATTATTTGCTGAACATGTTAGAATCCTTTTGAGATAACCTTTGTAGTACAAAATAGCTTTCGAAAATAACTTAGTTATTAGGTCATCCCAGGAAATCAACTTTAACAATACTTCCTTCGTGTCGAACAATAAAATCAGAGTGAGCGGAATATATTAAAATAGTTCATTGACTCATAAAACCAGGTATATAAATTCGGTGTGTACCACAATTATATTAAAGTATGAAAACTGTTGGAAGTCAAGCTTGCCCCAAAGGACGTAAAGAGTAATGCTAGAAGGATTCTAGAAGATAATGTTTTGATGATTACAAACAAGATTCCAAGTTTCAAGCATCAAGCTGCATCAAGTTCAAGCATCAAGCTTCAAGGCTAAAGTCAAGGCTCAAGCTTCATGTTCAAGTTTAGTATAGCCTGGCTCATAGGAAATTTGTGAGGTAATGAATTTTTATTACAAGTGTCTAATGGCCAAAATTAGTTTTTCATTTTAAGGAGAAGAAAAGAACTTTTTGTGAAAAATGTTTTAATTGCAAAATGTGTTTTCATGAAAATCTGTTTTTAACTTAGTTTATGAAAAATGTTTTTAATTGCAAAAAGAGTTTTTCTAAAAACGTATTTTTAATGTCTTAATTGATTCACTGTGAAAATATATCTTGGCAACCTCTAGCTGGATTTCTCTAAGTTGTGAAAATCTGTTAAGACAAGTTTTGACAGAGATAATCGATTACTCTTTCAAGATAATCGGTTATTTATGTTGCATCATAGAAAATCCAGAGAGTGTGTAATCGAGTATTTGAACCTGGCTAATCCATTACTTTTTGTATGAAAGTAATCGATTACTTGGCACAGATAATCGATTACTGGAGTTGCATCATATATTTTTCAGAGGCTGTGTAATCGATTATTTGACCAGTGATATCAGTTGCATCATATATTAAACAGAAGTGAAGTAATCGATTAAATTCTATGTTGTAATCGATTACTGGTTTTTCAAAAGAATTTAAAAGTTTCTATTTTTAAGGGGATAATCGATTATTCTCCTGAAGTAATCGATTACCACAAGTTTTACTGAAAAACGTGTCAGAATCATTTTGATTATTTCCTGATTTGTTTTTATATAAAAGATTCTGATTTATTTTATAAAATTCGAAAGTGATTTTAAATTTGAATTATTTCCTATTTTTGGTTTTAAGAATCAAATCTTTATTTTATTTCATAAATCATTTTGATTTAGTTTTGATTTTAAAACTTATTTCAAATCTTTTATTTTATTCCTTAAATCTATTTTATTTGTTTCTGATTTCAAAATTGATTTTATTTTATTTTATTTTATTCTTTAAATCTATTTCATTTGATTTTGATTTCAAAATATTATTTTACTTATTTGATTTCAGAAAATCAATTTTGAATATTTCCGGATTTGATTTCATTCTTATTTTAAATTTGATTTATTTCCAAAATCATTTTTGATTTGATTCTGATTCTATTTTTCAAATTCAAAATTTGAATTTCAAATATTTTCAAATCTTTGGTTTTAATTCTTAAATCTTTAAGATTGGCTTTTGATTTTAAACATGTGTTAATTGTTGCTTTTATAAAAAGGTTTTGAATCAAGTTTTTATTCTGACAACATTTTTGAAAAAAAACTTCTTCACGTTCTTCTCTTCTTCTCTTCTCCTTCAACCAGTTCTTAAACGTTGATATCTATTTGAGAAGAAAACTTTTTTCTTGGCCTTAGTACTTGTGATTAAAATTCAGCACCACTAGAGCTTTATTGTTGTATTCGTGTTGTTTAGAAGACAATATTGTTAGAACCTATTATTGTTGTATCCGCACTATTAAGAGTGCACTATAGGTCTTGTACCAATCATTCATATCCTAACCGAAATTGTAAAGGGGTGTGTGACCCTTAGTGACTAGGGAGTGAATCTCCTAGTGCGGGCGTGCTGCGTTCGTGGTTGTAGGGTGAGGAACCCTGTTGTGTATTGGGTAGTGCTAGACGAACGGTGGGTCACCTAGTAGTTAGGCTATCTGGTTTATTGAGGTCCCTGGCGAAAGGAGGTTCCTAGTAGCTTGCGGGGTGCTCTGGTTGTACTTGGGGACGCGTGGCGTCTTGGTTTAGTGAAAAGCTCAAGCGGGTCGCTTGGGGACTGGAGTAGGCCGGGTTTGCCGAACCAGGATAAAATCTCCGTTGCAATCTCTTCTATCCCTATCTCTTTTATATTCTGTTGTTATATTTATTTGTTGTGCATCATAACAACTATTTTCATAATAATCTATTTTAAGCGAATTTAAAATAATAAGCGCGGTAACGGTTTTCATTGTTCTTATTTTAATTCGTATCCGCGCATATTAGTTTTCATAATAGTATTAATATTATTCGCTTAAGCGCAATCGATTTTCAACATTATTTTGTTTTCTGCTGCAAAATCTCTTTAAGTTTGTTGAAAAAGTTTTAAATCGAATATTTTCCAATGTTTTCGTAAACACCCAATTCACCCCCCCCCCCTCTTGGGTAACGGCTGTCAATCCTATCAATAATTCTAACAATTGGTATCAGAACTTCGTGCTCTGGTAAAGGCCTAACAGCCTGAGCTAAAGATCCATTGCAGATTGGCAGCGTTGGGATATTTTTAATTTTTTTAATATGGAGGGATTTTCATTCGATGAAGCACCACTTTTTGATGGAAATAATTTTCATTATTGGAGTGCGAGAATGAAAATATTTTTACAATCTATTAGCCTTCGTTTATTTCATGTTATTCTTAATGGTTTTGATGAAAAATCTTCTTCCTTGAATTTTCAAGCTATGCATGTTTTGAAAAATGCTTTGAACCATGATGCATTTGCTATTATTGAGAATTGTGAAAATTCTAAGGATATTTGGGACACTCTACATCTACACTATGCTACTAATGATCTTGTTGAAAGTGTAAGTGTCCACAGGAAAGAGGAGAAGGAACAACAAGAAGTTGTTATAGAACGTGAAAGGACCAACTCCCTAGACGAAGATTCTGATGATGAAAGTGAAAGCATGGGGAGTAACTCAACAAGCGACTGTGATGACTTAGAGAGGATTTTTGAAACCTTTATGGACTCACTAGAGGAATCAAGTGACTCGGATGCGGAATCAATGGCAGATGAAATTAAAACATCCGACTACTTGGCTCATGAGGACCATGAGGTAATTTCAATTAATCCTTGTTCTAAATCTCTAAAATTTGCATATAATGATTTGAGTGATGATTTGTTATCTTTAGAAAATAGAAACTAGGACTCTTTACAAAAATTATCTCAAATTGAAAATGAAATTGATTTTTTGAAAAATGGAGATATTTTTGATAAAGAGATGTTTTTAGAAAATAGCTCCTCAACTATTTTTGAAAATTGTTTTGATATTGAAAAGCAAGTTGATGATGCACTCTTTGAATATAGTAACATTGAAAAATCCATTTGTTCAAATTCCTTGCTTGAACGTGAAATTGAAAAGGATGTTGATATTCAAAAATCAAGCAAAGTCGTTGACAATGAAATTTTTCAATGTGAAGTTAAAAATTCCAAGTTTCATGAAAATAATTTTGAAAAAAATCATATCATCATCCAAACCCATTACATGTAATTATTGTGGTAATTTAGGACATATTTCTCATTTATGCTTATATCGTAAAAATCATCATATGAGAAATAATTTGCATTGGGTTCCAAAGTTACCCATGGAAGCCAAGACTAACCCCAAAGGACCCAAGATGAAATGGGTACCAAAGAGTTCTTCTAGTGCTATAAATGTGCAGGAATCCAAACAAAAAGAAGAACTAAGTGGTCCAAAGAAAGTCTTATGGGGTGTACCTAAGAAAACAAGAAGTGCATGGGTTGAGAAAAGAAACAGGCCTAAGGGTGATCCAAGTAAAGGAGAAAATAAGAAATTAAATTATCAAGGGTGGTACCTAAGAGGACAAGAAATAAATGGGTCGATCAAAGGAGAAAGACGCCTACCAACACCAAAGCTTCACATGAGAAAAATGGAAGAACCAATAAGTTCAAAAATCAAAAGGTGGAGCAATGGGTAAAGGCAAGAACTTCCTTGGTCAACAAACCTAAGGTATTTATCCCTTATTCCTCTTATATCAATGACTATACAAAGGTATACTTGGACTATTCAAATTTTTATTCATACTAAGGTGGATCATGAGTACTAATTTTTTTAAATATTTTTTTATTTTCATGATCACTCCTTAGTTGAATTAAATCATGTGTGCTTTACACTTTTTTTTTTAAAATTCTTTTTATCACATGATTATTTTTGGTATAGTCCTAGATATCTGTTATATATAGTGTGTTATATCATGTGTGGCTAAAATTTTGTTGTTATCTTCTATCACATGATTACACTTTATATGTAATGATATTGCATTGATATATGAGGACATGCTTGTATTTGTAAGGACATGTTTGGTACGACATGGACTTATAACATAAGCATGGTGTTATTTCTTTTTATGATTAGTGCATATATTTTATTTGCTTATTCATATTTTTGCCTCCTCAATATCTTTGATATTTGTGAGGAAATGTAACTAATCATAGAGGATCCAAGCCCTCGGATACCAAAAGTATTATACTGCAGGTGATATTTCAAGCACAAGAGGATTCATGTTCTATGGACTTAAATGAAAAGATACCAAAGAAGGGCATGAACTTAATGAAGGGGAATGCAAGATGATGGACACAAATGAAGTTCGCATCAATCTATTCTATAAGGGGAGACCTAAAGAAAGAACTCCACAAGTGCACAAACATCCCCTATAACATGGAAAATTAGCACACTTGATAAGTATCACTGGTCCTTATTTTTGTTTAAATATTTCTTGATACTTATCTTTGTGATATATGCTCAATATATGTTATGGTTATCTGAATGCTGAAATTTTTTATGATTTATTCCTTCTGTGCTATATTTGTGCATCCATTTTTTTTAAGGAAATTAAAAACTATTATTTTCAGCATATCATATCTCTTGAGCTTTATCTAGGTGACTACATGGATTACATGTTCACTGTCTACCTCTTATGGGCATACTTGATAAGATGCTTCGAAAAGTCATTATTGGTGTTATATGCATGTGTTACCAATTCCTAAGGATCCAATTATGTTGGATACCAAGAGAAACGTGTTAATTATTCTTGCAGATATTACTACAAGTATTAGTATGCAATGTTCTCTACAAACTCATGCTTAATGAATTCAAATGGAAGGAGAATTGAGCAATACTCAAGAACTTGAAAGTGATTTTGCAATTTGTAACTGATCTCTTGGAATGGAAGAAGTGCAACACTTTGCAAGGGGAAATTCCTTCAAATACTGAATGTTGAATCTCAAATTGGAAGGAACTCCAAAGCCAATTGTCCCTATTAAATGGGAAAGCATCACCGACGATAAGTATCACTGTCCCTTTATTATTTTTATCATGTGATACTTGTTTATGCGATATATGCCTTATATGACAATATGTGTTATTATGAATTATATGTTATTATTGTTATGGCATATAGGATTCTAAAGTCTTGATGATAGTGAGCATTCACATGTTTTTATGATGCATTTTTCATCTCCCTTCATGTTATGCTTATTTTGGAAAAACCTTTTAGAAAGGGGGAGAAAAATATTATTTGTATACTTGCATTAAAACATGTTTTGCTTATTCATCCCATTTTGACATCATGCTGTTTTGTATTGTGTATTGGGAAGAAATTTTTTTTGTATCCCTTACTTATTTTTGCTGATGTCAAATAGGGGGAGTAAATATGCATAGACACCTCCCTTGTTATTATTAATGTATCTATTCAGTATTTCAGGGGGAGTATAGTACAAAGCGGAAGAAGAACCCTAATCCTGCTAAAGTCTTCTCACCACCTTTTTGATGTTGACAAAAGGGGGAGAAGAATTCTGAGCTACATGTGCATACTAACCATATATGCAGGGGGAGGTTATGAGAATGAAGAGAAACTATTTCATGGCTTAATCAATTATTCTCTATATTCTCTATTTGTATTTAAATTTCCTATGATATTATTGGACTATATTGTGCTATACTTGCTTCTTAACGCTTCTGATGCAGAAACTCAGAAAAGGGTTTGTCATCATCAAAAAGGGGGAGTGTTGGAAGTCAAGCTTGCCCCAAAGGACGTAAAGAGTAATGCTAGAAGGATTATAGAAGATAATGTTTTGATGATTACAAACAAGATTCAAAGTTTCAAGTATCAAGCTGCATCAAGTTCAAGCATCAAGCTTCAAGGCTAAAGTCAAGGCTCAAGCTTCATGTTCAAGTTTAGTATAGCCTGGCCCATAGGAAATTTGTGAGGTAATGAATTTTTATTACAAGTGTCTAATGGCCAAAATTAGTTTTTCATGTTAAGGAGAAGAAAAGAACTTTTTGTGAAAAATGTTTTAATTGCAAAATGTGTTTTCATGAAAATCTGTTTTTAACTTAGTTTATGAAAAATGTTTTTAATTGCAAAAAGAGTTTTTCTAAAAACGTATTTTTAATGTCTTAATTGATTCACTGTGAAAATATATCTTGACAACCTCTAGCTGGATTTCTCTAAGTTGTGAAAATATGTTAAGACAAGTTTTGACAGAGATAATCGATTACTCTTTCAAGATAATCGATTATTTATGTTGCATCATAGAAAATCCAGAGAGTGTGTAATCGAGTATTTGAACCTGGCTAATCCATTATTTTTTGTATGAAAGTAATCGATTACTTGGCACAGATAATCGATTACTTGGCACAGATAATCATATATTTTTCAGAGGCTGTGTAATCGATTATTTGACCAGTGATAATCGGTTATATCAGTTGCATCATATATTAAACAGAAGTGAAGTAATCGATTAAATTCTATGTTGTAATCGATTACTGGTTTTTCAAAAGAATTTAAAAGTTTCTATTTTTAAGGGGATAATCGATTATTCTCCTGAAGTAATCGATTACCTCAAGTTTTATTGAAAAACGTGTCAGAATCATTTTGATTATTTCCTGATTTGTTTTTATATAAAAGATTCTGATTTATTTTATAAAATTCGAAAATGATTTTAAATTTGAATTATTTCCTCTTTTTGGTTTTAAGAATCAAATCTTTATTTTATTTCGTAAATCATTTTGATTTAGTTTTGATTTTAAAACTTATTTCAAATCTTTTATTTTATTCCTTAAATCTATTTTATTTGTTTCTGATTTCAAAATTGATTTTATTTTATTTTATTTTATTCTTTAAATCTATTTTATTTGATTTTGATTTCAAAATATTATTTTACTTATTTGATTTCAGAAAATCAATTTTGAATATTTCCGGATTTGATTTCATTCTTATTTTAAATTTGATTTATTTCCAAAATCATTTTTGATTTGATTCTGATTCTATTTTTCAAATTCAAAATTTGAATTTCAAATATTTTCAAATCTTTCGTTTTAATTCTTAAATCTTTAAGATTGGCTTTTGATTTTAAACATGTGTTAATTGTTGCTTTTATTAAAAGGTTTTGAATCAAGTTTTTATTCTGACAACATTTTTGAAAAAAAACTTCTTCACGTTCTTCTCTTCTTCTCTTCTCCTTCAACCAGTTCTTAAACGTTGATATCTATTTGAGAAGAAAACTTTTTTCTTGGCCTTAGTACTTGTGATTAAAATTCAGCACCACTAGAGCTTTATTGTTGTATTCGTGTTGTTTAGAACACAATATTGTTAGAACCTATTATTGTTGTATCCGCACTATTAAGAGTGCACTATAGGTCTTGTACCAATCATTCATATCCTAACCGAAATTGAAAAGGGGTGTGTGACCCTTAGTGACTAGGGAGTGAATCTCCTAGTGCGGACGTGCTGCGTTCGTGGTTGTAGGGTGAGGAACCCTGTTGTGTATTGGGTAGTGCTAGACGAACGGTGGGTCACCTAGTAGTTAGGCTATCTGGTTTATTGAGGTCCCTGGCGAAAGGAGGTTCCTAGTAGCTTGCGGGGCGCTCTGGTTGTACTTGGGGATGCGTGGCGTCTTGGTTTAGTGAAAAACTCAAGCGGGTCGCTTGGGGACTGGAGTAGGCCGGGTTTGCCGAACCAAGATAAAATCTCCGGTGCAATCTCTTCTATCCCTATCTCTTTTATATTCCGTTGTTATATTTATTTGTTGTGCATCATAACAACTATTTTCGTAATAATCTATTTTAAGCGAATTTAAAATAATAAGCGCGGTAACGGTTTTCATTGTTCTTATTTTAATTCGTATCCGCGCATATTAGTTTTCATAATAGTATTAATATTATTCGCTTAAGCGCAATCGATTTTCAACATTATTTTGTTTTCCGCTGCAAAATCTCTTTAAGTTTGTTGAAAAAGTTTTAAATCGAATATTTTCCAATGTTTTCGTAAACACCCAATTCACCCCTCCTCTAGGGTGACGGTTGTCAATCCTATCAATAATTCTAACAAAAACTAGGTTTCCTCTCGGATACATCTCTCAAAATATATACATTGTTTCCATTATCAAAAATAGAGACGTTCCAGAGCTGGTCACTGGTTCTTCATCCCTTCGTTCATCTGGTTGAGTCCTCAGAGTTGTATAAAATAGTCTCTATCCCATGATGACTTAGTACTTCATGAACTTAAGGGTCATCCAATTCGTTTAATCTCTAGGTAGTCTAGGTACCTGGTCAAAACCTATTAAGGGCAGGGGGTAAGCTTATACATTCGCATTATCAAATAAGAATAAAGTCCTAGCATCCACAAGTAAGCACCCATCATGATAGAAATGCATAAACATGAGCACCTGCCATTTCATTTATTTCTCTTTCCAAATAGGTGGAATGATGCATGCTTCCCATCTCTCAATTCCTGATATTCTTCAACTAATCACTCAGATGAACGTCCTTCCATAACACCATTGTATTCCCATAATACAAATAATACGTTATCAAATGTATGGCATACTTGCTCGGAAGTGATAAAAACGTCACACTATCTGGTGAACGTCACGTCGCCCAAGGACGTAAACCTATCACTTCTCAACATACAACGGGTGTGATAAAAAACGTCACCACATCTGATGAGCGTCACGTCGCCTAAGGACGTAAACCTTATCACTTGTGATACACAACAGAGGTGATAAACAACGTCACCATGTCTGATGAACGTCACGTCGCCAAAACGTAAACCTTACCACTTGTGTGCAACACACCGTTGAAACATCAAACCAACAGTATACCACATACTGCCCACATTGTTCACCTCAATGTGTCATCGAGCAAGCAGTAACATTTGGCACTCCCAGAGGCCCTCCTCATGTTCCAAGAACATGACACAACGATAACTCATCACCGTTCACTATGCATGAATGCATGCAAGTATTCCCTTAAGATTATTTATTAATCTCATTATATACAATATGTAATGAATTCATCAATGAGATATATCAATTTTCATGCTTAGAATGATGAGATTTATTTAAGGAAGTATCACATTATTCCCTTTAAGTGTCATTAGGTTTAAGTGGAAGTGGTTAGATTAAAAATGGTGTTTTCTCAACATTTTAGTAAAAAGACTCGAGTAGTAGCTTCAATACTCGAGTAGTTCTTCGATCTCCTGAAACTGTGTATCAGACTGCCCAGAATACTCGAGTATTTCACAAAATACTCGAGTAGTTTACAGATCAGAATACTTGTGTATTTCACAAAATACTAGAGTATTTTGCAGCCCAGAATAGTAGAGTATTTTACAAAATACTAGAGTATTTCGTGATCTTCTAGGAAACTTGTATCAGAAAATACTCGAGTGTTTTACCAAATACTCTAGTATTTTTTACAGCAGTTGCACTACAACTTGGTTTTAATATACCATTTTCCATTCTAATCAATTCTTACTTAAACCAATGATCAACAAAGCTTTACATACATAAATTAAACATGTCTCAACATAGAAATCATATCAAATTTCAGATAATCAAAACCATTCATCAATTATGCATGAAAATCACATATTATGCAACATAAAGTACCAATTTCAATTCATTCATTTTTGGCATAATAATTTCAGCATTGATTAAGCTCACATGCAACCAAATAAACTTGCCTTAGCATGTAGCATGCCTCAGATTGGCCTCCAAGCCATATTCCTATTTCAATCTATGCCCTTAGAGTCTCATGGTGACTCCTCCTACTTTCTAATGCAATTTACTCTTATTCTAGCAAATGGTAAGCTTCCCCCATACCTTAGGGTCGTTCTTGAACAAAAGCTCCAAGGAGAACAGCAACCAAATGCTCTAACCACTTCCCACCCGAACTTGCATAACAGTTTCAGCAGAGGTTCAAAACCACATCAATCGACATTCGAATCATGCATAAAAGTGGGGGAAATTGGTTAGACTATGTTCTCTATAACATGAACTTTGAAAATGTAACACCTAAGATTTTTACCCTGAATTCCCCTTATATTAAAAATACGGACTTAAAAATTCATTGTTTATTATATTAAAATCACCCGTCAAACGGACGAAGTTTTGTTTGTTTTTAGGACTATTCCAAAATTTAACCTGTGATAAGCAATTTCAATTAAACATCAAGTAGCCAGCAGGTCTTCAGAATATGTATGTCTAATTCACAACAAGGCCCTACGGGCTCCAAATATATCAGAGTGCATTAATTAATCAGAGTATTAGCGGAAATATTAAGTTGGAGTATCAAAAACCAAAACACAATACTTTATCAAAACAAAACATCCTAAGCCTCATTTAAAAAGATTTATAACAAATTTACATCAAAATAGTATAGGAGGCTTAGGTCCATATTAAGATCTAAAACCCATAACACCCTACTCTCCCTGTAAGGGAAAGTACTCCTGCTCGGCCGGGGGCTGTGCCAACTCAATCTCCGTACCTGAAAAATGTAAGGGAGTGAGCATTGCACATGAAATAGAAGGCAGTTTCTAACTAGACATAACGACCCGCAAGGTCAATCACAAATAACAATTAAACAGATATTCACATATTGTACACCATACTCGTTATTCATTCCAAATTTCCATTTTGATTATTCATTACAACATACGTTTCCATTATTCATTTCACACACTTACTTTATTTAGGTACATCACCTCAAATCAGAGGCCAACGTACAATTTCATTCAACACATTTATCACCTCAATCTGAGGCTCCCATTCTTTTCCTTATTTAAATTATGTGTCCCTCAGGTCAGAGGTCAACACCCATTCATTATGATTCATATTGTGTCCCTCAGGTCAGAGGTCAACACTTCAATCTCTTAATTCACGGTGTGTCTCTCAGGTCAGAGGTCAACACACCAATACACATTTCATCCGGTGTCCCTCAGGTCAGAGGTCAACACCCAACTCATTATTTAATCCGGTGTCCCTCAGGTCAGAGGTCAACACTCAATTCATTTTAATTCATATCGTGTCCCTCAGGTCAGAGGTCAACACTTTATTTCATTCTGTGTCCCTCAGGTCAGAGGTCAACACTTTATTTCATTCTGTGTCCCTCAGGTCAGAGGTCAACACTTTATTTCAGTCTGTGTCCCTCAGGTCAGAGGTCAACACTTTATTTCAGTCTGTGTCCCTCAGGTCAGAGGTCAACACTTTATTTCATTCTGTGTCCCTCAGGTCAGAGGTCAACACTCATTCACTTTAATTCATATGGTGTCCCTCAGGTCAGAGCTCAACACCCATTCATTATGATTCATATTGTGTCCCTCAGGTCAGAGGTCAACACTTCGATCTCTTAATTCACAGTGTGTCTCTCAGGTCAGAGGTCAACACACCAATACACATTTCATCCGGTGTCCCTCAGGTCAGAGGTCAACACCCAACTCATTATTTAATCCGGTGTCCCTCAGGTCAGAGGTCAACACTCAATTAATTTTAATTCATATCGTGTCCCTCAGGTCATAGGTCAACACTTTATATCATTCTGTGTCCCTCAGGTCAGAGGTCAACACTTTATTTCATTCTGTGTCCCTCAGGTCAGAGGTCAACACTTTATTTCAGTCTGTGTCCCTCAGGTCAGAGGTCAACACTTTATTTCATTCTGTGTCCCTCAGGTCAGAGGTCAACACTTTATTTCAGTCTGTGTCCCTCAGGTCAGAGGTCAACACTTTATTTCATTCTGTGTCCCTCAGGTCAGAGGTCAACACTCATTCACTTTAATTCATATGGTGTCCCTCAGGTCAGAGATCAACACTCATTCACTTTAATTCATATGGTGTCCCTCAGGTCAGAGGTCAACACCCATTCAGTTTATTCCTTTTCGTGCCCCTCAGGTCAGAGGTCAACACACGCTTTCATTCATTTTGTGCCCCTCATATCAATTATCAAATCTTTCCTTTAATCATCACCTCAAATCAGAGGCCAACGCATAAACCACATTTTCAATGTTCGGCGCCTCAATTCAGAGGCCATGAATTATTCACTTTCTTGTTCAATTAATTGTAACACATTTAAATACAACAACACACATTCCACAACTAATGATTCATGTAATTACCTTATTCATTTCCTTTCTCAGTTATCACAATCATACCAAGTAGTATTCTCTTTTATTGCCCAACATTTAGATTGCCCTTCATTTTAATTTACATATATCATCTTTCACTTTCGTTTACACATAATCATAGAAATCATTTATGTCAACTTCACTTTCACATTACCCAATTCCTCATGTACTTCAATATAATCATTAACCAAATTTCAGATATCAAATAATTCATTCTTATATTATTGGGTTTCCTTTTCCTAGTCTTAACATCCAATCATCATGCACATTTAATTAATTAGAATTTCATATTCAATAACCTAGGGATTTATAATCTAATTTTCTCCCCTAACACATAATCCTAACAATTATTATATTCTAACTAGAACCTACTCCCTAGAACAAGGCAAAGCTCACTATATCCACTCCCTTACCTCAATGTAGCAAGAAGTAAATAAAACCTTAGTGTGCCCTAGCTCAAAACCTTGGGACTTTGAACTTCCGGAGCCTTGCTTGCCACCTCAACAAGGATATGATCAAGTGTTGATAAATAGCTCTATTCGGGGACTACAAGAGGGTTGATCCTTGCCCTTATCCTGGTTAAGATTAGAAAGCATGAAATAGAGCCCCTACATAAACAAGGGTTCATGAAAACCCTAAAGAAATTAAATACTACTCCTATGAGCTAAAGAGAACTTGAAAGGGAATTAATATCATGCCCAAAAATCCAACTTACCCCAAATGATGATGAAGTTTGAAAGCCAAGAAGAAGGAAGGAGGGAGCAATTCGTGAGTCAAGGAAGAGGGAAGGAATGAGACTTCAATCAAAATCCATGATGCAAGCTTGATGGGTTTGGTTGATTTTGGGTTTGAGGTGCCCAAGAATCTAGTGTTTGTGTGGAGGAGATGATGGGTGTGCTCTTGGAGCTTAAGGGAAATGATGAAGGTGATAAGTTGAGGTTGATGATGAAGCATGAGAGAATGAAGTGCTTTTGGTGCCATAGAATGAGTTTTGGGGTTAGCCACCATCGTGTGGCTGAGATTAGAACTTTGGCCCCAAGTTTCTCAACCAACGCACCAGATATGGTGCTGCTGCGCGTGCGCGCCTGGGCGCACGTCTGGCGCGCCCGAGCGCGAGATCTGCACCAGCTTCTGGCCTGGTGCGTGGTGCGTGCGGATGGTGCGGTCAGGAGGGGGATTGGCGCGCCAATTTGCAGGACTGGTGCGTACTGATGCGCCTTGGGCGCGCCTGGGCGAATGGGGGGCTCGCCTGGGCCGTTTTCCCACTGGCTGGTGCACATTTGAACAGTGCAGGCGCCTGGGCGAGAAGCAGGGTTTTCAATCTTCGATTCGCCGTAACTTTTTCGTCAACCGTCGGATCGGGTCCAAAGTTTTAGACAAGCTTCTTAACCCATTAAACTTCATATCCAATGGTGGAATTTAATTTCTTAGCATCCTATAATAAATTCCTAATTTTATCTTTTCGATCGATTTCTAACATCTAAAATGCCGATTTAACCCCCGATTTCGGTTAGTTAACTTTGCCCGCTGCTACAAATGCCTTCTATACATCCCTTAGCACTTATAATCACTACCCACCTATCTCCCAAAATTCATTAAGCTATTATTCCAATTATTTTTGGGTTTTAATAATAATTTCTCTTAAAAATAAAGCTTAGGATGTTACAGAAAACAAATAAGTTTCAGACCAAAAGGGAGCTTGAGCTTACCACAATTGAAGCTCAAAGTCAGCTCTTTGAATCTGAACATTTGGTTTGGCAGATTTCAACACCTAACTTCGCAGGAGCATAACTTTTCATCCAGGAATTCAAATCTAGCAAACTTGGTATCAAATCGAAGCTCGTTGAAAGAGCTTTCCAATGGTATATCACGCGTGAGGTAACACTCAAGGAGGAGAGATAATAGAAGGCAAGAAAGTGACGGGTCTGAACAGAGTTCTGGTTTTTGGCAAATTTGAATCTCTATCTTGCAGAGCTCATCACTCTCACCACATTCAAGCTTAGCTCGCAATTTAAGACTCTTTTCAAAGCTCTGGATGTGAGCTTCGAAACGGTGTATGATTTGTGTGTTAAGACTCAGAGACGAAAACGAATTGAGAATTGGAATTCAAGAACCCTAAAACTCGTTTTTGTGCTTGAGTTTATGTTTTTGGCTTAATAAATCAACTCTTCTCCCATATGGAAGAAGTTTGGAGTTTCATACAAGGATGACACGCATCCATGGACGTGGCCGGAAGTTGTTTGCGTGTCAACACCATGGTTTCAGGCTGATTTCGTGGCAAACTCCGGGCTTTTCCATGGCTGGACAGTTGTCGCGCACTGTCTTGAGCTATCAGACCCAGAATACTCGAGTATTCAGCCAAATACTCGAGTATTTTGGCCAGTTTTCACTAAAAACTGTGTTTAATTAATTTTAACTCCAAAAGACCTTCCATTATTGTTTTTAGGTCCTTCCCAAGGACTTAATAGCAAAATTTAATATTTTATGTAAAAACCTCATCATAAAATATTTTCACATAATATCTATAGATATACATATAATGGAAACCAAAAATCAAACATGGAATTATTATTTATTTATAAAACCATTATACTAACATATTTATTTGGAAGACGAAATTAGGGGTGTTACACTACTCCCCCACTTAAAAGGAATTTCGTCCCCGAAATTCATTCTTTTAAAATTCCACATTTTCATAACAAATTGTTTTGATGTTATTATTTTTCAAAACATAATTAGGGAGAACTCTCCCCCACTTAAAAGGAATTTTCTTATATACATATTTTCCTTTTAAACTCTCTGTCCCCAAAATGTCACATAAAATTTTTTCAAATGAAACTTTCTCGGATAAACTTTTGCGTTTCCGACACACACCAAAATCCTTCAAAAAGGTTTGTCTTATGCTTTCTTGAAATTATTTCACAATGAAATCCTTTTATTAAAACTTTTCTAAAACTCATGCCCCCAAGTACATATTGAAACATTTGCAACAATCCTTTCAAAGAAAACTTTCTCCGCTGCGCACTCAGATCACTCGAGCACGAGTAAGGAATTATCTATATGACTTTATTCCTTAAAAGTATAAATATCAGGGTGATCAGTCCTAACATTTAAACTATTAGCAATAAAATCATCCCTTTCAGATATAATCTTTCTCAAGAAAGACTATACGATTTATCTTTAAGTTAGATGAACTCAAAGATAAGGAACTTTATCGTCGCCATCAGACTTAGTCAGATTGTCAAGTTCTAGAGACATTTCCGTTGGGGAGACAAATGCTCGTCCTATCCCGGTGGTTGTTAATCTCTCTAGTCTTAACTGATCTTTCCCTTTCTGTAGCTCCCAAAGACATTTATCACATCCAACTGTGATAAGGGTTTTGATCACAGAAACTCAAGTTAAAGACCTGCCCAGATTTTCAGATCACAGAACGATTTAATTAACGCAATCGAAATCAATGATTACGTTAATTCAGATCAGAGGAAGGATAAACTCAGATTACCTATATCTGAATCTAACTCGTATCCTAGTAGGATGGAAAACTCTTCCACTCTAGATTTGCTGGTTGACCATTCCCTTCTTGAATTTCTGATTCAATTAATTCGGCGAATAAGACTTAATTTTCTTGCGACTGAAATCAAATATCTCTTTCAGATATCACCACTCAGCCCATGATGATGTGCCTCACCTTCCCACCTTAAAATTGACAAATGATTTCTTTCCATTGGCTTTTTAGTTACTTTCATGCAATTGAGATTTCTCTAACCCCTTATGCATGAAATTCTGGTCCCCATAGTTAGTTCACTTATTCCTCAATAGTTGATATCTGGTTTGGAATTCAGACATTATTCATTCCGGACTCCTCATGTTTGAACCTTCCATCAAAATTGCAATGAAATATACTTCCTCAATCTTTTGAACTTGGTAATGTTTTCCCCGAGATTCATATTACCCTACCTTATTTACAATAATTCAATCTCCTTTCTCTAATTTTTCAAAAATTTCATCCTTGAATAATTCTCAAGTGACATGCCATTCCTTTGCTTCCAATATCAGATTTACATAGTTCCACTATGTTTTAGCTTCACCACTTAGCATATTCGTATATAACCTTTACTCACCCATTTAGCTTAATTCCATAATTAACCTTCAATTTCCAAATCATCCGTACTCCAAATTCTTGTCCCTAAAACGTCCCCTATGGAACCTAGGTTTCTTCCCTTTCGAAATCAATCTCTTATTTGTCCTTAGCTCTTCAGTTCTTTGTTGCAATTCACGAATTCGAATTAGGAATTCTATTGTGATATGCAACCTTCCCTTCTTACTTCTCGTCGGTCTACTTGTATCCTCAAACTCGTATCCCTTAGACTTCTTAAAAACACTTTCGTAATCCCCGTAGAGCTCACATAAATTGCCTTTCGACCCATTGTAATTGCTTTCGTCTTCTGCTTCGTCACGACGACGACAGAGTTTCCAATCACGAGCTTTTAAAATTCTGTCCGTTGGCATTGTCCCTTGTTCAACTCCTTCTAATTGAACAATTACTTCGACTCCCCATGGTCATTAACACTTTAAAGCATAGTGACACGGGAAAAAGGCCTCAAGCCCTCAGAGCAACCATGATCGTTACAAAACTTAAGTCATGCATCGAGTGAATCACCTTGTGTGTATTCCATCGCTTTGATGCATACACATCTACCTTCCTTTCTTAAAACTACCTCTTTCCAAGTCCTGGCCTCGACACATGAAAATGCACTTCAATACTTTTGCATGAATCGAGTAGGAGTAACACAGGAGGGAATGTTAACCTTCCCTCCAATGACTGAAAATTCTTGTTGTTCTTATTATTCCATATAAAAAGGCCATTCCTTCTGGGTTACCTTGGTTAAAAATATTTGACTTTAGAAAGTCCACTTAAACACCCCCAATAGAATTCAATCAATCCCTTCCCAAAATCACATCCCAGCGTGATAAGGGATAATAGATCAAATTTAACTTAGTGTCGCGATCAAATATCTCGACACTATAATCTAAACAGACTTTAGAAACAAATTTGGGTAATTTCATAGAGTCTCTAATTTTAAAATAATTAGGTGAATCCGACTTCAACCTATTCACACATTTACAACAAACAAAAGAATGGGTAACTGCCGAATCGAACACAATCATGCAAAGTTGGTTTTGAAGTAAATGGTTACCTTGCGCGAGATCAGGTGATGGGTTAACTTCTACTCTATTCAGGGTAAACACTTTTCCTTTGAGTCTTTGGTTTGCTAGCAATTCCGGTGTGATTACTTTTCACAGACTCTCTGCAGTAACGTGCAATATGACCCTGCTTCCCACAGTTGAAGCAAGTACTTGTTGCCCAGCAGATTCTTCCATAATGATGATGTTTGCACTGCTCACAGTAAGGGGTATTGCTGCGAGTCTTAACCCCATTCCCGTCTTCAACTCTACCTTTGCCTCGTTTCTGGTTGAAATATGGATCCGTTTTCCGATGATTAAATCCTTTCTTTCTTTGTGGTCCATAACTCTGCTGGTTACTCTTTGCCTGATCAGCTGCTACTTCAGCCTTCTTGTCATCCTCATACATCCGACACATGTCAACCAACATAGGAAAACTTTGGATCTTATGATAACTGAAAACATATTTCAGTTCAGGTCTCAGGCCACCTTCAAATTTGATGCATTTGCTTCTCTCATTCGGATTGTTTTGATAGTATGAAGAGTACTTCATCAATTCCTCAAACTTAGCTGCGTACTCGCCCACACTCATATCTCCTTGTTTTAATTGTAGGAATTCAACTTCCTTCTTCCTTCTCAAGTCCTCTGGGAAATATTTATTGAGAAACGTTTCCATAAACATCTCCCAATTGACGTCCTTTCCCTCATAGTGTAAAAGCTGAACCGTGTGATTCCACCAATTCTCAGCCTCTCCTTCTAACATATAAACTGCATATGCCACCTTTTGAGCTTTCGTGCAGTCTAATGTTCTAAAAATCTTATCCATAGTATGAATCCACTTGTTAGCCTCCTCTGGCTTAAATCCTTCTTCAAACTTAGGAGGATTACAATTTCGAAAATCCGCTAAACCCTTAGCCTCAACATTACCGACATTACATTGATGTGGTGGATTAACCGGTTGTGGTGGTTGCTGATGTTGTTGCTGTTGCCATTTCTTCATTGATTCCAACACAGTCGTGATCCTTTCCAGCATCGCATTAGTATGATTTCGGTTTCTTGTCGTCATATTAGACCTGCACTATGGACTTGTGGTCATATATGGTGGACTTAAGAAACACTCATCACACAACTTATACTAAAGTTGTAGCTTCAAACGGTACATCCAACTCGTATCTATTACTTGATAAAAGTAGAATACTAATATAAATCTCATCTTGTGGATACTTTGCTTGATGCTGATAACTACCTTTCTAGAACTACTTTAGCTATTACAGGATCTGACTTTTGCTCTAACGAACCCGACACTTCACGAGAGAATATCCGGGAGATTCTTCGTAACCATGACCTCTTTAATTCCCCTCTTCCTTTACCCCACTATGAGAACAACACTCAAACGTCTTGGATTTCGGATTCTCGCCTCTCTATCACAATTAGTTATCACTTGATTCTTGGGTATCCAATCCAAGTCCAAGATCACACCTAATTGTGAAAAATGAGTAGACCAAGTTTACTCTAAAGAGATAGCTCAATAGAATAGCTCAAACATACGAGAGAAACAACTACAAGAAAACTTGTAGGAGTTCGATCATGAGGTAGCAGGGTGGATCAAACACAAGAAGACGCAATCGATTCTCGTCCTTACCAAGGGTTAATTAACATCAGAGTTACAACTCTGAAAAGCAAACCACTAGGGAAAATAACCTCCTAGTACTAACTCCGGGGTTGGTTAGTTTTCATACTAGAAGAAAATACCCTCCCTAGAGGATATTAGCTCACCTTTAGATCCTTTGGAATCACCCCTTGTTGATTCTTTGATGCCATAATGGTTCAGCACTATGAGCTTAAGGTTGGAATTGACCTAAAAGAAGTACATCACTATCATACTTCAACTTAGGCTACTTTAAACAATATAGACAGGTACTTGATCACATACCCAGGGTCAAGGGATAGAACCTTTTACTCCAATTAGAAGTATGTAAGAGCATACTTCACAAGAAACTCTACAATTCTTGAGGACCAGCGTATTGAACCACACACCCGAGGACCAAGAGTCAGGACAATTGCTCTGATACCATAAAATGTAACAACCCTCATTTCTTAAAAAGAATTTCACTTATTATTGAAACGTATTGGAAAAGTCTGAGTATGAAAATTTTCCTTGAATGTGGTACTCAAATTTAAACCATGTATTGGAACTAAATTCGGTAGAAGGAGTAATTATTTGCTGAACATGTTAGAATCCTTTTGAGATAACCTTTGTAGTACAAAATAGCTTTCGAAAATAACTTAGTTATTAGGTCATCCCAGGAAATCAACTTTAACAATACTTCCTTCGTGCCGAACGATAAAATTAGAGTAAGCGGAATATATTAAAATAGTTCATTGACTCATAAAACCAGGTATATAAATTCGGTGTGTACCACAATTATATTAAAGTATGAAAACTAGGTTTCCTCTCGGATACATCTCTCAAAATATATGTGAATTCAATGCTCCTAATTAGGTGGATTATGTTTTGATGATGACAAAATAATTAACAAATCATGCCTTGAAGATATTGCAACATCAACATCAACAAGAAGTCAAGAAAAGAAGACAAGTGCCCAATCATTCTCAATCAAATATTAATTGTAAATTTCTAATTTATGTTGAGAGTGGTTGAGAGTGGGTAGAAATAGTTAGTCTCTTCTAGGAATAAATTTTTATATGTTTATTAAGTTGAGATTGACCAAAAATTAATACTTGAGAGGAAAAATAAAATTGAAAAATAATTTTTCCCATATCTGATCAAAATACTCGAGTATTTTTATAAAGACTCGAGTATATACTCGAGTATTTATAGAAAAACTCGAGTATTTGTGCTAGGTCAGCAAATATGACCGTTAGTCTTGTTCGTGCACCAATTCACTCGTGACCGACCAAAAAGACTCGAGTATTTACCAAAAGACTCGAGTATTTTTGTCCAGTCAGCAAAAATGAACGTTGGAGAGACTCAAAAACCCAATTGAGGACATTTGAGTCTCATTCAACCCCAAGAGATAATTCTGAACCTTATTGTAAAATTTCTCTTTGAATTTGTGCAAGAACAAACAAGACAACAACACATCATTGATTACAAGCTTTCATAATTTCCTCTTCTCAAGTGTTAATTCCCAAAAAGCTCAACTTCTCACTCATATTGTCATTTTATTCCAAGTTGAGTTTTAGGCCTCAATTCTTACATTGAGCTGTGCTTATTTGTGCTAATCCATTGTGAGATTAGTAATACACATACAAAAAGCTTGATTATTCAAAGTCTTGGATTGTTCCCAAGCAAACCCTAAGTGGCTTAGGGTGTTGGAAGTCTTGAGAGGTTCTCAAGCACAAGACTAGGAGGTTCCTAGCCCGGTGGAGTTTCTTGAAGGGAGTTCAAGGAAGCTTTGTGAAGAGTTCTTCAATCACCGGAATCAAATTGGGGTAGAAATCAAGAGTTTGGTACACTCTTGAAAGGGTTAGGTTGAGTGAGGCCATTCTCAAGCAATCCTTTGTAATTTCTAACAATTTGATTATTAGTAGAAACTCCTAAGTGATTAGGAGGACTGGATGTAGCTCATTGTTGGAGTGAACCAGGATAAAATTGCTTGAGTGTTGGTTTATTGCTTTGAATCTACTTTCTAGCTCAATAGACTTAAGTCATTTCAATCAATTAGGATTTATACAATTAGGTAGCAAGTTCAAGGAATCTTTGTGTTTAAAAGTTATTTAGATTGCTTGCTATTCTGTTGGATAAGTTCCTGTTTATTATTGAATTGATTTGAGTTAAATTGCTGAATTTTCGTTTCTGGTTTTTCTGCTATCTGATAGGAAAAACTCGAGTATTTCAGAAAAGACTCGAGTTGTTCATCACTGAAAAACTCGAGTATTTCACAAAAGACTCGAGTCTTTTGTGTCTGATTCCAAAAATTCAGTCTTAGCTCCATTCTTCAATTATTAATCGAAATATTTGGTATTAGTGCTTCAAAATACTATTCACCCCCCCCCCTCTAGTATTTGCTTAGCCCGCTTGTTGGTTTCCAACAATATATACATTGTTTCCATTATAAAAAATAGAGACGTTCCAGAGTTGGTCACTGGTTCTTCATCCCTTCGTTCATCTGGTTGAGTCCTCAGAGTTGTATAAAAGAGTCTCTATCCCATGACGACTTAGTACTTCATGAACTTAAGGGTCATCCAATTCCTTTAATCTCTAGGTAGTCTAGGTACCTGGTCAAAACCTATTAAGGGCAGGGGGTAAGCTTATACATTCGCATTATCTAATAAGAATAAAGTCCTAGCATCCACAAGCAAGCACCCATCCTGATAGAAATGCATAAACATGAGCACCTGCCATTTCATTTATTTCTCTTTCCAAATAGGTGGAATGATGCATGCTTCCCATCTCTCAATTCCTGAGATTCTTCAACTAATCACTTAGATGAACGTCCTTCCATAACACCATTGTATTCCCATAATACAAATAATACGTTATCAAACGTATGACGTACTTGCTCGGAAGTGATAAAAACGTCACACTATCTGGTGAACGTCACGTTGCCCAAGGACGTAAACCTATCACTTCTCAACATACAACGGGTGTGATAAAAAACGTCACCACATCTGATGAACGTCACGTCGCCTAAGGACGTAAACCTTATCACTTGTGATACACAACAGAGGTGATAAACAACGTCACCATGTCTGATGAACGTCACGTCGCCAAAACGTAAACCTTACCACTTGTGTGCAACACACCGTTGAACCATCAAACCAACAGTATACCACATACTGCCCACATTGTCCACCTCAATGTGCCATCGAGAAAGCAGTAACATTTGGCACTCCCAGAGGCCCTCCTCATGTTCCAAGAACATGACACAACGATAACTCATCACCGTTCATTGTGCATGAATGCATGCAAGTATTCCCTTAAGATTATTCATTAATCTCATTATATACAATATGTAATGAATTCATCAATGAGATATATCAATTTTCATGCTTAGAATGATGATATTTATTTAAGGAAGTATCACATTATTCCCTTTAAGTGTCATTAGGTTTAAGTGGAAGTGGTTAGATTAAAAATGGTGTTTTCTCAACATTTTAGTAAAAAGACTCGAGTAGTAGCTTCAATACTCGAGTAGTTCTTCGATCTCCTGAAACTGTGTATCAGACTGCCCAGAATACTCGAGTATTTCACAAAATACTCGAGTAGTTTACAGATCAGAATACTTGAGTATTTCACAAAATAGTACTGTATTTTTCAGCCCAAAATACTCGAGTATTTCACAAAATACTAGAGTATTTTGCAGCCCAGAATACTAGAGTATTTTACAAAATACTAGAGTATTTCGTGATCTTCTGGGAAACTTGTATCAGAAAATACTCGAGAGTTTTACCAAATACTCGAGTATTTTTGACAGCAGATGCACTACAACTTGGTTTTAATATACCATTTTCAATTCTAATCAATTCTTACTTAAACCAATGATCAACAAAGCTTTACATACATAAATTAAACATGTCTCAACATAGAAATCATATCAAATTTCAGATAATCAAAACCATTCATCAATTATGCATGAAAATCACATATTATGAAACTTTAAGTACCAATTTCAATTCTATTCATTTTTGGCATAATTTCAGCATTGATTAAGCTCACATGCAACCAAATAAACTTGCCTTAGCATGTAGCATGCCTCAGATTGGCCTTCAAGCCATATTCCTATTTCAATCTATGCCCTTAGAGTCTCATGGTGACTCCTCCTACTTTCTAATGCAATTTACTCTTATTCTAGCAAATTGTAAGCTTCCCCCATACCTTAGGGTCGTTCTTGAACAAAAGCTCCACAGAGAACAGCATCCAAATGCTCTAACCACTTCCCACCCGAACTTGCATAACAGTTTCAGCAAAGGTTCAAAACCACATCAATCGACATTCGAATCATGCATAAAAATTGGGGAAATTGGTTAGACTATGTTCTCTATAACATGAACTTTGATAACCAATAAGTTTCAGACCAAAAGGGAGCTTGAGCTTACCACAATTGAAGCTCAAAGTCAGCTCTTTGAATCTGAACATTTGGTTTGGCAGATTTCAGCACCTAACTTCGCAGGAGCATAACTTTTCATCCAGGAATTCAAATCTAAGAAACTTGGTATTAAATCGAAGCTCGTTGAAAGAGATTTCCAATGGTATATTACGCGTGAGGTAACTCTCAAGGAGGAGAGAGAATCGAAGGCAAGAAGGTGATGGGTCTGAACAGAGTTCTGGTTTTGGGCAAATTTGAATCTCTATCTTGCAGAGCTCATCACTCTCACCACACTCAAGCTTAGCTCGCAATTTAAGACTCTTTTCAAAGCTCTGGATGTGAGCTTCGAAACGGTGTATGATTTGTGAGTTAAGACTCAGAGACGAAAACGAATTGAGAATTGGAATTCAAGAACCCTAAAACTCGTTTTTGTGCTTGAGTTTATGTTTTTGGCTTAATAAATCAACTCTTCTCCCGTATGGAAGAAGTTTGGAGTTTCATACAAGGATGACACGCATCCATGGACGTCGCCGGAAGTTGTTTGCGTGTCAACACCATGGTTTCAGGCTGATTTCGTGGCAAACTCCGGGCTCTTCAATGGTTGGACAGTTGTCGCGCGCTGTCTTGAGCTATCAGACCCAGAATACTCGAGTATTCAACCAAATACTCGAGTATTTTGGCCAGTTTTCACTAAAAACTTTGTTTAATTAATTTTAACTCCAAAAGACCTTCCATTATTGTTTTTAGGTCCTTCCCAAGGACTTAATTGCAAAATTTAATATTTTATGTAAAAACCTCATCATAAAATATTTTCACATAATATCTATAGATATACATATAATGCAAACCAAAAATCAAACATGGAATTATTATTTATCTATAAAACCATTATACTAACATATTTATTCGGAAGACGAAATTAGGGGTGTTACAGTAACCTCCTGATCTGTCAACACAAATCGGCGCATCAAATCTATCACGTCAGATCCCTCCAACACGAACAAAGGGTCGGTGACCTCCAATCTAATAGCATTTTTCCATTTCCAACCGACTGGGGTCAGCTCCCAAACTCCGTCATTCAGGGGGTGCATCAAGATCTTGGTGATATACTTCATTTGCATCTGCGTGGTATCAAATACCAGCAGTAGAAGAAACAGGGTAGAGGAGAGAGTGAGCGATCCCGAACGATCTCTCGCCGACGGGTGGAATTACAGTAGGTGTAGATATTACGACAAACACAAGCATGCAATACTAATATAATACACACAGCAAAATACATCACATAATTCACCTCATCACTATCAACATTATCACACAATAATGCTTGTCTTTTCAACAACTCTCTCTTCAAGTGTACATCTCTTTCTTTATTCATTCTCGATGTCACATCACAACTCTTTTGCCATTACAAACATCTCATCATCACATTACTTATTCATACTTTCACATTCTCAATTCTTTTTAGAACATCATTATTCTCACTTAATTCATTTCTTTCACTTCATATCTCAATCTCGTTGTTATATCAACATCTCTCCCTTGGCCTTAGCCATCATACTCACATCACTTGACCATACTCGATCTCATCATCCATGCTCATACATTTTCAAACTTCAACTTGTAAATATTTCAACATTCTTAATCTTTCATTATTATTAAGTTTTATCAAAAATCAACCATCGATGACAGGGGATAAGAATACTTCATCGTGGATTTAGTTAGCACACATACATCTCCTCCAATCCATCCAAACCTAGGCGGAAGCAAACGGGACGTACAGGAACCTTAACCCACGCAGGTCGAATAGCCGAGAAACCAACCGCATACCACACATATGTTAGAGCCACAACCGCACTGGCCGGCTATCATGATAATCATTAACTTCCCCAAATCCCTTCGACTGCCCGCCTCGTTCAGGTTCCCTCTCACCGTTTCGAATTTGATCAAGGGGGCGACAGTACTTTTCTAGTTCCGGTTGCAGAACACGCTACGATCCCTTGGGTCTTAAGTCCCGATCACATATAGACTAGTTCTGCCTAGAAGAGTACTCTAGGTTTCTTGACTTTTCACCATCATCACCCTCCCCTATCACAATCACTCACCTGAGTATCCACAGATAAACAGGGTATCTTCCTCTCCACTACTTCACACTCAACTCGCCGCATTATTCAATGTCTTTTAATGTCTTATTAATATTTTATTAATCCTAAATTCGGACGAGTCACCCTGTTCATCCCTTTGGTGATCCTCGACCTCTACTCGAACCTTTCGCCTTTCGCGCTTCTTCATCATCACATAGTTGTCATAACAGTTCAGCACATCGGGGAGCTCCTCAACCTGGAAAATACGTCACATCAATCGTACACCTCGCAGAGTTCCTCGAGCAGGTACACATTTCGCTAGTTCTTTCGCTGCTTGTCACGTACACGTCTCGGATTCCAATCATACGGGTCTTATCATTTCTTTCCTTGCACTTTTATTTTCACAATTTCCAAAACTTGTCAACACATCGCGTCATTATCCAAATCCTTTTTCTTTCATCACTTAATTAAATATCATCGCACTATTCTCATCAGCATCATTATTTCTTTTCATAATTTCCGTTGCCTCACTTAAATTTCCATCATGTATTAATCATTTATACTTCTCACATAGTTCCATACATCAACATCACCACATATAAATATTCATCATGCATAAATAATAAAACAAACCATATCAACATGGCATATTCACATTAATAATTATCATGCATCATAAGGTGTGTGGTCCTAGTCCCCTTCGTATACATGGCCTCACACACACAAACAATTTGCCACAATACTATTGACCCAGAGACCACTAAGTTCCGATCTTTGAGATGATACGGAACGTGTAACACCCAGCTTTTAATTATAAATATTATTAAATTAGGTTTAAAGATTAAAATGGGGAACTTAAAATTTCTTTTGATTAATCAAGTTTACACATGAAATTGGGTATTTCAATTACAATAAGAGTAGCGCAACATAAAATTTTTCCTTCTTTCCGTAACTTCTTCTGCGACACTCTCAGATCCTCAAGCTCCTCTTCATTCACCTAAAATGTTAACCACATAAGGGTGAGACCTTTTCGCAACACAGTGAATTATAAGATAATCAAGAGCACATAATAGCAACTTAAGCATCATAATCAAATCAAGTCGTGAATAACAAAATGCTTCACATTCTCAATTCCATTTATACATTCCTTTTTATCCATCTTTCATTAACCCTATTCATTTCCTTAATCCTTTCCATTATCATGTTCATTATTTATTCCCTTTAATTCCTTTATCAATTCCATTTTTATTTCCTTTATTCATTTTCCATTATGTGTAACCTCAACCAGAGATCTACACCTTACCATCGCGTGTAACCCCAAACAGAGATCTACACACGGTGTATGCAACCACAAACAGTGATCTACATACACTGTGTATGCAACCACAGACAGTGATCTGCATACACTCCATCTCGTTTATGTAACCTCAAACAGAGATCTACATAAACTTCCATTTTCCTTTTTACCTTTCCATTAATCATTTTCCATTAATGTGTGTAACCCCAAACAGAGATCTACACACACAGTGTAAGCAACCACAGACAGTGATCTGCAAACACTTCCATTTTTACCGTAGACCACTAGGATTTGGATACCCGCTAGGTAATTGGCACACCTGTCTAGGGACTTGGAACACCTGCCCAGGACTTTACACCCATCCTGACCATCACCTGTAGGACTATGTACTTTTACCAATCCATTAATTATTCCAATTATTGGTGTGGAAAACTGATCCTGTGGGTCACCCGGCGCCTACAGGGCGATTTGGCCTGATGGGTAATTGGCCTGGCAGGTAATTGGCCCTAACAGGTAATTGGAACACCTAGCCGGGTACCTAGTGTTCCGGGCCCCACTGATCAGTTTCCACTTAAGTTACCTTTACCATTATCAGTTAAACAACAGTCCATTCCAAATAATCAACAATCCGATCCATTCATTATATCCATCAACACAATTCCAATAATAATCACAATCTGCATAAATATAAACCATTCCAACAACATTCACATAACATTATAGTACAATTAATCATCAACCTTCGCATATTGTCTCACAATCAAATTCCAATCCATTTAGTTACCGTTCACAAACAAAGTTCACCACTAGAGTTCCCGTCACAAAATGATTATCGATCACCCTTAACATTTGCCCTTATAATCATTTTCCTTTATTATTCTAATTCCAACTCATAGCTTTAATCTGATCCAAATTACATATCATAATCACTACTTTCTTCAATTATTGTTATTCTCATTGCATTTCCCTTTACATGTTCTCATTATCCTTCATATTCCATTTAGCCATTTACATCACCTATCATCCAGTACTAAATCAAAGTAACACTTAGAACTTACAAATTCGCATTTTTCTACAATTCAGTCGACATACTCAGGTATGTCTCAGCGTGCATAAATATAAGTCAACTCCCTAGGGTTCTTCACTTCCTACATTAATAACATGCATAAAGGGGTTTTTAACCAATTATGACAATTAAGTTAAATTATTAAATTAATTCAAATTACATTCATTCTTCTTAAACCAACTTATAACTGGTGCTATTTTGCTACCCACAACCCAATTCAACTAATTAGCCCAAATCCTATTATATACCCCAACTATCCCTAACTCAAAGTGTGGAAAAGAGACTCCCCTTACCTTAGAGAGGGAGAGAGCCCACACAAAGCTCCTAGAACTCCAAATATACTCCGGATCTACCTTGACTCCAAGCCTCTCAACCGATCTCCACTCCATTCTTCAAGATTGAAGGAGAGAGAAACTCTTAGAGAGAGAAATCTTCATGAAGGGTGAGAAGGCCACCATAGGAGGAGGTGAAGGTAAATCATGAGGAAGATGAGGAACCTCATGGGTGAAGGTTTACAAGGGTGGATTTGGGTTGTTTATTGTGGTTGATGGTGGTTTTGGGTAGAGGAGAGAGAGAAAACAGAATGGATGAAGAGAAGGAGGAGGAATCTCATGGCTCATGAGGAAGAGAAAGAGAGGAAGCTTAGTGATGATCCATGAACTTGGAGAGGAAAAAGAAAACAACTTGGATCTTGGTGGAGGAAGGGTGGAATTCGTGGGAGGAGGGGAGAAGGGATGAGAGAGTGTTCATGAGGGAAGAATGGATGGAAGAAGGAGAGAGAACGTATAAATGAGGAAGAGAGAGAGAGAGGGTTTTTGTTTTTATTGTTTTGGTTGGAGGAGAATGTATGGTGGAGAATGAAAGAGGAAGGGAAAGATTCTTTTTATGTGGCCATGAAGCCTCCCACGCACACTCTCTTTCTCCTTTTTTTTTTTGCATCAGACCTGAAATAATCGATTACTTTCCAAAAGTAATCCATTATTTTGCCAAAATAATCGATTACTTCCTCCAATTAATCGATTATTTTTGCAGCATCATACAATCACCAGAGCACTGGTAATCGATTACTGTGCCTGAGTAATCCATTACTTTGCCCAAGTAATCCATTACTTTGCCCAAGTAATCCATTACTTTGCCCAAGTAATCGATTACTTTTCCAAAGTAATCCATTACTTTGCCCAAGTAATCCATTACTTTGCCCATGTAATCCATTACTTTTCCAAAGTAATCCATTACTTTGCCCAAGTAATCCATTACTTTTAATGCAACTTTTGTATGATTTCACCAGAGAGCATGTAATCGATTACACCCTTCAGGTAATCGATTATTCCTCTAAAAACTCCTATTTTTGACAAATTCTAACTCTAAAACACTACCCTTAACTCCTATCCGTGGTTTCCTACGATTTTCCTCATGTATTCTAACTTAGATCTTCCTAATTAAACTTGGAATTAAAAGTTGGGATGTTACAATTCTCCCCCACTTATTGGAATTTCGTCCCCGAAATTCCGCTCAAAATCCTTAATTGGAGAACCATCCCGGAAAAGGGTTTCTAAACTACACTACCTACTTCACTTAGTTCTACTCCCCCACTTGGAATTGGCATACCATTCAACATGGATGTGCCACAAGACTCTTGCACTGCATGAAGAGCACCAACTCCGCTTTGATTCGATCTGACTCGAGATGGAGGCTCTATCAAATTGGCTTTGGTTCACACTTCTCTCCATTACTATTTCAGGAGTCCATCTAGAAAGACTCCCAAAGGAGCTTGAAGTCTAAACTCAGGTTTAGCTTCACATAGACGTTGGGAATAACTTCTAAGATCAACCGGGTTTCTTTCGAAATTCTACTCCGAAGATTTGAAAAGGGTTCTATTCTGCTCTACACACTAATACCCGCTTAGGTTGACTTTAATCTAGCTCCAAAACCCGCCACTTATATCCTAGACCTGAACTCTAATCAAACACATCCATCATTCACACAAACATAAATCATATAATCAGCATTCAAGGGTCAAACATTCACGCAGCAATCCACAACATCTTACACCTTAAACCTAAACGTAACTCAACTTGGCTTCCTTCCTAACTATTCTTAGCCTAACTTAGGGCTAACACTTACTTCTACAATCACATGCACAAATATCATCTCCTATTTTGAAAATCACTTAAAGAGGGGTTCGGGGAAATAGGATTTGCATAGACTGAAACCAAAAATGCGTTTTATAAATTCAATTTCCCAAGGCTTTTGAAGATTTGGAAGACGGTGTCCCTGTACCTACAAGAACATTATAGCAAATCTTCAAGTTCAATCAGAGTTCATTAGGTTCACATTTTGACCCTACGACCACTTTGTAAAAGATTTGTAATGGTCGGGGTGAACCTTGGTCAAATCCATTTAAAAATTAGTGGACAAACTCCAATTGGCCTCAAAATTTGATGGGACGTCACTTAAATTTAGAGAACATAAATTCATTTTGTTTAAAATACTAGCTTACTCCAATTGGTTTGAAATGTTACACGATACAAAGGTTCAACCATAGGATGCTTAAGCCAAATTTTCCAAATCAAACAAAATCCTAAACCCAAAAACTTAGTTTTCCCTTTATATATAAAACCCTAATTACCCAAAAACACTTAACTACAAGCACATAAGTCTTTTAAAACTTTTGTCTTGAAAAGTCACTAGGTACGGGGATTTAAAATTTAGGAAGAAGGATCCCATACTACTGGAAACATTTAGAAACAAGGATATATTTATAGAACAAAATTCTTTTGCAAATTAGGTTCCTCTCTTAATGAGGAGCGATTAATTTCATTTGAAAATTCACTAAAACTTTTAATCATGCAACTTACCATGATTAGCTACCTTCATCTAATTTCATAAGATCCTAGATGAAGGAGTGACATATCACTCAAAATAGATAAACTCAAATAAAGGGGGAATGTGCCTTGGACTTGAAAAATTTAGTTTTAATTCGTCTTCAAAAGTTAAAACAGTTACATTCCCTTTTTGCTTCAAGTTTAAAATTTGAGTTTTCATTCCGAATTGATTTGAGTCGCATAAGAAGGGTTCCTATTTGATCGATGTGTGACTTGGTTACAAACAGTTAAGTTAATTCACTACTCGATCACTTAGAAATCCTTGCTTTTCATACTAGTTCTTGAAAATTTGTTGTGCGACCTCACGATCCATTTAGAATGATTGTGGTTCGGTGCAACTGTTGAAATTCATTTTAAACACTCACAAGCATCAAACACAGATTTCACTTTGCACATAGACATATCAAGCACACATATCAATCGAGCATGCACAAACAAAATTCAAATTCGTCAAGAACACAATTTTCAAAACAACACTTTTAGCCAATGTTTAGTGGAAGGTAATTTGGGATTTCATACATAAAGAGAGCAATCGAAAAGTTATTAATCCCAAATCGTTTAAAAACATTTTCAAAAGTTTAGGTTCACTTCCACATAACATAGACTTTTTCCTACATACCAATGCACTACCAATGAGGTAATCAAAAGTGAGGTAAGAACTTCTAGGTTGAACTTTAACCCCATCCTCGATTAGATAAACTTCTTTTCGTTACAAAATTTTTACTATAGTAACTCGGGGTTCAAGTCCAATCATTAGAAGTTTCAACTTGACTTTCGATCAATATTAATGTCATCAGAAACCAAATTAGTGATGGAATCAATCACGAATTCAATAAAATGTTGTTATTGTTTTTATGGAATCTAATCTAACCTGTGCCACTAAGTCACTCGAATAGATTAGAATCGGGGATAATAATTCATTTCGATTCTCATGATTCCACTTCTAATTTTTGGTCCGCTTACTTTAACACTACACCATTTCACATGTAAGCATATTTCGAGAACCCGTTTGGATTGAATTCAAGCCACTTCTCACATTGGGTAAAAAGTTTGTGTTTATTTGAAACTCAGATTAATATGGTTCAGTGGTTTAAATCCAATTGGTTAGTTCTCGATGCCTATTTTCATTTGATGCCACGATTACTTGAATCAAGTTTAGTTATAGAACCGCTTAATGATTTAGTATAAACCTTATTTTTCATTCTCTTGAATACTAATCAAATCAACATGACCTTAATCACTTAGTTGGATTAGTATTCGAGATTCGTAATTTATTTATTTCATGCGGTTCCATTTCTAATCCCGGTTCAATTACTTTGACACCAAATTACTCAACAAACAAACATTTAAGATCACGCACAAAGCACTTAGCAAAACAAACATACATAAAAGAATTACACATAAGTTTTATACATAGGAGATCCCTTACTAATTCACGTTGATGCACAAACTCCTAGAGTTCAACAACATCACCTCCCGATAAATGCAATATTGGATTGGCCAGTTCTGACACTACATTCCATCAGTGGTAATAGCCTTCGTTATCCAGTTAAAGTTTATGCACTCCGTTATTAATTAGTAAGATTTCCTTTGTAAGAAACTTTAACTTCTAACTAACTTAACATGGAATTTTGCATTCCCTTAAACAAGAATACATTGCACCTTTGAAGTTTTATGCTTACAAACGTGCCACACTTATAGAATGAATTCTTTGAATTCCCTAAGGGATCCGGCTTAGGTTCCCAAAGAATCACATTCTATTCTCCTTTACTATCAAACATTTGTACCAATCACCAAACATTAAAATTTTCACTTAAAACGGTCTCACCTCTAGGGAAGAAGCTTGAGATGAGAGTGTTCGCAACGAGATCGGGACCACTTTCCCTCAGGTCGGAAAGGAAGGAAACTGCTCTAATACCAGAAATGTAACACCCAGCTTTTAATTATAAATATTATTAAATTAGGTTTAAAGATTAAAATGGGGAACTTAAAATTTCTTTTGATTAATCAAGTTTACACATGAAATTGGGTATTTCAATTACAATAAGAGTAGCGCAACATAAAATTTTTCCTTCTTTCCGTAACTTCTTCTGCGACACTCTCAAATCCTCAAGCTCCTCTTCATTCACCTAAAATGTTAACCACATAAGGGTGAGACCTTTTCGCAACACAGTGAATTATAAGATAATAAAGAGCACATAATAGCAACTTAAGCATCATAATCAAATCAAGTCGTGAATAACAAAATGCTTCACATTCTCAATTCCATTTATACATTCCTTTTTATCCATCTTTCATTAACCCTATTCATTTCCTTAATCCTTTCCATTATCATGTTCATTATTTATTCCCTTTAATTCCTTTATCAATTCCATTTTTATTTCCTTTATTCATTTTCCATTATGTGTAACCTCAACCAGAGATCTACACCTTACCATCGCGTGTAACCCCAAACAGAGATCTACACACGGTGTATGCAACCACAAATAGTGATCTACATACACTCTGTATGCAACCACAGACAGTGATCTGCATACACTCCATCTCGTTTATGTAACCTCAAACAGAGATCTACATAAACTTCCCTTTTCCTTTTTACCTTTCCATTAATCATTTTCCATTAATGTGTGTAACCCCAAACAGAGATCTACACACACAGTGTAAGAAACCACAGACAGTGATCTGCAAACACTTCCATTTGTACCGTACACCACTAGGATTTGGATACCCGCTAGGTAATTGGCACACCTGTCTAGGGACTTGGAACACCTGCCCAAGACTTTACACCCATCCAGACTATCACCTGTAGGACTATGTACTTTTACCAATCCATTAATTATTCCAATTATTGGTGTGGAAAACTGATCCTGTGGGTCACCCGGCGCCTACAGGGCGATTTGGCCTGATGGGTAATTGGCCTGGCAGGTAATTGGCCCTAACAGGTAATTGGAACACCTAGCCGGGTACCTAGTGTTCCGGGCCCCACTGATCAATTTCCACTTAAGAAACCTTTACCATTATCAGTTAAACAACAGTCCATTCCATATAATCAACAATCCGATCCATTCATTATATCCATCAACAGAATTCCAATAATAATCACAATCTGCATAAATATAAACCATTCCAACAACATTCACATAACATTATAGTACAATTAATCATCAACCTTCGCATATTGTCTCACAATCAAATTCCAATCCATTTAGTTACCGTTCACAAACAAAGTTCACCACTAGAGTTCCCGTCACAAAATGATTATCGATCACCCTTAGCATTTGCCCTTATAATCATTTTCCTTTATTATTCTAAGTCCAACTCATAGCTTTAATCTAATCCAAATTACATATCATAATCACTACTTTCTTCAATTATTGTTATTCTCATTGCATTTCCCTTTACATGTTCTCATTATCCTTCCTATTCCATTTAGCCATTTACATCACCTATCATCCAGTACAAAATCAAAGTAACACATAGAACTTACAAATTCACATTTTTCCACAATTCAGTCGACATACTCAGGTATGTCTCAGCGTGCATAAATATAAGTCAACTCCCTAGGGTTCTTCACTTCCTACATTAATAACATGCAAAAAGGGGTTTTTAACCAATTATGACAATTAAGTTAAATTATTAAATTAAATCAAATTATATTAATTCTTCTTAAACCAACTTATAACTGGTGCTATTTTGCTACCCACAACCCAATTCAACTAATTAGCCCAAATCCTATTATATACCCCAACTATCCCTAACTCAAAGTGTGGAAAAGAGACTCCCCTTACCTTAGAGAGGGAGAGAGCCCACACAAAGCTCCTAGAACTCCAAATATACTCCGGATCTACCTTGACTCCAAGCCTCTCAACCGATCTCCACTCCATTCTTCAGGATTGAAGGAGAGAGAAACTCTTAGAGAGAGAAATCTTCATGAAGGGTGAGAAGGCCACCATAGGAGGAGGTGAAGGTAAATCATGAGGAAGATGAGGAACCTCATGGGTGAAGGTTTACAAGGGTGGATTTGGGTTGTTTATTGTGGTTGATGGTGGTTTTGTGTAGAGGAGAGAGACAAAACCGAATGGATGAAAAGAAGGAGAAGGAATCTCATGGCTCATGAGGAAGAGAAAGAAGAGGAAGCTTAGTGATGATCCATGAACTTGGAGAGGAAAAAGAAAACAACTTGGATCTTGGTGGAGGAAGGGTGGAATTCGTGGGAGGAGGGGAGAAGGGAAGAGAGAGTGTTGATGAGGGAAGAATGGATGGAAGAGGGAGAGAGAACGTATAAATGAGGAAGAGAGAGAGAGGGTTTTTGTTTTTATTGTTTTGGTTGGAGGAGAATGTATGGTGGAGAATGAAAGAGGAAGGGAAAGATTCTTTTTATGTGGCCATGAAGCCTCCCACGCACACTCTCTCTCTCTCTTTTTTGCATCAGACCTGAAATAATCGATTACTTTCCAAAAGTAATCCATTATTTTGCCAAAATAATCGATTACTTCCTCCAATTAATCGATTATATTTTGCAGCATCATACAATCACCAGAGCACTGGTAATCGATTACTGTGCCTGAGTAATCCATTACTTTGCCCAAGTAATCCATTACTTTGCCCAAGTAATCGATTACTTTTCCAAAGTAATCCATTACTTTGCCCAAGTAATCCATTACTTTTAATGCAACTTTTGTATGATTTCACCAGAGAGCATGTAATCGATTACACCCTTCAGGTAATCGATTATTCCTCTATAAACTCCTATTTTTGACAAATTCTAACTCTAAAACACTACCCTTAACTCCTATCCGTGGTTTCCTACGGTTTTCCTCATGTATTCTAACTTAGATCTTCCTAATTAAACTTGGAATTAAAAGTTGGGATGTTACAATTCTCCCCCACTTATTGGAATTTCGTCCCCGAAATTCCGCTCAAAATGCTTAATTGGAGAACCATCCCGGAAAAGGGTTTCTAAACTACACTACCTACTTCACTTGGTTCTACTCCCCCACTTGGAAGTGGCATACCATTCAACATGGATGTGCCACAAGACTCTTGCACTCCATGAAGAGCACCAACTCCGCTTTGATTCGATCTGACTCGAGATGGAGGCTCTATCAAATTGGCTAAGGTTCACACTTCTCTCGATTACTATTTCAGGAGTCCATCTAGAAAGACTCCCAAAGGAGCTTGAAGTCTAAACTCAGGTTTAGCTTCACATAGACGTTGGGAATAACTTCTAAGATCAACCGGGTTTCTTTCGAAATTCTACTCCGAAGATTTGGAAAGGGTTCTATTCTGCTCTACACACTAATACCCGCTTAGGTTGACTTTAATCTAGCTCCAAAACCCGCCACTTATATCCTAGACCTGAACTCTAATCAAACACATCCATCATTCACACAAACATAAATCATATAATCAGCATTCAAGGGTCAAACATTCACGCAGCAATCCACAACAACTTACACCTTAAACCTAAACATAACTCAACTTGGCTTCCTTCCTAACTATTCTTAGCCTAACTTAGGGCTAACACTTACTTCTACAATCACATGCACAAATATCATCTCCTATTTTGAAAATCGCTTAAAGAGGGGTTCGGGGAAATAGGATTTGCATAGACTGAAACCAAAAATGCGTTTTATAAATTCAATTTCCCAAGGTTTTTGAAGATTTGGAAGACGGTGTCCCTGTACCTACAAGAACATTATAGCAAATCTTCAAGTTCAATCAGAGTTCATTAGGTTCACATTTTGACCCTACGACCACTTTGTAAAAGATTTGTAATGGTCGGGGTGAACCTTGTTCAAATCCATTTAAAAATTAGTAGACAAACTCCAATTGGCCTCAAAATTTGATGGGACGTCACTTAAATTTAGCCCAAGGTTGTGTAAAATGGTCAAACCGATTAGAGAACATAAATTCATTTTGTTTAAAATACTAGCTTACTCCAATTTGTTTGAAATGTTACACGATACAAAGGTTCAACCTTAGGATGCTTAAGCCAAATTTTCCAAATCAAACAAAATCCTAAACCCAAAAACTTAGTTTTCCCTTTATATATAAAACCCTAATTACCCAAAAACACTTAACTACAAGCACATAAGTCTTTTAAAACTTTTGGCTTGAAAAGTCACTAGGTACGGGGATTTAAAATTTAGGAAGAAGGATCCCATACTAGTGGAAACATTTAGAAACAAGGATATATTTATAGAACAAAATTCTTTTGCAAATTAGGTTCCTCTCTTAATGAGGAGCGATTAATTTCATTTGAAAATTCACTAAAACTTTTAATCATGCAACTTACCATGATTAGCTACCTTCATCTAATTTCATAAGATCCTAGATGAAGGAGTGACATATCACTCAAAATAGATAAACTCAAATAAAGGGGGAATGTGCCTTGGACTTGAAAAATTTAGTTTTAATTCGTCTTCAAAAGTTAAAATAGTTACATTCCCTTTTTGCTTCAAGTTTAAAATTTGAGTTTTCATTCCGAATTGATTTGAGTCGCATAAGAAGGGTTCCTATTTGATCGATGTGTGACTTGGTTACAAACAGTTAAGTTAATTCACTACTCGATCACTTAGAAATCCTTGCTTTTCATACTAGTTCTTAAAAATTTGTTGTGCGACCTCACGATCCATTTAGAATGATTGTGGTTCGGTGCAACTGTTGAAATTCATTTTAAACACTCACAAGCATCAAACATAGATTTCACTTTGCACATAGACATATCAAGCACACATATCAATCGAGCATGCACAAACAAAATTCAAATTCGTCAAGAACACAATTTTCAAAACAACACTTTTAGCCAATGTTTAGTGGAAGGTAATTTGGGATTTCATACATAAAGAGAGCAATCGAAAAGTTATTAATCCCAAATCGTTTAAAAACATTTTCAAAAGTTTAGGTTCACTTCCACATAACATAGACTTTTTCCTACATACCAATGCACTACCAATGAGGTAATCAAAAGTGAGGTAAGAACTTCTAGGTTTAACTTTAACCCCATCCTCGATTAGATAAACTTCTTTTCGTTACAAAATTTTTACTATAGTAACTCCGGGTTCAAGTCCAATCATTAGAAGTTTCAACTTGACTTTCGATCAATATTAATGTCATCAGAAACCAAATTAGTGATGGAATCAATCACGAATTCAATAAAATGTTGTTATTGTTTTTATGGAATCTAATCTAACCTGTGCCACTAAGTCACTCGAATAGATTAGAATCGGGGATAATAATTCATTTCGATTCTCATGATTCCACTTCTAATTTTTGGTCCGCTTACTTTAACACTACACCATTTCACATGTAAGCATATTTCGAGAACCCCTTTGGATTGAATTCAAGCCACTTCTCACATTGGGTAAAAAGTTTGTGTTTATTTGAAACTCAGATTAATATGGTTCAGTGGTTTAAATCCAATTGGTTAGTTCTCGATGCCTATTTTCATTTGATGCCACGATTACTTGAATCAAGTTTAGTTATAGAACCGCTTAATGATTTAGTATAAACCTTATTTTTCATTCTCTTGAATACTAATCAAATCAACATGACCTTAATCACTTAGTTGGATTAGTATTCGAGATTCGTAATTTATTTATTTCATGCGGTTCCATTTCTAATCCCGGTTCAATTACTTTGACACCAAATTACTCAACAAACAAACATTTAAGATCACGCACAAAGAACTTAGCAAAACAAACATACATAAAAGAATTACACATAAGTTTTATACACAGGAGATCCCTTAATAATTCACGTTGATGCACAAACTCCTAGAGTTCAACAACATCACCTCCCGATAAATGCAATATCGGATTGGCCAGTTCTGACACTACATTCCATCAGTGGTAATACCCTTCGTTATCCAGTTAAAGTTTATGCACTCCGTTATTAATTAGTAAGATTTCCTTTGTAAGAAACTTTAACTTCTAACTAACTTAACTTGGAATTTTGCATTCCCTTAAACAAGAATCAATTGCACCTTTGAAGTTTTATGCTTACAAACGTGCCACACTTATAGAATGAATTCTTTGAATTCCCTAAGGGATCTGGCTTAGGTTCCCAAAGAATCACATTCTATTCTCCTTTACTATCAAACATTTGTACCAATCACCAAACATTAAAATTTTCACTTAAAAGGGTCTCACCTCTAGGGAAGAAGCTTGAGATGAGAGTGTTCGCAGCGAGATCGGGACCACTTTCCCTCAGATCGGAAAGGAAGGAAACTGCTCTGATACCAGAAATGTAACACCCAGCTTTTAATTATAAATATTATTAAATTAGGTTTAAAGATTAAAATGGGGAACTTAAAATTTCTTTTGATTAATCAAGTTTACACATGAAATTGGGTATTTCAATTACAATAAGAGTAGCGCAACATAAAATTTTTCCTTCTTTCCGTAACTTCTTCTGCGACACTCTCAGATCCTCAAGCTCCTCTTCATTCACCTAAAATGTTAACCACATAACGGTGAGACCTTTTCGCAACACAGTGAATTATAAGATAATCAAGAGCACATAATAGCAACTTAAGCATCATAATCAAATCAAGTCGTGAATAACAAAATGCTTCACATTCTCAATTCCATTTATACATTCCTTTTTATCCATCTTTCATTAACCCTATTCATTTCCTTAATCCTTTCCATTATCATGTTCATTATTTATTCCCTTTAATTCCTTTATCAATTCCATTTTTATTTCCTTTATTCATTTTCCATTATGTGTAACCTCAACCAGAGATCTACACCTTACCATCGCGTGTAACCCCAAACAGAGATCTACACACGGTGTATGCAACCACAAACAGTGATCTACATACACTGTGTATGCAACCACAGACAGTGATCTGCATACACTCCATCTCGTTTATGTAACCTCAAACAGAGATCTACATAAACTTCCCTTTTCCTTTTTACCTTTCCATTAATCATTTTCCATTAATGTGTGTAACCCCAAACAGAGATCTACACACACAGTGTAAGCAACCACAGACAGTGATCTGCAAACACTTCCATTTTTACCGTACACCACTAGGATTTGGATACCCGCTAGGTAATTGGCACACCTGTCTAGGGACTTGGAACACCTGCCCAGGACTTTACACCCATCCTGACCATCACCTGTAGGACTATGTACTTTTACCAATCCATTAATTATTCCAATTATTGGTGTGGAAAACTGATCCTGTGGGTCACCCGGCGCCTACAGGGCGATTTGGCCTGATGGGTAATTGGCCTGGCAGGTAATTGGCCCTAACAGGTAATTGGAACACCTAGCCGGGTACCTAGTGTTCCGGGCCCCACTGATCAGTTTCCACTTAAGTTACCTTTACCATTATCAGTTAAACAACAGTCCATTCCAAATAATCAACAATCCGATCCATTCATTATATCCATCAACACAATTCCAATAATAATCACAATCTGCATAAATATAAACCATTCCAACAACATTCACATAACATTATAGTACAATTAATCATCAACCTTCGCATATTGTCTCACAATCAAATTCCAATCTGTAAGTTCCATGATGAATGTTTTGATAATGATAAAGTGTTTTGAACAAGCTATCATGTGATGATCAAGTTCAAGTTCAATGAGCAACAACAAACATCAAGTGAAGAAGAGAGAACAAGCTCATGAAGACTTAAGTTTGAGTGTAATTGTTTTTGTTTTATCTTTTGCCTCTCAAGCTTCATAGGTTTTCATTTGGGTAGTTTTTTTAGAGGGTAGTGAATCTCATTCGTAAGTCATGATTTAATCATAATTTGAGTTTTCACTTAACCTAGAATCAATAGGTGGCTTAAAGGTTTTAAAGGAAAGGTTGGGTTTTGAGAAAACAAGTTTTAAACAAGTGCAGTATAGTTTTACTCGAGTATGAGTTGGTTTAATCGAGTAGTACTCGAGTATGCTGCAATTTACTCGAGTAAACACTGCTGAACTGATTTTTAAAATACGTTTTTCACTTCTCAAAACGAGTTTTCAAGTGCCATAACTTTTGGGTATTCTATAAAAACCTTTTCCTAACCTTTGTGATTATAACCCATCATTTTGATATTCATTTTACAAAGAATCAAGCCACTCTATTCTCTCTCAATTTCAAAGATCAAAGCTTTCATATTTTCATATTCTTTGATCAAGAACCTTTGAATCTCTTGTGTGATTTGTCATAGCTATTAATTGAGATTCATTAGGATTGTTATGTGTATTCAATGAGTTGTAATCTTTGCAATAAGGCAAACCACTACAACAAACAAGAAGCCTTGGTGTGTCGATTATCATCAAGCAAAGTTCAAGCAATTGAAGAAAGACTTGGTTGTGAATCAAGCAAGGAGAAGCCTTGATGTGTGGATTATCATCAAGCAATTGAAGACTTGTTGTGTCGATTATTAACAAGGGGTAGAGGTTAGATTAGAGAGAAGATCAATAGGATTAAAAGGCAAGGGTGTCGGTTATCTCTTGTAGGCTAGCAAGAAGGAAGTCTTGTGAGGCAATCACTTGTAATTTGAGAACTCTAATTCCTCATAGTGAAGAATCTCTCTTGGTTGAAGAGGGGACTGGATGTAGCTTTCAAGCGGATGAAAGTGAACCAGGATAAATCGCTGTGTCGTATCTCTAAACCCTTACTCTTTATATTCAAGTCATTTGATTGCGTTCTTGGTTGAAAACCTAGAAAGATTGATTTTCATAATTGATTGAATTAAATCTTTATTGTTCAAATTAACTTGGGGAAAATCATTTTCATAACTAGGTTAATCAATAAGAATATAGGTGTTAATCATCTCCGCTGAATCTCTGATCTTTCATGTGAATTGATTGATTTTCGTATGCGAGTGAAAACTTGATTTTTCTGATTTCTGTCACATATACTCGAGTAAACGAGTCTTTAATCGAGTACTACTCGAGTACTCTGAAATCTACTCGAGTAAACCTGAACAAAATTGCAAAAATATTTTGTTTTAATTGTTTTGATTTGTTTCGTTCGAAAATCTTTCAAGGTATCTTGTACACCTATTCAACCCCCCCCCCCTTCTAGGTGTTCCTAGGGTTTCTTTGTCTCTCTAACCACCAATTGCGGTTTCTTCACAATCCATTTAGTTACCGTTCACAAACAAAGTTCACCACTAGAGTTCCCGTCACAAAATGATTATCGATCACCCTTAACATTTGCCCTTATAATCATTTTCCTTTATTATTCTAAGTCCAACTCATAGCTTTAATCTGATCCAAATTACATATCATAATCACTACTTTCTTCAATTATTGTTATTCTCATTGCATTTCCCTTTACATGTTCTCATTATCCTTCCTATTCCATTTAGCCATTTACATCACCTATCATCCAGTACAAAATCAAAGTAACACATAGAACTTACAAATTCACATTTTTCCACAATTCAGTCGACATACTCAGGTATGTCTCAGCGTGCATAAATATAAGTCAACTCCCTAGGGTTCTTCACTTCCTACATTAATAACATGCATAAAGGGGTTTTTAACCAATTATGACAATTAAGTTAAATTATTAAATTAATTCAAATTACATTCATTCTTCTTAAACCAACTTATAACTGGTGCTATTTTGCTACCCACAACCCAATTCAACTAATTAGCCCAAATCCTATTATATACCCCAACTATCCCTAACTCAAAGTGTGGAAAAGAGACTCCCCTTACCTTAGAGAGGGAGAGAGCCCACACAAAGCTCCTAGAACTCTAAATATACTCCGGATCTACCTTGACTCCAAGTCTCTCAACCGATCTCCACTCCATTCTTCAAGATTGAAGGAGAGAGAAACTCTTAGAGAGAGAAATCTTCATGAAGGGTGAGAAGGCCACCATAGGAGGAGGTGAAGGTAAATCATGAGGAAGATGAGGAACCTCATGGGTGAAGGTTTACAAGGGTGGATTTGGGTTGTTTATTGTGGTTGATGGTGGTTTTGTGTAGAGGAGAGAGAGAAAACCGAATGGATGAAGAGAAGGAGAAGGAATCTCATGGCTCATGAGGAAGAGAAAGAGAGGAAGCTTAGTGATGATCCATGAACTTGGAGAGGAAAAAGAAAACAACTTGGATCTTGGTGGAGGAAGGGTGGAATTCGTGGGAGGAGGGGAGAAGGGAAGAGAGAGTGTTGATGAGGGAAGAATGGATGGAAGAGGGAGAGAGAACGTATAAATGAGGAAGAGAGAGAGAGGGTTTTTGTTTTTATTGTTTTGGTTGGAGGAGAATGTATGGTGGAGAATGAAAGAGGAAGGGAAAGATTCTTTTTATGTGGCCATGAAGCCTCCCACGCACACACTCTCTCTCTTTTTTTTTTGCATCAGACTTGAAATAATCGATTACTTTCCCAAAGTAATCCATTATTTTGCCAAAATAATCGATTACTTCCTCCAATTAATCGATTATTTTTGCAGCATCATACAATCACCAGAGCACTGGTAATCGATTACTGTGCCTAAGTAATCCATTACTGTTGGAAACCAACAAGCGGGCTAAGCAAATACTAGAGGGGGGGTGAATAGTATTTTGAAGCACTAATACCAAATATTTCGATTGATAATTGAAGAATGGAGCTAAGACTGAATTTTCTGGAATCAGACACAAAAGACTCGAGTCTTTTGTGAAATACTCGAGTTTTTCCTATCAGATAGCAGAAAAACCAGAAACGAAAATTCAGCAATTTAACTCAAATCAATTCAATAATAAACAGGAACTTATCCAACAGAATAGCAAGCAATCTAAATAACTTTTAAACACAAAGATTCCTTGAACTTGCTACCTAATTGTATAAATCCTAATTGATTGAAATGACTTAAGTCTATTGAGCTAGAAAGTAGATTAAAAGCAATAAACCAACACTCAAGCAATTTTATCCTGGTTCACTCCAACAATGAGCTACATCCAGTCCTCCTAATCACTTAGGAGTTTCTACTAATAATCAAATTGTTAGAAATTACAAAGGATTGCTTGAGAATGGCCTCACTCAACCTAACCCTTTCAAGAGTGTACCAAACTCTTGATTTCTACCCCAATTTGATTCCGGTGATTGAAGAACTCTTCACAAAGCTTCCTTGAACTCCCTTCAAGAAACTCCACCGGGCTAGGAACTTCCTAGTCTTGTGCTTGAGAACCTCTCAAGACTTCCAACACCCTAAGCCACTTAGGGTTTGCTTGGGAACAATCCAAGACTTTGAATAATCAAGCTTTTTGTATGTGTATTACTAATCTCACAATGGATTAGCACAGATAAGCACAGCTCAATGTAAGAATTGAGGCCTAAAAACTCAACTTGGAATAAAATGACAATATGAGTGAGAAGTTGAGCTTTTTGGGAATTAACACTTGAGAAGAGGAAATTAAGAAAGCTTGAATCAATGATGTGTTGTTGTCTTGTTTGTTCTTGCACAAATTCAAAGAGAAATTTTACAATAAGGTTCTGAATTCTCTCTTGGGGTTGGATGAGACTCAAATGCCCTCAATTGAGTTTTTGAGTCTCTCCAACGTTCATTTTTGCTGACTGGACAAAAATAATCGAGTCTTTTGGTAAATACTCGAGTCTTTTTGGTCGGTCACGAGTGAATTGGTGCACGAACAAGACTAACGGTCATAATTGCTGACCTGGCACAAATACTCGAGTTTTTCTATAAATACTCGAGTATATACTCGAGTCTTTATCAAAATACTCAAGTATTTTGATCAGATATGGGAAAATTATTTTTCAATTTTATTTTTCCTCTCAAGTATTAATTTTTGGTCAATCTCAACTTAATAAACATATAAAAATTTATTCCTAGAAGAGACTAACTATTTCTACCCACTCTCAACCACTCTCAACATAAATTAGAAATTTACAATTAATATTTGATTGAGAATGATTGGGCACTTGTCTTCTTTTCTTGACTTCTTGTTGATGTTGATGTTGCAATATCTTCAAGGCATGATTTGTTAATTATTTTGTCATCATCAAAACATAATCCACATAATTAGGAGCATTGAATTCACAATTACTTTGCCCAAGTAATCCATTACTTTGCCCAAGTAATCGATTACTTTTCCAAAGTAATCCATTACTTTGCCCAAGTAATCCATTACTTTTAATGCAATTTTTGTATGATTTCACCAGAGAGCATGTAATCGATTACACCCTTCAGGTAATCGATTATTCCTCTAAAAACTCCTATTTTTGACAAATTCTAACTCTAAAACACTACCCTTAACTCCTATCCGTGGTTTCCTACGGTTTTCCTCATGTATTCTAACTTAGATCTTCCTAATTAAACTTGGAATTAAAAGTTGGGATGTTACAGAACGTCTTAATATTTACCTAAATACCACAGTGTCTGGGGAAAGCCCCTCTCTCACCTTAATTCCAGCGATACTAGTCCTGACAACTGTTGCGGGTCCTCCCATCCGTCAACTGCTCCAACTCCCGACTGGTGAGTTTCTTACTTAAAACAAGACACATAATTAATACAATTCCATCTAATCAATCATCATGCTCAATACCAATTTACTTTTCAAAACTCGTTTTAATTCCTTTTCGGGTGATTAGTACACGAAGACTTTAACTTTCTCAAATCAAATCCGACTTTGAATATACTTTAAATACCTTAAAATCAGTTTAATACAGTCCATAAAACATTTTAAAACGGTTTCCTTTGCTGCCAGTCCGTTCCGGACAGCCACAAATTAAAACCCAAAAACATTGAAAAACGTCACTTATTCAATCCGACTTTTCTCTAAAACAAATACCTTTGAAAACACAAACTCCGAACCACTTGAGAACATTTTTAGAAACAGTACACAAATCAAAACAATGCTGGACAGTAGAGGAAATATCCTCAAAAATCGTTTTTCGCAAAACCCGGAAACACCGAAAAATCGCTCTTTAATTCTTTCTAACACTTTCCATTAAAACAAACACTTGAAACAATTTAACTTTCAACGTAAAATCTTGAAATCAAATGGGAAGCAACCAAACAATAATCTTTTTATCAAATCAATACCATTATTTCGTTTCAAAGAATAGTTGAAATCAAATACAATACTTTAACTTAGCTACATAATTCATTGATATCAAACTTAAACTCTTCTTCAAAAAAAATAATAATTATTCCAACACATCATAATTACTTCACAAGTCCAGCCGAGATATAAAAGAAGCACAAAAATCCATGCATATCCAAAAGGCATCCATTAGGGCATTCGTACGATTACGGGAAAAACAAGAAAGGAACAATTAAAAACAATGTCAAATCAATTTATTTAAATCCCAAAATTTGCAGAACACACATACATATTTCAAAGTTCAACAAATAAAATTTGCAAGTCATTTACACAATCTTACCTTAGGTTTCAAATCAGGTTTCGCATAAAAATTCAAACAGGACTATTGTTGTCCGAGGGTAAAATGCAATATTTAAACTAGTAAATAAACTCCAAACTGCATAAAAATAGGTACAAATCTTTATCATACAGTGAAGAACACCTCATAAAACCTCCAGAATTTTTGAAGTCGTTTAAGTTATACATTTTCAATTAAAATCGTCTCTAAGTCTGAAAAATCTGAACCATAGGGTTCACTGTTTTGCTTTTATAAAAATTATCAAATCAACTCCAAATCCTTTCAAAATTCACAGAAAGCCTAAATACATGTTAAAGAAGCTATCACGAAAATTTCAAGTTATTTGAAATAATATAAGTTCAAAAACTCTTTTCACATTTTCTCCGAAAACCTCATTTTTTCCGAAATCGCTTTCATCGAAATAATTTCAATACACTTAGCAAACCAATTCAAAAAATCTCATAAAGATTCAGAGGCATCACATTTTGTATTATGAAAGCATTGGTTTAGTTTCATAAGCATTGGTCTTTAGGAAAACATTTTTCATTCCACCCTTTGATCAAGAAAACACAAGTTTTCCCTAAACATTCCTCAACAAACAAAATTAATTTAAAATACAAAAAACTTCCACACCAAACCAAATTTTCCAAAACACATTCAAATCGTATCAAAAACAACATATCAAATATTCAAAGCAATCGGATTAATCTAACTATCATTTAGCTCTTATGCCTATAAACTAAGGTAATGAATTAAAAATTTCAGCTTAGGTTCATCACATTCAAGTCATCAAAAGAAAACTCATTTAGACAAAGCAATTACATACCGTGTGTAACAGCCCGATTTCCATAAACCAAAAATAATTAACTTTTACTTATTAAAGTTGCAAAAATGAGGCCAGATTTTTTTTTTTGTTGAAAACCTTGTGAATGAGTTTTGAAAATATTGTTGAGAAGTCCTTGGTGTTCTCAACACCCTCTTTTGAAAATCGAGTTGTCACTAAAATAGTCCCTTTCATAAAACTTTTCTCTTCATAAAAATAATTTAGTTTCAAGGACATTAATATTCAAAATGGATTTCAAAGGTTTACATCGACCTCACTTCCCAAGTAAAGTACTCTACAAGCAGGATTTAAATTTAGCTGTATTACATAAATGGCACATTGCTTGGTAATCCATGACACAAAACACAATCCAAAACTTAACCTAAACACTCTACATTCGCTTCCTTTTGGTGAAGACATCCGGATGGAACTCTCCCTTTATCCTTGGACTCTTTCTTCACTCTCTGTAAAATGCAATCGTCTCTATCGCCGCTCTGCGGTTGTCATTCAGCTCCATCTAAGGGGATGAACTCCAAACGGTACTCCGTCTGCCCGTTGAGACATCAGCAGCACCGATATGCCAACGAACAGGAGAGAGTAAGCGTTCCGAACGATGGTTCGTCGACGGTGTGGAATTACGATAGGCAAAATAATAGGACTAAACAAACATACAACAATCATACAAGCACACCACAACAAGTATGTTATCAACTTTATTATCAGTCTTATCATCATTATTCTTATCTTTCATTATCTTCTCGAACTCAATTTCTTTCCTTATATACATTCTTTCTTTCTCGATCCTTTTCCTTCTCACGCTCATAATTTCCTCTCACACATTATCATCAGATACTCATTTCGTTTCGACTATCACACATGTCTACATCTCCTTGGTCATCCACCCAACCTAGTCGGAAGCAAACAGGAGTACAGGACCTTTACCACGCGGGCACGACAGCTGTCACAACACATAAATGGTCCCAGACCAGGAGGATCTCGTCCTCAAATCATTTCAATAATAACAAGGCTCACTATCCACACAGTGACAAACACAATGCCCTGTTCCAGTCCCTCTCACTGTTCTCGATTTGCAATCTAGGGGACGACAGCATGTTTCTAGTGGTTCCGCAGAACTTACCACGGTATTAGACCCAGTCCCCACCACGTTAGTGTGCCACATGTGGAGTTCGTTCTGCCCAGAAACATACTCTAGACTTCTTGACGTTTCACCGTCATCGTCCTCCCCTAATGCAATCTCGTCCTAAGTATCCGCAGATACTTATCGTTTCTTCCTCTCCACTACTTCGCACTCTCATACCTCACCGCGCATGTCTTTTAAGTCTTTTATCTTTTAATTATCCTAAGGTCGGCCCATCCTTCGTGCAACCCTTCAATGAGTCCCGACCACTAACTTGGCACAATCTTTCTCATCAATTCTCACATAGCACAGAGCTGGGATCACATCACAATCTCAAATCTCAAACCTTATAACACCCTATATAATAATTACCCTTAATTACCCCAAAATTAGGATTTAATTTTTTGTTTTAAAAAGAATATGATATTTGCCAAAAATAATCTTTCCTACCATTAATAACGAAAACATCAGAGTTAATAAAGCGGAAGACTTAAATGCATCAAATACAAAAAGTATAAGTTTAGGTACATTCAGATCAGTCATTCAAAATACAATCAGTGTTTTAGCTCGGCCCGACGGGCCGAGACCCAATACAAAACAATGTTCTAGCTCGGCCAAACTGGCCGAGACCCATCCACCTATCTGACTCTAAATAACTTACTCTCCCTGTGAGGGAGAGTGATCCTGCTCGGCCGGGGACTGCGTCTGCTCGGGCTCAGTACCTAAAAAATGGTAAGGAGGTGAGCATTACACAGAAATTAAGTAAGCAGTTCCTAAAATGACATACCGAACTACCAAGCCACACACAAGTAGTCAATTAGCAAATAAATCACAAGAAATCAAACCCTACATCATGCATACTATCTCATTTAGCTCGGTTACATACACACAATCTCATCTAGCTCAGTTCACATCATACACTCTAATTTAGCTCGGCTTACATGATTATCCAACCTCTCTACTACCTATTAATTATACCTCGGTTCACCCTTTCTTACCTCGGATTATCATCTCTATCTCGGATTCATTTCTCATTATTTCACTTTCACATAGCTTACAGTCTTTTACTCTTCTCGGATGCATACACCCAGTGCATGTCTTACACCATTTACCGTCGGATATCGGAGTGTCATCCATAACTGCGAGTACCCAGTACCCGTCTTACAGCTGCGCATACCCGGTATGCGTCTGACACGATCAATGCACGCACCCAGTACGCGTCTTCTATGACCAGGAGCACTACCGTCGATCATTCTATGGAGTAAGGAATGTCCATAACTGCGAGTACCACAATACTCGTCTTACAGCTGCGAGCACCACAATGCTCGGCTTACGCAATCAATGCACGCACCCAGTACGCGTCTGCTAGGACCAGGAGCACATCCCACCGATTTCGTTCTCAGAACCTTGTGTGAATCATAACTGCGAGTACCCAGTACCCGTCTTACAACTGCACATACCCAGTATGCGTCTGACGCGATCAATGCACGCACCCGGTACGCGTCTGCTATGACCCGATCACACAACCATTTCTCTTTAATTTCTCTTATCCGGTTAACCATCTTTTAGCTCGGCCTATCTCGGATCCACTCTTTAATTTATTCCTCGTTACATTAATCTCATTATTTGCTTAGCTCGGCCTCTCTCTCTGCTAAATTCGGTAACCATTCCCTCTTTCCATTAACCTTACTCATTTTCTGTCTTGCTACTTTATCTCTCCTACTTTGCCTCTCTACCATTTTCTCGCACCCATTACCGAAGTCACTCAGCTCGGCCACAGACATGAATCATAAATATCAAAGCTCAGTAGACATTTATACCACAGCAACAACAGTAAGAATAAAACATTCAACCAATCCATCATGTAAATACCAACATATAGCATACAACAATACTCATCCCTACTTCAAATTCATGTTGCTAATTCATTTATTAGTTCCCTTTTTACCCTTTTTACCATTTTCTTTCTACATTAACCTAGATCCCTTCCCTAATCTAACACCCACTCTTAGTACCCTTTATGAACACCCTAGAAACCCAAACTCAAGTAGAGGTAACACTCACTCCTTACCTCAAACCGTGTGAGATAAGAGTTGAGAGCTTGAGGATGACTTCCTTGACCTAGACCTTGGCCTTGTGAGCTTCACACCACTCGAATCCCTTCTTCTTAGCTGCACGCCGGCTGCCACACGGTCCAGGGACGCCGGCACAGAACGGGGACGGAGAGAAGGTGCGTCTCCGGTTTGTGAGACTTGGAGGAGGAGAGGGAGATGTGTGAATGAGGAGAGGGAAAGAAGGTGTGTTGAGGGTTTGTTGTTGCTGGAACTTGAAAGAGAAAAAGAGAGAGAGATTCGTAGGAGGGAGAGAATGAGAAATGCAAAGTGTGATATGGGGTGTTTGGGTTTTCTTTTATTCATTTAGGGAAAATATTTGTGTGGCTAGGATTCATTGGCGTCTTGAGGAAGCTTGAATATGTGGACATGATTCATTGGCTTCTTGAGGAAGCCATGAACAGTACATTGAAAAGGACATAAGGCAGTGATAGTGACATAAAGTGAATGATAGTACAAAAGTGAATGACAAGGACAAAGTACGGATGGTACGAATCCCAAAGGGCTTCAGCTCAACATGAGCTGGCACGGAGGAGCTAGGATGTATCGGCTAGGGTAAGTCGGCTCGGCACTTAGGAACAACAATAGTCCGAGCTTCCTTCTCAGATAGGAGTGTGAGGTGCGCTGAGGTCGGCTAATCGGTCTGGGAAACAGGTTCCGCGTTTGGTTCCCATCCAGCTCGGTTCATATGCGCACAATCCTATCTAGCTCGGCCGGGATCGGGCCGAGGCCTTAATTTCACATCCTAGGTCGGCCTATGTTCATACCACCCTTCTAACCTTGTACAATTTCTAAGGCTTAATCCTATCCTTAAATAGATATTTATATACTAAAGTTATTTTATTTAATATTAATTTTCGGGATGTTACATTCCTCTCCCACTTACAGGAATTTCGTCCTCGAAATTCAGTCAGCATTGAACAGTTGCGGATATGACTGCTTCATCTTCTCCTCGAGTTCCCAAGTAGCTTCCTCCACACCATTATGATTCCATACTACCTTGACCAAGGGGATTTCCTTTCCTCTGAGTCGTCTGACTTGTCTATCTCCAACTCGGACTGGTAGGACTTCGAAGGTCAGATTGTCTCTTAGCGGCAGTTCGTCCACTGCTATCACATGCGAGGGATCGTGAATGTATCTCCTAAGTTGCGAGACATGGAACACATCGTGGATCTTAGACAAGTGCGGAGGTAGAGTGATTCTGTACGCTACAGGTTCGACCTTCTCCGATATCTGGTACGGTCCGACAAACCTAGGGGTCAACTTCTTTGATTTGATAGCTCGGCCCATACCCGTTATAGGGGACACCCGAAGAAATACATGATCTCCCTCGAGGAAGTTCAAGGGTTTCCTTCTCTTGTCGGCATAGCTCTTCTGTCGGTCCTGAGCGGCTTTCATCTTCCCTTGTATCATTCGGATCTTCTCAGTTGTCTCATGAATAATGTCGGGACCAATCAACAAGTTTTCACCTATCTGGAACCAGCATAGCGGCGTTCGACATTTCCGACCATACAATGCTTCGAAAGGAGCCATTCCGATACTTGAATGGAAGCTGTTGTTGTAGGTGAATTCGACCAACAGCAACAGTGTTTCCCAGCTTTCTGACTGTTCAAGCACGCATGTTCTCAGCAAGTCCTCAAGAGTCTGAATGGTGCGCTCGGATTGTCCATCAGTTTGGGGATGATAAGCAGTGCTAAACCTTAACTTTGTACCCATGGCTTCTTGCAGACTCTGCCAGAATCGAGATAAGAAACGAGGATCACGGTCCGACACTATGCTGATCGGCACACCGTGAAGTTGGACAATGTCCTTGATGTATAGTTGCGTCAGCTTCTCTAGGCTGTACTTCATGCTGATCGACAGGAAATGAGCACACTTTGTAAGTCGGTCTACCACCACCCAAATGGCTTCCTGCCCTGATCTCGTCTTTGGTAGACCTGATACAAAATCCATCGAAATGCTGTCCCACTTCCATTGAGGGATCTCCAATGACTTGAGTAATCCTCCTGGTTTCTGATGCTCGATCTTGGCTTTCTGACATGTCAAGCATCGAGACACATAATTGGCCACATCGGTCTTCAACTTCGGCCACCAAAACAACCTCTTCAGATCCTGGTACATCTTTGTGGCACCAGGATGAAGACTCATCTTCGTCTTGTGGGCTTCTTCCATCAACTCTCTTCGGACTTCAAAGTCCATGGGAATGCAAACTCTGCCTCGAAATCGTACAAGACCATCAGGTCCTTTAGTGAAGTCGGGTTCATCCTTGTCTCCGGCTCTTTCTAATAGCTTTTGGAGTTCTAGGTCGGCAGCCTGTCTTTCCTTAATGAAACCCACAAACTCATTTGTTACTTGCAACATCTCCAGCACCACACTATTTTCCTTCTTCTGTATGCCGAGGTTAAGGTCACTGAACTCCTGCATCAACTGCATCTCTCGGACCATCATGTTGCTCAGATGAAGACTTTTCCTGCTCAGTGCGTCGGCCACCACGTTAGCTTTTTCCAGGATGGTAGTGCAGGTTGAAATCGTAGACTTTCAAAAATTCCACCCATCTGCGTTGCCTCATATTCAGTTCCTTCTGGTCGAACAGGTAGCCGAGACTCTTGTGGTCACTGAACACTTCAAACTTCGTGCCATACAGGTAATGTCTCCAAATCTTAAGGGCGAACACTACTGCTGCCAATTCGAGATCATGCGTAGGGTAGTTCTGCTCGTGTTGCCGAAGTTGCCGAGAAGCATAAGCCACCACTTTTCCCTGCTGCATCAACACACAGCCGAGGCCCTGCTTCGAGGCGTCACAAAATACGTCAAAGGTTTTGGTTGGATCGGGCAAGATCAATACGGGCGAGCTCGTCAACCTTTTCTTTAGCTCTTGGAAGCTTTGTTCGCACACTTCAGACCACTGGTAAGGTGCATCCTTTCTGGTTAACGAGGTCAACGGTAGAGCCAGTTTAGAAAATCCTTCAATGAATCTCCTGTAGTACCCTGCAAGACCGAGGAAACTCCTGATCTCGGTCACCGAGTTAGGTCTCTCCCACTTAAGTACCGCTTCCACCTTGGAGGGATCAACCGCATCTCCGTGATCGGATATCACATGCCCAAGGAAGTGAACCTCGTTGAGCCAAAAGCTGCACTTAGAGAGCTTAGCGTAAAGATTCTTATCCTTCAAAACCTGCAACACCGTTCTCAAATGCTGCTCGTGCTCGCTCGGACACCGAGAGTAGATGAGGATGTCATCTATGAAGACTATCACGAACGAGTCTAGATAAGGTCGGAAGATTCTATTCATATAGTCCATAAAGATGGCAGGAGCGTTGGTAAGTCCGAAGGGCATAACCACATACTCAAAATGCCCATACCTTGTTCGGAAGGCTGTCTTTGGAATGTCTTCTTCTCGGACTCAGATCTGGTGGTATCCCGATCGGAGGTCTATCTTTGAGAACACCGACGCTCCCTTGAGTTGGTCCAATAAGTCGTCAATCCGATGGAGGGGATATTTATTCTTCACCGTTACCGCGTTGAGCTTCCGATAATCAGTGCACATTCTGAGGCTACCATCTTTCTTTTTAACAAATAAAATCGGGGCTCCCCAAGGTGAGACGCTTGGTCGGATTAGTTTCTTGGCCAAAAGCTCTTCCAGCTGCTTCTTAAGCTCTTCTAGCTCGGGAGGCGCCATTCTGTACGGAGCAATTGAGATCGGGCCAGTTCCCGGAAGGAGGTCTATACTGACCTCTACTTCTCTGTTCGGCGGTAAGCCAGGCATTTCGTCCGAGAAAACCTCAGGGAATTCTCCGACCACAGGAACTTGGTCTAAGGTCGGTTCCTCTGTTGTCTCTAACTTCGCAACAGACGGGCAACTAAAGATTACGGTCTTTTCTCGGCAATCGAGTAAGACACGGTATTGAGACATCCAGTCCATGCCAAGGATAATATCTAGCTTGGTTAAGGGTAGAAAAATCAAATTGACTTTAAATTCTTTGCCTAATACTTGGATAGGACACTCTAGACACATTTTAGATGTGATTACAGAAGAATTGGTTGGGGTAGAAATGGATAGTTTGTAAGGCATTTCCACTGGGGATAGTTTCAGTCTATTCATACAGTCAAGGGAAATGAAAGAATGTGTGGCTCCACAGTCAAATAGCACGGCACAAGGAATACTGTTTACTTGACAAGTACCTCGGATCAGTTCGTCAGCATCAGTCACTTCTTCTCCATCCATAGTATAAACTTTGCCTCTCTGCATAGGTCGGTTAATACCAGTCTGATGAGCCTTGGTCACATTGACCTCTTCCTTCACAATATTCTCGGTACACCGAGCTGCAAAATGGCCAGGCTTGCCACATCGGAAATAGGATCCTCTGGTTTTGCTCGGATCCAGATTCCAGCATTCCCCCTGGTGCTGCCTTCCACAATGTTGGCATATCGGATACGGGCCAGGAACAGCCACCATTTGACCACTACTCCTCGGAGCTGTTGACATTCTGGAGTTCGGATTCACATATGGGGCAGATCTCTGGACAGCTCCTTTTCCTTTGATCGGACCCACTCCTTTCTGTGCCGACTTGCTCCTCTTTCCATCAGCTTTCCTCTTAAGCCCTTTCTCATAGGTGCTAGCCATGTTCACCAGTTGCGAGAGATTGGCCACATTCTGGTATTCGAATGCGAGCCGAATATCGTCACGGAGACAAGCCTCAAACTTAATGCACTTGGTACGCTCATCAGCATCTCGGTAGCTTCCTGAATAACGGATCAAATCTTCGAACTGAGCGGCATACTCCCCAACGCTTAAGTTCCTCTGTTCCAACTTGAGAAAAGCGAGCTCCTTCTCTCTCCTAACATCCTCAGGAAAGTACTTTTCGAGGAATCGAGCTCGGAACAAATCCCAAGTGATGACCTCATTAGCCGCTTCCAGTCCTCGGCTCTGTTGATCCCACCAGTGCTCGGCTTCACTAGCCAGCACAAACTCAGCCAACCTCACCCTGTACTCATAGGGAGGTTGCAGAGATCGGAAAATCTTCTCAATATCCTGGAGCCATCTCTGAGCTCCATCTGGATTATATCCTCCTTCGAACCTAGGTGGTTCGTTCTTCCGAAATTGGCTCATCCAGTCTATCTCGATCGGAGCCGGAGGTTGGGGCTGAAGGGCTGCAGCTGCAGCTGCTGCGGCTGCGGCAATGTTTTGAGCGAGGTTCTCAGCCTGATTCTGCTGAGCCTGCGCTTGGTTCTGCTGTAGTTGAACCAGAGTTTCCAACAAAGCAGTAATTCGGTCGTTATTAGCTCGTCTCCCAGCCATGCTGTTCGGTCATGGAGAGAAAGCCAATTAACTTCCGATTAATCAAGTAATTATATATATAAACATACATGCCTATGAGCTCTATTGTCTAACTTAGACTTCTAGACTTTACTTATTTGTCACTCTCTTGGTGAGTAACCACTGGAGTCCTTTGTAACTCCAATAGGCCGAGGAGAAACTGCTCTGATACCAAAAATGTAACACCCTATATAATAATTACCCTTAATTACCCCAAAATTAGAATTTAAATTTTTTTTTTTAAAAAAAGAATATGATATTTGCCAAAAATAATCTTTCCTACCATTAATAACGAAAACATCAGAGTTAATAAAACGGAAGACTTAAATGCATCAAATACAAAAAGTATAAGTTTAGGTACATTCAGATCGGTCATTCAAAATACAATCAGTGTTTTAGCTCGGCCCGACGGGCCGAGACCCAATACAAAACAATGTTCTAGCTCGGCCAAACTGGCCGAGACCCATCCACCTATCTGACTCTAAATAACTTACTCTCCCTGTGAGGGAGAGTGATCCTGCTCGGCCGGGGACTGCGTCTGCTCGGGCTCAGTACCTGAAAAATGGTAAGGAGGTGAGCATTACACAGAACTTAAGTAAGCAGTTTCTAAAATGACATACCGAACTACCAAGCCACACACAAGTAGTCAATTAGCAAATAAATCACAAGAAATCAAACCCTACATCATGCATACTATCTCATTTAGCTCGGTTACATACACACAATCTCATCTAGCTCAGTTCACATCATACACTCTAATTTAGCTCGGCTCACATGATTATCCAACCGCTCTACTACCTATTAATTATACCTCGGTTAACCCTTTCTTACCTCGGATTATCATCTCTATCTCGGATTCATTTCTCATTATTTCACTTTCACATAGCTTACAGTCTTTTACTCTTCTCGGATGCATACACCCAGTGCATGTCTTACACCATTTACCGTTGGATATCGGAGTGTCATCCATAACTGCGAGTACCCAGTACCCGTCTTACAGCTGCGCATACCCGGTATGCGTCTGACGCAATCAATGCACGCACCCAGTACGCGTCTTCTATGACCAGGAGCACTACCGCCGATCATTCTATGGAGTAAGGAATGTCCATAACTGCGAGTACCACAATACTCATCTTACAGCTGCGAGCACCACAATGCTCGGCTTACGCGATCAATGCACGCACCCAGTACGCGTCTGCTAGGACCAGGAACACATCCCACCGATTTCGTTCTCAGAACCTTGTGTGAATCATAACTGCGAGTACCCAGTACCCGTCTTACAGCTGCACATACCCAGTATGCGTCTGACGCGATCAATGCACGCACCCGGTACGCGTCTGCTATGACCCGATCACACAACCATTTCTCTTTAATTTCTCTTATCCGGTTAACCATCTTTTAGCTTGGCCTCTCTCGGCTCCACTCTTTGATTTATTCCTCGTTACATTAATCTCATTATTTGCTTAGCTCGGCCTCTCTCTCTGCTAAATTCGGTAACCATTCCCTCTTTCCATTAACCTTACTCATTTTCTGTCTTGCTACTTTATCTCTCCTACTTTGCCTCTCTACCATTTTCTCGCACCCATTACCGAAGTCACTCAGCTCGGCCACAGACATGAATCATAAATATCAAAGCTCAGTAGACATTTATACCACAACAACAACAGTAAGAATAAAACATTCAACCAATCCATCATGTAAATACCAACATATAGCATACAACAATACTCATCCCTACTTCAAATTCATGTTGCTAATTCATTTATTAGTTCCCTTTTTACCCTTTTTACCATTTTCTTTCTACATTAACCTAGATCCCTTCCCTAATCTAACACCCACTCTTAGTACCCTTTATGAACACCCTAGAAACCCAAACTCAAGTAGAGGTAACACTCACTCCTTACCTCAAACCGTGTGAGATAAGAGTTGAGAGCTTGAGGATGACTTCCTTGACCTAGACCTTGGCCTTGTGAGCTTCACACCACTCGAATCCCTTCTTCTTAGCTGCACGCCGGCTGCCACACGGTCCAGGGACGCCAGAACAGAAGGGGGACGGAGAGAAGGTGGGTCTCCGGTTTGTGAGACTTGGAGGAGGAGAGGGAGATGTGTGAGTGAGAAGAGGGAAAGAAGGTGTGTTGAGGGTTTGTTGTTGCTGGAACTTGAAAGAGAAAAAGAGAGAGAGATTCGTAGGAGGGAGAGAATGAGAAATGCAAAGTGTGATATGGGGTGTTTGGGTTTTCTTTTATTCATTTAGGGAAAATATTTGTGTGGCTAGGATTCATTGGCTTCTTGAGGAAGCTTGAATATGTGGACAGGATTCATTGGCTTCTTGAGGAAGCCATGAACAGTACATTGAAAAGGACATAAGGCAGTGATAGTGACATAAAGTGAATGATAGTACAAAAGTGAATGACAAGGACAAAGTACGGATGGTACGAATCCCAAAGGGCTTCAGCTCAACATGAGCTGGCACGGAGGAGCTAGGATGTATCGGCTAGGGTAAGTCGGCTCGGCACTTAGGAACAGCAATAGTCTGAGCTTCCTTCTCGGATAGGAGTGTGAGGTGCGCTGAGGTCGGCTAATCGGTCTGGGCAACAGGTTCCGCGTTTGGTTCCCATCCAGCTCGGTTCATATGCGGACAATCCTATCTAGCTCGGCCGGGATCGGGCCGAGGCCTTAATTTCACATCCTAGGTCGGCCTTTGTTCATACCACCCTTCTAACCTTGTACAATTTCTAAGGCTTAATCCTATCATTAAATAGATATTTATATACTAAAGTTATTTTATTTAATATTAATTTTCGGGATGTTACAAACCTCATTTCTCAAACTTTCACAACATTCTCCACTTCTCACAACCATCTCATTTCTCAACTTTCTCAGCATCCTCACTCTTTTCCCAAAAGAACAAACTTACTTTCCTCACACACCTTTTCAATAACTAATTATAAAATCTCAGATCATAAGCTTTCATAAAATATTCTTTTTCACCACCGTTCACCAAAATATTGGTTTCAGAACTATTCTTTCAAAAGTACCATTACAAAAGACCTTTTCGAAGTTTCTAAAAATCTCTTTTCAAAACTCTCATAAAATCCATTTCCAAAACTTTTCTGAAAATACTATTTATAAGGAATCTCTTTTAAAAAAAATGATGTTTACTAAAAACCAGGTTTCACCGACATTTTCTTTGCGAAGATAAAGTTTCATGTAAAGTAGCATTTCACAAATCTTTCAAAAATTTCTTTTCAAAAATCTTTCAAAAAAGCTCTTACCAAAAACCTTTTCAAAATCTGCTTTTCAAAAAAAACTTTTTCCAAAAATAACTTTGCTGAGCGCTAATGGAGGAGCAAGCTCAACTCAACACTAGTCCCAGACCTCTTTCCACACCTCTTTCTCATAATCAACATCACTTTCCCCAGCTCTGGCTCGTTCTCAACATTATCATTCCATTCCTTCCCCAATCTCAACTCTTTCTCTTTTCCATTACATACTTTATTTACAATCATTATCTCTCTCTCATTATGTCTTTACTTCACAATCTTATTTATTTCGTTTATATTTTCAGGACGTAACAGACGTCCATCAGCCTATTACGTATTTTCATTAACAGCAATAACATAAGGTATAATTAAATAAATATATAAAAGCATGCTATCATTCACGCAAACATCACACAATAATGTGGTCTTCGTCGAAACAATTGCCACTTATACTACTGACTCCAACCACTTAGTTCTGATCTTTGAGATGATACGGAACGTCCTAATAAATCACCTAGCTACCACGGTGTCTTAGGAAAGCTTCTCTCTCACCTGAGGTCCAGCTATTAATTGCGTACCGTCACCTTGGATCCTTTCTGCTGCCGGCTGCCCCAATCCCTCATCTTTCAAATTCCTCGTACTAAATAAAATACGCTCGCGTTATTAACTTGTATTATGAAAATCTTTTTCCATAACTTAAACACTTTTGATTCCTCGTATTAAGTAAAATACTCTTACTTTACTAACGTGTATTAAGAAAACCTTTTTCCTTAGTTCATGATACTTTTCGTTCTCAATTGAAAGACTTAAAACACTATTGTTTTATCAAAACACTTCCCTTATTTTCTAGCACTTTAAATACTTTAAAACCATTTGAAAACATTTAATAAAATGATTTAAACCAATTTGTTTGGTTGCTGGTCCTTTTCGGACAACACCTTAAACATTGTTTGAAAATACCGAAAAATTCACAGTTCCTCAATCCGGCTTTTTCTTAGATTAACTACTACTCGAAAACTTTGCTTTCAATTCCATGAAAACATTTTTAAAGTTAAGAAACAATTTTAAAATAGTCCGGAACAGCGAAGGATTACTTCACAAAAAGAATCATGTTAATCAAAATCTGGATTCAATTTAATCACAAAACCAGTCGTTCAACTTAATGATAAATTAAACATTCATTTTCAAACAAACACTTTCACAAACAAACATTTAGAATCAATCAAGGCAACTTAATATATTATGATGCTATTTTACTTCTAAATAATTTCTTTAGTTTAGAATTAATACTTTATTAATTAATTAGAAACATATAACCAATTTAGTCAATCATCACAAGAAATCATACTACTCACAAATAGTTTAGTTTCACAAAACTAAGCACTCGGTCATGCATACATTCACACACCAAATTGCATCAGGATTTAAACAAACATATTTATATTTATTTTTCTTACTTTCAACAATTTAAATCCTTTTCAAAAAAAATCATTTGAAAACTCATAATTAAATAAATGAAATAATTAGTTTATGCAGTCGTATGGAATGAGTCCAGTCACCTTTTTCAAGTTGTAAAACATCGAAAAATCCATAATTTTCACTCTAACTTTTTATTCATCAAGGAACACTTAAAATCCATATGTTTCACAACTCAAAAACATTTTTAAAATTGAAATACTTGGAAATAAAATCTTGGACAGCAAGGAATAAAAAATCAATTCATGAAAATGTTTTTGGAAAATAATCAAATACAATTACCCATTTTCTCTCATGAAAACCGAATTGACCAAAACAAAACTACACAATTCAAATAAATTCTTCTTAAATCAAAGTCATAGAACACAATCATTTCAAGGAGACAATCACATGCAAAAAGAATCTTAGCCTATTTAACCTACTATAGGCCGAATCATCACCATTGGAAAACAAAGTCTTTGATGCACTTTTTCATTCATGCAAAAACCTTAAAATATTAAATTAAAAACATGCATATGTAAACACATAGTTTTAGAAAATACCACTTCCTTTTTCTTCCCCAAAACCGTGACCTATTTTGTCACCTCCAACATGTTTTCATTTTTATTTTCCTTTGCATGTGCTTTAAAATCTAGTAAATCAAAAGAGGATAACATGCATGAACCCCTTATGAAAAACAATCATGATTTCTTAAATTTCAAAGTTTGACCGAACATGCATCAACAAAATCAAGAAGGAAACTTTAAATCCTTAACTTTGAAATATACATAAACTTAAATCCAAATGAAATCAATTTGAAAAAAAATTGTTTTCCTTTGTTTCTCCTTAAAACCGTGACATGCAAGTAAAGGAACAAAACTTTTTGAGCAAAAGAACCACATGCAAGACTTAAGAATCAAAGCCATGGAGAATCAAGGTAAGAATTAGACCTTTTTCAAGATCAAAACAAAGATCAAAGTCTTTTTGAAAAGGAAGTCAAAGATCAAAAGAAAAAAATCAAAGTTAAAACAAAGCACTCAAGTCACTCAGTTCAACTTTAACACACATCAAACTAACATGTATGAACTCAAAATAAAAATCATCACAACCTAATTTTTCTAAGTATGGCCGAATGATAAAGTCTATGGTTTAAGGTTCTACAAGTTTATGTGGCTCTTGAAACTCAAGATCAAAGCTAATCAAGTACTTATAAACATGGATCTACAAGGAAATTGGACATGCAACAACAAATGAATCTTACAAGGCTTGGAAAGTAGGAACTACTACTAACACCCTATGATCTTCGAATAGACAAGAAATAGAGAAGATCTTCAACCTTCTTCACTTAATCTTCAAGAATCCTAAGGCTTTGGTCTTCCTCCTTCCTTCTCTCCTTGAGCTCACGGTTTCTCTCTCTCTCTCTCTCTATCTTTCTAAGAGTTTAAGGAGAACTCTTAGAATTGTGTTTGGTTTGGAAAATGAATTGTGAAGCAAATGAATGGGAAGTGCTATGGTTGGGGTTATAAGAAAGCAACCAACAATTCCCTTCTTGCCCTTAGAGTAATTCGGCCTAGGAGTGTTACTAAGAGGGTAAAATTGACCACATCAAAGCTTGCATGGCTCAAGCCAAGCCATGAGACAAATAGAGAGAAATTAGGCTCAATCTTGCTTCCTATTGGTTGGTCAAATTCCTTAACTAAGCTTTATACTAAACTAAACCTATGGCTACTTGGCTAATGACTTAGGGTGCAAGAAAGTCAAATTTTTGCATCATGCATGCACCCCACACACATACACACGGCCGACACCTATGCACACACATGCACAAAATCATTTTTATTTTCTTTTTCATAAAATCACTTTTTCCTTAAAATACAAAATACTAAATACTTAAATAATTCAATCCAAAAATTCAATTTAAAACTCATAAGATTTTCCCCAAAACAAATCATTCCTTACAAATCCTTTATCACATGAAATCACAAAAGAAATTCGATTTAAGAAATATTCCTTTAAAGTATGAAAATATCAAATACATAAATCTTTTCTAAAAACTCAATTTCTTCACTCTTAACATTTTATTTCTGAAAATCCTTTCTTTAAAATCAATCGTTACTTTAAAACGTAATTTAGAAAATCATTTAAGAGAATACCCTTTCAAAACACTTTCTCAAAAATAATTATCTTTAGTATTTTTAAATTAATACGAGGAATTTGCGGGGTGTTACATTCTCCCCAACTTAAAGATTTCTCGTCCCCGAGAAATTCGTTACGGATTGGGCAGCAGGGCATAAAATCCTCACATCACCTGGACTTACACAAGAATACTTTCCTCTGACTTCGTGTTCGTATTCCCTTTTCACTGGCCTAATTCGCCTTGCCGTGTTCCTCGTTCGTTGCTTTCAGACGAAGAAATCGCGCTCGCACAACTGTTCGCGTGTCGTTTCGGGTCAAGCCCAACGGACTAACCGAAGAAGATGTCGCTCCCTTACCTAATCGTTGTAGCAAAAAGTCTAACCATTGGTACGGACTTAGGGGAAAATCAAACAAACAAATTTCAAACATCTCCAAAAGCATAGGGTTTAGCCTAGAACCCTTAGATCTTCGCTATTTTCTACAACTTAGGTCCTTCTTATCTCACAATAATCACTCCTTCCTTCAGCTCTACTTCTAACTCTAGGGTTTTCGTTTATCATTTTCTAGCTTAAGGGAAATCCCATTATCACTTAGACTTTACCTTTGATCGTCTCATTTCCTAATTAGGGTCTAAGGCAATCCTAATCCTCAAATTCTGGTAACATACACCTCTTTTCTCCCTTGTAGCTCCCCAACTTTGATCCAACTTATTACCAGACTCACTATGGTCTTACACTCTTACTCAACTTCAACCGTTGATCCAACCTTGATCATTCAAGCCTAAGCCATCTGGGTACAATGGCACTTCAAGCTATTGAATCTTGGAAAGAGTGGGTAAGGTTATGGGTCAATGGTAGGGTTCATGAAGAAAAGTGTTCAAATTCTAATAATACTAATTGTTTTGTTGAAGCAACTCAACAAACAGGGGATAGAAATAACATCCTATGTCCTCAAAGATGCCAACTACTCTTTGAGCAAAGGTATGTCTAGGTCAACAGACTGGATTCGTCAAACACTAAGGAAATACCAAGGATTAAAGGGTCTCAACCTACTCACTTTCTATATTCCTCAATCTACAAGATAAACAGGTTCCTTAAACTAACTCGGCCGACGCTAAGCCATAAACAAGGTCTCACATCCTAGAAATTTGAGAACCTAAACTTATGCTCCTAATCTCATACTAACAATCACACAGAGTCACACAAACAAAGCATGTAAGCCCATGCTTCAGGCCACTAAGGGTTACCATAAGCTCTGATACAATTCTGTAACATCCCGATTTCCATAAACCAAAAATAATTAACTTTTACTTATTAAAGTTGCAAAAATGAGGCCAAATTTTTTTTTTGTTGAAAACCTTGTGAATGAATTTTGAAAATATTGTTGAGAAGTCCTTGGTGTTCTCAACACCCTCTTTTGAAAATCGAGTTGTCACTAAAACAGTCCCTTTCATAAAACTTTTCTCTTCATAAAAATAATTTAGTTTCAAGGACATTAATATTCAGAATGGATTTCAAAGGTTTACATCGACCTCACTTCCCAAGTAAAGTACTCTACAAGCAGGATTTAAATTTAGTTGTATTACATAAATGGCACATTGCTTGGTAATCCTTGACACAAAACACAATCAACAACTTAACCTAAACACTCTACATTCTCTTCCTTCTGGTGAAGACATCCGGATGGAACTCTCCCTTTATCCTTGGACTCTTTCTTCACTCTCCGTAAAATGCAATCGTCTCTATCGCTGCTCTGCGGTTGTCATTCAGCTCCATCTAAAGGGATGATCTCCACGTTAGTGCGCCACATGTGGAGTTCGTTCTGCCCAAAAACATACTCTAGACTTCTTGACGTTTCACCGTCATCGTCCTCCCCTAATGCAATCTCGTCCTAAGTATCCGCAGATACTTATCGTTCCTTCCTCTCCACTACTTCGCACTCTCATACCTCACCGCGCATGTCTTTTAAGTCTTTTATCTTTTAATTATCCTAAGGTCGGCCCATCCTTCGTGCAACCCTTCAATGAGTCCCGACCACTAACTTGGTACAATCTTTCTCTCATCAATTCTCACATAGCACAGAGTTGGGATCACATCACAATCTCAAATCTCAAACCTCATTTCTCAAACTTTCACAACATTCTCCACTTCTCACAACCATCTCATTTCTCAACTTTCTCAGCATCCTCACTCTTTTCCCAAAAGAACAAACTTACTTTCCTCACACACCTTTTCAATAACTAATTAGAAAATCTCAGATCATAAGCTTTCATAAAATATTCTTTTTCACCACCGTTCACCAAAATATTGGTTTCAGAACTATTCTTTCAAAAGTACCTTTACAAAAGACCTTTTCGAAGTTTCTAAAAATCTCTTTTCAAAACTCTCATAAAATCCATTTCCAAAACTTTTCTGAAAATACTATTTATAGGGAATCTCTTTTTTAAAAAAATGATGTTTACTAAAAACCAGGTTTCACAGACATTTTCTTTGCGAAGATAAAGTTTCATGTAAAGTAGCATTTCACAAATCTTTCAAAAATTTCTTTTCAAAAATCTTTCAAAAAAGCTCGTACCAAAATCCTTTTCAAAATCTGCTTTTCAAAAAAAAACTTTTTCCAAAAATAACTTTGCTGAGCGCTAATGGAGGAGCAAGCTCAACTCAACACTAGTCCCAGACTAAAACCAAAAACAAAGGAGCCCAGCTCCACTCATTCCACACCTCTTTCTCATAATCAACATCACTTTCCCCAGCTCTGGCTCGTTCTCAACATTATCATTCCATTCCTTCCCCAATCTCAACTCTTTCTCTTTTCCATTACATACTTTATTTACAATCATTATCTCTCTCTCATTATGTCTTTACTTCACAATCTTATTTATTTCGTTTCTATTTTCAGGACGTAACAGACGTCCATCAGCCTATTACGTATTTTCATTAACAGCAATAACATAAGGTATAATTAAATAAATATATAAAAGCATGCTATCATTCACGCAAACATCACTCAATATTGTGGTCTTCGTCACCTTCGTATAAGTGGCTACACAACCAAACAATTGCCACTTATACTACTGACTCCAACCACTTAGTTCCGATCTTTGAGATGATACGGAACGTCCTAATAAATCACCTAGCTACCACGGTGTCTTAGGAAAGCTTCTCTCTCACCTGAGGTCCAGCTATTAATTGCGTACCGTCACCTTGGATCCTTTCTGCTGCCGGCTGCCCCAATCCCTCATCTTTCAAATTCCTCGTACTAAATAAAATACGCTCGCGTTATTAACTTGTATTATGAAAATCTTTTTCCATAACTTAAACACTTTTGATTCCTCGTATTAAGTAAAATACTCTTACATTACTAACGTGTATTAAGAAAACCTTTTTCCTTAGTTCATGATACTTTTCGTTCTCAATTGAAAGACTTAAAACACTATTGTTTTATCAAAACACTTCCCTTATTTTCTATCACTTTAAATACTTTAAAACCATTTGAAAACATTTAATAAAATGATTTAAACCAATTTGTTTGGTTGCTGGTCCTTTTCGGACAGCACCTTAAACATTGTTTGAAAATACCGAAAAATTCACCATTCCCCAATCCGGCTTTTTCTTAGATTAACTACTACTCGAAAAATTTGCTTTCAATTTCATGAAAACATTTTTAAAGTTAAGAGACAATTTTAAAATAGTCCGGAACAGCGAAGGATTACTTCACAAAAAGAATCATGTTAATCAAAATCTGAATTCAATTTAATCACAAAACCAGTCGTTCAACTTAATGATAAATTAAACATTCATTTTCAAACAAACACTTTCACAAACAAACATTTAGAATCAATCAAGGCAACTTAATATATTATGATGCTATTTTACTTCTAAATAATTTCTTTAGTTTAGAATTAATACTTTATTAATTAATTAGAAACATATAACCAATTTAGTCAATCATCACAAGAAATCATACTACTCACAAATAGTTTAGTTTCACAAAACTAAGCACTCGGTCATGCATACACTACAACATTTTTGGTATTAGACCACGCTCGAAAACCGTGATATAAAGTTAAAAAACTGTGGCCTAATCTTTACACCACGGTTTTCCGTGCGTAGTAGTAGTTGGCGTGGGCTATTGTAATAAGCCACGGTTTTTTGACTTTAGGCCACAATTTCATAAAACTGTCGCCTAAAAACATGAACAAACCACGGTTTTATGTGGTGCATTTAGTCCACAGTTTTCTTTAGGCCACGGTTTTCTCTACTTTTTTTGGCCACGGTTTTTTTTACCTTCTGTTAGCCACGGTTCGATAAATGTGGTTCTTTCTTTAAACCACGGTTTATGCAAAGCCTTTAAGCCACGGTTTTCCTTCTATTTCTTGGCCACGGTTTTGTTTACATTGTTTTGTCCACGGTTTTCTTACATTGTTTTGGCCACAGTTTTTTTGTACATCGTTTTGGCCACGGTTTTTTTGTACATCCTTTTGGCCACGGTTTTCTTTATATTGTTTAAAACCAATTAATGATGAGAATGCGGTTTTTATATAAAGAAATCCATCCATCCCAAAACCAAAAGTACACGGAATATTCATGGGATAAGAAAGAACAATAAAAACATAATATTCAAACACAATACTATAATATATATTAGAGTAGTTGAAAATCTTATCAAAATCAAGATTCCAAACAAAACAGGCCAACCCCACCCAAAAATACAAAGGTATATACAAGCCTCACATGAATGGCTAGATGGTAGTAACAAAACAAATACTAATAGTTCTTTTTGACATCATAAGACAACAGGTCAGCATCACTCGAATAGTAGAAAAAGGATCAACAAAGCAACTATCCGAAGTATCATCGGATAGAATAGCCAAAAATTTCTACATTAATATTCTTCATCATCAATATCTTCATCATGAGTTCATGACCTTCCTCTCCAACTTACATGTGTACATAACCTTTGTGACCATCCTCTCATTATTATTCTTCATCATCATTATCTAGAACATAACCTTCCAATCCAACCTACATGTGTGAAAATATAAAATATCATTATGACTAATAATAAAAGCAAAGAATAGTAACATATTCGAAACTAGAATCTAACATTTTTCCATGTACAGATAAATGGATCACAAATTATACCTTCTCAATATTAGGAATATTGGTCGATGTAGAAGAATGAAGTGATGCACTATTTTCATTGGCTATAGCATTTTCCACCACAATATCCAAAGATAACTTGAACTGTGCTTGAGGTGAAACCATAAACGGTGGCCTATATTGCTTGTTACTTGCTCCTCTGACTTCAGCTAGACGTGCCCTGGTTTCTCCAAGCTTCTTCATTGTCTTCTCGGGCTTGATTTTAAATTTTCTGCGCAATTCAACACTTGATCTTATAGGAAGTACTCTTATCTCCCTTGTCTTGAGCTTTCATCTTTTAACGTTTATGTTGGGATGTACATATATCTACCTTCAGAGATTCTTCAGCAACAACTACAACAAAGAGGAAGTTGCAACGCAAGCAAAAAGATGGTGTAGAATTAGAGCTGTCCAGAATAAGTTGAAGTGAAATCCATTTGTTACTTGCTATCCAGTGGGCCAGAAAAAAAAAGGTTTTGATATGAGTCTAAGCAATCTTTTGTTGCATGTATCTTCTTTTTGTTTAGGGGCATAAAAGTTTGTGTACCATTGCTCCATTATCCATAAGATTTGATAAATGACTAATAAAAATTTTCTTGGGTGAAGGAAAAAAATCAATCGTTCAAGGTCAAGAAAGTAAAGCAGGTAACAGACAGAAATGCAAGAAAAAAGTCCTTATGCCAAACCATTGGAATAGTTCAAAGTTCCATGAAGTTTTACTAAATCAACTTTTGATTATATAACAAGAGAGGTTGTTAACTAAACAATTCTTAAAAGTTTCACTCACTTGAACATGCAATTGGAAGGATTCTGGATTCTAATAAAGAAAATAAAACCATAATTACAACTAAATCAATCAAAATTACCTAAATTCTTTTGCACTGGTCCTTCAGAAGTAGAGGCCTCAATTTCTTTGATGCTCTCAACTTTATGCCTTTTAAATCTGCTTCAGTAAATAAATTAAAAGAGAGCACAATGAGATTTTTTTAAACAAGTCACATGCACAACTAAATAACAGTGGAACAACTAACCTCCTCAGTAAGATTTTTTTAAACAAGTCACATGCACAAGAGAGAGCAGATAATATCTTTAGCTCTAATAATGGCATCTTCAATAAAGATTATTTCATGAACACTAGAAGACACGAAATTGAAGCACACAAACCCTACAATAACACCAAGTTATAAATAAGGAAGGAGACTGGTCTCCTTGTAGTAGGGAAGATGAACAATAACAATACCAACCAATACCAAGAAGTGTAATGAATTGTTCTCTTTTGACCAAACACAGAAAATATAAAGTGAAATAGTACTTAATTAGTAACAAAAGACTATTTTTTTGTTAGGATTTTTGAATTCCACATAGTTGTCCTAGGAAGCCAAAACATGCTCAAACAATTACTTTAGTTTTTATCTGTTTAGTTTATTTGGTTACTAGACATGTTGACTCATGAAAGAATGGAATTCGTACATGCTGCAGAGTTATGGAGAACACAAAAGAATACATATGCAGAGCATTGGTCACCGTGATTGATCATCTTGAAAATGTCTCAGCCAATCTTGAAGGCCTTATTTCTCAAACAAATGCAATTTCTGAGGCTGAGTCACGAATCCAGTGCCTCAAACAAGTTATTAGTACTATTATTACTTTGCACTTATATATGATATGCATAACAGGATAATAATAATCCTACACCAATTTCTTACATTACTTTCACAGAGAAAAACAAACCAGAAAAACCAGAAAAAATCAAAAAAACCTCATAAATAATAAAATATCAACTCCTTCCCAATCTAAGTACTGCCACTAGCCCCATTACAAGATACAGAGAAAAACAAACCAGAAAAACCAGAAAAAACCAGAAAGTTTCAAACCAGAAAAACGCGTAACTGATTATACAGATAGGCCAGCATCATTTAGATTCTAGTGCAAACAAAACGAGTAACTGATTTGTAGCTTTCACAATAGAGAGTTTTTCACGATTGTCTTGGTAGGATTGTCACGATTATACTACCCATTTATAATTTTAAGACTCTATCAAGTTAAGACAAACGAATGAAGGACTAAATCCAAAACACAAATACATACACAAATCATACATGAATTAATCAAATCACACACAGCGTAAAAAAAAGGCGCATACAATTAAAATCAATTCATACCCATGTTACTAAGCTAATACAGTATAATCTAAAGTGCAGCTTCTTCTAAGTTGTTACTAAGTCCCCATGATTGAATTTCTTCTATGCTTCTTGTAACACCCCAAAATTTTAATCCTGGATTAATGGAATATTAATTATAAAGTTTATTATAATTAATTATTTCTATTTTTAATCTTTGATTAAAACCTGTGTTTATATTATTAGAATTTATTTTAATAAATATATTTATGCATGAAATAGGTATTTTTGCATATTAGTCCCTGGGTTGGGACCTAGAAGCAAATATAGGAAAGATTTTGGAGGGAAAGTAAAATAATTATTTTTCAAAAAAAAAACTGGGCAAACTACTCGAGTATTTTCTGGAATACTCGAGTATTCTGGACAGAGTTGCACGAGTTAGTGCGTTTGATGAGTCACCATGAACGATTCCGTGTCGTTGACACGAAATCGTCTCCTTGCCAACGCCCTGTGTGGCGTGTCGTCACGCATGAACACCCTCCATGTCTATTTAAGCCCTTCATCAACAAGATTGAAGACTTTGTTGATGGAATTGTGAGACTTGCTCAAGTTAGGGTTCGGAAATTGTATTCTTCGATTCTCCCTCTGTGTTCAGTTTCAAATCACAAATTATACACCAATACAAAGCTCACATCACGAGCTTTGTATAGACACTAAAATCGTGAGGATTGAGTGAGTGTGGTGGAAGATTGGGAGCTTGGAAGTTGAGACTGTTATCTGTCAAAGTGGTTCTGGGAGCTCACTTTGATCATTGATGTGGTAAGCTCACGAATCCCTGAGTCTCAAATTCGATTCCTTTAGTTAGATTATGTTGTATAGAGTCTAGAAATCTAATTTTCCCCAATTCTTATCTTTGTTTCATGAGTGAACCAATTCGATTTTGGTGGCGCACTCAAAACTGCTCTGCATGTTGGTGCTTAAAGTGATTTTTGGTGCTGTGGAGCTTTTCTTTGGAATTCTCTGTTTGATTCACGTCTGAAAGGTAAGGGGAAGTAAATTTTGTACACTAGATAGAGTTTAAATTCCATTAAATGCATTAGAGAGCCACCAAGTGGCTCTAAGGGAGTTGATTGAATAGGAATTTTGGTTTGGAGACCAAGTCATGCTCTAAAACTGTGTTGAGCAAGTTCTAAATCATGCATGCAAGCTTAAATGAACTTTAATTCATGAGTATTGAGCTTATTCTGCGAATTGAGGCATTGAGTTGTGGAAATGTGTTTTAATGCATGATTACTAGATTCTCTGTCAAATCTGTTATTTGATATGAAATGAATGTTGTCGCATGTTCAAATTATGATATGTTAACTCTGTTGATCCTTGGAATGGACTGGAAATGAGTAGAAATGAAAATGGTATATTGAAACTAAGATTTTAGTGTTTTCTGCTGCGAAACACTCGAGTATTAGACCAGGTACTCGAGTAAAATGTTTGTAAAACAATGTAATTTGAGCAAGAACACTCGAGTATTGTGTTTGGTACTCGAGTATCGAGCAAGACCTGAGGACCATTATAGGCCAAACACTCGAGTCAGTCAAGGTCACTCGAGTATTCTGGAAATCATGATGAACACTCGAGTAACCCATGAACTACTCGAGTAATTTATTGAATTTGAAACCCTAATCCTCAGAAAGTCATGAACACTCGAGTAACCCTAAGTACACCCGAGTAATCTGGAAAAGTTGAAAAACACTCGAGTATGCTGAATTATACTCGAGTAATTTACCCAAAACCTGAGAAACACCATTTTCAATTCTAACTCAATTGGTTAAGGATTTCATAACCATAGTCCAAGGGATCTGAACTTAAGAGGAATTGATTAATATGGATACACCGTTTGGATGACGGTCCGTTTGGATGACGGAATGTGCCTAGGTGGCATGTAATATATTAATCAATTTCCTTCAATCTTAAAAATGATGCGTTCATTTGGAGTTTGGATGGTAAGTCGTTTATCATGTTTTGATAACATGAGGAGGGCCTCTGGGAGTGCCAATACACTTGCTTGATGACACGTCGTTGACGTGGTCGGCTGAGTGGATGCCGATACGGTTATACCATTTGGATGATGGGCCGTTTGGATGACGGTACGTTGCTCGGGTGGCACGTTATAACATTGCTCGGGTGGCATTGATTCCAAGCTTGTCGTGTACATTCTTGGTGAATGTACGAATTGTTGTATACCTAGGAATACAACGCACTGGTGAGTGCTGGGTTGTCAGGGATGGACGTCAAAGAGTGACATAGAATGATGGAGATAGGCATGAGAGCTAGATTCATGCATCATGCCACTCATTTGAATTAAGTGTGATAAATGAAACAAGTATGAGCATTCTAATTGCATTCAATAACTGCTAAGTGCTAAATGTGATTGTTGTTCATTGTCGCATATTTACATATTCATATTGTGCAAATTTATACTCTGTTGATTATGTGTATAGAAATGCTTACCCCTATGCCCTTGTAGGTGATGTCACGTTACATCGCTTGCATCGAGATCCGGCCACTTCCTAGTGGCATATGGATCTACGAGGATCACCGAGCGGTCTTCGAGGGAGAGATAGAGGTTATCTTCTACCATCCCAACTCGATGGTCCGGTTTCATCCTCGTAGATTTAGGATTCCCATCATGTACACTATGCACGTACCCCTCTTTTATACTTACCATGGACCACCTCCCACACGACCAGCTCGCTCATATCATAGTTTTTATTTTCAACCTACCCGCTCACACCCTTTTTCTTCGAGAGCCGTCCGCGAGGAGACTCCCCTTTTTGATCCGAGGAGTCCAGTCAGGGTTTCACCATCACCTGACCCGGTACCCAGTGGTAGGGTACACTCTCCCTTGGATGAGATCGAGGAGGATCCGGTGGAGGACGAGAGTGGGAGCGAGTCTGTCGTGCATTCTACTGGGAGTGATTGGAGGGAGGATGATCCCTAGGTATGTGCATATGGTGTATGATGCGGATCAGAGGATCCGATGTGTGGAGGCTGTGGAGGATACTTTGCTGCTGCTGTGTTGATGATGATGCTACTACCTTTGTTCTTGGAGACTGATGCTACTACTACTACTACATCTGATGTTGCCAGATCTATGTGACTACCCCTGGAGTTTATTATATTTTGATTATGCATATATTGTAGATATACTTTTGGAGCACTCTAGGGTTTGTAGTTACACTGTTATATAGATTTGATGATGGACTTGTATATTTTGAAACTTGGAGAATTTACTCATGGGCTATGTATTTATGACTCTCTATATATCTATGAAAACCTATGTTTATATTCTATCGGTTGCATAGTCCAGTAATTTCCGCTTACTCTGATTTAATTTGTTTAATAGCTCGGCTATAAATGGTATCAGTTTTATCGAACAAAGCAAGAGTAGCTTAATCTACTTGATACAAAGATATTTTCTAAAAGATTGAATGTTACTCTATTTGCGAAAAGGTTTTAGAAATCGCCGAACTCGATACAATGATTTTGAGATAATATAGACTTTGTTCTCCAAGACTTTCAAGTGACGATTCGTGCACCCGCCTTAAAAGAAAATTTTACTTTCAGTTATTTTCTTAACTCACAAGTCCATATATTATCCAATATAAAAGCCTAATTACTAAATTATACTTTGGGTAATTCAGAAGGGTGTCACACTGAGTGGTATCAGAGCAAAAGTCAGATCCTGTAGTAGTGGAAGTAGTTCAGAAAGGTAGCCATCAACATCAAGCAGGTATCTCCAAGGCAATTACATTACTTTGAATGTTTTTATTTTGTTTGTTGAGGTTTAAACACCCTTGATTTGTTTGTATCTTGTCTCTTTTGAGCACAAGACCCAATTAATTGTGGATTTAAAGGTATAAGCTATGGTCTTAGTATAGGTGGTGTGATGAAAGTTTCTTTAGTTCAACATATATGACCATAAGTCCATAGCGCAGGTCTATTATGGTAACTAGAAACCAAAATCACACCAATGCGATGTTAGAGAGAATTACCGCGGTGCTGGAGGCTATGCAGCAACGGCAATCTCAACAACCACCGCAATCGGTTAACCCACCTCATCAGTGTAATGTGGGTATTACCGAGGCTAAGAGTCTGGCAAGTTTTAGGAGTTGTAATCCACCCAAGTTTGAAGGAGGATTTAAACCTGAGGAGGCTAATAAGTGGATTCATACCATGGATAAGATCTTCAGAACGTTGGGCTGCGCAGAAGCTCAGAAGGTGGCGTATGCAGTCTACATGTTAGAAGATGAGGCTGAGAACTGGTGGAACCATACGGTTCAGCTCCTGCAATATGAAGGAAGGGAGGTTAATTGGGATGTATTTATGGAGAAGTTCCTCAATAAATACTTCCCTGAGGATTTGAGGAGAAAGAAGGAAGTGGAGTTCTTGCAGCTGAAGCAAGGAGACATGAGTGTGGGAGAGTACGCAGCCAAGTTCGAGGAATTGATGAAGTACTCTCCATATTATCAGAACAACCCCGATGAAAGGAGTAAGTGTATCAAGTTTGAGGGAGGCTTAAGGCCCAAGTTGAAGTCTACTTTCAGTTATCAAAGGATCCAAAGTTTTCCTACATTGGTGGACATGTGTAGAATGTACGAGGATGACAAGAAGGCAGAAAAACTGCAAGCATCAGAGAGGAAAGATAGTCAAAATTATGGACCTCAAAGGCACAAAGGTTTCAATAATCGAGGCAAGGGTCCGTATGATCGCCGGAGGAAGGGCAAAGGAAAAGTTGGAAGTAGTGATGGAGGTAACTTCCGAAGTAAGGCTCCTTTCTGCGACAAGTGCAAGCATCGTCATCATGGCCGTTTTTGTTGGGGAACAAATAACTGCTTCAATTGTGGGAAACCAGGACGCTTTGCGAAGGATTGCCAGGAACCGACCAAGGCTAGTTCATGAGGGGCAACTGACAAACCCATGGTGCAAGGGAGGGTTTTCACGATTAGAGGTGGAGAAGCAAGCCAATCCTTCGATCTTGTGCAAGGTAATTACTTGCTAAATGGTCAACTTTGTGATGCGTTGCCTGGTTGTGGTGCTACGCATTCATTTGTTTATTATGAATGTATGAATCGTTTGACCTTGGCTGTATCTGAAGTAATCTATATAGAAACCCCTACGAGCGTTCCTGTAGTTGTTTCTAAGGCAAGCCTTATCGATTGTATGGAAGTGTTGGGATGAGTCTTTAGAAACGAATTAATCTGTCTACCTTTATCGTATCGAGACGCGATTTTGGGAGTGGGCTGACTAAGCGCTAATATAGGACCATCAATATACTCCCTTAAGTCAAGTACCTGTAACCAAGTAACCCGAAAAGATTAGCCTTTCATATGAAATAAGAATACAACGAGGATTTTCAGTCAGTGAAGTGAAGGTTAACAACCACTCTTACATTGCTCTTACTCGATTCATACGTAAGTATTAAAGAATAATTTCCTGTGTCGAGACAAGGACTCGGAAGAGAGATTAGTCTTAAGGAAGGGAGGTGGGGGTGTATGCATCTAAGTGATCGAATACACTCGGGGTGAACTCTTATTGTATGACTTGAAACTTGCAACAAGTATGTTCACTCTAAAAGATTCAAAGGTTTTTGTCTTTAGGGCTCTTTGTCTTGGGAATTCGGAGATCAAAGGAGTATGAAGGAATTAACTCGACTAAAAGAAGAGGTTGAATTGGAGTTATCATCAATGGTTGGGTCTGAAAAGTTTTGATTTCGAGCCTCAATACTTAATCAGTAAAGTGAAAGGTAATGACAAATATTGAGTCGAAGAACGATACATGGAAAATTTAAGGTGATCAAGAGGCTATTTTAAGTAGGGAAGTTGAAAGGAAGTAAGAGATTGACTGATAGAAGGTAAGAGAACCAATTTACATCAGTGGACGAAAGAAATTCTTCTTTATACAAGAATTTATATCTTGAACAATTCAGGAATTGGGAGTGAAAATTTTGGATTCACACACACAAGAGATGAGTAGATAAAATGTTATGCTACTTCTCTATTAAGTGATGTAGCAAGGAACTTGTGGGAACCGTGTAAGATGAATGTTGGAACCAGAGATTGATACATCGATTGAATAGCATTCGAAAAGACGACTTGGGGAACTGAAGAAAATTCTCAAGAGGCATGAGAAGGATGTAAGGGGTTGAATTACTAAACATAGAACGAGAAAGTGTTAGTCTCAGAAAAGGCTTTGTCAAGTTCAAAGGATCAAGGAAGTATGCTGCAGTACGACCCGGCGGAAGGTTCAAACATGTGAAGTTTAGAATGGATTAGGTCCGAACCTCTAACCAGCTATCAAGTATTAATGCATAAGGAATTTTCTCAATATTGGACAACGTATGTGGAATTTATAAGTACAATGGATGAGCATAAGAGGTTGGTAGAATGAGTGACCAAAACCAGTTTAAGAGGGACTTGGAAAAAAAAAGTGAAAGGTAGTTAAGAAGATTAATTATGGAGGAATGACAAAATTAAGGGAACCCCGATCGTGAGAATTATAAAGTATGTTAATGAGAAGTAAGAGTTTGCCAAATCCGTGTGTAGGAAATGAAGTGCGTTACTTTGGACTAGATAGTGGTATACCTGGGACATTCGGTTGCAGCTGTGAAAGACTGCGAGTTTAATTCACCAGATTCAGCAAGGGTTAAGAGTAAGAAGGGAATGGTCGTCAAGCGAGTTGAGTTTGGACGGGTGTCCAACCTTTTAGGATGAGAGTTAGATCCACGTATAGGTAATCTGAGTTATCCTTTCTCTGATCGGAATTAACATAATCAATGTTTTCGATTGCGTTAATTAAATCGTTTGTAATCTGGAAACCTGAGCAGATCTTTAACTGGAATTTTGGTGATCAAAACGCTTATCACAGTTGGATGTGATAAATATCTTGGGGCACTACAGAAAGAGGAAGATTAGTTAAGACTAGAGGGATTAACAACCACCGGGATAGGACAAGTATTTGTCTCCCCAACGGAAATTTCTCTAGAATTGACAATCTGTCTAAGTTTGATAGTGGCAATAACACTCCTTATCTGTAAGTTCATCCAACTTAAAGATATATCGTATAATCTTTCTTGTCTTGAGAAAGATTATATCTCTAAGGAATGATTTTATTATTAATGGTTTGAATATTAGGACTGATCACCCTAATGTTTGTAACTATTAAGGAATAAAGTCATATAAATGATTCGTTGATCGTGCGTGAGTGATCAGAGTGCGTAGCGGGAAAAATTTTTCATCGACGCATGTCTTGCAAAATGTTTTAAATTTAAGATATGTAGTTGAAATGTGTTTTTCAGAAAAGTTTTCCCTCAAAAAGCTTATGCATAAATGTTTTTAAAAAAAAAATAAAAAAAATATAAATATGTATGTTATCCGGAAAGGTTTAGCCTAAGGTTTTTCTTTGAACTGATTATGAAATAATTTTCGAGGAAATTTAAGAAAACTCTTTCTGTGGAAAAGTTGCGACATGCTTTCAAACACAAAGGTATTATTCGAGGAAAGTTTTATTTTTAAATGTTTAGTGAAACATTTTGAGACAGGAAATTTAAAAGAACATCAGAAAATTCTTTTAAGTGGGGAAGAATTTTCCTAAAGGATATTTTGAGAAATGATAAGATAGTCTTTATTTAATTTTAAGAAAGTGTAATTTTGAAAAGTGAATTTCGGGGACGAAATTCCTTTTAAGTGGGGAAGTAGTGTAACACCCCAAAATTTTAATCCTGGATTAATGGAATATTAATTATAAAGTTTATTATAATTAATTATTTCTATTTTTAATCTTTGATTAAAACCTGTGTTTATATTATTAGAATTTATTTTAATAAATATATTTATGCATGAAATAGGTATTTTTGCATATTAGTCCCTGGGTTGGGACCTAGAAGCAAATATAGGAAAGATTTTGGAGGGAAAGTAAAATAATTATTTTTCAAAAAAAAAACTGGGCAAACTACTCGAGTATTTTCTGGAATACTCGAGTATTCTGGACAGAGTTGCACGAGTTAGTGCGTTTGATGAGTCACCATGAACGATTCCGTGTCGTTGACACGAAATTGTCTCCTTGCCAACGCCCTGGGTGGCGTGTCGTCACGCATGAACACCCTCCATGTCTATTTAAGCCATTCATCAACAAGATTGAAGACTTTGTTGATGGAATTGTGAGACTTGCTCAAGTTAGGGTTCTGAAATTGTATTCTTCGATTCTCCCTCTGTGTTCAGTTTCAAATCACAAATTATACACCAATACAAAGCTCACATCACGAGCTTTGTATAGACACTAAAATCGTGAGGATTGAGTGAGTGTGGTGGAAGATTGGGAGCTTGGAAGTTGAGACTGTTATCTGTCCAAGTGGTTCTGGGAGCTCACTTTGATCATTGATTGTGGTAAGCTCACGAATCCCTGAGTCTCAAATTCGATTCCTTTAGTTAGATTATGTTGTATAGAGTCTAGAAATCTAATTTTCCCCAATTCTTATCTTTGTTTCATGAGTGAACCAATTCGATTTTGGTGGTGCACTCAAAACTGCACTGCATGTTGGTGCTTAAAGTGATTTTTGGTGCTGTGGAGCTTTTCTTTGTAATTCTCTGTTTGATTCACGTCTGAAAGGTAAGGGGAAGTAAATTTCGTACACTAGATAGAGTTTAAATTCCATTAAATGCATTAGAGAGCCACCAAGTGGCTCTAAGGGAGTTGATTGAATAGGAATTTTGGTTTGGAGACCAAGTCATGCTCTAAAACTGTGTTGAGCAAGTTCTAAATCATGCATGCAAGCTTAAATGAACTTTAATTCATGAGTATTGAGCTTATTCTGCGAATTGAGGCATTGAGTTGTGGAAATGTGTTTTAATGCATGATTACTAGATTCTCTGTCAAATCTGTTATTTGATATGAAATGAATGTTGTCGCATGTTCAAATTATGATATGTTAACTCTGTTGATCCTTGGAATGGACTGGAAATGAGTAGAAATGAAAATGGTATATTGAAACTAAGATTTCAGTGTATTCTGCTGCGAAACACTCGAGTATCAGACCAAGTACTCGAGTAAAATGTTTGTAAAACAATGTAATTTGAGCAAGAACACTCGAGTATTGTGTTTGGTACTCGAGTATCGAGCAAGACCTGAGGACCATTATAGGCCAAACACTCGAGTCAGTCAAGGTCACTCGAGTATTCTGGAAATCATGATGAACACTCGAGTAACCCATGAACTACTCGAGTAATTTATTGAATTTGAAACCCAAATCCTCAGAAAGTCATGAACAATCGAGTAACCCTAAGTACACTCGAGTAATCTGGAAAAGTTGAAAAACACTCGAGTATGCTGAATTATACTCGAGTAATTTACCCAAAACCTGAGAAACACCATTTTCAATTCTAACTCAATTGGTTAAGGATTTCATAACCATAATCCAAGGGATCTGAACTTAAGAGGAATTGATTAATATGGATACACCGTTTGGATGACGGTCGGTTTGGATGACGGAATGTTCCTAGGTGGCATGTAATATATTAATCAATTTCCTTCAATCTTAAAAATGATGCATTCATTTGGAGTTTGGATGGTAAGTCGTTTATCATGTTTTGATAACATGAGGAGGGCCTCTGGGAGTGCCAATACTCTTGCTTGATGACACGTCGTTGACGTGGTCGGCTGAGTGGATGCCGATACGGTTATACCATTTGGATGATGGGCCGTTTGGATGACGGTACGTTGCTCGGGTGGCACGTTATAACATTGCTCGGGTGGCATTGATTCCAAGCTTGTCGTGTACATTCTTGGTGAATGTACGAATTGTTGTATACCTAGGAATACAACGCACTGGTGAGTGCTGGGTTGTCAGGGATGGACGTCAAAGAGTGACATAGAATGATGGAGATAGGCATGAGAGCTAGATTCATGCATCATGCCACTCATTTGAATTAAGTGTGATAAATGAAACAAGTATGAGCATTCTAATTGCATTCAATAACTGCTAAGTGCTAAATGTGATTGTTGTTCATTGTCGCATATTTACATATTCATATTGTGCAAATTTATACTCTGTTGATTATGTGTATAGAAATGCTTACCCCTATGCCCTTGTAGGTGATGTCACGTTACATCGCTTGCATCGAGATCCGGCCACTTCCTAGTGGCATATGGATCTATGAGGATCATCGAGCGGTCTTCGAGGGAGAGGTAGAGGTTATCTTCTACCATCCCAACTCGATGGTCCGGTTTCATCCTCGTAGATTTAGGATTCCCATCATGTACACTATGCACGTACCCCTCTTTTATACTTACCATGGACCACCTCCCACACGACCAGCTCGCTCATATCATAGTTTTTATTTTCAACCTACCCGCTCACACCCTTTTTCTTCGAGAGCCGTCCGCGAGGAGACTCCCCCTTCTGATCCGAGGAGGCCAGTCAAGGTTTCACCATCACCTGACCCGGTACCCAGTGGTAGGGTACACTCTCCCTTGGATGAGATCGAGGAGGATCCGGTGGAGGATGAGAGTGGGAGCGAGCCTGTCGTGCATTCTACTGGGAGTGATTGCAGGGACGATGATCCCTAGGTATGTGTGTATGGTGTATGATGCGGATCAGAGGATCCGATGTGTGGAGGCTGTGGAGGATACTTTGCTGCTGCTGTGTTGATGATGATGCTACTACCTTTGTTCTTGGAGACTGATGCTACTACTACTACATCTGATGCTGCCAGATCTATGTGACTACCCCTGGAGTTTATTATATTTTGATTATGTATATATTGTAGATATACTTTTGCAGCACTCTAGGGTTTGTAGTTACACTGTTATATAGATCTGATGATGGACTTGTATATTTTGAAACTTGGAGAATTTACTCATGGGCTATGTATTTATGACTCTCTATATATCTATGAAAACCTATGTTTATATTCTATCGGTTGCATAGTCCAGTAATTTCCGCTTACTCTGATTTAATTTGTTTAAGAGCTCGGCTATAAATGGTATCAGTTTTATCGAACAAAGCAAGAGTAGCTTAATCTACTTGATACATAGATATTTTCTAAAAGATCGAATGTTACTCTATTTGCGAAAAGGTTTTAGAAATCACCGAACTCGATACAATGATTTTGAGATAATATAGACTTTGTTCTCCAAGACTTTCAAGTGACGATTCGTGCACCCGCCTTAAAAGAAAATTTTACTTTCAGTTATTTTCTTAACTCACAAGTCCATATATTATCCAATATAAAAGCCTAATTACTAAATTATACTTTGGGTAATTCGGAAGGGTGTCACACTTCTTCTAAGCTGTTACTAATAAAAAATGTTTAAGTTCTTAGTAATGCTACAGCTATTGTTAAAGGAAAAGGGAATTTCTGTTAAGCTTCTTCTTAGTAATGTTTAAACCTGGGTACCAATAGAACCTAAGACAGAGATAGGTTTAGAGTAGGCTCTGGAATAGCTGTTCCTGGCCAAGCTGGTGGTAGTGATTGTACAGAGCAATGATTTTTTTTTACATGATTTTGGCAATTTTCAATGTCAGTCTTCCCAATCTAGATGACACTTTTGATTTCCATGCAATTAATTTTCCTTGAATTTATTACCGGTTTGTAGATGGACGGGCTCCTACAGTTTCCCCAAATACTTGATGTGCAGTTCAGTTGACATCCAAGCCTTGCTGCCATCATCTCCTTCCAAGACTTTGATTTCAACATTTCCAAAAGCCCATATTTAGAGTAATTTATTTTGAGAGCAGATAGGAGTTGGAAACAATTCAGCAGTCTGCTAATATTGTTAAGATTTCTCCTTCTTGCTGCCCACAAAATTATGTTATCGTCTACAAATTGTAAGCACATTATATTGACCTTATTACCACCCACCTTCATATCACATCTTAAATTTCATAGACAACCCAACACTACAAGAAATTGGAGGATTAGCTATAGAAAAGTTCCAGATACAATGAAAACACGTTCATATAATATTGGGACCCTCATACTTCCTTTCGCTATGTATCCAGGTACAACAAAATGATAAACACTAATTGAAATAGAAAATAAAAAGATCGGTGAGATCAACAACTATAGCAATTAGCAAGTCGCAAATGGTGACAAAAATTACTGATCAATAAAATTTGAAGACAAATATTCTATATATTGTATATGGATAAAAACAAAACTCTCATCTACTCTATGGAACTAATTTCACATTGCAGATTTACTTCCAGAAAAGGCGCATTTTGAGAATCATTCAATCCTTAGCTTGTAGAGGACCAATGGGCCATCAGTGAGGAATGAGGATCATTCAATCTCTGTCTTCTCTCTAATGCACTCTCACAATCAGTACCCAAGCGTTTCGCTCAATATTCAATTTCTCAATGTATTTTAAAAAACCTAAACCACAAACATTGTTTATTGATGAAGAAGTGAAGAGAACCCACACAAGAAGAAGTAAATACAGTTGCATACCTTCGAATAGAGAGGATGAAAGTGAAAACCGCCACCGTAATCGTTGCAGTCGTCGTCGCCAAGATAGGGTTTGCTCGTCACCGTTCGCCAAGTAACGAGCTGAAGCGGGGAGAGACGACGCTACGAGGACGGTTGCGCCACCGTAAAGGTGTCTCGTCGTCGTCGTCGTTGTGAGGACGATATTCCGAGAGAGGAGTCAGCGTGAGTTAGGCAGTGTGGAATACCTTTGGTTCCTTCTCGTGATTCCTTTTTGTTTTACTTCGTCCCCCTCTTTTCTTATTTTCTTTTTGACTTAATTCCCGCTTGCAATTTTGCATTGTCCCGCTAAATTTTCAATGATGTATGACCACGGTTAATTTATCAAAATTATAGACCACCCAAAATAAACTGTGGTATAATATATATGAATAAAAATTGTGGCTTATACAAGACATTTGGCCACGGTTTAGAAATTAATATTATATGCCACACAATTATAACCGTGGTGTAAGATAATATCTTAAAAAACCGTGACCTTTAATATTCCACAATTTCAAAACCGTAGCCTTAAAATAATAGGCCACGGTCAAGTCCAACTTTTGTTTGGAAAATGGAAAATCTTCACTTATTGGCCACTCTTGTAAAACCGTGGTCTATTTTGTGTTCTGACCACAGTTATTTGAAAGGAAAAAATAAAGTGTGGTCTAAACTCAAAAATGTTGTAGTGATACATTCACACACCAAATTGCATCAGGATTTAAACAAACATATTTATATTTATTTTTCTTACTTACAACAATTTAAATCCTTTTAAAAAAAATCATTTGAAAACTCATAATTAAATAAATGAAATAATTAGTTTATGTGGTGGTATGGAATGAGTCCAGTCACCTTTTTCAAGTTGTAAAACATCGAAAAATCCATAATTTTCACTCTAACTTTTTATTCATCAAGGAACACTTAAAATCCATATGTTTCACAACTCAAAAACATTTTTAAAATTGAAATACTTGGAAATAAAATCTTGGGCAGCAAGGAATAAAAAATCAATTCATGAAAATATTTTTGGAAAATAATCAAATACAATTACCCATTTTCTCTCATGCAAACCGAATTGACCAAAACAAAACTACACAATTCAAATAAATTCTTCTTAAATCAAAGTCATAGAACACAATCATTTCAAGGAAACAATCACATGCAAAAAGAATCTTAGCCTATTTAACCTACTATAGGCCGAATCATCACCATTGGAAAACAAAGTCTTTGATGCACTTTTTCCTTCATGCAAAAACCTTAAAATATTAAATTAAAAACATGCATATGTAAACACATAGTTTTAGAAAATACCACTTCCTTTTTCTTCCCCAAAATCGTGACCTATTTTGTCACCTCCAACATGTTTTCATTTTTATTTTCCTTTGCATGTGCTTTAAAATCTAGTAAATCAAAAGAGGATCACATGCATGAACCCCTTATGAAAAACAATCATGAATTCTTAAATTTCAAAGTTTGACCGAACATGCATCAACAAAATCAAGAAGGAAACTTTAAATCCTTAACTTTGAAATATACATAAACTTAAATCCAAATGAAATCAATTTGAAAAAAAAATTGTTTTCCTTTGTTTCTCCTTAAAACCGTGACATGCAAGTAAAGGAACAAAACTTTTTGAGCAAAAGAACCACATGCAAGACTTAAGAATCAAAGCCATGGAGAATCAAGGTAAGAATTAGACATTTTTCAAGATCAAAACAAAGATCAAAGTCTTTTTGAAAAGGAAGTCAAAGATCAAAAGAAAAAAATCAAAGTTAAAATCAAAGCACTCAGATCAACTTTAACACACATCAAACTAACATGTATGAACTCAAAATAAAAATCATCACAACCTAATTTTTCTAAGTATGGTTAAATGATAAAGTCTATGGTTTAAGGTTCTACAAGTTTATGTGGCTCTTGAAACTCAAGATCAAAGCTAATCAAGTACTTATAAACATGGATCTACAAGGAAATTGGACATGCAACAACAAATGAATCTTACAAGGCTTGGAAATTAGGAACTACTACTAACACCCTATGATCTTCGAATAGACAAGAAATAGAGAAGATCTTCAACCTTCTTCACTTAATCTTCAAGAATCCTAAGGCTTTGGGCTTGTTCTTCCTCCTTCCTTCTCTCCTTGAGCTCACGGTTTCTCTCTCTCTCTCTCTCTATCTTTCTAAGAGTTTAAGGAGAACTCTTAGAATTGTGTTTGGTTTGGAAAATGAATTGTGAAGCAAATGAATGGGAAGTGCTATGGTTGGGGTTATAAGAAAGCAACCAACAATTCCCTTCTTGCCCTTAGAGTAATTCGGCCTAGGAGTGTTACTAAGAGGGTAAAATTGACCACATCAAAGCTTGCATGGCTCAAGCCAAGCCATGAGACAAATAGAGAGAAATTAGGCTCAATCTTGCTTCCTATTGGTTGGTCAAATTCCTTAATTAAGCTTTATACTAAACTAAACCTATGGCTACTTGGCTAATGACTTAGGGTGCAAGAAAGTCAAATTTTTGCATCATGCATGCACCCAACACACATACACACGGCCGACACCTATGCACACACATGCACAAAATCATTTTTATTTTCTTTTTCATAAAATCACTTTTTCCTTAAAATACAAAATACTAAATACTTAAATAATTCAATCCAAAAATTCAATTTAAAACTCATAAGATTTTTCCCCAAAACAAATCATTCCTTACAAATCCTTTATCACATGAAATCACAAAAGAAATTCGATTTAAGAAATATTCCTTTAAAGTATGAAAATATCAAATACATAAATCTTTTCTAAGAACTCAATTTCTTCACTCTTAACATTTTATTTCTGAAAATCCTTTCTTTAAAATCAATCGTTACTTTAAAACGTAATTTAGAAAATCATTTAAGAGAATACCCTTTCAAAACACTTTCTCAAAAATAATTATCTTTAGTATTTTTAAATTAATACGAGGAATTTGCGGGGTGTTACATTCTCCCCAACTTAAAGATTTCTCGTCCCCGAGAAATTCGTTACGGATTGGGCAGCAGGGCATAAAATCCTCACATCACCTGGACTTACACAAGAATACTTTCCTCTGACTTCGTGTTCGTATTCCCTTTTCACTGGCCTAATTCGCCTTGCCGTGTTCCTCGTTCGTTGCTTTCAGACGAAGAAATCGCGCTCGCACAACTGCTCGCGTGTCGTTTCGGGTCAAGCCCAACGGACTAACCGAAGAAGATGTCGCTCCCTTAGCTAATCGTTGTAGCAAAAAGTCCAACCATAGGTACGGACTTAGGGGAAAATCAAACAAACAAATTTCAAACATCTCCAAAAGCATAGGGTTTAGCCTAGAACCCTTAGATCTTCGCTATTTTCTACAACTTAGGTCCTACTTATCTCACAATAATCACTCCTTCCTTCAACTTTACTTCTAACTCTAGGGTTTTCGTTTATCACTTTCTAGCTTAAGGGAAATCCCATTATCACTTAGACTTTACCTTTGATCGTCTCATTTCCTAATTAGGGTCTAAGGCAATCCTAATCCTCAAATTCTGGTAACATACACCTCTTTTCTCCCTTGTAGCTCCCCAACTTTGATCCAACTTATTACCAGACTCACTATGGTCTTACACTCTTACTCAACTTCAACCGTTGATCCAACCTTGATCATTCAAGCCTAAGCCATCTGGGTACTATGGCACTTCAAGCTATTGAATCTTGGAAAGAGTGGGTAAGGTTATGGGTCAATGGTAGGGTTCATGAAGAAAAGTGTTCAAATTCTAATAATACTAATTGTTTTGTTGAAGCAACTCAACAAACAGGGGATAGAAATAACATCCTATGTCCTCAAAGATGCCAACTACTCTTTGAGCAAAGGTATGTCTAGGTCAACAGACTGGATTCGTCAAACACTAAGGAAATACCAAGGATTAAAGGGTCTCAACCTACTCACTTTCTATATTCCTCAATCTACAAGATAAACAGGTTCCTTAAACTAACTCGGCCGACGCTAAGCCATAAACAAGGTCTCACATCCTAGAAATTTGAGAACCTAAACTTATGCTCCTAATCTCATACTAGCAATCACACAGAGTCACGCAAACAAAGCATGTAAGGTCATGCTTCAGGCCACTAAGGATTACCATAAGCTCTGATACCATTCTGTAACAGCCCGATTTCCATAAACCAAAAATAATTAACTTTTACTTATTAAAGTTGCAAAAATGAGGCCAGATTTTTTTTTTGTTGAAAACCTTGTGAATGAGTTTTGAAAATATTGTTGAGAAGTCCTTGGTGTTCTCAACACCCTCTTTTGAAAATCGAGTTGTCACTAAAACAGTCCCTTTCATAAAACTTTTCTCTTCATAAAAATAATTTAGTTTCAAGGACATTAATATTCAGAATGGATTTCAAAGGTTTACATCGACCTCACTTCCCAAGCAAAGTACTCTACAAGCAGGATTTAAATTTAGCTGTATTACATAAATAGCACATTGCTTGGTAATCCTTGACACAAAACACAATCCACAACTTAACCTAAACACTCTACATTCGCTTCCTTCTGGTGAAGACATCTGGATGGAACTCTCCCTTTATCCTTGGACTCTTTCTTCACTCTCCGTAAAATGCAATCGTCTCTATCGCTGCTCTGCGGTTGTCATTCAGCTCCATCTAAGGGGATGATCTCCAAACGGTACTCCGTCTGCCCGTTGAGACATCAGCAGCACCGATATGCCAACGAACAGGAGAGAGTAAGCGTTCCGAATGATGGTTCGTCGACGGTGTGGAATTACGATAGGCAAAATAATAAGACTAAACAAACATACAACAATCATACAAGCACACCACAACAAGTATGTTATCAACTTTATTATCAGTCTTATCATCATTATTCTTATCTTTCATTATCTTCTCGAACTCAATTTCTTTCCTTATATACATTTTTTCTTTCTCGATCCTTTTCCTTCTCACGCTCATAATTTCCTCTCACACATTATCATTAGATACTCATTTCGTTCTCGGCTATCACACACGTCTACATCTCCTCGGTCATCCACCCAACCTAGTCGGAAGCAAACAGGAGTACAGGACCTTTACCATGCGGGCACGACAGTTGTCACAACACATAAATGGTCCCAGACCAGGAGGATCTCGTCCTCAAATCATTTCAATAATAACAAGGCTCACTGTCCACGTAGTGGCAAACACAATGCCCCGTTCCAGTCCCTCTCACTGTTCTCATCTAGGGGGCGACAACATGTTTCTAGTGGGCCCGCAGAACTTACCACGACATTAGACCCAGTCCCCACCACGTTAGTGCGGCACATGTGGAGTTCGTTCTTCCCAGAAACATACTCTAGACTTCTTGACGTTTCACCGTCATCGTCCTCCCCTAATGCAATCTCGTCCTAAGTATCCGCAGATACTTATCGTTCTTTTCTCTCCACTACTTCGCACTCTCATACCTCACCGCGCATGTCTTTTAAGTCTTTTATCTTTTAATTATCCTAAGGTCGGCCCATCCTTCGTGCAACCCTTCAATGAGTCCCGACCACTAACTTGGCACAATCTTTCTCTCATCAATTCTCACATAGCACAGAGCTGGGATCACATCACAATCTCAAATCTCAAACCTCATTTCTCAAACGTTCACAACATTCTCCACTTCTCACAACCATCTCATTTCTCAACTTTCTCAGCATCCTCACTCTTTTCCCAAAAGAACAAACTTACTTTCCTCACACACCTTTTCAATAACTAATTAGAAAATCTCAGATCATAAGCTTTCATAAAATATTCTTTTTCACCACCGGTCACCAAAATATTGGTTTCAGAACTATTCTTTCAAAAGTACCATTACAAAAGACCTTTTCGAAGTTTCTAAAAATCTCTTTTCAAAACTCTCATAAAATCCTTTTCCAAAACTTTTATGAAAATACTATTTATAAGGAATCTCTTTTCAAAAAAAATGATGTTTACTAAAAACCAGGTTTCACAGACATTTTCTTTGCGAAGATAAAGTTTCATGTAAAGTAGCATTTCACAAATCTTTCAAAAATTTCTTTTCAAAAATATTTCAAAAAAGCTCTTACCAAAAACCTTTTCAAAATCTGCTTTTCAAAAAAAAACTTTTTCCAAAAATAACTTTGCTGAGCTCTAATGGAGGAGCAAGCTCAACTCAACACTAGTCCCAGACTAAAACCAAAAACAAAGGAGCCCAGCTCCACTCGTTCCACACCTCTTTCTCATAATCAACATCACTTTCCCCAACTCTGGCTCGTTCTCAACATTATCATTCCATTCCTTCCCCAATCTCAACTCTTTCTCTTTTCCATTACATACTTTATTTACAATCATTATCTTTCTCTCATTATGTCTTTACTTCACAATCTTATTTATTTCGTTTCTATTTTCAGGACGTAATAGACGTCCATCAGCCTATTACGTATTTTCATTAACAGCAATAACATAAGGTATAATTAAATAAATATATAAAAGCATGCTATCATTCACGCAAACATCACACAATAATGTGGTCTTCGTCACCTTCGTATAAGTGGCCACACAACCAAACAATTGCCACTTATACTACTGACTCCAACCACTTAGTTCCGATCTTTGAGATGATACGGAACGTCCTAATTCACCTAGCTACCACAGTGTCTTAGGAAAGCTTCTCTCTCACCTGAGGTCCAGCTATTAATTGCGTACCGTCACCTTGGATCATTTCTGCTGCCGGCTGCCCCAATCCCTCATCTTTCAAATTCCTCGTAATAAATAAAATACACTCGCGTTATTAACTTGTATTATGAAAATCTTTTTCCATAACTTAAACACTTTTGATTCCTCGTATTAAGTAAAATACTCTTACTTTACTAACGTGTATTAAGAAAACCTTTTTCCTTAGTTCATGATACTTTTCGTTCTCAATTGAAAGACTTAAAACACTATTGTTTTATCAAAACACTTCCCTTATTTTCTAGCACTTTAAATACTTTAAAACCATTTGAAAACATTTAATAAAATGATTTAAACCAATTTATTTGGTTGCTGGTCCTTTTCGGACAGCACCTTAAACATTGTTTGAAAATACCGAAAAATTCACCGTTCCCCAATCCGACTTTTTCTTAGATTAACTACTACTCGAAAACTTTGCTTTCAATTTCATGAAAACATTTTTAAAGTTAAGAAACAATTTTAAAATAGTCCGGAACAGCGAAGGATTACTTCACAAAAAGAATCATGTTAATCAAAATCTGAATTCAATTTAATCACAAAACCAGTCGTTCAACTTAATGATAAATTAAACATTCATTTTCAAACAAACACTTTCACAAACAAACATTTAGAATCAATCAAGGCAACTTAATATATTATGATGCTATTTTACTTCTAAATAATTTCTTTAGTTTAGAATTAAACTTTATTAATTAATTAGAAACATATAACCAATTTAGTCAATCATCACAAGAAATCATATTACTCACAAATAGTTTATTTCACAAAACTAAGCACTCGGTCATGCATACATTCACACACCAAATTGCATCAGGATTTAAACAAACATATTTATATTTATTTTTCTTACTTTCAACAATTTAAATCCTTTTCAAAAAAAATCATTTGAAAACTCATAATTAAATAAATGAGATAATTAGTTTATGTGGTGGTATGGAATGAGTCCACCAGTCACCTTTTTCAAGTTGTAAAACATCGAAAAATCCATAATTTTCACTCTAACTTTTTATTCATCAAGGAACACTTAAAATCCATATGTTTCACAACTCAAAAACATTTTTAAAATTGAAATACTTGGAAATAAAATCTTGGACAGCAAGGAATAAAAAATCAATTCATGAAAATATTTTTGGAAAATAATCAAATACAATTACCCATTTTCTCTCATGAAAACCGAATTGACCAAAACAAAACTACACAATTCAAATAAATTCTTCTTAAATCAAAGTCATAGAACACAATCATTTCAAGGAGACAATCACATGCAAAAAGAATCTTAGCCTATTTAACCTACTATAGGCCAAATCATCACCATTGGAAAACAAAGTCTTTGATGCACTTTTTCCTTCATGCAAAAACCTTAAAATATTAAATTAAAAACATGCATATGTAAACACATAATTTTAGAAAATACCACTTCTTTTTTCTTCCCCAAAACCGTTACCTATTTTGTCACCTCCAACATGTTTTCATTTTTATTTTCCTTTGCATGTGCTTTAAATTCTAGTAAATCAAAAGAGGATCACATGCATGAACCCCTTATGAAAAACAATCATAATTTCTTAAATTTCAAAGTTTGACCGAACTTGCATCAACAAAATCAAGAAGGAAACTTTAAATCCTTAACTTTGAAATATACATAAACTTAAATAAAAATGAAATCAATTTGAAAAAAAATTGTTTTCCTTTGTTTCTCCTTAAAACCGTGACATGCAAGTAAAGGAACAAAACTTTTTGAGCAAAAGAACCACATGCAAGAATTAAGAATCAAAGCCATGGAGAATCAAGGTAAGAATAGACCTTTTTCAAGATCAAAACAAAGATCAAAGTCTTTTTGAAAAGGAAGTCAAAGATCAAAAGAAAAAAAAAATCAAAGTTAAAATCAAAGCACTCAAATCACTCAGATCAACTTTAACACACATCAAACTAACATGTATGAACTCAAAATAAAAATCATCACAACCTAATTTTTCTAAGTATGGCCGAATGATAAAGTCTATGGTTTAAGGTTCTACAAGTTTATGTGGCTCTTGAAACTCAAGATCAAAGCTAATCAAGTACTTATAAACATGGATCTACAAGGAAATTGGACATGCAACAACAAATGAATCTTACAAGGCTTGGAAATTAGGAACTACTACTAACACCCTATGATCTTCGAATAGACAAGAAATAGAGAAGATCTTCAACCTTCTTCACTTAATCTTCAAGAATCCTAAGGCTTTGGGCTTGTTCTTCCTCCTTCCTTCTCTCCTTGAGCTCACGGTTTCTCTCTCTCTCTCTATCTTTCTAAGAGTTTAAGGAGAACTCTTAGAATTGTGTTTGGTTTGGAAAATGAATTGTGAAGCAAATGAATGGGAAGTGCTATGGTTGGGGTTATAAGAAAGCAACCAACAATTCCCTTCTTGCCCTTAGAGTAATTTGGCCTAGGAGTGTTACTAAGAGGGTAAAATTGACAACATCAAAGCTTGCATGGCTCAAGCCAAGCCATGAGACAAATAGAGAGAAATTAGGCTCAATCTTGCTTCCTATTGGTTGGTCAAATTCCTTAACTAAGCTTTATACTAAACTAAACCTATGGCTACTTGGCTAATGACTTAGGGTGCAAGAAAGTCAAATTTTTGCATCATGCATGCACCCCACACACATACACACGGCCGACACCTATGCACACACATGCACAAAATCATTTTTATTTTCTTTTTCATAAAATCACTTTTTCCTTAAAATACAAAATACTAAATACCTAAATAATTCAATCCAAAAATTCAATTTAAAACTCATAAGATTTTTCCCCAAAACAAATCATTCCTTACAAATCCTTTATCACATGAAATCACAAAAGAAATTCGATTTAAGAAATATTCCTTTAAAGTATGAAAATATCAAATACATAAATCTTTTCTAAAAACTCAATTTCTTCACTCTTAACATTTTATTTCTGAAAATCCTTTCTTTAAAATCAATCGTTACTTTAAAACGTAATTTAGAAAATCATTTAAGAGAATACCCTTTCAAAACACTTTCTCAAAAATAATTATCTTTAGTATTTTTAAATTAATACGAGAAATTTGCGGGGTGTTACACCGTGTAGGCTTCAAAAGTTCATGCATATACATTTTGTTCATTCTTAACTTAGATTCTCACATGCATTCACTTAAAAACTAAACATCAAAGCTTAATTTCAATCAAACATCAAAAATCAATTTTGTTTCCCTCTTTTCCCATGTTTGGCCGAATCATTGAAGAAGAAAACAAGAAACTTTGGTACATTCAATTAACACTTTAACAAATACTTTAAACCAATAAAAATCAAAGCTTATTTCCTTACTTGAAACATAAAACAAAGAATTAAAACAAACTCAAAACACTTAATCACTTCAAAAACCGATAACCTTCATAGTTTCATGCATGCTCATTTCAACCTTTAGGTTTAAATATTTTATACCGTAGGACTTAAAAATCATATAGAAGCATAAAAACATATCATGCAACAAAAACACAACTCATTTCCTTTATTATTTTATTTAGGCCATTTTTATTTTGGCCGAATGGCCTAGGAGAGAATAATTAAAAAATTTATTACAACACAAACTCATATGCTTTTAGATCAACACAATCCTTCTTGATTCTCTTTATTCAAATCAAAGATAAAAACAAAATCATAAGGGCATCAAGGATGACAAAACCGTGAGCATCCTAAGTCATGGTGCATGTTTATTTTAAGTCTTAAAGCTTAGATCTTTACACAATGACTTGAAAAAAAATCGATGAAAAGCTCAAAACATAACATGCATCTAAAACAAAAACTTGTTTCCCTTAATATTTGGTTTGGCCGAATGGCCTTAGTAAGTAAAAATCAAATTTTGCAATATAAATTTATATATTTCAAGATCCACAAAATCTTCTTGCATTTCTTTGTTCCAAATCAACAATAAAAATCACATGGGTTTCCATTATGTCCAAAATCTTTGATTCAAGTATAAAAATAGAAAAATATCAAAGCTTTATTATAAAAATCAAATTTTGCAATATAAATTAATATATTTCAAGATCCACAAAATCTTCTTGCATTTCTTTGTTCCAAATCAACAATAAAAATCACATGGGTTTCCATTATGTCCAAAATCTTTGATTCAAGTATAAAAATAGCAAAATATCAAAGCTTTATTATAAAAACACACGTGCATAAACAAATTAATACCTTATGCTCAAAAACCCATTAAAACCAAAAAATACAACAACTAAATAACAAGAATCATCAATCAATTTTACACATTAGAAAACAATTCATTTTCCCCAAATTAAAGCCCTAGGCCATGACATTCAAGGGAAAAACAAGAAAAATTTATGCATATCAACAACACATAACCCATGAACATAATATATCAACTCATATTTAAGCATAAAAGTACAAATCAAAGATCAAAAATTATCTTGAATAAAATGGGGTCAAAACCGTGAGCTCCCTTAAGCATGGTGCATGCTCACTTTTTCATTTTCAATCTTAAATACGTATAGAATCAAGTGTAGAAAGGCAAGAGGAACAAGAAAATATGACATGCAAAAGCGTGAAGTGAAGAAACAACAAATCCATTCTTAAAACTTGAAGAAACCGAAAATAAATATGAACAAGAAAGAGTAAGAAATGGAAATGAAGAGGGATACCTAGATGAACAAATGGAAATAAGATTGGTTTGGTGTTGGAGAGCAAAAATTCTTCCTTCTTCCTCCTTGGCTCCCCACGGTTTCTCCCTTCTCTCTTCACCTCTCTTTCTTTTTTTTTCTTGTTCTAAGTGTTATGAGCACAAGGGGGGTGTCTTAAGACATGGGGTGGGTTTTATAGAAAAATTAGGTTGGGGTCATTTGACTAGAAGAGGGGGTCGAAATACGCTAAGAGACAAAAGGGGCTTGTTTGCATATTTTCAATAGTTTTAGACTTTTGACACACATCTTAGTGGGAGACATAATCAATATGGTAATTAATGACTTGTCCCAATAGGGTATTAGTAGGGTGGCTATGCATTAATTAAGATAGGGTGTATTTAATTAGGTTACCCTAGGGTCTTGTGCACTCATAATTCTATGACTAACAAATTAAATTTCAAAGTGCACAGAAGTATATTAAAAACCACACAGTACATCAACACAACAGAAAATAATATTTTTCTGACACAATAAATTTCACTGTAAAAATCATAATTCTATTTACTAAAATAAAACATTATAATATTCCCCAAAATAATAAAAATTTCGCGAACAGTAAAATAATTCCAGAACAGTACCAAAATAAATTCTATTTTTCAATATGATTGTTTTGACTATAAATTTGTCAAATTCTGTTTTACAGATAAAAAGTTATGAATTTTCAAAGTTACGTAATCAAGTAAATCAATAAACAATAATTTCCTTCAAAACTCAAAGCCAAATAAAATAATCCACCAAAATAAATTTCCACATAATCATTTTCATTTGTAAATTTAAATCAAATAACAAATTTATATAAATTTGAAAGTAACTGACCAATCAGAAATTCTCGAAAATCAATTTATTAAAATGCTGAAAATTAGGGGTGTTACACCACGCACCTTATGATGTATGTTGTTATTAATGTGAATATGCCATGATGATATGAATTGATTTTATTCTTATGCATGATGAGCATTTTATATATGATGATGTTAATGTTTGGAATCACGTGAGATGCATGGATGATTAATCCCTGAAGGAAATTAAGTAAGGCAATGGAAATTATGAAAAGTAATAATGATGCTGATGAGAATAATGCAATGATATTTAAGTAAGTGATGAAAGAAAAGGATTTTGGAATAATGATACAATGTGTTGATAAGTTTTGAAAACTGTGGAAATGAAAGTGCAAGGAAAGAAATGATAAGACCCGTATGATTGGAATCCGAGATGTGTACGTAACAAGAAGCAAAAGATATAGCGTAGCATGCTCGAGCAACTCTTCAAGGCGTACGATTGACGTGAATTGTTTGCCTGGTTGAGGAGCTCCCCGATGTGATTAATGATCGTGACGACTTCGGAACATCGAGAAAGCGTGGATGTGAAAGATTCGATTAGAGGTCGAGGTTCACCGAAGGGATGAACAAGGGTGACTTGTCCGAACCTAGGATTAATAAAATATCAATGAGACATTGAATAATTCGGCGAGTTGAGCGTGAAGTAGTGGAGAGGAAGATACATGTTTATCTGCGGATACTCAGGAGAGTGATTGTGATAGGGGAGGGTGATGATGATGAAACGTCAAGTAACCTAGAGTGCTTTTCTAGGCAGAACGAGTCTATATGTGATTGGGGATTAATACCCAAGGGATCGTAGCATGTTCTGCACCCGGAACTAGAAAAGTACTGTCGCCCCCTTGATCAACTTTGGAACAGTGAGAGGGAACCTGAACGAGGCGGGCAGTTGATTGATGTTGGGCCTTTGCGATGTCGCTTAAAAAGATGATTGTCATGATGGTCGGCCTGTGCGGTTGTGGCTTTGAAAAATACAGATGTTGTTGGATTCTCAGCTATTCGACCGACGTGGGTTAAGGTTCCTGTACTTCTGTTTGCTTCCGACTAGGCTTGGGAGGATTGAAGGAGATGTATGTGTGCTAACTAAGTCCTCCATGACATTCTCTAATTTCCCCCTGTCATCGTTGGATGCGCTTTGATAAAACTTAATAAAGTAAGATGAAATTATTAAAAGGATCGTCGGAATAATAAATTAGAATACCACGCCAATTGTTGAGAAAGGAAAATGGAAAAGGGGCAAGTGGCAAGTGGCAAGAAAGTATGGTTAAGACTAAGGATGTGACACCGTCATGGTTATAAATTGTGATGTGGCATTGCGAAATAAGTAATGAAAGAAATGAATGTGAATAAGGAAGAGAGAATGGCACAAATGAAAGTATTACTGGGTAATGACGTTGATGTCGATAATGATGATGAGGTGAATTATGTTGTGTATTTTGTTATTTATATATTGTTGTGTGTTTGTCTTAATATTGTGCCTATTGTAATTTCACTCGTCGACGAGGAATCATTCGGGATTGCTCACTCTCTCCTCTACCCTATTTCTTCTGCTGGTATTCTATACCAAGCAGCGCAAATGGCGTATAGCATCAAGATCTGTGTGAATCCATTGGACGATGGAAGTTGGGAGTTGACTCCGGTTGGCTGGAGATGGAGAGGATCCATCAGTTTGGAGGTCACTGATCCACTGTTCACGCTTGAGGAATTGGAGTTGCAAGACTTAATGAGTAGGCTCATGCTGACAGATCAAGAGTTCACGATGAATCCAACATTTCCTGATGATGAAGAAATATTTGAAGACGCAGAAGATCCGTACGAGTTGGCAGGAGTGCCTGGTGATGGTGATGCCCCATAGTATAGGTTTTTTAATTATGTTTTATATATGTAATGCACTGTCTTGAGATGTACTTGAAAAGGATGGCTCTACCCTGATGTAACCGTTTTATGGGTCTGTATGTTTTGGGAGATTTTATAACTCTGATAAAAGTAATGGGTTTTGAGAATACTATCTGTAAAACGAAATGTTTTAGGAAAATGGAAGAAAGAGTTTCAAAGCGTGATGTTGGTAACATCTCAATTTGGAACTTGATGCGTGTAAGGGACATGAATGGTTTGATTGAAAAGAAAATGTTTTATGAAAACGATTTCATGTCCACGTCACCAATGTAAAAAAAAATTCCCAGATTTTTCACTAAATAAAAATATATTCAAGTTTATTAAATCTGGGTGTTACAATTTTCACATCCGAGCCTTCTGTGACTCTGATTAGGCAGGTGATTCCTCTAACATGAAATCCACTGCAGCCTTTATTATCTACTGTGGTCCTAATGCTATTTCGTGGCAATGTAAAGAGCAAGATTCCATTGCAAAATCTTCTACTGAGGCTGAAAACAGGATCATTTGCTCCACGGTTGATGAACTTCTCTAGTTTAGAGAACTATTTAAGGAGCTTCATCTTCCTTTTCCTCTTCAACCCACCATATACTCTGACAACATTGGTGCAACGTATCTCTATGCAAACCTAGTTTTTCATTCTCGCATGAAACATTTGGCCATTCACTATCATTTTGTGCGGGACTTAGTGTCTAACAAAGAATTACAAGTCCAACACATACCATACAGTCACCAATTAGCTGATCTTCTCACAAAGTCTCTTCCTCCATCTCGACATTCCTTACTCATGTGCAAGATTGGTGTTGTTTTACCCACCACCATCTTGCGGGGGCGTGTTGGAGTGTTAACTTCCACTCCCTAATTTTTCTCCTTCTACCTATTCTCATGCTATTATTCCTTAGAATTCTCTCATTATTTTATTCATTTTATTTTTGTAATTATATGTAACTGAATAGCAACAACTGTAGAAGCCAACACTTATATATGATGGCAGCGTGTACAATACTTTTGTGTTGATACTAATAATATAACCTTTTTCATTTCTCTATACATTAAAGGAGATAGAACAAAACATATTTAACCACATTTCTTTTATGCTAATGACAAAAATGGTGTTATAAGTGTTCAACAAGTTTGTTCAAGTGAGAATCTAACACTTCACTTTACGAAGTCTTTACCAACTAAAACATTCCAACAACTAGTACAGAATATTCATCTTCGTCATTTCAAAGATATTTGTTCACACGAGGATAGAAATAAATACGCGTTTCACTCTTTTTCCCTTAGTAATGGTGTTTTCCCAATGGATTTTCCTGACAAGGTTTTTAACGACGCAGTATCCAATTGCGTATTGAAGAATCATGTACTCTTTTCCTTCACTAAGTTTTTTACTTCCACAAGATTTTTATTAGTAAGGTTTTTGATAAGGCATATTTTTTTTGTAATAGTCATCCAAGGGAAAGTTTTATAAACATTTGTAATTACATTAATTAGTGGATGACTCTCTCTATTAGGGTCTCGTATTTTCTTATAAATAGAATTCACTTGTGATGTAAATTACACGCTAAGAAATATATTACAAATCCTTGCTTCTTCTCTTTTCTTCCTCATTCTCTCATTTCTTTCTATTTTTCTCTTATTCTCGTTAATTTCATAACAAAGATTAATTCTTCTCGATACATTTTTTAAAAGCAAAAGATAAAATAAAAGCACTACATGTGATGTAACCAAAAGGAAAGTTTGGAATATACTATTTTCAAACCCATATATAAGATTTTTGAGGTTTTTATTTTGGTCCTATTTATAGAATCTCATCTCAATTTTTAATAGTATTTAATTACTTTTTTTTCATAAATACCCCTATTAACTCAATACTTTTTAGAGTTCCAATAATAATTATAGGGGTACTTTTGAAAAAGTATATCAAATTTTCACATTTCTAATGTTACCAACAAATTTAACTACTTTTCTTAATGAAAGTAAAAAACACCAAAAAACATCTTAGAAAAGGACCAGAGTGAGAGTATATCTACTATACTTATATAAAAACATCCCTTTTCGAGGCACCACGTTTGTCGGAGAAAATTTTGAGGCACCACGTTTGTTCGCTTCACACTAGAGCATTTGTAGGTAGAAAATGTCGTCTTTAATCAAAATTATAATTTAAAATAAATAAATTATCTATATGTGGAATATGTTGAATCATTATCCTCATTTTGTTAAAAAAAATCATTATCCTAAAAAAAATCCATAAACACAAAGAGATGATGCTTGAGCATTATTTTTATATGAAATCATTATCCTCAGTATGTTGAAAAAAGAAGTAATCATTATCCTAAAAAAATATTTAAAAAAAAATCACTATATATAACATGATCTCACCTTCATTCTTTACCTTTGTTTCACCTTCAAATCTCTCTACTTTCAAGAATTCTCTAATTTTATTATTTCGTATTTTATGTTCCTAATTATTTATTTCTTATTTTATATTCATATTCTTATTCAATATTCATATTCTCAATCCTAATCTCAAGATTCTAAACTAATACAATCAAGTTTCTTTTCAGGAGCATGGGTGATTTGGGAGTGAATAAAGGAAGAAATAATATGAAGAAGGAGAAGTCTTCTTCTTCTCCAATCAAAGCTCTTCCAAAAGAGTTGGTGGTAAAAGTTTTGGCAAGGGTGGCATCTGCTTCTATCTCAGACCTATGGAAAGTTAAACTAATTTGCAAAGATTTTCTTCATATCTAAGAGGATAATTATGTGTACCAACATGCATCCATGGAAAACTTTGATTTGGTTCCTTTGGTTTACACACGAGAAAGAATTATCTTTCTTGTTGTAGGAAGAGTGGTAACTCTGAGATTTCATACCGTGAAGGAATGGTAGAATATTTCAGTTCTATGAAGGTAGATTCGGGTATTGAGAATTTGAAGAAAGCCACTATGGTAGTAACCCCAAGTATGTTCACCATTGTTTGGATTTTTATTTGTTTATAAGGTATACTTATAACCTAAATATATAAGAAAAAGGTAAGTATTGTTACATTGTTAAATATTATCGTCCTCAAAACATAATTCATTATTTTTAAAATAATATTAGCATGGGGAAATTATTGTGTGGTCCGGACACACCCACACCATTAATCTGGGCTCTGAAGGGTGGTGGAATGTTACGATCACAATTGCAAGAGAAAGTAATGAATTCTACCTGGAGCCCCACATTGAAAGTAATGAATTCTAATGTGGGATTTATAAGGACTTACAGTGCAAGTAAATCAAACATAAATTCCACAGAGCCAATTAGAAGGAAAAGGCATGTCAAATTTAATAGGACCCAAATTCATTTTATGAAAATAATGCTCAACCAGAGGTATCAAATAAATTGATGGCAATGACAGAGGAGTGACATGGTTTCTGTCACATGCTAAAGAGAAATAACACGATAATGATAACATAAGGCAAGAAAGAAGATGAACAACAACAACATTAAAAAAAACAACATTATCTAAATGTATATTAAAAGATAACAACAACATTAAAAAAAACAAGATACAAACTACAGACCCAAAGATAAAAACAGCTAAATTCAATCTAAATCTCTTCCTACTTTTTCTGTAATCACTTTATCTAAATGTATTATCGAGATAAATTTATTTGTTTTTTTATCACAATAATTATGAAAAAATAATAATTAATATTAAAAGTGATATATTAAAAAACTGAGGGATTAATCTATAAAAAAAAACTTAGGGATTATTTGGTTAGGATATTCGGGAATAAAAAAATTTTGATGCTATCCACAAATTACAAAAATGAGATAGATTCAATGTAACGACCTAAGTCGTTACGGAAATTATGTTATGATAAATGCATATTATTAATGTGTTTTAAGGAAATAATATTGATGTTTTTATGATGGTACATAAAAATAAGAAATAATTTAAACCGGAAACTTCCATATAACTGCGTCTTTATATTTCACATAAAAAGTTTGATTTAATGTACATCATTTTACATTGTTTTGGTCAAAAGGATACTGCATCATAACTCTGAGTTAACTAATCTCAGTCAGTGCACATACAAATATATATTTATATATAATAAAGTGTAACTCAGAGTAGTCCACTAACTCAAAATATATTAAAAGTCAGTCTACATACTAATGATATATACCTAACATATACCTCACATCTCATCCACCATCCACTGGCTCCCAGTCGATGGGACAACCTGATCACTCTCCACTCCAGTCTGTACGGCGTCGCCCCCAGCTGGCTCACTCTCGCCCTCATCGGGATCCTCCTCCTCAGAGTCCACTTGAACCACCGAAGGCACACGTCTCGGTGATGGTGCAAATCTCACAGTCCGAGATGGACCCGGACGGGAAGGATCCTCGGGTGTAGCTCTCTCTGGAGGAGTGCGAGCGGGAGCAGCTGGTCTGAAACAAAAATGAGAATGACGACGTGCAGACTGAGGCGGTGGAGTACCATGTCTATAAGTAAAAGCAGGAGGTATATGCTGAGCATATATCATAGGTATGCGGAAACGACAAGGACACATATAGGCCAAGGGGTTTGGGTGGCGAAAGATCAGCTCCACCTCCCCGTCGAAGGTGGCTCTACGCTCCTCATACTCCCATGTCCCTCTCACGAGACGCATCTCTAAGCACGCCAGGAATCGAGACATCACCTAACAAACAATTAGGGCAAAGGGAGTAAGACAGTGTCATTCACGTACAAATGAATAATTAAATGAACTAGGAATAAACAAACACAATTAGTCAAGTAGCAATTAAAGTCACATAGGTGATTAAGCAAACTCAAATAATCAATCGATAATTGCTAAACAATAAATATTAAGCAATAATGTATGTTTCTAATGCATGTGCAATGCAGTGCGATGCAAATACTTGATGCTATCTCCTCTGTGATATTCTACAAATATCATGTACTTGGAAATTTCATGTTTATCGGTAACGTCCTCAACGATTCAATTTACGTTTTATCGAAAACGTTCAAACGATTCAATTTTACGTTTTCACGAAAACGTTCAAACGCTCCTCGTACGTTTGACGACAACGTACCAACGATTCACACTAAATAGGAAAAGCAACTGGGAGTAAACGTCTTTCCACCAAGTATACACTTACAACTCCCGTGTAAATTATACTAAAGACCGTCCTCCGCTGTCACGAAATACTCCGAGAGATCGATAGAATAAAATTATAGTCATTATAAAATTATCCCGAGTCGAGTCTGCAGAACCCACTCATCATAGGACCATTTTACCTATAATTAATTCCCACGGTTATTTTCCTACTATCTTATCTTAACTCCTTAACACCATGCATGATTTCAATCACAATCAAAATATTAGGATTGATTTCAAACCATTTACATGGTATTGAATTGATGTAAAAAGGAAGTGACACCAAAACATTCATTTTAATTGTCAAAAATAAAATTTTTAACTTAAAGAATTAATTAAAAATATTACTGAAGAATTAAAAATATTGGTGAAATGTTGGATTAAAGAAAAATACATTTTTCAGGTTCTGTACAGTGTCTAACCGGTTAAAAAGTCATGTAACCGGTTGGTCACATTCAAATTTCACTCTTTTTCCCAATTTTACAGTAACTAATCGATTAGAAGTTTCAGTAACCGGTTAGTCACTGCAGCATCAGTGACAAATTGGCCTTTTTATACATCAATTCAAAACCTTTCAGTTTCAATCCTTATCAATCACTTACAGAACATTCTTGAGCGTATTTAAACATGTTCAAATCAATTATACACATCAATTTCATGAGATTCATACATGATTCATCAAGCTTGCACATAATTACATAATTGGCACTTAATATGTCAAAATCAATTTCAGAGCTAAACAAGCCACAAATTCAGTTCCTTTAGTTCATATGAAGTTATTATGATATGTCCAAATTAGTTTTAGAACCTATTATGGCCTCCAAGCCAAAATCCCAATTCAAAACCTATTGCCCTTGAGCTTGTAAAGCTCCTCTACATTCCAAGCTATTTAATTACCATTCTAGAAAATGAATATCTTCTCCCTTACCTATTGTAGCTGTAGAGACTGATTTGAAAGCAAAGGAAAAGCTAAACACGATTTTGAGACAAAACACACCTCAGCTGCAACTCTGTTTTTCAGTTTTAACAGGGGGTATTGATCAGAGATTTCCAACTCGAATAAGTGGAATAAACGTGTAAGAAAGGATTAGAATCAAAACTATGATACACTAACTCAAGATTGAAACAAGTTTGAAACTCTAAGGTGGCTTGAGCTTACCAAACAGATTCAAGAAAGATAGCTCCAGAAACTGGTTCGTGCTCTATTTTTCCAACAACATAGGGTCAAGTTGTGGAGCTAATAACTTCCTCTATAGTGCACAAAATCGAGTGGGACTTGTTTCTAATTCAAGAGGGTTCAGAGAGCTTTGATTTCATATAAGTTTTGTGTGTGTTGGTGCTTCATAGAGAAAAGACGAATCAACACAAGTGAGGGGTTCAGAATTGAAGTATATGGAGATTTGAGAGTGAGATTGTGTGGTTTAGAATGAGTTTAAGTCACCAAATTTCATCGCCACTCATTCCTAGCAGAGATGAGACGTGTTGCAGGCCAAGGTGGCTGATTTTCAAGCCAAAGACGTGTTCCCCTTTTCCAATTTGTGTTCAAACTGTCTCAGTTATGGGTTTTCTGAGAGCACTAACCGGTTACTCATATTACTAACCAGTTAGTTCGTACAGTTCTGGAAAAATCTAAAGATATTATATTTTATTTCTTTTATTTTCTTAATATCTTTTAAATTCTTCCTTTATTTTCACAAAAAGAAATAATTACCTTAATAAAATAAATTCCTTTAATTATTTCTTAATTAATTTTTAAAACATAATTATATACTAATTGTCATAATTATATTATAATCACATTATAATTTTTATAATAATTAACGTAATTACATATAATTATATTTTATAATCGGGGATTAATTTTTGGGGTGTTACACTTCTCCCCCACTTAAAGGAATTTCGTCCCCGAAATTCGACTTACCGAAACAACTCAGGATACTCTCTACGCATACGCTCTTGTAATTCCCAGGTTGATTCAGACACATCGCCTCTATTCCACAAAACCCTAACTAATGGAATCTCTTTCCCTCTAAGCTGCTTCATTCTTCGATCTTCGATTCGCACAGGACCATCTTCGAGCGTGAGATTCTCCTTGATCAGCAATATATCCAGTTGAATTTGAATTACAGCTTCAGGATCATGCACATACTTCCGAAGTTGGGAAATTTGAAAAACATTGTGGAGATTTGCAAGAGAAGGGGGTAAAGCAATCTGGTAGGCAACTGGACCTACTCTCTTCAGGATTTGATATGGCCCAACAAATTTTGGCGAAAGCTTCTTCGGCTTAAGGGCACGACCAATTCCTTTTGTTGGTACCAATCTCAGAAATACTTGATCACCTTTGTTAAATTCCAAAGAATATCTTCTCCGATCAGCGTAGCTTTTCTGGCAACTCTGAGCTGTCTTATCCTGAATCATCTTGATTTTCTCGGTGGTTTCTTGCACAATATTGGGACCAATAATTGAATTCTCCCCATCTTGAAACCAACATAGTGGGGTTTGACATTTTCATCCATATAACACTTCAAATGGTGCCATTCCAATACTTGCATGGTAGCTGTTGTTGCAAGTGAATTCCACTAACGATAACAACTGTTCCCAATTTTCTTGATATTCTAGGACGCAAGCCCTTAGGAGATCTTCCAATGTCTTAATAGTTCTTTCTGTCTACCCATCTGTTTGTGGATGGTATGCAGAACTCATACTCAGCTTCGTTCCCAAAGCCTGATGCAAACTTTGCTAGAATCTTGAGGTAAACCTTGGATCTCGATTAGAGACAATGTTGGAAGGTATGCCATGCAAACGGACAATCTCCTTTATATAGAGTTGAGTTAGCTTCTCTAAGGAATAACACATATTCATTGGTATAAAATGTGCCGATTTGGATAATCTATCTATGACTACCCAAATAGCCTCATGACCCAATGAATTCCTAGGCAATCCAGATACAAAATCTGTAACAGCCCGATTTTCGTAAACCAAAATAACTGACTTTATTTACTAATATTGCAAAAATGAGGCCATTTTTTTTTAAAACAATGTTTAAGTGTTCGAAGACATCCTTGAAAATCTCTTTATGATCTTCAATCCACTTATTCGAAAACCGAGTTGTTACGAAGACCGTTCTTTTCATCAAACGTTCGTTTTCTTAGAAGAACTTGGTTCAAAATTATCTTAACAGTTTTCCAAAAACTTTGCATGAATTAACTTTGCAAAAAGATGTGTTCCACAAGTCAGATTAAAAACTTAGCTTAATTACATAATGGCTCATGGCATCGGTAATCCTTCCACAATCATCATAACCTAATCTAACCACACTATCCTTAAACTATCCTATTGAAAACAATTGGGTGAAGTTCCTTCTTCTTATTGCGTCCTCTCTTTGCTCTCGGAGGTGATGCCTTCCTTGTTGTGATTCCCTCCTTGCTAGTAGATTCCGGCTCCGCTCCATTGAGAGTGGTAGAGTTCCCTCGAGCCTCATACCGAATCTTCTCTTTGTAGTTCCTATAGCCTCGTACGGTGACTTTGATCCAGTACTCCATCTGCCCGTTGAGATACCAGCAGCACCGATATGCCAACGAACAGGAGAGAGTAAGCATTCTGAACGACGGATCGTCGACGGTGTGGGATTACACTAGGCAAAATAATAGGACCATGCAAGCATACAATATAACACATGAGCACACAACAACCAAACATATCATTATCATTATGATTATGATTATCATTCCCTTTTATGCATTTCTCACGGGTATTCTTTCTTTCTTTCTTTATTTCCTTTACTTCCCTTAATTTCTCATTTTCTTTTCACCCAGTCTTATCAAATTACCCTCTTTAATGCTTTGGGGAAAAATACCATACATCAGAATATTCATTTCGTTCTCGACTATCACTCACGTCTACATCTCCTCAGTCATCCACCCACCTAGTCGGAAGCAAACAGGAGTACAGGACCTTTACCACGCGGGCACCACAGCTGTCACAACACATAATGGTCCCAGACCAGGAGGATCTCGTCCTCAAATCATATCAATAATATCAAGGCTCACTGTCCACACAGTGGCAAACACAATGCCCCGTTCCAGTCCCTCTCACTGTTCTCGATTTGCAATCTAGGGGGCGACAGTATGTTTCTAGTGGGCCCGCAGAACTTGCCACGGCATTAGACACAGTCCCCACCACGTTAGTGCGCCACTTGTGGAGTTTGTTCTGCCTAGAAACATACTCTAGACTTCTTGACGTTTCACCGTCATCGTCCTCCCCTAATGCAATCTCGTCCTAAGTATCCGCAGATACTTATCGTTTCTTCCTCTCCACTACTTCACACTCTCATACCTCACCGCGCATGTCTTTTTAAAGTCTTTTAATCTTTTTAATTATCCTAAGGTCGGCCCGTCCTTCGTGCAACCCTTCAACGAGTCCCGACCACTATCTTCGCACAGACTTTCTCTCATCAAATCTCGCATAGCACAGAGCTGGGATCACATCACACTCTCAAATCTCATTTCTCAACTTTCTCAACATCCCTTCATTTCCCGTAAATCATCTCATTTCAAATCCTTCTCTCATAGCAATCTTTTCAAAAGCTATCACAAAACATTATTTCATAACCTTTTTCATCAAGTTCCGTTTCGTAAATTTTCTCAAATCGGGTTCCACATCTTCTGAAAATCTCTTGGTAAAACTTCCCTTGAAAATATCTTTTCTCAGGTTTAAAAAAAAAATCTCCTTTTTAAGAACCTTTCACAAAATTTTACTTCAAAAGCTTTTCCAAAAATAGTTTCTATAATATTTTTCTCAAAAACCTCTTTTCAAAACATTTTCAAAAGAATTTCTTTTCAAAAACCTTTTTCAGAAACCGCTGTTCAAAAACCTTTTCAAGAATCACCTCTTTGCTGAGCGCTAATGGAGGAGCAAGCTCAACTCGACACTAGTCTCAGACTAAAACCAAAAACACAGGAGACCAGCTCCCCTCAATTCCCACCTTGTTCCAACAACAACAATACTTTCCCAGCTCTGGCTCATTCTCAACATTATCATCAATTCATTCCTCAATCTCAACTCTTTATTCCCTTTCAAATCCATCTTATCACTATTCTTTTCTCTTTACATCTTTATTTTCTTCCACTTACTGATCTCATTTTCATTTTCCTATTCAGGACGTGACAAATGTCCATCAGCATGTTACTCATTTAATTAAACAGAATAAATAATCATCAGGCATAATTAAATAAATATATAAAAGCATGCTATTATTCACACAAACATCACACAACACAATGTGATCATCGTCACCTTCGTATAAGTGGCCACACAATTAAACAATTGCCACTTATACTACTGACTCTAACCACTTAGTTCCGATGTTTGAGATGATACGGAACGTCCTAATAAATCACCTAACTACCACGGTGTCTTAGGAAAGCTTCTCTCTCACCTGAGGTCCAGCTATTAAGTGCGTACCGTCGCTTCGGATCCTTTGTGCTGTCGGCTGCCCCAATCCCTTGTCTTTAAGATTCCCTCGTACTAAATAAAATACACTTATGTTATTTTCTTGCATTAAGAAAATCTTTTCTTAGTTCGTGACACTTTCCGTTCTTAGTCGAAAGGCTTAAAACACTATCGTCTTATCAAAACAACTCTCATATTTCCTAGCACTTTAATTATTTTAAAATCACTTGAAAACATAAAATGGTTTAAATCATTTGGTTGGATTGCTGGACCGATTTGGGCAGCCCCTTAAAACACGTTCGAAAACACCGAAAAATGTCCCGTTTTCCATCCGGGTTTTTTTTTTTTTGAATCAAATATCACTTGAAAATTCTATTGTAAATTAGTTTAACACATTTTCAAAGTTAGAAAACACTTTTAAATAATCTTGGACAGCAAGGATTATCCCATGAAATCACTTCACTAAAGGTTTGAAAACCTCAAATAAGTCAAATGGAATTTTCTTAAAATCAATTAATTTCAAAACCACTTTCACCTTCACATACTTTTCAAACATCAACTAACACATAATCAGCAAACAACGTTTCATAAAACCAACTTAGTTGTCATCAAAGCAATCATACAACTCACCAATAATTCAATCTTATAAAACAAACCTCTAGTCATGCATACAAACCGAATAGATTCAGAGATATAAACCAAACGTATTTTATATTTTTCTTTCTTACTTTAGACAACTTTATCCTTATCAGGTGCATTTTATTTCATGCAATTAAACTTCCTAAATGTATTTACTCTATGTGGCCGAATGATATCAAAGAAACAAGTTAGAAATTACAATTTGAAACACATAAAGCAACTTGATTTATTTCAAGCATTTAAACTCTATTTTCTTTCTCATGCAACTAAATTATTTACTCTTTCTTCTATTCCTACCCGAATACACATACTTGCATATACATTCATTTTAATACAATACTTTTCCCAAAATCATTTAATTCATTTATTTCCTTTATTTTTAATTAAAAACCGAATGTAAATTAAATAGCCACAACACAATTTTAAACATATTAATTTAGCAATAGTTTTTGAGACATACCCATTACCCTTGGTCCATTCATGAGAAAAAAGGATCCTAGTCCACTTATTAAGCCTAAGCCGAACCTCCTTTTGACAAAAACAAGGTTTTTGATCCACTTTTTCACATGCAAAAACACAAGACCCTTAAATCTAAAGAAATCAACATGTATGTGTCTTTTGCCATGAAAATAAAACATGACTCCCTAATCCTAGAATTTGACCGAATACACGCCACCATGAATCAAGGTTTTATTTTCAAATCTTTGACATGCATGCACATAGAACTTGAATCAAGACCAAAAATCATTCTTCAAAAGCTCATTTCTTTGGTTCTTTATGAAACCATAAGGTTCATTATGAGAATGAAATATTTTTGCTCAAAAAGCACATGCATGTATCTAAATCTTATAGATCAAGTCACGGAATTTATTATAATAGCACAAATCAAAGATAAAAATTGCTTTGAGTAAGAAGGGAAAAACAAAACCGTGACATACATGGATAGAAAATTAAATCTTTTGTTTGAAAATCAAATATTTAATTCAATGATCAAAACCTTTTCAAGAATTCGGGCAAGATCAAAGCTTTTAGAAAATTAATGTTCAAAGATAAAACATTTCAACACCTCAAACCAAATTTCCTAAACATGAATTTAATATGCAACCACTTAGATTAGATCAAAAACATCAAGATTCATAGTTCTAGTCAAGGCCGAATCATATGGCTCTTGATCTAGGGCTTTTAGGAGTTTATTCATCCTTAATACATAGACAAGACATGCATATACTCAATCCATCAAGATCAGCATCATACTAACATGCATGAGCTCCAATCGAAGTAGAATTCATCATGACCTAGTTTCCTAGTCATGGCCGAATGGTAAAGTCCATGGTTTAAGGTTCTACAAGTTTGTTAGGTTCTTGAAACTCAAGATCAAGCCAAATAAGAACTTACAAGCATAGATCTACAAAGAAATCAAACATGCAACACATCTAAACTTTACAAGACTTGGAAAATCAAGAACTACTCTTAGCACTCTATGATCTTCGAATAGACAAGGAAATAGAGAAGATCCTTAACCTTCTTCACTTAATCTTCGAGGATCCTAAGGCTTTGGGCTTGATCTTATTCGTCTCCTCTTGGTTTTGCTACGGTCTCTTCTCTTCTAAGGTTGATGGGGTTTTCTCCTTGATCTTTGAAGAAAGATGTGTGTGGAAGGAAGAAATTAAGGATGTTTGGGTTAAGGGTTTGGATTCTCACTCTCTTTTCCTTCTCTTCTCCTCACGGTCTCCTCTCTTCTCTCTTTGTCCCAAGAGCTTGATGATGCTCTTGAGAGAAAGTGTGTTGGGGTGTGTTGAGGGAAATGGAAATGAACTAGCTAAACACATACTCACCCACACGGTTTTACCTAGATCAAAGGGTGTGGAGATTTCCCACTTTGTCCTCGGTCCAAGGTGTAGAAGGAAGGGCAATTTGGTCTAGTCATAAAGTTGCATGGGAGGGGTCATTCGTGGGAGACATGGAGGAAGGAAAGTCCTCCTAGGTTCCATGACTCACACCACCTAGGTTTCCACTTGTTTCCCATTCCAATTTTCTATTAAATTTTCATTTTCTTAATTCTTAAGGAAAAAGGCTTCTACTTGGTCCTTCTATTCTTAATATAGCCGAACCACATACACTAGCACACACACATACTTATGCAATTTACTTTCATGTTGGTCACATAGCATGGATTCATGGAATAATGCATACATGTTCATCATGCACACACTCACTTACACGCCTAACACATATACACATGCATACTCAACACATACATTCATGCATACACCATCATATATTTTTCACTAATTACATTTGTACATAATCATAAGCATACACACACACGTTACACATACATACACATATACACATACATACAATTAATTATTTTTGAGGCACATATCATACACACATACACGTATTATACCTATACATATATACATTCATGCATCATACACATATCCATTTTTCTTTGTTCATTTAAGCCTTATGAAATCCTAAGCACGTACACATACATATACGAGTATTACACACATGTTTAGAAAATAGTTCATTCCCATCATAAAATGACTTGAACAAAAATCACAAAGATTTTTATAAAAACATAAAGCACATACATTTTCCCAAAAACTAAATTTCTAAGTTTCAGACTTTACTTAAAGAAATCATCTCTTTAAATTCCTTTATGATTTTGAAAATGTGAATTTAAGAAAATCCTTTAAGAAAGTACGCTTTCAAAGAACTTTTCTCAGAATAATTTTCTTTAGTTTTTTAATTTAATACGAGGAATTTACGGGGTGTTACAAAATCCATAGAGATGCTGTCTCATTTCCATTGAGGAATTTCTAAAGGTTTTAGTTCTCCACCGGGTTTCTTATGCTCGATCTTTTCCTTTTGACAAATCAGACAAGATGCGACATAAGAAGCTACATCTTTCTTTAATCCCGACCACCAGAATATCTTCTTCAAATCTTGACACATCTTGGTTGATCCTGGATGAATACTCATCTTGCTTTTATGTGCCTCTTCCAAGATCATTCTCCTCAACTGATGGTCATTCGAAATGCAAATTCATCCTTTGAATCAAAGGATTCCGTCTGATCCAACTTGAAAATCGGGTTCTTTTCCTTCGATTGATAACTTCTTTTTCTCTTGGAGATCTACATCTCTTTGTTGCATTTCACTAATTTGAGTTAAAAACTCATTAGTAATCTGCAACATTCCCAACTTGATGCTGCCTTCTTCCAGTAGCATTACTAAACTCAAATCTCTAAACTCTTCGATTAGTGCTAACTCCTTAATCATCATAGTAATCATATGAAAGGTTTTTCGGCTCAACGCATCAGCCACTACGTTGGCTTTGCGGGGATGGTAATGAATGTAACATCCCTGAATTTTAGTTTCCAAATAATTCGTGCTTTGTGGTCTAAATGTTTTGCCTTGCTTGATGTGTTAGAACTTAATCGTGTTTTGTTAGCTAATAGTGATAGAGCTAGCTTAAACCTAATAAATTAGGTTTAGCCTTGTGTAGTTCTAAGTTGATTAGGTTTAGATGTGTAATAGTTTACTTAGAAGTTAGATTAGTTTGGTTAATGAATGGCTTAAGGGTTAAGTGGATTAGATTAAGCCTAATTTAACCAAATGGGCCTTGTGAGTGATGTTGGGCCATGAATGTGTGTTGGGCCTTGTGTGTGTGTGAAAGCCGTGAGTGTGTGTGTGTATGTGTAGCCTTGAGTGAATATGTGAGTTGCATGAAGAAAATGAGGTGTCATGCCCACATTTCATGCATGTTGGTCAAGGATTAGGTGGCAACACCAAATTTCCTTCCCTTGCATGAAGTGTGATGTGTCCACACCAAGACTCACCATTATGCCACCTTATCACTTACACATTTGACCATAAGCCATTACTTAAGAGACCATGTGTTAATGGTCATCACTTTTGCTCCCTTTTCTTCATGCCATCTTCACCATTATCTTCTTCTTCTTCCTTGAAGAGCTCACGGCCAACACCCCAAGCACCACCACCCAAACTCTTTCTTCCATTAAAACCAAGAAAACCTTACATACCTTAAGCCTAGACCATGGATACACCACATGCATGAGCAATCAAGACTTAGAAGTTCAAATCCAACCCTTCCTTTTCTTGAGGAGCTCACGGCCACACCCCCATCACCACCTTAGTCAAGCCTAAACACTTACCAAACACAAGAAACCTTAGCATATTCATACTCTAGATCATGAATATGCCTTTTGCTTGAAGCTTTGTGTTGAATAAATTTCAATCATCAAACTCTAAACCTAAACCACCCTCACGGCCAAACCCTCATCAAAGCTTTAAAATCTTTAGCTTGGTACATCAAGTGGAGCCTTAGAGTTTTAGAAGTTGGAGATCAAGTCTCAAGTGTCAAAAGGAGGAGAGTGCTCACGGTTTTGGTAAAGAAAAGGGCCAAAAGGTTCTAAGTCTTCTTAGTTTCTTCAAGAGGTAAGTGAGAGAAGCTTGCACTTTTGCTAGAATAAGTCTTAAAGCTTAGAAACTAGGTTGAGTCACCATGAGACTCAAGGGCACTAGCTAGACTCTTGGTTATGTCTTGGAGGCCGAATTTGATATGTGACTATTTAGCGTTCTTTGCTGAATTTTTATGTCCATGTTTAGTGTTGATGAGTGATTACTTTTATTCTATGCTGAATTTTGTGAATATGTTTGTGTTGATGAGTAATTTCATATGTTATGTGATTGATGGAATGATTAGACCCTTGGAGGAACCCAAGCTTAAGGGTGGCCGTATGGACCCTAGTGAACTAGGCAATTAAAGTTCTAATCCAAATGGCTTTAGAGGTGTTAGGCCTCGGTCAAGGGGTTAACCTAGAAGCTAAAACAATCTGGTTAACTAAGTATCAACTAATCCTAGAATAGTAACCCTAATTCGTGATTAGTCAACTAATCCAAGATTAGTTGGACTTAATCCGAACTTAGTAACCTTAATCCTTGATTAGTCAACTAATCCAAGATTAGTTCGACTTGATCCGAACTTAGTAACCTTAATCCTTTATTAGTCAACTAATCCAAGATTAGTTGAACTTAATCCGAACTTAGTAACCTTAATCCTTGATTAGTCAACTAATCCAAGGTTAGTTGAACTTAATCTGAATTTAGTAACCTTAATCCTTGATTAGTCAACTAATCCAAGATTAGTTGGACTTAATCCGAATTTAGTGAACCTAATTCCATGGTTAGTCAACTAATCCGAGATTAGTTGGACTTAACCCTCGGTTAGTGACTTTAAACCATGATTAGTCAACTAATCCAAGATTAGTAGGACTTAAACCCTAGATTAGTGAACCTAATTCCATGATTAGTCAACTAATCCATGATTAGGTGGACTTAATCCATGATTAGTCGGATTTAATCCGAGATTAGTCAATTTAGCTAGACCTAATTCATGATTAGTGAGACCTAATTCATGATTAGTGGACTTAGTCCATGATTAGTCAGCTAAGGTTCACTTAAACCTAGTCTTAAGTAAGCAGGACTTACTTAACCAAAGTCTTAAGTCATTAAGACTTACCGAACCCAAGTTCTAGTTACTTAAGGTGTGCTTAGGTCAGGTAAATGATGGGACTTTGTCCGATTACTCGGACATAAGCTTGACCTAGAACTCGTATGACTCTGCTATGCTAACTACATGCTTATGGATACATGTTGAATGTTTATGCTTACATGATGAGCTAGTATGAATGTGTAAGTATCCATGTTGAACTGATGTCGAATAATCATGACATAGTTGGACTAATGATAAACTTGGAACGTGAACATATGCATGATAACCTAGGATGGCAAGAGTTGCATTGATGACATACATGAGCTAGGTTATCAGACCAGTCCCAATTTGAGGAACACCTACGCAGGTGGAAACACCGTAAGGCGTGCCTTTTCTACGCAGGTGAACCTGTGAACTGTTTCTGTAACTGAACTTGATATTTTATGAAAGCATGCACAGGGTTCACTGTAAGTCGTGTCGTTTACGCTGGTGGAAACACTGTAAGTCGTGTCTTTTACGCTGGTGGAAACACTGTAAGTCGTGCCGTTTACGCTGGTGGACGCACTGTAAGTCGTGTCGTTTACGCTGGTGGAAACACTGTAAGTCGTGCCGTTTACGCTGGTGGAAACACTGTAAGTCGTGTCTTTTACGCTGGTGGAAACACTGTAAGTCATATCGTTTACGCTGGTGGAAACACTGTAAGTCGTGCCATTTACGCTGGTGGAAACACTGTAAGTCGTGCCGTTTACGCTGGTGGAAACACTGTAGGTCGTGTCTTTTACGCTGGCAGACGTGCCGTACGCCGTGCCGCGTTTTGAACGCACCGTTCCTCAGATCTGGAACCGGTGGACATAGAGGCCTCGAAGTTGGAGAAACATGTACATGCATCATGCCACTTGTACTGAAGATAATAACTAAACTGGTGTTTGCCCATATGTACATGCATTATTGCACTAGTGATTGCTGTTGTTTATCTGATTGTGAATGTTAGGGCTTAGGCTTATTCGATAATGCGACTGTGTTAGGCTTACTCTCCTGCCCTTTTAGGTGACGGCAAGATACCTGCCTTGCATCGAGATTCGTCCGCTCCTTGATGGTGTTGGGGTTGGACGAAACCGGTGATCTCTGACTATGGAGTAGCTGCAGTGGACCAGCAACCAGCTCTGATGATACCCTTTTCTTTTGATTTTTATGCATTGTAAATATTGCTTTTTGTAAGGTATTATCAGAGTGTTTTATTTTCAATGGACTTGTACTTTTTATGTATCAGACCTTTAAGGCTTATTATCTACAACTAAGGTTCACTTTACGCATTTCAATATTCCGCTGGCTTTTAAGAATTTTGGAAATCCGATATTGATAAGTTTTTAAAGAACTGGCAATTGAGGGACTAATTGTTTCATTTCAAAAATAATATTTATTGCAAAAACCCTCGACTTCTTTTCAATGACTTATAACTTCCGGATTTCAACTCTTTGATTTTTACTCACAAACCAAGTGTTTTAAAAAGAAAACTTTTTCCACCCTAATTTTTGGAAAACTATACAAGTCCAAATTAATCGAGCAAAACCTTTTTCGTTTTCAAAAGAAAGAGCGTCACACCTTTTTGTGGTATCAGAGCTGAAGGTCCTGCACCTGGTCCATAGTTAGTCCTTTTTAGACTAAGATAGTTGTAGGATTAGGATAGTTGTAGGACTTCAGTTCCCTTAGGTCTATTGTGATACTTAGCCTTTAGTGCAGGTTCACAATGGTAGCTAGGAATCAACATAACTTAGCTGACGTTTTAGATAGGATCACTACGGTGATCGAGAACATGCAACAACAAGCTAACCAACCACCCCCAGACCAAGCGGGACAAGTCGAGTTCCGTAGTCTGTCCGAGTTCCGAAACTGTAACCCTCCTAGGTTTGAGGGAGGTTTCAAACCTGATGAGGCTAACAAGTGGATAAGCGAACTGGACAAAATCTTCCAAACCTTAGGATGTACGGACGCTCAGCGGGTGACCTACGCCATGTATATGTTGTTTGGGGAAGCTGAAAACTGGTGGAAGCACGCTGTTCAACTCTTGGTTCACGAAGGTCGGGAAGTCACATGGCAAGTGTTCATGGAAAAGTTTCTGGATAAGTACTTTCCCGAGGATATGAGGTGGAAGAAGGAGGTGGAGTTTCTGCAACTGCAGCAAGGCGACATGAGTGTGGGCGAATACACGGCTAAGTTCGAGGAGTTGCTTAAGTATTCTCCTTACTTTCAGCAACACCCTGATGAACGAAGCAAGTGCATCAAGTTCGAGAATGGGCTAAGGCCGGATTTAAAAGCCGCTTTCAATTATCAGAAGATTCAGAACTTCTCAACTCTGGTCGACATGTGTCGGGTTTATGAAGATGATAAGAGGGCTGAGGAGCTATACCTGCGAAGTAAGAGGAATCAGCAGAGTTTCAGGTCACAGAGGCGCAAGGAGTCAAACTTTAGAGGCCAAAGGCCGCATTTCAAGAACAAGGGTAAAAGCAAGATGTCGGGACAAGCGGCAAGTTATCAGGGAAGTGCTCCGTTGTGCGGTAAGAGCAAACGTCATCACTTCGAAGAGGTTTGTCGGAAGTCGTTCTCTGGCTACTATAAGTGTGGCAAGCCGGGTCATTGGTCAAGAGACTGCAGAGAACCCGAGAAGGGTGACTCGAAGGGATCGGTGAATAGACCTATGGCTAGAGGGAAGGTGTTTACTCTCAGTGGTGCTGAAGCAAATCAAGCCCCTGATCTCGTGCAAGGTACCCTTCTTCTTAATAGTCAACCTTGTAAAGTTTTGTTTGATTTTGGAGCTTCTCATTCTTTCGTTTCATATGAATGTGTGAATCGTTTGAACTTGCCCCTATCTGATTCACCATACTGCTTTAGAATAGAAACCCCAACTAACTCCCCTGTCCTTACTTCCAAAGTCTGTTTAAACTGTTTGGTTGAGGCACTAGGCCGCGTCTCGAGTGTAGACCTAGTCTGTTTACCTTTGTCACAGTTAGATGTCATTCTGGGTATGGATTGGATGACAAGGAACCGAGTGATCATCGACCGTGATAAGAGGATAGCCTTGTACAAAGACCTTCAACCCTCGAACCCCGAACCCAAAGGTTTCATGTGTTTGTTCTCCGTAACGAGGGAAGAAGAGGAGAAAGGGATAGAAGGAATACCCGTGGTAGAGGAGTTTCCGGAGGTGTTCACGGATGATGTACCGGGGTTGCCGCCGAATCGAGAAATCGAGTTTGGTATCGATCTAATCCCAGGAACTGGCCCAATCTCCATAGCACCATATAGGATGGCGTCGCCGGAGATGGCTGAGTTGAAGAAGCAAGTAGAAGAGTTGCTACAGAAACAGTTGATCAGGCCGAGTGTATCTCCCTGGGGTGCGCCAGTGTTGTTTGTGAGAAAGAAGGACGGAAGTCTGCGCATGTGTGTGGACTACCGGCAGTTGAACAAGGTGACCATCAAGAACAAATACCCTCTGCCAAGGATAGACGATCTTATGGATCAAGTTCATGGAGCTTCTGTTTTCTCGAAGATAGATCTAAGATCTGGGTACCATCAGAAAAGGATTCCGGAACAGGATATTCCCAAGACGGCGTTTCGGTCTCGTTATGGGCACTATAAGTATGTGGTAATGCCGTTCGGTTTGACGAATGCTCCTGCTGTTTTTATGGACTACATGAACAGGGTCTTCAGACAGTTCTTGGACTCGTTTGTAGTGGTCTTTATAGATGATATTCTGGTCTACTCAAAGAGTTCAGAGGAACATGCAGAACACTTGAGGATTGTGTTGAGAGTTTTAAAGGAGAAACAGTTGTACGCCAAACCCTCGAAGTGCGAGTTTTGGCTGGAGGAAGTTAAGTTTTTGGGACACGTGATCTCGAAGGGAGGAATAGCTGTCGATCCAACAAAGGTTGAATCAGTTCTTCAATGGGAACAGCCTAAGACGGTAACGGAGGTCCGGAGTTTCTTAGGACTTGTCGGGTACTATCGAAGGTTTATAGAAGGATTCTCGAAGATCTCTCAACCCTTGACTAAGTTGACCAAGAAGGATCAACCTTTTGTCTGGGACACGAAGTGCGAAGAGAGTTTTCAAAAGCTGAAGGAAAAGCTGACCACTTCACCGGTGTTAATCCTACCTGACCCACAGAAGAGTTTTGATGTGTACTGCGACGCTTCAGGGCAAGGCCTCGGATGTTTGCTGATGCAAGAAGGAAAGGTTGTGGCATACGCATCAAGGCAGCTGAAAGTGCATGAGGTGAACTATCCGACGCACGGCTTGGAGCTGCCCGCAATAGTTTTTGCTCTTAAGATCTGGAGGCACTACCTCTATGGCACAGTGTTCCGAGTATTCAGTGACCATAAGAGTTTAAAGTATCTCTTTGACCAGAAGGAGCTGAATATGAGACAACGACGGTGGACGGAGTTTCTCAAAGATTATGACTTCGAACTCCACTATCATCCTAGAAAGGCGAATAAGGTTGCCGATGCCCTAAGCAGAAAGGCATTGCATGCGAGTGCTATGATGATTAAGGAGGCTGCATTACTGGAGAAGTTTCGGGATATGAGTTTGGTAATGGAAGTCGAGCCAACAAGCTTAAAGTTAGGAATGCTGCAGATCACGAATGAGTTTATGACTCTGATCCGCGAGCGACAACGAGAAGATGGTGAGCTTAGTGAAAAGAAAAGGTTGGCATCTGAAGGGAAAGAACTGAACTTTCAGGAGAGAAAGGATGGAATTCTTCGTTTCAAAACGAGGATATGCGTTCCAAAAGACGCAGAACTTAGAAGAATGATATTGGAGGAAGCGCACAAGAGTCGGATGAGTATGCATCCGGGAACAACTAAGATGTATCAGGATTTGAAAAAGTTGTTCTGGTGGTCTGGATTAAAGAAAGATGTGGCTGAGTATGTAGCATCATGTTTGGTTTTCCAGAAAACGAAGGCCGAGCATAAGAAGCCAGGAGGAGAGTTACAATGTTTGGAGGTCCCTCAGTGGAAATGGGACAGCATATCGATGGATTTTGTGTCAGGATTACCAAGGACGGACCGGAATTTTGATGCCATATGGGTTGTAGTAGATCGGTTAACTAAATCAGCGCATTTTATCCCCATCAATGTGCGTTATTCATTGGAAAGGCTTGCTCAACTCTACGTTGATGAGGTGGTACGACTGCATGGTATACCTTCCAGCATAGTTTCTGACCGGGATCCAAGGTTCACATCTCGGTTTTGGAACAGTTTGCATCAAGCCCTGGGAACAAAGATAAAAATGGGATCTGCTTATCATCCTCAAACTGACGGACAAACAGAGCGAACCATTCAGACGTTGGAAGATATGTTAAGAGCGTGTGCCTTGGAGGAACAAAGAAGTTGGGATAAGGTGTTACCGTTGGTGGAGTTTACCTTTAATAACAGTTATCATGCGAGTATTGGGATGGCACCGTTTGAAGCGTTGTATGGTAGAAAGTGTCAGACCCCACTATGTTGGTTTCAAGTGGGGGAGAATGCTTTAATCGGTCCAGAACTGGTACAAGAAACAACTGAAAAGATTAAGATGGTACGAGAGAAGATGAGGACCGCTCAGGGAAGGCAGAAGAGTTATGTGGATAAGAGAAGGAGACCTCTTGAGTTTGCAGAAGGAGAGCATGTGTTTATCAAGATATCCCCGATGAAAGGCGTAGGCAGAGCGTTAAGAACCAAGAAACTTTCACCCAGGTTCATCGGTCCGTACCAAATCCTTAGGAAGATTGGCCCAGTTGCGTACCAGATAGCCTTACCACCATCCTTGTCTAGTCTGCACAATGTCTTTCATGTTTCACAACTTCGAAATTTTGTGCATGACCCTAACTTCATTCTGGATATCCGACCCGATGACCTGTCTGTGCGAGAAAACCTAACTCTAGAAGCTGGCCCGATTTTTATAGCCGACCGCCGAATCAAGCAACTTAGGGGAAAAGAAATACCCTTAGTTAGAGTTGTTTGGGAACACAATGGTGTTCAAGAGTCAACTTGGGAACCCGAAGCTACGATGCATAGAGAATATCCCGAGTTGTTCAGGTAGAACAGAATTTCGGGGACGAAATTCCTGTAAGTGGGGGAGAGTGTAACATCCCTGAATTTTAGTTCCCAAATAATTCGTGCTTTGTGGTCTAAATGTTTTGCCTTGCTTGATGTGTTAGAACTTAATCGTGTTTTGTTAGCTAATAGTGATTGAGCTAGCTTAAACCTAATAAATTAGGTTTAGCCTTGTGTAGTTCTAAGTTGATTAGGTTTAGATGTGTAATAGTTTAGTTAGAAGTTAGATTAGTTTGGTTAATGAATGGCTTAAGGGTTAAGTGGATTAGATTAAGCCTAATTTAACTAAATGGGCCTTGTGAGTGATGTTGGGCCATGAATGTGTGTTGGGCCTTGTGTGTGTGTGTGTGTGAAAGCCGTGAGTGTGTGTGTGTTTATGTGTAGCCTTGAGTGAATTTGTGAGTTGCATGAAGAAAATGAGGTGTCATGCCCACATTTCATGCATGTTGGTCAAGGATTAGGTGGCAACACCAAATTTCCTTCCCTTGCATGAAGTGTGATGTGTCCACACCAAGACTCACCATTATGCCACCTTATCACTTACACATTTGACCATAAGCCATTACTTAAGACACCATGTGTTAATGGTCATCACTTTTGCTCCCTTTTCTTCATGCCATCTTCACAATTATCTTCTTCTTCTCCCTTGAAGAGCTCACGGCCAACACCCCAAGCACCACCACCCAAACTCTTTCTTCCATTAAAACCAAGAAAACCTTACATACCTTAAGCCTAGACCATGGATACACCACATGCATGAGCAATCAAGACTTAGAAGTTCAAATCCAACCCTTCCTTTTCTTGAGGAGCTCACGGCCACACCCCCATCACCACCTTAGTCAAGCCTAAACACTTACCAAACACAAGAAACCTTAGCATATTCATACTCTAGATCATGAATATGCCTTTTTCTTGAAGCTTTGTGTTGAATAAATTTCAATCATCAAACTCTAAACCTAAACCACCCTCACGGCCAAACCCTCATCAAAGCTTTAAAATCTTTAGCTTGGTACATCAAGTGGAGCCTTAGAGTTTTAGAAGTTGGAGATCAAGTCTCAAGTGTCAAAAGGAGGAGAGTGCTCACGGTTTTGGTAAAGAAAAGGGCCAAAAGGTTCTAAGTCTTCTTAGTTTCTTCAAGAGGTAAGTGAGAGAAGCTTGCACTTTTGCTAGAATAAGTCTTAAAGCTTAGAAACTAGGTTGAGTCACCATGAGACTCAAGGGCACTAGCTAGACTCTTGGTTATGTCTTGGAGGCCGAATTTGATATGTGACTATTTAGCGTTCTTTGCTGAATTTTTATGTCCATGTTTAGTGTTGATGAGTGATTACTTTTGTTCTATGCTGAATTTTGTGAATATGTTTGTGTTGATGAGTAATTTCATATGTTATGTGATTGATGAAATGATTAGACCCTTGGAGGAACCCAAGCTTAAGGGTGGCCGTATGGACCCTAGTGAACTAGGCAATTAAAGTGCTAATCCAAATGGCTTTAGAGGTGTTACGCCTCGGTCAAGGGGTTAACCTAAAAGCTAAAACGATCTGGTTAACTAAGTATCAACTAATCCTAGAATAGTAACCCTAATTCGTGATTAGTCAACTAATCCAAGATTAGTTGGACTTAATCCGAACTTAGTAACCTTAATCCTTGATTAGTCAACTAATCCAAGATTAGTTCGACTGGATCCGAACTTAGTAACCTTAATCCTTGATTAGTCAACTAATCCAAGATTAGTTGAACTTAATCTGAACTTAGTAACCTTAATCCTTGATTATTCAACTAATCCAAGGTTAGTTGAACTTAATCTGAACTTACTAACCTTAATCCTTGATTAGTCAACTAATCCAAGATTAGTTGGACTTAATCCGAATTTAGTGAACCTAATTCCATGGTTAGTCAACTAATCCGAGATTAGTTGGACTTAACCCTCGGTTAGTGACTTTAAACCATGATTAGTCAACTAATCCAAGATTAGTAGGACTTAAACCCTAGATTAGTGAACCTAATTCCCTGATTAGTCAACTAATCCATGATTAGTTGGACTTAATCCATGATTAGTCGGATTTAATCCGAGATTAGTCAATTTAGCTAGACCTAATTCATGATTAGTGAGACCTAATTCATGATTAGTGGACTTAGTCCATGATTAGTCAGCTAAGGTTCACTTAAACCTAGTCTTAAGTAAGCAGGACTTACTTAACCAAAGTCTTAAGTCATTAAGACTTACCGAACCCAAGTTCTAGTTACTTAAGGTGTGCTTAGGTCAGGTAAATGATGGGACTTTGTCCGATTACTCGGACATAAGCTTGACCTAGAACTCGTATGACTCTGCTATGTTAACTACATGCTTATGGATACATGTTGAATGTTTATGCTTACATGATGAGCTAGTATGAATGTGTATGTATCCATGTTGAACTGATGTCGAATAATCATGACATAGTTGGACTAATGATAAACATGGAACGTGAACATATGCATGATAACCTAGGATGGCAAGAGTTGCATTGATGACATACATGAGCTAGGTTATCAGACCAGTCCCAATCTGAGGAACACCTACGCAGGTGGAAACACCGTAAGGCGTGCCTTTTCTACGCAGGTGAACCTGTGAACTGTTTCTGTAACTGAACTTGATATTTTATGAAAGCATGCACAGGGTTCACTGTAAGTCGTGTCGTTTACGCTGGTGGAAACACTGTAAGTCGTGCCGTTTACGCTGGTGGAAACACTGTAGGTCGTGTCTTTTACGCTAGCAGACGTGCTGTAAGCCGTGCCACATTTTGAATGCACCGTTCCTCAGATCTGGACCCGGTGGACATAGAGGCCTCGGAGTTGGAGAAACATGTACATGCATCATACCACTTTTACTGAAGATAATAACTTAACTGGTGTTTGCTCATATGTACATGCATTATTGCACTGGTGATTGCTGCTGTTTATCTGATTGTGAATGTTAGGGCTTAGGCTTATTCGATAATGCGACTGTGTTAGGCTTACTCTCCTGCCCTTTTAGGTGACGGCAAGATACCTGCCTTGCATCGAGATTCGTCCACTCCTTGATGGTGTTGGGGTTGGACGAAACCGGTGATCTCTGACTATGGAGTAGCTGCAGTGGACCAGCAACCAGCTCTGATGACACCCTTTTCTTTTGAGTTTTATGCATTGTAAATATTGCTTTTTGTAAGGTATTATCAGAGTGTTTTATTTTCAATGGACTTGTACTTTTTATGTATCAGACCTTTAAGGCTTATTATCTACAACTAAGGTTCACTTTACGCATTTCAATATTCCGCTGGCTTTTAAGAATTTTGGAAATCCGGTATTGATCAGTTTTTAAAGAACTGGCAATTAAGGGACTAATGGTTTCATTTCAAAAATAATATTTATTGCAAAAACCCTCGACTGCTTTTCAATGACTTATAACTTCCGGATTTCAACTTTGATTTTTACTCACAAACCAAGTGTTTTAAAAATAAAAAATTTTCCACCCTAATTTTTGGAAAACTATACAAGTCCAAATTAATCGAGCAAAACCTTTTTCGTTTTCGAAAGAAAGAGCGTCAGAATGAAGGTCAAAATCATAATCTTTTAAAAATTCCATCCAACGACGCTGCCTCATGTTAAGCTCCTTCTGATCAAGAGATATTTCAAACTCTTGTGATCATTAAACACTTGGAATGTGGTTCCATAAAGATAGTGTCTCCAAATCTTCAATGCAAACACTATTGTTGCCAATTCCAAGTCATGAGTAGGATAATTTTCTTCATGCGTCTTCAACTGTCTTGACGCGTAAGCCACAACCTTACCCTCCTGCATCAGTACACATCGTAATCCTTGTTTTGACGCATCGCAAAATACCTTAAAACTTTTATGTGGATCAGGCAATATTAGTACAGGAGATGATGTCAACCTTTCCTTTAAAGTCTGGAAACTATCTTCACACTTCTCGTCCCAGACGAAGGGTTTCTCTTTACTGTTGGAAACCAACAAGCGGGCTTAGCAATTTACTAGAGGGGGGTGAATAGTAATTTGAAGTAGCAATACCAAATATTTCGAGTGCTATTGAAAAAAATTGAACAGAAACTGATTTTTCTGGAAAAGACTTGAAATACTCGAGTCTTTCTTGAAACTCCCTTCAAGAAACTCCACCGGGCTAAGAACCTCTTAGTCTTGTGCTTGAGAACCTCTCAAGACTCCAACACCCTAAGCTACTTAGGGGTTTGCTTGGGAACAATCAAAGACTTGAATCAACAAGCTATTTTGAATGTGTATTACGAATCTCACAATGGATTAGTGTAACAGCCCGATTTTCGAAAACCAAAAATAACTGACTTTTATTTATTAATGTTGCAAAAAATGAGGCCAAATTTTTGGGAAACCTTGTTGAAGGGTTTGAAACATTCTTGAAAAGTTGTTAATATCCTTCAACCTTCTCTTTCGAAAACCGAGTTGTTACTTGAAACCACAACTCACTTACCTTGTTTTCCGAAAACGTTTGATTAAGAAAACAATTTGATTTCAACTTAAGTAACTTCATTCATTTCTTCAAAAGGACTTAAACATGTTTCATAAAAGTGTACTCACATTTCATAAAAGTCGGGCATGCTTCAAATTAATTGAAGTACAGCAATAGTTCATCACTTAGGTAATCCTGAATGCAAATACAAACAACAACTTATTCTAAATCCACCACTGGCTCCCTTCTCCTATCAAAGATGATTGGGTCCAGCTTCTTCTTCCTCTTTGCAGGTACCTTTGTACCGGAAGATGGTGCGACTGCATTCTTTGGCTCTCCTTCCGAACTTGGTTTAAGCTCCACTCCAAATAGTCTCACCGAATTCTCCTTACTTTGATTCCGGGGCGGCGGTTCGGAGTTATGTCCAATGTAGGGCACACTCCCCAGACACGAACTTGTGGTAGATCCACCCAAATTGTGCTCCGGGTCTTCGATCACCATCTGAGCATGTCCCGTTCATGCCCATCCTCGACGTATGGCCTTCCATCCACGTCCCTCATGAGGCCACGTAACGATTTCCAAATGTCGATCCATCTGCCTGTTGGAATACCAGCGACACCGATGTACCAACGAACAGGAGAGACTAAGCGATCTGGACGCGTAGCGTCGACGATGTGGAATTACGGTAGGCAAGATAATAGGACACACAAACCAACAATACACAACATGTACACACAAGATAACAAACAAGCATACTATCCTCATTAATAATCCTCGGCATTCCCCTTATTATTATTATTTCCTTCATACTGCTCCACTCATATTTCCAATCTCTTTCATAGAATTCAATATCTTTCCCACATTTCCATTCTCTGTCTCTTTCTTATTCTTTGCACTTCTTGAACTCTTATTGTTATGATTATGAATCTTTTATTATAATGTTTTATCAAGGTATAACCATCGATGATCGGGGGTGTTAAAGAATCATCGAGGTACGCGTTTCTTTCGTAGTTAGCACTCACGTCTCAAGTCTACATCTCCTCGACCATCCATCCACCTAGGCGGAAGCAAACAGGAGTACAGGACCTTTACCACGCGGGCACGACAGCTGTCTCACACATAAATGGTCCCTGACCAGGAGGCCCAGCCTCAATAATATCAATTCATAATAATCATGGCACACAGCCTCGCAGTGGCAAATCACAATGCCCCGTTCCAGTCCCTCTCACTGTTCTCGATTTGCAATCTTGGGGGTGACAGTATTGTTCTAGTGCGCTCGCAGAACTTACCACGGTATTAGACCCAGTCCCCACCACGTTAGTGCACCACTTATGGAATTCGTTCTGCCTACAACAATACTCTATACTTCTTGACGTTTCACCGTCATCGTCCTCCCCTAATGCAATCTCCTCCTAAGTATCCGCAGATACTTATGGTTCCTTCCTCTCCACTACTTCGGGTTACTCTCATTCCTCACCACGTTCGCTGTTAATGTCTTTTAAAATCTTTTCTCTTTTTAATTAACCTAATGATCGGCTCACCCTTTGTGCATCCCTTCAGTGAGACCCGACCACTAACTGTGCACAATCTTTTTCAAATCAAATCTCATATAGCTCAGAGCTGGGACTACTTCCTTGGCTTCACCTCTCACTTTTCAAACATTCTTTCCAGTCACATCATCATTTCTCAAATCTTCCTTTTTACCATCCTTCTCAAGAATCTTTGAGTTCACAACTTTCCAAAAACCTTCTTTCTCAATTTTCTAAAAAAAACACTATTTTCAAAAACTTTCACAAACCTATATTTTCACCAACATTCATAAAAGTATTATTTTCAAGACTTTTCTCAAGGAGATCATTTCGTAAAACTTTCTCAAAAATATAGTTCCAGAAATATATTTTCATAAAACCCTTTTCAAAAAGATCATTTCATAAAAACTCCTTTGAAAATATTGTTTCACAAGTTTCTTCAAAAATCACATTTCAAAAACCTTTTCAAAAATTTTGTTTCATAAACTCTTTTCCAAAAATATTTCTTTTCCCAATTCTTTATAAAAATTTCTTTTCACAAATCTCTTCGAAAATTCCTTTTTCAAAAATCCTTTTTCCAAAACACATTTTTGTGCTGAGTGCTAATGGAGGAGCAAGCTCAACTCAACACTAGTTCCCAGTCTAAAAGCAAAAACAAAGGAGCCTGGCTCCACTCAATTCACCTCTCATTCCAACAATTCACATCACTCTCTCCAGCTCTGGCTCGTTCTCATTCTCACTTTCAGTTTCCTTTCCAGTCAACTCTTATCTCTATTCCCACTCAATCTCTTATCCTTACTCGTTAATCTTTTCTTATTGTTCCATCATTTCCAATTTCATCTTCATTTTCTCATTAAGAACCCAACTACGTCCAACAACCGTTTACTCAGCATAATCAACAACAATAAGCATCATCGCACATAATTAAATAAATAATTAGATAAAAGCATGCTTTCGACACACAACATCACACAATAGCGTTGTGGTTTTTATCATCTTCATATAAGCAGACACACAAAACATACAATTTCTTATACTACTGACTCCAACCACGTAGTTCCGATCTTTGAGATGATACGGAACGTCCTAATAAATCACCTAGCTACCACGGTGTCTTAGGAAGGCTTCTCTCTCACCTGAGGTCCAGCTAGCGAATGTGTGCTCTCCTCGAATCCTTGTGCTGCCGACTGCCCCAACCTCCTTTCTATGTCATTCCTCATATTAAATAAAACATCTTACGTTACTAACTTATTTGGGAAAATCTTTTTCTTAGTTTGATACTTGTCTCTCTTTTGTTGGAAAAACTTTGAGAATAGACTAAAAATCAATTATCACATAGAAACTTGGCTTTAAATCACACGAAAACATTTTTGAACACAAAAAGGCACGTCCAAGTAATTCTGGATAGCAAAATAGTTTTACAAAATTACTTTAATAAAACTCCGAAAATATTATAAAAATACTCTTGGTTTTAAACAAGGCTTTCATTAAAATTAACACTTTGAACAGTCATGAGCACATCATAACATCTAAACAAATCACATCACATACGGCCACAAACAACACTTAGGCATGCAAGCATACATAAACCAAACGTAATCAAATCTCAACACATCAATATTTATTTCCATGCACATTTTATTTGAGTAATTAAACTCCCTAGACCTACTTAAACTATATAACCGAATGGGATCAAAGGAAACAAATCAAACATCACAACCTAAATCACATGAATCACTTGGTTTATTTTAGGCATTCAAATTCCATTTTCTTTTTCATGCATAAAATTGTTTATTATTCTTTTTAGCTCCTAACCGAATGCACAAAAGCACACACTCATTCGTATATTCATTTAGACACAACACTCTTACAAGATTAATTTAATTTATTTACTTCCTTTATTTCTACACAAGGAACCGATTGAAAAATAAATGTTCACAACATAATTTCAAGCAATTTATCTTAGCACAATTCCTCAAAACATGCTTATTTCTTCTAAGTCATTTCATTGAAAAGAATTCCTAGTCTAACCAACATGCATAAACCGAATATCATCATGAGAAAGCAAAGTCAAATATTCATCATGCATCCTCAAAGAACATAGATCAATGCAAGGATCATTTTCCCAAAACTAATTTCCTTGTTTTCTTTATAAAAACCGTGAGTTTCATAAGAAAATTAGCAAATAAGAATTTAATTTCTTAACACAATAAAATCAAGAATTATGTCAAAGTTTTCAACCTCTAAGAAAAACACATGCATGCACTTAAAATTTCTAGGTGGAGCAATTGTCAACATGCATGTAAACAAAATGATAATCTAGCATGGTTTCCTACTCTCCCTAGATTTTGACCGAATAATGGCATGCAAGAAAGCAAAGTCTTATAATTTTATTTTCACATGCAATTATCTAAATTCCTAGATCATATCATGCAAGACTTAAGAGCATCTCTTTACTTTTTAAACTATTAACCGAGTCATCATCATCACACACATATACACACAAAATCTTGATTCAAACTCTCTAAAATTATTTTTAAAGCTTGCTAGACTTATTTTCTTTTGAGAACTGTGACATGCATGTAAGAAATCAAGACTTTACACTCCAATTAGACATGCAAAAGAAGATCAAGGAAAAAACATAAACTAAAACTCAAATCTTCAAACAAATCGTGAAGAATAGGTTAGAAATAACATAGAGATAGCATGAAATCACTTAGATCAAATTAAAAGCATGAGACCTAAGTTTTCTACTCATGGCCGAATCACTTAATCTTTGATTTAATGATTTATGAGTTCATTTAGTCCTAGAAATCCAAGATCAAAGCATAAAGAGGACATGCATGACACTTAGATCTCAAGATCACTCAAAAATAAATACATGCATCACAAGGAAATTAAACAAAGTCCATTAAAAGTCCTTTACAATACAAATTCATTCAATTAAAACTCTATCTACCTTAATTCCTAACTTAAATCTTCAAATCTCTTCTTCTCCTCCTCTTGGGTTTGCCTCGGTCTTTTTCATCTAGGGTTAAGGGGTAGTTTTCTCCTTGATCCTTGATGAATAAAGTGTGTGTGTGGGAAGAAGAAATCAAGGATGTTTGGGGTTAAGGGTTTGGATTCTCACTCTTTTTCCCTCTTCTCCTCTTTACGGCCAAGCTCTCTTTCTCTCTATGTTTCAAGAGCTTGATGGTGCTCTTGAAACTAAGTGGTGTTTGGTGGAAGAAATGTGATGAAGATGGAAATGAGCTAAAAACCAATCTTCACTCACACACACGGTTTTAAGGACAATTACAAGGGGTGGAGAATTCCCTTTTTAGCCTTGATTCAAGGTGTGGAGCTAAGGGTAATTTGGTCTAGCCCAATTGTTGCATGGATTGGGTCACTTCGTTGGAGACAAGGTGAGGAAAAAGTCCTCCCTAGGCTTCATGAGTCACCACTCCTAATCTCTCCCTATTTTCTATTTAAATTCCATTTTCTTAATGCTTAAGAAGATGCACCCTACTTGGTTCTTCTATCCTCATGCGGCCGAGCCACATACACATGCACACACATTCACATACAATTTTCTTTTCATGTTTATCATAGCAACACATAGCATGACTCATGCATACATTTCACACACATAAGCATGCACATAAATAACATCTTGAGGGCATCATGTTTACACGGCATACACATATATTATACACATAGATTTACACATTCATGCATCACACAAATATACATCACATATTACTCATACACATATATATATATATATATATATTTACACATACATTTAATTCTTAGCAACCAAAAACCGTGTACACACATATATCTAGAAAATAATTCCTTTTCATCATAAAGAGGCACCAAGATCACAAACATATGAAAACATCAAGCATATAAATTTTCTCAAAACCAAATTTCTAAAGGTTGAACATTGTTTAGAAAATCATTACTTTAAAATCATTCATTAGCTTTGAAATCGTGGAGTTTAGAAAATCATTTAATAAAATACTCTTGCAAAACACTTTTCTCGAAAACAATTTTCTTTAGTGTTTTAAATAAATATGAGGAATTTGCGGGGCGTTACATTCTCCCCAACTTAAGGATTTCTCGTCCCCGAGAAATACATGGTAGATTGGGCAGCAGGGCAACAACATTCTCATGTTAACCTGATTCTCATAAGAGTATTCTCCTTCCGCTTCGTGATCGTATCCCTTTTTGCGGGTCTATTTCACCTTGTTGTGTTCCTTGGTCGTTGCTCGTATACGAAGAAGTCGCACTCGTACAATTGCTTGCGTATCGAACCGGATCAAATCCAACGGACTAACCGAAGAAGATGTTACTCCCTTAGCTGGTTGTCGTCACAGAAAGTCCAACCATAGGTACGGACTTAGGGAAAATCAAACAAACAAACATTCATACGTCTCCAAAAACATTCACTACTCTCTACATCTCGGGTTCTTACTACCTCCCAATGATCACTTCTTAGTCCAATTCCCCTCCTAACTCTAAGGTTTTCGTCTATCTCTTCTCTGGCTTAAGGGAATTCTATTACAATCTAAGCTCACCTACTTCCTTAAACAATCTCGCCTTTCCTCCTCAAATTCGCCCTAGGCTTTCACCAAACTTATCACCTTTGATCATCTCATTCCCTAATTAAGGTTCTAATCCTCAATCTTCCCTCAAAATTCCTCTGAGGTCCGGTAACATGCACCTCTCTTTCTCCTTGTGACTCCCCAACTTTGATTCAACTTACATCTATCCCACGGTGATCTTAAGCTCTACTTAACTTAGACGTTCTCTTCTTCTTTAATCACTCAGCCTAAATTATTTGGGTAGTTAGGGTACTTCCAACTTCGCAATTCGGACTAAAGGATTGTAAATGGGATCGGTGAGGCTACAACTTAATAGGGGTTTATGAAGAAAAGGGTTCGAATCTGGACAACAAGAATGTTTGTTGAAGGAATTCAACAAACACAGAAATTAAAAGATGACACCCTACATCCTCAAAGGTGATAACTATCCCTGTATGAAGGTATGTTAAGGCTAATCAGACCTAAGTCTTAACAATCACTATTGAATCATCAGGGGTATTGGGTCTAAATCTCAGAATCTATTCATGGTTTACTCTTATAGGGCTAAAAGGTTTCTTAAACTAATACGGCCGATGCTAAACTACAAACTAGTCTCACGTCCTACGAGACGAAAGCTTAACCGAATACTCCTACCCTGATACTAACAAGCATACAGAGTCACACAAACAAAGCATGTAAGCATGGGCTTAAGGCCACTAAGGATTACCATAAGCACTGATACCATTCTGTAACAGCCCGATTTTCGAAAACCAAAAATAACTGACTTTTATTTATTAATGTTGCAAAAAATGAGGCCAAATTTTTGGGAAACCTTGTTGAAGGGTTTGAAACATTCTTGAAAAGTTGTTAATATCCTTCAACCTTCTCTTTCGAAAACCGAGTTGTTACTTGAAACCAAAACTCACTTACCTTGTTTTCCGAAAACGTTTGATTAAGAAAACAATTTTATTTCAACTTAAGTAACTTCATTCATTTCTTCAAAAGGACTTAAACATGTTTCATAAAAGTGTACTCACATTTCATAAAAGTCGGGCATGCTTCAAATTAATTGAAGTACAGCAATAGTTCATCACTTAGGTAATCTTGAATGCAAATACAAACAACAACTTATTCTAAATCCACCACTGGCTCCCTTCTCCTATCAAAGATGATTGGGTCCAGCTTCTTCTTCCTCTTTGCAGGTACCTTTGTACCGGAAGATGGTGCGACTGCATTCTTTGGCTCTCCTTCCGAACTTGGTTTAAGCTCCACTCCAAATAGTCTCACTGAATTCTCCTTACTTTGATTCCGGGGCGGCGGTTCGGAGTTATGTCCAATGTAGGGCACACTCCCCAGACACGAACTTGTGGTAGATCCACCCAAATTGTGCTCCGGGTCTTCGATCACCATCTGAGCATGTCCCGTTCATGCCCATCCTCGACGTATGGCCTTCCATCCACGTCCCTCATGAGGCCACGTAACGATTTCCAAATGTTGATCCATCTGCCCGTTGGAATACCAACGACACCGATGTACCAACGAATAGGAGAGAGTAAGCGATCCGGACGCGTAGCGTCGACGATGTGGAATTACGGTAGGCAAGATAATAGGACACACAAACCAACAATACACAACATGTACACACAAGATAACAAACAAGCATACTATCCTCATTAATAATCCTCGGCATTCCCCTTATTATTATTATTTCCTTCATACTGCTCCACTCATATTTCCAATCTCTTTCATAGAACTCAATATCTTTACCACATTTCCATTCTCCGTCTCTTTCTTATTCTTTGCACTTCTTGAACTCTTATTCTTATGATTATGAATCTTTTATTATAATGTTTTATCGAGGTATAACCATCGATGATCGGGGGTGTTAAAGAATCATCGAGGTACGCGTTTCTTTCGTAGTTAGCATTAACGTCTCAAGTCTACATCTCGTCGGCCATCCATCCACCTAGGCGGAAGCAAACAGGAGTACAGGACCTTTACCACGCGGGCACGACAGCTGTCTCACACATAAATGGTCCCTGACCAGGAGGCCCAACCTCAATAATATCAATTCATAATAATCATGGCACACTTCCTCGCAGTGGCAAATCACAATGCCCCGTTCCAGTCCCTCTCACTGTTCTCGATTTGCAATCTAGGGGGTGACAGTATTGTTCTAGTGCGCGCGCAGAACTTACCACGGTATTAGACCCAGTCCCCACCACGTTAGTGCACCACTTATGGAATTCGTTCTGCCTACAACAATACTCTAGACTTCTTGACGTTTCACCGTCATCGTCCTCCCTTAATGTCATCTCCTCCTATGTATCCACAGATACTTATGGTTCCTTCCTCTCCACTACTTCGGGTTACTCTCATTCCTCACCACATTCGCTGTTAATGTCTTTTAAAATCTTTTATCTTTTTAATTAACCTAATGATCGGCTCACCCTTTGTGCATCCCTTCAGTGAGACCCGACCACTAACTGTGCACAATCTTTTTCTCATCAAATCTCATATAGCTCAGAGCTGGGACTACTTCCTTGGCTTCACCTCTCACATTTCAAACATTCTTTCCAGACACATCATCATTTCTCAAATCTTCCTTTTTAACATCCTTCTCAAGAATCTTTGAGTTCACAACTTTCCAAAAACCTTCTTTCTCAATTTTCTAAAAAAACACTATTTTCAAAAACTTTCACAAACCTTTATTTTCACCAACATTCATAAAAGTATTATTTTCAAGACTTTTCTCAAGGAGATCATTTCGTAAAACTTTCTCAAAAATATAGTTCCAGAAATATATTTTCATAAAACCCTTTTCAAAAAGATCATTTCATAAAAACGCCTTTGAAAATATTGTTTCACAAGTTTCTTCAAAAATCACATTTCAAAAACCTTTTCAAAAATTTTGTTTCTTAAACTCTTTTTCAAAAATATTTCTTTTCCCAATTCTTTATAAAAATTTCTTTTCACAAATCTCTTCGAAAATTCCTTTTTCAAAAATCATTTTTGCAAAACACATTTTTGTGCTGAGTGCTAGTGGAGGAGCAAGCTCAACTCAACACTAGTTCCCAGTCTAAAACCAAAAACAAAGGAGCCTAGCTCCACTCAATTCACCTCTCATTCCAACAATTCACATCACTCTCTCCAGCTCTGGCTCGTTCTCATTCTCACTTTCAATTTCCTTTCCAGTCAACTCTTATCTCTATTCCCACTCAATCTCTTATCCTTACTCGTTAATCTTTTCTTATTGTTCCATCATTTCCAATTTCATCTTCATTTTCTCATTAAGAACCCAACTATGTCCAACAACCGTTTACTCAGCATAATCAACAGCAATAAGCATCATCGCACATAATTAAATAAATAATTAGATAAAAGCATGCTTTCGACACACAACATCACACAATAGCGTTGTGGTTTTTGACATCTTCATATAAGCAGCCACACAAAACATACAATTGCTGCTTATACTACTGACTCCAACCACGTAGTTCCGATCTTTGAGATGATACGGAACGTCCTAATAAATCACCTAGCTACCACGGTGTCTTAGGAATGCTTCTCTCTCACCTGAGGTCCAGCTAGAGAATGCGTTCTCTCCTCGAATCCTTGTGCTGCCGACTGCCCCAACTGTAACATCCCAAATTTAATTCCAAGCAATAATTAATTAATTAATAGGGTTAAAGTGGAAGGAATGGGTAGATTAATCGCTTAACGAATTTTGGTGGACAGGTGAGTGGTAAATATAAATCCTAGGGGTTGTATAGGAGGCAATTGTAGCTTCGAGCGAAATTAACTAAGCGAAATCGGGAGTTAAATCGGCGTTTTCGATGTTAGAAATCGACCGAAAAGAGAAAATTAGAAATTTATTATGGGATGCTAAGAAAATAAATTCCACCGTTGGATGTGAAGTTTATGGGATTAAGAAGCTTGTCTAAAAATTTGGACCCGATCCGACGGTTAACGAAGAAGCTACGGTGAATCGAAGGTTGAAAACCCTGATTCTCGCCCAGGCGCGCCCCAGGCGCATCAGACGCACCACGACTCACGAATTGGCGCGCCAGACTCCCCCAGATGCACCAGACGCGTGCGCCAGCTCTCCACCTGGTGCAAGGCCCGCGCCCAAGCGCGCATCACCTGCGCCCAGGCATGTGGCGCTGCAGAATTGATCCTAGCCACACAAAATCAACTTGGGCACCAAGTTGCCCAGCCCCAGCCGTCCGATCTTCCTCATCTTGGCATGAAACAAATATACAACAACCACAAGAACACCACCAACACAACACACCTTCCTTCCTCCTCATCTCCTTTCCTTTCTCCTTGGTTCCAAGAACCAAATATCATCATCATCACCCAAACACCATGATCAAGGCACCTTCAACCTTGATCTTCATCACCATCAACCTCCATCTTGGATCAAGCACCAAGTCACCACCACCCATCAAGCAACCAAAATCAAGCCATCCCAACAACTCATCCTCCCTCAAGCACCATGAACACAAAACCACATCTCACCACCACAAGACACCATAGCTTCATCATCAACTCAAACACTAATAACCAAGAGCCATCCTCATACACCCTCCCAATTCGTGACCCTTCCTCTCCCCCTACCTCCATTGGATTTCTTCAATTCATAGTTATGGAAACTCATGTGTGCACCTACCTCCATCTCAAGAACAACTCACTCACCTTCCAAGATAAGGGCCCAAATCATTCGAGAATGGAGTTGCTAAGGGCTAAAGATTTAGGAGCTAGGACTCAAGGAGGCAAAAGCTAGGGTTTGGTTGATTTCTCTCCCTCCACATTTGAGGTAAGAAGGGAAGTGTTACCTCTACTTAGAGGGTATTTTTCTAGCTTGTATATAGGGGGAATTAAGGGTAGGGAATAAAATAGAAAGATGTACCTTAGGGTAATTGATGAGACAAGAGTTTATGAAATGATAATGGATATGACTATAACTGCGTAGGTTTGTAATTGTCTAGATTTAAGTATTTATGGGTTTAATAATGAAAGTGAATTATAGATTTAGAGATGAGATAGACAATTGGATATAATGATAATTGGAAAATAGGACTTAATGGTAACTTGGAACAATTGTAGGTTGTGAATGAGTAACAAATAGGGGATAAATAAACAATGGTTGAACTATGTGAAAATTGGGAATAATGATGATGGATGTAGATTATGGTCTGGTTTGAAAGTCAATGATGAATATAGTGATTCGGAAGTTGAATCTATTATTAATTTTAATGTTTAGAACGGAATTGGAATGAACATGAATGATGATGGCGAGTAAAATGCAATTAACAGAAATATGAAGGAAAATAGGCGAATGGTAAAGAAATCAAGACAGGGATTAGTGGTTAGAGAAAAACATAAGTAGATGGTATGAATGATTGAATATGATATTGAGTATTAATATGGACCCTCCAAAATGGAGAGGATACGTTCATGACCCTCCCTATGAGGAGCGGGAAATTATACATTCATGACCCTCCCTATGAGGAGCGGGAAATTATATTTTCAGGACCCTCCGTGATGGAGTGGATATATTATGACCCTCCGAAAGGAGTGGATATTTTCAGGACCCTCCGTGATGGAGTGGATATATCATGACCCTCCGAAAGGAGTGGATATTTTCAAGACCCTCCGTGATGGAGTGGATATATCATGACCCTCCGAAAGGAGTGGATATTTTCAGGACCCTCCGTGATGGAGTGGATATATCATGACCCTCCGAAAGGAGTGGATATTTTCAGGACCCTCCGTGATGGAGTGGATATATCATGACCCTCCGAAAGGAGTGGATATTTTCAGGACCCTCTGTAGAGGAGTGGATATTATTATGACCCTCCGTAAGGAGTGGAGTATTATAGAATTGTATGTGCAGCATTATGACCCTTCTTAGGGAGTGAATAATATCAGGACCCCTCTGTAGAGGAGTGGAACATTATATGAATGAGGCCCTCCGTCAGGAGTGAGTATTAATGAGAATAAGAGGATAGATAGACAAGCGTGTAAATGTTAGAAAGAAAGGATAGAAAACAAGAAAGGTTAAGGAAATAGCCGAAAGGAATAAGAAATGAATATGGTCAATAATGGGGTATTAAGGAATCAAGGGAAATTGAAATAGAAAATATAATTCAAGTGATAACAGGTAGTAATCTCTTAGTTGTTCTCTATGTCATTTTAGAATGTATTTTCTAAGTTCTGTGTAATGCTACCCTTCTTGATATATTTTTACAGGTAAAGAAGGAGCTTGCACGAGTATGGCCGCAGGATTACACTCCACCCCGTGGAGTGTTGCATAGTTAGTTGGGTGACCCGTTGTCGGTCAATAGTTTTATTTGGGTATTTGAAATGTATACATGTTGGGAACCAAACGAAATTAAGATTTGTAATTGTTTTCTAAAATAGTGTAAATGAACTGAATTGTATTTTGGCTCTACTGGCCCATTGTTGATGAGAATGAAATTTTATGCAGGTTAATCAGGAAAAGTGAATTTTGGGAATGTCCCTAAAACAAAGGAAACTCCGTCCGATTTTACGGAGATTTTTATAATAAGCAAATATAATTAAGAGTTTCCATGATCATCTATAAGTTTAAAAGAAAAATTTTCAAATCCTCAATTAATTAAGGGTAAAAGTAACTAGGGTGTTACACCAACCTCCTTTCTATGTCATTCCTCATATTAAATAAAACATCTTACGTTATTAACTTATTTGGGAAAATCTTTTTCTTAGTTTGATACTTGTCTCTCTTTTGTTGGAAAAACTTTGAGAATAGACTAAAAATCAATTATCACATAGAAACTTGGCTTTAAATCACACGAAAACATTTTTGAACACAAAAAGGCACGTCCAAGTAATTCTGGATAGCAAAATAGTTTTACAAAATTACTTTAATAAAACTCCGAAAATATTATAAAAATACTCTTGGTTTTAAACAAGGCTTTCATTAAAATTAACACTTTGAACAGTCATGAACACATCATAACATCTAAACAAATCACATCACATACGGCCACAAACAACACTTAGGCATGCAAGCATACATAAACCAAACGTAATCAAATCTCAACACATCAATATTTATTTCCATGCACATTTTATTTGAGTAATTAAACTCCCTAGACCTACTTAAACTATATAACCGAATGGGATCAAAGGAAACAAATCAAACATCACAACCTAAATCACATGAATCACTTGGTTTATTTTAGGCATTCAAATTCCATTTTCTTTTTCATGCATAAAATTGTTTATTCTTCTTTTTAGCTCCTAACCGAATGCACAAAAGCACACACTCATTCATATATTCATTTAGACACAACACTCTTACAAGATTAATTTAATTTATTTACTTCCTTTATTTCTACACAAGGAACCGATTGAAAAATAAATGTTCCAAACATAATTTCAAGCAATTTATCTTAGCACAATTCCTCCAAACATGCTTATTTCTTCTAAGTCATTTCATTGAAAAGAATTCCTAGTCTAACCAACATGCATAAACCGAATATCATCATGAGAAAGCAAAGTCAAATATTCATCATGCATCCTCAAAGAACATAGATCAATGCAAGGATCATTTTCCCAAAACTAATTTCCTTGTTTTCTTTATAAAAACCGTGAGTTTCATAAGAAAATTAGCAAATAAGAATTTAATTTCTTAACACAATAAAATCAAGAATTATGTCAAAGTTTTCAACCTCTAAGAAAAACACATGCATGCACTTAAAATTTCTAGGTGGAGCAATTGCCAACATGCATGTAAACAAAATGATAATCTAGCATGGTTTCGTACTCTTCCTAGATTTTGACCGAATAATGGCATGCAAGAAAGCAAAGTCTTATAATTTTATTTTCACATGCAATTATCTAAATTCCTAGATCATATCATGCAAGACTTAAGAGCATCTCTTTACTTTTTAAACTATCAACCGAGTCATCATCATCACACACATATACACACAAAATCTTGATTCAAACTCTCTAAAATTATTTTTAAAGCTTGCTAGACATATTTTCTTTTGAGAACCGTGACATGCATGTAAGAAATCAAGACTTTACACTCTAATTAGACATGCAAAAGAAGATCAAGGCAAAAACATAAACTAAAACTCAAATCTTCAAACAAATCGTGAAGAATAGGTTAGAAATAACATAGAGATAGCATGAAATCACTTAGATCAAATTAAAAGCATGAGACCTAAGTTTTCTACTCATGGTCGAATCACTTAATCTTTGATTTAATGATTTATGAGTTCATTTAGTCCTAGAAATCCAAGATCAAAGCATAAAGAGGACATGCATGACACTTAGATCTCAAGATCACTCAAAAATAAATACATGCATCACAAGAAAATTAAACAAAGTCCATTAAAAGTCCTTTACAATACAAATTCATTCAATTAAAACTCTATCTACCTTAATTCCTAACTTAAATCTTCAAATCTCTTCTTCTCCTCCTCTTGGGTTTGCCTCGGTCTCTTTCCTCTAGGGTTAAGGGGTAGTTTTCTCCTTGATCCTTGATGAATAAAGTGTGTGTGTGGGAAGAAGAAATCAAGGATGTTTGGGGTTAAGGGTTTGGATTCTCACTCTTTTTCCCTCTTCTCCTCTTTACGGCCAAGCTCTCTTTCTCTCTATGTTTCAAGAGCTTGATGGTGCTCTTGAAACTAAGTGGTGTTTGGTGGAAGAAATGTGATGAAGATGGAAATGAGCTAACAAGCCAATCTTTACTCACACACACGGTTTTAAGGACAATTACAAGGGGTGGAGAATTCCCTTTTTAGCCTTGATTCAAGGTGTGGAGCTAAGGGTAATTTGGTCTAGCCCAATTGTTGCATGGATTGGGTCACTTCGTTGGAGACAAGGTGAGGAAAAAGTCCTCCCTAGGCTTCATGAGTCACCACTCCTAATCTCTCCCTATTTTCTATTTAAATTCCATTTTCTTAATGCTTAAGAAGATGCACCCTACTTGGTTCTTCTATCCTCATGCGGCCGAGCCACATACACATTCACACACATTCACATACAATTTTCTTTTCATGTTTATCATAGCAACACATAGCATGACTCATGCATACATTTCACACACATAAGCATGCACATAAATAACATCTTGAGGGCATCATGTTTACACGGCATACACATATATTATACACATAGATTTACACATTCATGCATCACACAAATATACATCACATATTACTCATACACACACATATATATATATATATATATTTACACATACATTTAATTCTTAGCAACCAAAAACCGTGTACACACATATAACTAGAAAATAATTCCTTTTCATCATAAAGAGGCACCAAGATCACAAACATATGAAAACATCAAGCATATAAATTTTCTCAAAACCAAATTTCTAAAGGTTGAACATTGTTTAGAAAATCATTACTTTAAAATCATTCATTAGCTTCGAAATCGTGGAGTTTAGAAAATCATTTAATAAAATACTCTTGCGAAACACTTTTCTCGAAAACAATTTTCTTTAGTGTTTTAAATAAATATGAGGAATTTGTGGGGCGTTACAATTCGCACAAATAAGCACAGCTCAATATAGAAATTGAGACCTAAACTCAACTTGAGAAGAAAATAACAATATGAGTGCAAAGTTGAGTTTTGTGAATTAACACTTGAGAAGAAGAATTAATGAAAGCTTGTAATGATTTTGTTCTTGTTGTCTTGTATGTTCTTGTGCAAATCAGAGAGAAATTTTACAATAAAGTTATGAAGAGTTGGGGAAGACTCAAGTGCCCTAGGCTGGGTTTTTGAGTCTTTCCAACGTCATTATTTTTGCTGACTGTACCTAAAGACTCGAGTCTTTTGGCCAATACTCGTGTCCTTTGGCCAGGCTAGAAAGATCCATTGCACGAACAAGACTAGTGGCTATATTTGCTGATCTAGCAATCAATACTCGAGTCTTTTACAGAATACTCGAGTAGATACTCGAGTGTTCTTCAAAATACTCGAGTATTTTGATCAGACAAGATAACAATTAATTTTCCTTTTTGTTTTTCTTCTCAAGTATTAATTTTGGTTAATCTCAACCTAATAATCATATTACTTATTTACTCCTAGAAGAGATTAACTATTTCTACCCACTCTTCACATAAAATGAAAAATTACAAATACAACCCAATTGAGAATGAGTAAACACTTGACTTCTTTCTTGAATTCTTGTTGTTGTTGATGTTGCATTGACTTCGAAGCTTGATTGTTAATTACTTTGTCATCATCAAAATCATATCCACATAATTAGGAGCCTTGAATTTACAATCTCCCCCTTTTTGGTGATGACAAAATAATTAACACTTGTTGAGCTTAATACCATATGAAGATGCTTGCATTTGTTGCTTTCTTTGAGAGGCAACTCCCCCTCAATGGAAGAACCTCTAAACCTGTCAAAATTCCGCTTGCTAGAAAAGTAGTTATAACATTTTAAAAATACAGCAACAAGCTTAGGACTAGTGCATATATGGTATTAGAGCAAATACCAAATCATGAAGTGTATTTCATAGTATCAGAGCATATATGCAAATTTAATTACTCAACAACAAGATTGTAACAAGTGTTGTTTTTCTCTCCCCCTTTTTGTCATGAGCCAAAAAGATGTAACATTTTGAGAAAAAGATAAGGGGAGAAGAACAACATATTTGGAAACGCCATAACCAAATATGTAAGAAAACACATATAACAGAAAAATGAAGAGGTACCCCTGAAGCTTTGCAATAAAACATAAAGTTCTAAACTACAATAGATTTAAAAAAGATAACATAAAGTGCAATAATAGCATAGAGTTTCAAAACTAACTCCCAAAATACATAGTGTTCAACAAAAGTATAAGACTTAAAACTAATATAAAAATCTAAAAACAGCAGCATCAAAACATTGATGGAGGTGCATCATCTAGAGGAGGGTAAAATCGAGTAAAGACGGCCATCATCTCATCAAACCGACGATTCATCTGATCCGAGTGCTGATCCAAACGGGAGTAGAACATAGCGGACTGTGCACCCATTCTAGCATCCAGACTCGCAATATCATCTCGCTGGGCATCAATAGCAAACGCAAGAGAATCCACCCTCCCATCGAGGGTATCCAGCCGCGAGATGACATTTTCCCTCCACTCTGAGCCATCAAACCCAAACTGAGAACCAGTAAAATCATCAAAATTAATCTCATCCTCAACTGGATTCCCACCTTCAACTTCCTCAAATGCTGCAGCTTCTTCCTCTAATTGCTCAACATCAACCCCTTGTTGAGCTGCAACATTTTCAGCCCTATTCAAATTTGTCACATCCTCCTTGTACAAGTACTCTCCAGAAGGTGCATGGAATTCCATGCCTTGAAGTTTGATAGTACCATTGTTCAGGCAGTGTTGGTTGACATGAAGGGTCATGGACTCTTCATTGGGTGGAATAGGCACACGGAAATGGGTCAAGAGTCGAGTCACATGCATCGGATATGGTAGGGACTTAGGGTGCCTAGACTTGGCAGCAGCTAGCATCCTATCAAGAATGATGCGACACCAATTCAACCTCTCATTATTAAGAATGGCACTAACAATCCTAAGCTCGTGGTTGGTTGGTTTTGCATAGTTCGGTGAGGTTTGGGGAACTAGCTGGGGGCAAACAATGTAATGCAGGACCCTAGATTGGGCTGTCATCAAGGATGAATGCTTAGTCCCTTCGTTCTAGACACGACCGGGGCGCAGCAAACTTCGAAAAATACCATCAGCATCAGCCCTTAAAGAGTTGTCCCCGTGTCGGGACGGTCCGAAGACATGATATAAATCCTTAACTCTAATAGCAAATATAACACCTTCAACCATGGATTCCATAACATTATCATTCAGCCTAAGGTTTGCATAAAATGTTCTAACTAATCTAGGATAAACAGGGCCGTTAAATTCCAGAAATTTGATGAGTTTCTATTCCTTAAGATTAGGAATAAAGGAAAAGCCCTTACTTTGAAGAAATGCACAGTTTACCCAGCTGATAACTCCAAACCATCTTGAAGAAAATCCATTAAATTTGTCCAGGCACTCAGCTTCTTCATAATATTCAGGTACATCTTCTTCGGATGATGATTCGATCACTCTTACTCGTTTCCCATGCCTAGAGGATGAAGCCATTGAAAATTTTTTGAGAAGATTGAGGTTTTTGGGAAGTTAGGGTTTTAAAAGGGGGTAGCGAATTTGAAGATGAAAATGCTTGAAATTTGTTGAAATAATTGAGGAAAAGTGTATAAGAGATGTTATTCTAATGAGTTTTAGCAAAAATTTGGAAGAAATCTAAGTTTGGATGAGAAAAATGTGTGAAAACCGAGAGAGAAGAGAGAGGGGTTCGAAGAAACTCGAGTGGAATGAAGGGAATGGTGCTGAAGTTATATATAAAGGCTGTGAAATACTCGAGTATTTTTGTCAATACTCGAGTAGTTCTTGAAGAACGACTCGAGCCTTGAAGGAAATACTCGAGTCTTTTAAGACTCAGCACCAGGGTCAGCCCAAATACTCGAGTAAAACTGAGGGACTCGAGTTTGGTCAAAAAACCAATTTTTCAGAAAATCAAAATGACTCGAGTCTTTTTGGAAAACTTGAGTTTTGCCTGAACGTGCCAATTTTGAGATTTTGGAAAGACTCGAGTCATTTTAGAAACACTCGAGTCTTTTCATCAGACCCTCAATAAAAACTTTTTCAATTTAAAACTGAATTAATTTGAATTAAAACACTCGAGTCTTTTGAAAAGAACTCGAGACTTTTTGACAGATATGGATTTTGAACACAGTTTTAAATCGAACAAACACAAATCAAACACAATGAGCTTCAATGTCAACTTGGAATTCATAGAGAATCACACACAATTAATACACAATATTCAGAACATCATCAAAGACAATCTTAACTAAGAATCAAGAACAAGTTAGAATAAGACTAATATGGTGATTTTTCAAATGACACAAAATGAAATTAGCCTATATTAGATTCATCTAAAATACCAAGTTCTCTCCTTATGTGATAGAAGGTATCCCTTGGTAAAGGTTTTGTGAAAATGTCGGCTAATTGATTTGTGGTACTGACAAATTCAATTGTACAATCACCTTTTTGCACATGATCTTTCAAAAAGTGGTGTCTTATTTCATTGTGTTTGGTTCTCAAGTGATACACCGGATTCTTAGTCAAATTGATTGCACTCGTGTTATCGCATCTAATAGGAATATTTTCATGTTTCAAACCAAAATCCGATAATTGTTGTTTCATCCATAATAGTTGAGCACAACAACTACCGGCTGCGATATGTTCCGCTTTGGCGGTAGAAAGAGCAACCCAAGCTTGATTTTTAGAAAACCATGACACCAATGAACTTCCCAAGAAATGGCAAGTACCACTGGTGCTTTTGCGATCAAGCTTGCATCCCGCGAAATCGGAATCCAAGTAACCAACTAAACTAAGATTGGCATCAGCAAGATACCACAAACCAGTGTTAATTTTTCCTTTTAGATACTTAAATATATGCTTAACTGCGGACAGGTGAGATTCTTTAGGATTTGCTTGAAATCGAGCACAAATACATACACTAAACATAATATCCGGTCTAGATGCAGTAAGATATAGGAGACTACCTATCATTCCCCTATATTTACTAACATCAACCGGGGTACCTTGTTCATCTTTGTCTAGGTAGCATGATGTGTTCATTGGAGTGTAGGCTTCTTTGCATTTGTCCAATCCGAACTTTTCAAGGAGCTCTTTGCAATATTTCCCTTGATGCACAAATATCCCCTCCTCGACTTGCTTTATTTGTAAGCCTAGGAAGAACTTGAGCTCTCCCATCATTGACATTTCAAATTCCTTTTTCATCAAATTAGAAAACATTCTACAAAGAGACACGTTCGTAGCACCGAATATGATATCATCGACATAGATTTGCACTAACAATATGTCATCTTTAGTTTTATAAATGAATAGTGTATTATCAACCTTCCCTCTTTGAAACTTGTTTTCTAATAAAAAGGAACTCAATCGATCGTACCAAGCTCTAGGAGCTTGTTTCAATCCATAAATAGTCTTTTTCAATTTATAAACATGGTTTGGAAATTCACTATTTTCAAAACCAGGGGGTTGCTTGACATACACTTCTTCATTTATAAACCCATTCAAGAAAGCACTTTTAACATCCATTTGGTATAAAGTGAATTTCATGATTGATGCAAAAGCAAGTAAAATTCGGATTGCCTCAAGTCGTGCAACTGGAGCAAAGGTCTCATCATAATCGATACCTTCCTCTTGGTTGTACCCTTGAGCCATTAGTCTTGCTTTGTTTCTTATAATCAACCCGGATTCATCAAGTTTATTTCTATAAATCCATTTAGTTCCAATTATAGAATGATCCTTGGGTTTAGGGACTAGATCCCAAACTTCATTTCTAGCAAATTGGTTCAATTCTTCTTGCATAGCAAGAACCCAATGTTCATTCTCAATGGCCTTTTTAATTGAGTCGGGTTCAATTTGAGAAACAAAGGAGACATAGTTGCAAATGTTTTGAATAGACCTACGAGTTAGTACTCCCTTTGACATATCTCCTATGACATTGTCTATAGGATGAGCCTTGACCGATTTCCAAGCCGGAGGAAGTTCTTGTTTAACTTCACCTTCATCACCTTTTGATTTTTCTCTTTATTTTTCTTCATTTGAAAAATCAATGCATCTTCACTAGCATCACATAAAACACTATCTTCTTTCGAAGACTCATTAAAAACAACATGAATAGATTCTTCAATTGTTAAAGTTCTTTTGTTGAAAATTCTATAAGCTTTACTATGAGAAGAATAGCCTAAAAATATGCCTTCATCGGATTCGGAATCAAACATGCCAAGGTTTTCTTTTCCATTGTTTAAAACAAAAACTTTGCATCCGAAGACATGAAAATGAGATATGTTTGGCTTTCTTCCTTTGTAAAGCTCATAGGGGGTTTTATCTAAAGAAGGCCTTATCAAAATTCGATTCAAAACATAGCAAGCCGTATTGACGGCATCGGCCCAAAAATATTGAGGTACTTGAGAATCATTTAGCATGGTTCTAGCAAGTTCCTCAAGCACCCTATTTTTCCGCTCTACCACTCCATTTTGTTCCGGAGTTCTTGGTGCGGAGAATTGGTGCTCAATACCATTTTTAGCACAAAACCTATCAAATTTTTGGTTTTCAAATTCACCACCATGATCGGTACGAATAATAATTACTTTTTGATTCACTTGGTTTTGCACAAGTTTGACAAGATGTTTAAAAGATTTGTAGGTCTCGCTCTTTGTAGTTAAAAATAAAGTCCAAGTAAACCTAGAGAAGTCATCAACAATCACCAATGCATAATAGTTGCCACCAAAGCTTTTTACTTGTGATGGTCCAAACAAGTCCATATGAAGCATTTCTAATGGCCTTGATGTGGACATAACCATTTTTGATCCAAAGGTGTTTTTAGTTTGTTTACACTTCTTGCACGGAGAACAAACACCTTCAATAGAAAAATTTAGCTTTGGTAAACCAACTACTAGATCTTTAGATTGTAATTTATTCAATTGGTTTACATTTATGTGAGCGGTCCTACGATGCCATAACCAAGTGTCACTTTCTTTGCTCACTAAACAAGTAGAGACCAAAGAAGTAACTTTGTTAAAATCAACTAAGTAAGTATTATTTGATCTTTTACCAACAAATTTGATAAATTCATCTTTGTCACTTTTAATGAGGCAATGAGTAGAGGTAAATAATACATGATTACCAATATCACATAATTGTCTTATGCTCAAGAAATTGTTTTCCAATCCTTGAGCATAAAGCACATTATCAATAATCAAGTTTGAAGAGTTTCCGATTTTACCAATACCAAGAATTTTGCCTTTGTTGTTGTCCCCATAAGTGACATAGCCCTTCTCTTTTGGAGTAAGCTCAATGAAATGCCGCTTATCTCCCGTCATGTGCCTTGAACATCCACTATCTAGATACCACAATTCCTTTCCCATTCGAAGGCACACCTACAAAATGAAATCACTTGTTCATTTTGGGTACCCAAACTATGTTGGGTCCCTTAGGGTTAGTGTTGGGACTTTCTCCCTTCTTAATCCACATATAAGTGCCCTTTTTCATTTCAAATTTCTTTATATGGCACTCAATGTTGATATGTACAAGTTTTCCACAATGAGTACCAGTTGGCTTCTGTGATGAGTTCTTCTTAGAAAATGAACCAACCACCTTGTACTTTTTGTTCTTTTTGTGAACATACCCCAAACCGGTTTTGTTATGGTTATTTCTTTGAGAGTTCAATAACAGGTTGAGGTTTCTATCACTATGTGAGATTGTGAGTTTGTTTTTCAATTCTTTCACTTCTTTTTCAAGTTCACCACATTTCTCACATGGAGTGATAGTTTCCTCATGATTTGCACAATCACTTTGATTACTAGAATTAATAAGTTCTAAGGATTCATTTTGAAGTTTCAACTCTTTTATAGATTTTTGCAATTCATCAATTTCTTGTTGAAGCTCCAAAATCTTCTTTCCTTTTTCCTTATTGATTTTAGCAATCCTTCTAAATTGAATCAACATTTCATTGTAGGCTTCTTGCAAATCATCATAAGAAATGGAGTTTGAAGAAGAACAAAAGGAATTAGAAGTTACCTCATCATCACTTTCACTTATGTCATGTTTAGCTCTTGATGATGACTCATTGTTGTTCTTGGCCATGAGACAAAGGTTTGCATTTTCATCACCGGAGCTACTTGAGGATGATTCATTACTCTTCTCCGGTGCATCCCAAACAATGTATGCTCTCTTCCCTTTGGTCTCTTGGGTCTTCTTGTCATTCTTCCTCAAGAATGTGGCACATTCCATTTTAATGTGACCAATCCCACCACATTCATGACATTTCACTCCATAATTGGTACTCTTGTCTCTTTGTTTGGAGTCTTTGGTTCTTTTCATTTTTTATGGGAAACTACCTATCCTTCCCTTGAAGAATTTTTTGAATCTTTTGAAAAACATCCCAAATTCTTCTTGATTGGGTTCACTATCGGAATCCTCACTTGTAGAGCATTCTTCAACTTCTTTTGAGACTTTGGTTGAAGCTTTGAGAGATATGCCCTTTTTCTTCTTGTCGGACTCCTCATGAGTGTTGAGTCTTGATAGTTCCATTTCATGTTCTTGAAGTTTGCCAAACAAAGTAGCTAGCTCCATTTTGTCTAAGTCCTTGGATTCCACGATGGCCGTTACTTTGGGTTGCCATCTCCTATCAAGACATCTCAAGACTTTGTTAGTAGTTTCACCATCATGAAATGTTTTTCCTAAAGCAATCAAATGATTGATTATGTGAGTGAATCACTTTTGCAAGTCTTTGATGGACTCATTTGGAAGCATGCAAAATAATTCATATTCACGAGTTAAAGTATTTAATCTAGCACGTCTTACTTCGCTTGTTCCCTCATGAGTAACTTGCAAAATATCCCACATTTCCTTAGAAGATTTACATTGAGAGACCCGGAAAAATTCATCATGAGACAAAGCGGAAGTGATGATGTTTTTGCCTTTTAGATCATACGAAACTGTTTTCTTGTCATCATCACTCCAACTAGCTCTTGGAATAATTACGGTTTCATCATTTATCAATCTCTTGGGAATGTGAGGTCCATTCTCAATAGCATCCCAAATATCCATATCGATTGCTTCAATAAAAATTTTCATTTTGACTTTCCAATAAGCATACCCTTCACCATTGAATAGTGGAGGCCAGTTTATTGAAGAACCTTCTCCTCCACAGGGATTGCTTGAGCCCATAGTTTCCAAATAGGATCTTTTTCGAAAAAGTTGTTACACTCGATCTTTCGACCGAGCTCCGATACCACTTGTTGGAAACCAACAAGCGGGCTTAGCAATTTACTAGAGGGGGTGAATAGTAATTTGAAGTAGCAATACCAAATATTTCGAGTGCTATTGAAAAGAATTGAATAGAAACTGATTTTTCTGGAAAAGACTTGAAATACTTGAGTCTTTCTTGAAATACTTGAGTGTTTCAGGATGAACCACTCGAGTCTTTTAAGATATACTCGAGTCTCAAGCAAGAACTACTCGAGTATTCTGAGAAATACTCGAGTCTTTCGTATCAGATATGCACTAAACCAGAAACGAAAAATCAGCAACTCACTTCAAATCAATCCAATACAAAACAGAAACTTATCTAACAGAATAGCAAGTAATTAAAATGACTTTTGACAATTGAATAACACTTAAATTCCTTGAACTTGCTACACAATTAGACAAATCCTCTTTCTTCGAAAGACTTTAGGTTGATTGAGCAAGAATGTAAATGGAAAGCTATAAATCAACACTCAAGCAATTTATCCTGGTTCACTCCAACAATGAGCTACATCCAGTCCTCCTAACCACCTTAGGAGATTTTTCTATAAATCAAATTGTTAGAAATTACAAGGATTAATTGAGATAGCCTCACTCAACCTAACCCTTCAAGAGTGTACCAAACTCTTGATTTCTACCCCAACTTGATTCCGGTGATGAAGAACTCTTCTAAAGCTTCCTTGAACTCCCTTCAAGAAGCTCCACCGGGCTAAGAACCTCTTAGTCTTGTGCTTGAGAACCTCTCAAGACTCCAACACCCTAAGCCACTTAAGGGTTTGCTTGGGAACAATCCAAGACTTGAATCAACAAGCTATTTTGAATGTGTATTACGAATCTCACAATGGATTCACACAAATAAGCATAGCTCAATATAGAAATTGAGACCTAAACTCAACTTGAGAAGAAAATAACAATATGAGTGCAAAGTTGAGTTTTGTGAATTAACACTTGAGAAGAAGAATTAATGAAAGCTTGTAATGATTTTGTTCTTGTTGTCTTGTTTGTTCTTGTGCAAATCAGAGAGAAATTTTACAATAAAGTTATGAAGAGTTGGGGAAGACTCAAGTGCCCTAGGATGGGTTTTTGAGTCTTTCCAACGTCATTATTTTTGCTGACTGTACCTAAAGACTCGAGTCTTTTGGCCAATACTCGAGTCTTTTGGCCAGGCTGGAAAGATCCGTTGCACGAACAAGACTAACGGCTATATTTGCTGATCTGGCAATCAATACTCGAGTCTTTTACATAATACTCGAGTAGATACTCGAGTGTTCTTCAAAATACTCGAGTATTTTGATCAGACAAGATAAAAATTAATTTTCCTTTTTGTTTTTCTTCTCAAGTATTAATTTTGGTTAATCTCAACCTAATAATCATATTACTTATTTACTCCTAGAAGAGATTAACTATTTCTACCCACTCTCAACATAAAATGAAAAATTACAAATACAACCCAATTAAGAATGAGTAAACACTTGACTTCTTTCTTGAATTCTTGTTGTTGTTGATGTTGCATTGACTTCGAAGCTTGATTGTTAATTACTTTGTCATCATCAAAATCATATCCACATAATTAGGAGCATTGAATTTACATTTACGAGTCAGACGCGTCATAGGAAGAGCAATCTTCGAAAATCCTTCAATAAATCTTCTATAGTATCCAGCTAATCCCAAGAAACTACGCACTTCTGTAACTGACTTGGGTCTTTCCCATTTCAACACAGCATCAACTTTTGCTGGATCCACTGCTATTCCGTCTTTCGAAATCACATGCCCTAAGAAATTAATCATCTCCAACCAAAATTCACACTTCGAGAATTTAGCATATAACTGCTTTTCCTTTAATACTTCTAACACCAATTGAAGGTGAACTGCATGCTCTTCCGGATTCTTCGAGTAGATTAGTATATCATCAATGAATACCACTACAAAAGAATCAAGATAAGGTCGGAAGACTCTATTCATATAATCCATAAATACTGCAGGGCCATTGGTTAATCCAAACGGCATCACTACATACTCGTAGTGATCATATCGAGATCGGAATGCCGTCTTTGGAATATCCTCTTCTCGGACTCGAATCTGATGGTACCCTGACCTCAGATCGATTTTAGAGAAGATTGCATCTCCTCGAACTTGGTCCATTAAATCGTCGATTCTCGACAATGGATACTTATTCTTAACTGTGACTTTATTTCATTGCCGATAATCCATGCACATTCTCATGCTTCCATATTTCTTCTTAACAAACAATACCGGTGCTCCCCAAGGGGAAACACTTGGTCTGATAAATTGCTTCTGCAACAATTCTTCTATTTTCTTCTTTAGCTCAGCCATCTTCGGTGGCACCATCCGATAAGGTGCAATTGAGATAGGACCAGTTCCAGGAATTAACTCGATGCTAAACTCAATTTCACGCTTAGGCGGCAGTCCTGGGACTTCTTCTAGAAAGATTTCAGGAAAATCCCTTATCACAGGGACATCTTCGATTTTCACTTCCTTCTCAACCTTTGCACAGGCTAACTTGATGCATCCTTTGGTTATCACATCATGATAGGTAATGGTTTTTCTATCACAGTCAATGAGCACTTGGTTCTTGGACATCCAATCCATTCCCAAGATAACATTTAATTGTGAAAAAGGCAAACAAATAAGGTCTACTTTGGTTATTCGGTCTAACACCTGAACGGTACAACCCAAACAGGCTTTAGAGGTAATGACTACTGGGTTGGTAGGAGTAGACACTTCAAGCTTATAAGGTGTATTGATTATGGTTAAGTTTAATGGATTAGCACAATCATATGAAACAAATGAATGTGTGGCTCCTTTAGTTCATATGAAGTTAATATGATATGTCCAAATTAGTTTTAGAACCTATTATGGCCTCCAAGCCAAAATCACAATTCAAAACCTATTGCCCTTGAGCTTGTAAAGCTCCTCTAGATTCCAAGCTATTTAATTACCATTTTAGCAGATGAATATATTCTCCCTTACCTATTGTAGCTGTAGAGACTGATTTCAAAGCAAAGGAAAAGCTCAACACTGTAACACCCCGATTTGGCAACTTGAAACTTAAACTAAATATAGTGAAAATTAGGGCCATTTTTTTTAAAAAAAAAAAACAAGTGTTATGTGAACGTGAGAACACTTAGACTTTTAAAACATAGTTACAATTAAAACTCGTGTTCACACATTACATAAACTCTTTCAAGTTCCAAACCGAGATGTCACAAGACACCGCACCTTGAAACTCGTTTTCAAAAGCATCATTCAAAACGTAGCCCGTTTACTTGTTTCAAAACATCCGTGTTTATTAAAACTTTAATTGGGGTACAGTATGGTAGAGCTAGGTAACTAAGAACTTACAATGGAGTACATTCCGCCAGGGAAATTCCTAGCTTCTAGTCATGATTCCTATTACTTGCCGTCTAACTCCGGACTTTGATTGATGAAGCCCACCACGCTTCCGCTGCGCCATCTACCCGTTGCAATATCAGCGGTTGCCGATACGACAACAAGGTAGGAGAGAGTCAGTGTTCCGAACACTAACGGGTTGACCATGCGGTCTCAGGGTAGATTGAATATAAAGACAGACTGGTAATATAACTAAAACAGTATAACCTAGATACTTATCATGATGCAATCACATAATCATCAACAAATACATATAGCAGATAAAAAATCATAGCAGAAATAAAATCATCACCATCATCATCATGAACACAAATACTTTACTCAGGTTCTTATCATCACAATCCCAAAATCTTTCTCCTGAGCTTTCCCAACTGCTCTCATTCCTTCCTTCCTCATAATTTCCACACTTATTACTTACTCCAAGGATTCCCTCATCTTATAAATCTTATTCGATGCTTAATGCTTTGATATACTTTTCTTTGAACCTCTTTGTCTTTTAAGTTTTATTGTTTCGGTTAGCATCAATGATGAGGGGGAAACATCATTGAGCTCACACACGTCTACATCTCCTCGGTCAACCACCCAACCTAGTCGGAAGCAAACAGGAGTACAGGACCTTTACCACGCGGGCACGACAGTTGTCACACAAACAAATGGTCCCAGACCAGGAGGACTCAACCTCAAATCAATTCATATCATTCATATCATATAATCAAGGCACGCTCTTAGCGGCAATCACAAATGCCCCGTTCCAGTCCCTCTCCACTGTTCTAGATTTGCAATCAAGGGGGCGACAGTACAATTTTAGTTCCGGTGCAGAACTTACCACGGCATTAGACCCAGTCCCAACCACGTTAGTACGCCACATATGGGGTTTGTCTGCCTAGAAAAGTACTCTAGACTTCTTGACGTTTCACCGTCATCGTCCTCCCCTCATGCAATCTCCTCCTAAGTATCCGCAGATACTTATGGTTCCTTCCTCTCCACTACTTCGATACGACACTCATACCTCACCGCGTTTGTAAATGTCTTTTAAAGTCTTTTAAAGTTTCAGCGTTTTAATTAGCGGCTTAGTCCTAACAGTCGGCTCGTCCTTGGTGCATCCCTTCAACGAAGCCCGACCACTAATCGCAATCCGTCCCCCTAAATCTCAATGGAAATCTTGCCTCAAATCACTTTCTCATTATCACCATTCTAATAAGCTCATGCTCAGCATATTTCTCATCAACATCATCATCTTTTCCTCGTCTTTCTCACAATATCTTTTCGCAAAACTTTTTTGAAAACGTGATTTCACAAAACTTTTACTTCACAAAACATTTTCAGAAACCTCATTTCATAAATCCTTTCACAAAACTTTTTTCAAAAATAATGTTTCCAAAAACTTTCACAAAATATCATTTTCACAAAAGCTTTTCAAAAATCTCTTTTCAAAACCTTTTTCAAAAACAATCACATTTTTGGATGAGTGCTAATGGAGGAGCAAGCTCAACTCAACACTAGGCTTCTTTCCAAAAACATGAACGAGGAATCACATCTCCATTCAAACCACATCTCACTTCCACAACCACGTTCTCTTTCAAATCTCAACTCTTCATATCTTTTACAATTTCATTCGCATCGCGTTTTATCTCTTTCTCAATCATTCTCATACTTTCTCTTCATTCGCATCTCATCACTTATTTCTTTCTCAATTATTTCTCATGTTCTTGTTTATTTCTCTTTTCTCTTTTCCAATTATCTTATTACTTTCATGGTTCCATCATCATCATTTCACTATTCAAACATAATCAAACAATTTCTCAACAAAATAAAGTATGCACAATAAATAAACATTTAGTATGCAAACAGAACAGATAAACATGTAGCACGAACATCTACATTGCCTAATTCGCAGTACTCTCGCTATTCGTCTACTCGAATTGCGAGCAACCACATTACGGGATCACAACACTCTCACTCACCTGGATGACGACACATCCAAAAACTTTCCAAGATTTCCAGTTGCTAACCTTGCCACGTTTCCTTCGCGTCCGACACCCGAACTAGACATCTTCCCCGTGCGTTAGAACGTTTTCGATCAATTCTTAATTTCGTTTTAAAACACTTTTAAATAATTCCCTTTTTAAAAGCACATTGCCAACATCCAAAAAGGTTTTCAAATTCAAATCACTCTTAAATAAAAAATGTGTTCAAGAAAACTTTGAAAACCATCTTTTTGAAAATCTTTGTTAAATCAAATACAAAAATTCAAGAAAGTAAAACTTCAAAACCAATCAATTGATTTATTTAATTTCTAAACTTCATAACACCACAAATCAAAGAAGGTTCTTTAAAAATTTTCCAAATCAATTTAAGTTGTTTAAATCATACTTTATCAAACATTTTCCACAAATAAATTTCACAACCAGAATTCCAAACACTTTCAATTCAATACATTCAAGCAGCACAAAGAATAGTCACATACTGATGAGCATTTTATTTCCCATTTTTTCCTTGCATTATTTTACTCCTATTATTGATACTTGTTGCCTATTTGACATTGTTTAGCTTGATTTAGTGATTTAGAGTTTATTGGACTAATATTATGAATATTGTTTAATTTGGGATTATTTAGCCTAATTAATTCTATTTCTATTTTCAGGTCATATTTGGCACAAGGGCTTTTTGGACATTTTGGGAATGAAGATTTAATGTTGGAAGAAAAGATATATGATGAAGTGAAGATTGTAATCTATCTTTAGGATTAGTTGAGATTTAGTTATATCTTTTAAGATTTAGATTTTATCTATAAGATATTTTTAGATTTAATTTAGAGATAAGCTTTCCTTAGGATTTGGGCCCATGATTTAGGCCCGTTTTGTGATTTAAAAAGCCAAATTCGTGTAAACCCTTGGGGAGACCTTCCATTCCACGTTTTTTACATTCTCTCTCATAGAGAAGGCTTAGTTTTGCTCTCCAAGCTTGTGGTGGCTGCTAGGGTTTCTCTCTCTTCCCTTTCTACACGTTTTTTTTGGTATTTTTCTTCATGGAAGGCTAAACTCTTAGGTTAAATCCCTTTGGTAATGTATCACATACTCTTGAGGTTTTATTCTTAATGCTATTTCGTTTTTATTCACTGTTTTCATGCTTATTGATATGTTATGGTTCGCTTAGTTCCATTATATAGAGATAATCCATGTGTATGAATGCTTAATTTATGCAAACTCGTAAAAACTCCATGCTTTGGCTTTTAATGCTTAATTAGAGGTTTGGGTTTTGGGGTGAGAATTGAATTTTCGCTTAGTATTTAATTCTCACGAGTTGGACAGTGAAGAGGAAAGAAATTGATCTTTTGTGACCGATGATAGAGTTGTGAACGCGAGCCAAAGGGGTTTATCCGCTTTTCCTTATCTGTTTCTTCGTTTTGATTTAATTCTGTTTTGATTTCAATTATTCAATATTCAATACAAAAAAAAAACCCCCCTGTTTTCTATGCATACTATGTGTTCGACCTTTTGCTTGATAAGATATTCCTTGGGAGACGACCTAGGAGTCACTTCCTAGTACTATACTTTAACTGTTTTTATTTGTATCGGGTACGGCCTCGATCAAATTTGGCGCCGTTGCCGGGGAATATCGGTTCTTGCCAAAGGTCATTAGTAGTTAGTTAGTGTCGTAGTTAGTATAGTTATTATAGTGTGTCCTTTCTGATTTAGGGTCTAGTAGTCAATTCTGATAACCGGTTGAAGTTGCACTGTTTGCTGTTTTGCTATTTTGTTGCAATTAGTGTATTTGATTAATTCTGTGGTTGCTAGTTCACATAGTTGTGGGTGGAATTTTTGCACGAAAATTTATATCCACACTACTTTTATCATATAAAAAGGTTTCGAGGCACCACGATCACTCAGATCATCACTGGTTGTGAGTTCCAGAAAATTTTTCCAAGTTTTAGCAGCACTTTCTTCAAATCGTCGCAACTTTTGACCCGTAACTCGGAATTTGACGAATTTTATATCAAATCGAAGGGAATTTTCTGAATAATCTGATTTTTCTGACTTTGTCAGAAACCTCCTTCGTCTGGATCCTGAAAAAGCCGTTTTACTATTTCTTTTTTATTTTACAAGTTTTATTTTCTTAGTTTTTGGTCTCTGATTTAATTGTTTGACTTGGTTCCCTTTTGAATTTTGTCCTCAAACTTTTTGTGGTATGTTTTCATGATTTTAGGGTGCTGAAAAAAATAAAGAAAAAATTTTAAAAAAATAAAAAATTTTGTTGCCTATTTTGGTCATGTATATTAGTGACAGTTTGCTATGCTTAATGGTGTTCTGTTCAGTACATGACTAGGGGCAACCCAAGCTACTTTCATCCATATAACCCTGAAATTGATAGAACTTATCACAGACTAGTTAGACAAAATAGGAATCAGTCCATAGGTAGTGAGTCTATTGAGTCTTTACATAGTGAGTCTGCTTCTTTTTCTTCTATTCCTATAAATTCTGATTCTTATTCTGATTATTCTGAAAATATGGCTCAACCTCCACCACGTGAGAGGACATTGAGGGAGCTGGCTGCACCTGATTTCACTATTGAAGATTTGTGCATCCAGTATCCCGATGACCCGTATGAGCTAAGGTCTGGACTAATTCATTTGTTGCCCAAGTTTAATGGTCTTGCAGGTGAGGATCCTCATAAACATCTCAAGCAGTTCCATATTGTCTGTGCTACTATGAAACCACATGATGTGCAAGAGGATCATGTTTGTCTTAAGGCATTCCCACACTCCCTAGAGGGGCTAGCCAAGGATTGGTTGTACGATCTGGCCCCTGGTTCTATCACAGTCTGGGATGACCTGAAGAGGGCATTTTTGGAGAAATTCTTCCCTGCATGCAGAACAACAGCAATCCGAAAGGATATATCAGGCATCAGGCAACAAAGTGGAGAAAGTCTCTATGAGTATTGGGAGAGATTCAAGAGACTGTGTGCGAGCTGCCCCCACCATCAGATCTCAAAGCAGTTGCTTATTCAATATTTCTATGAAGGTCTCGACCTCATGGAGAGAAACATGCTTGATGTTGCAAGTGGTGGTGCCCTAGGAGACATGACACCTTTAGAAGCCAGAGTCAAGATTGAGAAGATGGCTTCCAATTGTCAACAATTCCATGCAAGGGGCAACAGCGATGCAATCATAGTGAGAGGAGTGAATGATGTTGGCACAAGTTCTGGTAAGGTTGAGAAGCTTGAACAGAAGATAGATTCACTTACAACTTTGGTCACTCAATTGGCCATCAACCAGAAGAAGTTGTCTCTGCCTGCTAGATTATGTGGCATATGCACATCCGTTGAGCACCCCACAGATGCATGCCCTTCTGTGCAGCAGCAGCCCACGACTGGTGCTGACCAACCTGAGGCATATGCCGCCAACATCTTCAACAGTAGAAACCAGCAGCCACAGAACTTTGATCTCTCTACCAATAGATACAACCCTGGTTGGAGGAACCATCCCAACCTGAGATGGTCTGATCAGCAGCAACCTTCACAGGTTCAATTTCATAACAATTCTAGACCACCATATGTACCTCCTCCAGTCCAGCAACAGAGACAACAACAGGCTAATTCTGCACCACCAGCTCCTACTACTGAGCAGCAGCCTTCATTGGAAGAGCTGATGAAACAGATGACCATGCAAAATCTCCAATTCCAACAGGAAACTAGAGCATCCATTCAAAGACAAGAGGCCTCCATTCAATCTTTGACCAATCAGATGGGATAGATGGCAACAACAATCAACACTATGCAATCTCAAAATTCTAACAAGTTGCCATCCCAAACAGTGATCAATCCAAACCAGAATGTGAATGCCATTAGTCTAAGGTCAGGGAAGCAGATTGTCACACCCACACCAGAATCTGACCTCAACAAAGATGATCTAGTTTCAACCAACAAGAAGAGCCAAATGGTCGAGGAGAGTGAGCACACAAGTACCAGAAAATCCCATCCAGCTCAGTCTTCCACAAGCACAACACCTGCTGCTGCCCAACAACCACCCCCCATTCCTCTTCCTTTCCCACCAAGGGGGGTGACTCAAAGCAAGAAAATGGAAGAGATTGACAAAGAGTTACTGGACACATTCAGGAAGGTGGAAGTCAACATACCCCTTCTTGATGCAATCAAGCAGATTCCAAGGTATGCAAAGTTCTTGAAAGATCTATGCACACACAAACGGAAGCTCAAGGGCAATGAGAGGATCAGCATGGGAAGAAATGTCTCTTCTCTTATAGGTAAACCCGTCCCTCATATTCCTGAAAAGTGTAAGGATCCTGGAACTTTCTCTGTGCCTTGTATCATAGGTAATACTAAATTTGAGAATGCTTTGCTAGATTTAGGAGCATCTATTAATGTTATGCCTATGTCTGTTTTCAAGTCTCTTTCACTTGGACCCCTTCAACCTACGGGTGTGGTTATTCATTTGGCAAATAGATCTACTTCCTACCCCGCAGGTTTGATAGAGGATGTCCTGGTTCGGGTTGAAGAGCTTATCTTTCCTTCTGATTTTTATATTCTTGATATGGAAGAGGACACCTCTCGTAGTGCTGTCCCTATCATATTAGGGAGACCATTTTTGAAAACAGCCCGAACCAAGATAGATGTGCATGCAGGTACACTTTCCATGGAATTTGATGACAGTGTGGTTCGATTCAATATTTTTGATGCTATGAAACATTTTTCTGATGACCACTTTGTTTTTCATGTTGACTTGATTGATGATCTGATTGATGAGCATGTTCTAGACTTTTTGCATGATTATGATTTGCCATCTTTCACTAGCTCATTTACTTGTTCTGCATGTTCTGATTCCGAAATGTGCACTGCATGCATTGAAATTGACCAGTTTTTAAATTCTGCTACTGCATCTGTTGATTCATATGATATAGATTCAGATCATGCTAACCCCATTTCTGTTTTGCATGAGTCTAATTCACTTGTTCAGGTGCAGGCGGCAAAATCCAATTCTGCTGCTCCTTTAGTTCCATCTGTGATGCAGGCACCTTTAATGGACCTGAAGCCCCTTCCTCCTCATCTCAAATATGCTTACTTGGAGGCTGAGCAGAAACTTCCAGTGATCATCTCTACCTCCCTTTCTGTTGATCAAGAGAAGAAGCTGCTGGATGTGATTAGAGCAAACAAAAGGGCAATAGGATGGACTTTGGCAGACATACCTGGTATTAGCCCCTCCATGTGCATGCATCGAATTTTATTGGAGGATGGGGCTAAACCAGTGAGACAACCCCAGAGACGGTTGAACCCCCAGATTCTTGATGTGGTGAAGAAAGAGGTCACCAAGCTACTGCAAGCTGGCATTATCTACCCCATTTCAGACAGCACTTGGGTAAGCCCGGTTCAAGTAGTTCCCAAGAAGTCTGGGGTGACAGTTGTCAAAAATGAGAAGGATGAGCTGATTCCCACTAGAGTGCAGAACAGTTGGAGAGTCTGCATTGATTATAGGAAGCTCAACCAGGCGACCGGCAAGGATCACTTTCCTCTTCCCTTCATTGATCAGATGTTGGAGCGCCTGGCAGGTAAATCTCACTATTGCTTCTTAGATGGTTTCTCTGGTTATTTCCAAATCTGTATTGCACCAGAGGACCAACATAAGACTACATTTACCTGTCCTTTTGGTACATTTGCTTATAGGAAGATGCCTTTTGGCCTATGCAATGCTCCTGGCACTTTTCAAAGATGTATGATGAGTATTTTTAATGACTTACTTGAGCATTGCATAGAGGTCTTCATGGATGATTTTAGTGTATATGGTTCCTCTTTTGATGCATGTCTTGATAGTTTGTCTAAGGTGCTTAATAGGTGCATTGAGACTAACCTTGTCTTGAATTTTGAAAAATGTCATTTTATGGTAGAACAAGGCATAGTCTTAGGGCACATTATTTCGCATAAGGGCATAGAGGTTGACCCTGCTAAGCTGCATGTAATATCACATTTGCCTTACCCCTCTTGCGTGCGAGAGGTGCGTTCTTTTCTTGGCCATGCAGGTTTCTATCGCAGGTTTATTCAGAACTTTAGCAAGATAGCCCTTCCACTATCCAACTTGCTTCAAAAGGATACCGCATTTGAGTTTGGAGACCAATGCAAGAAAGCATTTGATGAGCTAAAGACAGCACTCACCATCACTCCCATCATCCAACCACCTGACTGGACTCTCCCATTTGAGCTCATGACCGATGCCTCGAATTATGCTTTGGGAGCAGTTCTCTCCCAAAGGGTTGGTAAGATGTCTCATGTGATTTATTATGCATCTAGGACTTTAGATTCAGCACAAGTTAATTACACCACAACTGAAAAAGAGTTGTTAGCCATTGTCTTTGCACTTGATAAGTTTAGATCATATCTATTAGGTTCTAAGGTTGTGGTGTATACTGATCATGCTGCTCTGAAGTATCTTTTGAAAAAGACAGATTCCAAACCTAGGTTGATTAGATGGATGTTGCTCCTCCAGGAGTTTGATCTTGAGATTCAGGATCGGAGTGGTGCACATAACCTTGTCGTAGACCACTTGAGTAGAATAGAGAGAGAGGAGGATGCATTTCCTATCCGGGATGACTTCCCGGATGAGCAGCTTTTAGTTTTGCATGTTTCACATCCCCCTCCCCTTATTCCTTGGTTTGCTGATATTGTAAATTATATAGTTGCATCTGTTTTTCCACCCTTGGCATCCAAAGCTCAAAGAGACAAATTGAAGAGCGATGCCAAGTATTATGTATGGGATGACCCCTATTTGTGGCGTTTTTGCAGTGATCAGGTCATTCGCAGGTGCATTCCAGACCAGGAGATCCAACCGGTTCTCCAATTTTGCCATGCTTCACCAGTTGGAGGCCACCTTGGCACTCAAAGGACAGCACGAAAGGTGCTGGATTCTGGATTTTATTGGCCTACCATCTTCAAGGATGCAAGCAAAATCTGCAGCTCATGTGAGCAATGTCAAAGGGCAGGAGGCACCCTATCTTGGAGGCAACAGATGCCGCAACAACCTATATTGTTCTGTGAGGTGTTTGATGTCTGGGGTATAGATTTCATGGGCCCCTTTCCTCTTTCTTTTGGTTTTTATTATATCTTACTTGTTGTGGATTATGTATCCAAATGGGTGGAAGCTAAGGCCACCAGGACTAATGATGCTCAGGTTGTTGTAGATTTTGTCAAGACTAATATCCTTTGCAGGTTTGGCATACCTAGAGCCATAGTCAGTGATCAAGGCACACACTTCTACAATAGATCCATGTAAGCTTTGCTCAAGAAGTATGGGGTTGTGCACAAAGTTTCTACACCATATCACCCCCAAACCAATGGGCAAGCTGAGATTTCAAACAGAGAGATCAAGCGGATTTTGGAGAAGATGGTGAAGCCTAATAGAAAGGATTGGAGCACACGATTGGAGGATGCTCTATGGGCCCATCGGACTGCTTACAAGGCACCCATAGGGATGTCACCCTATCGGGTTGTCTTTGGTAAGGCATGCCACCTGCCTGTGGAGATAGAGGACCGTGCATATTGGGCTGTGAAGCAATGTAACTTAGCTCTTGATCAAGCGGGTGAGGAGAGGAAGCTGCAGTTGAGTGAGCTAGATGAGATCTGTTTGGAGGCCTATGAGAATTCCAAGTTCTACAAAGAGAAGACCAAGAAGCTCCATGATAGCTCAATTTGCATAAAGGAGTTCTTGGTTGGTCAAAAAGTGTTGCTCTACAACTCTAGGCTTGGACTCATGAGTGGAAAGCTCCGCTCTAAATGGATTGGACCGTTTGTAGTCACCCAGGTGTTTCCTTATGGCACTGTGGAGATCAAGAGTGAGTCCACAGACAAGAGCTTCAAAGTCAATGGCCACCGACTCAAGCCTTTCCTCACTACCCCTTCTTTGGATGATGCACCTGTGGAGGAAGCCTCATTGGTCGACCCCATTTTTGACCCACCATGATTTAGGGAGTCTTCTTTTCTCCTTCTTTACTACTTTTATTCCACTTGTCTATATCTGTCTGATTCTGCTATTTGTTTTACATTGAGGACAATGTGTGATTTAAGTGTGGGGGGGAGAGTAGTTTAGGTTGCATATTTTTGCTTTGATTTTTTAGGTTTTGCTAAGTTTTGGGCATTTTCTTGCATGTTTTTGCTTCATTTTAGTAGAGTCTTGGTATCTTGTGTCTGAATTCATGCATTTCTGTGTGTAAAGTTGCTTTTGATAATTAAGAGGTGGTAACACTGTGATAGAATTGTCCCTTTTGTGAGGATTTGAGCCTTAATTGTGGGTGGATTGCTATATATGCCACCTAATTTTTCTTTCATGTGTGATTGCACTCTGGATTACTTGCACTCTAGAACTTGACTTGACTCTTGTTGATACTTGATATTCCCATGCACATTTTGAAATGATTTAGGCATTGTTTTTTCTTGAATAAGCCACTAGCCATATGAGCCTACCTTGAATGAATTTATCCTTTGATAGCCCCTTTGAGCCTTTATATCCCTTTTCTTTGTTCTTTAGCTCATTACAAGCCTATGACTGAAAAACCATGATTGTCCTAACCTTAGGGAATGTTGGAGCTTTGGAATTGTTTTGGGAATGGGTATTAAGTAAGCGAGAGTGCTTTGTTCTTCATCTCTTGTGAGTTCTGGGTTTTGCCTCTATGGTCGGTGATGTAATTATGGCTTTATCTCATTATGCCATTTTTATTGTTTCTTCTTTTCTTTCGTTCATGAAGTTCTGCAATGTAATGCAATTCAAAAAAAAAAAGAAAAAGAAAAAGAAGAAGAAAAAAAAATGGAATAAAAGGTTGATTGAGGCATGGAGGATTGGAATTAGAGGTTGTTGTTATGTTTACCATTTCATTCTGGGGTGGATTGTGCTTATTTTTTTACTTGTTCCCCATTGCTCCTCTATTCCCTGGGTTTTAGCTACATTTCCCATATTTTTATCCTACCTTGTCCTTGACCCCATTACAACCCTGAAAAGACCTTTTGATCTTAATGTGCATGTGTGTTGATTGTTGATGTTAGAGGCTTGTCAAGCCTATGGTTGTGTTTGTTTTTCATGATGTGCCTTGAGTGTAAACACTGATTAACCTTAAACACTTGAGTGTAAACACTATTGAGTGATCCTTGTGAGTTTCTATCATCTTTGTGACTACCCTCTTGATGTCATTGGTTTTCTTTGCATATTTGAAATAATTGGATGATGTTCATGAATGCCTTGATTCTTTGGTCCTTATTTTCTTCATGTGCTCGATTTTGCCCATTTCTTTGCATTTCCTAGAATTCATTGTGAAGTATGTAATCTCTTAGGTTTGCATTCATTAGTTGTAGTAATCTTGTTGCATGATTCACTTTGGTGCATATTGATTTTCTCAGTCCTAATTCTTAGTTTTGCCCAGGAGTGCAAAAGGATAAGTGTAGGGGTATTTGATGAGCATTTTATTTCCCATTTTTTCCTTGCATTATTTTACTCCTATTATTGATACTTGTTGCCTATTTGACATTGTTTAGCTTGATTTAGTGATTTAGAGTTTATTGGACTAATATTATGAATATTGTTTAATTTGGGATTATTTAGCCTAATTAATTCTATTTCTATTTTCAGGTCATATTTGGCACAAGGGCTTTTTGGACATTTTGGGAATGAAGATTTAATGTTGGAAGAAAAGATATATGATGAAGTGAAGATTGTAATCTATCTTTAGGATTAGTTGAGATTTAGTTATATCTTTTAAGATTTAGATTTTATCTATAAGATATTTTTAGATTTAATTTAGAGATAAGCTTTCCTTAGGATTTGGGCCCATGATTTAGGCCCGTTTTGTGATTTAAAAAGCCAAATTCGTGTAAACCCTTGGGGAGACCTTCCATTCCACGTTTTTTACATTCTCTCTCATAGAGAAGGCTTAGTTTTGCTCTCCAAGCTTGTGGTGGCTGCTAGGGTTTCTCTCTCTTCCCTTTCTACACGTTTTTTTTGGTATTTTTCTTCATGGAAGGCTAAACTCTTAGGTTAAATCCCTTTGGTAATGTATCACATACTCTTGAGGTTTTATTCTTAATGCTATTTCGTTTTTATTCACTGTTTTCATGCTTATTGATATGTTATGGTTCGCTTAGTTCCATTATATAGAGATAATCCATGTGTATGAATGCTTAATTTATGCAAACTCGTAAAAACTCCATGCTTTGGCTTTTAATGCTTAATTAGAGGTTTGGGTTTTGGGGTGAGAATTGAATTTTCGCTTAGTATTTAATTCTCACGAGTTGGACAGTGAAGAGGAAAGAAATTGATCTTTTGTGACCGATGATAGAGTTGTGAACGCGAGCCAAAGGGGTTTATCCGCTTTTCCTTATCTGTTTCTTCGTTTTGATTTAATTCTGTTTTGATTTCAATTATTCAATATTCAATACAAAAAAAAAAACCCCCTGTTTTCTATGCATACTATGTGTTCGACCTTTTGCTTGATAAGATATTCCTTGGGAGACGACCTAGGAGTCACTTCCTAGTACTATACTTTAACTGTTTTTATTTGTATCGGGTACGGCCTCGATCACATACACATTTTAAAGCACACAAATCATCCACAAACATGTACACAGGAAGTCACAAATTTTACTTATTTACAATCATTAATTATAACCTTAATAAATTAATTCAATTGTCCTTAAGAAAATAATTTAACTTAATCCTTTTAATTAATCCAGCAAAACCGATTCACATATGTTTATTATTTTCTAATCACAAATGAATTCTTAAAACTAAAAATCATTGATTCAATATTACAAAAATTCCTCTTTACAACATCAATTAATTTATTCATTTTTATTTCCAGAACCAAAAGATACAGAAATCACCATCACATTCATATAGTATTATGCATCCAGAAACATAGTCATTTTCATGAAAACAAATGTCCAACCATATTAAACATGTATGGACCGAATTATACACATAAAATTTGCAAGGATTTAGTGCACAATTAAAGACATAAGAGCTTGAAATTATTTTCTCTCTTTACTGCTAAAACCGTGAGAACTCTTAGAAGAAAAATTAAAAAATTAAATTTCATTTTCAAAACAAACACAACAATTTAAATCACAAACCATCACACATATTTTCTTTTAAATTTAATTAACTCATGCATGCACTTTTTAAAGCTCTTATATTCAATTAATCTAAGCATGCATGTAACCTATATGAGGAACAAGCCTAGCTACCTATTTTTCCCTAGGATGGCCGAAAGTCAACATGTAAGAAAGACATGGTTTTTCATTCATTTTCAACATGCAAGAATCCTAAAAATCAAATCAAATCATGTAGGTTTCTAAGACTAATTTTTTTTTTCAAAGCAACACACTTTATCACACAAACATGCATTAAAATCTTTTTCAAACATAAACTCAAGTTCATCATTTTCTCAAAACAAAAATAAAGACTTAATTTTAACTTTATGAAAACAACATGCATGTGTTTAAAATCATTAGATCTAGTCCTAAAACAACCATGCATAAACTTTTTACAAAATAAAAAGCAAAGATCCTATTATTTATAAAACATGGCCGAATGGCCTTATAGAAATATCACATACACAAAATCAAATCATGCTTGAAAATCATTTTAAAACTTACTTTCTTTACTTCTTTTCTCAAAAACCGAAACTCATACACAAAGAAAAACATGATCTTTCTTTTAAAAAATTAACATGCAACTAAAGATCTAAACATCTTTCACTCATCAAACAAAAATAATCACATGCACACACTTAGATCATCACAAAATAACATGCAAAACCATAGACTTAAATCTTTTTTATAGATCAAGTTTAGATCATGAAACTTTTATCAAATAAACATGGAAATGCACCTAGATCATGGTGTAACAAAAAGATCTAACAAAAGGTTTAACATGCAAACCAAAAATTTCACTTAATTAATAAACAAACTTAAATCATGGATTTGTTCACCAAAATCATCATACAAACATACATAGATCACGGTTCAGAGAAAGAAAAATAGACATGCAAGGAAGTTTATTTTAGTTTTCACAAAATCTCAAACAAAGCTTTAGATCTTTTAAGTTTTAGTTAGAAAATATTAGATCTAGCAAGAACACTTTGAACCGAAACATCAAACATCAAGTCTAACTTATTACAAATTATTTTTAGTCCTTTAAGTCCAAGGTCAAAGAAGATCAACACATGAAATCATCTTACAAACCATAAAATAAGACATGCAAGAAGAAAGAACAAAGATCTACAAACTGGAAAGGAAATCTATACTATTACAACTCTTCTTCTTAGTCTTTGGTTCCTACCATGAAAAGGGATGGTCTCTTAGCTCTCAACACTCTTGATCTACAAGAAAAGGCTTGGTCTAAGTTGAATCTCCTTCTTCCTCCTTCTTCTCCATGTTTCGGCCACCATCTTTCTCCTCTCTCTCTCTATTTCTTTTCTTTCTTTCTCTAAGAGTGGAACGTGTCTCTTAGAGTAGTGTTTGTGTTGGTGGAAGAAATGAAATGGGTGAAGAGAAGTGAAAATGGGAAATGAACTAAGGCTCACCCTATTTTATAAGCAAATTCATTTTCCTCCTTGTTCCCTTTGTAGGTTGGTTCGGCCATGCACCTTGGGAGGGGTAGATTTGGGCTTTCAAAATTTTGCATGGGTGCATTTTATCAAATGCAAGGGGACAAGGTCAAATAGGCTAGGTCTTAGGGGTCATTTTAGGCTTAAAACTAGTTAGGTTTGGTTACACTTCTAACTTAGTTTGGTTTTGGTTTGGTTCACTTAGGTTTTAGTTTCTTAACCTTTAAGCTTCTAGAAATTCATGCATCCTAGCCCATATACGTATCACATACACACACATATACACATAAATACATACACACACCGTAGCACACACATTACACATACATGCATTTTACATTTTATTTTCTTAAGCATATTTACTTAAACATCCTAATCATTAATTCATACAATAATGCAATCAATTCAAAAATCACATTCACACAATTAGCATCACACAGTACACACATCAAACCAAGCACTCGTCTCATAAAATTTTCAAGCCAAATCAATAAATTCATTTCTTTCTAAAATACCATTTCCAAAATTCGTATTTCTTAGTTCTGAAAATAAATTTTTATAAAACCACCCAGAAAAATCTGAAAATTACTTTTTCAAAATCTACGTTTTAAGACGATCGTTTTGATATAAAGTTCATGAAAATCCGAGTTACGGTTTAAAAGTTACGAATTTTCCAAGTTAACAACTCAAAAACTTTATTTCAAATAAGAATCACTTTTTGATAAAATCATAACTCAACAAAATCATTCACTTCTCTCTTATGAAAACATTTTGTTTGTGATAATCCTTGAAAATCACATTTTTATTTCTTTCTCACGTAAAATATTTTTCTGAAAATCTCTTTTATCACAAAACTTCAAGGTTTATTTCGACAAAATCGTTTACGCACGTACGGGAAAAATGCGGAGTGTTACAAACACGATTTTGAGACAAAACACACCTCAGCTGCAACTCTGTTTTTCAGTTTTAACAGGGGGTATTGATCAGAGATTTTCAACTCGAATAAGTGGAATAAACGTGTAAGAAAGGATTAGAATCAAAACTAGGATACACTAACTCAATATTGAAACAAGTTTGAAACTCTAAGGTGGCTTGAGCTTACCAAACAGATTCAAGAAGATAGCTCTAGAAACTGGTTCGTGCTCTGATTTTCTAGCAACACAGGGTCAAGTTGCAGAGCTAATAACTTCCTCTATAGTGCACAAAATCGAGTGGGACTTGTTTCTAATTCAAGAGGGTTCGGAGAGCTTTGATTTCATATAAGTTTTGTGTGTGTTGGTGCTTCAGAGAGAAAAGACGAATCAACACAAGTGAGGGGTTCAGAATTGAAGTATATGGAGTTTTGAGAGTGAGTTTGTGTGGTTTAGAATGAGTTTAAGTCACCAAATTTCATCACCACTCATTCCTAGAGGAGATGAGACGTGTTGCAGGTCAAGGTGGCTCATATTACTAACCGGTTAGTTCGTACAGTTCTGGAAAAATCTAAAGATATTATATTTTATTTCTTTTCTTTTCTTAATATCTTTTAAATTCTTCCTTTATTTTCACAAAAAGAAATAATTACCTTAATAAAATAATTTCCTTTAATTATTTCTTAATTAATTTTTAAAACATAATTATATACTAATTGTCATAATTATATTATAATCACATTATAATTTTTATAATAATTAACGTAATTACATATAATTATATTTTATAATCGGGGATTATTTTTTGGGGTGTTACATTCAATACTTATAAAACATATAAGAATAAAAAGAATTTGTATAGGTTGCAATATCGAAATTGAGAATATTCCAATATTTTTTTAAAAATAAAAAAAATTAAATACTAATAAAGTATAGATTTTTTCAAACATTACAAATAATATGGATATATGATTAAATATAATGATTATCATTTTGTAAAAAGTTTGCAGTGGATAAATACTTTAATTGTTATAATCTCTAAAAAAAAACTGTAACAGATTAAAAGCAAAGGTACATACATTTCAAAATTTGAAAAAAAAAAATTCAAGATGATTAGAACAATTAGGATAAAGATTTTTTAGGATCAAATCTTATGATTAATTTGAGATAAGATAAACGATGAAAAATATCAAAATATTTAAATATGAATAATAATAATAATAATAATAATAATAAATTTGCTAATCATATTAAAAAGATGATAATTTATATTCAAAAAATACTAAATTATCATGTCCATGAAATAGGAAATATTTTGATTTATCCTTAAATATACTCGTAATACCATCAAACAAAAAAATATTTAAAAAAAGTTTAATTTTGATTCCACTCCAATTAATCATAATATCATAACAAACGTAATAATGATATATAAAAAGTGTTACTTCATCAATCAGCTAAATAAGAAATATATTAATTTAATACTCACTTATACATAAACAAATATAATATTAAAAATATAAAAAGAAGAGCAGTCATTATATTCCTTATAAAATGTAATGTGTTAATTAATCAAGACAGTCAAGAATAACAAGTTCAATGTCGTCTTCATGTCCTATGAAATACAGAATATTCTAATTTATCCTTAAATTTACTTATAATACCACCAAACAAAAAAGATGAAAATATTTAAATATGATTTACTTTTGATTCTTTAAAATAAAGTTGATAATCATATAAAAATGTTAATTTATCTATCAAATAAATAAGGAAGATATCAGATAAAAAGTGTTACTTTTTATTTATACAAGAAAGTATAATATTTCTCAATAAACTCATTTAAATTAATTTTTTTAAGTGTAGTGTTTGATTTAAGTATCTGCCTTTTTGTATAATTTTTTTTATTGTTGTTTAATAATAATCTTTACTTTAAAATAAAAACATTCTTTACTTTAAAATATTTAATATAAAAATTAAATTATCAATAATTCATGCATTGCACGAGATGAGAGATAGTGTGTGTATATATATATATAAAGAGAGAGAGATCTCTGCAATCTCAATTTCAGTTTCATATTAATAAGTAAAGAGTGTCCACAACAAAGCAGCACATGACAAAATTAGTGAATTGAATAGCAGCTATTGCCAAATGGAAGTCTGTTATGTTCGGCAACACGAGTTAGGAGCTTTTTAGTTAGTTAAGAGTTTTTAAATTCAGTTAATAAGCTACTAGCCCCGTTCGGTTAACACAAATTAGAAGTAGCTTATAGCTTTTAAAAAAGGAGCTTGTAGCTTCTGAAAGCTAGCTTTTAGAAAGCTACTTCAAGTAGCTTTCTAGAAACTAAACTAGCTTTCAATAATTCATATACCAATTATATCCTCAAACAAAATTTAAAATTATTTTACTACCCTTTAATTAATTATTAATTATAATTTAATAATTTTGTTATAATTAATTAATTAACTACATAATTAATAAATTAAGAAAAAATAAATTTAATTAATTATAATTTAATAATTTTTATATTTAATTAATTAATTAATTAACTATATATTTAATAAATAAAGAAAAAAAATTTAAAATTTAAAATAATTAAATATTGCATGTTCTTTTTGGTCATTTAATAACTTTTAACTACTTCAAAAACTAGTTTTGCTTAACAACACTATTTTAAATAGTCAGCTAAACAGCTACAAACTCACAACTCCTAACTAGCTTAATAGCTACAAGCTAGAAGCTCATAGCTACAAGTTAAAGGCTAGTTTTACCGAACAGACCCTTAGGAACAAAATATCAACATAATATTAAGGAAATGAAGATACAACATAATATTAGGGAACAAAATATCAACATATTCAATACAAAATATTAAGGAAACAAATGAAGATCGTGCACGTTATTGTAATCCATAAAATATCAACATAATAAATGCCTTTGTATCAAGTATCAACGGAAACAAAACAAGGATTTGTACGATTCAGATACATGGTGCTGACGAATATATATATATATATATATATATATATATATATATATATATATATATATATAAATATAAATAAGGGGATTGCTAACATGAGTACACACATTTTTTAAAAGGATCATCTTAGCATAGTGTCCCAAATCTTTTAGACAAAAAGACCCTTTTTAGATTTGAAGATATAAATTTAATAATAGGGTTCTTTTTGTAAAATAATTATTATCCTAATTAAAAAATAAAAAAAAAAATCCTCCCAAACCCCCCAAACCCCAAAACTACTATCAGATCTACTTTTTTTCCAAATCCTAATGAAACTCTCTCTCTCTACGTTATCTCTCCCAAACCCAAGCCACCACCACCCCTAGCCACTGCTCCCCCACCCACCGCTGACACCCACCGCCGTCAACGGTCTTCCTTGCGCCGCCGGTTCTCACACTGTGCTGTTCGCGTTCCACCGCGTTCCTCCGCCGGGTTGTTCGCTTCTGCCGCTGCGTTCCACCGCGTTCCTCCACAGGGCTGTACGTTTCCGCCGTTGCTTCCACCGCGTTCCGCCGGGTCCGTTCTTCCGCCGCTGCGTTCCACCGGGTCTGTTCACGTTCCACCGTCTCCACCTGTTCAGGTTCCCATTATTGGATAATGCCCCATCTGCAACCAACTCAATCTTTTATGTCATTCTTAAATATTCAGTTTTCCAGTTGTTGTAACAATATTGATAATACTGATATATACTTAGTTAGGATTTGTAGCGTTATTTATGCAATTGCATTCAACAGCAACTTGTATATATTGCTAACATTAATGATCAATAAAATCATCTCAGCTTTATAACCTTTATACCCGTAAGTATAGCTTTTGTTAACATACTGTTTTATTCTTTGTATGTGCAGTGGAAAATTATACTTGCTTTAATTACTTGAAGGACCTTAATCACCATAGGCAATTACTCATTAGTCAAGAAGCAATTATAGTTTTCTCTTTGGGCATTGACTTGAAGCTTGAGAACAACTACTATTTCTCAAGCAAAAATGTAATGTAGAAATTATGCACCAAAGTGTTTGTATCTTTGACTCTGCTGTGCCAAACAAACAAGTCTTAGTTTTTGCTTTTACTTACTGGCTTATTTCTATTTTCATTGTAATTATTTTGTGTTGGAAGACTTATTTCTTTTACTGGCTTACTATGTCACAGGAATTGCCTAAAGCAAAATGACATCTGAAAATGGAAGTGGTGTTAGCGACTGGCCCGCACAACTTTTTAGAGATTATGGTTCAACATACCAAGATGATGAGTTTCAAGAGTCACAGAATAATCCTCCTTTGCCTCAACCAGAAATCACTGATGAGTGGATTCCCTATAAAGGACAGGTATTCAACACTGCTGAAGATGCTTATAATTTTTATTGTTTATTTGCCAAGAGAAATGGATTTTCAGTTAGACGTGCTCATACTTACAAGTCTAAAAAGAATAAGATTGAAGAGAATCCATTGGGAATTTATAAAAAAGAGTTTGTTTGTCATCGTGCTGGTGTTCCTAACAAACAGAAAGTTGTTGAACTTGAAAAGCAAAGAAAAAGAAAGAGTTCGAGATGTAATTGTGGTGCAAAAATGTTTGTTTTTAGACAAACAATTGGCTTTCATTATCAATGGGTGGTTACTTACTTTAATGATTCCCATAACCATGAATTATTGGATAACAAAGAGGTTCGATTTCTTCCTGCTTATCGCACTATCTCTGCCAGCGACCGAGATCGAATATTATTGTTGTCAAAAGCTGGATGTCAAATAAGTCTCATAATTAGAGTGCTTGAAGTTGAGAAAGGAATAGATGCAGGCCAACTTCCATTTTTGGAGAAAGATGTTAGGAATTTCATTCAATCTCAAGGTAATATTGGTAGAGAAAATGATGCTTCAGAGGTTCTAAAATTGTGCAAAAGTCTGAAAGATAAAGATGATGCTTTTCAATATGATTTCACCTTGGACGAAAGCAACAAATTGGAGCATATTATTTGGATATTCGGTGACTCCATTCGAGCATACGAAGCTTTCGGAGATGTGGTTGTCTTTGATACTACTTACCGAATAAATCGTTATGATATGCCTCTTGGACTATGGGTTGGGGTTGATAATCATGGGAACTCAATTTTTTTTGGTTGTGTTCTATTGCGAGATGAGAAGATAGCTTCCTTTACATGGGCTTTGAAGGTAAATTCCTATTTGAAGTTGTTTTTTTTACTTTAATTCTAACTTTCAAGTATTAATACTTTCTTTGTTATTTGTTTTCTTTTTCAGAGTTTTTTATATTTTTTCAAAGACAAATGGCCACAAACAATCCTCACTGATCAAGACCTTGCACTTAAAGAAGCTATTTCAATGGAATTGCCAAACACAAAACATGCATTTTGCATATGGCATATTGTGGCAAAATTGCCAACTTGGTTTTCTTTCCTTTTAGGAGAAAGATTTAATGAATTTAAATCTGAGTTTTTTAGGTTGTACAATCTAGAATGTGCAAGTGACTTTGAACAACAATGGAAATCAATGGTTGATAAATTTCATTTAAGTACTGATACACATATTGTCTTACTTTATTCTCATCGTCAGTGTTGGGCCCTTGCATATTTGAAAGACTTCTTTTTTGCTGGTATGACGACAACTGGACGTTCAGAATCTATAAACTCATATATCAAAAGATTCTTGGATGCGAAAACAAGTTTGGTGGATTTTGTAAATCAAGTATGAATTTACTTTGGTTTCTCATTGTAGGTATATTACTCTTTTGTTCAATCAACTTATAAAGTGATCATAATTAATATATTTTTTTGTGTAGGTTGGTATTGCAGTTAACATTAGAAACCAAGCTGGAGAAGAGGCAAGAATGCGTCAAAAGTATCATAATCCTGCACTCAGAACAAATTTTCTAATTGAGGAACATGCTGCAACAATATTGACACCTTATGCCTTTGAGTTGCTCCAACATGAGATCGAGCTATCTACAAAATATGCGGCAACTGAATCTGGTAATGATACTTACATAGTGCGACATCATACCCAAATCGATGGAGGTCGTTTTGTAAGTTGGATAAAAGAAGAAGAGTCCATTCATTGTTCTTGTAAATAATTTGAATTTTCTGGAATATTGTGTAGACATGCTATTCGAGTATTATTGAAGAATGATTGTTTTAGTCTTCCAACAAAATATTTACCTTCTCAGTGGAGAAGAGAAAGTTCATTGATTCCAAAGTCTAGCCACTTAATCAACTCCAGTGATAACGTATCTATTGAGTTTCGATCTCTAGTTCGATATGTAGAAGCAGAATCTTTAAAGACAAAAGATAGAGTTGAAATCGCTACTATAGAGTTAAAGAAAATCATTGAGTTGGTAAAAAGGATGCCAGAAATTCAAGAACATACAATTGACATAGAACATGATGTTCCAAATGGTGATGATTGTGATGTTGAAAATCCAATTGTTTCCAAAACAAAAGGTCGGCCAAGAGGATCAAGGGTTGGAGAAAGTGAGTATTTTTCTTATAAACACTCTTTTTCTTGTGATTTAATAGGATGACGAAGGGTTGGAGAAAGTTGCCTTAAAGGATAATGTCAGTTCATAAGAAACGAAGTTGAAGAAGCGAAGACTTTTTTGTTTATTATTGCCTACATTTGCTTATATATTTATTTTAAATTTTGTTTTTTTGAGTGCGCAACTATTTTGCGTGCTTAGAGCTTAGTAATGAGTACATATGAACATGTTTTGAAGGGTGAAATGGAAAGTTGATTCACTTGCTTTGTTGTTATTTCTTGTTTATTTCTCTTCAGCAAATAGAAAAAAGAATAACATTTTGGTTTTGTAGTTTTGAAATGTGTAAGCGATTGAGCTAACATAATTAACAATGGTATTTGAATGTATGAGTAAAAAACAGAGAAATGAAAGTGGTTGTTACGATGATAATAATTTTTGCCTCACGAACATGACCATAGTTTCAAAATATAACACTTTGTTAAAGGATCACAGTAACATGACCAAATTTAATCCTTCTAGCCTACTCCTGCGACAATAATGAATATTCAAGTCATAAAGGGAACTTCTTGGACCCTTTCTTCCTCCTCTTATTTTAATATATTACGATAAGAGATGTTATGTCCAATATCAAAAAAAAAAAAAAGCAAGAATGGTTTTATTGAACTCCATAGTCCTTCATGTGGCTGGTAAAAATTTTGCTTGAAGCATCAATGCTGTATCAAATAAAGGAATAAACCAGAACAGAAAGAAAGCCAGAACAGAAAAGAAAGGAGTATGTATCAAATATTATTGAAGTATCAAGTAATTACACAGGATAAGTAACTCAGTAAAAGAAATAAGTCTTCCAACACAAAATAATTACAATGAAAATAGAAATAAGTCAGTAAGTAAAAGCAAAACTAAGACTTTTTTGTATGGCACAGCAGAGTCAAAAATACAAACACTTTGATGCATAATTTCTACGTTACATTTTTGCTTGAGAAATAGTACTTGTTCTTTCCCCCCGAATTAATGATTCTTGGTTTCAACTTGTTAACTTTTCATCAACCGTTTTGCAGATATGGGCAACTTGTCTGTGCACTTTTTAACCTGAGGTAGTATTCCATATCCAACTTTTAAGGCATCTTAATCACATACTAGGAAAGAAAGTAAGCCCCAAGACCCATGTCTGCTTCATAGTGGTGATTTACTCATCCAATTAATTTTGCAGGTTGGATTGGCTGGGTTATATCAATAATCACGTCTGTATGATATTTTATGACCCGACAGAAGAACGGACCGGCGGAACACGGTGGAAGTGGCGGCGGAAGCGAACAGCCCGGCGGAGGAACGCGGTGGAACGCAGCGGGGGAAGCGAACAGCCCGGCGGAGGAACCGGAGGAACGCAAACAGCACAGCGTGAGAACCGGCGGCGCAAGGAAGACCGTTGACGGCGGTGGGTGTCGGCGGTGGGTGGGGGAGCAGTGGCTAGGGGTGGTGGTGGCTTGGGTTTGGGAGAGATAACGTAAAGAGAGAGAGAGAGTTTCATTAGGATTTGGAAAAAAAGTAGATCTGATAGTAGTTTTGGGGTTTGGGGGGTTTGGGAGGATTTTTTTTTTTAATTTTTTAATTAGGATAATAATTATTTTACTAAAATAATCCTATTATTAAATTTATATCTTCAAATCTGAAAAGGGTCTTTTTGTCTAAAAGATTTGGGACACTATGCTAAGATGATCCTTTTAAAAAAGGTGTGTACTCATGTTAGCAATCCCGTTGATGGTAACAAATATCAAGTGCAATTTTCAAGGGTATTTTTGATTTGTGAAAAAAATATATAAAATCATTCCATTTTAGAATTGTCAGTGATTTTGAAATTAAACTATACTTGGCTAGCTTATGTAAATTTTGAATCTAATAATTCGCACAAAATTATGCTGTATTGATTTAAAATTGCACTTGATTTTTCGCTACTCGATAATTCAACGTTGAAAGAATTCTTTCTTTTTTTTTTTCATTTTTTTAGTAAAAAAGTTATGATCACCAACTTCATGCATTTGATTAGGATTTTGATGATACATGTGAGCAAAATTAGCCAGAATTGATAATAGGGGTATATGATAAACTCAGAAGTAATTTCGGCAGACATTGTAAAAAAAAATAAATAAAGGTATGTGGCAAAAATACCCCAAACTTTAGGGACTAGTGACATAATTAATCATGTTTTTTATATTAAATCAAATGTGTTTTTGGTTTATTTAGAATGCTGCAGAAAAGGGTATAAATGTATAATAAATTGATTCGGGTTGGCGACAACTCTAACAAATCTGTTTGGTTATTAATCCGATTGGAGCTGATAATTAAGTCTCGTCACAACATCAGGATTTGCTACCTAGCCAGCTTTTACCCTCCTCTCCTTTCTGCCATTATAGAAGACGACTACCAAGGTAAATGGAGGACACAACCCTTCCTTTATCCTTATTTTCCTTCCTTGCTACATCACATTTGTTCCCTTCATTTGTCTTTTCCTGAATCTACATGTTCCAATTTAAAAAATTAAACTTTACCGTGTGATTTCCGTTTGAATTCGATTTACATTTTGGATTGTCTAATCTCGACTATTAAGTATCTCATATATATATATATATATATATATATATATATATATATATATTTTATATAAGTATCTCACATTTTTATAAACAACTGATAAAACTTTTTTGATTTAAATGATTTTGTATTCTTGTTTTGAACTTATGGTAAAATAGACCTGAGTTTTAGTTTTGTTTTTCTTTTAATTCATAAGATTTAGCTACATATAGTGTTAAAACTTATACAGTGTCTTTGTTAAAAATATTAAATTAGTGTATATTCAATCCAAGTTTTGTTATTACCAGTAAAAATAAAGTGATAAAAAAATTATCACACATTAATTATAAGATAGAAGATATTGCCTTCTACTCCTAATTATATTGCATTTTAAGCTGAATTTAAACTCACAAATAATAATAATCATGAAGCTCGATGGCCCAAATTTTTGATGTTCGAATTGATTTGATTCAAGTTTGACACCATAAAATTGCTCAATCTGAACTAAACCATATATATTTGTTGGCAATTTGAGTAAAGAAAAGAATCTGTATTTTATTTATTGGATCGTGTTTTTTTTTAAAATATATTCATACCAACTTCGTTCCTGTATTTAAGATTTTGAGACTTTTATTTTATTCTTATTTTTAAAATTTTATACCAATATTCAGTGACAATTAATTACTTCTTTTCACAAACACCCCTATTTACTTAACACTTTTTAAATTCTCAATACTATTAATACGGGTAGTTTTGAAAATATATATCAAATATTCACATTTCCTATAAAATTAACTAAATTAATTTATTATTGGACGTGAACTCTACCAAGAGGGTCTTATATATAGGGACGAATGGAATAACATTTATTAGTGGTATAGAAGGTATTTTGTACATATTTATATTTTATAACTTTTAATTATATATATTTTTATTCAAAAGCTCTTTCAAGTAAGTTTATCTTTAATTAATATTAATATATAACCCTTAGTATTATAATACAATGTTTCTTAAAAAATATTTATAAGTATTATTTAACATACTCGTTATACACTATCATTTTTTTATTTAATAATGTATGTTACTGATATTTAAGATATTTTATTCATATTTTTCTATGTTTTAATTATTCAATTTTTAGTTGATTTTTTTTTCTCGAACATGTTTGTATTTTAATACAGTAGTATTTTACAGAATCAAACGGTCTAATATAATATAATTCTTTTATTTTATTATTTCGGATTGAGTTTTTAATTTACGTTAAATCTTAGTATGTATATCTTTTGAAGATAAAAGATTTGATAAACGCAATATTACAAAGGTTGAATATCCTATCTTAGTATGTATATCTTTTGAAGATAAAAGTTTTGATAAAATATGGTTTTTATTATATATATAGTAATTAGAGGATTAAATACCCTTAGTACTCGTCTTATTAATACAATTTGATTAAAAAAATAATAATACTATATTTTGGTGAAATTTTGCAGTCTAAATAAATTGTTGAAGGTAATAGACAAGTGACATTAGAATTTTAACATAAAAACCCTCAAATTATGAAAGTAAAAAATCACGGAACAAACTCCAAAAATTATTTGACTATATAGTACCCCTTACACACTCTTATTATGCACACAAGAGGTATAAGTAAAGTGTTTTCCAATGAGACTCTCTCTATTCAAATACTCAAAAATTTCGGGTGTGTATTCTCTCCGATATTCCTATTAGTGTATTCTTACACCCTACACTATCCACACTTTATTTTTCTCACTACCAAATGCAATATTAATTTTTATATTTTTTTTTGGTATACAAAGGTGCAAAAGCCCAAATTTTTAAATATTTATATAATGTGCTCTACGATATTATTAATTTTTTTTTTATAAAAAAATCTATTTATAGATAAGGCTTCCGGTGCAAACCGTGCACACAAAGAGCCTCTTTTCTCAATTAAGAAAAGAGGCCACCGAAAGTTTTGGCCAAACTTTTTAATGGCTCGACCCACAATTGGTTATGTTTCAAACTAATGTTAGTATCATGTACATATCCTTTACTGATTTATTTTCTCAGAAAATGATATCTATGTCAATGTTTTAAACCATAAAAGTTCCAACAAAAATTGGTTAAGGGCAACTAGGCTATCAAAGATATAAAAATGAAAAACTGAGCAGATTTGGTGCACATATTTCAAGTACTTATCTCAAGTACATCTCCCATAAGGTGAAAGACAAAAGCCCTTCTTCAGAAGTTTTCCAGAGAAACTAAAGTAACATAAAACGCTATAATTTAGTTTAGCCTAATGCATTTGTTTGTAAAATATTGTTTGGTTGAGTAGATGACAACCGATGCAATCAAATAACTAGCTTTGATTTTGCCTCTATATATAGCTAGAAATGGAAAGAAGAGTGGCCATCATTGGGGCTGGACTCAGTGGCCTTCTTGCATGCAAATATATTCTAGAGAAAGGTTTCAATCCAATTGTCTTTGAAGCTGAGGATGGCATAGGAGGATTATGGAGACATACTATAGCATCTACAAAGCTCCAGAGCAACAGAGAATCTTGGGTGTTTTCAGATTTTTCGTGGGATTCTTCAGTAAAAGAAGAAAATCCAAGTAACCAGAAAGTGCTAAAATATCTTAACTCTTATGCTCAACACTTTGGCATCATCCCTTGCATTAAATTCAATTCCAAAGTCATCGATGTAGATTATGTTGGAGAGTCTAATGAAGAAATGATGTCATGGGAATTATGGGGTGGTAATGGTAGGCCCTTTGGCTCTAAGGGAAAGTGGCATATTACAGTAAAAGATACCAAGAATTTATCCAGAGGTATGCCTTATATATGACTCATTTAGATACCCGAATGACAGAAGTACTTATTTTAAGGAATGTTTTCATTAATTTATTTTTGAAAAAGTTAGTTTTTATTCAGATATAAGCTAGCCACGCAGCTCGCTCCGGATTAGTCTCAAGGCTCCTTGGTATTAAGGGTGCTCTTGGGGATACTGGTAGTTCCACAAGGAATTCGGACAAAAAAAAAAGATATAACTGATGAAAAGCCTTTATACTAAAATAAAAAGGGTAAGTATAGAAAACAATTATAAAATACTTAATTTCAATGTCTTGTTTATACTTTGTTATTGAATATAAATAACGAAAAGCCTTTTAAAAAGTGCTTAAACTAAAATTCATTAGTATTGAAATTGAAGTGCATCCAAAAACGTGTCCATTTGATTTGCCAAGGGTAGCAAAAGCCGAATAAAAAATTTCTCCTTTTGATTTGTAAATGGACTTTAACACTAGACAAAACATTCTCCTATGGCAGTATAAAAGGCAGATAGACAAACTCCTTTGGCGCTGCAGCTTTTACCCCATTTAATCTTTGGAATCCAAACTTCCATTTACTTATTTTGATGATGTAGAACACAAACTCCTTGCCAGTAATTTTTAATTTTCTTTCTTCTTTTGCCAACAAATATCTCCATGCAGTTCTTGCACTCATTTTCTCATTAAAAATAACCCAGTGTCACACCATTAGTACATGCATGTCAGTATGTGGGTGTAAATTTTTATTTTTTTCGATTGACTTGGAAAATGTATTTATTGACTAAATAACAGTAGAGTTGAGGTAGATTAAGATGGTTCCATCATGTGAAATGGTTGCTTTTGGTATACAAGAGTTTATATATTAATATCTTTCAAACAGGTATATGAGGTTGAATTTGTCATTCTTTGCGTTGGGAAATATAGTGGCGTTCCAAACGTTCCCGAGTTCCCTCCCGGACAAGGGCCAGAAGTTTTCGAAGGCAAGGTTATGCATTCCATGGACTACTCTACTATGGATAATGAGGCTGCTGCTGAAATGATCAAAGGAAAACGAGTTACAATAATAGGCTCACAAAAATCCGCTATGGATATAGCTGTTGAATGTGCAAATGCAAATGGTAAGAATATATAATATATTGGTTCAAATTTTTTGACATAAAAAAATTTAATTTTAATGATGGTTTTAAATTGCAATGGCAGACATATTGGATTTAACATTATGGCACTTCAATTGTGGTCATTGTGATACAAACATTACCAAAATCACAATTTTCAAACTACAATTGCGGTTTCATAGTCCCATTTAAAACCATTTAATTCTTTTTTGTTTTCACATCCATAATTATCAATCTTTTTCCAAATTCCCTTTCCTATATTATTCACTTTACAACGTTTCCTGCATTCCCATGGTGATATCCCTATCTTTTTTTCTTCGCAGGAGTCGAGCATCCCTGTACAATGATTCAAAGGACCGCGCACTGGTTTCTTCCGGATTTGAACATTTGGGGCATAAATCTTGGATTCTTATATATGAATCGTTTTGCTGAACTTATGATTCACAAGCCTGGAGAATCTTTCCTACTTAACTTTGTAGCCACTTTACTTTCACCATTGGTAACAATCTCTCTCTGTATACATAAATTTACTTAAGAACATTATACCAATTAAAAAACAAAAAACTTATGTTACATTATGTTGATGGCTCCATTCTTTAACTTTCAGAGACGGGGAATTTCTAAACTTGTTGAATCATATCTAAAATGGAAGCTGCCAATGAAGAAGTATGGATTGATTCCTAGTCAGAGCTTTCATCAAGATATCTCCTCATGTGAGATTGCTATGCTTCCTGATAACTATTATGACAAACTAGAAGAAGGATCCATCATTATAAAGAAATCACAAAGTTTTAGCTTTTCTAGAAAAGGTATAATCATTAATGGGGAAGCTATGCCTCTAGAAACAGATATAGTAATTCTTGCCACAGGATACAAAGGTGACCAAAAAATCAAAAGCATATTCAAATCACCAATCTTCCAGAAAAGCATCAATAGGTCACTAACCCCTACAATTCCCCTCTACAGGTCAGTGTTTGATTCATTTTCTATAAAAATAGATAATTTAATTTTAATATTGGAAATATTCCACTCTAACATCCAATCACCCATTGTCACATAAAAAGAAAATTTACACCAACAATGCGAAAACAAAATTAAACTAAAAACAAATGTTATTTTTTTATAGGCAACCTCTCTCTCTCTCTCTCTCTATATATATATATATATATATATATATATATATATATATATATATGGGGTATATATATATATGGGGATAAGGGAAAAAAGAACATTTTCTTGAGTTTGAACTCGAGCACTCTCATTTTGCGTCCCATAGATTGACAAACTTCATTTCAAATTGAACAAATTTTGTTGCTTAGCAAAGATACATCTATGTTTTACCATTTCAGGCAAATAATTCACCCTCGAATTCCACAGCTGGCAATAATAGGATATGCTGAGACCCTATCAAATTTGTTTGCTAATGAAATGAGATGCCAGTGGCTAGCACATTTCTTGGATGGAAAGATTGAATTGCCTAACATAAGAAAGATGGAAGAGGATATAAAAGCATGGGAAGATTATATGAAGCAATATTCTGGGAGATATTATTGGAAGACATGCATTATTACTCTAATCATCTGGTACAACGATCAGTTGTGCAAAGACATGGGATGTAACCCCAGGAGGAAGAAGAGTATTTTTGCGGAGCTGTTTGAACCATATGGCCCTAATGATTATGTGGGCCTTATCCACAATTGAAAGACATGAATATTTTCCTTATATATGTTTTCGATTATTGAAAGACATTTTCTTTATTTCTTCGATCCTGAAGCTTGAACTGAAGTATACCAATGCTTTATCTTGGATTATCCAATTAAACTTTTACAACTGTATACTCGATAAGACAAAGAATGCATGTATGACTTTTATCAATAAAGGTTCTCATTTTTATTTTTATTTTTATTTTTCGTTATATTCCCCTTGGGGTTTGTAAATTAAAAACGTTAGATACGGAAGGACTTTGTATTATACCTGACACAATGTTGTGGAGGCAGGGTTGGAGGTCTTTCCTGGATGATGCAACTCCACTAAATATTCAAGGAGTTCTATTTCCTGTAAGTTGAATTGAGATAATGTTGACAGTGTTCTTTGTTTCCAATTTATGACTCGGGTTGCACGTAACAAACTAGTTTTAGTAATGAAGTGCAATTCAAAAAAACAAAAAACAGGGGATATTAAATCACAGGGTTGCTTCTTTACTTGATAACTTTGTGATGTGAACAAGATATACTCAAAGCTAGGTAGGGCTTTGGTGAATGGAGATTGAGTTTGAGAGTTTAATTTGGTTGAGGGATTTTGTAACAAACCAAGTCCCACACTGCTCAGAGGAGACTCAAATGACCAAGGCCATTCCACATGGTGAGGGCAAAAAGGTGAAAACAGACATTGAAAAAGATCAATTGAATAGGACAAATTCAGTTAAGCCAATCAGCCACGTGGAAGATCCTCCTTGGATCACTCACCCCCGCAGGTTTGGCAGAGAAAAGAAGGAGAATATTCTCCTCAAGGAATTCGTGCAAGAAAAGAAATGAGGTTGTTAAAGGTTGTCAAGTCAGAGAATGAAGGCAGTGAATTATGTACACCTTGTATCATTTTCTCATCTCTTCTGAATATTCTTCTCTCATCTCCTCTCACTTTTTGTACTTTCTAGCTCAGCACTTGGTGTACTAATTCTAGCCATTTTTATCACATTCAATAATACAAATCAGCCTTACCTCATATTTCTGTACTGTTCTGAGGAATAATAATGGAAGATCCCTTTGACCAAGACCGGACCGGTCAATGGGAGGTCCTCCTCCCACGACCGGACCGGTCCCACAACCTCCCAAGGGAGGACCGGTCCCTCAACCTCCCAAGGGAGGTACCGGTCCCACAACCTCCCAAGGGAGGACCGGTCCCTCAACCTCCCAAGGGATGACCGGTCCCACAACCTCCCAAGGGAGGACCGGCCCCTCAACCTCCCCAAATAGGGACAATTTGAGAAAAGGTCTTTAAGGACCTCCCAACCTCCCAAGAGAGGACCGGTCCCACAACCTCCCAAGTTAGGACCGGTCACACCGCCTCTCGCGACCGGACCGGCCTCCACCATTACGGCAGGCCCGATTCAAAACACGACCTTTCCGTACATATTCCACAACCGTCCCGGTCATGGTAAGTCACATCAAGTGTCGCTTCCAAACCTCTGCTACCACCTGACTCCGCCGCCTGACAAGGGCGGCGACATCTAATCAATGACATGACTATTGATGGCTACCATGCCACATGCTCCATTATAAATACCTCCTACCTGAACAGTGCAAAGGGACAGCTGTGAATACTCTCCAACTTCCGCTCTCCCACTCGGCCCTCTCTCTCTCTCTCTTTGAATACTTTGTGTTTCTATATTTGATATCCTCCTCTCTAAGGATAAATACCTGACTTGAGCGTCGGAGTCCGCGCAGGTACCCCACCCGGGGGCGGGTCAAGGCCGGGACCTGACCGGTTAGCTGGACCAGCCACGTGGACGAAGCTATCGAACTACCTGTCAGCCTTGCAGTCAACCTCCAGGTCAACCTTCCCACCTCAAGTACACAGAACATTTGGCGCCCACCGTGTCTTACCTACTTAACCAATGGAAACTAGACACCAAAGACGTCTCCGCGCACAGATCAACCACAATCCCCAACCAGACGGACTCGTTTCAGATGACCATTCCACTACCGCGCCCGGCGGTCAAACTCAATCGGCTCCAGTCCGTATGAATCACATCCCTACTCCGGAAAATGAAATACATTCTACTGAACTTCGCGCACGGCTTTAGCGTCAAGAAAGATTGATTCAGGAGCAACGGGAACTCATCGCAAACTATCAACAACGCAACTATCGGCGACCCCCCACGTCCAACCGAGACAACCCGGCCGCACCACCGTTTCCCAGTTATACACCTTCCCAGTATGAGCACGAGCACGAGTCCGAGGGAGAGTCTAGTCTACCACCCCCCAGGGTTGACACCAGTCAAAGGCGCCCCACACGCCCGGCTCCTCAACTACATCCGGTCATACCCTTTACTGATGCCGTGATGGTCTTGCGGGTTCCAGATAACCTTCGACCGACTAACATTGAAATGTATGACGGCTTAACAGACCCTCAGGACCATATTGATGTCTTCGAAGCAACAATGTTATTTCACGGTACGGCCGATCCACTCATGTGCCGAGCTTTCCTGTTGACATTAAAAAAATCCGCCCTCCAATGGTTTACTACCCTAGAGCCCGGTTCTGTCAGTTGTTGGTCCGAATTGTCGGCCCGATTCTTGAATAGATTCAACACCGGTAAAGAACATGATCGCTCATCCCAGACACTGAGTACAATTACCCAGAAGCAGGGGGAACCGCTCCATCAGTACCTTCATCGCTTCAACCAAGCGGCCCTTTCCATAAAGGGTTTAAATGAGGCAGTTGCAGTACATGTGTTGGTGGCTGGTCTCCAACCCGGAGGATTGCAAGCATCCTTGGCAAAGAAACGAGTTGAAACAATGGAAGATGTATGACGGGTCGCCCAAAAGTACATAAACTTAGAAGAAATCGTCGGAGTTACAGCCCAACAAAAGCATTCAGACCGAGTTGACACGCCTAGAAGAAGAGACCCAAAGGGACCACCCCAGGAAGGGAGGAAAGGACCCCCCCAAGGGCCATTATGAACAATACACCCCTTTGAACGTACCCAGGTCCCGGATACTTCATGACGTCATGTATGCCGACACTTTCGCCGCACAGAAACCACAACCGATACGACGGCAGGGACAAAAGGATCAGAGAAAATACTGTGAATTCCACTCAAGCTACGGACACGTTACTGAAGACTGTATTCAACTTCAAGATCTGATAGAGGACATGGTACGACAAGGACGGTTGAGGCAATACATAAGGAACAACGACACCCGAGCCCAGCGGGACAACCGTGTCGTGTCGGATCAACGTCGTGCTCGCTCTCCGCGCCGCTCTCCTGGCCGCCGATCCCCCAGAGGTCGTTCTCCATCCAACCCGACCCCTCGAAGGTCACCCAACCGGCCAAGGGAGGATCGTCAGCGCCCCTCAGAACCTCCCAGTACCAACCGGTATATCAGCACAATCTATGGTGGTTTTGCAGCTGGTGGACAATCCTCTACTGCAAGAAGGAAGTATGTCCGGGAGGTTATGAACATCGCGTCCAGACCTCCCTTTAGCAAACCAAGTCCGAATAGAAAAGCACCACCCATCTGTTTCGATGACCGAGACTATCATGATCTGGTACGGGAACATGACGATCCACTCGTCATATCTGGCATTTTAGATGACGCGACGGTCGATCGGCTTTTCGTAGATCAAGGCAGCTCTGCTGGCGTCATGTTTCATGACCTGTTCAAAAAGCTTGATCTTGACGCCAAGGATCTTGAACCATATGATGGCGAGCTGATCGGTTTTACCGGGGAAAGGATAACACCAATTGGATACGTCGCCTTAAGGCTGACCCTGGGTGATCATCCTTTAAGCAGAACCGTCCCGGTCAAATGGCTGGTCGTCAAGTCGATATCAGCTTTCAACGCCATCATTGGTCGTCCCACTCTGAATAAATTAGAAGCTATTGTCTCCACACCTCACTTATCTATGAAGTTTCTGTCCAATGACCTTAGAGTCTGTACCGTGAGGGGAAACCAGCTCACAGCCAGGACCTGCTATAATGAAAGTTTGAAAATCACTGCCAAGGGCACCGTTGCTTCCAACTCAAAAGAAAATACAACCACTACAACCGGCCCCCGGTCAGGGGTATACATGACCGAGTTGGACGTCCGAGCTGAGTATGATGAAACCAGACCGCAAGCGGAAGGAGAAACAATTCCTCTATAGATTGGTTCGCAACCTGGGTAGGTCGTCCGAATCGGCGCCACTTTGACAAAAGACCAGCAGGACAGACTAACAGCGTTCTTGTACAGCAACAGGGATTTATTCGCGTGGACGGCATCCGACCTCCCGGGCTTAGATCCTGACTTCATTTGTCATCGCCTGTCCGTTCGACCGGACGCAAGACCGGTCGCGCAAAAGAAGAGGAAAATGGCGGGTGACCGAAAAGTCTTCGTCCAAGAGAAAGTGAAGGAGTTGCTAGCAGCTGGTTTTATCCGGGAGATCACATACACTACCTGGTTATCAAACGTAGTCTTGGTCAAGAAAGCGTCAGGACAATGGAGAATGTGTGTTGATTACACAGACTTGAATAAGGTCTGTCCAAAGGACCCATATCCGATCCCAAACATCGATCATCTGGTTGACAACTCGTCTGGTTATCAGTTCCTGTCTTTCATGGACGCTTATTCCGGGTACAATCAAATACCCATGTTTCGACCAGATGAGGACAAAACGGCGTTCATCACTGACGGCGCAACCTACTGCTATACGGCTATGCCATTCGGACTTAAAAATGCAGGGGCCACGTATCAGAGGATGATGAATAAAGTTTTTGCGGACCAAATAGGTACAGTGATGGAGGTTTATATGGACGATATGATAGCTAAGAGCACTTCGACAGAAGATCATGTAGCCAACCTGGCTATTGTATTCGCCCGATTAAGAAAGTTTAATTTACGTCTCAACCCAGATAAGTGTTCCTTTGGTGTGGAAGCTGGAAAATTCTTAGGGTTCATGCTCACAAGCAGAGGAATCGAGGCAAACCCTGCCAAATGTGAGGCTGTTTTGTCAATGCGCAGTCCTGGAAATATCAAGGAGGTCCAACAACTTAATGGGCGGTTGACCGCCCTGTCTCGGTTCCTCCCGGCCTCTGCACAGAAATCAATCCCCCTGTTCCACTTGCTACGAAAAGGTCGAGGATTTACATGGACAGAGGAGTGTGAGGCAGCATTTCAGTCTTTCAAGAAAATTCTTGCAACACCGCCAATTCTCACCCGCCCAGATCCTGGAGAAACACTTTTTGTCTATCTGGCCGTTTCGAATGAAGCCGTCAGTGCAGCCCTCATAAGAGAAACACCGACCGGCCAGAAGCCCGTCTACTTCACAAGTCGGGCACTGCAAGGTCCCGAGTTGCGTTACCAGAAATTGGAAAAATTTGCATTTGCCCTTGTTGACTGCTCGCAGACTTCGGCAATATTTTCAGTGTCACCCAGTCGTCGTCCGAACGAACCAGCCGATCCGGCAGATCTTGCATAAGCCTGAACTGGCCGGCCGAATGATATCATGGTCAATTGAGCTGTCCCAATACGGGATAACCTATGAGCCCCGGCCTGCTATCAAGAGTCAAATATTGGCCGATTTCATAGCAGAACTGACCCAACAAACTGCCCCGGCGGATGAGCGTTGGACAATTTATGTGGACGGTTCGTCCCATTCAAAGGGTGCTGGTGCTGGCATTTTGCTCGAAAATAACAAAGGTTTAACTGTAGAACATTCTCTGTCATTTCATTTCTCCACGTCCAATAACCAGGCTGAATACGAGGCATGCATCGCCGGTCTTCAACTGGCTAAGGATCTGGGAGCAGACAAAGTAAAACTTTGTAGTGACTCTCAGTTAGCAATCTCCCAGATAAATGGAACTTACCAAGTGCGAGACCCGTTACTGGCTAAGTACCTCGCCAGAGTACAGGACCTCCTTTCCCGATTTGAGGCAGCAGAGGTTGAACACGTCCCTAGAGAGCAGAACGCCCGGGCGGACGTACTTTCAAAACTCGCTGGTACAAAAAATCGCGGCAACAATCGCTCTGTCATTCAAAGCTCCCTGCCGGGACCAAGTGTCGTCCTGGCCATATGCCCTGCTGTACCGCGTCCGTCATGAGCGACTGAGATTTGCAGATACCTCGACAATGGAGACCTTCCTGATGACCAGAAGGAGGCTCAGCGACTGAAACGGTCAGCCGCATGGTATACAATGCTGGAAGGACAACTATATAGGCGAGGCTTTTCCGCCCCGTTGCTAAAGTGCATAGATAAAAACCAAGCTCAATATGTCTTAGCTGAAATTCATGAGGGAAGTTGCGGCCACCACTTAGGTGGGTCAGCATTGGCACGAAAGGTCCTTAGAGCAGGATATTACTGGCCGACAGTAGAAAAAGACTCCCAAGCTTATGTCCGGTCATGCGAACAGTGCCAAAAACACGCAGACTTCCACAAGGCACCGCCTGCGGAGCTTGCATTCACTATCTCTCCCTGGCCATTTGCCCGTTGGGGATTAGATATTCTTGGCCCATTCCCTCAAGCAGTCGGTCAACTGAAGTTTCTGATAGTAGGAGTCGAATACTTTACGAAATGGGTGGAAGCGGAGGCAGTTGCAAAGATCACCTCGGCCAAAGTACAAAAGTTCACATATAGGAGCATCATTACCCTGTTCGGAATCCCCGAATCAATTGTCACTGATAATGGGAAGCAGTTTACGAACCGGAAGTTCAGGCAATTATTGGCAGACCTTCATATAAAACAACACTTCTCCTCCGTAGAACATCCCCAGACAAACGGCCAGGCGGAGGCCGCGAACAAAGTAATCCTCCGAGGATTAAAGAGAAGGTTGGACGAATGTAAAACTGACTGGCCCGAGCAACTACATCACGTACTTTGGGGCTACCGCACCACACCTCACTCAACCACTGGGGAATCTCCGTTTAATCTGGCATTCGGAACAGAAGCCATGATCCCGGTTGAGATTGGTGAGCCAACTTGGCGGAAAAAAGAGTTCAACCCGGATTCCAACCAGGACATGCTACGTCACAACCTGGACTTGATCGAAGAAAAGAGAGACCGGGCCCGGATCAGAGAAGAGACACTCAAGAGGACAACCGCCAACCAGTACAACTCCAAGGTCGTTCCTCGCTCTTTTGAGGTAGGTCACATGGTCTTGAGAAGAGCGAATATAGGTAAAGCCAAGGGGAAGCTCGGCCCCAATTGGGAAGGTCCATATAGGATCACTGCAGCTACCGATAAGGGTGCATATTACTTACAAACCCCCGAAGGGCGGGAGATACCCAGGACTTGGAATGCTGCAAATCTGAGGCGATTCTACCCTTGAAGTTCTCTTCCGATCGTCACAAGACAAACAATAAGATAGCACAAACGCCCATCCTCAAACGGCCGACACTCGGCCATGTTGACGGATCGGCCTTGTGAATGTCCTTAGTTTATTTTTCAGCAGAATCCGCTATCCTCAAACGGCCCTCTATGGCTAGATTGATGGGATGCGGCTATGTATTTTACTTTTCAGTCAAGTCATTTTCCAATGTAATATCTCAGTTTAAATCTTTATTGATAAATTCCGGAGTGTTTATTGTTCAATGGCAAAACCACTTGCATATAATACCCAAAAAAAAAAAAAAAAGCGTACCCGGCAACCGGTTAGCCACCCTTGCTTGAGAGAGACAAAACCTTGTACAACAAGGGTCATAACGCTTAGACAAATTTAAAGCACAACCCCCGCCCACAGTAAAAAGGGAAGAGTAGAGGTACTTATACGATGAAAGGCTAACATCGAAATAAGTAGTGCAAATTCATTAAAAGAAACATTCCATACACCCGGCCAGCTAAAATTACAAAATTTGGACAGTCTATACGACCGGCCTTACTACAAACCGGCACACGGGCTATTTCAACAACGAAAAGAAATAAACAACCGCAAAACGGGCTTACAAGGAAAATAAAAAGATTATTAGATCAGTAACAACTCCAAGCAACTAAGCTTCTACTCATTCGGTCCATAGCCGGGAGCATAAGCAACAACACGCCTCTCCCCACCAACCAACTCCCATAAAACGCCATCCTCAACCCACCGAGTGTAACTCATTGCCGACCGGTCCAGCTCCACTTGAGGATGAAAAAATTTCACCTGATTCAAAGCATTGTTCCAAGTCTGCTCAGTTCCGGTAAGAAGTAAACCTCTCAACCGGGTGGCGTTCTGCTGTCCAGCCTCCCTCTCCCTCGCGGTTTCATCACAAGCAAGCTTCCGGCTTGCCTCCATTTGGGCCGTTCGAGCTTGTTCTTCTTCCATTGACTTCTTGTACGTTTCCAAATCAGCCGTCATTTGTGTCAACCGCCCCTCAGCCCTGTCGGCGCGGTCAGCACACGCCTTCTGCTGGGCCATGAAATCCTCTTTCTCTTTCTTACGGCTTTGTTCGGATGACACATACTTGGCCTGAATCTCGTCCCTCTATGCTTGCAATCTCCTCGCATTTTCCTGCGATCGCTTCAACCTCTCATCATCACCGTCTAGCTCCAACGAACGAAGCAAAGTCCCAACACCAGCGACCCACTGCTTTGCTTGCTTGATCCGATTCTTGGCAGGAATGGCCCTCAACCGAGCGCTTTCGTTTTCCGAAGGCGTGAACAAATGGTCCACGGCAGCAGGGACCTTCACCCCCTTCGTCATCCCTTCGAATATAGTCTCCACAGAAGAAGGAGGGGCAATGTGAATTGAAGATTGCGTCTCGCCCTCCATCCTAGGCGAGCGGTCGGACCGCCCCTCTCCGCTCCCGGACCGAGCGGCCCGGCAACGCTTAAGCACAGGTGCCGAAGACTCACCCGCACCACCTTCCTCAAATGGAATCTCGTATCCTGGCGTGGGAGGACATTCCATGTGCTGCCCAGGCACGCCCCCCACGACTGGATCCGCAACCATCTCTACGTCTTCCACTTGCACTTGCTCTTCTTCATTAACGGCCACTTCCTCAATCGGTTGCTGACGAGCGGCCTCCTGACGAGCCTGAGCCAACTCTGCCAAAAGGATTGGATCCATGAGCCCACCTGGAAAAACAAATCGTTAAAAAAAAATAAAAAAAAATAAAATTTTGGTGCATGAAAACATGATAGTGAAATTTGAGGGGAAGGGCGTGAGACACGATGACTTCATACCCAAAAACACCCTAATACTATTGTCATCAGTTCCTAACAACTTAGTGCAAGGAATCTTCTTATTGCACCAGCACAAGATCTCGGCGGCCGACCTCCTCTCGGGTCCATTTAAACGGGACTTTTTCACTTGAAAACATTTAGGAGAGCCCGGTCGTGTGAAATGATACTGATTCCAGTAAAAAGGAAATTTTTGTTCACCATCATCCCCATACCAATCCGCCAACCCCCCACTAACAGCCACACGGAAAAACTTGTCCTTAAACCTCTTGTACGAATCACACACGCTCACAAAGAGCGTACGACCAAGATTCCCCTGAAAGCTCACCCACCCATGCCGCCCCAGGACCTTCTCATCACAATTGGTGTAATGTTTGACTTGGTAGAAATAGAAGAAAAGGCGGTGCGTGCAGACCAGTCCCTGGACGCGACAAAAATTTTCAAAAGCCGTCATAAATCCCCAGGCGTTTGGATGCAGCTGGCTGGGGGCAACGTCCAGATAGCGTAAAACGGCCGCTTGAAATTCAGTAAAAGGCATACGAACGCCTATCTTTGTGAAAACCGTTTCGTACATATAGAAGGTATTACCACCGTCCAACCCACTAAGATTGTCGCAGACCCTCTCGTCTTCGCTTGGCGCGTACAAATCGTAGTTATCCTCCTCTTCAACCGCCCAAGTTATAGACATATTGGCTGTCCCAACTTCCACAAATTTCGACCGACGACCCAACACTTCCCTATCAACCCATGGGTACCTATGAGCATCAGATGACTGGGGAAGAAGATGAGATTGTGACTCAAACGTCCGACCCATCACTGACGACCGCCCTGCATAATTGTCAGATTCAGTTTCAGTAAAAATTTCTACGCGATTATTCGTCTCCCGCGGCCAGACCGGCTCCCCCCAGTCAGCGTCAGCCGGCTCCATACCGGTCCTATAGGACCGGCCCAAAGACCTCAGGAATGAACGCCCCAACTCACTCTCCACCCAAGAGGAATCGTTCCGACCTCCCACTGCGTGAACGGCGGCCGCTTGTTGAAAAGGGGGAGGAGGATCATCCAATATCTCTAAAGAGCTACTGGAATCTTCTCTTACTGGAGACAACCAGACCATTCCCACAAACAACGGACAAAAAAAAGGAAAGGAGAAAGAAGGTACCTGAACAAAAGGAATAAGCAAAAAACTTTTTCGGGAACGTATCAAGGGAACTCCCGCTCGAGCAAAAACGGATGGAGAATTGTGTAGAGAAAAATCTTAGAAGGAATGGTGTGGAAAGGAAGGCTCCGATTACCGAGGCATCTCTTGGAGATCAAGAGTCAAAGAAGTATTTAATGCTACACGTAAGACGAAAAGCGGGTTCCCAAAAAACATGGAAGGTCGCGAGTTAAGACCGGCAACTCGTCGGCACGCGACCGACCTTCCCGGTCTGGGGGCAACTGTTCTGAGGAATAATAATGGAAGATCCCTTTGACCAAGACCGGACCGATCAATGGGAGGTCCTCCTCCCACGACCGGACCGGTCCCACAACCTCCCAAGGGAGGACCGGTCCCTCAACCTCCCAAGGGAGGACCGGTCCCACAACCTCCCAAGGAAGGAAGGGAGGTACCGGTCCCACAACCTCCCAAGGGAGGACCGGTCCCTCAACCTCCCAAGGGAGGACCGGTCCCACAACCTCCCAAGGGATGACCGGTCCCACAACCTCCCAAGGGATGACCGGTCCCACAACCTCCCAAGGGAGGACCAGCCCCTCAACCTCCCCAAATAGGGACAATTTGAGAAAAGGTCTTTAAGGACCTCCCAACCTCCCAAGAGAGGACCGGTCCCACAACCTCCCAAGTTAGGACCGGTCACACCACCTCTCGCGACCGGACCGGCCTCACCATTACGGCAGGCCCGGTTCAAAACACGACCTTTCCGTACATATTCCACAACCGTCCCGGTCATGGTAAGTCACATCAAGTGTCGCTTCCAAACCTCTGCTACCACCTGACTCCGCCGCCTGACAAAGACGACGACATCTAATCAATGACATGACTATTGATGGCTACCATGCCACATGCTCCATTATAAATACCTCCTACCTGAACAGTGCAAAAGGACAGCTGTGAATACTCTCCAACTTCCGCTCTCCCACTCGGCCCTCTCTCTCTCTCTCTCTACTTTCTCTCTCTCTCTCTCTCTTTGAATACTTTGTGTTTCTATATTTGATATCCTCCTCTCTAAGGATAAATACCTGACTTGAGCGTCGGAGTCCGCGCAGGTACCCCACCCGGGGGCAGGTCAAGGCCGGGACTTGACCGGTTAGCTGGACCAGCCACGTGGACGAAGCTATCGAACTACCTGTCAACCTTGCAGTCAACCTCCAGGTCAACCTTCCCACCTCAAGTACACAGAACATGTACTTAGTTATTAGCTATTATATTTGAGTGTGTACTATTTGGTGCTTTCATTCCCTGCATCAATGGCAGAAAACACACGGATGAGGGAAATGTCAAATGATATCAAAGAGATGAAAGAGGCAGTAGAGTACTTGAAGCAACGTGATGCAGACTTGTCATTGCAGACACAACAGACACACTCCACTTTAGATGAGCCGAAGGAAATGCTAAGGTCCATGTCTCCAGGTCCTCCATTACAGCAACATGACCCACCTCACGGAACCAGGCAACCATTTCAAGTAAGGAACGTGAAAGTTGATTTTCCTCGCTTTGATGGTACTGGCGTTCTCTCTTGGCTCTTCAAGGCAGAACTGTTCTTTGATTTTTATGAGACCCCTGATGATCAGAGGATCACCATAGCAGCTATTCACTTGGACAAGGAGGTAGTACCATGGTTTCATATTAGGGATGGGCAAAATACCCATGCCCGCGGGTACCCGCAAAAATATCCGCAACGGGTACCCGCATTATTCCCTTGCGGGTGGGGACGGGTATTGTGCTACCCGCCCCGCGGGTACCCGCATATATAAAATAATATTTTATTAATAAATATTATATATATATTAATATTTTTTTATTACTTTGAGAATATATAAAATTTATTTTATTTATATTTCATATTAAATTTTAATGATAATATTATAATGATAAACATTTATCATATGTATGTAATTATTTATCTTATTATTATTTTTATGTATAATGATTATTACAAAATATATAATTATATAATAAAAGTTTAAAACCTGTGGATACCCGCGGGTACCCGTTACCCGCACTAATACCCATAAATACCAGCGGGTATGGGCATGGGTATGCACTACCCGCGCCCGTGGGTACCCATGCCCATCCCTATTTCAGATGATCTCACGTTTGCAACCCTTTCGGTCATGGAGGCATTTCACCAAAGCCTTGGAACTTGAGTATGGCCCTTCCCCTTTTGACTGTCCCAGGTCTACCTTATTTAAATTAAGCCAATCTGCTTCTGTTTCTGAATATTATGCTGAATTTATGTCTCTGGCTAACCGTGTCTGTGGTATAAGTCCTGATGCTTTATTAGTTTGCTTCATAAGTGGCCTTAAGGTAGACATTAAACGTGATGTTATTGCCCAAAACCCACTATCTCTTCTCAAAGCAGTATCTCTTGCCAAATTATATGAAGAAAAATACTTATACAAACCTAAACAACCTTATAGACACACCACAAATAGCCCAACTACATTAAACCCAAACACTCAACCAAACACATACCCTAAACTACACAACAGCCAACCTCCATTACTACCACTTCCTTATACCAAACAGACTACAACAACCACTCCTACTAATCCTATCAGAAAAATGACCCAAGCAGAAATGCAACTGCGAAGAGAGAAGGGTTTATACTATACATGTGATGAAAAGTTTACCCCTCAACAAAGTGTCCTAATAGGCATTTCATGATGACAGTCCCTAATAATTCAGACTTGGAACAAACCATAGAACCAGTTATTAAGCTAGATCACCACTTATCTTTCAATGCTCTGAAAGGAAGCAGTGGGTTAGGCACTATCAGATTCCAAGGAAGCATCTAAGGGTTTCCAGTCAAGATATTGCTTGACAGTGGCAGTTCAGACAATTTCCTTCAACCTAGGATTGCACAATTTTTGCACTTACCAACCCAACCTGCATCACAGTTCCAAGTAATGGTTGGTAATGGCAACTCTTTGACTGCAGAAGGATGGATTCCTAACTTGTCAGTAACAGTTCAAGGCCATCAGTTAACACTCCCTGTGTATTTATTACCACTGGCAGGGGCTGATCTGATTCTAGGAGCTGCTTGGTTAGCAACTCTGGGGCCACACATTGCTGATTATAGTGCCTTACAATTCAAATTCTTGTCAAATGACCAATATATCACTTTATATGGTGATAAATCAGTTTTACCCCTACAGGCACAGTTTCACCACATTAAAAGATTTCAGCATACTGCCTCTATTGCTGAATTATTCACAATTCAGTTACACATACCTGAGGATGAGGAGGATAGTCCTTTAGAATTGCCTCAAAATTTGGAGCCTGAACTGGTATTGTTGCTGCACACTTACAAAAAGGTATTCCAAAAGCCCTCTGGTTTGCCACCTCAAAGAGCACAGGACCATGCAATTCCTCTAATTGAAGGCTCTAATCCTGTTAAAGTCAGGCCTTATAGGTATGCACACAGTCAAAAATCTGTTATAGAACAAATGTTGCAGGATATGCTTCAAGAAGGGATAATCCAGCCTAGTACAAGTCCTTTCTCTTCCCCTATTTTATTGGTCAAGAAAAAGGATGGCTCTTGGAGGTTCTGTACAAATTATAGAGCACTTAATGCCATTACTGTCAAAGACAACTTTCCTATGCCTATAGTGGATGAATTGCTAGATGAACTACATGGTGCTTAATTCTTTTCAAAGCTAGATTTAAGATCTGGCTATCACCAAATCCTAGTTAAACCTGAGGATAGGCACAAGACTGCATTCAGGACACATCAAGGTCACTATGAATGGTTAGTCATGCCATTTGGCCTTACAAATGCTCCTGCATCATTTCAGCAACTTATGAATAGCATCTTTCAGAATCTGCTGAGAAAATGTGTCCTAGTCTTTTTTGATGATATTCTTGTCTACAGCCCTAATTGGTCTACTCATCTTGTTGATTTGGAAAGAGTTTTAAAGACCTTACCGCACCATTCCTTATATGCTAAATTGTCCAAGTGTGTCTTTGGCACTCAACAGGTGGAATACTTGGGTCACACCGTTTCTCACCAAGGTGTGGAAATGGACAAAGCAAAAATTGAAGCAATTTTAGCCTGGCCTACACCTCACACCATTAAACAGCTCAGAGGATTTTTAGGATTAACAGGCTACTATAGAAGATTTATTAGACACTATGCTCAGATTGCTGAACCGCTCACAGATTTGCTCAAAAAAGATGCTTTTCATTGGTCAGAAAAAGCCTCTAAAACATTCAACTTATTAAAAAATGCAGTCACATCAGCTCCAGTTTTGGCTCTTCCTAATTTTTCTCAATCCTTTATTTTGGAAACTGATGCATCTGGCATGGGTATTGGTGTTGTCCTCAGTCAGGATAAACACCCTATTGCCTATTTCTCTAAGAAGCTGTCAACCAGGATGCAGAAACAGTCTGCTTATTCTAGAGAATTGTTTGCCATAACTGAAGCATTGGCCAATTTTAGGCATTACCTCCTTGGCCACCAATTTACTATAAGGACAGACCAAAAAAGCTTAAGGCACTTGACTGACCAGACAATCCAAACACCTGAGCAACAGAATTGGCTGCATAAATTTCTGGGTTTTGACTTCAAGATTGAATATAAGTCAGGCACAGACAATATCCCTGCAGATGCACTCTCTAGGTCCTTTTATATGGCTTGATCAGAACCAGCTCCTACTTTCATATCTCAATTAAGGACAGCTCTAACTGCCGATACTCACTGGAGCACTGAATTACAGAAGTGTGCAACTTAGCAACAACAAAATCCTCACATTAGTTGCAAGGATAAGTTATTATTTTGGAAGGGCAGATTGGTGATTCCCAAGGTTTCCTCATTGATTAATCAAATTTTAGAGGAATATCATAGCTCATCTGTGGGTTGACATTCAGGCTTTGCCAGAATATTAGCCAGAATTAAAAATGAGTTCTATTGGTCTAATATGAAGCATGACATACAAAGCTACATTCAACAGTGTACCATTTGCCAGCAAGCTAAGCATCCGAATTCCTCTCCAGCAGGTCTTTTACAACCCTTACCCATTCCTTGCCAAGTTTGGGAGGATGTAGCTATGGACTTCATTACTAGTTTGCCTATGTCAAAAGGGTTTACTATGATTCTGGTAGTGGTTGACAGACTTTCTAAATATGGCCACTTTCATCCTCTAAAGACTGATTTCAACAGTGTGCAGGTTGCTGAAGTATTCATTAACACTGTGGTCAAGTTACATGGCATTCCCAAATCTATAGTCTCTGACAGAGACAAGATTTTTATGAGCAAATTCTGGCAGCAATTATTTAAATTGCAAGGTACCACTTTGGCTATGAGTAGTGCTTGTCATCCTCAATCAGATGGGACAATCTGAAGCTCTTAACAAATGTCTGGAAATGTACTTAAGGTGCTTTACCAGTCGGTCTCCTAAGGATTGGGTCCATATGCTACCATGGGCAGAATATTGGTACAATACCTCTTGGCATAACAGTTTGGGCATGACACCTTTTGAGGCAATATATGGCAGCCAACCTCCTACCTTGCTCAGGTATCAACCTTCTCCTACTGATAATCCAGAGGTTCAGCAACTCCTCAGATCCAGAGATGACTTATTGGCTAAGTTAAAGGTCAATCTGACTAAAGCTCAACAACGCATGAAATTTCAAGCAGACAAGCATAGATCTGAGGTGCAATTTAAGGAAGGGGATAGAGTTTGGGTCAAGCTCCAGCCCTACAGACAACATTCTGTTGCCTTGAGAAAGCATCAAAAGTTGGGCATGAAGTACTTTGGTCCCTTTGTCATTCTCAAAAAGATTGGTACCGTGGCCTACAAGTTACTACTTCCAGACAATGCTAAAATTCACCCTGTATTCCATGTGTCACAGCTTAAGGAATTAGAAGGTGAAGAAGTCAATACTCAAATACCGACTCCTCTTCTAGTGGATGAAAATGGTCTATCTCTGCAGCCTCAAACAGTCCTTGACACCAGGACTCTACTAAAAAAGGGACAGCACATTCCTCAGGTTTTGATTCAGTGGGAAGGCCAATCATCATCAGAAGCCTCGTGGGAAGATGTGGCTGCTATCACAGCACATTACCCTCTCTTCAACCTTGAGGACAAGGTTGTTTTTAAAGGGGGAGGTAATGTAACAAACCAAGTCCCACACTGCTCAGAGGAGACTCAAATGACCAAGGCCATTCCACATGGTGAGGGCAAAAAGGTGAAAACAAACACTGAAAAGAACCAACTGAATAGGACAAATTCGGTTAAGCCAATCAGCCACGTGGAAGATCCTCCTTGGATCACTCACCCCCGCAGGTCTGGCAGAGAAAAGAAGGAGAATATTCTCCTCAAGGAATTCGTGCAAGGAAAGAAATGAGGTTGTTAAAGGCTATCAAGTCAGAGAATGAAGGCAGTGAATTATGTACACCTTGTATCATTTTCTCATCTCTTTTGAATATTCTTCTCATATCCTCTCACTTTCTGTACTTTCTAGCTCAGCACTTGGTGTACTAATTCTAGCCATTTTTATCACATTCAATAATACAAATCAGCCTTACCTCATATTTCTGTACTTAGTTATTAGCTATTATATTTGAGTGTGTACTAGATTTCTTCGTGAAAGTATCTCAGACCATACTCCCATTGCTATCAAACTCAGGAAGGAACTATTACAAAAATGCAATTATTTTAAGTACTTCAATATGTCGTCTACTTCTCCAGAATTCAGCAATATTGTAAGTAACAGTTGGACACTGCAGAGTTCTGGTTGTAGGATGTTTCAAGTTTGCACTAAACTTAAGAGGTTGGAAAAGGTTCAAAAGAAGCTTAATAAGGATCACTCTACTGATATTCAAGATCAAGCTTATGTAGCTTATCAATAGTTCAATACTTGTTGAGTTTCAGCAACAGCCTCATGTTGATCCACTCAACTCAAATTTGCAAAGAAACGAAAGGCAAATGAGAAATACATTTACCTCAACAAAGCTTCTGAGAGTTTTATGAAACAAAAATAATAGTTGATTGGATTGTTCACGGAAATCAGAATTCCGGGTTCTTTTTTGCTGCTTTAAAACAAAAACACAATCAATCTAGAATTTCCACATTTAGAAAAGAAGATAACTCTATCTCAGAGAATGTAGGGGAAACAGAACAACCCTTGATCAGCCACTTTAAAAATAGTTTGGGAGTGAGGTAAACTGCCAGGGAGAATGCTAAGCAAGCTCTGTTTGAGGAAGGTTACAGGCTCTCTGTGTATCAACCAGTGAAACTAATTCAAGATGTGACAGATGAAGAAACCAAGACAGCTATGTGTGATATATGCAATAATAAATGTTCATGTCCAGATGGCTATGGAGCTGGTTTTTTCAAAGCTAGTTGGGATATTGTAGGGAAGGAGATCACTGTAGCTGTCAGAATTTTTTCAGAATGGGAAATTACTATAGCAGATTAACTCCAAGGCAATTGCTCTTGTTCCTAAAACAGATAACCTTAGAAATGCAAATGAGCATAGACCTACTATATACAAATGAATCTCCAAGGTTTTTGGTGGCAGACTGAAAAGGTTTTTGGTGGCAGACTGAAAACTGTTTTGGATAAGCTGGTGGACAATAAATAGAGCGCTTTCATAGAAGGAAGGTTTATCCTGCATAATATCTTTGTGAGTCAAGAATTGATTAGAATATACAGAAGGAAGAACATTTCTGCTAAATGTATGATGAAGGTAGATTTGAAAAAAACCTATTATGACTCTATTAAATAGGAGTTTATTGAAGATATGATGCATGGTTATTCTTTCCCCCCTAAATTTACACCTTTGGTCCCCAAAAGTTAGCTTCCCCCACAAAAAAAAAAAATGGACTGCATTATCTAAACAATATATTCACGTTATTGTTTAGCTGCCTGTCTCTTTTGCTTTCCCTAACCCAATATCTTAAATTCGTTTACAAGAAATAATATGTTATAAACATTGCACAAAAATTCTACCAAAACAGAAACAATATACACCCAAAAAATAAAACACAAGATTTACAAAGTATTAATGTTTAATTAAGTTTTTTGTCCAAAGTAGACTTGATTTTAAACGAAGTTGACTATGACTGGTATTGGTTCTAAAATGTTCTAAACAATTTATTTTAGTCTTTAGCATTAGTTAAGTGATGAAGTGTAAACACTGCAACTAACCAAACCAGCAATTAGTAGGACAAGTGGCAATGGTGGTGTTAGCCACATCATCACTTAACCAACGATGAAAATTAAGACCATGCGTTGGGAACATATATGAACCACAACAGGTCAAAAAAATTTGGGGCCAAAACCAAAATCCAAACAACTTTCGGGTACAAAATAAACATCCAAGTCTAATATTAACAGCTGCAAAACATTGAGAAAAGGTAATGGGTTTCTGAGAGTACATAAACTGAAAATCTACAATTTCTTTAAAGCAGCCGAAAGAAGATACTACAAACTATAACTTAAATTGCCAAGATAATAGCAAGCTTTGCCTTACTCATTGTTATTAATAACATGAAAAGTACAAATGGTATAAACATTAGTGCATATTGACATAGCTGCATATCACGTCACCACCATTAATGCATAAGTGCACAACAAACACCGGCATTACCTTCAATTTGGATGTCAGCAGAAGCCACACAAATAAGAACAGCTTATTAAGCCATACATTTGAAATGAAGCCCCCAGTGAACCGCCACTACTACGATATGAAATACAACAATGGAATTGCAAGTCTATTATCCACAACTGATCACTCCAAGTATCACCATCATCTACCACTGGATACTTTCATGCGTGATTGAGACATCTCCTTTTTGCCTGGCTGAAGACATGAAGGCAAGTTTATAAAACACAAATTTATAGAATAAAATATATTCATGCAAGATAATAATGAGGAATGAACTAGGTAACCGTACTATGCACACAATCAAAGCACATTTTCCCTTAACTATTCAATCAGTAAATTTAGATTTTTCAGGTGGTAGCAGAGTTTTGGGGTTATGTAAAAAAAGGGGGGATATAGGGCAAGTGAACCAAATCCTAATTCCCAAACACTTGCAAAATGGACCTGTTTATGAGGTATTTGAGCATGATATTAACATATAAAAGAAGTCAAGATTCCCATGTTTGATATGTCAAGTTTACAAGTGCTTGGGAAAATAGTGTGTGATTACAAGATGCCACTTGCAAATTAACTTGGCACACAAACAGAAAACAATGGTTTCATAATATGATGGAAATCTTACATGTTTTTGCTCCACTTCTCGAATGAATTTATCAGGAAACTCCACATACTCAAAACACTCCTCTTTCAAAGTGGCAGCGAGCTCATATTCTCCAATCATTTCAAGGTTCCTGATCAATATCATAAATGTTAACCTACTAGGTGAACAACCTGATTCCTTCATTGATTGATATAGCTCTATAGCCTTTTCTGTCATGCCAACTTGTATATATGCTCCAATCATCTCAGTATACATCCTTGTGTCAGGTTTCAACCCTTTACTCATGACTTGAGAAAAGAGCTCTTCAGCCATGTCAATCATCTTGTGTCTTCCAAATAACAATATCATGTCAGAGTATAACGAGAGCAGTGTATTATACCCTGGTTCCTCGCGAATAAAGTTGAATACCTATAGTTCAATTCAATCCATATTTCATTTCAAACAGAATGTCCTCCAAACAACAAAAAAAGAGTGCTTTCAAGCTACTTTCCTACTCCATTCCAAAATTTAATGAAGCTGAGTGATTCCTATTCAGTTTTTTTTTCGTTTTTGTTTTAACTAAGATACTGAGTTTTTCTAATTTGTTTTTTTAGTTTATAATAGTTTAAAAGGAATGCCGGGAATGAAAAGGGCACGGTTTCAATATGGCTGCCAATGTGCTGGGTTGGGCTCAATCACATCGTGCACAATCTTCTTAGCTCAAGCTCGAACTCAACAATAAACGAGCTCATTTTTAACACACTCTATGTGCTCACAAGCAGCTCAAGCTCGACCACCAAATCCCTAAACCTCTATCAACACACCATAGTAAAATAACAAATCATCTGGAAACATAACGTCAGCCATATCCAGCAATGACAAAATGTATCTCAAATGTTCCGGCCTAACTACTAATCTACTATCACCAACGATTAACCTATGTCTTCTAACAAAGCAACCAAATCTTAAAGAATTGCGATTCGCGACTAATTAATTCCTACCAAAGTTTAATTTAGTGTTGTCTACAATAGAATCATGTTATAAATTATAATAATCAATTAATCATCAATAGTAAATTGAGTTAGCTCCTCACAATCTAATAAATCAAATTATCGAACTCAAGCTCTTATTCAGAGGAGCCAGTTTCGTTGACCGGAAGCCACACATACGAAGGAAGGAAAAGGAGACTAGCGAAAATAAAATTGAATAAAAAGAGCGAGTCTGCACCTTAACGTATAAATGGAATAGATTTTGCCTTTGCAACTCAGACAATAAGTCTAAGACATCACCCTTCAAAAGCCTGGAGAGGTCAGAATTGAGAACATGGTCAAGCTTTTCGTCCGTCTTCGCCAGTTTGAGGGAATGAATCACTCGAATAGCTTCTTTCGAGGGTGGCCTCTTTCCGTAGATTTTACGAAGCCCGCATACTATCACGTTTCTGCTGTTGTTATTGTTACTACTAACACTGATGATACTTGTGAAATGGGGCACAGGTTTGGCATTACTCAGAAGGGGTTGTTGGAAATTTCGAGAAGGTAAAAAACTCGGTACACTGGGTGTTAATTTCAATAACATATCCGCTTCCGTGCAGGTTGAACAGATAGGCGGAGGGTGAAGTGACAAGGCGACGGAGACAGCGACCACTGCGGCTGAGAAGGATTGGGAGGATTGGTTCCCTCGGTGAGAGCTTGTGTCACTGTTGGTTTGGTTGGTTGCATAAAAAATGAAAAGAGAGAGAGAGAGGGGGGAAGAAAAAAAAAGGAAGATGTTATAATCGGAAGTTAATACCCACATAACTACCCAAAGATACCTATCAAATCAATTAAGTCCCGGTAAGATTTGTAAAATCTCTTAAATCTCAAAAATCATAAAATCAGTTAGATTTGAAAAATTTATGAAATCTCTTAAACCTCCGAAAGATCAATTTGATATGTAACACCCCTAATTTTCGTCTCTCAAATAACCAAAAAATTAATTATAACAATTATTTTATAATTGATTTATGTTGGTTTGTAAAGTTTTAGTTTTTGAACATTGTGTGTTTTTATATATAAAAATATGAGAAATATTTTTATATGGTTATTTTGTACAAAAATATGAATATTGTAATTCAGTCCTTGGGTTGGGACCTAATTGCAATATTAAAAAGGTTTTTGAAGAAAGAGTAATTAAATTATTAATTTTTGAATTTTATCAGCATGTAACCGGTTAGAAGGGCTTTGTAACCGATTACACGATGAACTCAGAAAACTGGGTTAGTGCGTTTGATGAGTAATCACGCGGTTTAACCCAGAATTCGCCACGAATCCCACTCGATTCATGGTGGGAGACGCGTGTCGCTATGCATGAGAGGCCAATTTCTCTATAAATAGTGGAATTGCTGAAGATCAAGGGTTGATTGCTGCAATTCTTGTTGAAGAAGGGTAATTAGGGTTCCAAATTCGTTCTGAGCAATTCGTCTCCTTCTTTGAGAGTTAGAGAGTGAAACACACCTTTCTGGAAAGCTTAAATCAAGAGCTTTCCAGTGATATACACCTTGTAAGTTGAGTGTTCGTGTGGGTGGAGGAATCAAGCTTGGAAGCTAGGAGTTTGAGTATGAGTTCTCTGTTGTTCTGGTTCTGGAAGCTGAATTCCAGATTCGATTTTGGTAAGCATAATTAACCTTTAAGTCTCAAACCTCTTTGATTCTCTAGTGCATGTTACCTATATTGAGTCCTAATTGTTTTCCCCAATTTATTTGGCCAATTGCTATGTCAAATCTTCTGGTCTTTGGACCCTGTTGATAAAAATCGTGGCTGAGAGCAGAACTGTGGATTTAATGGAAATCTGTGTTGGAGCCTTTCTCTCTACAATGTTTTGGATCAAGCACGAACCTAAGGTAAGGGAGAAGCTTACTATTTGCTAGAATGAGGAAAAACATGTTGGTAAATAGGATGAGTCACCAAGAGACTCTAAGGGCATAGTTGGAATTAGTTTTATGGCTTGGAGGCCAATTTAAGCTCATTTCTGTTTTTGAGCAATCATAATATGATGCATGCAAGCTGTTGTGATGACAATTTCATGACTTAATTTGATATTATGTGAATTGATGCATTAAGTTGTGAAATATGTGCAATTATGTGCAATGTGAGTATCTAAATTGAATGCATGCAAGGTGAATGTGTTTCTGTGGTTAAACATGTTTACTTAAGGTATATGAACTCTTTTGAATGTTGAAATTGGTTAGATTTGAGTAATGAAAAGAATGGTTTGCAAAACTTCATATTTCAATGTGCTGACTGCACAATCTAACCGGTTACTCGATAATTGTAACCGGTTAGACACTGTAAAATTGTTAAAGAAAATAAGTTTCTGAAATCAGTTATGTGGTCTTATCAATGTTACTCAAATCTAGACCCTAATTTCACTGGAATTCAATCTGAAATGAAGTTGATTTTGTGGTAATAATTCAGATTGAAAATTTGGAGTTAATACCTTAATATCAAAGGATAATTTCAAGAGGAAATTATGCCTAAATGAAATTGGATTATGACTTAGATCTTTTGAATGATATTATGTGTTGAACTTGAGGTATTCTGTTATGCTAAGACCTTGTTATTGGATTGAGTAGATAATTTAAGAAAAGATTCTTGGAAAATCAGTGGTTTTATATTCAGGTCTGTAATTCTAACCGGTTAGGTGATGATGTAACCGGTTAGTACCTGAAAACTTAAAAATAAAAGTTAAGTTTTGAGTAAGGATTTTGATATCAATGATTATATTCTCTCAATCCAGGTCTATGAGCATAGGTTAAATTTAAATTCAAAGGTGAATTTTATGAGTAAAGCTATACCTCAAGATATCATTCAGAAGTTGTGTTTTTCTAAGTCATAATAATGGAATTAATGGGATCATGACCCTGTACTCTAGGAGTACCAAATTGATATGCAACCTACTTGATGACACATTCTGGGAATGTGGCCATTGTCTGGGACGTGGTTTCTTGGACACGTTCTGGGAACGTGATGCACACTCTGGGAGTGGTGCTTGATTTTATTCCAAGTATGGTTTGCGATACGTTCTGGGAACATATGTTAGTGTTCTGGGAACACATTGGTATAATAATGGAATTAAAGATAAAACCAACCTTGATGATTGTGCATTCATATAGAATGGAAGTTTGGTTGGTAGGAACGTTTATCATATTCTGGGAATATGAGGAGGGTACTCCGGGAGTACCAAATTGTAACCTACTTGATGACACATTATAGATATGTGGCCAGTGTCTGGGACCTGGTTATATACGTTCTGGGAACGTATGATAGTGTTCTGGGAACACATTGATAAGCAACCTACTGGATGACACATTATAGATATGTGGCCAGTGTCCGGGACCTGGTTTTTATACGTTCTGGGAACGTATGTGTTCGGGGAACGTGATGCACACTCTGGGAGTGATGCTTATTTATCCAAGTATGGTTTGCTACACGTTCTGGGAACGTGATGCACACTCTGGGAGTGAATGCTTATCATCCAAGTATGGTTTGGCATTACGTTCTGGGAACGAATGTCAGTGTTCCGGGAACACAACGGTGTATGGGATGGACGTCCAAGATGGACTTTGAGAGGCCTCAGTTGTGGAAGGAAATCATGCATCATGCCACCTGCATTGAAAGAATTATTACGATTAACCGGGTGTGCTCATATGATTATGCATATGATTTGCTGCATGTTAACTTGTGGATGTTAGTTTTATTCTCATTTGATTATGCGAATATGTATAGCTAACCCCCATGCCCTTATTAGGTGTTGATCGTGCATCTAGCTTGCACAAGAATCAGTAAGGGGAGATGTCCCTTAGGTGCATGCAGAGTGTAGAAACTGTGGGTTGGGAACCCGTTGTGCAGATATCGAAGATCCGACCAGAAGGATGTTTGGACAAGGGACCGGTGACCAGCTCTATAACATTTCTATTTTTAATAGAATTTATATGATACATATTTTGGAAAAAGGTATCATAAAAGGAATTCAGTTTCATCATAATACTTATTTTATAATAATGGACTTGTTACACTTGATATATTTTGGGAGGGTAATATGGTGATTTTACTATGTTTCCGCAAACTCTGATTTTACGAGTCGCCTTCATTATTAATCAAGTGTTTGTGAAAATAAATTTTCCAGGGAAGGGATAATTTCTTATTTTCAGATCCTTCTCCAACGATAACAAGTCCAAGTATTCTTAAACTTATTACTTTTCTTATAAAGTAAGAGGACATAAAATGAGTGTTACACTTTTATGGTATCAGAGCAATGGTCCTGACTCTTGGTCCTTGGGTGTGTGGTCCAATACGCTGGTCATCAATATCTGCAATGTTACCTGGGAAGTTTGCTTTCATATACTTCCAAACTAGAGCTAAGGTTATGGATAATGGCTCTAGATAAGTAGCTTATTCTGCTATTAAGAAGTGTTCTATGAGTTCTAAGTCGAAGTATGATAGCCGTATGCTTCTCCTTAGACATGTGGTCAACCTAAAACCATAGTGTTGGTTTATTCCGTTCTCATAGGAACCAGTGATAAGAAAATCTTAAGGAGTTGTAGTTGAGTCCTCGACTCTGAGGAGGAGTGTTTACCCTCACTCGTGTTAAAGTTAATCAACTTTTCAGACCGAGTGTAGGGCAGTGATCTTCTTAAAGATCAACCTTGTTGAGTTTGTTAAACTCTAAAGCTATCCTTTCTTTTGTTCCTTTCGGATAAGGGTAGTGATCAGAGTTGCTCTATGCCTTATCCAATCTGCTATCTCAAGTGGAGACTCCTACAAATCATCTTGTAGTTGTTTCCAAGGTATGTCTGAATCGTTCTATTAAGGTACTAGACTTTGTCTATCTACCTGTGTCATGATTACATTTGATCTTAAGTACGGTTTGGGAGCCGAGGGATCAAGTGATCATGATTAATGACGATAGAACAACCCTGTATTGGGATTCCCAAGTTTCGAATCGGGAATCCAATAAACCCATATGTTGTTTCTGGGAAGCAATATTAAAGGAGAAAGTCGGTTAAAGAAATTCTGGTTGTAGGAAATGATGTTAGGTTCACCCTTGAGCAAAGAGATAGAGTTTGGAATCAAGTTAATTCTTGAAGCTGATTCTATCTCTACTGCCTTTATAACATGGTACCATCGGGAATGGTCAAATGGGAGGAACACGTAGAAAAGTGCTAAGATTGATTGGCGGTTAGATTAACACAAAACAGGATTCGGGACAGGGATACTGTTGGAAGTCAAGCTTTCCCAAGGACTTCAAGTGCAAATATCTTATATGGTTTTGATGATAACAAACTCAAGATTCTAGAGTTCATATCAAGTGCAATCACAATATCTTCATCCTTCAAGTCCAAGCTTCAAGTTGAAGACTCAAGCAAATGAAGTTGAAGATTCAAGCAAATGAAGATTTTAGCCCTTTCCCTTAGGACATCATGTAAGGTAATGAAGTCAAGGTTTATATTACGTTAAAAGGCCAATATAAGTTTTTCTAAATATATTTATCATAATTAAGGAGAAGAAAAAGAAGTTTTGTGAAAATCAGTTTTTCTATCTTAGTTTTGGTGAAAATACTTGATGTTACAAAACTCTGAATATTTTTATGTATGCAAGAGAGAGTAATCGATTACTTGCCTAAGTTAATCGATTAACTTTGTTGCATCATAGAAAAATCAGAGAGGTTGTAATCGATTAAGTGAACTTCGCTAATCCATTACTTTCTTATGAGAGTAATCGATTACCTGGCTCAAGTAATCGATTAAAATTGTTGCATCATATATTTTCCTGAGACAAAGTAATCAATTACTTGTCTTGTAGTAATCGATTACATGATGTTGCATCATATAAAAATCAGAGGCTCTGTAATCGATTATTAGAATAGTGGTAATCGATTATATGTGTTGCATCATACATTAAACAGAAGTGAAGTAATCGATTACATGCATGTGATAATCGATTACTGGTTTTAAAATGAATTTCAAAGTTTTTATTTTTAAAGGGATAATCGATTACCTCCCTGAAGTAATCGGTTACCTCAACTTTTATTGAAAAACGTGTCAGAATCATTTTGATTATTTCCTGATTTGTTTTTATATAAAAGATTCTGATTTATTTTATAAATTTCGAAAATGATTTTAAATTTGAATTATTTCCTTTTTAGTTTTAAGAATCATATCTTTGTTTTATTTTGTAAATCTTTTTTATTTGGTTTTGATTTTAAAACTTAAATTATTTTATTTCCAAAATCGTTTTTGATTTGATTCTGATTCTTTTTTCAAATTCAAAATTCAAAATTCAAATCTTTGGTTTTAATTCTTAAATCTTTTATTTTATTCTTTTATTTGTTTTGATTTCAAAACTAACTCTATTTATTTGTTTTTCAAAATCATTTCAACACTTCTACATTTTTGAACAACTCTGATCATTCACGCTTTTTCTCTTCTTCTCCATTATTCTTTGTTCTTCACGTTCAGATATTTTTTAAGAAAACAAAACCTTGTGTTGGCCTTGTAACGTTTTTCATTTGACTTCATTATCCTAGTGCTATATTGTTGTATCTGTGTTATCTAGAACACATATTTGTTAGAGTGGCCTTCATTGTTGTATCAGCATTATTAAGAGTGCAGTATAGGTCTTGTATCCGATCAATCATACCTTAACCTGTGTTGTAAAGGGGTGTGTAACCCTTAGTGACTAGGGAGTGAAACTCCTAGTGCGAGCGTGCGGCGTTCGTGGTTGTAGGGTGAGGAACCCTGCTGTGTGGGTAGTGCTAGACGAACGGTGGGGCACCTAGTAGTTAGGCTATCTGGTTTATTGAGGTCCCTGGCGAAAGGAGGTTCCTAGTAGCTTGCGGGGCGCTCTGGTTGTACTTGGGGACGCGTGGCGTCTTGTTTTAGTGAAAAGCTCAAGCGGGTCGCTTGGGGACTGGAGTAGGCCGGGTTTGCCGAACCAGGATAAAATCACCGGTGCAATCTCTTCTATCCCTATCTCTTTATTTTCCTTTGTTATATTTATTTGTTGTGCATCAAAGCGATTATTTTCATAATAATTAATTTAAAGGATTTTAAATTAATTAGCGCGGTATCATTCGTTTTCGTTGTTCTTATTTTAAGTGTATCCGCGCATATTAGTTTTTATATAATTATTAATATTATTCGCTTGAGCGCAATCGATTTTCAACATTATATTGTTTTCCGCTGCAAAATCTCTTTAAGTTTATTGAAAATGATTTAATTCAAATAATTTCCAATGTTTTCATAAACACCCAATTCACCCCCCCCCCCCTCTTGGGTGTCGGCAGCCAATCCTATCAATATTTCTAACAATTGGTATCAGAGCTTCGTACTCTGGTAAAGGCCTAACAGCCTGAGCTAAAGATCCGTTGTAGATTGGTAGCGTTGGGATATTTTAATTTTTTTTAATATGAAGGGATTTTCATTCGATGAAGCACCATTTTTTGATGGAAATAATTTTCATTATTGGAGTGCGAGAATGAAAATATTTTTACAATCTATTAGCCTTCGTTTATTTCATGTTGTTCTTAATGGTATTGATGAAAACTCTTCTTCCTTGAATTTTCAAGCTATGCATGTTTTTAAAAATGCTTTGAACCATGATGCATTTGCTATTATTGAAAATTGTGAAAATTCTAAGGATATATGAGACACTCTACATCTACACTATGCTACTAATGATCTTGTTGAAAGTGTAAGTGTTCACAGGAAAGAGGAGAAGGAACAACAAGAAGTTGTTATAGAACGTGAAAGGACCAACTCCCTAGATGAAGATTCTGATGATGAAAGTGAAAGCGTGGGGAGTAACTCAACAAGCGACTGTGATGACTTAGAGAGGATTTTTGAAACCTTTATGGACTCACTGGAGGAATCAAGTGACTCAGATGCGGAATCAATGACTGATGAAATTAAAACATCCGAATACTTGGATCATGAGGACCATGAGGTAATTTCAATTAGTCCTTGTTCTAAATCTCTACAATTTGCATATAATGATTTGAGTGATGATTTGTTATCTTTAGAAAATAGAAACTTGGACTCTTTACAAAAATTATCTCAAATTGAAAATGAAATTGATTTTTTGAAAAATGGAGATATTCTTGATAAAGAGATGTTTTTAGAAAATAGCTCCTCAACTATTTTTGAAAATTGTTTTGATATTGAAAAACAAGTTGAGGAAGCACATTTTGAAAGTAACATTGAAAAATCAAATTGTTCAAATTCCTTACTTGATGAAAATGAAAATAATATGGATATCCAAAAATCAAGTAAAGTCGTTGACAATGAAATTTTTCAATGTGAAGTTAAAAATTCCAAGTTTCATGAAAATAATTTTGAAAAAATCATATCATCATCCAAACCCATTACATGCAATTATTGTGGTTGTTTAGGACATATTTCTCATTTGTGCTTTTATCGTAAGAATTATAATATGAGAAATAGCTTGCAATGGGTTCCAAAGTTACCCAAGGAACCCAAGACTAACCCCAAAGGACCCAAGATGAAATGGGTACCAAAAGGTTCTTCTAGTGTTGTGAATGTGCAGGAAATTAAACCAAAGGAAGAACAAATTGGACAAGGAAAGGGGAAGTCTATGAAAGTTATGGGTAAATGGTCCAAAAACAAACAATATGGTCAAAAGAGAAAGATGTTCACAACCAAAGCCTCTCACGTGCAAAAAGGTGAAATCATAAGGTTGAGGACCTCATGGAAAAAGCAATGGCATAAACCAAGTGGAGGAGAAAAAGGGAAAATAACAAAGATGGTACCTAAGAGGACAAAAACCAAATGGGTCGATCAAAGGAGAAAGATGCCTACCAACATCAAAGCTTCACATGAGAAAAATGGAAGACCCGATATGTTCAAAAATCAAAAGGTGAAGCAATGGGTAAAGACAAGAACTTCATTGGTCAACAAATCTAAGGTATCAATCTCTTATTCTTCTTATATCAATGACTATACAAAGGTATACTTGGACTATTCTAATTTTTATTCATACTAAGGTGGATCATGGGTGCTAAATTTTTTTTAAAAAAAAAATTATTTTTAATTATCATGATCACTCCTTGGTTGAATTAAATCATGTGTGCTTTACACTTTTTTGAAAATTCTTTTTAGCACATGATTATTTTTGATATAGTCCTAGATACCTATTACATATAGTGTGTTGTATCATGTGTGACTAAAATTTTGTTGTTATCTTCTATCACGTGATTACACTTTATATGTAATGATAGTACATTGATATATGAGGACATGCTTGTATTTGTAAGGACATGTTTGGTACGACATGGACTTATAACATAAGCATGTTGTTATTTCTTTTTATGATTAGTGCATATGTTTCAAATTGTCTATTCATATTTTGCCTCAACAATATCTTTGATATTTGTGAGGAGATGTAACTAATCATAGAGGATCCAAGACTTTGGATACCAAGAAAATGCTCCTATGTAGTCTTACAGGTAATACTTCAAATACAAGAGGAGCTATGTACGAAGGAATTAAATTAAAGAATTCTAAATGAAAAATTATGTTTCTTTCCCTCATGGTGTCAAATGGAAAATACTGGAGAAGGAGGACATGATTCCGTTTTCCATCACGGAGCCTAATGAAAAATGCCAAAGAGAGATATGGTCTTAATAAAGGGAAATGTGACTTGAATAGACACAAGTGGAGCTCTTATCATGTTGTCCAACAAGGACGAGAGACGTAAAGGAAGAACTCCACAAGTGCACAAACATCCCTTATGATGTGGAAAATCAACACCTACGATAAGTATCACCACACTTATTTTTTTTAATACTATGTGATATTTATCTTTGTGTCACACATGTTTATCCTGTTGCTGAAATTGTATTTATTCCTTCTTCGATATGTTGGTACAAAATTTTTTTTGAAGAATAAATTATTTTCAGCATACACCATATTCATGTGTTACTAACTCCTAAGGATCCAATTAACTTGGATACCAAGAGATACATGTACTAATTAGTTTTGCAGATATTCCTACAAGTATCAGTATGCAACGTCCTCTACAAACTTGGTTAATGGATTCAAATGAAAAGAGAACTGGGCAATACTCAAATACTTGAAAGTGATACGGCAATATCAAGACGATCTCTTGAAATGGAAGAAGTGCAACACATTGAATAAGAGGAGAATTCCTTCAATTGCAGAATGTTGAATATCCAAATAGAAGGAACTCCAAAGCTCTCATTTTCAAATCATCACTATAAGTATCACTGATCTTTTAATTATTTTAATCATTTTGTGATGCTTCTACTTATGATATGTGCTACATGATATTATGTGCTGAAGTGCATTGAATATTTATTGTCATGGCATATAGGTCTTCAAATTTTTGTGATGATAGTAAGCATAAACATGTTTTATTGATGCATTTAATCTCCCTTTATAACGTGCTTGGTTGAATCATTCTTTTAGAAAGGGGGAGAAAAACTTTTTCAAATTTGCATAAAAGCATGTTTTCTACTTCACTCTATCTTAACATCATGCGCTTTTTAAACTATGTTTTGGGACAAAATTTTTTTGTTTCCCATAACTCCTTATGCGGATGTCAAATAGGGGAAGATGTGAAAGTCTCTTACTTTAATCTCCTTGTTATTATTAATGCTTCTACCCAGTGTTTCAGGGGGAGTTTAGCATTTTGTTTAAATTGATCAAAAGGGGAGAGATATTTGACAAAATACATGGGCTTAATGAAGACAAAAGGGGAAGAGAATCAAATATCGTTGACAAAACAAAAGGGATCATGTGATAACTCCCATGGAAAGAAAAGTGAGAAGCCAAGCTTACTCATGGGGAGAAGAATTATGAGATTCATGGCATATCTGATGAATAACAAAAGGGGGAGAAGAAAAGTTCAAGCATAACAACAAGAGAAGAATTCTGAACCCACTTTTTGCTGTTGACAAAAGGGGGAGAAGAATTCCTGAATGATGCTTAATGTTGCAAGGATGCGAAGCATTTAATTTGTTATATATCCTTTTTGTATCCTTTTTGTATTCTTTGTGTTCTAGGGATAAGGATGTGTTTATTATATATACATTTGCTTGTATAACACTTGTGATGCAGATCATTCAGAATACAGGTTTGTCATCATCAAAAAGGGGAGTGTTGGAAGTCAAGCTTTCCCAAGGACTTCAAGTGCAAATATCTTATATGGTTTTGATGATAACAAACTCAAGATTCTCAAGTTCATATCAAGTGCAATCACAATATCTTCATCCTTCAAGTCCAAGCTTCAAGTTGAAGACTCAAGCAAATGAAGTTGAAAATTCAAGCAAATGAAGATTTTAGCCCTTTCCCTTAGGACATCATGTAAGGTAATGAAGTCAAGGTTTATATTATGTTAAAAGGCCAATATAAGTTTTTCTAAATATATTTATCATAATTAAGGAGAAGAAAAAGAAGTTTTGTGAAAATCAGTTTTTCTATCTTAGTTTTGGTGAAAATACTTGATGTTACAAAACTCTGAATATTTTTATGTATGCAAGAGAGAGTAATCGATTACTTGCCTAAGTTAATCGATTAACTTTGTTGCATCATAGAAAAATCAGAGAGGTTGTAATCGATTAAGTGAACTTCGCTAATCCATTACTTTCTTATGAGAGTAATCGATTACCTGGCTCAAGTAATCAATTAAAATTGTTGCATCATATATTTTCCTGAGACAAAGTAATCGATTACTTGTCTTGTAGTAATCGATTACATGATGTTGCATCATATAAAAATCAGAGGCTCTGTAATCGATTATTAGAATAGTGGTAATCGATTATATGTGTTGCATCATACATTAAACAGAAGTGAAGTAATCGATTACATGCATGTGATAATCGATTACTGGTTTTAAAATGAATTTCAAAGTTTTTATTTTTAAAGGGATAATCGATTACCTCCCTGAGGTAATCGATTACCTCAACTTTTATTAATTTCCAATGTTTTCATAAACACCCAATTCACCCCCTCCCCTCTTGGGTGTCGGCTGCCAATCCTATCAATATTTCTAACAGATACATTTAAGACTGCATTTTTGATCTCGATACGGACATTATGAGTAGGAAATAATGCCGTTCGGATTGACTAATGCACTTGTTCTTTTATGGACTATAAGAACGAGACCTTTAGATTATATTTGGATTCGTTTGTGCTTTCTTCTTAGAATCCGGAGGGACATGAAAAACATCGCGGGATTGTGTTGAGAATCCTGCAAGAGGAGTAGTAGTGTGTTAAGCTCGCCAAAGATGAGTTTTGGTTGAGCGAAGTTACGTTTGCAGGGCATGTGATCTTTAAAGAAGAAATTGCGATGGGTCCAGTAACGGTAAGTTTAGTGTTGAAATGGGAACAGCCTAAGACTGTGACTGAGGAGAGAGGTTTCTTAGGGCTGGCTGGATATTATCGCCGGATTATTGAGGGATTTTCTACGATCGCATGGCCTTTGGCCAAGTTGACTTGGAAAGATCAACTGATGGTATTGAATGATAGGATGTTTTTTAAATATGGTGGGGTGATGATGAATTATACCCCAACATAATATGATTAGTCCAAGAGGAATTATGGAAAATGTGAGCAGATTATGATTTAAATCATTTCAGTGATGGATTCGGTTGGAATCAAGGTATTAGATTATGATTAAATCCTATTTTGAGTTGGATTGGATGATGTAAAGAAAATGGTTTTGAAATTCTTTGGTTTTACTTCTAAAACTATACTTCATAACCGGTTAGAGTTTCTTGTAACCGGTTAGAAGCTGAAAGTTTAAAATAAAAGTTTAAGTCCTTTGTGAAGGAACTTTTGGTATTAGTAGACATCTTCCTCCAATCCAAACTCAATATCAATTACCTAAGTAAAGTTTAAGGAAGGATTTAATGTGATGAACTAACTTAATGCCTTGATTCATCATTGAAATTGATTTAAGAGGATTGAATTATAATACTTATGGATTAATCGAGAGTTGAAAATTAAGGAGCCACTCCAATTGGAGAAGGTAGAGGATTTAGCTGGATGATGCAAAGGAAACAATAGGTGTTAAGATGAGAAGGTTGTGATTTATAAACAAGTTTGGAGTTCCAAAGTATGGATGACAATAAGAAGAGGAAGAGTTGAATGTAAAATAAAAGCGATGGATGGAGTTTCTTATAGATTATGACTTTGAGCTCCATTATCATCCTGGTTTAGCAAACGTAGTTGCAGACGATTTGAGCTGAAAGGCTATTTCTGTGAGCTCAATGATGGTTAAGGAGGCTATTCTGATTGGGGAATTTAGAGACCTAAGTCTGGTAACCCAAGAGGAACCCTCTAGTATTAGATTGGGAATGTCGCCAATCACCAACGAATTCTTGAACCGGATTCGTGGATTTCAACCAGGAAATGAGGAGTTAGATTTCTATGAAGAAAACGAATGAGATTTAATCTTTGGAATGAAAGTCAAGGATTATGGATATTAGAAAGTATATTATGGAGGATAGGGATTTATGAAGTATTGTTCAGAACAACCTAGATGAGAAATCCAAAGGCACGAATTTCAAGAGTAGATTACGTGCGAATCCAAGTTAGCTATCAACTATCAAGGAATAAGGAATTTCTCGATGTTGGTAAGCATGTATGAGGACTATGGGAAAGAATGATGAAATACGGGCCTTACTAGAGAAAGAGGAAAAGTAAATGGGAGAATATCAACCACGGAAATGTCAAGGCTAAGGAGTCCTTGATTGAAGAAAAGTGACTAAGGAGGAAATAGGGAAGGGAACATTTGTTCATCTCGAGGTGAAAACTGTGAGGCACATCACTTGGAGTTTAGTTGTGATGTACCTAAGGGAATAGTAAATTCCGATTGTAGGAAGCTGGAGTATTATTCACCGAATTGTCTTGAAAGAAAAGGTGAGAAAGGATTGGACAGCAAGCGAATCCAGCACGAGAAGAATTCACCGGTTGAGATGAGAGTTGAGTGTAATCTTGACGTAAACAACCCATGCCTATCTCTTCCTTTGATCTGAGTTAACGTAGTTAAATGTTTTCAATTACGTTAATCTAATCGTTTGCGAATATCAATATCCTGTTGGAAGTCCAACTTCAATCTTTCTGTGATCAAAACCTTTATCACAATTGGATGTGATAAATCACTGTGGACACTACAGAAATAGAAAGATCAGTTATGGCTAGAGAGATTAACAACCACCGGGATAGGACAAATCTTTGTCTCCCCAACGAAAATGTCTCTAGAATTTGACTATCTAACTAAGTCTGATAGTGATAATTACCCTATCTTTAAGTTCATCTAACTTAAAGACCTGTCGTATGATCTTTCTTGTGAAAGATTATATCTAAAAGGGATGATTTTGTTATTAATGGTTTGAATATTAGGACTGATCACCCTAATGTCACAAACTATTAAGGAATAAAGTCATACAAATGTTTCTTTGATCGTGCTCGAGAGATCAGAGTGCGCAGCCCAAAAAGTTTTTCCAAAAAGTTTATTGGAAAATGTTTTAATTGAAAAATATTTATGTGAAATGTAAAGAGTATTTCTTTTAAAAGAAATTCTTTCACATAAGAGTTTTTATGCAAAGAATTTTTATTTAAAGTGAAAGATTTTATTAGAAATGTTTCGAAATAAAGGAATTATATCGAAACTCTTTTAAGTGGGGGAGTCCCCTAAAGGACAAATTTTTGGGAACTAGATGAAGTTTTCTAGTATAAAAACACTTTGGAAAAGTAGAAAATTTCAAAAGACGAATTTCGGGGACGAAATTCCTTTTAAGTGGGGGAGTAGTGTAACACCCCTAATTTTCGTCTCCGAAATAACCAAGAAATTAATTATAACAATTATTTTATAATTGATTTATGTTGGTTTGTAAAGTTTTAGTTTTTGAACATTGTGTGTTTTTATATATAAAAATATGAGAAATATTTTTATATGGTTATTTTGTACAAAAATATGAATATTGTAATTCAGTCCTTGGGTTGGGACCTAATTGCAATATTAAAAAGGTTTTTGAAGAAAGAGTAATTAAATTATTAATTTTTGAATTTTATCAGCATGTAACCGGTTAGAAGGGCTTTGTAACCGGTTACACGATGAACTCAGAAAACTGGATTAGTGCGTTTGATGAGTAATCACGCGGTTTAACCCAGAATTCGCCACGAATCCCACTCGATTCATGGTGGGAGACGCGTGTCTCTATGCATGAGAGGCCAATTTCTCTATAAATAGTGGAATTGCTGAAGATCAAGGGTTGATTGCTGCAATTCTTGTTGAAGAAGGGTAATTAGGGTTCCAAATTCGTTCTGAGCAATTCGTCTCCTTCTTTGAGAGTTAGAGAGTGAAACACACCTTTCTGGAAAGCTTAAATCAAGAGCTTTCCACTGATATACACCTTGTAAGTTGAGTGTTCGTGTGGGTGGAGGAATCAAGCTTGGAAGCTAGGAGTTTGAGTATGAGTTCTCTGTTGTTCTGGTTCTGGAAGCTGAATTCCAGATTCGATTTTGGTAAGCATAGTTAACCTTTAAGTCTCAAACCTCTTTGATTCTCTAGTGCATGTTACCTATATTGAGTCCTAATTGTTTTCCCCAATTTATTTGGCCAATTGCTATGTCAAATCTTCTAGTCTTTGGACCCTGTTGATAAAAATCGTGGCTGAGAGCAGAACTGTGGATTTAATGGAAATCTGTGTTGGAGCCTTTCTCTCTGCAATGTTTTGGATCAAGCACGAACCTAAGGTAAGGGGGAAGCTTACTATTTGCTAGAATGAGGAAAAACATGTTGGTAAATAGGATGAGTCACCAAGAGACTCTAAGGGCATAGGTTGAATTAGTTTTATGGCTTGGAGGCCAATTTAAGCTCATTTCTGTTTTTGAGCAATCATAATATGATGCATGCAAGCTGTTGTGATGACAATTTCATGACTTAATTTGATATTATGTGAATTGATGCATTAAGTTGTGAAATATGTGCAATTATGTGCAATGTGAGTATCTAAATTGAATGCATGCAAAGTGAATGTGTTTCTGTGGTTAAACATGTTTACTTAAGGTATATGAACTCTTTTGAATGTTGAAATTGGTTAGATTTGAGTAATGAAAAGAATGGTTTGCAAAACTTCATATTTCAATGTGCTGACTGCACAATCTAACCGGTTACTCGATAATTGTAACCGGTTAGACACTGTAAAATTGTTAAAGAAAATAAGTTTCTGAAATCAGTTCTGTGGTCTTATCAATGTTACTCAAATCTAGACCCTAATTTCACTGGAATTCAATCTGAAATGAAGTTGATTTTGTGGTAATAATTCAGATTGAAAATTTGGAGTTAATACCTTAATATCAAAGGATAATTTCAAGAGGATATTATGCCTAAATGAAATTGGATTATGACTTAGATCTTTTGAATGATATTATGTGTTGAACTTGAGGTATTCTGTTATGCTAAGACCTTGTTATTGGATTGAGTAGATAATTTAAGAAAAGATTCTTGGAAAATCAGTGGTTTTATATTCAGGTCTGTAATTCTAACCGGTTAGGTGATGATGTAACCGGTTAGTACCTGAAAACTTAAAAATAAAAGTTAAGTTTTGAGTAAGGATTTTGATATCAATGATTATATTCTCTCAATCCAGGTCTATGAGCATAGGTTAAATTTAAATTCAAAGGTGAATTTTATGAGTAAAGCTATACCTCAAGATATCATTCAGAAGTTGTGTTTTTCTAAGTCATAATAATGGAATTAATGGGATCATGACCCTGTACTCTAGGAGTACCAAATTGATATGCAACCTACTTGATGACACATTATGGGAATGTGGCCATTGTCTGGGACGTGGTTTCTTGGACACGTTCTGGGAACGTGATGCACACTCTGGGAGTGGTGCTTGATTTTATTCCAAGTATGGTTTGCGATACGTTCTGGGAACATATGTTAGTGTTCTGGGAACACATTGGTATAATAATGGAATTAAAGATAAAACCAACCTTGATGATTGTGCATTCATATAGAATGGAAGTTTGGTTGGTAGGAACGTTTATCATATTCTGGGAATATGAGGAGGGTACTCCGGGAGTACCAAATTGTAACCTACTTGATGACACATTATAGATATGTGGCCAGTGTCTGGGACCTGGTTATATACGTTCTGGGAACGTATGATAGTGTTCTGGGAACACATTGATAAGCAACCTACTGGATGACACATTATAGATATGTGGCCAGTGTCCGGGACCTGGTTTTTATACGTTCTGGGAACGTATGCGTTCTGGGAACGTGATGCACACTCTGGGAGTGATGCTTATTTATCCAAGTATGGTTTGCTACACGTTCTGGGAACGTGATGCACACTCTGGGAGTGAATGCTTATCATCCAAGTATGGTTTGGCATTACGTTCTGGGAACGAATGTCAGTGTTCCGGGAACACAACGGTATATGGGATGGACGTCCAAGATGGACTTTGAGAGGCCTCAGTTGTGGAAGGAAATCATGCATCATGCCACCTGCATTGAAAGAATTATTACGATTAACCGGGTGTGCTCATATGATTATGCATCATGATTTGCTGCATGTTAACTTGTGGATGTTAGTTTTATTCTCATTTGATTATGAGAATATGTATAGCTAACCCCCATGCCCTTATTAGGTGTTGATCGTGCATCTAGCTTGCACAAGAATCAGTAAGGGGAGATGTCCCTTAGGTGCATGCAGAGTGTAGAAACTGTGGGTTGGGAACCCGTTGTGCAGATATCGAAGATCCGACCAGAAGGATGTTTGGACAAGGGACCAGTGACCAGCTCTATAACATTTCTATTTTTAATAGAATTTATATGATACATATTTTGGAAAAAGGCATCATAAAAGGAATTCAGTTTCATCATAATACTTATTTTATAATAATGGACTTGTTACACTTGATATATTTTGGGAGGGTAATATGGTGATTTTACTATGTTTCCGGAAACTCTGATTTTACGAGTCGCCTTCATTATTAATCAAGTGTTTGTGAAAATAAATTTTCCAGGGAAGGGATAATTTCTTATTTTCAGATCCTTCTCCAACGATAACAAGTCCAAGTATTCTTAAACTTATTACTTTTCTTATAAAGTAAGAGGACATAAAATGAGTGTTACACGGCATCACATTAATCCCCCATGAGGGACCTAACGAAATCGTGACGCGTTAAATGCTTTTTTGACTCAAACGTGGAACCTTCTTAACCGTTCATCATGACATTGTGGTCAACAAAGCATATAACATGCAACATAGGATTCCGTTAGGTCCCTCATGTCGAAATTGGATAGGGGAACTACGTAAGTTCCATGATGAATGTTTTGATAATGACAAAGTGTTTTGAACAAGCTATCATGTGTTGATCAAGTTCAAGTTCAACAAGCAACAACAAACATCAAATGAAGAAGAGAGAAAGCAAGCTCATGAAGACTTAGTTTGAGTGTAATTGTATTTGTTTTATATTTTGCCTCTCAAGCTTCTTAGGTCTTTTATTTGGGTAGATTATTTAGAGGGTAGTGAATCTCTTTCATAAGTCATGATTAAATCATAATTTGAGTTTTCACTTAACCTAGAATCAATAGGTGGCTTAAAGGTTTTAAAGGAAAGGTTTAGTTTTGAGAAAACAAGTTTCTAACATGTGCAGTGTGGATTTAATCGATTAAGTCATAATTTAATCGATTAATACTCGATTAAGCTGAAATTTAATCGATTAAATACTGCAGATCTGGTTTTTTAAAAATACGATTTTCACTTCTCAAAATCAGTTTTTAAGTGATATAACTTTTGGGTATTCTATGTAAACCTATTCCTAATCTTTGTGATTAATTAGAATCACTTTCATAATCAATTTTACAAGAATCAAGCCATTCTATTCTCTCTCAATTTCAAAGATCAAAGCTTTCATATTTTCATATTCTTTGATCAAGAACTCTTTGAATCTCTTGTGTGATTTGTCATAGCTATCGAATGAGATTCATAGAAGTGTCATGTGTATTCATTGAGTTGTAATCTTTGCAAGAAGGCAAGCCAACTACAACAACAAAGAAGACTTGGTGTGTCGTTTATCATCAAGCAAGTTCATTCAAGCAATTGAAGAAGAAAGTCTTGGTTGTGAATCAAGCAAAGTGAAGCCTTGGTGTGTGGATTATCATCAAGCAAAGAAGACTTGTTGTGTCGATTATCAACAAGGGGTAGAGGTTAGATTAGAGAGAAGATCAATAGGATTACAAGGCAAGAGTGTGGAGTATCTCTTGTAGGCTAGCAAGAAGGGAGTCTTGTGAGGCACTTACTTGTAATTTGAGAACTCTAATTCATCATAGTGAAGAATCTCTTTTGGTTGAAGAGGGGACTGGATGTAGCTTTCAAGCGGATGAAAGTGAACCAGGATAAATCACTGTGTCGTATCTCTAAACCCTTAACTCTTTACATTCAAGTCAATTTATTGTGTTCTTGGTTGAAAACCTAGAGAAAGATTGATTTTTCATAATTGATTGAATTGAATCTTTATTGTTCAAATTGATAAAGGGAAAATCATTTTCATAACTAGGGTAATCAATAAGAATATAGGTGTTAATTGTTTTCGTTGAATCTCTGATCTTACATGTTGATTGATTGATTTTCGTATTCGATTGAAAAGTGATTTTTCAGTTTTTAACTGTCACAATCGATTAGTAATCGATTAAGTGAAATTGTGCTTTCTGATCTTAATCGATTAATTTGCAGGTTAATCGATTAAATCTCAGTTTAATCGATTAAATGCTGTAGAATTTGCAAAAATCATTTGTTTTAATTGTTTCGATTTGTTTCGTTCGAAAATCTTTCAAGATTTCTTTTACACCTATTCAACCCCCCCTTCTAGGTGTGTTCCTAGTGTTCCTTAGTTGTTTCAACCACCAATTGCGGTTTCTTTCAAACTAACGTGACGCCAAATTGATCTTTCGGGATTTAAAAGATTCCACAAATCTTTCAGGGACCTAACTGATTCCACGGGTATCTTTCGGGGACCTATGTGACTATTAACTCTATAAACAATTCATGTTTATCTAATGAGTGGATCACTCTATCATGACTTTAATTCATCCTACTTTGAATTTATATATAGTTGAAACTACTTCACATTAGGGTTTCCTATTTCCTCTTTCAGGGACTCATTTGTGATGACTCTTACCCCGTGCAATGCATTGGTTATTGATATTTTAATTTTTTTATATTAAATATTTTAAATTAAAGATTATTATTATTTTTATTATAAAGTAAAGATTATGATTATACAACAACAAAAATAATATATAAAAAGGTAGGAGTTCAAACCAAATCCTACACTTAAAAAAATTCATGTAGATGATCTTGTTGATAATATTTGGTTTGTTATTGATAATTTCGATTTTCTTGTCGCAATAAAAAAACAAAACACAAAAAATATTTACATCAAGCATAAAATCAAATCTAATTTTTATATATTACATTAGACAAAATATATTATAGAAGGAAAATCAAATCCTATTATTATATAGGATGATTACATTTGATTTGTTTTTAATAGTTTTAATTCTCTTGTCACAATAAAAAACAGAAAACAAAAAATATTTACATCAAGCATAAAATCAAATCCTAATTTTATATAGGATGATTTTTATCTATTAAAGTAGAAAAAATATATTATATAATAAAAATAAAATCCTATTATTATATTGCAGCAATCATAAATAAAGTCTTCTTAAATTAAAGCTTAAATCTCTCAAGAAGATTAAACGATAGGATTGGGTATGTGAAACGGTAGGACTTGGTATATGGCCACTGTCACATGTCATCTTCCAATGTTTGCGTGATTAAAGAGGTCATTGGTGCAGATAACAATAAATAACCATCTCCCTTAGTAGTTTATGCTAGTCACCCTAAAACAATGCAACATTAGATTTTGATGCACTCTATTGTCATCCGCTATTGAAGAATCAATCACTACAAAAAAACAAACAAAAAACAAACTGGTTGACCATTATTTACTTTGTCGGGATGGACTCCTTCACTTGTCTTTCTTCACTTCCTAACATCACCATTGGTTATATTTTGATCAACGGTACATACAAAATGTTGAATTATTAAAGTAAGTAATTAGAAAGAAATTTAAGAATCAAATAATATAAATTAAAATGAGCAAGAATTATTAGAATTAGAAAAATTTAATGACAAAAAAAAATTTGAAGGCGAATATGATTGTGAGATTGTTGTTTACCTGAATATTCATAAGTTTGTGAGTCAATTCACATAAATGCTAAAATATTGTTGAGGAGCCATCAAATGCATATTGCGTACTATATATAATGATTTTAAAAACTTGTCAAACTAAGGATAATGATTTCACAGATATGATTAAATAAATTTTAAAACTAAGGATAATGATTTTACACATAAAATTAAATAAATTTCAATTATTTATTTAATTTTTGGCAACTAAGGATAATTATTTCACATATCGATATTGATTATCTTCCTACATACAATTGCTCTGGTGCTAGTATACATTATGCGAATAAACGTGGTGCCTCGAAAATTTCTTCGACAAACATGGTGTCTCGAATATGCGTCTTTTTATATATAGATAGTAGATTCATTATTCCTTCTCCTTTTTCTCTCGTTTCTCCTCTTTCTTATTACGATAGTTCTAACTCTTCAAAAAGTGTTGAAACTAATTCATCAAAGGGTGTTGAAGCAAGGTAAATTTTAATATTGTTAATGTGTAATTTATTTATTTATTTATTTATTTTTTATTTATTTTGGTTTGTTTGGTTGCATAAAAAAAATTCGAAAAGAGAGAGGGGGGGGGGGGGGGCGGGGAACAGGGAAGATGTTATAAACAATTCATATTTGTCTAATGAGTGAATCACTTTATCATGACTTTAATTTATCCTACTTTGAATTTATCTATAGTTGAAACTACTTCATATTAGGGTTTCATATTTCCCCTATAAATAAGACTCATTTGTGATGACTCTTACCCCGTGCAATGCACTGGTTATTGATATTTTAATTTTTTTTATATTAAATACTTTAAATTAAAGATTATTATTATATTTATTATAAAGTAAAGATTATTATTATACAACAACAAAAAATAATTATATATAAAAAGTTAGGAGTTCAAACAAAATCCTACACTAAAAAAATTAATGTAGATGATCTTGTTGATAAATTTTGTACTTCCTTGTATGAATAAAAATATAACACTTTTTATCTCATATATTTCTTATTTATCTTATTGATAACTTGACATTTTTACATATGATTATGGACTTTTTTATGATAAATCAAAATTAAATTAGAATTAACCATTATGATCTTTTTTGTTTGATGATATTATGAGATAAATCTTATATTTATGTGATGGATGGAGTAGTTTTTTTTTAAATATCATTATCACATTTATTCTTATTAATCATAATTAAATATTTTTATCTTTTTCATCAATTATCTTATCTCAAGTTAATAATAAGATTGAATCTTAAAAATCTTTATTCTTATTGTTCTAATCATTTTGATTTAAATTTCTTCTGCAGAGATGATATCATCTATTAGTGAATAATTGAGTATTTGTCATTGAAGCTTAGGAATAGAAGAATAAGCGCATGAGGAAAACTCATTTTTCTGGAACTCAACAATATAAACAAAAGTTAATATAAAAATCAACAACAACATAACATAGAAATGATTTAATAATATAAATCTTATTTGTAACACCCCTAATTTTCGTCTCCCAAATAACCAAGAAATTAATTATAACAATTATTTTATAATTGATTTATATTAGTTTTGAAGGTTTTAGTTTTTGTACATTATGTGTTTTTATATATAAAAATATGAGATATATTTTTATGGTTATTTTGTACAAAAATGTGAATATTGTAATTTAGTCCTTGGGTTGGGACCTAATTGCAATATTAAAAAGGTTTTTGAAGAAAGAGTAATTAAATTATTAATTTTTGAATTTTATCAGTATGTAACCATTTAGAAGGGCTCTGTAACCGGTTACACGATGAACTCAGAAAAACTGGGTTAGTGCGTTTGATGAGTAGTCACGCATTTTAACCCAGAATTCGCCACGAAATCAGCCCAGGATTAGTGGGAAACACGCGTCGTGATGCATGTAAGCTTGATTTCTCTATAAAAGGAGGGATTGTTGAAGGATTTGGGGTTGATTCTCTGAAGTTAGGGTTGAAGCTCTGTTTAGGGTTCGTGAGTTCATCTCTGAAATTCTTCTTCGTTTCTGAGTGTTGGAGAGCGAGTGATACACTGTTACAAAGCTCACATCAAGGGCTTTGTATTGATATAAAGTTTGTGAGCTGAGAGTTCCTGGAGTGTGAGAACGAAGCTTGCCAAGTTGAGGTGTTGGTGCTGTCAAACCTCAGCTTCTGGTTTCTGGAGCTGACTTTGAAGCTCGATTTTCGTAAGCACACAAACCCTTTTGATTTCAAATCTGTTCATACCTCTAGTGCCTGTTGCAGAGAATTCAATTTAACCATTTTCCCCAATTCTTAAATTGGTTTTGCATGTCAATTTCCCTGGTTTTGGTACCCCGTCCAACTCTATCTGCATGTAGTGGATTTGGTGGAAATCTGTGTTGGAGCCATTCTCTCTGCAATGTTTTGGATCAAGCACGATTTAGAGGTAAGGGAGAAGTTTACCTTATACTAGATTGAGACTAAAATCAAGTGTTTTAGGATTTGAGTCAACAGGACTCAAAAGGGCATTATGTGTAAAGGTCAAAAAGGCTTGGAGGCCAATTTATAGCTCAATTCTGTTTTGAGCAGTTTTGATTTGATGCATGCAAGTGATTTTGATGCTTGAATCATGATCTAAGTGTTTTTCATGAGTTTTGTGGTATTAAATTGTGTTTATGTGGGTTTTTATGCAAATTAAATATGTTTCTGTGGTGAAACATGTTTAAATTAAGGTATGTGAACTCTATTGAGTGTTGAAATTGGTTAGATTTGAGTATTGAAAAGAATGGTATGCAAAACCTCATTTTTCAGTGTACAGACTGCATAATCTGACTGGTTATTCGATATTTGTAACCGGTTAGATACTGTAATTTTGCAAAGAAAATGAATTTCTGAAACTGGCCCTGTGCCCTTACCATTTTTACTCAAATCTATACTCTAATTTCACTTGAACTCAATCTGAAAATATATTGATAAATACTGTTTGGTTCAAATTGAATTTGAGGAGTTAATACCTTAATGTTATGAGATAATTTCAAGAGGAAATTGTGCTCATTTGGAAATTAGAATGTGATTTAGACTTTTGAATGATGAAAACAGTGGATTTGAGGTATAAAACAATGTTGAAACTTGTTTATGGATTGGGTAAAGAATTCAAGGAAAAGGGTTTTCTGAATTGCAATGGTTAACCAGTTCAGGTCTGTAATTCTAACCGGTTAGTACCTGAAACTGAAAAATAAAAGTTGAGTCTTTTAAATGAAAAATTTGATACCATTGGTTGAGGTTTCCCAATCCAAGTTTAATGGCATGTTTTTAAGTAAATTCATGGATGAATTTTGGTGCCAAAGGTTATACCTCAAATTAATCATTCAAAAGAGAAATTGAGATATTTCTAAATCACAATAATTAAAGTAAAGATAAAACCAACCTTAATATTTGTGCATTCATGCATAGAGAATGGGAGATTGGTTGGTAGGAACGTTTATCATATTATGGGAATATGAGGAGGGTACTCCGGGAGTACCAAATTTGTAACCTACTTGATGACACATTCTGGGAATGTGGCCAGTGTCTGGGACCTGGTTTCTTTGATGTGTTCTGGGAACACATTGGTGTGCAACCTACTTGATGACACATTCTGGGAATGTGACCAGTCTGGGACATGGTTTTTATACGTTCTGGGAACGTGATACACACTCTGGGAGTGATGTTTATTTTTCCAAGTATGGTTTGCTATGCGTTCTGGGAACGTGATGCACACTCTGGGAGTGATGCTTGTATATCCAAGTATGGTTTGCCATCGTTCTGGGAACGTATGATAGTGTTCCGGGAACACACTAGTGTATTGGATGGACGTCCAAGATGGACTTATAGTGGAGGCCTCAGTTGTGGATAGAAATCATGCATCATGCCACCTGCATTATAAGAGATATAATGTTGAAAATTGGTGTGCTCATATGTACTTGCATTATTGTCTGTCCATGACATACTTGTGTTTGTATTTTAGTCTTTATTGATTATGTATAAGTGTATACTTACTCCCCATGTCCTTATTAGGTGTTGATCGTATATCTAGCTTGCACAAAAGTCAGTGAAGGGAGATGTCCCTTAGGTGCATGCAAAGTGTAGAAAGTGTGGGTCGGGAACCCCTTGTGCAGATATCGAGGATCCGACCAGATGGATGTTTGGACAGAGGACCAGTGACCAGCTCTATAACATTTCTATTTTTAAGAGAATTTATATGATACATATTTTGGAAAGGGGTATCATAAGAGGAATTTAGTTTCATAATAATACTTATTTGGTATCCGTAGACTTGTTACACTTGATATATTTTGGGAGTATAATATGATTATTTTACTATGTTTCCGCAAACTCTGATTTTATTAGTCAACTTCCTTATTAATCAAGTATTTGTGAAAAGGAATTTTCAAGGAAATTCTTATTTTCAGATCTTTTTCCAACAATAACAAGTCCAAGTAATCATAAACTTATTACTTTTCTTATTAAGTAAAATGATGTACAAGGAGTGTTACATTATTAGCGGTGTGAGTAATTAAACATAAATTTAGTTTATCGACGTAATTTTTAGTTTTTTTCGTAATTGATATTTAAAATTATTAATTGATCTCGAACTAATGGTCCATATCATATGAGAAAAAGAAAATAGAAAGATAATATTTGGTTTGCTATTAATAGTTTTAATTTTCTTGTCACAATAAAAAAACAAAACACAAAAAATATTTACATCAAGCATAAAATCAAATCCTATTTTTATATGAGATGATTTTTATATATTACAATAGACAAAATATATTATAGAAGGAAATCAAATCCTATTATTATATAGGATGATTATATTTGGTTTGTTATTAATAGTTTTAATTCTCTTGTCACAATAAAAAAATAGAAAAAAAAAACAAAAAATATTTACATCAAGCATAAAATCAAATCCTATTTTTATATAGGATGATTTTATCTATTAAAATAGAAAAAATATATTATAGAATAAAAATAAAATCCTATTATTATATTGCAGCAATCATAAATAAAGTCTTCTTAAATTAAAGCTTAAATCTCTCAAGAAGATTAAACGATAGGACTGGGTATATGAAACGGTAGGACTTGGTATATGGCCACCGTCACATGTCATCTTCCACTGTTTGCATGATTAAAGAGACCATTGGTGCAGATAACAATAAATAATCATCTTCCTTAGCAGTTTATGATACACCCTAAAACAATGCAACATTAGATTTTGATGCACTCTATTGTCATCCGCAATTGAAGAATCAATCACTGCAAAAAACAAACAAAAAACAAATTGGTTGAGCACTATTATTTACTTTGCCGGGATGGACTCCTCTAGTTGTCTTTCTCCAATCCCTAACATCACAATTGGTTACATTTTGATCAATGGTACACACAAATTGCTGAATTAAAGCAAGTAATTAGAAAGAAACTTAAGAATCAAATAATATAAATTAAAATGAGCGAGAATTATTAGAATTAGAAATATTTAATGACAAAAAAAATTGAAGGCGAATATGATTGTGAGATTGTTGTTTACCTGATATCCATAAGTTTGTAATCCAATTCACATAAATGCTCGTTGAGGAGCCATCAAACGCATATTGCATACTATATATAACGATTTGAAAAACTTGTCAAACTAAGGAAAATGATTTCACAGATAAGATTAAATAAATTTTAAAATTAAGGATAATGATTTTACAGATAAGATTAAATAAATCTGCATTATTTATTTAATTTTCGACAACTAAGGATAATTATTTCACATATCGATATTGATTATCTTCCTACAATTGCTATGGTGCTAGTATTCCTTACGCGAATAAACGTGCTGCCTCGAATATGCGTCTTTTTATATATAGAGAGTAGATTCATTTTACCTTCTCCTTTTTCTCTCGTTTCTCCTCTTTCTTATTTTCATAAATTTCATAACACGTTATTAGCACAATCGACTCCTCCTTCTTATTACGATAGTTCCAACTTTTCAAAAAGTGTTGAAGCTAATTCATCAAAGGGTGTTGCAAGGTAAATTTTAACATTGTTAATGTTTAATTTATTTATTTATTTTTATTCTTTTGATATATTGTATTGATCCCGAAGTATTATTATTATATGAACATGAACATTTTATAAGAAAGTCGAGTTCCTGAAAAATTAGACCATTTTATCATTTTCATTAAAAAAAGTAAATTCATGAAGAACTATCAATAATAATAATAATAATAATAATAATAATAATAATAATAATAATAATAATAATAATACATTTTATAAGAGGGTCGAGTTCCTGATAAATTAGACCATTTTATCATTTTCATTAAAAAAAAGTAAATTCATGAAGAACTATCAATAATAATAATAATAATAATAATAATAATAATAATAATAATAATAATAATAATAATAATAATAATAATAATAATAATAATAATAAATAGAGTTTCTGAAGAACTCATCAGATGCAAACAGAGCAAAAGATCAAATGAAAAGAGTACCCGCAGTACATTGTACAGAATTTACCAAATGAAAAAAGAAAATACCCACAGTACCAATTGAAAAAAAAGGGAATATAATAAGTGAAGAGAGAGAAGAGAGAACCTCTACCTTCTCTCTTCCTCCTTTCTCAGTTCTTCTTCCCCCTTCCTCAGGCCCTCAGCTCTTCTGTTTGTGTTTCCTTTGGAAAGATGTGTGGGTTTGTTTGTTCCCCTTTTCTTATGAGAAAATGTATGAGTTTGTTTTCCCAGTTTATCTAGGGTTTGTCTTGCCTTTGTGCAAGTTGTGTTTGTTTTGTGTGTTTCTGTAACGACCTAAGTCGTCACAGAAATTATATTATGTTAAATGCATATTATTAGTGTGTTTTAATGAAATGATGTTGATGCTTTTATGATGGTGCATGAAAATAAGAAATAATTTAAACCGGAAATTTCCATATAACTGCATCTTTTATATTTCACATAAAAGCGTTTGATTTAATGTACATCATTTTACATTGTTTCTACCAAAAAGATACTGCATCATGTAACATCCTCATTTTTGTTAACCTAACAAGTATATTTAAGAATATCTTATTTACATGCGAGAGATGATTTTCAACTATTTTCTTAGTATTTGCATATATGTATATTATTACGTTGAGTTGAAATCTATATATGCATAAGTGTTTGTGAGCGTTTTCCTAATGTATGTATATATTTGTATAAATATATCCCTATGTGGGTATTAGTATTTGTAACTATACTCTCGTGTATATATATGTGTGTACTTGTGTGTGTTCCTAGGTGTTAGTAATTGTGCTTGTTCTTTGTGTATGTGTGTATGTTTATGTAGATGCATTTGTAGTGCAAGGTTTGGGTAGGGAAGTGTTTTAGAGTCGTTGGTTATAGTCGAAGGATAATTGGTTTAGGTTTTAGATTGGTGTGGTTGCGATTGAGTGAGTAGGATTCGCGTAGGTTCGCGTATTGAGGTTGTCCAGAGTCCAAGGGAGCGTTTTAGTGCCTTGACCTTGAGGGAATACTTAGGTAGAGAACCCTAAGATTGAGCCTTAAGTGTAAGTGTGGGCCTTAGTGTAACATCTCGCTATTTATTATACCTGTAGTTAAATAATTAAATGATTTATTATGATGTTTTCAATATTTGAGTGTTGTAATAAAATTTTGATTTCATCATTATATTTGAAATATGTTTTGTAGTCAAAATAACTATAAATTTGTTATCATACGTTTTTCAAAAATAAAAGACTACTTTTATTTAGTTTAATTAACATTTTGGCAGGGAGCTCAAGTGGCAAGCCTTAGAGGCATTTTTATAAAAAGTTTCTTTAGAAAAATATGTTTAACTTAATATTTTGAGCGTCCCTGTAAATTTTCATAGTGTTTGGAGGCTGTTTAATTTTTAGCTGCTGGACTGATTTAATAAATTACTAGTATAAGTTATATATAATAATTTGCTATTTCAAAATTATAAATATTATTTTTTATCAAGTTTAATATCGGGATTGAGAAAATATATTTACTTTTGAATTTTTATACTTTTTCTTACGCAATAGCTATCTGTAGGGATCGGCAACTTTATTATTTTTCAATAACTAAAAGTACAATATCATTCTATTTAAATGTATCTTATTTTTAGGATCGCCAAACCTTTAGTTATAATTCAAAATACCTACACACATTGACCTACAAAGGAAAGCGAATTATTAAAATATAATAAAAATTCCTAAATCTACCCGTATTCCCACCCCAACCACTACAAAAAAACGGGCAAGTTGCGGCGGTTAAATTATGTCATTTGCGGCGGTTATAACCGTCGCAAAATATATTTGCGGCGGTTCAAAAACTCACGCAGAGCCGACCGTCGAGAGTCATATTTTGCGGCGACTCTGACAAATGCTGCAGAATTTCGACGCGAAAATTTGCGGGGGTTTATAACTGCCGCAAATAACAAGGTTATTTTTGTGGCTGTTGTAAACCGCCGCTAATATCAAGGTTGGTTTTACTCTGAATTTGCAGCTGTTCTGTAACCCCCGCAAATATTTTTTTTTTTAAAAAAAATAAAATAGGAAAAAATATTGTCTTTTTTTGTTTTAGATTTATGCTTCTAATTAGAGTTTTAGAAACTTATAATATATCAAGAAATTTGAAAAGAGAAATAACATTAGCAAAACAATTTATAAAACTTCTAAACTCAAAGATAACACTATCAATACATATTAAACTTCTTGTTCCATATTCACATCTAACAAAATACATGTATGATTTCAAGTATACATAGTGTTTGAAGGAGCTTGATAGATAGATAGTGTTATAGGACATTTCCATTGAAAAGTAACTGGTTCTTTGATTATGCTCAAACAACACCAAAATTTCTACTATTTAAGCTCTGTGATCATTGTCCTCATTTTAATTCAATTTCTCATAGACAAGAGCAGCGCAGCCAAAGCTCTAAGATATTCTGCAGAAAGCAAAGTAGTATCTAATTAGTCAAAATCTAATCAACCACTACTGCACTGCAAGCAAAATTGCCAATTTTATTTAACCAAAAGCTGAAAAAATAATATGCCCCAACAAATAAAGGATTCCTTTTTCCTTTGAACCTTCCAATGTGGTAGTGTTGTTAGGCCCTCCATTCCTTGTAAAGTCAAACAAGACAAAGATGGGGTGCAAGAAAATTTGGCTTTTGTAAGCATTCACATTACTCAGATAGTATGAAAATCTACTACTATTGTGACGTAGCTAGCCTAAGTGCTAGCAAGTCATGTGTCTCCAACACTCAAAGCTTTGCAAGCTATGACCAGACAAATGGCCATCACTCTTTGTTTGATTGAAATAAAGGAAAAGAGTGTAAATGTGGAGTCTGCAATTAAAGGCAGGGAAGGGTCCCATCATTCCTTTTGGCTTATAGTTATATATAGTTGCACAAACCATGGTTTTCAAGGAATGTGCAGGGGCCACCACAGAGAAAAAAAGACATATTAAGTGTGTGTATCTGTGTATGTGAACTGAAGAGAAAATCTTAGAAAGTATAGAATGGTTGTCCAAAATCTTAAGTATTTTTTTTCATCAATGCCATCTGTTTCCTTTTTATGCATACAATTGTATCATCAAAAAATAGGTCTGAACTCTCACTAGTGCAGACTTTTCATCTTCTTGTTACAATTAAAAGAACAGTGACATAAAAATAGGTCTGAACTCTCATTGACACACATTCAATTCAACTAGCCCAAGAAAATAAACAATTAACAGCAAGTGATGATCACTTTAACTAAATGCAAATAAACAAGACCAACTTAGATTATGAAGGAAGGACAACACAAATAAGCAAGTTTCTCAAAAACACAGAAAGAGAGAGATAGACCAACTCATGTGAATCTCAAAGGTAACCTTTCAAATCAAGTTTTGAATTGTGCGTATGATGATGACGTTCCACAATCAAGATGTATCGCCTGAAATCAAAAGACAAATCACAAATTAGATAGAAATCAAATCAACAAAAAAAATCACTGAAATTAACATCATAACCACAACAACTAAATACCGGATTTCTCTTCACCATTTGCATAAGAAAAGCAAGTTGGGCCTTCATGTCATCATAGTCAACAATTTTAGCCTTTAATTCATCATAGTCAGCAAGTTGTGTTGTTAACTGATTCACTTGTGATTCAAGTTTTGCTATCTTTTCGTTTGATGAAGAAGGCCCTTCATGGAAACAATTGGGTCCAGAGATTTGAGTTTTTGTAACACCCATTCCCATACCTCGAATATATCTGGGATGCTCTTTCCCAAAAACTCTGACATAGGCCTCACGTTCAGAACCAGTTTCTTGAACTTCCTTCTCTAAATGTTCCTACATGAGCATGAGCTATTTTAGCTAAATTGCAAGCGTGTTTGCTCATAATAGCAAAATAAATATCCTTATATATTATAATTAACATAAAAATAATTTCTTATACTTACATATTTTTGTTTGGCCTTGTCATTCACAAAGGATCCATCACTTTTTTGGTGAGCAATGGGATACATATCAAATTTAGATAGAGATTGATGAGTATCTTTTTCCTAAGAAGTTGAACCATATAAAAGTAGTGTTATTGTATCACCAACTCATTTCCTCAAATTACCAAACATCAAAATAAAGTATCAAACTTAAAGAAAACAAACCATACCACTTCATCCTTCTTCCTTGCATATGACTTTCTACCCAATGTATGTGGAATCTCTTGTTTTTCCCTATTGGCTGCATTTCTCCTAGACATTTCCTGCATTATTAATAAACGTGATGTGAATCGAACTTCCATAAAGTATCAATAACGACTCATTAGACTTCAAATATGTAAAGGGGAAGAGAAAATTACCTGAGATTTTTGGGACACCCTATGGGCCAAAAAGATAGCCCAATGATCAGGGGTAATCCCTTTTGGAACCATCTGACAATTTTGCTCATAAGCAAGCTCCCATTTATAATAATTATTGAACAAGTAACTCCTTGCATCACTCCATTTTTTCCCCACACTCTTCAAAATAAACTTTTTTTGGGCACCATCATCAACAACAAACTTTCTCTTCAAGTCAACCATAATAAAAGATTTTTAGGAAAAAATACTAATAAGAAATCAAAAGAATGCAATTCATTATTATAACTAATACCTTTATGGTTTGCTCATAAAGATTTTTCTTATATTTTTCTGGAATATTGGGCCATGTTTTATAAATAATCGGTAAGTGATCATAGTTTTTCGCTATCTTTCCCAAAAATCCACCCAACAAGCCGCCCGACTCTCCTATTGGCTGATTTTCCCTATTCCATTCTGTTATTACTCGCCTCCCATCATTCATAGCAAACAATTCTTTCACCTTCAAATGTTGTTCGCGAACAACACCTTCATCATCTAACACATCAATTAAAGCAAACTATTAATATGCAAAAGTACAAAATCAAACAAAAAAAAAACATGAAAAATAAATCACATACCGATAACATTAAATGTCCAAAAATGACGAATTGTTTTGTTCTTTGCGGATGAGCTAAATTCATCCATTTCAGCTTCAAGGTCAGCTTCAAGGTCCTGAATATTATATTCAGGTTGGCTCACAGACTCACTCAAAGATGGTACAGTGGATGCACCATGAGAGGCACTCGAATAATTTCTTTTACGCCGAGGCATAGCTGCAAAATCAGAATAAGATTCAGAATTAAAAAAGCCTAAAACACAACGAAGAAGATGCAAAAGCATTAAAAAAATGAAAAAACAAGCAGAGATAAAAAAACACCTATAACAGAGATTAAAAAAATTAAATCCTTATATGGAAGGTCTAGATTTGATGTAATTAAGATTGTGAGTCTAATATATGATACAAGCATACTCAAAGTAGTAGCAGTAGTGAAGAGTTCTTCAAAGTGTGAAGACTGTGGGAACCAAGCCAAGAAGGATTGTGCATACTCAAGGTGCAGAACTTGCTGTAAGAACAAAGGCTTTCAATGTCAAACCCATATCAGAAGTACATGGACTCCTGTTGATAGAAGGCGCCAGAGAGTGCCATCTCCCACTACTACTACTAATACTCCAAGAGGATTAGATGTCCCAAAAAGGTACAAGCTCAACCCATATTCAGAAATAGGTACTACTACTATACATACTATATATCATTTAATTTTCTACCCTTTATAACATAAATTAAAATCCATCAACCATACATCTATAATATAGCCCTAAGTAACACCTTCCTTTTTCCTCAATTCTGCTATTAATTAGCCTATTATTATCATGTATTCTATGTCTGAAAAAACAACATCATCAAATATACTCATAAAAAAGGAGATACTGAAAAGGCAGCTCAGGGCACAAAACTTTGAAAAGCGGAGTTTGAAGAGAGTAGATGTAAGTTGGCCTTAACCTACAAAATGAGAGATTGCTTTCAAGATTTGAATCCGTGACCTTCATGTCACAAGGCGGTGCACAAGTTAGCTAGACTCAAAACAAGCAGAGATAAAAAAAACACCTATAGCAGATATAATAAATTCTAATATATGATACAAGCATGAGATTAGGCAAAACTCTAGTTATCATAAAACCATATTTTCATTATCATCCTCAACATTTTCATTCTCAGATGAACTTTGAAAGTCATCATCTATAGCCACTCTTGCCAATTGAATGTGTGTGGTATCATCCGGGAAAAACTGTTCTAAGTTTTGTGGTGGATAAGCCTCATTGGATGACATAATTTCTTCATCATTTACACCCATGTCGTATAAGTCTCTCGGCTTTAAATGAACCGGTATGCTCCAACCTTTTTCCTTCTCATCATCCACATAATAAACCAATTGAGCTTCAGAAGCTTTAATGTATGGCTCATCATCCTCATGTTCACCTGTATGTATTAATCTTGTAAAGTTAATGGAAGTAAAACCCAACTTATCTGTTCTCATGCCCCTAGGATTAGTTGTATTTGCCCATTCGCATTTAAATAAGGGCACCATGAAGCCATTGTAGAAAACCTCAATGATGTCTATCAATTTTCCATAGTATGGCACCCTACCAAACCTCATTTGGGTATCACTATTGCTTGAGTAACTTCTTGTTCCAAATGTGCCAAAAACTCCACTATTTTGAGTTTCTAAGCTTTCATCTCGTTCCAAAGTTCGAAATTTGAATCCATTAACATTATATGCCGTGAACCTTCTAGCTTGGTCAAAAGGACCTTGGGCAAGACTAATAAGAACATCTTCATCATTTGATCCCCTAATATCGTTCAAATTGTTGGCAATCTAGAAAAAAAAGTCTATTGTTAGTATCATCTATTACTAAATTAAATGCATGCACTAAACAAATTTTTCACTTACACGATTGGCGAACCAATGAACAAAACCTCTATGAACCTTCTTGTCCACCTCGGTATTCTGAATACGACCCCTTACTTGCCTCTTTAAAATATCTCTATATTGCCTATTTAGATGCGGGGCATATTAGGCATAAGAAAAAGAATATTTAATAAGTCATACAAGCGCAAGTATTACTCACCGGAGATAGCAATCAACTGCACGACAATTGGTTAATACATGCCTATGAGCCTGTAACTTTTCAGTGGGTGTAAGTATGAAATATGAAGAGCCACCAACTGGTTTTCCAATTTGAGGAAATAATTCGGCTACTCGTGATTGTGGTTGTATGCCAATAGGTCTATCATCTACACGAGGAGGTCTATTCCATCTTGTCTCAATATTATCCAAATACCTTGAACAAAATGTAAGAATCTCTTGCATGAGGTAGCCTTCTGCTATAGACCCTTCCGGACATGCTTTGTTACGTACATAGGATTTTAATAATCCCAAGTACCTATTAAGAAAGAAATATTATCAATAGAATCCTATAAGCTACTACTTTTGGAATAAATATAAACACAATCACACTTCTTTTACCTTTCTATAGGAAACATCCATCGGTAATGCACGGGACCTCCAAGCTTAGCTTCTTCAACAAGGTGAACAACCAAGTGAACCATGACGGTGAAAAATGAAGGAGGAAATAACATTTCCATGTGGCATAAAGTGAGGACAATTTTAGTTTGCAATTTGTCTAAAACTTCTACATTTAACACTTTACCGCATAATTCTCTAAAGAATGAGCACAACTCTATTAATACTGATGACACCTCATCGGGCAACCCTGTACGCATGGCTAACGGTAGCAATTGATGCATCAATATGTGACAATCATGACTTTTCAACATTCCATTCAACTTAAGATGTTCCAAATCAATGCACCTAGAAATATCACTTGCATAACCATTTGGCATTTTTACGTTCACTAGAGTATTTAAGAATGCCCTCTTTCCTTCCTTAGCCATAGTGTAGATAGCTAAAGGATATTTTCCATTTTCGTCTGGCCAAAGGTCAGGTCTAAGACCCATGTCTTTCAAGTCTTTTCGAGCATTAAGATCATCTTTGGTCTTTGCATTAAGATTAGAGGACCATAACAGCAATGCACTCTTCAATTCTCTGGATCACTAACAGAGTAACAGTAATAACATACATTAAGCTCTGTACATACAAAGAAATCATCATAGGTGAAAATTAAGTAGACTAATCTTTAGCCTGACACCAGCATAGGTAAACCAGACTAATCTCATGCTACTGCTACCACTATTAGCTATAGAATGAACCAAGCCACAGTCCAAATTCAAAAGAGAAAGTGAGAAACAAGACAAGAACAGAAAGCATCACTCAACTGAAAAAAGCATATTGAAAATGCATCATACTCACTGTTATTCTGAAATCAAGCATCTAATAACATATCCAAACCTTTTAATCATCAGCCAAACCATAAGAATTTAACATAGGATTAGTAAGGCTGGGGGATTTTAAAACGTAAACTAGTTTTTGTTTAATTTTATTTTATTGGAAAAAAGAAGTGATGAGACAGTGAGTTTTGGGTGTCAAATAATAAACCTTAGCTATTTATTTTTAATAAGAGGGGGCCATAGCATTGAAAGCAACTTATCAAATATTGACATGAATTGATCTAGTACTACTTCAAATCTTTTTGTTATTTTTCTTCTAAGTTGTTGCTACTGTCAATGCTAGCTTACTAGGAATTTGACAGAGATGGGGAAAACAGGCAAATGGTTCAGAAACTTCTTTACAGGGAAGAAAGACAAGGAGGAAAAAGTAGCGAGTGCAGCTAACCTGAATTCTTCTTCAAATGGAACAGAAAATCCAACCACTCCAATTTCAACAACACCAAAGGAGAAAAGGAGATGGAGTTTTAGGAGATCATCAGCCACAGCAACCACTCCAACGGCTTCAAAGGAATTAGTGAATTTGGTAGAATCAAATGTCACAGCTTCATCACAGACACTGCAAAGTGCAAGTGATGCTCAGAATGAGCAAAGGAAGCATGCCATGGCCGTGGCTGCTGCGACCACAGCCGCAGCTGATGCAGCAAAGGCAGCTGCACAGGCAGCGGCTGCTGTGATCCGCTTCGCTTCCAGCATCAATGGAACAGCTCCTACAACTATTGAAGAGTCTGCTGCCATTAAAATCCAATCTGTTTTTCGCTCTTACTTGGTACTCTATGTCACTTCTACTTATTAGTTACTACTAAGTAGTAAGTTAGAATTGTTTGGAAGAAAGGCTTCCAAGTTGTTACAAGTTGATTAAGAGGTGTTACTTGAAAGTGCCATTCCACACACAGATTGATATCTCTTAGATGAGCGTAAACAATACTACTACTACTACACCAGATGCAATAAGAAATTTGATAAATATGATTATGAAACTATATCATCAAATTCACAAACAAACTACTCTTAAATGTGAACAGTTCATGCTGGTGGCAAAGAGCGATCTCACCAGTGTTATACTTATGAACAAAAACAACAATATTTATTATCTACATATTCTACATATCTACATACACGAATCTACAGAAAAGGGATTTCTACAAATTTGGGGAAAATTGGAATTAAATTTACAAAAAAAAAGAAGTGAAATTAGAGATTAACAATCAATGAACATGGGAGAAGAATAATCAACAAATTATGATTTCTAATCAAAATTTAAGATAATCGAACCTTAGACGAACGACGGTGACTGTGAAGGAGCTGAAACCGCGAGAAGGAGAAACTAAAATGGAAAATCGCAAAGATTTAAATCAAAAACACATAATCAGAAAAGAAAACACATAATCAACCGAAAATAATGAACGATTAGGGAGAAAAGAAAACACATAATCAGAAAAATAGACAAAATAGCAAAGATTTGGTGGTGAACCTACAGAGTAGGAGAACGAGAGAGAGTGTCGAAGAGGTGAGGAAAACCCTAACATCCAAAGGGAAGAGGTGAAGCACTGGTCGCAAAGGTTAGAGAAATCATGGAGTAGAAGTGAAATTTTTAGATGCAGCGGTGGTCACTACTAGTGGAAGCTGAGAAAGGGTAAGAACGAGAGTGAGAACGAGAGTGAGAGTGAGAGTGAGAAGGGAGTGAGAGTGTACGTGCGAAGCGTACGTGTGAGGGTGAAACTTACGGGGGTTATAGAACCGCCGCAAATTTGGAGTTTAAAATTAAACACCGACGGCGAACCGTCGCAAATATTCCGCCACAAACAGCTGGATTTCTTGTGGTGAACCCGTCACAAACAAATTAAAAAAAGGAAGTAGAAAGATAGAGTTAAAAGAAGAAAGAAAATAGAATCAGAGTAGTCGTGAGAGAGAAATAGAATGAGAGAGAGAGAGAAGGCGGAGGGACGAGAGAGAAAGAGAACTCCGTAGTGTTTTCCAACTTCCCGATCCAATAATTCAAGATTCAACCGTTCAATCTCAAATTCTTCTTAGGTAACTAATATCCTCAACTTCCTCTATCCATCTACCTACTTTATTCGACGATCCGTCAATATTTTTATTATCCCTATATTTTCAAATAAAGAGATGTTTATGACAAAAGTGATATATTTTTATTGTATAATGATATATATTTATTATTTTGACAAAAAATGAGTTTATTTATATATATTTTAATGTTATAAATAGTTTTAACATATGTTCCTATTTAGATCCAAGACGTTGTTTTTGACCCTGGAGCAAGTTGCGGATGTTAAACATGGCTCTGTCGTTATTGCTAGGATTTCCAGGTAAGGGGGGACTCTTTCCATACTTTGAGTTAGGGATAGTTATAATTTATAATAGGATTTGATGTTAATAGTTAAATTAGAGTGTGGGTAGCAATTAGTGTTTGATTTGAGTTGCTCTTGTATTTTTAGTTAATTTTGATGTTATTATAATTGTTTAAATTAAATTATTTTTGTATATTGTAAAGTAGGAAGTGAAAAACCCTAGGGAGCTGACTTATATTACTGCACTCTGAGACATACCTAAGTATGTCGACTGGTTGCTGGCTATCTGCTGATTTGTTGTTTGTTATTGATTGTGAATTAATTATTGAATAACCTAAGTGCTAAATGTTTATAATTGGGATCTAGTGTTTTAATTGCTTAATTGTGAAAAGAGAAATGAAATGTAAAAGAATAAAGAGCAAGGAAATTGGAATGGTTATAATATTGGAATTAAATAGTGGGATTAAAATGAATAATGAAAGTTTGAAATGAATATGAATGGAATTGGATTTGCGATTGTGATTGCATTTTGTTGCCTCTAACTTTAATTTGGTTATTACTCTTAAGTCTTTATTATAAATTGTTTATTGTCCTGTAATTCACTGTGCTGTGAAAGATCTCACCCTTAGTGGATAACAATTTAGGTACAAGTTCAAGAAGCTTGGAGATCAGAGTGCGCAGCGGAACAAGTCGGAAGAAAGGAAAAACAATTCTTGTATATTGGTCTATATTGTAATTAAGTGCCCCACCTTTTGTATAAATTTAATTTGTAAACGAACTTTTAAAGTTATCCACTTTAACTTTCAAACTCTGATTTAATTATTTTATTTTATTTAATGAAACAACCTTTAAAGTTTCAATTATTGACGCCCAAAACTTTTAATTCCGTATATTTTTATATTAAGAAAATCGGGGTGTTACACATCATAACTCTGAGTTAACTAATCTCAATCAGTGCACATATACATATATATAACAGTGTAACTCAGAGCAGTCCACTAAACTCTATAATATACTAAAATTCAGTCTACATACTAATGATATACACGTAGCCTATAACCTCATGGCTCGTCCACCGTCCACTGGCTCCCTGTCGATGGCACTACCTGATCACTCTCCCCTCCAGTCTGTACGGTGTTGCCCCCAGCTGGCTCACTCTCGCCCTCCTCGGGATCCTCCTCCTCAGAATCCACCTGAACCACCAGAGGCACACGCTCCGGTGATGGTGCAAATCTCACAGTCCGAGATGGACCCGGACGGGGATCCTCAGGTGCAGCTCTCTCTGGAGGAGTGCGAGCGGGAGCAGCTGGTCTAAAACGAAAATGTGAACGACGACGTGCAGGCTGGGGCGGTGGAGTACCATGGCGATAAGTAAAAGCAGGAGGTATATGCTGAGCATATATCATAGGTATGCGGAACCGACGAGGATGCATATAGGCCAAGGGGTTTGGGTAGCGAAAGATCAGCTCCACCTCCCCCTCGAAGGTGGCTCTACCCTCCTTATACTCCCATATCCCTCTCACAGGACGCATCCCTAAGCACGCCAGGAATTGAGACATCACCTAACAAACAATTAGGGCAAAGGGAGTAAGACAGTGTCATTCACGTACAAATGAATAATTAAATGAACTAGGAATAAACAAACACAATTAGTCAAGTAGCAATTAAAGTCACATAGGTGATTAAGCAAACTCAAATAATCAATCGATAATTGCTAAACAATAAATATCAAGCAATAATGTATGTTTCTAATGCATGTGCAATGCAGTGCGATGCAAATACTCGATGCAATCTCCTCTGTGATATTCTACAAATATCATGCACTTGGAAATTTCATGTTTATCGGTAACGTCCTCAACGATTCAATTTACGTTTTATCGAAAACGTCCAAACGATCCAATTTTACGTTTTAACGAAAACGTTCTAACGCTCCATGTATGTTTGACGACAACGAACCAACGATTCATACTAAATAGGAAAAGCAACTTGGAGTAAACGTCTTTCCACCAAGTATACAATTACAACTCCTGTGTAAATTATACTAAAGACCGTCCTCCACAGTCACGAAATACCCCGAGAGATCGATAGAATAAAATTAAAGTCATTGTAAAATTATCCTGAGTCGAGTCTGCAGAACCCACTCATCATAGGACCATTTTACCTATAATTATTCCCACGGTTATTTGACGTATCACCGTCATAAACCTAATCTCCGCGTATTCTCATACTGATTTAATCAAATCGAATGTGTCTTTTCCTATTATCCTATCTTAACTCCTTAACACCATGCATGATTTCATTCACAACCAAAATATTAGGATTGACTATAATTTATTTATTTGGTGTTGAATTGATGTTAAAAGAAAGTGACACCAAAACATTCTTTTTAATAGTAAAAAAATTAAAATTTTTAACTTAAAAAATTAATTAAAAATATTAGTGAAATATTGGATTAAAAAATACATTTTTCAGGTTTATGTAAAGTGTCTAACCGGTTAGAAAGTCATGTAACCGGTTGGTCACATTCAAATTTCCCTCTTTTTCCAATTTTACAGTAACTAACCGGTTAGAAGTTGTAGTAACCAGTTAATTCCTGCAGTTTCAGTTCTGAAATGCCACTTTTCAACACCAATTCAAAAACCTTTCATTTTCAATCCTTATCAATTATTCACATAACATATTTGGGCATATTTAAACATGTTCAAACTAATTATGAATACCAATTTCATGAATTACATATACAATTCATCAAGTATGCATATAATCTCATATTTGGCATTCAACATATCAAAATCAATTTCAGAGCTTCTCAAGTCAAATTTACAGTTTCTTTAACTCATATTTAGTGAATATAACATGTTCAAATTAGTTTTATAACCTATCATGGCCTCCAATCCAAAGTCCCAATTCAAAACCTATTGCTCTTGAGCTTGTAAAGCTCTTCTACATTCCAAGCCATTTAATACTCATTCTAGGAAATGAATATCTTCTCCCTTACCTATTGAAGCTTTAGAGGCTGATGGGAAAGCAAGAGAAAAGCTCAACACGATTTTTGGACAAAACCACACCTCAGCTGCAACTCTGTTTTTCAGTTTCAACAGGGCTATTGATCAGTGATTTTTGTAACACCCCTAATTTTCGTCTCCCGAATAATAGGAAATTAATAATAAAAAGTTTTATTATTAATTTATAGAAATTTTCCAAGTTTATATTTTTTATTTAATTAGCCTTAAATATAAAAATAAGATGAAATATTTTTATAGGGCAAATAAATGCAAAATATAAGGATATTGCATTTTGGTCCCTGGATGAGGACTAAAAGGTAATATTGAAAAGGTTCTTGGAGGGAAAGATTTAAAAATATTAATTTTTAAATTTTGTACTAATCTAACCGGTTAGTAATGCCCTGTAACCGGTTAGACGATGAACCGAGAAACTGGGTTAGTGGATTTTGATGAGTAATCACTTGATTAATCCCAAATTCGCCACGATTGCAGCCTGAAATTAGTGGGATCACACGCGTCAACCTGCATGCAACCCTAATTTGTCTATAAATTGTGGATTTTCTGAGGTTTTGGGGGTTGGTTTTTTGATCTATGTTGAAGAGGGCAAGATTAGGGTTTCGTTTTCATTCTGAGAAATTCGTTTCAGTCCTTGAGTGTTAGAGAGAGAAACACACACTTCTGGAAAGCTTGAATCAAGGGCTTTCCATTGATATAAGATTTGAGAGCTGAGTGTTCGTGTGGAAGGAGGAATCAACCTTGGAAGCTAGGACTTGAAGTCTGAGTTCTGTGTTTTTCTGTTCTGGAAGCTGAATTCCAGATCTGATTTTGCGTAAGTACAGCCATCATTAAGCCTCCAATCTTTTCTATTTCCTAGTGCATGTTACCTATTTTGAGTCCTAATGATTTTCCCCAATTTCATTGGCCATTTGCTATGTCAAAACTTCTGGTCTTTGGACCCTGTTGGTGGAATTCGTGGCTGAGAACAGAACCTTGGGTTTGTGAGAAATCTATGGAGTTTCTTCAATTTCTGTGTCAATCTTCATCAAACTCAGTCTTAAGGTATGGGAGAAGTCTACCTTATACTAGATTTAGACTAAAATTCAAGTGACTTAGAATTTGAGTTAACAAAACTCAAAAAGGGCATTATGTGCAATATGGCACAAAGGCTTGGAGGCCAAAGTTTTGCTCACTGTGGTTTTGAGCAACTTTATATTGATGCATGCAAAGTATATGGAAGCTGAATTCTGAATTTGAATGCCTATTATAAGTTTTGTTGTATTAAATTGTGTTTATGTGAATTTTTATTCAATTTGATGCAAAAAGCTTGATGCATGCACTTTGAATCTGTTTCTGTGATGAAACATGTTTGGTTAAGGTATATGAACCTGGTTGAATGATGGAATTTGGTTAGATTTGAGAATTAAAGAAAATGATGTGTTAAAACCCTTATTTTGAAGGACTGACTGCATAATCTAACCGGTTACTCGATATTCGTAACCGGTTAGACACTGCAGAATTTCAAAAGAAAATCATTTTATAAAACAGTCCTGAAGTTTCACTAATTTTACTCAAATCTATACCTTAAATTCACTGAAAAGAATCTGAAAGTGAGGTGACAATACTCTCTTGGTTCAGATTTAAGGGTAAGGGGTTTATACCTTAATTCAATGAAATAATTTCAAGAGGAAATTATGCTTTATGGAAAACAAAAATGTGATTTGGACTTTTGAATGATGGAAACTGTGATTTTTGAGGCATAAAACAATGTTTAATTTGTTTATGGATTGGGTAGTAAATTCAAGAAAAAGGGTTTTTCTGAATAGCAATGGTAAACAGTTCAGGTCTGTAATTCTAACCGGTTAGCCTGAGACTGTAACCGGTTAGTACCTGAATCTGAAAAATAAAAAGTTAAGTTTTTGAATACCATTGACTTTGTTTTACCTAATCTAAGTTTAAGGGCATGTTTTGAGAAAATTAAAAGGAGAATTTTATGCCAAAGTGTATGCCTCAAATAAATCATTCAAAAGGGAAATTGGAATATTTCTAAATCACATTAATTAATGTAAAGATAAAACCAAACCTGATATTTGTGCATCCATATAGACTGGAAGTCTGGTTGGTAGGAACGTTTATCATATTCTGGGAATATGAGGAGGGTACTCCGGGAGTACGAAATTATAACCTACTTGATGACACATTATAGATATGTGGCCAGTGTCCGGGACCTGGTTTTTATGCGTTCTGGGAACGTATGCGTTCTGGGAACGTGGTGCACACTCCGGGAGTGATGCTTATTATCCAAGTATGGTTCGACATTATGTTCTGGGAACAAATGTCGGTGTTCCGGGAACACAAGGGTGTATTGGATGGACGTCCAAGATGGACTTTTAGAGGCCTCAGTTGTGGATAGAAAATAATACATCATGCCACTTGCATTATAAGAGTTATAATGTTGAAAACTGGTGTGCTCATATGTATTTGCATTATGATCTGTCCATGATATATTTGTGATTGTAATTTAGTCTTTATCAATTATGTATATGTGTATACTTACTCCCTGTGCCCTGTTTAGGTGATGGCCAGATACCTAGCTTGCATCGAGATACGCCCTATCCCTAGCGGTATATGGACGTATGAGGAGTACCGTGCCACTTTTGAGGGGGAGGTTGAGATCACTCTCTACCACCCTAACCCTCTAGTGCGAGTGCGACCTCGTCGATTTAGGATTCCCTTAGTCTACACTATGCATGTTCCACCTTTTTATACATATAGAGGACCACCCCCGGCTCGACCTATGCGTCGTTTTCATAGTTTTCGTTTTAGAGCTGCCACTCGTTTCCATCCTTCCTCCCATAGAGTTGTTACTGAGGAGACTCCTTCTCCTGGTCCGACTGACTTGGATAGGACTGCTTCTGCAGACCTTAGACCCAGTGGTGGGGTCTCTACACAGTCGGGCGAGGTCGTTGATGACCCTGTGAAGGATGAGAGTGAGGAGGAGGTGCATGTTGAGCCGACTGTTTCTGCTAGAGGTGGACCCGCTGGTTCATAGGAGCCTGCATAGCGTAGATGTTTTGGATCCTAGATCCTAGGGATAGAGTTGTGGAGGATCTGAGGAGCTGCTGAGGACACGGATGACTTGCTCTAGGACTTCTATTTTGGATTTTGTTATATATATTGTATATATCTGAGAGGTCTTAGAGTGAGCTTTTATTTTATGCAGCTGGTCTGTATATGTTTCATCAAAACTTGCTATCTCGACTTTTTATCACTTGCTACTGACTGTATTGATGGGATTTATATTATGACTTATATATATATGATGTTTCTTTACCTCAGCAGTGCCCCATAAGTATTACTTTTACTTCCCGAACTCTGATTTCTGTTGAGAAAGGATTCGGCGATAAGTTTATGCTTTATATATTCAAATTCAACTCGAGAGGCAAATAGTATGTTTTAATATTAACTATGAAGAGTATTTTCTATAGTTAAGGAAATGTTATCTCGAGAGCCTTTTCGAAACTAAGATATTGTTAAGCCGAACTTTCAAAATGGTTTATGTTCAAAAGGGTTTATGAACGAGCAAGTACTAGTTCTAAAAAGGAGAAAAATTTTCTAGCTCAAATTTTGATAGCAAGTATTCAATAATTTGGAAATATTAATTATTTTCAAGTTAAAAAGAGAGCGTCACACCCTTCGGTGGTATCAGAGCATTGGTCCTGTCCCTCATGGCCCAAAGATGCAGCTAAGTATGGTATTCAATGTTGATTGAATATATTTTGAGTAAGTTAGTAGTATTTATGTTTTAAAGACCTTTTTAGTAACCCAAAGCCCATACTGCAGGTCTTTCTATGGCAACCCGAAATAGAAATATTACTAATGAAATGTTAGAACGAATCATGACCGTGCTGGAAGGCATGCAGCAGCAGCAGAGACAACAACCATCTCAAGGGCGAGCTGGTAACCCATCTGCTGGCAATATGGCGAATCAAGATGCTAAGACTCTGTCGGAGTTCAGAAAGTGCAACCCACCAAGGTTCGAGGGAGGATATAAACCTGACGAGGCGAACAAGTGGTTGTATGAGATTAACAAGATTTTCCGAACTCTGGAGTGTTCTGATGAACAGAAGGTGACCTATGCAGTTTACATGCTTCACAGAGAAGCTGAAAACTGGTGGGATCACACTGTCCAATTGCTGAATTTTGAAAGGAGGGCAATCAATTGGGGAGTATTCATGGAGAAGTTTCTTAATAAATATTTTCCAGAAGATTTGCGGAGAAAGAAGGAAGTGGAATTCATGCAATTGAAGCAGGGGGATATGAGTGTAGGGGAGTATGCCATCAGATTCGAGGAGCTGATGAAGTACTCTCCCTATTACTTAAATAACCCTGACGAAAGGAGTAAGTGTGTTAAGTTTGAAGGTGGACTAAGGCCGGAACTGAAGTCTATCTTCAGTTATCAAAGGATTCAAAGTTTCCCTGCACTAGTGGATATGTGCAGAATGTATGAAGATGATAAGAAGGCTGAATTGATTGGAAGTCAAGTGAAGGGGGTTGGACAGAACTATGGACCACAGAGGAAGAAGAAGTTTGATCATCGGAATAATGGTCCATATTCTAGGAACAAGGGTAAGGGCAAGGCGGTGATGGATAACAAGAACAAATCTCGCGATAATGCTCCTTATTGCGAGAAGTGCAAGCGTTATCATCATGGTCAGTTTTGCTGGTCCACAGGAGGATGTTTCAAGTGTGGAAAGCAAGGTCACTTTGCTCGTGAGTGCCAAGAATCTGCAAAGGGAGATGCAAAGGGATCTGCTGGCAAGCCTGTGGTGCAAGGAAGAATATTTACCCTGAGTGGTAGTGAAGCAACCCAAACCCCGAATCTCGTGCAAGGTAACTTTCTGCTTAATAACCAACCTTTCAAGATCATGTTTGATTCTGGAGCTACACATTCTTTTGTTTCTCCTGAATGTGTGAATAGGCTGAATCTTGTTGTTTCTGATTCACCCTACTATCTTAGTATAGATACCCCTACGGGAATACCGATCTTCACCGCTAAAGTCTGTTTAGGGTGTAATGTAGAAATTCTGGGTCGTCTTTCTAAGGTAGATTTGGTTTGTCTTCCTAAGTTACAATTGGATGTGATCTTGGGTATGGATTGGTTGATGAAGAACCAAGTGATCATCAATTGTGAGGAAAAGACAATTCAATATAGGACCCTTGAACCGGAAGGTTATATGTGTTTATTCTCGGCTTCTGGAGAAGAAGAGTCGATGCCGATCGAGGAGATTCCGGTGGTGAAGGAATTTTCGCAAGTATTTCCTGAAGAGATACCAGGATTACCTCCGAAGCGAGAGATAGAGTTTGGGATTGATTTAGTCCCTGGGGCTGGTCCCATCTCTATTGCTCCTTATAGGATGGCACCACCAGAAATGGTAGAAATGAAGAGGCATATAGAGGAGTTGTTGCAGAAACAGATGATCTGGCCAAGCGTTTAGCCTTGGGGAGCTCCATTACTATTTGTAAAGAAGAAAGACGGGAGTATGAGGATGTGTGTGGATTACAGGCAGTTGAATAAGGTCACTATTAAGAACAAGTATCCTTTGCCAAGGATTGATGACCTTATGGACCAGGTTAGGGGAGTTGCAGTATTCTCCAAGATTGATCTGAGATCGGGTTATCATCAGATCAGGATAAAGGAGGAGGATATACCCAAGACTGCATTTCGATCTCGATACGGTCATTATGAGTATGTTGTGATGCTGTTCGGGTTGACTAATGCGCCTGCTATTTTCATGGATTATATGAACTGGATCTTCAGACCATATTTTGATCTATTTATGGTGGTATTCATTGATGATATTCTGGTCTATTCTAAAAATCCGGAAGAGCATGAAGAGCATCTTAGGATTGTGTTGAAGTCCTGAAGGAGAAGCAATTATATGCCAAACTTACGAAGTGTGAGTTTTGGTTGAACGAAGTGAAGTTTTTGGGGCATGTAATCTCTAAAGAAGGAATTGCGGTGGATCCAGCAAAAGTAAGTTCAGTACTAAGTTGGGAACAGCCTAAGACCGTGATGGAGGTGAGAAGTTTCTTAGGGCTGGCTGGATACTATCGTCGGTTCATAGAAGGATTTTATAAGATTGCACTGCCTTTGACTAAGTTGACTCGGAAAGATCAACCATTCGTGTGGGACGATCGGTGCGAAGTTAGCTTCCGTGAGTTGAAGGAAAGGTTAACATCGTCTCCTGTGTTAATCTTACCTGATCCTCACAAGAGTTTTGAAGTGTACTGTGATGCATCTAAGAAAGGATTGGGTTGTGTATTGATGCAAGAAGGAAGAGTAGTGGCTTATGCATTGCGACAATTGAAGAATCATGAAGTGAATTACCCGACACACGATTTAGAATTGGCTGCAATCGTGTTTGCCTTAAAGATATGGAGACATCATCTCTATGGCACTGCATTCCAAGTATTTAGTGACCATAAGAGTTTGAAATATCTGTTCGACCATAAAGAGTTGAACATGAGGCAAAGAAGATGGATGGAGTTTTTAAAAGATTATGACTTTAAACTCCACTATCATCCGAGTAAAGCAAATGTGGTTGCAGATGCTTTGAGTCGGAAAGCAATCCACATAAGTGCGATGATGGTTAAGGAAGCAGCGTTGATTGAGGAATTCAGAGACTTGAGCTTGTTGGCACAAGTGGAGCCATCAAGTATCAAGTTGGGGATGTTGCAGATTACAAACGAGATCTTGGAAAGAATTCGGGAGTTGCAACGAGCGGACGAAGAATTGATGGAAAGGATGAAACTAGGTTCAAAGGGAAGGGAACCTGATTTCAAGATTGGGCAGGATGGAATCCTTCGTTTCAGGACAAGGATTTTTTATACCAAGAGATCAGGAAGTTAGAAGACTGATTCTCGACGAAGCCCATAAGAGTCGGATGAGTATGCATCCTGGATCAACCAAAATGTATCAAGACTTGAAAAAGATGTTTTGGTGGTCTGGATTGAAAAAGGATGTTGCGGAATACGTAGCGACGTGCTTGATTTGTCTGAAAGCTAAAGTAGAACATCAGAAACCGGGAGGACAGTTACAACCTTTGAGGATTCCCCAGTGGAAGTGGGATAGCATCTCAATGGACTTTGTGTCTGGTTTGCCAAGGACAGCAGCAAATCATGATGCAATTTGGGTAGTTGTAGATAGGTTAACCAAGTCGGCGCATTTTATTCCGATAAATATGCGTTATCCTTTGAACAAGCTTACCCAGATCTATATCAAGGAGGTAGTTCGTCTTCACGGAGTGCCTTTGAGTATTGTGTCGGACCGAGATCCCAGATTTTCGTCGCAATTCTGGAAAAGTTTGCATGAGGCTATGGGAACAAGATTGAAACTGAGTTCTGCGTATCATCCACAGACGGATGGCCAGACGGAGAGAACGATTCAATCTTTGGAAGATGTGTTGAGAGCTTGTGCACTTGAAGAACAAGGAAGTTGGGATCAAGTGTTACCTCTTGCCGAATTCACGTACAACAACAGCTATCATGCGAGCATTGGAATGGCACCGTTCGAAGCGTTGTATGGAAGGTAGTGTCAAACCCCGCTATGTTGGTTCCAAGTGGGGGAGAACTTGATGGTTGGACCAGAAATGATACAGCAGACATCTGAGAAGATTAAGATGGTCCAGGCAAAGATGAAAGCGGCTCAGAGTCGGCAGAAGAGTTATGCGGATAAGAGGAGAAAACCATTAGAGTTTTCCGAGGGCGATCATGTGTTCCTTCGGGTAGTTCCGATGAAAGGAATCAGTAGAGCCTTGAGAACCCGAAAGCTGTCGCCTAAGTGTATAGGTCCATACCAAATTCTTAAAAGAGTTGGTCCTGCTGCTTACCAACTAGCTTTACCAACCTCTTTATCCAATTTGCACAACGTCTTTCACGTTTCGCAATTAAAGAAGTACGTGCATTATCCATCAGTTATTCTAAAACTCCAACCTGACGACCTAACTTTGAAAGAAAACCTGAGCTTTGAGACCAGACTAGTTCAGATAGAAGATCGCGAAGTTAAGCAGCTCAGGGGAAAGGAGATACCTTTAGTAAAGGTCATATGGGAAAATGCTGACGTATCTGAAGCGACGTGGGAATTAGAGGAAAAGATGCGTCAAGAGTATCCGGAGTTGTTTTTGTAAACTAGAATTTCGGGGACGAAATTCCTTTTAAGTGGGGGAGTAGTGTAACACCCCTAATTTTCGTCTCCCGAATAATAGGAAATTAATAATAAAAAGTTTTATTATTAATTTATAGAAATTTTCCAAGTTTATATTTTGTATTTAATTAGCCTTAAATATAAAAATAAGTTGAAATATTTTTATAGGGCAAATAAATGCAAAATATAAGGATATTGCATTTTGGTCCCTGGATGAGGACTAAAAGGTAATATTGAAAAGGTTCTTGGAGGGAAAGATTTAAAAATATTAATTTTTAAATTTTGTACTAATCTAACCGGTTAGTAATGCCCTGTAACCGGTTAGACGATGAAACCAGAAACTGGGTTAGTGGATTTTGATGAGTAATCACTTGATTAATCCCAAATTCGCCACGATTACAACCTGAAATTAGTGGGATCACACGCGTCAACCTGCATGCAACCCTAATTTGTCTATAAATTATGGATTTTCTGAGGTTTTGGGGGTTGGTTTGTTGATCTATGTTGAAGAGGGCAAGATTAGGGTTTCGTTTTCATTCTGAGAAATTCGTTTCAGTCCTTGAGTGTTAGAGAGCGAAACACACACTTCTGGAAAGCTTGAATCAAGGGCTTTCCATTGATATAAGATTTGAGAGCTGAGTGTTCGTGTGGAAGGAGGAATCAACCTTGGAAGCTAGGAATTGAAGTCTGAGTTCTGTGTTTTTCTGTTCTGGAAGCTGAATTCTAGATCTGATTTTGGGTAAGTAAAGCCATCATTAAGCCTCCAATCTTTTCTATTTCCTAGTGCATGTTACCTATTTTGAGTCCTAATGGTTTTCCCCAATTTCTTTGGCCATTTGCTATGTCAAAACTTCTGGTCTTTGGACCCTGTTGGTGGAATTCGTGGCTGAGACCAGAACCTTGGGTTTGTGAGAAATCTGTGGAGTTTCTTCAATTTCTGTGTCAATCTTCATCAAACTCAGTCTTAAGGTATGGGAGAAGTCTACCTTATACTAGATTTAGACTAAAATTCAAGTGATTTAGGATTTGAGTTAACAAAACTCAAAAAGGGCATTATGTGCAATATGGCACAAAGGCTTGGAGGCCAAAGTTTTGCTCACTGTGGTTTTGAGCAACTTTATATTGATGCATGCAAAGTATATGGAAGCTGAATTCTGAATTTGAATGCCTATTATAAGTTTTTTTGTATTAAATTGTGTTTATGTGAATTTTTATGCAGTTTGATGCAAAAAGCTTGATGCATGCACTTTGAATCTGTTTCTGTGATGAAACATGTTTGGTTAAGGTATATGAACCTGGTTGAATGATGGAATTTGGTTAGATTTGAGAATTAAAGAAAATGATGTGTTAAAACCATTATTTTGAAGGACTGACTGCATAATCTAACCGGTTACTCGATATTCGTAACCGGTTAGACACTGCAGAATTTCAAAAGAAAATCATTTTATAAAACAGTCCTGAAGTTTCACTAATTTTACTCAAATCTATACCTTAAATTCACTGAAAAGAATCTGAAAGTGAGGTGACAATACTCTCTTGGTTCAGATTTAAGGGTAAGGGGTTTATACCTTAATTCAATGAAATAATTTCAAGAGGAAATTATGCTTTATGGAAAACAAAAATGTGATTTGGACTTTTGAATGATGGAAACTGTGATTTTTGAGGCATAAAACAATGTTTAATTTGTTTATGGATTGGGTAGTAAATTCAAGAAAAAGGGTTTTTCTGAATTGCAATGGTAAACAGTTCAGGTCTGTAATTCTAACCGGTTAGCCTGAGACTGTAACCGGTTAGTACCTGAATCTGAAAAATAAAAAGTTAAGTTTTTGAATACTATTGACTTTGTTTTACCTAATCTAAGTTTAAGGGCATGTTTTGAGAAAATTCAAAGGAGAATTTTATGCCAAAGTGTATGCCTCAAATAAATCATTCAAAAGGGAAATTGGAATATTTCTAAATCACATTAATTAATGTAAAGATAAAACCAACCCTGATATTTGTGCATCCATATAGACTGGAAGTCTGGTTGGTAGGAACGTTTATCATATTCTGGGAATATGAGGAGGGTACTCCGGGAGTACGAAATTATAACCTACTTGATGACACATTATAGATATGTGGCCAGTGTCCGGGACCTGGTTTTTATGCGTTCTGGGAACGTATGCGTTCTGGGAACGTGGTGCACACTCCGGGAGTGATGCTTATTATCCAAGTATGGTTCGACATTATGTTCTGGGAACAAATGTCGGTGTTCCGGGAACACAAGGGTGTATTGGATGGACGTCCAAGATGGACTTTTAGAGGCCTCAGTTGTGGATAGAAAACCATACATCATGCCACTTGCATTATAAGAGTTATAATGTTGAAAACTGGTGTGCTCATATGTATTTGCATTATGATCTGTCCATGATATATTTGTGATTGTAATTTAGTCTTTATCAATTATGTATATGTGTATACTTACTCCCTGTGCCCTGTTTAGGTGATGGCCACATACCTAGCTTGCATCGAGATACGCCCTATCCCTAGCGGTATATGGACGTATGAGGAGTACCGTGCCACTTTTGAGGGGGAGGTTGAGATCACTCTCTACCACCCTAACCCTCTAGTGCGAGTGCGACCTCGTCGATTTAGGATTCCCTTAGTCTACACTATGCATGTTCCACCTTTTTATACATATAGAGGACCACCCCCGGCTCGACCTATGCGTCGTTTTCATAGTTTTCGTTGTAGAGATGCCACTCGTTTCCATCCTTCCTCCCATAGAGTTGTTACTGAGGAGACTCCTTCTCCTGGTCCGACTGACTTGGATAGGACTGCTTCTGCAGACCTTAGACCCAGTGGTGGGGTCTCTACACAGTCGGGCGAGGTCGAGGATGACCCTGTGAAGGATGAGAGTGAGGAGGAGGTGCATGTTGAGCCGACTGTTTCTGCTAGAGGTGGACCCGCTGGTTCATAGGAGCCTGCATAGCTTAGATGTTTTGGATCCTAGATCCTAGGGATAGAGCTGTGGAGGATCTGAGGAGCTGCTGAGGACACGGATGACTTGCTCTGGGACTTCTATTTTGGATTTTGTTATATATATTGTATATATCTTAGAGGTCTTAGAGTGAGCTTTTATTTTATGCAGTTGGTCTGTATATGTTTCATCAAAACTTGCTATCTCGACTTTTTATCTTTTTTCTACTGACTGTACTGATGGGGTTTATATTATGACTTATATATATATGATGTTTCTTTACCTCAGCAGTGCCCCATAAGTATTACTTTTACTTCCGCGAACTCTGATTTCTATTGAGAAAGGATTCGGCGATAAGTTTATGCTTTATATATTCAAATTCAACTCGAGAGGCAAATAGTATGTTTTAATATTAACTATGAAGAGTATTTTCTATAGTTAAGGAAATGTTATCTCGAGAGCCTTTTCGAAACTAAGATATTGTTAAGCCGAACTTTCAAAATGGTTTATGTTCAAAAGGGTTTATGAACGAGCAAGTACTAGTTCTAAAAAGGAGAAAAATTTTCTAGCTCAAATTTTGATAGCAAGTATTCAATAATTTGGAAATATTAATTATTTTCAAGTTAAAAAGAGAGCGTCACAATTTTCAATTCGAATAAGCTAGATAAACTCGTGGATAAAGATTGGAATTCAAACTGAGACACATGAACTTCAGATTGAAACAAATTTGAGACTCTAAGATACCCTGAGCTTACCACACGAATTCAACAAAGATGGCTCCAGAAATTGGTTTATGCTCTGTTTTCCAGCATCAACAGAGTCAAGTTGCTGAGCTAATAAATTTCTCTATAGTGCACGAAATCGAGTGGGACTTGTTTCTACTTCAAGAGGGTTCAAAGAACTTCAGTTTGATACAAAGTTTTCTTGTGTTGGTGGCTCAGAGAGGGAAAACGAAGCAACACAAGTGGGGGTTCAGAAATTGAATATATGAAGTGTTGAGAGTGAAATTGAGTGGTTTAGAATGGGTTTAAGTCACCCACACTCACCTCCACTCCTTATGATCAGAGATTGGAAGTGTCTCAGGTCAAGGTGGCTGATTTTTGGACCAGAAACGTGTTCCTCTTCTCAATTCGTGTTCAAAACCGCCTTTGTGAGACCCCCAATTTCACCCAATTTATTTGGGAATTTATATTTAAATTTAAAATATTATATTTGATTTTTGATAAATTGTGATACCTGGGTTTAATTAAAATTGTATGATTATACCTATATATATATACACGTGGTATATATATATATAGTAGATGCAAACCAATGTTTTCTCTAATGTATTTAATTTATATTCTTAAGATGAAATATTTTAAGGTATAGTATTTGATTTAAATGATTTTAGAAAATGAAATGTTTTTTTGAAGGATTAAGGTGTTCTATCTTCAGAAATTCATATCTTTTAAACCGTACGTCGAAAAATTACAAATGATATGTCAAATCGATCGTACCGAAGCGTAGATTATTCAAAATTTTATCACTGCTACAGTACTGAACGAATTTTTGAGTTTTAAGTGTAAAGGTATGATTTTAATGCATTTAATGACCTTTTGACTCAAGTGTATTTTATTTTGAAAACAAAAATACATTTCTGAGGTTTTCTATTGGACTACCATCCAAATAAAATATATTTTCGTATTTTTTCTTATTATAAAATTTTTTGAAAGCTTATGAAGTGCATTTTTGGAAGGAAATGATCTTAGAGTTTCAAAAATTCATAACTTTCAAACCGTAAGTCCAAAAATTATAAACTCTATATGAAAACGATCGTATTAAAATGTAGTATCTGAATATGTGAAAAGAGAATTTTTATTTTGACATCTACGAAAAAGTACTGTACAGTAGAGAAAATCGAATTTTTGGTATTTCTAACTTGGAAAAAATTATTTTGGAGTATGAAATAAATTATTGGGCTATAAAATAATTTTATTTATATATTGAGATATTTATTTAAATGTCTACTGGTTGCACAGTCCAAATATTAGTATTTTTCTATTTATTTCTGAATTATTACAAATGAAAACTTTTATGTGATTGGTCAATTATGTGGTGAATTCAAAATAGGCCAATGGAAATTTTTCTCCTTATTTTTATATGTGTGCACCGTCCAAATATTAGGAGGGAGAGAAGAGAATAATTTCTGAAAATTGTGAGGAATAAACCTTGAGTTAAGAAGCTATAGTTTTTAGAAAAGTCTCATTTAATGCTTGTGAAGTTCCAAGTGAAGAAGTAAAGTTGATGACTCACCATGGACTAGGAGGGGGATGAATTTCTGATCAGATTTTTGGAGAATAATTGCCTTCTCTTCACCTATAAATAGGTCATCATACCTCTCACCATTTCACACACACTACTTGTTGTTACTTTGAGAAAAAAAAATTATTCCAAGAGAAAAAAGAGAGGAAGGTGGCGAGTTATGTAACATCCTCACTTTAATTAGTTAATTTTAAATTTTAATAAAATCAGAGTTTGAAAATTCATTTTAAAACATAATTTCTTAAAAAGGTTTTACGAAAATCCGGCAGAGTTTCCTCTGTTTTTCGGACTTCCCAAAAATTCTCTTCTTAAATACCTGTCAGTCCAGAATTATTTAAAATCATAAAGACAACAAATTAAAACCCAGTTCAGATCCTAACGCCCGATTAGCATCAGTCTCAGGGCATATAACTACACACATTGTAAATTACAAAATATTACAGTTTTTAATGCAATTAAGAATAAAAATCCCCTCTTGGTATCATAACCACACTCCACATGGTGGAGGGTTTCCAGTTCGGCCTGCGACAGTGTAAGCTCCGCTCCCGTACCTGTAAAATGATATCAAGAAGGGTAGCATTACACAGAACTTAAAAAGATAAATCCTAAAAGAAGACATAGCAAATAACTAAGCCTACTTACTTATTAGCTTACTTTATTCATAATTATTCACATAATTAATCTCTTTTAGTTCTTCACTTATTCTCACATTCTTTTAATTAATGGTTCTCTTTTCTTTCTTTCCTTCTCATTCTTTTATCCAGTTTCCATTCTTTTTCCTTTTAATCGATACGCCTTACCAGGCTCGCATCGATGCCGATACGCCTTACCAGGCTCGCATCGGACTTCCATTTTTTCTTTTAATCGATACGCCTTACCAGACTCGCATCGATGCCGATACGCCTTACCAGGCTCGCATCGGACTTCCATTTTTCCTTTTTAATCGACACGCCTTACCAGGCTCGCATCGATGCCGATACGCCTTACCAGGCTCGCACCGGACTTTTATTCTCTTTTCTTTTTAATCGACACGCCTTACCAGGCTCGCATCGATGCCGATACGCCTTACCAGGCTCACACCAGCTTTATTTTCTTTCTTTCTCTTTCTTTCTCTTTCGTTCCTTACTTAGGGACTTATCATTACATTGTTTACTTTTCACTATTTTAAATATCCTTCTCTCTTTTCCTTTTTCTTCTTCTCTTCCTTTTCTTTTTCTTATAATTTAAGTAATTCTTTTATACTTGTCTCTATTTTTTTGATCTTTTCGTTCGTTTGTGACTTATAACATTTTTCTACATTTTCTACTTTACTCTTTCTCTTTTCGCTAATTTCCCCCGATTTTATCCACTCTAATTAATACGGTCTAATATAGCATATTCTAGTTCTCATTACTAATTCTTACTTATTTCTTCATTTCCTTATCCCAGTCAATTACCTAATTCATCGTTCCTATTTCATCATCTATATTATATTTAATGGCTCCATTCACTTAATCTAGCTTTTCAATTCTTATTACATTATTTTGCTTAACTTCCCTCATAATGTACTCTCTCTTCTTTCGTTATCTTTCTATTATTCCTCTTATCTTTTTCCTATTTTCTTTCAAATCTATTTCACTATTTTACGCCTATTGCTCTACTCGATCCTGCACATTTTTATTATTCCATTTTTAATCCCTCCTTTACTCCACTTTACTCTTCGGTTACTATTATACTTATTATCTTTTTAATTCACTAATTCCACTCTCTTCTTGCCTATTTCGTTTACCCTCCTGTCCTTTTTCTTCCCCTATGGTTCTATTCTTATGTTGCTCATGTTTTTGTTTTATTCGAACTATTTTAATATTCTAATTTCGCTTATTCATTCCGGGCCTTACTCTATGCTCATTCCTTTTATTCCCTAAAGTGTGGTTTCTCGTCACAATTTTATTAATTTTCTCTATATCAAGGGGGTACCCTAAGGTTCATTAACATACTTTTTAATTACTCTATTCTCAGCTACCACTATAGCAACCTAGAATTTACTTCTTAAGCAAAGGTAACGCAAACCCTCTTACCTTGGGCTTTTTAAATAGAACCTGGATTTTAACTCGGTGACGATGACGGCGTCGGTGTTGCTCCTCGCTAGCGGGAAACGATCGTGACCAAACCGAGGCAAGGCTTCGAGCTCCGAGGTTCCCGACACGAGCCCAGCACGATCACGGACCGGTAACGGCGTCGGGGAGATCCGTGGGGAGAGAGAGAGAGAGAGAGAGAGAGAGCTCGTGGGTGTGAGAGCAATGAGTGAGGGAGAGCTATGGGGGTTGTGGCCCGTGGTGGTTAGTGGTGGCGGTTCATGGAGGTGGCGGTGGCGGCCGGTTGGTGGTGGTGGTAGAGAGAGAGAGCCAAGTGAGAGAAAGAGAGAGATCTATGGAGAGGAGGAGAGAGTAAGAGAGAGGAAGATAGGGCTATGGTGGTGGTGGTAGCTCTGGGCGGCGGCCTTGGGGAGGTCGGAGGTGGCGGCCGGAGGTGGCGGCCGTGAGTGGGGAGAAGAGAGGGACAGGGTGTTTGTGAGGGAATGAGGGAGAGAGAACAAGAGAGGGAGAGAGAGGCGGGTTGAGAGAGGAGGAGTGAGGCCACAAGGGCGGCGGTGGAGGCCGTGGTGGAGGGAGGAAGAAGGGGATTCGGCGGAGGTGAGAGAAACAAGGGAGGAGAGTGGGGAAGACGAGGGTTTCCCCCTCGATTTAAAGCTGACCCGACAATTTTCGCTTAAGCGAATTTGCATCAACACTGTCACGAACGATTTTCGCTTAAGCGAAATCTGTTCGCTCAAGCGAACTCGATTTATGTTGCTACTGAAGTTGTTTCGCTTAAGCGAAATATTTTCGCTTAAGCGAAATGAGCAGGTAATGCTGTTTCATTTTTCCATTTTCCTTCTATTTTCTTCTGAACTTCAAACCTCCATAACTTCTTCGTTCACCGTCGGATCTTGCTCAAATTTGACGAGCAACTTCCTAAAAATCATATCTTCATATCCAACGGTGGGAATTGTGTTTGAATTCTTAAATCTTTTATTTTAATTTTTCCCCTTATTATTATATTTATTATCGATTTAATTATTTTCTTGCCTAGTCCTAACTTCGATTCAACGGTCCTTTCTTCTCTAATTCGCTTAGTATTATTATTATTTCCTTCTAATGCTAAATTTCTCATTTGGGATACCTATTTGTGGTTTATTATTTTCATTTTAATTATTCTAATTATTATTTATTTATCTATTTTCGGGTTTAAAATTCGGGATGTTACATTTCTCCCCCACTTATTTGAATTTCGTCCCCGAAATTCCAGTTGTCCCTTAACTTGGAGGAGTATCCCTTGACATAGTTTCAACCCATGTCATTTCAATTCCTTCGTTTTCAATCTTTCCTTTGAGGAAGTTCTAAGTAAGGGTTCTGCGGTATAATTATTCGCCTCATGTATGGTTTATCTCAGCCACTCAGAAATTCGCGCAATACACAGAGTCTTACGAGACTGAGACAGTTATTTGCGGTGCTCCGACATAACCTCTTAAGTGAGACTTCACTTCGCGACTCCGTTTATTCCCTGTTCGTTTCTTACTCATTCAAGTGAGTCTAGTGAGGTCGCCCTTCAAATCCACTTTGGCTATATCTGCGTTATACTCCGGTGGTACTTTCCTTCCGTTCGTATAACGAGTTCAATTTGGTATAGGGGTTCCTACGGGTTATGGTTTGATCGTCGGACATGGAGTCCGGCTCGATGCGATCTTCCTTACGCTTCGTTACCGTCCTACATTCCACCTTACTACTCGGATAGGATTTACAATTTTCTTATTGTTAAAGTTCCATCTTCCATTCCTTGGATTGAAATCCTCCCCCACTTGGCATCAACATACTTGATTATGTCCCTGCTTGGGGGGTATGCTCATTCGTTATTCAGAATTTCACACTTAAGTTTCTCGACCGGTGTCCAAGGTTAGAAGGGGTGTGTGGATAGTTATCCATCGGTAGGCATCGAACCATGTTGGGTTTCTACGTCTTGGTGAATTCTCACCGCTGCATCTAAGATGCTTGAAATTCAAAGAGAGTGAAGATGAAAAGAAGAAACACGAAGCACTCAAGGATGGGTTTCATAGTCTTCATACGACAACCCAGGATGTACTGGATACATGTCAAGCAAGAAGACAATGGAGATTATCCTTAAGTGTGTGTTTCCTATGGAACTACCGTCGATTTGATTTGGTTTTGACAAAGGCACTTGGTGCAACGGCTACAACTTGCTTCCCTTGAGGGAATCGTTTGGGAACTTAACTAGGTTCTTAAGTGAATTCTAATTCCTAATGGTGAGCACGATTCACTCGTTTACTTGGGTCGGTCTCGGTGTGGATACCCTACTAATTCATCCAGTTTCGCCTTTTTCGCGAATAACCACTTCAGATTCTTAATGAAAGGCTTGATGAGTTTTGGGCTTTTAGTTTGGCTTTCCATGAAGTCTAAAGACGTTCACTATGGGTTCGCTCGATTCGGTTCTCTCGCGAGTTCTATTCGCGGCTACACTACTAGTAAGTAGGTGCATTGTCTTAAGACTCCTATTCGTCTGTTTTGATTTTTATTGGAGAGTGTCAATGATATCGACACTAATAGTTGCGAAGATCGAGGTGATCAGTCCCAATCTCACATCTATCAATAGCAACATCATCGTCAAGTTTGTTGATGTTATCGTCCCCTAGCAGATGTAAGAATCATAGTGATCAGTTCTAACCTTACATTCTACCAGTGGCAATACCATCACTGTGTTCGGTGAAACTTTAACTAATGTATTATCATTTATTGATTTCTTTTTAAGTTAATTCGAATATATATATGCTTTATGCAAAACATTTTTAAATAAATATTTTAAATAAATATTTGGTATATAGTTAACACTAAAAGTACCTCGGGTAAGTTCATTCATCGCTTTGCATGCTCCCGGGACAGTCTGCAGCACGATGTCCCGACTGTCCACAGTGATAACAAAGACCCTCCTTTCTAAGTTGGTTCATAGGCCAACACAACCGTTTGTGAGATTTCCCACAGTGTGAACATAAGGGCCTAGCAATTGGGATAGCCACATTATGGTCCGCATCCCTGGGAACCATTGCCATAGCATTAATATCAGCATATGGGTCAGGTTCTTGCATCGGTCCTTCTCCCCTGGTAGAACTTCCAGCACCCTTCCAATTCCTGCTTCTTTTCTCCAGCATCTCCCGTTTCAATCCTTTTTCATAAGTGCTAGCCATGTTTACCAGGTCGGACAAGTTCGCAACATTCTGATACTCAAAGGCGATTTTAATCTCAGTGCGAAGCCCGTCCTCAAACTTAACGCACTTAGTCCTTTCATCAGTATCCCTGTAGCTTCCGGAAAATCTGATGAGGTCCTCAAAATGTGCAGCATATTCTCCAACACTCATGTTCCCTTGTTTCAGGGTCAAGAATGCCAGCTCTTTTTCTCGGCGGACATCTTCCGGGAAATACTTCCCTAAGAACCTGATTTTGAACACATCCCAGGTGATTTCCTGGTTAGCGATCTCCATTTCCCTTCGTACACGTTCCCACCAATATTCAGCTTCTCCAGTGAGCATGTATGCCGCCAAAGGGACTATCTGCTCCGTGGGCGGTGACATTGTGCGGAAAATCTTCTCCAATTCTTGGAGCCATCTCAGTGCTGCGTCAGGATTGTAGCCACCTTCAAACTTGGGCGGATCATTCTGCCTGAACCTAGCTAGCCAATCAATGTCGATTGGGTTTGGTGGTTGATGGAGTGCGGCGGCTGCTGCTGCTGTGGCTGCTGCTACTGTTTCGGCCTGGTTCTGGTTCATTTGGACCAAATTCTCAAGTATCGCGGCCATCCTATCATCACGAGTACGTCTCCGAGGCATGGTGACTGAGTTCTGGAAAAAGAACACGTTATTCCACAATTAACTAAGAACTCTTAAATTAAGTGTACCTATTTATCTATTCTAAGACTTAAAACTATCACTTGGTTACTCGCTTGGTGAGTAACCCATAGGAGTTGTGAGTCCAAACTCCAAGGCCGAGGGAAACTGCTCTGATACCATAAATGTAACATCCTCACTTTAATTAGTTAATTTTAAATTTTAATAAAATCAGAGTTTGAAAATTCATTTTAAAACATAATTTCTTAAAAAGGTTTTACGAAAATCCGGCAGAGTTTCCTCTGTTTTTCGGACTTCCCAAAAATTCTCTTCTTAAATACCTGTCAGTCCAGAATTATTTAAAATCATAAAGACAACAAATTAAAACCCAGTTCAGATCCTAACGCCCGATTAGCATCAGTCTCAGGGCATATAACTACACACATTGTAAATTACAAAATATTACAGTTTTTAATGCAATTAAGAATAAAAATCCCCTCTTGGTATCATAACCACACTCCACATGGTGGAGGGTTTCCAGTTCGGCCTGTGACAGTGTAAGCTCCGCTCCCGTACCTGTAAAATGATATCAAGAAGGGTAGCATTACACAGAACTTAAAAAGATAAATCCTAAAAGAAGACATAGCAAATAACTAAGCCTACTTACTTATTAGCTTACTTTATTCATAATTATTCACATAATTAATCTCTTTTAGTTCTTCACTTATTCTCACATTCTTTTAATTAATGGTTCTCTTTTCTTTCTTTCCTTCTCATTCTTTTATCCAGTTTCCATTCTTTTTCCTTTTAATCGATACGCCTTACCAGGCTCGCATCGATGCCAATACGCCTTACCAGGCTCGCATCGATGCCGATACGCCTTACCAGGCTCGCATCGGACTTCCATTTTTCCTTTTTAATCGACACGCCTTACCAGGCTCGCATCGATGCCGATACGCCTTACCAGGCTCGCACCGGACTTTTATTCTCTTTTCTTTTTAATCGACACGCCTTACCAGGCTCGCATCGATGCCGATACGCCTTACCAGGCTCACACCAGCTTTATTTTCTTTCTTTCTCTTTCTTTCTCTTTCGTTCCTTACTTAGGGACTTATCATTACATTGTTTACTTTTCACTATTTTAAATATCCTTCTCTCTTTTCCTTTTTCTTCTTCTCTTCCTTTTCTTTTTCTTATAATTTAAGTAATTCTTTTATACTTGTCTCTATTTTTTTGATCTTTTCTTTCGTTTGTGACTTATCACATTTTTCTACATTTTCTACTTTACTCTTTCTCTTTTCGCTAATTTCCCCCGATTTTATCCACTCTAATTAATACAGTCTAATATAGCATATTCTAGTTCTCATTACTAATTCTTACTTATTTCTTCATTTCCTTATCCCAGTCAATTACCTAATTCATCGTTCCTATTTCATCATCTATATTATATTTAATGGCTCCATTCACTTAATCTAGCTTTTCAATTCTTATTACATTATTTTGCTTAACTTCCCTCATAATGTACTCTCTCTTCTTTCGTTATCTTTCTATTATTCCTCTTATCTTTTTCCTATTTTCTTTCAAATCTATTTCACCATTTTACGCCTATTGCTCTACTCGATCCTGCACATTTTTATTATTCCATTTTTAATCCCTCCTTTACTCCACTTTACTCTTCGGTTACTATTATACTTATTATCTTTTTAATTCACTAATTCCACTCTCTTCTTGCCTATTTCGTTTACCCTCCTGTCCTTTTTCTTCCCCTATGGTTCTATTCTTATGGTTGCTCATGTTTTTGTTTTATTCGAACTATTTTAATATTCTAATTTCGCTTATTCATTCCGGGCCTTACTCTATGCTCATTCCTTTTATTCCCTAAAGTGTGGTTTCTCGTCACAATTTTATTAATTTTCTCTATATCAACGGGGTACCCTAAGGTTCATTAACATACTTTTTAATTACTCTATTCTCAGCTACCACTATAGCAACCTAGAATTTACTTCTTAAGCAAAGGTAACGCAAACCCTCTTACCTCGGGCTTTTTAAATAGAACCTGGATTTTAACTCGGTGACGATGACGGCGTCGGTGTTGCTCCTCGCTAGCGGGAAACGATCGTGACCAAACCGAGGCAAGGCTTCGAGCTCCGAGGTTCCCGACACGAGCCCAGCACGATCACGGACCGGTAACGGCGTCGGGGAGATCCGTGGAGAGAGAGAGAACTCGTGGGTGTGAGAGCAATGAGTGAGGGAGAGCTATGGGGGTTGTGGCCCGTGGTGGTTAGAGGTGGCGGTTCATGGAGGTGGCGGTGGCGGCCGGTTGGTAGTGGTGGTGGAGAGAGAGAGCCAAGTGAGAGAAAGAGAGAGATCTATGGAGAGGAGGAGAGAGTAAGAGAGAGGAAGAGAGGGCTATGGTGGTGGTGGTAGCTCTGGGCGGCGGCCTTGGGGAGGTCGGAGGTGGCGGTCGTCAGTGGGGAGAAGAAAGGGAGAGGGTGTTTGTGAGGGAATGAGGGAGAGAGAACAACAGAGGGAGAGAGAGGCGGGTTGAGAGAGGATGAGGGAGGCCACAAGGGCGGCGGTGGAGGCCGTGGTGGAGGGAGGAAGAAGGGGAGTCGGCGGAGGTGAGAGAAACAAGGGAGGAGAGTGGCATCAACGATTTAAAGCTGACCCGACGATTTTCGCTTAAGCGAAATTCATTCGCTTAAGCGAATTGGCATCAACACTGTCACGAACGATTTTCGCTTAAGCGAAATCTGTTCGCTCAAGCGAACTCGATTTATGTTGCTACTGAATCTGTTTCGCTTAAGCGAAATATTTTCGCTTAAGCGAAATGAGCAGGTACTGCTGTTTCATTTTTCCATTTTCCTTCTATTTTCTTCCGAACTTCAAACCTCCATAACTTCTTCGTTCACCGTCGGATCTTGCTCAAATTTGACGAGAAACTTCCTAAAAATCATATCTTCATATCCAACGGTGGGAATTGTGTTTGGATTCTTAAATCTTTTATTTTAATTTTTCCCCTTATTATTATATTTATTATCAATTTATTTATTTTCTGGCCCGGTCCTAACTTCGATTCAACGCTCCTTTCTTCTCTAATTCGCTTAGTACTATTATTATTTCCTTCTAATGCTAAATTTCTCATTTGGGATACCTATTTGTGGTTTATTATTTTCATTTGAATTATTCTAATTATTATTTATTTATCTATTTTCGGGTTTAAAATTCGGGATGTTACAAGTTACATAGAGGAAGAGGAGGAAAATTTTCTCAGTTTGGGGAAGTTTGTTAGCTTTAGGAGGAGAGGTAACTCTAAGTCTCTATTTTTAATTTAGTTCATTTCTTCTTCTACTGTTATTAGAATCCCTAATTCTTTTTATATATAGTAAGAACTAAAAGTTTCTACTTCTTTTTTTTTATTAGGATGAACGATGTATTTGTTGCTGGTATTTTACTTTTATGGTCAAATGAATAAAGGTTTGAAGGAAAGGGACAAAATGAATTGTTTAAAGAGAATAATCTCCCCTTTTCTTTGGCCTTGAGATGACCGAATTTTGTAGCACAAAAGGAAAAATTATATTCTGGAATTTTTGTGTTCTTACAATATAGACATTTATATTTTATAGAAATTTTGTATCTGTTTGAAGTATTTTAGTCCTTTTGTTTGGAAACTAAAATAAGATTCTGAAAATTTTGTGTTACTGAAACTATAAGATCTAATGTAGCATTAAAAGAAAAGAAGAAAATCTTAGTCTTTTGCCTTGTTTTATTGTTTGGTCGTGATATATATATATATATAGAGTGGTAGTTGTTATTATTATGTTATGTGACTTATTGGATGATTAATTGATCTCTGATGTTGTAATAGTGAAATGAAATTAGTTTTATGAAAACAGATAAAAATTCTGGATTTTATGGTGTTAACAGTGATGTATAATTGATTTTGATAAAAAGTTACACATGGTTTATATTATTTGGTTTGGTAAATTTAGGAGTAAATAGGTAAATTTTATCTTGTGATTGTGTAAATGTCTGACTATGTGGTTAGTATAAATTGTAAACTAGTTACTGTACAAAAGTAATTTTTCTTGAAAAGTGATTATCTTGTGTCAAATTGATTACTTTGAGTATATGAAATTAAGTGACTAAAGTATATAGGTGTGTTTGAAAATTTAAAAAGTACTCTTTTATGTATATAATGTTGGCCGAATTTATTGAAGAGAAAAACAAAAATGTTTGATTATTTTTAATTGATTTTTTTTATGTGAATAAATGGTTATCAGTGTGTATTATGTATTCTGATAAAAATATATTTAGATATGTAAATTTTCTTAACGCTGAAAAGTATTATTTTCATAAGGTATAAGACCCCAAATAATAATTTTATAGGTGTATACTATATGCTTAACTGTTTACATATGTATAGGAATGTTAGAGTCTGATAGTTTAAATCTTTGAAGTGATGCAACTGGATGTCAGTCCAGCAAACTAATATGCTTTATTTTAATCATGTTTAATCATTTTATTATAGTAGGATTTGTAAAGAATTTTTTGGAAAAAGTGGCATGTGTTTTCGATAAACTGTTTAGGAGAAAATTGATTTTTGAGAAATAGTATATGTGTTGTCCAAGATTCTAAAATAGTTGCATCAAGGATAGAAATTATTTTGAAATGAATTGGTAATGTGTACTTTATGCTAAGATCTTTATTATAAGTAGTTAAAAATTAGCAAGGAAGTGTAAAAGTGATTTTGTGAATGTACTGATGCTTGAAAGTAATCTGTTGTATATTGTTTATAGTTTGTAATTTAATTTCATTATCGTTAGAGAAAAAGTATTTTCAACTTGGAATACTTGAGTTTATTTTCTCAATACGTTATATGTGTTTATAACGTTATTATGCAAAGATTTGTTTACTTCTTGACTGATTGAAATGTGCATCAAAGAAAAATACTCCAAATTCATGTTGTATGAATAGCCCGTAAATGGTAGTTGTTATAAGGTACTTAAGAGTGAGATCTGTAGTAAAGAAAAAATTGAGGTTTATTTTTATGATGTTATGATTGTGTTTTAAAAGTTATATTATGATTGGAGATGATTTTCATAATTTAAAAGCTAAAAAGAAAAAGTGATTTTGCAAGACTTGTAGGGTATGCTATCCGAAATTCTAAATTGGTTGCATCAACTATAAAAATTGTTTTGGAATGAATTAGTATGAGGATTTTTATGATAGGACCTTTAATATAAGTGTATAGAGTAAAAAGAAATTATAAAAGTGAATTTGTGAAAGTATGATTTGATGTTATTTGTTTAAATAAATTTTTGTTTTACTGGTATAAGTGTGTGCATGTGGTAGTTGTTATATAAGTGATATAGTATGGCATTGTAGAAATAAAAATATATTCTAAATAGTTTTCAAAGTATTGGTGTGAGTTTTAAATTATGTTTTGCAAAAAAAGGATTTCTTGAATTTTAAAAGGAATTGTTTTAAGTTATTTAATGCCCTTAAAAAGGACATTCTGTTTTAAAAGGATTTCTATTTTAAGGTACTTTGGTACTTTGGGTTTAGCCTTTACTTAAGTAGTACAAAGTACTCATTAGATATTAATTGTATGTCGTTCATCATTCAAGAATAAAGGAATAAAAGTGAACGAGCGGCTGGAGTTGTGGACTCAAAGGTTGAAACAGAGTAAGCGTGGATCTCAGGTGAGAGAGAAACCTTCTTAAGACATAGTGGCATGTAGGGTAATATTAGGACGTTCCGTATCATCTAAAAGGTCGGAACTAGGAATCTATCGGTCGAGTAGTAAAACGGCAATTGAGTGTGTATCCTGCCGTTTATACGAAAAACACGATTCCTCGATATTTATTGTATGTCGGTTGATAATTGATTATGCCATGTTGAATATTTTTGAATTGTATATTATATTTTGGAAATAATGGTTCATCTTATGGAAAGATAATTAATGTTCGGTTGTTCCTATGAAAAGATACTTAGTATATTTCGAACGGTCGTTCCATGAAAAGGACTTGACATATTTTGTAAATATTATTATGAAATATAAGAATGGTTAAAGAATAATGTGGAATTGCGAAAGCGATAGTAGTGTATAGTGATGGTGCAAACGGCACAAAATAACTTTGCTAAATAATCCCCTTAAGTGACTGACCACGTGGATGACTGTGCCGTGGTTTCAAGTCTTGTGGAATCCACTGTACTATAGGGAATTACTGCTGTGGTCCCTTAGAGGTCGAGGCCCGTTAGAATCAAGACTTAGAATGGGTCGACTAAAACTAGGATTAATGACAGACTTAGAAGACTTAAAAGACTTAGGAACCCCTCTCCAAAACCTACGCGTTGAGAGTGAAGTAGTGGAGAGGAAAGATACCGAATACTTGGAGGCCGGTGTACTTTCAAGTGGTGATTGCGATAGGGGAGGGAAAGGACGGTGAACGTCAAGAAGCATCGAGTGCTTCTCTAGGCGGGACAAGACTACAAGGACTTGTCTTTCGGTTGTAGGAAATGCCGTAACAAGGAACTGCACGATCAACTAGAGATAGCGCTGTCGCCCCCTTGAGCAAATCTTAGATGGTGAGAGGGAACGGGCTAGATGTCGCTGTATTTTTGAAACTGTATTGATGAAATGATTTTACTTCGGTTGTTGGATACTTGTTGGTGCGTACCCTTCGACATCGATGCCAGCATGGTTAGGGTTCCTGTGCGTCCCATCTGCTTTCCGAACTAGGATGTGGTTGGAATGATGGAGGAGATGTAACGTGTGTGCTACCAAACCCTTGAGCCTCGGTGGTGGTACCCCCTCTTGAATTTCTGGTGGTTATGATAAAGAAACTTAGAGCCTAAAGATAATTAAATATAATGGATATGGTTTCATGAAGATTATCCTTTTGGTGGAAAGGACCCTATGGTATTCAGCTGAAGTTGTTTATAAGGGATTGGTAATAATGATGTATATACTGTTTTATGATATGCTTGTATGGTCTTAATATTCCTCTATGGTAAGCCCGCGCCGTCGACGATCATATCGTTCGGAAGTGCTTACTCTCTCTATTTCCCTTTCCTGTGGACATTGGGGAACAATGTTCACAGATGACAGATCATGTACTATCTCTAGTAGCGGTTGCTCAAGTCGAAAGAGGATCGCGAGACGACGTACATACGAGCAGGAAGTAGAAGCAGCAATCAAAGAATATTCCAGACAGTTGCGGTGGAGGAAATGTTGAAGACTAATAGTCTAGGATAGTTTTTGTTTTGTATTCCATCTTTTGATGGGTAGTGTTGATTTACCAGCAAGTGGACTGGGTCAACGAGTAATATAGTCTGGAAGATCGAATATCGTCCCACAGGGATCGAAGTTGTTTCTAATAACTTTCCACCAATTCGTAATTATTAGTGCAACTTGTTATTGAATTTAAGAAGGAGAAGAATAATAATAGTAAAATAAGAAAAGAAGATTGAGGAGATAAGATGTATAGAAAGCAATAGAAAAAGGTTAGGAACTTGGTTTCATTGTATGATTCACTTATTTTAACTATGATTTATATTTTCCTTTAATTATCCTTCAATTCATGGACTATTCCTCTCAAATAGCAATAGTTAGACGTCTCTAACATTACCCTTATTTTCTATATATTTAATCCTTGATCCCTCAACAAATTACAATATAAGAAAATATCCATTCAGCACAAGGGAATTATAAAAGCCATATAATCATCCAATTATATCCCTATATTTTGGACTGATTATACCATTAATTGCATGACCTATTCAAAATCCCAACTCCCGTTGCGAATTAAGAAATCCAAAACATAAATTGCGCGGGTTTATGTAATAAAAACTCAATTAATGCATGAATTAAAAACAGCAAAATACTAAATCATAAATTAAAATAAGTTACATCATACAATTTACACCATGTTCCTAACAAGAGGTTTTAGTTACACATATAGAAATAAAGAAAACAGAAGCAAAGAGAAAACCTCATATCATAGACAATACAGGTTAACTCTCCAAGAGACCTTCAATCCTTGTGTCTTGCCTCCTTGCTCTCAATAGATGTTACTAACCTCTCTCTCTAACCCTAATTGAATTCTATGATCTTAAAACCTACTGAAAACTATTTACAAATCCTCTACTTAAAGAGTAAAACAAATCCTAAAATAAATCTTAATTAAATCTAATAGATAAGGTCCATGTTTATCTTCTAATTTCTGATTAAATCTAAGATATGAAGCCAAATTAGACTTCTCTTCTTCTATTTTGTTCAGAATCTGGTCAAATTGGGCCTCCAACATGCACGCGCGCCCCAGGCGCACCCGACCTCGCGCCCGAGGCGCGCAGGGTCTGATAACTGTATTCTTTCACGCAGGCGCGCCTCAGGCGCACCCGTCTCCGCCCCTCAGGCGCGCGGGACCTACTCCGACTCCGTTTTGCTCCGTTCTTTTTCCATTTGCAAGATCTTTTCGTCCTCTTTTCAGGTCCATAAATATTTTATCCATTTAAGCTCCAAAAAGTACCTGAAACACTAACAAACAGATCAAAACGTTCAAAGGACCCTAAACTACTAAAAATAATTAAAATCTAATAAAAAGTCCTAAATTTGCTAGAGAAACAAGCCAAATACATAGTATAAGGGAGTCAAATCAATGCTCAAATCTATATATATTGGACCCAAATCACTCCCCCAAACTTAGCATTTTGCATGTCCCAGGCAAAAGTAAAATAAAAATTCTAAACAAAAGACAAACTCCCTAAATCAACATGAACACACCTAATCCAAGACTACGACTCATCACTTCGACACATATTATCACAAACTATATACACAATTACATACTAGTTAACATAACAATCCCATTCAGAACTCAGAACTAATGAACACTCTCAACCTCTCAAATGTTTCTCTCAAAAGTGTATAAGGTCATATTTTCAATTCACTCAAGTTCAACAATGATAATGTGTTACCATAGGCTTGACCATAGACCAACATCTCCACTGAAATTATTGAAAGCATGCAAAAATCAAAAGGTCTTATTTTTGGTTGTAATGGGGCCATGGCTAAAAGTGTTAGGTGGGATAAAAGAAAGAAAGGGATAAAACAAAGGCTAACTTGCAAAAATATTTACAAAAACAAGTTTCCCTCAAAAACCATGAATGAGCAATGAATACAATAAAGACTCACACTCACATCAGGAACATTTTATTCTTTCTTTCTTTTTCAATTTTTTTCTTCTATTCTCTTCCTTTTACATTTATTTGTTTTTATTTTTATTTTTTTTCACACGGAAGAGAAATAGAACTCATACACTTTTCACTAATTACTTTCACTTTTTCTATTCATTCCTCTCAATTGCTCATTCAAAATTCCCAAGGTACTACAAAGAATATGCAATAAATGCAAGGTACCAAAGAAAAATCATATATCATTATAAAGCTCAAAGTGGGCAACTAATGGACTATTTATCAATTCAAATCATCTGAAGGCCACAAAAACACACCCTAGGTGCCTTAATCATTTTAATGCATGCAATCAATTATCAATTTTGAAATGGTCACAGGTCAAGTTCTAGAAGACAATATCAAAGTGAACACACTCATGAAAGAATAGGGGTCTCAATATCAGAATATTTCAATAAAATTCATACCCCTCAATAGGCTCAAATACTCATATGGCTAAAGTCAGTTCACTAATCACAAGTTCTGAAAGCCTTTGTCGAAATAACCCAGTCACCGTAATCATATACAGCTCAATCAAATGGAGTCAAAAGTCAATGAGTCTCAGTCCTAAACTAAGTATATACATGTATCAAAAGAGAAAAAGTCCTAAGCTTAGAAAAATTAATTACTTTTGCTAAAGACACAAACCAATACCAATATGGGAGAAAAATTCAGATCTGAAAAATTTTAATTTTAATTTTGTATATACTCCCCCAAACTTAGATGTTGGCTTGTCCTCAAGCAAACTAATCTATCCTAAAATACAAAATAAAAATTAAAAACTACCTAAAAAGCTGGACAATATTTTTGGTGAGGTACAGGGGCCTAGGGTGCAATATTGAAAAAAATTTGGGGCTAATGGGGTCCAAATCCTAAAAATACAAATCTAATCTTAAAATAAATCTATCCCTAAAAAATAGAAAATAAAAAAAACGAAAATAAAAAAAATCTATTCTAAAAATAATCCTAAGAAGATAAATCTAATTCTAAAAAGATAAAACAAATTCCTAAAAAGATATAAAACTAATCTAATTCTAAAAGATAAAACAAACTCCTAAAAAGATAAAAAAAACTAATTTGTTCCTAAAAGATAAGATAAACAAAATATCTATTACTAAAAATAAAAAAAATTACTAGAGATAAAAAAAAAAATAAATCTAATCCTAAGAGATAAGATGGTTGAATCAGAATTTGACACCAAAACTGAACTTTTGCACCCCAAGTAGGAGTGAAATTCCCCAAACAGGGCTTTCACAGCCCGGCGCGCCTGAGGCGCGCGACCGCGTGCGCCTGGGGCGCACGAGGTCTGTTCCTCATTTTTTTTTCACAAAAACTACCTAAGAATTGAAACCTACACTACTGCTTATGTACAAAACAAATCCACCAGGATCCCAAATTCTATGGGTCAAATCCCATGTGATGCAACAATAGTGAGTTATGCCCACATCCCATGGGAATTCAGCAAAATTTTCTTTTCTTCCATCATCCATCATGAAGTTGTTAACTCCATTAGTCAAGAAGATTATTTTCTCATGCTTCCTATTGCCTAATAATGATTCAGATTGTTCTAGATATTTTTCATAAAAGAAAAATATAATAGAGAAATTTTGAATCACCCAAGCATGAACTAGATTTAATAAAATTCTTTATAACAACAAATTCCTCATGCAAGGGTGGTTCAATTTTTTCTACAATTTTTAAACCTTCGATTTTTATTTTTCGATCCTCTTCCTCAAACCTATCATGCACAATTTCTTTTTCAAATTTTTGCTCCTCCAAAAGGATTTGATCATTGGTCATATCCATCACCACAACTTCCTCCTCTTTTTTAGGAGAGTCAAAAATTGTTGATAATGCTTGTAACTCCTCAGATAAATATTTTGAAATTTGCTCAAGTGCTATTTCTATGTTCTCAAAACTTTTTCTGTTTTCTTCATTTATAAAATTAATTTCTTGAACACTACTACTAACTTTTTGAGCTAATTTCTCTTGATTAATTTTTCATGACTCTTTCTCCACAGGGGGAGGAATTGGCTCAACACGAGGGAATCTAAAATTATTTTTGCAATCTTTAGCAAAATCCTCAGCTTTTTGAGCCAATCTCTCTAGAGCTATTTCCCATTGGGCCTTCCTAGGAGTTATATTTTGTGCAACATAGTATGGAGGATAAGGATATGGAATAAATCTATCACAATCTGAATCACTATTACAACTATAATTATACATGAGAAAGTACAAATTACACAAATAATTACAAAAAGTACCAAAAAGAAATTAGAATCGAATTTCAATCCCCGACAACGGCGCCAAAAACTTGTTGATTTACCAGCAAGTGGACTGGGTCAACGAGTAATATAGTCTGGAAGACCGAATATCGTCCCACAGGGATCGAAGTTGTTTCTAATAACTTTCCACCAATTCGTAATTATTAGTGCAACTTGTTATTGAATTTAAGAAGGAGAAGAATAATAATAGTAAAATAAGAAAAGAAGATTGAGGAGATAAGATGTATAGAAAGCAATAGAAAAAGGTTAGGAACTTGGTTTCATTGTATGATTCACTTATTTTAACTATGATTTATATTTTCCTTTAATTATCCTTCAATTCATGGACTATTCCTCTCAAATAGCAATAGTTAGACGTCTCTAACATTACCCTTATTTTCTATATATTTAATCCTTGATCCCTCAACAAATTACAATATAAGAAAATATCCATTCAGCACAAGGGAATTAAAAAGCCATATAATCATCCAATTATATCCCTATATTTTGGACTGATTATACCATTAATTGCATGGCCTATTCAAAATCCCAACTCCCGTTGCGAATTAAGAAATCCAAAACATAAATTGCGCGGGTTTATGTAATAAAAACTCAATTAATGCATGAATTAAAAACAGCAAAATACTAAATCATAAATTAAAATAAGTTACATCATACAATTTACATCATGTTCCTAACAAGAGGTTTTAGTTACACATATAGAAATAAAGAAAACAGAAGCAAAGAGAAAACCTCATATCATAGACAATACAGGTTAACTCTCCAAGAGACCTTCAATCCTTGTGCCTTGCCTCCTTGCTCTCAATAGATGTTACTAACCTCTCTTTCTAATCCTAATTGAATTCTATGATCTTAAAACCTACTGAAAACTATTTACAAATCCTCTATTTAAAGAGTAAAACAAATCCTAAAATAAATCTTAATTAAATCTAATAGATAAGGTCCATGTTTATCTTCTAATTTCTGACTAAATCTAAGATATGAAGCCAAATTAGACTTCTCTTCTTCTATTTTGTTCAGAATCTGGTCAAATTGGGCCTCCAACATGCACGCGCGCCCCAGGCGCACGCGACCTCGCGCCCTAGGCGCGCAGGGTCTGATAACTGTATTCTTTCACGCAGGCGCGCCTCAGGCGCACCCGTCCCCGCGCCTCAGGCGCGCGGGACCTACTCCGACTCCGTTTTGCCCCGTTCTTTTTCCATTTGCAAGATCTTTTCGTCCTCTTTTCAGGTCCATAAATATTTATCCATTTAAGCTCCAAAAAGTACCTGAAACACTAACAAACAGATCAAAACGTTCAAAGGACCCTAAACTACTAAAAATAATTAAAATATAATAAAAAGTCCTAAATTTTCTAGAGAAACAAGCCAAATACATAGTATAAGGGAGTCAAATCAATGCTCAAATCTATATATATTGGACCCAAATCAGGTAGGACATGATTACTCTATCCCGAATGTAACCCCAGTTGTAACATGGATTATTTAAATGAAATAAAAGAAGTTCTTTTTGGTTATGTATCAAGTTCATTAAATAATTAAATGTTTTTCCGCTAGTTAACCATCAAATACTTTTGGCATCACGAAAAGGAGCTTTTTGGAAAAGTGTTAGTGACATCTCTTTTTGGAAAGGAATTTTATGTTGCGAGTTTATAAACCAATTATTTTGTAAACAAATGAATCAAATTGTTTTATGAAAATCTTTTTGTAAAAGGATTAAAATAAACTGGAAATGTTTATAAAAAAAAAAGGCGCAAATTTTTAGTGAAAATTCTAAGTCCAAATTGGGGTGTTACAGCCTTAACTCTGGTTCTGCTGAGAGCACTAACCGGTTACTCATCTCACTAACCGGTTAGTGAGACACAGTTCTAGAAAAATCTAAAGATATTATATTTTATTTATTTTCTTTTTTTAATATCTTTTAAATTCTTCACTTATTTTCACAAAAAGAAATAATTACCTTACTAAAATAATTTCCTTTAACTATTTCTTAATTAATTTTTACAACATAATTATATTCTAATCGTCATAATTAAATTATAATCACATTATAATTTTTATAATAATTAACGTAATTACATATAATTATAATTTCTAATCGGGATTAATTTTTGGGGTGTTACAGTTTCCAGTAGAGGATGCCTGTGGATAGTTTCTACCGTCCAGATCTGATAGTCATCCTCTTTGCTCCAATAATTGGAAGGCTACTCGTCAAGATAAGTTTTAAAGTGGCTTTATTTCAAAGTAGCTTTATTTCAGTTGTGGGAAGATGCTTGTCGAAGAGAAATAATCGAAGACTACCTAAGACACGTGGCAAAAGGAGAACAAACGAAGAAACTGCATCATGGGTAGTTATTTCGTGGGTAGTTGTTTAGTTAGAACGTGGTTGCTGCAGATATGTAGAACGTGCCCAATAACATAGTGTAAGGGTAGTTGACTTCTAGGACTATAAATAGGTAATTACTTGTTTGTAATCGGGGTTGGCACATTGGTAATCATCCTAACATCTCACCGCAAGAAAATGCCATTGTAACAATCAACTTACATTCCCAGCACTTTTAAATTCAATTGCAATCTTTTCGTTTTCCTTTACCTTTTCCAGCACATTTAAATTCTGCCTTTACGTTTTCAGCACCTTTAAATTCGCGCACTTTACTGCTTTCCCTTTGCGTTTCTATCGATTTATCTTCTCGTCATTTACTTTTTCTGAAGCCCATTTACATTTTCGCCAAGATAAAGCCAAAAAGACCAAAAACAGCCCAATCCCGACACAAGATTACCATTTAATCAGTCGAATCCCGCAATCTCTTGATACCTTCATTCCCATTTTCGACTCATGTTCGCCTGAATTGGCGAACTGACACGCCCCACATCGAATCCCTCGAATCCCTTTTCACCAGCGTGAACAGAGGTATAAGTGCAGTGTTTCCCAATGAGACTCCCTCATATTCAAATACTATAATTTAGTGTGTAAATTATAGTACTAAGGAGTAAAAAAATTACACTAAAAATTTCCGGGTGTGTATTCTCCCCGATATTCCTATTAGTGTATATCCTTACACCCTACACTCTTTAAAATTTATCCACACTCTATTTTTGCTCACTACTAAATGCAATATTAATTTTTAATATATATATATATATATATATATATATATATATATATATATTTTTGGGTATACCGAGGGGCAAAAGCCCAAATTTGTATATATTTATCTAATGCTCTATATTACTCTACGATATTATTAATTTTTTAAATGAAAAAAAAATCTATTTATAGATAAGGTTTCCAGTGCAAACCACAGAAAGAGCCTCTTTTTCTCAATTAAGAAAAGAGGCCACCGAAAGTTTTGGCCAATCTTTTTAATGGCTCGAACCACAATCTATTATCCATATATATATATATATATATATATATATATATATATATATATATAGCTGTGATTATGCCTAAACATAAGAGTACAGAAGCATTAAGGCCTTCTCTCATGAGTGGCTTGATAGCAACTTGGACACAACCTATGTGCAAGTAACGGTATTTTTGTTTGTGACTTCTCAAGGTTTCATTGGAGAGAAGGTGGAACTCTTCATCTTTAGAGGTGATTGGATTGATGGGGATATTCTTTTCAACAGTTCTTATGATGTAATCAGAACTCTGAAAGAATCGTCCCTGGGGTTTGTAGAGGTCTTTTGTGGGAATTTTGGGAATTTCCCAATTGTCAAAATCTTGATTTATATCTTGAAATTTGATTTCTTCTTTGAAAATGTTTCTAGAAGAGGTTTGGTCTTCTTCATTCTCGGCGAGAGACGAAGAAGATGGTTGGGAGGACTTGAAAGAGAGGTGGGTTGAGAGAGAGCGATAGCTTAGAGCAAAAGTGGAGACTGATTGGGATATGATTGTCTTCTAAATTAATTCTAGACTTGAAATGTTGATATCCTTCTTTTACAGGTTGGGGAAGGATGTCGTTTGGTGGTCCAAAGAAAATCCACCACTGGATAAACCAATGGGGAAACACATAATTAATATTTCTTTTAAAATAAATTAACCAAGAGTGGCTGAAAGTTTGATTCTGGAACCAGAACACATTGGTCCAGGCTTGAACATAATCCCAATAATTAAAACCTGCGGGATCAAAAGGTTGAGAAAATTTTTGTATTTTATTAAGATTGGTCCCAAATTGAGAAGGGGTTAATACTTTAAGGATCTCTCTCTCTCTCTCTATATATATATATATATATATATATATATATGTATGAAAAGATGTCTATTCCAGACACCACGTTTGTCGGAGAAATTTTCGAGTCATCATATTTGTTCGTTAAAGGAATACTCGCACTAGAGTGATTTTAAGAAGATAATAATTATCTATATGTGAAATAATTATCCTTAGTTGTCGAAAATTAAATAAATAATTCAAATTTATTTAATCTTATATGTGAAATTATTATCCTTAGTTTTAAAATATCTTATCTGTGAAATCATTATTCTTAGATTTAAAATTTATTTAATCATATATGTTAAATCATTATCCTTACTTTGACAAGTTTTTCAAATCATTATATATAGTACGTAATATGCATTTGATGACTCCTCAATAATATTTTAGCATTTATGTGAATTGGCTGACAAACATATGAATATTCAGGTAAACAACAATCTCACAATTATATTCGCCTTCAATTTATTTATTTATTTTTCATCATTAAATTTTTCTAATTATAATAATTCTTGCTCATTTTAATTTATATTATTTGATTCTTAAGTTTCTATGTAATTACTTACTTACTTTAATTCAGCAATTTGTGTGTATCATCGATCAAAATGTGGTTTATTCAAAATTTTGATCTGGGTGTAACTATTTGTGATGTTAGGGAGTGGAGAAAGACAAGTGGAAGAGTTCATCATGACAAAGTAAATAATGCTCAACTAGTTTGTTTGTTTTTTATAGTGACTGATTCTTCAATTGCGGGTGACAATAGAGTGCATCAAACTCTAATGTTTCATTGTTTTAGGGTGACTATTATAAAATACTAAGGAAGATGATTATTTATTGTTATATGCACCAATGGTCTCTTTTAATCACGCAAACAGTGGAAGATGACGGTACCCAGTCCTACCATTTTATTTTTGTGAGAGATTCAAGCTTTAATTTAAGAAGACTTTATTTATTACTGCGATAATATAATAATAAGATTTAATTTTTCTTCTATAATATATTTTGTCTATTGTAATAGATAAAAATCATCCTATATAAAAATAGGATTTGATTTTATGCTTGATATAAATATTTTTGTTTTTTTATTGTTACAAGAGAACTAAAACTATTAATAACAAACCAAATGTAATCATCTTATATATATAATAATAGGATTTGATTTTCTTTCTACATTATATTTTGTTTATTGTAATATATAAAAATCATCCTACATAAAAATAGGATTTGATTTTATATTTGATGTAAATATTTTGATGTCAATTACTGCATAAGATAAATAAAAAATATATGAGATAAAAAGTGTTACATTTTTATTCATATATGAGGAAATACAAAATTTATCAACAAGATCATCTATATTAATTTTTTTAAGTGTAGGGTTTGGTTTGAACTCCTACCTTTTTATATAATTATTTTTGGTTGTTGTTTAATAATAATCTTTACTTTATGATAAAAATTACTAATAATTTATAATTTAAAATATTTAATATAAAAAAATTAAAATATCAATAATCCGTACATTACACGGGAAAAGAGCTATAGTTGGTTATGTTTCAAACTAATGTTAGTATCATGTACATATCCTTTAATATTGCTGATTTATTTTCACAGAAAATAATATAATTGGTTAAAAGCAACTAAGTAGTAGTTTAATTTATTTGTTTTAACTACAATAATAAAGATCTTGTAATTACATGACTTTCACATATAATAGAGAAAAGAAGGAATACGATTATTAACCTCTATCCTTTGCTAGAGTTGAAGAAGAGTTCTCCAAACGCTCTTTGATTAAAAGCCACGAAAAATGTTTCTATTCCTTTGTCTTCTATGCTATTATTTTCTATGCTGTTAGTTTTAGCCGTTTTGTGATGGGGAGAGAAAAGAATACCTTATCACCAGGAATAGGAACCAGATCTGTTTCCTATAAATAGGTAAAAACTTTAACTATTTTTCATTAGCTTCCATCAAGCTAATGAGCCTTCAGAAACAACCTTCCTTATATATAATTATAATTTATCCCATTAATATTTAATTATTTATTTACTAAACACACATCAATACATGTTACATGCACATCACATTAAAACATATTAAAATATTAAAATCTTACGCACTTGGCTATCAAAGATATAAAGATGAAAAACTGAGCAGAATCGGTGCTCATATTTCAAGAACTTATCTCAAGTACATCTGCCATAAGGTAAAAGACAAAAGCCCTTCTTCAGAAGTTTTCCAGAGAAACTAAAGTAACATAAAACACTATAATTTAGTTTAGCCTAATGCATTTGTTTGTAAAATATTGTTTGGTTGAGTAGATGACAACCGATGCAATCAAATAACTAGCTTTGATTTTGCCTCTATTTATAGCTAGAAATGGAAAGAAGAGTGGCCATCATTGGGGCTGGACTCAGTGGCCTTCTTGCATGCAAATATATTCTAGAGAAAGGTTTCAATCCAATTGTCTTTGAAGCTGAGGATGGCATAGGAGGATTATGGAGACATACTATAGCATCTACAAAGCTCCAGAGCAACAGAGAATCTTGGGTGTTTTCAGATTTTTCGTGGGATTCTTCAGTAAAAGAAGAAAATCCAAGTAACCAGAAAGTGTTAGAATATCTTAACTCTTATGCTCAACACTTTGGCATCATCCCTTGCATTAAATTCAATTCCAAAGTCATTGATGTAGATTATGTTGGAGAGTCTAATGAAGAAATGATGTCATGGGAATTATGGGGTGGTAATGGTAGGCCCTTTGGCTCTAAGGGAAAGTGGCATATTACAGAAAAAGATACCAAGAATTTATCCACAGAGGTATGCCTTATATATGACTCATTTAGTACCCGAGTGACAGAAGTACTTATTTTAAGGAATTTTTTCATTAGTTTATTTTTGAAAAAGTTAGTTTGTATTCGGATATAAGTCAGTCATTCAGCTCGTTCTGGATTAGTCTCAAGGGCTTCCTGATATTAAGGGTGCTCTGGGAATATCAGTGGTTCCGCAAGGAATTCGGACAAAAAAAATATAACTGATAAAAAGCCTTTATACTAAAATAAAAAGGGTAAATATAGAAAACAATTATAAAATACTTAATTTCAATGTCTTTTTTAAAGAACTTTTTTTTCAAAAAAAAATGTTTATACTTTGTAATTGAATATAAATAACGAAAAGCCTTTTAAAAAGTGCTTAAACTAAAATTCGTTAGTATTGAAATTGAAGTGCATCCAAAAACGTGTCCATTTGATTTGCCAAGGGTAGCAAAAGCCGAAAAAAAAATTTATCCTTGTTGATTTGTAAATGGACTGTAACACTAGACAAAACATTCTCCTATGGTAGTATAAAAGGCAGATAGACAGACTCCTTTGGCGCTGCAGCTTTTACCCCATTTAATCTTTGGAATCCAAACTAACATTTACTTATTTTGATGATGTAGAACACAAACTCCTTGCCAGTAATTTTTAATTTTCTTTCTTCTTTTGCCAACAAATATCTCCATGCAGTTCTTGCACTCATTTTCTCATTAAAAATAACCCAGTGTGACACCATTAGTACATGCATGTCAGTATCTGGGTGTAAATTTTTATTTTTTGCGATTGACTTGGAAGATGTATTTATTGAATAAAGAACAGTAGAGTTGAGGTAGATTAAGATGGTTCCGTCATGTGAAATGGTTGCTTTTGGTATACAAGAGTTTATATATTATAATCATTCAAACAGGTATATGAGGTTGAATTTGTCATTCTTTGCCTTGGGAAATATAGTGGCGTTCCAAACGTTCCCGAGTTCCCTCCCGGACAAGGGCCAGAAGTTTTCGAAGGCAAGGTTATGCATTCCATGGACTACTCTACCATGGATAATGAGGCTGCTGCTGAAATGATCAAAGGAAAACGAGTTACAATAATAGGCTCACAAAAATCCGCTATGGATATAGCTGTTGAATGTGCAAATGCAAATGGTAAGAATATATAAGGTTATTTATGTCACGTGCCCGTAGTTTGCACCTATTTTGTCAGACGCCTTTTAATTTTATTTTTCAACAAATATACCCCTAAAGTTTGATCCGGTGAGTCATATACCCTTGCATGTCATTTTCGGCCACCGGTGCTGACGTGACCACCGGAGTCAGCAAGTGGTAGAAATAAGAGCTCTTCTAGTTTGAGTCTTTTTTTGTCAGATATCCCTATATATAACTTCAAAAATTCATATCTTTTAAACCGTAAGTCCAAAAATTACAAATTTTATATCAAAACGATCGTATTGAAATATAAAATTTTAATATGTAATTATTTTACTTTTATGGATATTTTTCTAAAAATTTATTTTTTGGGAAATTTTCTATACGAATTTTGAATTTATGAATTATTAAAAATAATTTATGAATTGGATTGAATTAGTTTTTATTGTAGTTTGAGGAACATAAAAATCATGAGTTTTGACTATGTCAGTCTCCGATGATTTTAAATTTAGGTTTTTTTATAGCTTTTTTTTATAGTTTTTTACAATTTATTTTTAAAAGCCAAAACTCATGATTTTTATGATCCCCAAACTATAATAAAAACTGGTGCAATCCAATTCATAAATTATTTTTAATAATTCATAAATTCAAAATTTGTATAGAAAATTGTCCAAAAAACAATTTTTTACAAAACTATCCATAAAAATAAAATAATTACATTTTAAAATTCTATATTTCAATACGATGGTTTTGACATAAAATTTGTAATTTTTGGATTTACGGTTTAATAAATATGAATTTTTGAAGTTATATATAGGGGTATCTGACAAAAAAGACTCAAACTACAAGGGTTCCTATTTTTACCACTTGCTGACTCCGGCGGTCCACGTCAGCACCGGTGGCCGGAAATGGCATGCAGGGGTATATGGCTCACCGGAGAAAACTGTAGGGTATATTTGTTGAAAAATAAAGTTAAAGGGCGTCTGACAAAATAGGTGCAAACTACGTGAACACCTGATGACATAAATAAGCCAATATATAATATATTCGTTCAAATTTTTGACATGAAAAAATTTAATTTTAATGATGGTTTTAAATTGCAATTATATTCCACACATATTGGATTTAACATTATGGCACTTCAGTTGTGATCATTGTGATACAAAAATTACCAAAATCACAATTTTCAAACTGCAATTGCGGTTTCATACTCCCATTTAAAACCATTTAATTCTTTTTTGTTTTCACATCCTTAATTTTCAAACTTTTTCCAAATTCCCTTTCTTGTATTATTAATTTTACATCTTTTCCTGCATTCCCATGGTGATATCCCTATCTTTTTTTCTTCGCAGGAGTCGAGCATCCCTGTACAATGATTCAAAGGACCGCGCACTGGTTTCTTCCGGATTTGAACATTTGGGGCATAAATCTTGAATTCTTATCTATGAATCGTTTTGCTGAACTTATGATTCACAAGCCTGGAGAATCCTTCCTACTTAACCTTGTAGCCACTTTACTTTCACCATTGGTAACAATCTCTCTCTGTATACATAAATTTACTTAAGAACATTATACCAATTAAAAAACAAAAAACTTATGTTACATTATGTTGATGGCTCCATTCTTTAACATTCAGAGACGAGGAATTTCTAAACTTGTTGAATCATATCTAAAATGGAAGCTGCCAATGAAGAAGTATGGATTGATTCCTAGTCAGAGCTTTCATCAAGATATCTCCTCATGTGAGATTGCTATGCTTCCTGATAACTATTATGACAAACTAGAAGAAGGATCCATCATTATAAAGAAATCACAAAGTTTCAGCTTTTCTAGAAAAGGTATAATCATTAATGGAGAAGCTATGCCTCTAGAAACAGATATAGTAATTCTTGCCACAGGATACAAAGGTGACCAAAAAATCAAAAGCATATTCAAATCACCAATCTTCCAGAAAAGCATCAATAGGTCACTAAACCCTACAATTCCCCTCTACAGGTCAGTGTTTGATTCATTTTCCATAGAAATAGATAATTTAATTTTAATATTGGAAATATTCCACTCTAACATCCAATCATCCATTGTCACATAAAAAGAAAATTTACACCAACAATGCGAAAACAAAATTAAACTAAAAACAAATGTTATTTTTTTTATAGGCAACCTAGATATATATATATGGGGGATAAGGGAAAAAAGAACATTTTCTAGAGTTTGAACTCGAGCACTCTCATTTTGCGTTCCATAGATTGACAAACTTCATTTCAAATTGAACAAATTCTGTTGCTTAGCAAAGATACATCTATGTTTTACCATTTCAGTCAAATAATTCACCCTCGAATTCCATATTAACTGGCAATAATAGGATATGCTGCGACCATATCAAATTTGTTTGCTAATGAAATGAGATACCAGTGGCTAGCACATTTCTTGGATGAAAAGATTGAATTGCCTAGCATAAGAAAGATGGAAGAGGATATAAAAGCATGGGAAGATTATATGAAGCAATATTCTGGGAGATATTATTGGAAGACATGCATTATTACTCTAATCATCTGGTACAACGATCAGTTGTGTAAAGACATGGGATGTAACCCCAGGAGGAAGAAGAGTATTTTTGCGGAGCTGTTTGAACCATATGGCCCTAGTGATTATGTGGGCCTTATCCACAATTGAAAGACTTGAATATTTTCCTTATATATGTTTTCGATTATTGAAAGACATTTTCTTTATTTCTTCGGTCCTGAAGCTTGAACTGAAGTATACCAATGCTTTATCTTAGACGATCCAATTAAAATTTTACAACTGTATACCCGATAAGACAAAGAATGCATGTATGACTTTTATCAATAAAGGTTCTCATTTTTATTTTTCGTTATGTTCCCCTTGGGGTTTGTAAATTAAAAATGTTAGATACGGAAGGACTCTACATTAAACCTGATACAATGTTGTGGAGGCAGGGTTGGAGGTCTTTCCTGGATGATGCAACTCCAATAAATATTCAAGGAGTTCTATTTCATGTAAGTTGAATTGAGATAATGTTGACAGTGTTCTTTGTTTCCAATTTATGACTTGGGCTGAACTTAACAAACTAGTTTTAGTAATGAAGTGTGTAGTGTCCAAGATTTAGGGCTAGCTCAAAGATCAGGGGTGACCTGGAAGCTAGGGTGTGATATAGGATTACTGTAACATCCTGAGTTTATATGTGTAGAAATGTTACAATTTGATAATTTAGTGTTGGGAATATATAGAATGTATAGAAATAGTTTAAGAGCAATTAGAAAGCTTTAGAGAGTGTTGCTGTCAGGCAAGACTAGAGTCTTTTATAAAAGACTCGAGTATTGTATCAGAAAATCAACCCACGAAAATGTTGCTCTCAGGCAACACTCGATTCTTTTAGAAAAGACTCGAGTATTCTATGTAAAATACAAGAACCACTCGAGTCTTTCATGAAAGACTCGAGTACTACTCAACTCTTATAAGCAGATCAGACAATAATATATACGAAATTGACCAACCCAAACTCATTTCTTTTCTTCCTTCAAGCTTCGACCCTCTTTTCCCTTTAAACCCTAATATTTTCATTCATCCAAATCAAAGCCAAAACTCATCAAATCATTGGCCCATATCAAATTCCTACTTCAAATCCATCTCTTTCCCTAATTAAAACACTAATTTCACTCTATCTCCTCAATTCTCCATCATTACAACTAAAACCCTAACCTCATAATTCAAGGGGCTTTTGTCCTATAATCAACCTAGAAGACATAGAAGGTGTGGGAAATCAAGGATTAGTGGCTAAAATATTCAAAAGCTAAGCTAGAAGAAGGGTGCTTCACACACACCTTCCACTTTCACTTTCCTTTCTCTCCCTTCTAAGAGGTAAGAGGGGAAGCTATTCTTCTTTATTAGAGGAGGAAATTAATGATAATAATGTGAATATAATGATGTGTATGTTAATTTGTATGTTAAATGTGAATTTATTTACTTCTTGAATTTAGGGCTTTATAGTCACTTATGATTATGATGACATTTGAATGAGAATTATGAGCTTAAAAACTTACTAATATGATAAATTAATGTTATCTTTAATACTATTGATGTATTGATAATGAAATATTAATTTATGATGTGATGTGGTTAATGAATAAGGATTGCTTAATTTATATTTTGTATAAGAGATTTAATGATAGTGCCTAAATGAACTTTATTAATGTTGTTATAAATGTCATCGTAATTGAATATTAATTAGTTATAATTATGTTCAATTACCCTAAGTTAGGAAATCCTTTTCAAGTAACATGTGCTTTAAATGGTTTGACTATCAAACACCTATTAAAATGAAGTAGAAACACGTTTAATTATGGAGTAAGGTGGACGTTAGGAATTAGGAAAGATACGTGAAGATTTTATGAACTGAAAAACGTCTCGTGAAGGTTCATAGAATTGACGGACGAGAGTATTGTAGTGATTAGATTGTGCTAATGAAACAATCGCGGAAATTATTATAGAAGGACTTTGATCCACCAAGGAACCGGGTTCGCTACTCGTGTTGGGGATTGGTCCTGTGCACACTATAATAGTTCTATCGACCACTTAAATGCTTCCTGACTAGTTGAGGGTGGTCCCTGCTATAGCCAATTCTGGGAAAACTACCCGGAATTGTACGATGAACAATTGGTGAAGTACTGAGCAAGCATTGGTTAAGGGACACTTGTAACACCCCGATTTCGACAACTTGAAAATATCATTTCTTTAATAAAATATAGTGAAAATTTGGGTAATTTTATTTTACAAGGCAACATGGACATGAGAATCTTCAAGTTCAAAAATCTTTCATTAACTTAGTTGTAATAAAATCACATTCTCATATCACACGTCACACTTCAAGTTCCAAACCGAGATGTTACTTAACATAGCACTTTGCAACTTAATTTCATAAATCTGATTTGAGAAAACATGTTCTTTTCTTGTTTCATGAAACCTTATTTCTCAAAAGCCATACTCAATAAAATACCAAGCGGGGGTACACAATGATATAGCAATGTCAACCAGGTAGCTGCAAAGGATACAGTGCATGAGAGAATTACCTACTACTAATCTTGTTTCCTAATCCTCCTTGCTGAAGTTCACTGCAGGAGCCTCATCGAAGTAAAAGTGCAGATTCACTACAAGATTGGCCATCTATCCGTTGCAATACCGGTGTAACCCGATACGACAACATGATAGAAGAGAGTTCGGCATTCCAGAGGTACAACAGTAACAGAGCAGTCTATTGATAGCTCAAGGTAAAAGAAAATAGGCAGAATAATTTATGAAGATAGATTCCAAGTATTAATAGATAGTAAACATGTATGGAAACAAGTAACTGAAGACATATAGCACCAGGTAATCATGATGTGCATGTAACAGTTATTTACAGATCATAAAACATCATTTCTTATGCTATCAAAAGATTCACATAGCAGATAATAATAACATAATGATAACATAGTAGATATCTTTAACAAGGGAAACATTTCATCAATGTGTAACACAGATCATTTCATATCTCAATAAACTTTGATATCACATCATGCTCATTCTTTGATTACTCATCTCATAAGCTTCTCAATTATCATTTATTACAACAGATTCCAAGATCATATCTTATTAAGCATATTCATTCCTTATCATTAAGTCTTATCAATTCGAGTCCATTGATGATGTGGGGAAATAACCACCATCAAGGAGGTTGGTTAGCACACACGACTACATCTCCTCATATCCACCCATACCTAAGTCGGAAGCTAACATGAGTACAAGACCTTTACCACGCAGGCTTGACAGTTGTTTGCTACATTGTAGCCAAATTTAAATGGAGTGTTGTTTCAATGCATAATGCCTCGTTCCAGTCCCTCTCACTGTTACTGAATTGCAATCTAGGGGGCGACAGTACTATTATTTCTAGTTCCGGTGCAGGGTTTACCACGACAAGGATCCGGTTTCCTTTGTCACATATGGAATTCTTCCTGCCTAGAATAGTACTCTAAGTTTCTTGACGTATCACCGTCCTTGCTCTCCCCTAATGCACCTCCTGAGTATCCGCAGATACCCATGGTATCTTCCCCTCCACTATTTCGCACTCATACTTTCCGTGATAGTCAATGTCTTTTAAAGTCTTATCACTTTTCCATTACTTGATTAATATCTTAATCCTATGGTCGACTCATCCTTGGTGCATCCCTTCAATGAGCCTCGACCTCTAACAGATTCTGGTTTGTTCCCCAACAATAACATTGTACAAGGCTTCTAGTCTCAGTACTTGTCGGCACCACGGTTATAATACAGCTCACATGGTTGGCCTATCGCGGCCATAGAACGGTGCGCATGGCTGACTCGAAGTCCTAGCCGCACAACATGGCACTTGGAAATTACTTGTACAAGCATTGTTACTCACAAAGTTACTTGCGTACAAAAGCATTCCATAAGCACATTCTTAGATCAGCAATACTTGTCTTGAACTTTTGCAATCCGATTCATAACTTAAATCTTGCATCCTTGCTCATTATTCTCATCAGCATTATTCTCATCTTAAACAACATAATTCTTTTGTCTTATAACACATATTAATTACTCATCATTTCTCATACTTTCGGGATACTTTCAGTCTCATTATAATTTCATAATTTCCATTTCCTCACTTAAATAAATTCCAAAATCAAGACGTAGCAGACGTCTCTCAGAAAATTAACCATACTCAACAATAGATAATTTCAGGCATATATCACAATACAGATTAAATCATGCATCCTAATTAAATCACATGACATCATTTAACATATAAGCGTATAAGCAATATCATATATAATAAATTAAAATGTATGGTAATCAGAATCTTAACGTATGATCATGTAAGCACATAGCATATAACAATTATTAGAATTTCAACTTGACATACTCAGTTTAGAACTGAGTCTAAGCGTCACGTTGACTTAGGCCTACTGCATCTCTCACCTTAACTAGTGTGCATGATTCCAAACGTTCTCCTCAAGATGCCAATCTGCTATTCCTTTTCCGCTTTCCGTTCGTCCCTCGAAACTAAAACATTTTTCCCTTACGTTAAAATCATTCTTAATAAATTCATTTCAAAAACATTCTCGTTCTCTTACTTTTGAAAACACTTTGAAACATTTCTATCTTTGAAAAAATACTCATTTTGAAACACATTGCCAATATCCAAATGGTTTTAAATCCAAAACAAATCTATTATTAAAACGTTTCGAGAAAACTTTAAAATAATTTTTAAGACAACTTTGGTCATCATTCAACCCTTAATAAATTAGCATCTTCAAGATCGTTAAGTTTCTTATTAATTTGGGACAATACTTATAACTCTTTACTTTGTTTCAAGATTTCATAAATATTAAATTCAAGAATCAAGATCACAACCACCATCATTCTTACACCAAGTCAAACAACATACATACATACATGCATACTCTTTTATTCAAACATTCATATTAAGATCAAAAATCACTTTTTACATTTTAATTCTCCAAGAAAATTCATCCATTAGTCTTATACTAAAAAGCTTTAAAGCAAAACACTTATCTATCATTTTTAAAATCTTAGTACCTTAAAATAATGAGTTGGACAGCAACAGACAACAATATATCATCTTATTCAATCACATTTAAACACACTTTACAAGTCAATTATCATCCTATAAAATGTACACAACATTTTACACTAACACACACTTAAATCATACAATTACTTGACTAATCATGATTAATTAAACTATATTCAAAATTAATCATCCTAATTACATTCTTAATTCCAAACCAAATTATACTTAAGAAAGTAAAACAAATTAAGCTTCCTAATAAACCTCATAAGATTGAATCAACATACAAATCACAATTAACTTTTTAATCATGTTTTACCTAAACTAATCATTACACAAATTACTTTAACTTAACCAAATTAATGAGTTTTGAACTTCCAAAATTTGCAGAATATTGATACTCACATCTGTAACAGCCCGATTTTCGTAACTCAAAATAATGGACTTTTGTTCATTAAGGATGCAAAAAATGAGGCCAATTTTTTTTTTTTTAAAACGTTATTGAAAAGTCATTGATGTATTTAAAAATCCTTTTTGCTGAAAACTGAGTTGTTACTAAAACCTTTGTTTACGTAAAACTTTCATCTTCATAAAGAACTAGATTCCAAAAAAAAGCATAGTGATTCATTGCATTGGATTAAAATGTTCACAATGATTTCTAAAAGATTACATGGTTCAACCTTTCAAAAGAGAGTACTCCACATCCCAGAATTTAAACTTGGCTGAATTACATAAATGGTTCTTTGCTCGGTAATCCTTGACTCAAACCTAATCCAAAACTTAACTATAAATAGACTAAGATCATCTTGACTAAGCATACTACTTTCGATTCCTCCTAATGAAGATCACTGGATGCGGCTTCCTTTTCTTTTCTGACTTTTTCTTCGTACCGGAGGATGATGGTGTCTCCGTTGCCGACTCCGCTCCAGAACTTGGCTTTAGCTCAACACTAAACTGTTAGACCCACAATTTTGCCCCCAATTTAATTTAAATCATAGTTAATTTTATGATATTTTATATGATAATATTTTATAGATATTTATTAAAGTAAAAATTTATAGTGAACCATTAATTATATTCTTGAATTGTATATTTGGTTGTTTGAGTTACGTGTAAAATATATATATATATATATATATATAGGTATAATTGTATATGATGCATTTGAAATATATTCTTGGTATGGAAATATTTTTATAAGGTTGTTGAATGACATGAAAGGATTTTTGAAGAAGTATATATAGTTAATATAACTTCGAAAATTCATATCTTTTAAACCGTAAGTCGAAAAATTACAAATGATATATCAAAACGATCGTATCAAAGTGTAGATTATGAAAATGTAAAGTTTTGATTTTTATTTCGAAGTTTTAGAAATTTTATCACTGCTACAGTACTGAACGAATTTTTTGAGTTTTAAGTGTAAAAGTGTGATTTTAATGCATTAAATGACCTTTTGACTCAAGTGTATGTTATTTTGAAAACAAAAATACATTTATGAGGTTTTCTATTGGACTATCATCCAAATAAAATATATTTTCGTATTATAAAATTATTTGAAAGCTTATGAAGTGCATTTTTGAAGGAAATAATCTTAGAGCTTCAAAAATTCATAACTTTCAAACCGTAAGTCCAAAAATTATGAATTTTATATGAAAACGATTGTGTTGAAATGTAGATTTCAAAAATGTAAAATTTGTAATTTTATTTTGGGTGCTTCGAAAATTCTATATCTGTACCAATTGAAAAACGAATTTAGAGTTTTAATATTGGGAAAATTATTTTTGGACCTCCAATAAATTTTTCCTTTTTACACTGCACTTTATAAATAAAAATATGGTGTTACAAAATATTTTCATGGCTTTACCTATGTTTATTTAATACAGTTTATTATTTTTGCAATTATTTGATTAGAGGATATTTTTGAATTATGGAAAAATAGGCAAAATTAATTTGGAAAATATTTTTATTTTATTTCTGGACTGCACCGTCCATAATTATATGTGGGAGGAAGGATCTAGTTTGAAATTCAAAATGTACATGGAACTTGTGAAAGAAATAAATGCATTTTCATTTTCTAAAAGGGTTCATTAAGTGAAAAAGACTAGGAAAAACCCCCCTTGGACTATGGTGACTCACCTCTTAGTAGATTAGTTGAATCTGAATTTTCCCTCTTGCCTATAAATAGTGGCCCAAACCCCTCTCTTTTTACACACAAGAAACTCTACCATTTTTGAGAGATAAATTGAGAAAAAGCTTAGAAGAAGAAAGTGAGTGGCGAGTTGATAGAGGAAGAGGAGGAAAAATTTTCATCATCATTTTGAAGTTCATGTAGCTTAAGGAAAAGAGGTAACACTAAACTTATGTTTTGATCTTGTGATGTCCCTAGGCCGGAAGCACCACATGAGGTGTGTGGGGGTTGTTGCAGCTGACGAGGGTGACCCCGGTCCTACGTATCCCATGAGAGGGGAATTAAGCCACACGTAGTTCTTAGGTTTAGAGAGACATGTTACCTTAGCCCCTAGGGAGAGGGGGATATATATAGGAGAGCTGGTTGCCCTAATGGGCTTGCTTGAAGCCCAAGTAGGGCCAGCCTGTAATGAGCTATGAGTGGATGAGCTGTCCTTGTGGATAAGGAGGGAAGACGTCATCATGTCCTTGGTGTCGGACTTGGGAAGGTGTCGGACTCGGACGTCGGACCTGGGTAGGAGCATGAGGTCGGCCCGTATCTGGTGTCTGTTCGGCCGTTGAGCCTTGAGCTCGGCCCAGAGCACAGAGGGGTGAGAGCATGATATCGGCCCGTGTCTGATGTCTGTTCGGTCGTTGAGCCTTGAGCTCGGCCAAACATACAGAGGGCCTGCTGAAGGGTCCTTAGGTCCTGAGTGAGGGCCACGTGGAGCTCGGCTAGGCCGAGTCCACCACATAAGCCCCCCAGCTCGGTCAAGGCTATTTGAGCCTTGCTCCTAGGTCTTGGTTCAGGTCCTTTTCCCAAGTCCACCACATAAGCCCCCCAACTCGGCGAGACTTTGTGAGTCTCGAGCCGAGTTAGGAAAAAGAAGGCATAGCACTAAGCATCATAGCACTAAGTGCCCCCCACCTTCTAGGAAGGGTTTGAGTACTAGTCCACAATCATGTGCTCAAGGCTAGCGAAGGATGGTAAGGCGGGTTAGGAGAAATCGATCCGCCACGTGAGCCCCCCAACTCGGGAAGAGTCGTAGAGACTTTGTGCCGAGTTGAGGTCCTTTCTGCGTCCGTCTGATCAGTGCTGAGTTGGTGATGAGGTGGAAACATGCTTGCAGGCGTGGCCTTCCGCTCGGAAGAGTGTTGCGGATGGTTGATAGTGCTCTTTTGTGCTCGGATGATGAAACTGAAAGTGTACCCCGATCTCGAACCGAGTTCCCGCGGTGAGGGTCATCTCGAACCGAGTACAAGCTCGGTGGGGCTCATCTCGAACCGAGTACAAGCTCGGTGCGGCTCATCTCGAACCGAGTACAAGCTCGGTGAGGTACATCTCGAACCGAGGTCCCGCAGGGGGGATCCGCCACCAGCTCGGTGAGGAACATCTCGAACCGAGTGCAAGCTCAGTGAAGCTCATCTCAAACCGAGTACAAGCTCGGTGAGGAACATCTCGAACCGAGTGCAAGCTCAGTGAGGAACATCTCGAACCAAGGTCCCGCGTGGGGGATCCGCCACCAACTCGGTGAGGCTCATCTCGAACCGAGTACAAGCTCGGTGAGGAACATCTCGAACCGAGTTCCCGAGGGGGGAGTTCCAGAATGGATTTGGGGATGCTCCGAGATGAGGGTGATGAAGTTATGAGTGTAGTCATATGAACAGATTCCTTGTGGATGGGAGAGAAGTAGCGTTAATTTCTTCATCCATGCTGTTAATTAACCGCAACTGCTGAGTTCCTCGGAATTCGAGAAGTCGGACAAAATCTCACGAGTTGTCGGGAGTGCCTCTCCCCCTTACTTTTCAAAACCTTTGATTCGAGAACAACAACGCCAGGGGCAAGCATGCAAAGCAAGGAATCGCCGAGCAAGGTCATGATGTCTGTGCAAAAGAGCCTAGGAAACGCCAAGCTGTAGGCGAACCGACGAGCTTGTCGAGGCTCACAGGGGACCTCTATCAAAGAGGAAGGCGGAGAGGAATGCAGAGGTGAAGAAAGTGCAGTCCATAAAATATTAGCCGAGAATGCCTCTCTGACCTAGAGAAGTCGGCAGACGACATCTTTGACACCTTCGGGAATGTTGTGAGTCAGATTAATATCCTCAACCCCGACCTTCGCCTCAAGGTGTTCAGGGTTGAAGACGGCATGCTGATGAATTACAACAACAACAATGCCGAGGTTGATAACTCGGCTGACAACCTGCCTGCCCCCCTTGCCGAGAAGGAGAAAGAGATTTTTGATCGTTGTTTTAGACCCGATGAGGGTTGTGCTCTGCATGCGGTAAGGAGAGCTCGGATCCTGCACCGTTCGCCGAGGACAGTGAACTTCCAACGCAAGTTGTTGCACATAGGATGTGGTTGTCTAAACCTTTGACTTCGGACGACTCCCCCTGACCAGTGCAGTAACTTATAAGTTTTCCTCTGAAAACAGGTACTGTATATAAGTGAATGCGGTAGGGAACTCGGATGCCATCCTCGGCCCCAGTGTAAAAGAGGTTGCTGAGTGAAGTTATGTGAGAACATTTCACAGCAAGCTGTACTTTACCGGGTGTCCCTTGTACCCTGAGCTTATAAGCCGATCTCAGAAGATGTTCACTGTATATAAGCACCGTGCAACATTTAGGTGGCTAATGCTAAATGAGAGGATTTGTACGTACGCACTGTCTGTAGCACTAGTACCGACTTGTATGCGTGAATGCATGTAAGTGCGGTGACAGGGGGGACCGTTCTACCAGAAAGGTAGGGTCGAGATGATAATCGTATGCGTGAATGCATGAATTGACCGTTCTACCACCAGGGTAGGGTCGAGATGCTAACAGCTCGGTAGAAGCATGAATTGACCGTTCTACCATGAAGGTAGGGTCGAGATGATAACAGGTCGGTGGGAGCATGAATTGACCGTTCTACCACAAAGGTAGGGTCGAGATGATAACAGCTCGGTGGGAGCATGAATTGACCGTTCTACCACAAAGGTAGGGTCGAGATGATAACAGCTCGGTGGGAGCATGAATTGACCGTTCTACCACAAAGGTAGGGTCGAGATGATAACAGCTCGGTGGGAGCATGAATTGAAGAGAATAATAGCAGCTCGGCAGATCAGATAGAAACATGAATTAGAATAATAGCAGCTCGGTAGGTGAGATATAAACGTGGAATAAAAAGAATTAAAGAGTGAACTCGGATTATGATTTCCGAAATCATGTAAATCCGAGGAGAGAAGAGTAGTGAGTGGTTTCCGATATTCCAAATGTACGAGATATAAAGAGGGATGCCACTGCCGAAGATCGAACGGGATCGGCACATGTATCCGAAACAGGGAGCCGAACACGAGCTTCACTATGCTCGGAACACGAGCTCGAAGCAGGGAACTCGACTCCGGGATCCTCGCCGACATCACTAGGTTCCAAATATGATAACATTGTTGTCTTGGCGATACTCGGTAAATAATTTTCCCACTAACAAGAATCTCGGAATAAGCTATTCGGACAAGAAGCATGAGTATCTCGGGCCATCACCCTCAACAAAAGAAAACATCATTTTCTTGTACCTCGCATTGGCCATACGAGAATAATAATTAATGATCGTCGTCCAACAATAATGATAATTATTGGCAGGTGAATATAAAATGTCGGAATAAAAGCAGCATGAAATGCATGATAGCGGCAACTAATTAAATATCATGCAACGGGACAGGACTGCCCACAAAAAGATGCATGATTTTACATATATCCCGAGAATAGCAACAATGTAATGAATGACAATTATCAACATGTCAGAGAGTATGATAGCAACAAACCGAATGAGAGCGTTAGCTCGTATAATAGCAGCTAGTTGAAAAGTAAACCAACAATTGATGGAACAATTAAATATGAAATTATCGAAATTATAATTATAATAATTTATGCAGTTCAAAATAATGCCAAGGAAATAGGTGAAATAAATTTCTTCCCTGCAGTAGTATATTCCGTAGAGAATTGAAGCATGTCATGGGCCTTCCTAGCTTCTGGGCCCAATTTCGTTTCTTTTATCCAGATTGGCTGAGATGCTACTTCTTGGCTTCTTCTTCTACTTCTTTTTTTTTTGTGCCTGGGCTTGCTGGCCCGTTAGGTCTTAGCTTTCATGCTCTTGATAATTGATGCTGCTCTTGATAATTGGTGCTACTAGATGAACCTTTCCCTTTTTTTTTTAATTTTGGTGTGTATTGGGCCTTGTGGCCCGCTAGGGTTTGGAAACCCCTCAGCAGCAGCTGCTTGCTGTTGCTGTTGCGGCATCTTCTTCTTCGTAAACATGGTGGCGGCAAGCACGGAACCAGGGGCCCTTACCACCTCGGAACTTGAAACGCCGCGCGCAACACCACCATTCACGGTGTGATCGTGCGTGACTGTGGCACCGACAAGCAGAGGCGGGGTAGACGCGAGGGCGAACCGTGGTGGCCTTGGCATCGCTGGTGCGAAGGAGGTGAGGCGTGGAAACGCCACTGTATACCACCGATGGCGATTGCGGACTTCGAGTCACAGCGGGCCTCGAACAAACACGACCACCTTGGCTCCCGGGACGGCGGTGGCACAGATTCGAAATAGCACGAGGTGGAGAGAGCGTGAGAGAGAGAATAGGTGGGTCTGGCGGAAGTTGGTGGCATCAATGAGAGAACGCAGTCCGTCGCCCTTCGTTTCAGATCTGGCCGATAAAATCCTTGACCCGCGACTGTCACAAGAGGTTGACGGTAGCTGATGTCACCGCTGGCTGGAGAGTGGGATGAGTACGGCACCATGGAAGAGATGAACAGCACCGGGAACGGCACCATCAGCAGGGACCAGCACCGAATCAGCACTAGCATCGTGAACGACACCGCGAACAACGTCGTCATCCCCCCTTCAATCTTGATTGAATGTTATTTTATTGGTTTTTTGTTCTGTATGAATGTGGATGGGAATTGAAGTTTATCGTTCCCCACAGACGGCGCCAATGTGATGTCCCTAGGCCGGAAGCACCACATGAGGTGTTTGGGGGTTGTTGCAGCTGACGAGGGTGACCCCGGTCCTACGTATCCCATGAGAGGGGAATCAAGCCACACGTAGTTCTTAGTTTTAGAGAGACATGTTACCTTAGCCCCTAGGGAGAGGGGGATATATATAGGAGAGCTGGTTGCCCTAATGGGCTTGCTTGAAGCCCAAGTAGGGCCAGCCTGTAATGAACTATGAGTGGATGAGCTGTCCTTGTGGATAAGGAGGGAAGACGTCATCATGTCCTTGGTGTCGGACTTGGGAAGGTGTCGGACTCGGACGTCGGACCTGGGTAGGAGCATGAGGTCGGCCCGTATCTGGTGTCTGTTCGGCCGTTGAGCCTTGAGCTCGGCCCAGAGCACAGAGGGGTAAGAGCATGATATCGGCCCGTGTCTGATGTCTGTTCGGCCGTTGAGCCTTGAGCTCGGCCAAACATACAGAGGGCCTGCTGAGGGGTCCTCAGGTCCTGAGTGAGGGCCACGTGGAGCTCGGCTAGGCCGAGTCCACCACAGATCTATTTTTCATCTCTTATTCTATTGTTATTTAGTAAATGAAAATCTCTAATTTCTTCTATGATAAAGAATAAGAACTAAAATTTCTAACTCCTATTTTGATATTGAAATAAGATTATTGATAGTGTTTTGATATTATTTTTGGGTCATATGAATTGAGGTTTAAGAAAAAGGGACAAAATGAATTGTTTAAAGAGATAATCTCCCCTTTTTCCTTAACCCATGATGGCCAAATTTTATGATAAATAGGAAAATAAAATTCTGGAAATTTTTGGTGTTCTTAAAATGTAGGAATTTATATTTTGTATCTGTTTGGATTATTTTGTTTCTTTTTGCTTGGATTCAAAATGAATATATGTATAAGGAATGGAAACTAAATTAAAATTGAATAAGTTTAATGTATTTTTGATTTTTTTTCCTGGACCGTGATATATATATATATATATACATATATATTAGGTGATAGTTGTTGTTAATATGTGTATAATTGTTATGTGACTTATTTCTTAAAAAGTATAAACTAATGGGTGATATTGATCTTTGATGTTTTGATATAAAAATGAAATGATAATAATCTTATGAAAATAAAATTTAATCCTGAATTTTTATGGTTGACCGAAATATATAATTGATTTTTTTTAAGTAAAAGTTACAAATAAATCATAGTATTTTGTTTGATAATTCTAGGAGTAATTGAGTAATTTTAATAAGGAAAAATAGGTTAATAAGAATGGTATTTTTGTGTGATGACATGACTATAGGATTGAGTTTAGTTGCCGTAAAAAAAATGATTTTTATGAATGGTGTCTATTTGATATTTTATTGATGATTAAAACAATTATTTTGAAGGTATAATATTATGTAACTATGATGTATAGGTGTTTTAAAAATTAAAAGTATTTTTCCTAATTGTTGAGCAGTGGCCGAATTATTCAAGAGAAAAAAATATAGAGTTTGATAATTTTCCTAACTGATTTAATAATGATTTGATGTGAATAGATGATTATTAGTATATATAAGTGTTTAGTTATTTTAATTCTGAAAAATAATTAATTCTGAAAAATTATTTTAATTCTGGAAACTTATCATTTTATTAAGATATAAAACTCCAAATGATTATTTTTATGTGTGTTAGTAGTGCTTAATTTGTATATAATTATTTAAGTTTGTTTGCCTTATTTTCTTAAGATAATGCAACAAATTGTAGTGGCTGTACAGCAGGTGAAATTATTTTATGTGACTTAGATTTAATTATTTTAATATAATAATTCGTAAAATGAATTTAGGAAAAAGCGGCACGTGTTTTTGATAAACCGTTTAGGAGAAAACTGAGTTTTAAGAAATAGTGTATATGTTGTTCAAGATTCTAAAATAGTTGCATCAAGGATAGAAATTATTTTGAAATGAATTGGTAATGTGTACTTTATGCTAAGATCTTTATTATAAGTAGTTAAAAATTAGCAAGGAAGTGTAAAAGTGATTTTGTGAATGTACTGATGCTTAAAAGTGATTTGCTGTGTATTGTTTATAGTTTGTAATTTAATTTCATTATCGATAGAGAAAAAGTATTTTCAACTTGGAATACTTGATTTTATTTTCTCAATATGTTATATGTGTTTATAACGTTATTATGCAAAGATTTGTTTACCAACGAGCTGTTGGTGCAGTGGTGCCAGGGGCTGCACTTGGTAGGGCGAACCACGGTTCGATCCCCGCAACAACGTTGGGAGAGGAATAAAACCTTAACCCCGGGACCCCCTCGAACTGGATTAGTCGGCCCAGTGGGTCGGATACCAGGGTGCAAACCAAAAAATGCAAAGATTTGTTTACTGCTTGATTGATTGAATTGTGCATCAAAGAAAAATACTCCAAATTCATGCTGTATGAATAGCCTGTAAATGGTAGTTGTTATAAGGTACTTAAGAGTGAGATCTGTAGTAAAGAAAAAATTGAGGTTTATTTTGAAGATGTTATGATTGTGTTTTAAAAGTTATATTATGATTGGAGATGATTTTCATAATTTAAAAGCTAAAAAGAAAAAGTGATTTTGCAAGACTTGTAGGGTATGCTGTCCGAAATTCTAAATTGGTTGCATCAACTATAAAAACTGTTTTGGAATGAATTATTATGATGATTTTTATGATAGGACTTTTAATATAAGTGTATAGAGTAAAAATAAATTATAAAAGTGAATTTGTAAAAGTATGATTTCATGTTATTTGTTTAAATAAATTGTTGTTTTACTGGTATAAGTGTGTGCATGTGGTAGTTGTTATATAAGTGATATAGTATGGCATTGTAGAAATAAAAATATATTCTAAATAGTTTTCAAAGTATTGGAGTGAGTTTTAAATTATGTTTTGCAAAAAAAGGATTTCTTGAATTTTAAAAGGAATTGTTTTAAGTTATTTAATGCCCTTAAAAAGGACCTCTGTTTTAAAAAGGATTTCTGTTTTAAGGTGCTTTGGTACCTTGGGTTTAGTCTTTACCTAAGTAAATAGATAGTATAAGGTACTTGCTAGATATTGATTTGTATGTCGTTCGTCGTTTAAGAATAAAATGAATCAAAGGTGAACGAGTTGCTGGAGCTGTAGACACAAAGGCTGGAAACAGAGTAAGCATGGATCTCAGGTGAGAGAGAAGCCTTCTTAAGACATAGTGGCATGTAGGGTAATATTAGGACATTCCGTATCATCTCAAAGGTCGGAACTAGGAATCTATCGGTCGAGTAGTAAAACGGCAATTGAGTGTGTGTTCCACCGTTTATACGAAAAACACGATTCCTCGATATTAATTGTATGTCGGTTGATAATTGATTATACCATGTTATATATCTTTATTGTATATTATATGGAAATGAGTTATATGATGAGATAACAAGAAGATTGGGAATATATTTTGGAAATAATGGTTTATCCTATAGTAAGATAATTAATGTTTTTGAACGGTTGTTCCTATGAAAAGATTTCTTAGTATTTTTCGAACGGTCATTCCATGAAAAGGATTTGGCATATTTTTGAATTTATGAGAATGATCAATGAACCTTGTGGAAATTCGAAAACGATACTACGACACGATAACTTTGTAAATATCCCCTTTAAGTGACTGGCCACGTGGATGACTGTGTCGTGGTCTAAGTCTTGTGGAATCCACTGTACTGTAAAAAGGTGTTTGATGTTTCCCTTAGAGGTCGAGGCCCGTTAGAAGCGAGGCTTAGAATGGGTCGACCAAAACTAGGATTAATGACAGACTTAAAAGACTTAAAAGACTTAGGAACCCCTTTTCTAAACATTGCGTTGAGAGTGAAGTAGTGGAGAGGAAAGATACTGCATGCTTGGAGGTTGGTGTCTCTTCAAGTGGTGATTGTGATAGGGGAGGGCAAGGACGGTGAACGTCAAGAAGCCTCGAGTGCTTCTCTAGGCAGGACAAGACTACAAGGACTTGTCTTTCAGTTGTAGGCAATGTCGTAGCAAGGAACTACACGATCAACTAGAGAAAGTGTTGTCGCCCCCTTGAGCAAATCTTAGATGGTGAGAGGGAACCCGAATGGGGCTAGATGTCGCTGTATTTTTGAAACTGTATTGATGAAATGATTTTACTTCGGTTGTTGGATACTTGTTGGTGCGTACCCTTCGACATCGATGCCAGCATGGTTAGGGTTCCTGTGCGTCCCATCTGCTTTCCGAACTAGGATGTGGTTGGAATGATGGAGGAGATGTAACGTGTGTGCTACCAAACCCTTGAGCGTCGGTGTGGTACCCCCTCTTGAATTTCCGGTGGTTATGACAATGAAACTTAGAGCCTAAAGATAATTAAATATTATGGATATGGTTTCATGAAGATTATCCTTTTGGTGGGAAGGACCCTATGGTATTTAGCTGAAGTTGTTTATAAGGGATTGGTAATAATGATGTATATATTGTTTTATGATATGCTTGTATGGTCTTAATATTCCCCTATGGTAAGCCCGCGCCGTCGACGATCATATCGTTCGGAAGTGCTTACTCTCTCTATTTCCCTTTCCTGTGAACATTGGGGAACAATGTTCACAGATGACAGATCATGTACTATCTTGAGTAGCGGTTGCTCAAGTCGGAAGAGGATCGCGAGACGACATACATACGAGGAGGAAGCAGAAGCAACAATCAGAGGAACCTTCCAGACTTTTGCGGTGAAGGAAATGATGAAGATCAATAGTCTAGGATAGTCTTTGTTTTGTACTCCATCTCTGGATGGGTAGGACATGATTACTCTGTTCCGAATGTAACCCCTACTGTAATAAATATTTATCTGAAATGAAATAAAAGAAGTTCTTTTTGATTATTGTATCATGTTCATAAGTACCTAAATTATTTTCCGCAAGTTAACCATCAATTAAATATGACATGGAGAAAATGAGTTTTTAGAAATGTGTGGGATGGTAACATCTCTTTTTTGGAAATAGAATTTTTATGACGCGAGTTAAGTATCAAATCATTTTGTAAACAAATGAATCAAATTGTTTTATGAAAATCTTTTTGTAAAAGAATTAAACTAAACTGATTTTGGAAATGTTTATAAAAAAAAAGGCGCAAATTTTTAGTGAAAATTCTAAGTCCAAATTGGGGTGTTACATTTAGTGGTATCAGAGCGGCTCCTCTCCCAGTACAGTGTGGTTCGGGGACGAACCAGGCGGAAGCTGGTGGACATGTAAGACCCGGGCTGATGAGGGCGGGGAGTGATCGCCGGTGCAAAGAGGCACAGACAAGGAGCGGCTCCTGGCAGGCTTCTAAGGGAGGGGTACATGGATGAACCGACACACCGGAATGAGAGGGTGATCCTGAAACTGTGTAGGAATGGGACTACACAGTACAAGAAGGCTTAAATGAATTGATTAGTACTACCCATATCAACAAGATGCATCTTCTTATCGGTAGCCCATCACATAAGAACTCCATGGTTAAGCGTGCTTGACTTGGGGTAATTCTGGGATGGGTGACCTCCTGGGAAGTTTTCCCAGGAAGTGTGCGAGTGAGGACAAAGCACGCTGAAAAGACTCGTGTTGGTATGTGGGGACAGTCGCAATCCATTTGCCTGCCAAGGATGTTACAAATGGTATCAGAGCGATGGTTGTCCATAGTGGCCTTAAGCATAGCCTTATATGCTTTCCTTGTGTGACTCTGCCTTAGTTGGTGTGTAGATGTGTGTTAGTCCTTTTGTGTGTATAGATGCTTCCTTAGTCTAAGAGTTAAACCTGTACGTAGGATCGCAATGGCACGTCGACAAGCAAATGAGGTGTAGAATTTCTGGTACGAATATGGAAATCAGTTCTTGGAAAAAGTGTGGTATTTTAAAGACTGCCAGAGGAGAATTGAGTTAAAGTCAAGACATTACCCTACTTCGTTTCGATTTTTGAAAAGAACCCAATCACCCTTTCGTATGATTATTGAACTTGATTTTCGCATTTTTGCGATAATTTGACCCTTTCAAACTAAAAAGGACTTCCTTTTGTCAGAAAATACCCAATCTAATGATCACCTTTCATCAAACTATTCGACCAAATGCCAAAATTCGGTAAATTCAAAGTTCTTTTCTTGGATTCTCGTGACTAAAACAGAACCCTACCTCATAAAGTTATGAAGGAAGTAACACTTGTATGCATAACACATGAGTTTTAGGAGGCTGAAGGGACAATGTGATGGTATGATTGTGTGAAATCTTAGGAATTTTGGAATAATGGTTTAGAGTCAGTCCCTAAGTGGTGCTAAGAAGGGGATTTAGTGAGTGAAAAGTTGGGCAGTTATAGTCTTAAGGTGAAATTGGATATCGAGTTGTGTGATAGATGGTATAAGTTTGATCAAAGTTGGGGAGCAAAAGGTTAAGTAGAGTCCATGTTAGAAGAAGTGTAGTGACAAGTACCCGTGTAGCATAGGTAGTGTGGAAGTATGAAGTAACTCAGCTGGTGATTATGGTTTTGATATGCATACAAGAAAGTGCTTCTGGATTGGCACCATTTTCGAAAATAACAAACTGTTTTACCAAGTCCCTTATATAAATACCAAAATCCCTTATGAATAATTCACTTGCCTTTAATGCTTTTAGTCTGACTAATGGAATATAACTATTATCTATTGCCTACCCTTGAACTTACTCAATTCGACTCCCGCCCGGCGTTACGGCAAAGGCTGACCAGTAAAAGAGTGTTGATCAACGAAGACATCGAAGGAAGGATATATTCTCAAAAGAAGTAAATAACAAAGTGAAGGGTCGTGAGAATGTTTGAATAACCTTGTGTGTTTCCTTGCTTGTTTCTGTTTATATTTCTCGGGGACGAGAAATCTTTAAGTTGGGGAGGATTGTGAGACCCACAATTTTGCCCCCAATTTAATTTAAATCATAGTTAATTTTATGATAATTTATATGATAATATTTTATAGATATTTATTAAAGTAAAAATTTATAGTGAACCATTAATTATATTCTTGAATTGTATATTTGGTTGTTTGAGTTATGTATATGTATATATATACATGTAAAATATATATATATATATATATATATATATATATATAGGTATAATTGTGTATGATGCATTTGAAATATATTCTTGGTATGGAAATATTTTTATAAGGTTGTTGAATGACATGAAAGGATTTTTGAAGAAGTATATATAGTTAATATAACTTCGAAAATTCATATCTTTTAAACCGTAAGTCGAAAAATTACAAATGATATATCAAAACGATCGTATCGAAGTGTAGATTATGAAAATGTAAAGTTTTGATTTTTATTTCGAAGTTTTAGAAATTTTATCACTGCTACAGTACTGAACGAATTTTTTGAGTTTTAAGTGTAAAGGTGTGATTTTAATGCATTAAATGACTTTTTACCTCAAGTGTATGTTATTTTGAAAACAAAAATACATTTCTGAGGTTTTCTATTGGACTATCATCCAAATAAAATATATTTTCGTATTATAAAATTATTTGAAAGCTTATGAAGTGCATTTTTGAAGGAAATGATCTTAGAGCTTCAAAAATTCATAACTTTCAAACCGTAAGTCCAAAAATTATGAATTTTATATGAAAACGATCGTGTTGAAATTTAGATTTCAAAAATGTAAAATTTATAATTTTATTTTGGGTGCTTCGAAAATTATATATCTGTACCAATTGAAAAACGAATTTAGAGTTTTAATATTGGGAAAATTATTTTTGGACCTCCAATAAATTTTTCCTTTTTACACTGCACTTTATAAATAAAAATATGGTGTTAAAAAATATTTTCATGGCTGTACCTATGTTTATTTAATACATTTTATTATTTTTGCAATTATTTGATTAGAGGATATTTTTGAATTATGGAAAAATAGGCAAAATTAATTTGGAAAATATTTTTATTTTATTTCTGGACTGCACCGTCCATAATTATATGTTGGAGGAAGGATCTAGTTTGAAATTCAAAATGTACATGGAACTTGTGAAAGAAATAAATACATTTTCATTTTCTAAAAGGGTTCATTAAGTGAAAAAGACTAGAAAAAACCCCCCTTGGACTATGGTGACTCACCCCTTAGTAGATTAGTTGAATCTGAATTTTCCCTCTTGCCTATAAATAGTGGCCCAAACCCCTCTCTTTTTACACACAAGAAACTCTACCATTTTTGAGAGAGAAATTGAGAAAAAGCTTAGAAGAAGAAAGTGAGTGGCGAGTTGATAGAGGAAGAGGAGGAAAAATTTTCATCATCATTTTGAAGTTCATTTAGCTTAAGGAAAAGAGGTAACACTAAACTTATGTTTTGATCTATTTTTCATCTCTTATTCTATTGTTATTTAGTAAATGAAAATCTCTAATTTCTTCTATGATAAAGAATAAGAACTTAAATTTCTAACTCCTATTTTGATATTGAAATAAGATTATTGATAGTGTTTTGATATTATTTTTGGGTCATATGAATTGAGGTTTAAGAAAAAAGGGACAAAATGGATTGTTTAAAGAGATAATCTCCCCTTTTTCCTTAACCCATGATGGCCAAATTTTATGATAAATAGGAAAATAAAATTCTGGAAATTTTTGGTGTTCTTAAAATGTAGGAATTTATATTTTTTTATCTGTTTGGATTATTTTTTTTCTTTTTGCTTGGATTCAAAATGAATATATGTATAAGGAATGGAAACTAAATTAAAATTGAATAAGTTTAATGTATTTTTGATTTTTTTTCTTTTCTGGACCGTGATATATATATATATATATGTATATATATATATATATATATATATATATTATGTGATAGTTGTTTTTAATATGTGTATAATTGTTATGTGACTTATTTCTTAAAAAGTATAAACTAATGGCTGATATTGATCTTTGATGTTTTGATATAAAAATGAAATGATAATAGTCTTATGTAAATAAAATTTAATCCTGAATTTTTATGGTTGACCGAAATATATAATTGATTTTTTTTAAGTAAAAGTTACAAATAAATCATAGTATTTTGTTTGATAATTCTAGAAGTAATTGAGTAATTTTAATAAGGAAAAATAGGTTAATAAGAATGGTATTTTTGTGTGATGACATGACTAGAGGATTGAGTTTAGTTGCTATAAAAAAAATGATTTTTATGAATGGTGTCTATTTGATATTTTATTGATGATTAAAACAATTCTTTTGAAGGTATAATATTATGTAACTATGATGTATAGGTGTTTTAAAAATTAAAAGTATTTTTCTTAATTGTTGAGCAGTGGCCGAATTATTTAAGAGAAAAAATTATAGAGTTTGATAATTTTCCTAATTGATTTAATAATGATTTGATGTGAATAGATGATTATTAGTATATATAAGTGTTTAGTTATTTTAATTCTGAAAAATAATTAATTCTGAAAAATTATTTTAATTCTGGAAAATTATCATTTTATTAAGATATAAGACTCCAAATGATTATTTTTATGTGTGTTAGTAGTGCTTAATTTGTATATAATTATTTAAGTTTGTTTGCCTTATTTTCTTAAGATAATGCAACAAATTGTAGTGGCTGTACAGCAGGTGAAATTATTTTATGTGACTTAGATTTAATTATTTTAATATAATAATTCGTAAAAAGAATTTAGGAAAAAGCGGCATGTGTTTTTGATAAACCGTTTAGGAGAAAACTGAGTTTTAAGAAATAGTGTATATGTTGTTCAAGATTCTAAAATAGTTGCATCAAGGATAGAAATTATTTTGAAATGAATTGGTAATGTGTACTTTATGCTAAGATCTTTATTATAAGTAGTTAAAAATTAGCAAGGAAGTGTAAAAGTGATTTTGTGAATGTACTGATGCTTAAAAGTGATTTGCTGTGTATTGTTTATAGTTTGTAATTTAATTTCATTATCGATAGAGAAAAAGTATTTTCAACTTGGAATACTTGATTTTATTTTCTCAATATGTTATATGTGTTTATAACGTTATTATGCAAAGATTTGTTTACTGCTTTATTGATTGAATTGTGCATCAAAGAAAAATACTCCAAATTCATGCTGTATGAATAGCCTGTAAATGGTAGTTGTTATAAGGTACTTAAGAGTGAGATCTGTCGTAAAGAAAAAATTGAGGTTTATTTTTAAGATGTTATGATTGTGTTTTAAAATTTATATTATGATTGGAGATGATTTTCATAATTTAAAAGCTAAAAAGAAAAAGTGATTTTGCAAGACTTGTAGGGTATGCTGTCCGAAATTCTAAATTGGTTGCATCAACTATAAAAACTGTTTTGGAATGAATTAGTATGATGATTTTTATGATAAGACCTTTAATATAAGTGTATAGAGTAAAAATAAATTATAAAAGTGAATTTGTAAAAGTATGATTTCATGTTATTTATTTAAATAAATTGTTGTTTTACTGGTATAAGTGTGTGCATGTGGTAGTTGTTATATAAGTGATATAGTATGGCATTGTAGAAATAAAAATATATTCTAAATAGTTTTCAAAGTATTGGAGTGAGTTTTAAATTATGTTTTGCAAAAAAAGGATTTCTTGAATTTTAAAAGGAATTGTTTTAAGTTATTTAATGCCCTTAAAAAGGACGTCTGTTGTAACACCCTATCTTAATTAATACTCTAATTACCCCGATTTAATTAGCGACTTGAAAATTCCTTTTTAAAATCATTTTAGCTTATAAAAATCTCTGTCAAATCGGACAGAGTTTCCTTTGTTTTATGGACATTCCAAAAATAAGAGTACTCCTTGAAAACCTGTTTAACATTGTTACATAACTAGCAGTATGCCAACAGGGCGGAATACAAAACAGTTCAATACATTCGAGTACATCGTTTCCAAAATAATAATAATCAAGTTATAAAATAGTTTGATCTCCTCAAAAGATAATACATCATATTTATTTACATCAAAAGCCAAAGTTTAGTTTTCGGATCCATATACTATCACACCCCTAATATTCACACTCCACGTTGTGGAGTGTGTCCCTGCTCGGCCACGGCTAGTGCATGCTCCGCTTCTGTACCTGTAAAAATATATCAAGAAGGGTAGCATTACATAGAACTTAGAAATATAGCTTCTACAAAAGCATAATAATAAACCAAGGACCTACCCTACTCCATACTATCAAAATCACATACTACTTCACTTTCCATTTTATCCAACTCAACATTTTCTTGTAATTTCAGTTACGTACTTTCCCTATGCTTTTCAAGTCTTTCCATTACTTTCCATTCTTTCGCACGCCTTTCGGTGGGTATTATTTCTATTTATTCGGCACACTACAAGGGCGGGTTCTAATCACATCTACTCACGCCATATAGGCGGGTCCATCACATACATTATCACGCTCCCATAGGGAGGGTCCATATCATGTATCTATCCACTCCTCTATGGAGGGTCCATAAGCATACACATATCCACTCCTTTATGGAGGGTCCATAATATACACGCTCCGCTATGGAGGGTCCATTATATACACGCTCCGCTATGGAGGGTCCATTATATGCACGCTCCGCTATGGAGGGTCCATTATATTTTCATACTCCACTTTGGGAGGGTCCATATAGATTATACATATTTCCACTTCCATAGGAAGGGTCATTCATAAACATTATCACATTCTCACTCCCTTTGGGAGGGTCATTATACATTAATCATTATTCACATCATAAATTCACCCTTTCACATTCCTATATTCACACCTCAATAGGTGGGTTCTTCTCACATTAACCATATAATTCCATTGTTCAAGTATTCACTCACTTTCATCTCATTCCCTATATAATTTCTATTCAATTCATTGCACACTTTAGCACTCATAGTCCATTTTAGCCACAAATGCCCTTATCGTTATTAATCCCCTTTTTACACACATTTATCACTCACATTATTTACTTAGCATTAAATCATCATTTTACTCTAGTATTCATTTATCGATTCCTCTTAACATACATTCTTCTATACTTTCCATGCATTTATTCCGTCATCTTTCCGAATTAGAACCAGTCCATCATTTCTTTCCCTTTTCTTTACCTATCTCATGGTTATCCCATCAATATAATGTTTCATTCCTTTCACAACCTCCATATCTTTTCAAGCTTATCCCGAGTCTCTAATTATTTTCGCTCCATTATCCACTCTTAATTTCCTTTATAATTTTCCTTATGATTCATCAACTAGTTACTCTCATTACCCTCAAATTATACATCTACTTAGTCCATCATTCCCTTTCTATCCATGGTCATTTATATATTTGTTCTCACAAATTTCACTAATTATTCTTTTTATTCTCCATCAATTATTTCCTTGATTTTATTTGTCAAATACCCTAAGGTTTTATGCTACACTCCCTCTCTATCCCTAGCCATCACTATAACTAAAGAGAATCTACTTCCTAAGCTAAGGTAATACGAACCCTCTTACCTTCTTAAGAGGTGATGATGAATTTCAAGTCCTAGCTCTTGGATCCTTGGTGTGTGAGTTCCTTATCCTTGACTTGTTTTGAGTTGGAAAGCATGAAGCCAAAACCCTACATATCCATGAGTGCAAGAACCCTAAGGGTTTTAGAACAAAATTTATGATCTAAGGAGAGTTGGAATGGAAATGAAATTAATTCATGGTATGAAGCTAGCTTACCCCAAGTGATGATGAAAATTGAAAAGTCCAAGAAGAAGGAAGGAGGGATCAAATCGTGTGGAGGAAGGAGGAAGAGAAATGGGGCTTCAACTCACTCCCATGGTGCAAGGTTTGATGGGGTTTTGTTGGTTTTGGGTTTGAGGTGCCCAAAATCAAGTGTTTGATGATGAAGAGTGATGGAGTGCTTCTTGGACCAAGGAGGAGAGAAGGGTGGAGAGAATGGAAGAACGAGGAGGATGATGGAAGAGGAGGAGGAGGAAGAGATGATGTTGATGATGGAGGAAATGTGGTGTTGTTGTTGTTGTAATTTGTTTTATGCCAAGACAAGGTGAATCGGACGGCTGAGATGGGCCAACTTGGTGCCCAAGCTGAATCCAACGCACCAGATCTGATCTGGTGTCGCGCGCGCCTGAGCGCGGTTCAGACGCGCCTGAGTGCGGTCACGCACCAGTTGGTGCTGTTGATGCGAGCTGGCGCGCGTGCTGGTGCTGGTGGGGCGTGCTGGTGCGCCATTTTCCCTTGGCTGGTGCGACTGGTGCGCACGGGGCGCGCCTGGGCGCATGATTGGCGCGCCTGAGCGTCTAGCTCCCTGAGTTGGTGCACCAATTGCACCCTGGTGCGCCTGGGCGTGCACCGGTGCGCTTGGGCGTGCACCAGGAACTTGAAACTTCGATTTGCCGTAACTTTTTCGTCAACCGTCGGATCGGGCCCAAATTTTTAGACAAGCTTCTTCAACCCATAAACTTCATATCCAACGGTGGAGTTTATTTTCTTGGCATCCTATAATAAATTTCTAATTTTCTCTTTTCGGTCGATTTCTAACATCGAAAACGCCGATTTAACTCCCGATTTCGCTTATATGACTTTGCCCGAAGCCACAATTGCCTTCTATACAGCCCCTAGGACTTATAATCACCACTCACCTATCCACTAAAATTCGTTAAGTCATTATTCCAATTTTTCTTAGGTTTTTTATTAATAATTTCATTTAAAAATAAAGTTTGGGATGTTACAATTCTCCCCCACTTATTAGAATTTCGTCCCCGAAATTCCGTTCAATTCCTTCAATTGGAGAACCATCCCATTGGAAACTTTCTACAATTACATTCCTTAATTCTTTCGCCCCCGCTTATCTACACTTCACTCTGTGGTTACCCCGACAAGGATCTTTAAAGTTTCATAATTAAGCTCTCCCCCACTTACTATAGGCATACCCCTTCGTATCCGTATGCCCTTAAGTCCTTGTACTCGATTAGGCGTAAGGAATTTTGGAAAGAATACCGTTCAAGCTAGCGTTTATCCCACTAATGGATCTTGTATTTGCAGAATTCCTATCGCAATTAATTTCTCACTTTATTAAGAAAGTTGCCATGACATCGTCCGTTAATTGATGCAAAGATCGAGGCGACCGACCCCAATCTTACGTCCGTTAACATCACATCATCGGCGGTTTTGCTGATAGCATCATCATTTAACAGATGTAGGATCAGAGTGGTCAGTTCCAATCTTACATTCTATTAAACAACGACATTATCACGGAGTTTGATTACTTTCTACTTGACATTCAAAAACTTAGCACTTTATTCTTTCTGATTTCTTCCTAACAAGTGTAGTTGCATCTATGCGTTTTTTTAAAGTTACATAACTCTTTATTCAGAGATTAGGGATCAAGGCTCTAAATAGCACATGTTTTTCTAAGCTTTCACTAAAGAGGTTCCTGATCATTAAAGATCAACACCTAAGACTCGCAGGGGATTTCTAATTTGGAGCAACTTCATTTCCATTCATGTAATTAAGGGAAACATATAAGCATGTGACTCGATAATTAAAAATCATCTCCCAGAGAGTATCAAAGACTCAGCATTTACCTCAGTTCGGCTTGCCTGCATTTCCCACTCCCTTCCTTTCCGAAGTGAGTACCTTTCCTCTCTGGATAGATCGTCTTGCACCTACTGGATGGGCTCTAGCTGTATTCACCTCTTTCTTCATAGTATTCTTGGGACAATTGGCATCATAGTGTCCGGGTTGTCCGCACACAAAACAACTAAAACTTCTTCTAGTTTGGTTCCAGAACCAGCACTCTCCACCATGCTGCTTTCCACAATGTGGGCATGATGGAGGAGTATCCACAGCAGTCTCACTCTTGCCAATAATTCTTGGGACTGCTGCCCTGTTGTGGGGAACAACATAAGGGCTTGATCTTTGAGTTGGCCCATCATTTCTGTTTGAACTTCCTGCCTTCTGCCCACTCTTAACTTTCTCTTTCGCCCTGTGCTTCCTACTCTTTTCATAAGTACTGGTCATATTAACCAGTTGGGACAGATTTGCAATGTTCTGATACTCAAAGGCCATCTTAATCTCCGAACGAAGTCCTGTCTCGAATTTGATGCATTTAGTCCTTTCATCAGCGTCCCTGTAGCTTCCGGCATATCGGATCAGATCTTCAAACTTAGCAGCATACTCCCCGACGCTCAGATCCCCTTGCACTAGCTGTAGAAAGGCGATCTCCTTTTCTCTGCGGACATCCTCAGGAAAATACTTTTCCAGAAATCGGATCTTAAAAGGATCCCAAGTAATTGCCTGATGTCCGGCTTCTAAACCGCTTCGCGTCTGTTGCCACCAGTGTTCTGCTTCACTAGTCAACATGTATTGTGCCAGAAGAACCTTTTGTTCCTCCGGTGGTGCCATAGTATTCAGGATCTTTTCAATCTCTTGCAACCACAGTTGAGCCCCATCGGGATTGAACCCTCCTTCGAACTTTAACGGTTCATTCTTCCTGAATCGTGCTAACCAGTCAATAGCAACTGGAGCTGGGGGTTGAGGATTCATTGCTGCAACTGTTGCTGTTGCTGCTGCTGCTGCTGCGGCTGCTGCTATGTTCTCCCCCTGATTATGGTGCATTTGCGCCATATTAGCAGCCTGATCCTGTTGCATCTGTACCAGATGTTCCAGAATAGCACGGATTCTGTCATTATCGACCCGTCTACCAGCCATTCTGTTTAGTCATGCATAAGGCCGACAGTTAATGATTAATAGCATAATTAATAGTATAAACATCCTATCAATAGACTCTACACTCTAAACTATAATTATCGATTACTCGCTTGGTGAGTAACCACTGGAGTAATGATTAACTCCAAGGGCCGAGGAAAAACTGCTCTGATACCATAAATGTAACACCCTATCTTAATTAATACTCTAATTACCCCGATTTAATTAGCGACTTGAAAATTCCTTTTTAAAATCATTTTAGCTTATAAAAATCTCTGTCAAATCGGACAGAGTTTCCTTTGTTTTATGGACATTCCAAAAATAAGAGTACTCCTTGAAAACCTGTTTAACATTGTTACATAACCAGCAGTATGCCAACAGGGCGGAATACAAAACAGTTCAATACATTCGAGTACATCGTTTCCAAAATAATAATAATCAAGTTATAAAATAGTTTGATCTCCTCAAAAGATAATACATCATATTTATTTACATCAAAAGCCAAAGTTTAGTTTTCGGATCCATATACTATCACACCCCTAATATTCACACTCCACGTTGTGGAGTGTGTCCATGCTCGGCCACGGCTAGTGCATGCTCCGCTTCTGTACCTGTAAAAATATATCAAGAAGGGTAGCATTACACAGAACTTTGAAATATAGCTTCTACAAAAGCATAGTAATAAACCAAGGACCTACCCTACTCCATACTATCAAAATCACATACTACTTCACTTTCCTTTTTATCCGACTCAACATTTTCTTGTAATTTCAGTTACGTACTTTCCCTATGCTTTTCAAGTCTTTCCATTACTTTCCATTCTTTCGCACGCCTTTCGGTGGGTATTATTTCTATTTATTCCGCACACTACAAGGGCGGGTTCTAATCACATCTACTCACGCCATATAGGCGGGTCCATCACATACATTATCACGCTCCCATAGGGAGGGTCCATATCATGCATCTATCCACTCCTCTATGGAGGGTCCATAAGCATACACATATCCACTCCTTTATGGAGGGTCCATAATATACACGCTCCGCTATGGAGGGTCCATGATATACACACTCCGCTTTGGAGGGTCCATTATATACACGCTCCGCTATGGAGGGTCCATTATATACACGCTCCGCTATGGAGGGTCCATTATATACACGCTCCGCTATGGAGGGTCCATTATATGCACGCTCCGCTATGGAGGGTCCATTATATTTTCACACTCCACTTGGGGAGGGTCCATATAGATTATACATATTTCCACTTCCATAGGAAGGGTCATTCATAAACATTATCACATTCTCACTCCCTTTGGGAGGGTCATTATACATTAATCATTATTCACATCATAAATTCACCCTTTCACATTCCTATATTCACACCTCAATAGGTGGGTTCTTCTCACATTAACCATATAATTCCATTGTTCAAGTATTCACTCACTTTCATCTCATTCCCTATATAATTTCTATTCAATTCATTGCACACTTTAGCACTCATAGTCCATTTTAGCCACAAATGCCCTTATCGTTATTAATCCCCTTTTTACACACATTTATCACTCACATTATTTACTTAGCATTAAATCAACATTTTACTCTAGTATTCATTTATCGATTCCTCTTAACATACATTCTTCTATACTTTCCATGCATTTATTCCGTCATCTTTCCGAATTAGAACCAGTCCATCATTTCTTTCCCTTTTCTTTACCTATCTCATGGTTATCCCATCAATATAATGTTTCATTCCTTTCACAACCTCCATATCTTTTCAAGCTTATCCCGAGTCTCTAATTATTTTCGCTCCATTATCCACTCTTAATTTCCTTTATAATTTTCCTTATGATTCATCAACTAGTTACTCTCATTACCCTCAAATTATACATCTACTTAGTCCATCATTCCCTTTCTATCCATGGTCATTTATATATTTGTTCTCACAAATTTCACTAATTATTCTTTTTATTCTCCATCAATTATTTCTTTGATTTTATTTGTCAAATACCCTAAGGTTTTATGCTACACTCCCTCTCTACCCCTAGCCATCACTATAACTAAAGAGAATCTACTTCCTAAGCTAAGGTAATACGAACCCTCTTACCTTCTTAAGAGGTGATGATGAATTTCAAGTCCTAGCTCTTGGATCCTTGGTGTGTGAGTTCCTTATCCTTGACTTGTTTTGAGTTGGAAATCATGAAGCCAAAACCCTACATATCCATGAGTGCAAGAACCCTAAGGGTTTTAGAACAAAATTTATGATCTAAGGAGAGTTGGAATGGAAATGAAATTAATTCATGGTATGAAGCTAGCTTACCCCAAGTGATGATGAAAATTGAAAAGTCCAAGAAGAAGGAAGGAGGGATCAAATCGTGTGGAGGAAGGAGGAAGAGAAATGGGGCTTCAACTCACTCCCATGGTGCAAGGTTTGATGGGGTTTTGTTGGTTTTGGGTTTGAGGTGCCCAAAATCAAGTGTTTGATGATGAAGAGTGATGGAGTGCTTCTTGGACCAAGGAGGAGAAAAGGGTGGAGATAATGGAAGAACGAGGAGGATGATGGAAGAGGAGGAGGAGGAAGAGATGATGTTGATGATGGAGGAAATGTGGTGTTGTTGTTGTTGTAATTTGTTTTATGCCAAGACAAGGTGAATCGGACGGCTGAGATGGGCCAACTTGGTGCCCAAGCTGAATCCAACGCACCAGATCTGATCTGGTGTCGCGCGCGCTTGAGCGCGGTTCAGACGCGCCTGAGCGGGGTCACGCACCAGTTGGTGCTGCTGATGCGAGCTGGCGCGCGTGCTGGTGCTGGTGGGGCGTGCTGGTGCGACTGGTGCGCACGGGGCGCGCCTTGGCGCATGATTGGCACGCCTGAGCGTCTAGCTCCCTGAGTTGGTGCACCAATTGCACCCTGGTGCGCCTGGGCATGCACCGGTGCGCCTGGGCATGCACCAGGAACTTGAAACTTCGATTTGCCGTAACTTTTTCGTCAACCGTCGGATCGGGCCCAAATTTTTAGACAAGCTTCTTCAACCCATAAACTTCATATCCAACGGTGGAATTTAACTAATTTTCTCTTGGCATCCTATAATAAATTTCTAATTTTCTCTTTTCGGTCGATTTCTAACATCGAAAACGCCGATTTAACTCCCGATTTCGCTTATATGACTTTGCCCGAAGCCACAATTGCCTTCTATACAGCCCCTAGGACTTATAATCATCACTCACCTATCCACTAAAATTCGTTAAGTCATTATTCCAATTTTTCTTAGGTTTTTTTATTAATAATTTCATTTAAAAATAAAGTTTGGGATGTTACATCTGTTTTAAAAAGGATTTCTGTTTTAAGGTGCTTTGGTACCTTGGGTTTAGTCTTTACCTAAGTAAATAGATAGTATAAGGTACTTGCTAGATATTGATTTGTATGTCGTTCGTCGTTTAAGAATAAAAGGAATCAAAGGTGAACGAGCTGCTGGAGCTGTAAACACAAAGGCTGGAAACAGAGTAAGCATGGATCTCAGGTGAGAGAGAAGCCTTTCTTAAGACATAGTGGCATGTAGGGTAATATTAGGACGTTCCGTATCATCTCAAAGGTCCGAACTAGGAATCTATCGGTCGAGTAGTAAAACGGCAATTGAGTGTGTGTTCCGCCGTTTATACGAAAAACACGATTCCTCGATATTAATTGTATGTCGGTTGATAATTGATTATGCCATGTTATATATCTTTATTGTATATTATATGGAAATGAGTTATATGATGAGATAACAAGAAGATTGGGAATATATTTTGGAAATAATTGTTTATCCTATAGTAAGATAATTAATGTTTTTGAACGGTTGTTCCTATGAAAAGATTTCTTAGTATTTTTCGAACGGTCGTTCCATGAAAAGGATTTGGCATATTTTTGAATTTATGAGAATGATCAATGAACCTTGTGGAAATTCGAAAACGATACTACGACACGATAACTTTGTAAATATCCCCTTTAAGTGACTGGCCACGTGGATGACTGTGCCGTGGTCTAAGTCTTGTGGAATCCACTGTATTGTAAAAAGGTGTTTGATGTTTCCCTTAGAGGTCGAGGCCCGTTAGAAGCAAGGCTTAGAATGGATCGACCAAAACTAGGATTAATGACAGACTTAAAAGACTTAAAAGACTTAGGAACCCCTTTTCTAAACCTTGCGTTGAGAGTGAAGTAGTGGAGAGGAAAGATACTGCATGCTTGGAGGTTGGTGTCTCTTCAAGTGGTGATTGTGATAGGGGAGGGCAAGGACGGTGAACGTCAAGAAGCCTCGAGTGCTTCTCTAGGTAGGACAAGACTACAAGGACTTGTCTTTCAGTTGTAGGCAATGTCGTAGCAAGGAACTACACGATCAACTAGAGAAAGTGTTGTCGCCCCCTTGAGCAAATCTTAGATGGTGAGAGGGAACCCGAATGGGGCTAGATGTCGCTGTATTTTTGAAACTGTATTGATGAAATGATTTTACTTCGATTGTTGGATACTTGTTGGTGCGTACCCTTCGACATCGATGCCAGCATGGTTAGGGTTCCTGTGCGTCCCATCTGCTTTCCGAACTAGGATGTGGTTGGAATGATGGAGGAGATGTAACGTGTGTGTTACCAAACCCTTGAGCTTCAGTGTGGTACCCCCTCTTGAATTTTCGGTGGTTATGACAATGAAACTTAGAGCCTAAAGATAATTAAATATTATGGATATGGTTTCATGAAGATTATCCTTTTGGTGGGAAGGACCCTATGGTATTTAGCTGAAGTTGTTTATAAGGGATTGGTAATAATGATGTATATATTGTTTTATGATATGCTTGTATGGTCTTAATATTCCCCTATGGTAAGCCCGCGCCGTCGACGATCATATCGTTCGGAAGTGCTTACTCTCTCTATTTCCCTTTCCTGTGAACATTGGGGAACAATGTTCACAGATGACAGATCATGTACTATCTCGAGTAGCGGTTGCTCAAGTCGGAAGAGGATCGCGATACGACATACATACGAGGAGGAAGCAGAAGCAACAGTCAGAGGAACCTTCCAGACTTTTGCGGTGAAGGAAATGATGAAGATCAATAGTCTAGGATAGTCTTTGTTTTGTACTTCATCTCTGGATGGGTAGGACATGATTACTCTGTTCCGAATGTAACCCCTACTGTAATAAATATTTATCTGAAATGAAATAAAAGAAGTTCTTTTTGATTATTGTATCATGTTCATAAGTACCTAAATTATTTTCCGCAAGTTAACCATCAATTAAATATGACATGGAGAAAATGAGTTTTTAGAAATGTGTGGGATGGTAACATCTCTTTTTTGGAAATAGAATTTTTATGACACGAGTTAAGTATCAAATCATTTTGTAAACAAATGAATCAAATTGTTTTATGAAAATCTTTTTGTAAAAGAATTAAACTAAACTGATTTTGGAAATGTTTATAAAAAAAAATGGCGCAAATTTTTAGTGAAAATTCTAAGTCCAAATTGAGGTGTTACACAAACAGCTTCACGGATTCCTCCTTAGCTTCATCCCGTGACGGTGGTTCATTAATATTGTATCCCAGCACAGAGACGCTTCCAAAACACGATCCCGTTGTCGACCCGCTCAGTTTGTGTTCTGGGTCCGCAATCACCATCTGAGTATGTCCCGTCCATATCCATCCGTAGCGTGTAGGTTTCCAACCGCTTCCCTGACGACGCCATGTAGTAATCTCCAAACGATGATCCATCTGCCCGTTGGGATACCAGCAACATCGATATGCCAACGAACAGGAGAGAGTAAGCGATTCGAACGACACATCGTCGACGGTGTGGAATTACAGTAGGCGAGATATCAAGACCATACAAGCATACAACACAGAACATACATACAACACAACAAACAAGCATATCATCATTATTATCATTATCCTTATCATCATTATTTTTACCATGTCAAACTTATTATCATTCCATAAGATTTCACTTCTCATAATCATAAATCTTTTTATCACTCTTAAACTTTTCTTATCATGTCTTATCGGATTATAACCATCGATGATTGGGGGAAATTTAAAATATCATCGGGGTACTCTTTTCGTTCGTCGTTAACACACGCGTCTACATCTCCTCGGTCATCCACCCAACCTAGTCGAAAGCAAACAGGAGTACATGACCTTTACCACGCGGGCACGACAGCTGTCTCAATCATCAATTGGCTCCAAGCCAGGAGAACTGTAGAAATCTCGGGTATAGTCTCAAATCAATTTATATCATATCAAATCATTTCATATAATCAAGGCTCACTGTAGAAAACTCGGGTACAGTGGCAATCAAGATGCCCCGTTCCAGTCCCTCTCACTGTTCCTGAAATGCCATAGGGGTGACAGCACTATTCCAGTTCCGGGTGCAGAACTTACCACGACATTAGGTCCCAGTCCCCACCACGTCTGGTTACCACATATGGAATTCGTTCCGCCCAGAATAGTACTCAAGGCATCATGACGTTTTACCGCCCGAGCCTACCCTATTGCATTCACAACCCGAATATCCCTGATATCCGGGGTACCTTCCTCTCCACTACTTCGATATTACACTCATAGCTCACCGCGTTAGTGTCTTTTAAAGGCTTTTATCTTTTTAATTAACCTAAGGTCGGCCCATCCTTCGTGCATCCCTTCAACGAGTCCCGACCACTAACTTTGCACGATCTTTTCTCATCAGACCACAACATAGCACAGAGCTGGGATCGCATCAACAACTTGCATCTTATCTCATAACTTTCCTCAACAATCTCATTGCATCATTTTTCTCAAAATCTCAAATCATAAACTTTCACAAAAATCTCATTTCATGATCTTTCACGAAATTTCAATTCATAATCTTTCTCAAAATCTTGTTCCATAAACTTTCTCAAAATCACCTTTTATAACTTTCTCAAAAGTCTCGTTTCACAAAATTTTCTCGAAGTATCATTTCACAACTTTCAAAAATTCTTATTTCACAAACCTTCTAAAAATTTTCTTTCATCACTTTCTAAAAATCTCATTTCACAAAATTTCTGAAAATCTCTTTTTACAAAATCGTTAAAAATCTCATTTCACAAACCTTTCTTGAAAACATCACTTTACGGACTTTTACAAAATCTCTTTTCACAAATTTTACTCTAAAAAGGAAAAATCTCTTTTCAAAAATTTTTTTCAAAAATTGTCATTTTCATAAACCTTTTCAAAAATCTCATTTCACAAGCTTTTCTTAAAACAACATTTCACAATTTTCTCAGAAATCTCGTTTCACCAACTTTTCGCAAAATCTCATTTCACAAACTTTTCACAAAATCTCTTTTCACAATCTTTTTCAAAATACCATTTCACAAATTTTCTCAAAAATCTCAGTTCGCAAACTTTTTCAAAAATCTCATTTCAGTGAGCACTAGTGGAGGAGCAAGCTCAACTCAACACAAGCCTCATTCCAACAACATCAACAAAGGAGCCAAGCTCTACTCAGATCACATCTCGTTTCAACATTACTTTTCCCAACTCTGGCTTAACCTCATTATTATCATTAAATCCTTCCCCAATCTCAACTCTTTATCTCTTTTCAGCATATATCTTATTTCCAATCAGTCCCATAATTTTTTTATCACTATTCTTTCCTCTTTGTGTCTTTTACTTTCATAACTTACTCATTTCATTTTCATTTTCAGGACGTAGCAGACGTCCATCAACATGCTACTCATATTATCAACATTATTAAATTTCATCATGCATAAGTAAATAAATAAATACAAGCATGCTATTTCACATCATCAACATACAATCATCACACAACAACAATGTGGTCTTTGTCACCTTCGTATAAGTGGCCACACAACACAAACAATTGCCACTTTACTACTGACTCCGAACCACTAAGTTCCGATCTTTGAGATGATACGGAACGTCCTAATATATCACCTAAATACCACGGTGTCTTAGTAAAGCTTCTCTCTCACCCGAGGTCCAGCAATTTAGATGCGCTCGATCTCCGCGGATCCTTTTCGCTGCCGGCTGCACCAATCCCTCGTCTTAACATTCCTCGTATTAAATAACATACGTTTACGTTATTAACTTGCATAAGAAATCTTTTCTTAACTCAATACACATTCCGTTCCTCGTCGGGAGACTTAAAAATATAATTGTTTTCTCAAAACAATTTTAGCACTTTCTAGTACTTCAAGTACTTCAAAACCATTTGAAAACATTTTATAAAATAATTTAAACCATTTAATTTGGTTGCTGGCCCATCTTGGACAACACCTCAATCGCATTTGAAAACACCGAAAAATTCACCATTTTTAATCCAACTTTTTAACAAATCAATCACCACTTGAAAACCATACTTTAAATCTCTTGAACACATTTTTAAAACTAAGAAACAATTCTAAACAACTCTGGACAGCAAAGAATCACTTCATAAAATCACTTTAATAAAAACCCGATAACATCGTAAAAACACTTTTTGTTTTAAGGCATGCTTTAATGCAAAACAAACACTTTATAATTCAAACTTTTGTCATAAAACAAAATCTTGGGCAGCCACCAAACATAACCAACACTTCCAAATAAATCAAATCGAATTCTTTTAAAATCAATTAATTTCAAAACCAATTACGTACCCAAATATTTTCCAAACATTAACTAGCACACCACCAACAACAACACGTGATAAATCAAGCCATATAAGTCATATACTTTTCAAATATCAATTAGCATTTAACAAAGTAAAGTCCCATCCTATTTAAACATGCTATGGCCGAATCATGCACATTTCAAGACAATATTCACAAATTTTTTTCTAACATTCCATAACACATCCAAAACAACACCGAATTAATTAAATCTAAGCACCAAATAAATTAGGCAACACTTAGTCACTCATAGAACACATAATTATTTCCAAAATGATTCATCTTAATATTTACCTACTTTTTCCCAATGAAACCGAATTGAACAAATGAAATAAACCAAGCCCATTTGTTTTTCTTACTTTAAACAACTTAATTCCTTTTAAAAAAATCACTATGTAAATTTATTTTCATGCAACTAAGTTTCCTAGACCTAGTCACACTACATGGCCGAATGGAATTAAAGACACAGGTCAAGAATTACAAATCTAAAACACATAAACCAACTTAGTTTATTTCAAGTACTTAAACTCCACTTTCTTTTTCATATAACAAAATTATTTACTCTTCCTTTTGTCTTTGACCGAGTACATACACATACATATATTTAAACACAAAACTTTATCAAACAAATTTATTTATTTGTTTCCTTTATCTTTAATCAAAACCAAATGGAAAATAAATAACCACAACACAATTTCAAACACATTAACTTAGCATGGTTTCACAAAACACACTCATTACTTTTATGTCACTTCATGAAAAGGAAACCTAGTCTAATTTACATGCATAGGCATAACTTCATTATGACAAAAACAAGGTTTTGGTTCACTTTTTCAACATGCAAACCTTAAAATTATCAAACCAAATCATGCACTTTCTTTCACATGGTTTTTGAAAATACCACTCCCTTTTTAAGTACAAAACCGTGGCATCATTACCACTTCAAATCAAATTTTCATTTTTAATTTCTCATGCATGCACTTTAAAAATACTTGAATCAGAAAGAAATCCACATGCAAGTGTCTTTTTCATGAAAAACAAAACATGATCTCCTAGTTCTAAGCTTGGGCTGAATATTCAACACTAAAAATCAAGAGTAGAGTTCAAATCCTTATCATGCAAGAACAATAGACTTAGATCAAAACAAAACCACTTTTCAAAAGTTAATTTCCTTGGTTTCCTTGCTAAAACCGTGACATGCAAACAAAAAGATCAAAACTTTTTGTTCAAAGATCACATGCAAAGTTCAAGAACCAAACTTTTTCACAAACAAGTTAAAGATCAAGACCAAAACCAAAGCTTTATCAAATCAAGTCAAAATCAAAACCTTTCATCCACTCAAATCAACTTTTCTAAGCATAAGATTAACATGCAATCACTTAGATCAAATTAAAAAGCATCAAGACCCAAACTTTAAGTCATGGCCGAATTATAAAACTCATGGTTTAGTGTTTTATAAGTTCATTTACTCTTAAAAACTCAATATCAAAGCACAAATGATGCATGCAAAGGAAAATAAAGATCTCAAGGCCATAGAATCACACATGCAAGACTCAAGTTCCTTGTTTTATTAAAGATCAACCATAGATCAACACATACAAGCGAAAATCAAGACAAATAAACAACTTTAAACACAACTTTTGTTAAAACCTTGACAAAGAAAACCATAAGTTAAAGATTCAAACTTTTTAAGATAGATTTTCATGATCAACACTTAGAAATGGCATGCATGTAGTTCAAACTTCAAGATCACTTCAAAATAAATACATGCATCACAAACTTTTAAGTTTAAACAAAGTTTATTATAAAGTCCTTTACAACATAAGATTATTACACTTAAAAACTCTTATAAGTTCAAACTACTACCTTAAATCAAAAATATAAACTTCAAGCTTCAAGATCTGATCTCTCTTTTCTTCTCCTAAGTTGGCTTCGGTCTCGGCCTTCTCTCTTTCTTGGGTGATAGGTGAGTTTCTTCTTGAGTTTGAAGAAGGAAGTATGTGAAGAAGAAGGATCAATGATAGAAGGTTGAGGAACTTAGGTCTCCACTCTCTCCCTTTTCTTCCACCTCACGGCCTCACCCTCTTTCTCTCTAGGTGTTGAGAGCTTGATTTTTGCTCTCAACAAATGTGTTTGGGAATGGAAAAATGAAAGGAAGAAATGAAGTGAAGAGTGAAAGAAATGAATGGGAAATGAACTAAAGGCCAAAGGTATTTATAGGCAAAATGTGAGAATACTATTTTGCCCTTGGGACATTTGGTTCTAATGGGTTTAGGAGGGGCAAACTTGGCACTTCCATTTGTTGCATGGGTGGATTTTAGCAAAGGGGACAAGGAGGAGTAATTTATGGCTTTAAGTCACTTCATGTATGGTTTGTTTTTACTAATTAAACTTTTCTATCAACTTAATGGCTCTTAATCGATCTCATTAGCTCCTTGCCCTAAAAAAAATACAACCCTAGCATGCACATACATACATACACACATAATATACATAGAAAATAAATTTTCTTCTTATAAAACAACTCATGCACAAAATTCACAATTTCCTTAAAACACAAAAATATCAAATACATAATCATTTCTAAAAATTCAACTTTAAAACTCATAATATTTTCTCATGAAAAATCATTTCTTTAAAATCATTCACCACTTGAAATCATAAAATAAGAAATTCACTCCAAGAAATACTCTTTCTCAAAAAACAAATCTCTTTATTGCTTAAAACAATTCGAGGAATTTGCGGGGTGTTACAACATCAAAGTTCAACATATAAAATTTTCAAGTCCTTCGTACACTCCGAACATAGGTTTTCACTTTAATTTGTCGTAAAAATCATCCTAGTCTTGGTGCTGGGCAGAGACCAAAACACAATTATTAAAAATAGTAGACCAACTCCAAATCGCATGAAACTTGGTACAAGACCTCTAAACTTATCCAAGACCTTCTCATAAAATTTTCAGATTAATTGGAGTTGTTTAAATCAATCTTTTTCAATTAAAATTCTTCCCGATTCTGCAAAAACAGAATTGAGCTGTACACTGTTTGTATTTATTAAAAATATCAAACCAACTCTAAATAACCTCAAACTTTACAAAGAGTCTCAAGACATAGTCAAGATCATATCATATAAATTTCAAACCATTTGAAGTAGCACAAGTTCGAAAATTCTGTCCATCTTTAAGCCGAAAAACTTGTTTTCTCGAAATCGTTTTCACCAAGTTTATTCTCATAGAATTAGGAAATCAGCTCTAAAAATCATTCAAAAATTCAAAGAAGCTCATATTAACATACTTAGAACAGTGACAAAATTTCAAGGTCATTGAACATGCACAAGTATAATCTATCAAGGCTAAAATCATACATATCACAAATTTCAGCACCTAACTAAATTGTTCAACGAAAACATTTTCATGCAAGAATCAAAATGAAATAAAATCAAATCACTTCAATCATGCAACCAATTAACTTAATTATAAATCAAGCATACCACATGTCATCAACTCAAAACAATTAACTTTCATGCTTTCACACTTAGATAAAAAGGAACCGAAACAAATCAAGTACATAAATCAAACATCCTAACTCCTAAACTCTGAAACTAAATCAATCACTTTAAAACATTAACATGTAAGTTTACTTTAGAGAAGCAAAATCAATCTAACATATATACACATATATACATAACACCGAATACTCCTACATGCACCAATAAATAATCAAACTCATATTTATGCATAAAAGCTTTAGATCTGAACATGCATGTACTTAAAACACTTAGATCATCAATAAAAATTAACATGCAACATCAAACAAAATCATTTCCATTATTTTCTAGTCTTGGCCGAATTTTCACACACACACACACACACACATATATATATATATATATATATATATATATAATTTTTTTTAAACACAAAGGCCATAAAAGTCACATGCATGCATCATAAAGTTTAAGATCATCATGCATGTGCTAAAAATCCAAGATCTAACCAAATTCTTAACATACATAAACTCTTAAGACTAATCACGATTTTGCTTTACTAATTATTGTGTATAAACCGAAAAAAATATCAAGAATCACACGAAAAATTTAAACTTCTTTTTCAAAGTAGAAACCAAAAATCACAACAAGCATAAAAATCAACATGCATGCTTTATTCATCAAAACAAACACAAATCTTGACATGCATATTACTAAAAACCATAGATCAACACAAAAATCCAACATGCAATAATTAAAAATTAATCTCCTTAATTAAGCATGCAAACCGAAAAACATTAAGAGACCAAAACAAATATTCATAACTCATTTTTCAAAGAAAAATCAGAATAACATCTCAAGGTCAAATATCAACATGAATGCACTTAAATCTTCAAGATCTATCTTAAAAACTAATATGCATGTACTTGAAACAATTGACAAAATTCATTTCCCTAATATTTAGACTTAAAACCGAAAAGAAATGAGGAAGATAATTAGATCAAGCCACAATTTTAACACTAGACCAAATTTAATCATCATCTAACATGAAAACATTGACATGCAAACATCATCAACCTTAGATTTCACTAAATCTTTAACATGCAAACCAAATCTTGATTCAATTTTTTTAAAGTACACAAAAGTTAATAAAAATCATAAACAATCAAGAAAAATATGAAGAGGAGCACTAACAATCTTGGATCAAGGTTAAAACACTAAAAGTTTAAAGAGTCTTCCTCCTTCTCCTCTTATGTTGGCTTCGGCCTCCTCCTCTCATGGTGGGGTGATTTTTGTTCTCTTGATTTGTGAATGAGTATGAAATTAGGAAGAAGGATCAAAGGTTTGGTTGAATAGAGATTTAAATAAACTCACTCTCTCACGCCTCTCTCTCACGCCTCTCTCTCTCTCTCTCTCTCTCTTAAGTTCTAGAGCTTGATTTTTGCTGTAGAACACAAGTGTTTGGGAAATGAGTGGATGAATGTAAAGTGAGGCAAGTGAGGGATTTGAGGGGTATTTATAGAGGTGGAGTGGCTTGGTGTGAAATTACTAAATTGTAGGTTAGAAAATTCTAGAGTCAAGGGCATTTTTGGCACTTCAATATTGTTGCATGCAATAGTAGTCTTAGGATGAATTCTTGCTTGAGAAGGAAGATGGCTAAATTTCTACTCCTTCCTCCCTAAGTCACACAACACACACACATGCACACACATATCCGTTGCATTTTCATCTACCATCATGCACATATATATAGAAACATTACACTATAATAATGCAAACACTCAAAAATTCATACATCATACAAAAATTCACATACACATCAAATCAGATACTCATTTAATTCTAAATTTATTTTATAAGGTTACACAAAATAATTTTCCTTTTTTATAAGAAGACAAACATTAAGATTAGTGAATAAAATCCCAAAATACACTTTTAAATAAAATGATAAACTGTACCAATTGGCTATAGATATTGTCCCCATTTCATTTTCTAAAATCATATTTTCATATATAAAAGGGATTCTAAAAAGGAAAAATCCATTAGAGACCTTTAACTATTTTTAATAATTAATACCTTCAAAATTCATATTTTACAGATCTGAAATATAATTTTTTGTAAATCAACCCAGAAAATTATAAAAATTACATTTTCAAATTCTACATTTCAATACGATCGTTTTTATATAAAGATCATAATTTTCGGAGTTACGGTTTAAAAGTTATGAATTTTCGAAGTTATTATAGATATTAAGATTCATAAGGAAATTCATTTCTTAGAAGAAATCTCAAATAAAATCATGAATCATCTCTTATTACTTAAATCAGTCCCAACTCAATAAAAATCACTTCCTTTGAGTCTATGAAAAATATTTATTTATAAATCTTTATGAAATTACTATTTGATCAAATCAAATATTCCTTTAAAATTTCTCTACAAAATCTCAAAATTCATTTTGTCAAAATTTATTTATTTATTTAAGTAAGGGAAAAATGCGGGATGTTACAAAACTTACTCCTAGTTGATCTTTCCTAAAGTGTGGAGGTCGATGTGAGGAAAAAAAGTAAAGGATACGTAGTAAAAACTACGACGTTATGTAAAGAAAAAGAAAGTGTAGTGATAACTACGATGTTACGATAAGTAGCAACGACTACTTTTTATGAATGAATGAATGAAAAGAAGAAAGTAAATGTACAAATGACAAGAAGGGGAAAGAAAAGAAATGATGAATTACATGAAAAATAAATATTATTATATTATTTATTAATTACATAAAGCATGCATTATTACTATATCTTATTATTGTTCTTAATTGTTTCCTTTGATTAGAATGAATATCTCACCCTCTTAATAAGTGGCTATTTTTAGGTAAAATGAAGGAAGAGAAATCCAGACATCGATGACGAGAGAAGTGTACTCCTTCTAAAAAGGAGTATACGCATGATTGCGATCTCATAGTCGCTTTACTAATGCAACTACCAATGCTCTTATCATGTTATTATTTTTAGAATGCATGAAAATATATTTTTAAGTTCTCATCTTAAGTCTATGTTTTGATGTAAAATGATGAATATCACTTCTGATGGATATCTAAATATCCTCCATACAATTAATGATGTTCTCTTTTGGAACTTATAATGTATAATTATTCTGATATGGATTTTGAAAATGTATTGTAAAATCTTATTTCTATGTATGTAAAACAAATATTTATGTTTTATTGCATTCTAGATCTGACAGGTACATCTTTTTAAATAATGGAAAGCCCATAATTTAAAGTAAACTCCGTCAAATTTTTATTTAAACTCTCATGATTTTATAATTAATAAAGGAAATAAAAAGTAGGATCTTACATTATGGTATCAGAGCAATGGTTGCATTCCTCGGCTGTGGAGTATGGATTTCCCTACTCCTAAAGTGTTGCTCCACATGAGAGTAACATAAAAGTAGTTAGCATGTAGTTAGATGTGATAGGTAAATAGTTAGATGTAGATAGCAAGTAGTTTTACAAAGTTAAGTAAATAGTTAAATGTCAAGAATATACAGAAGTATTTAAGTAGTTAGTTATAGTTTTAAAATTAAGTAGTGCTTGTGATTCTTGCCTTTTTCATCCCAATTTCAGACATAGAAAATGGAGACTCGAAATAATCGAGTTCTCGAGAGAATTTTTGATGTTCTGGAGAACCTCTCTCGAGTTAACGCTAATCAGGCCACTACTTTGGAGAATCTGGTCCAAGCAAGTGCCAACCAGACCAATATTGCTAACCAGCAACAACAGCAAGCTGAAACTCATGGAATAACGAGTTTAAAAGATGGACCCTCCTAGATTTGAAGGTGGGTTTAATCCTGAGGGAGCAAAAAGGTGGTTGCAGGAATTAGAGAAAATCTTTCGATCCATGCCATGCACGGATGCAAAAAAGGTTGCATTCTCTACGTTCATGCTTTCTGGAGAGGCCGAGCACTTGTGGGAGGACACCAGGCACTTCCTTGAGGCGGAAGCAAGGCCAATCACATGGGAACTCTTTAAGGAGAAATTTCAAGAGAAATTTTTCCCCGAAGATGTGAGGCGCAAGAAAGAAATAGAATTCCTGAAATTGAAGCAGGGTACTATGACAGTGGGTGAATATGCCTCAAAATTCGAAGAAATCATCAAGTTCTCACCTTATTATCAACATCACCCAAATGAAAGGTCAAAGTTTATTAAGTTTGAGAATGGTCTCCGTCCAGAGATCAAGATGGCCTTTGGTTATCAAGGCATTCACAATTTTCCTCAACTGGTGAATATGTGTCGCACCTATGAGGATGACTTAAAGGTTAAGGAGACATATGAGAGGAGTGTTAGAACCAACCAAAAAGCTAAAGAATTTATCAAAAATTAGGACAAAGAACTTTCTCCCAAGATAGTGCCTTACCCAGTTCCAAAAACTATTGAAGAGGAAGTACAGAGGACTGTTTCAGATCAAGTTGCTCCTGTCTTAATGGGTCCTTCTCCACGGTGTCCACACTGTGGGAAGCGTCACTCAGACATTTGTCGACGCTTAGGAAAGGAGATAGTTTGTTTCTTATGCCAGAAGCCGAGGCATATTGTCTCCAATTGCCCCCACAACCAGAACGTGAAAAAGGAGGGAAAGACTGCAAAGCGTAGAGTTATTAAAATCAGTTCCAAGGGAAAAGCCTCTTCTAATTCTAGTAGTAAAGCAAGGAAGTCTTAGGAGCTTGGATAAGGTAAAGGATATCTGAGTCTTCTTTGAATTCTTTTGGGCTTATAATTCTATACACATATAGCATGTATTCGTTTGATATATCCCAGGTCTAAGTGAATTAAGTTCACACTCTTTTTCAGAATGTGACTTTGTCATATTTAGAAATAAGCAAAAAGTTGAAATTAAGGAAAGTGAAACCCCAACGGGCCAGAGCATAAAATTGCTACCCCAACGGGAAAGGACTAATCCTTAGTTTTAAACTAAGTATGTTGATTCCAAATATGACAAAGGAAGTAAAGCCTTTTATGGAACTCAAGCAGTACAGAAAATGGTCCTATCCTCAATGTAATGCAGAATCGAGACTGATCACCTCGAGATTTACATTTGTTGATAGATAGTATCATTGAAATTTTTGGAGTTCGACCAAATAATTGTTCTAGTGTGCAAGGTCTAAAAATAGAAAGGTTTCAACCAAACCTTTTAGATGCCGACCATTCCTAACCAGAATGCGCAGCGGAAATTTTTAGATGTCAACCCAGGGTATTATGTCTTTTCACTAAGTTTATATGGGACTAGAAAACCTTGAACCTCATAGAGACTAGTTCATTATGAGTCTAGAAAGATGTTATCTATTAAGAAACCTTTCTTCTCTTAGGACAAAAATTAGAAAGTAGATAGAATTGTTTAGCAAATCCTAATTAGAACCTAATTTAGTTAAAGGATACATATAGGCTAAGTTCTATAGGAATAGGAATCGAGTTCTATATAATATATATGAATGATTAAATTCTATGTAGATATGTTGTAACTTCAATCTTGTTTGTAGTTATGTATCAAATTAGAATTTTGAAAGACAATCGTTTTATAACTTATCATAGTAATTTTTGTTCTTAGCTATATTCATACTTTAAGCATTCTTGGAGCATTGATTCTTTCTTTAAGAATTTTTTTTTGGGTATAAAGAAAAATTCTTATTTCCACAATGCAAAAAAAAAAAAATACAAAACTAGAGGCCATAAAACCACCTTTGCTACCTTCTAGGAAGGGTTCAAAGGAAGAGTATTATGCCTAAACTCTTAATCATGTTACCCACCTTCTAGGAAGGGTTCTAACAGAAAAAGAAGCTAAAAAATATATCAAAGCTCCAAACAAATTCTATGTACTAAAGGTTTATTTGACCAATTTCTAAAACTAGGGAAGCAAAAATCAATTCTTCTAGCTAGATCTCTTCTAATAACTCTGAAAATGTGCTCCATTGTAGTAATCCTGTCATTGAAGGTCCTGTTGTTTCTCTCAAGCCATATATGATAGATAATGGCAGATAGCAAAGCTGCTACACACTGCCTTCTATGCTTATCAGGAAAAGCATATTGAATCCACCTAGTCCAGTTATGCAATCTGTAAGGCCAATGATCAACCAAAAACCAGTCTGCACATTTAGCAATTAGAGCCTTGCTCCAAGTACATTCAAAGAACAAGTGTTGATGCGATTCAGCAGCTGCAAAACAAAGACAGTAGTGGTTTGGTGTTGTCAACCAAACCATTCTGTCCAACGTGTGAAGCTTACCCTGAGCTACCAACCAGAAAATAAAGCAATGTTTCTGGACTGAAATTCTATTCCAAACTACTTTATACAATGGAAAGGTTGGATGAGTTCCTGTCAGGAATTTATAACCTGATTGTATTGTATACCCCTGCAATCAGGTGTTCCTATCCAACCATTGCCTTGGAAACCTGCCTGTAATTTGTTCCTGGTTTTGAGTAATTGCTTCCAGTGCCAACTGTCTCCTTGTTTAGGCATACAGTCCCAGAAAGATTGATCCTTAATGTATATGGTATGCACCCATCTCACCCAAAGGCAATCTTTCTTTTCAGCCAAATTCCAGACCTGTTTTCCTAAAGCTGCATAATTCCAGCTGCTGCAATCTCTGATACTGAGGCCACCGGCCTTCGTAGGTCTGCAAATATCATGCTAAGCCACTTTAGCTTTGTACCTACCAGCCTCATTACTAACCCTCAAAAAGAGCCTACATTTCTTCTCAATGTCTTTAATTACTGACTTAGGCAGAATGAAAGTTGAAGCCCAATAGACCTGAAGATTCATAAGCACTGAACTTATCAAGCAAACCTTGGCCTGGTAGGACAAATTTCTGGATTTCTAGCTTTCAATCCTTTTTGCAACTCTATCCGATAGAGAGATTGGCATGTTGCAGCATTCCATTTCTTTGACAGAATAGGAATGCCTAGGTACTTGCAAAGGAAATCACCAATTCCAAACCCATGTGATTTCAAGCAACTGATTCCTTACTTCAGGCTTAACTCCTGCTATGTAAAAGGCTGATTTCTGAGGATTTGCTTCCAACCCTGAACAGCATGTGAAGTCCTGAATAGTGCTCCATAGAATGTTAACACTGGCTAGATGAGCTTTACAAAAGACCATTAAGTCATCTGCAAAAGCTAAATTGACCAGCTTGAGCTCCTTACACATTGGATGGTATCTGAAATTTATGTGCTGAGCAGCAGCTGCAAGCTTCTAGTGAAATACTCCATAGCAAAAACAAAAACAAGGGGAGAGAGAGGATCCCCTTGTCTCAAACCTCTAAATCCATGAAACTTTTCACATTTCTCACCATTGATAATAATATTGAAGGAAACAGTACTTATACAAGCCAGGACCCATTGTGTGAATTTGACTGGAAATCTCATTGCCTGCAACAATTCTTCCACAAACTCCCAATCTAGGGAATCATATGCTTTTCTGAGATCAATCTGGAGGAGACATCTTGGAGAAATTCTCCTTCTGCCATACATCCTGAGAATTTCTTGAGTGGTAAGGATATTGTGAAGAATGCTCCTATCTTTCACAAATGCTGCCTGATTATCCTGAACTAAAGAAGGCAGAACAGAACTCAGCCTATTACACAGAATCTTTGTTATACACTTGTATAAGCTATTACAACAAGAGATAGGCCTAAATTCATGCACAGAAGTAGGAAACTCAATCTTAGGAATCATGACAATATTAGTAGAGTTTACTTCCCTGAGAAGATGCCCTGTGATAAAAAACTGTCTAACAGCCTCACAACAATCATCACCTATTATGTCCCAGGTTTTAATGAAAAAACTCGAACCATAACCATCAGGACCTGGTGACTTATCAATGTGGATATCAAACATGGCCTGCTTTATTTCTATATTTGTTACTTCTGTTATCAAAGTCAATTATTGCTCTACTGTCAAGACTGGACCCTGATCCACCACATTCTGCTTCAAGTTCTGTTTATTTGCCCTTCTTGCAAACAACTCAGTATAATAGTCATAAAACACCTTCTGAATTCCCTGCTGAGAATCAATCACCCTTCCATCTGCTTGTGTAAGTCTGACAACCCTATTGTGGTATTGCCTTTGTCTAATTGTGTTATGGAAGACCAATGTTTTGAAAACCGGACCGGTTATTGAACCGGTCAAGGTACTGGTTCAAGGTTCAATGGTTGGACCGTGATCGAACCGTGGTCCAACCGGTCTTAATGTACGCGTGTATATAATCATATATTTTAGTACTTTTACCTTTTTGTGCCTTTTTGCTTTTTCTCTATTGATTATTGATGCTCTCTTCTTGTGCGTGACTCACTGTTTTTTCTTCTTTCACTTCACTTCTTTGCCTTTTTGCCTTTTTGGCTTTTTAATTTTTTATTTTTCTTAGTTCTAAAATCTAAAGTTTTAATATTCTTTCTCGTTGAGATCAGAGCAAACACGTAATCAACTAGTGAGACTCATATTGGTGTCGTTTGAGTTTCCAGCATATAGGATTTCGTTATTTAAAAAAAAAATTTAAAAAAAACCCAATTTTTTGCTTAATTTGGGCTTCCAAATTCAAACCAGGTCAAACCGGTTTTGACCGGTTTTGGCGGTTTAATACCGGTTCAACCCGGTTTTTTTGCAGAACGGTTTCTGGCTTATTCCGGACCGGCACCTCCACCGGTTCACCGGTTTTTCGGTTGAACCGGCCGGTCCGGTCCGATTTTCAAAACCATGTGGAAGACCTTTGAATTCACATCACCATCTTTCAGCCAGAGTAATTTTGCCATCTGTCTTAAAAACGAAAAGGCATGCTGCTTGATTTCTGTATACTGCCTTAACAGGTTTTTCTCCTCAATCTGCAGACTGGCATCATCTGGGTTTAGGTTAAGACCTTTCTACACATCTTCAATCATGTCCCTAATCTCAGCCTCCCTTTTATCAATCTTAGAGAAATACAGACTATTGAAAGTTCTTAAAGGCTTCCTCAAAAGCTGCAATTTCCTACACACTTGAAACATTTTGCTGCCCTGCACCTCAATCTTCCAAATATCTTTAACAATGCTAGTAAAATCAGCATGAGTGGTCCACATGTTAAAGAATTTGAAATCAGTTTTCTGCCTCACAACTTCACCTCCCCAATGAATTAAAATTGGAGAGTGATCAGAGATGCCAGGAGGTAAAAATTCAGTCTCAGTAGATCCCCAAGACATGCACCAGATCTGATTTATCATGGCTCTATCTAGCTTGCAGGCTACTCTATCTTGACCAAACTGTTTATTACTCCAAGTGTAAAAACACCCTCTATATCTCATATCAAAAAAACCACTGGCTGCAATACAATCTCTAAAATCTCTTATATGAGACTGATCCAAAGCAATTCTGCCATGCTTCTCATTTTCATTTAAATAGGAATTAAAGTCACCAATTACTAGAAAAGGAAGATCAATGACAACATTCATACCTGCTAACACAGCCCAAAGCTCTTTCCTGTCTTCATAATCATTTGAACCGTATACCACAGTGGCAAAGAAACTCTGCTGGCTCTGAATCAGAGTGACATAACACAATATAAATTGGGAAGATCTTGCCACAAGCTGCACCTGGAAACAGTCCCTCCTCCACAGGATCCAAATTCTACCAATGGAACACACATCTAAATTATGTATAGATCCCTAACCAGAAGCAATGTGATCATGCACCTGTTGAATGGAATTTGCCCTCAACTTATTCTCCAAAATTCCAAGGAAACCTACCCTATAATTTTTACAAAAAGCAACAATCTCTTGCTGCTTCTGAGGACAGTTCAGTCCTCTGATATTCCACACTACAATCCTATCCATTTTGGCATTGCTTTGAGGATTCACCTCTTAGCAATTTAGGACTTTGAGATTTCCCTTTTGATCTAACAGAAGTCCATTCCCCTTCATCTTCAACCTCTATCACTCCCTTTGCCTTTTCTGGAACCTGATCACTTGTTGTTGCTTGCAAAACTGCATTAGCATCCTCCAAGGCAGACTCAACATTCTCAACTGGTATGGTACCAGCTTCAACAACTTGTTTTGTCTTGAGGGCGCCCACCACCTTATCAACCTCTTTCTGTGTTGGTCTCTTTTTAACCACCCACTGCTGCTTAACATCTTTCCTGCACATCTTCATGTCATGCCCATAAGTGTTACATTTTTTGCACATGGTAGGTTTCCATTCGTAGGTTACTTTCTGATTGACAATGGTGCCACTCTCATCCTCGAAATACACCTCATCTGGATGGATAGAGGGGTTGACTTCAACCAGAACCCTAGCAAAGCTTACCCTTTCTCTATCTTTAGTAACCTTATCCACCGTAATAGGGTTACCAATGGGGCTAGCGATCTTTCTCAATGCTGATGCTCCCCAGTACTTCAAATGCAGGTTTGGCAGTTGTATCCAGACAGCCACACGATCAAGAAAATTCCTGCACATTAGCTTGCCTGTCCAAGGTGCAAGAATCATTGGCTTTTTATCAAAATGATAAACTCCAATTTCCAGTACTGTATTTCTTGCCTCCAAAGTGTTAAACCTCACTATCACTGAACCATCTGCGTTCATCAAGACTTTGTCAATACCATATTGTCCCCATACCTTTTTGATAAAACTATTAATGACAGGGAAAGGGGGTTTTGAGCCTAGCACATAACACACCAGTGCGTTCTGCCAGAATTTCATTCTTCTTCGACATCACTGGCTTCTATTTTTCCCAAGGCAACACCATCTTTCATCCCAGGTTGGTGGTATGCTAACTTTTCTCCTGCATTCCTAAGCTTTGTTATGTCAAAGTTTTCCCACACATTTGGAACTTTGAATGGTTCCTGTGTTGGCACTGTTCCATTGCTATCATTGTTTCCTTTTTCCCCTTGAGAGTCCTTAGGATCCTCTTTAGTCGTGTTTCCATCCTTTGCAGCCTCATCAGATCCCTTTCCTGTTAACTTCGCACGCAAGGCATCAAGACATACTAGGATTTCCTGCGTTTTCTTGGGACTTAAGTTTTCAAGATCAGCATCTTCTAGCGCTTGTAAGTCCATGGGAATAGGTTCAGATCGTTCAGAAGCATCCTCATGCATTCCTTTCTGCTATGTGACCAGAGTTTTGGCTGGTCTGCCCCTCTTCCTAGCCATAGCAAACCGGCGGTGGTGGTAACCCTAGGCTACCACGAGAGTGAAAGAGGGATTATTTCTTTAAGAAATTTTTTGAATAGAAATAAAGTTGTAATTTTAGAAATGTTTTCTTTTAACTTTTGAAAATCTAAATTATATAGTCTACAAGACACACAAATCTTAATAATGTAATTATTCTATCTCCTTTGTTATGAATAGATTCATAAACTAATATAACAATCTTAGAGTATCGAAAACTTTGATTCCATTTAAGAAGAATTGTATGCGTGTGTTGAGTAATTTCTTTTAATTGCATTTGCTTGATGTTTTTGCTCCTTTTTAAAAAATATCACTCTTGTTTAATGAAATGAAATTTCAAAGTATGATACTCATTAATGCTTTGCTTTTGAATGCTATCATGATCATAATACCAAATTAAAAAGAATACTTAGATGATTAATATGATTTTATGATAATGAATTGTTTGTGATAATTTGAATAATTTCCATTAGGTGAAGAGTAAACTGTATGGATAAATAATTCTTTTAGGTTTGGTTTGTATGAATGTCTTGGTGAGTATGAATGATCTAAATTTTTGTATAAGTTAGGATTGTATAGTATGTATGTTTCCCACTATAAAATATTCATAAATGGAAATGATAATCGTAGGATATTAGAATCATAGATTGAATTTAAGTATGGCTAATATTGAGATTGATTAATTTCTTGCTTGGATTTGAATTATGATCTTGTTTCTTCCTTAAATGTATAATTCTGCTGCTTGACGGAAATGGGACTTTATTGATACTAGCAACTTTCTATAATATTGATAAGCTGTATAGGAATTAAATAAGGCAATTATGTGATAAATGAATTGTGTGTAATATGATAAGAGGATACTACCTGCCAATTTGTGTTATGTGTGGTGTCTAAATTAAAATGTGTTATTTTCCTAAGTTGTTAAATGCCAGTTTGTAAACGAAGATTTAATCTAATAGGAAACCCTCAACCTAGGTTGCATTCTAAGTGGGGGAGCCCATCCCCAATTTAGTGAACACTTCCTTATCTAAAATTAAGAGCCATTTCCCCATTAATGAAATGAATCGAATTTCGGGGACAAAATTCATATAAGTGGGGGAGTAGTGTAACATCCTAAGTTTATATGTGTAGAAATGTTAGAATTTGATAATTTAGTGTTGGGAATATATAGAATGTATAGAAATAGTTTAAGAGCAATTAAAAAGCTTTAGAGAGTGTTGCTGTCAAGAAAGACTCGAGTCTTTTATAAAATACTCGAGTATTGTATTAAAAAATCAACCCACGAAAATGTTGCTCTCAGGCAACACTCGAGTCTTTTAGAGTATTCTGTGTAAAATACAAGAACCACTCGAGTCTTTCATCAAAGACTCGAGTCTTCTAGGCCAAAAAGACTCGAGTACTACTCGAGTCTTATCAGCAGATCAGACAATAATATATACGAAATTTACCAACCCAAACTATTTCTTTTCTTCCTTCAAGCTTCGACCCTCTTTTCCCTTTAAACCCTAATATTTTCATTCATCCAAATCAAAGCCAAAACTCATCAAATCATTAACCCATATCAAATTCCGACTTCAAATCCATCTCTTTTCCTAATTAAAACACTAATTTCACTCTATCTCCTCAATTCTCCATCATTACAACTAAAACCCTAACCTCATAATTCAAGGGGCTTTTGTCCTATAATCAACCTAGAAGACATAGAAGGTGTGGAAGATCAAGGATTAGTGGCTAAAATATTCAAAAGCTAAGCTAGAAGAAGGGTGCTTCACACACACCTTCCACTTTCACTTTCCTTTATCTCCCTTCTAAGAGGTAAGAGGGGGAGCTATTCTTCTTTATTAGAGGAGAAAATTAATGATAATAATGTGAATATAATGATGTGTATGTTAATTTGTATGTTAAATGTGAATTTATTTACTTCTTTAATTTAGGGCTTTATAGTCTCTTATGATTATGATGACAATTGAATGAGAATTATGAGCTTAAAAGCTTACTAATATGTTAAATTAATGTTATCTTTAATACTATTGAAGTATTGATAATGAGATATTAATTTATGATGTGATGTGGTTAATGAATAAGGATGGCTTTATTTATATTTTGTATAAGAAATTTAATGATAGTGCCTAAATGAACTTTATTAATGTTGTTATAAATTTCATCGTAATTGAATATTAATTAGTTATAATTATGTTCAATTACCCTAAGTTAGGAAATCCTTTTCAAGTAACATGTGCTTTAAATGGTTTGACTATCAAACACCTATTAAAATGAAGTAGAAACAATTTAATTATGGAGTAAGGTGGACGTTAGGAATTAGGAAAGATACGTGAAGATTTTATGAACTAAAGAATGTCTCGTGAAGGTTCATAGAATTGACGGACGAGAGTATTATAGTGATTAGATTGTGCTAATGAAACGATCGCAGGAATTATTATAGAAGGACTTTGATCCACCAAGGAACCAGGTTCGCTACTCGTGTTGGGGATTGGTCCTGTGCACACTATAATAGTTCTATCGATCACTTAAATACTTCCTGACTAGTTGAGGGCGATCCATGCTATAGCCAATTCTGGGAAAACTACCCGGAATTGTACGATGAACAATTGGTGAAGTACTGAGTGTAACACCTCGCTATTTTTAATATTTTTAGTAAAATAAATAAATGATTTAATATGATGTTTTCAAGATTGTAGCATGGTAACAAAATTTTAATTTCATTATTATATTTGAAATATGTTTCCTAATCGAAATAATTATAAATTGGTTATCATGTGCTTTATAAAAATAAAGGAGTGCTTTTATTTACTTTAATTTATATTTTGACAGGGAGCTCAACTGGCAAACCTTAGAGGCATTTTCATAAATAGTTTTTTTAGAAAGATATGTTTAATTTAATATTTGGAACATTCCTGTAATTTTTCATAGCATTCTGAAACTATTTTATTTTAGCTCCCGGATTGATTTTAATATATTACCGGTATAAGTTATACCTAATGATTTTCTATTTCAAAATTTCGAATATTATATTTTACCAAGTTTGATATCAGGATTAAGAAAATATATTTACATTTGAATTTTTTATACTTTTTCTTACATAATAACTATCTGTAGGGACCGGTAACTTTATTATTTTTCAATCAGTTTTGAGTAATTAAAAGTACAATATTGTTCTACTTAATGCATTTTATTTTTAGGATCGTCAAACTTTTAATTATAATTCAAAATACTTACACACATTGACCTATAAATGAGAGCAAAACATTAAATATATATATATATATATATATATATATATAATTTCCTAAGCTACTACCCCATCAGGTATGTGGTGAACTAAATGAAATAGAAAAGAAATTAAAGAAAGAGAGTGCGTGAGAATGAAAGAAACAGAGAGAAAGAAATAGAGAGGGGAATCAAAGAGTCAAAGAGAAAGTGAAAAATTATCTTTTTCAATTTTCCTGGTTCAATAATTCAAAATACAACCGTCCAATCTCAAATCCTTCTTAGGTAAATAATATCCTCAACTCTCTCTATCCATCTACCTAATTTATTCGACGATCCGTCAATATTTTTTTTATCTCTATATTTTCAAATAAAGAGATGTTGCGGAGAAAAGTGATATATTTTTATTGTGTAATGATATATGTTTATTATTTTGAAAAAAATGAATTTAGTTGATATATATATATATATATATATATATATATAGATGTATATACATACTTTTAATATTATAATTAGTTTTAACTTGTGTCCTTATTTAGATCTCGCACGTTATTGTTGACCCTGACCTTGGAGTAAGTTGCAGATATAAAAGTGGTTAAGTCGCTATGACTAGAAAACCAAGGTAAGAGGGGAGATATTTTTCTTAATTAGGGGGAAGAATTAACTATAATAATATATATAATGATGTGTATGTCGATGTGTGTATGCTGTATGTGTATGTTATAAAAGTACCATGTCATGAACCTAAAGTATGTTAGTTGATGAATAATAATGATTATGTTTGATTAAGTTAGTTTATGTGAAACAATGTAAGGATTAAATAAATAAATGAAAGTTATGATGTTTAAAGGAATTACGTGGTTTTGATTCAATAGTTTAAACTAATTAATGATGATGATGTTTGAATGTTGATTTTAAGAAGTAATGTTATGAAATTGAATGAATAAATTTTATTGTTAGTATTGTTATGTTGTTAGGCTTACAAAATTATAATTTATGATTATGGCCAATTATTCTAAGTTAGAAAACCCCTCCAAATTGGTACAAGTATAAAAAGGCTTGAATAATTATGGACTAAAAAAAAAGAACACCTAAAATGAACTAGAAACACGTATAATTATGGAGTAAGGTGGACGTTAGGGATTAGGAAAGATGACATGAATGCCAGATTCTATGAATTGATGGACGTTATTGTGAAGATTCATAAAATTAATGGACGAGAGTATTATAACGATTTGATTGTGCTTATGAAACAATCACGGGAACTATTATAGGGGACTTTGATCTACCCTAGAAGAGACCAGTATGATGGACGTATTCGTGAAGTACTGGTTGAATTGGTGATTGGTCCTGTGCACACTATAGTAGTTCTATCGGTCACTTACATACTTCGTGACTATGGAGGATGGTTCTTACCCTGTATGATGGACGTTTTCGTGAAGTACAAAGGGTTCCTACACTGTATGATATGATGGATGTAACATCCTCAATTTAAATTTGGTTATAATGTGAATTATGCAAAGTGATTATGTGGATTGTCAAGTTTAGGGAGAGGCTATGAGTAGTAAATCAAGCTTAAAAGAGTATAGGAGCCTAAGGAAATGAATTGGAGTAAAAAAACCATCAAATAGGATTTTTACATGAAGTAATCTATTACCCTGCAGGGGAATAATCGATTACAAGGCCTCTGGTGAAAACACTTAAATGTTGCAGCAAATGTAATCGATTACATCTTGGAAGTAATCGATTAATTGGTGTTTTTGAGAAGTAATCGATTACTTTTCAATGGATTAATCGATTACTTGTCCTCTGCTGAATGTACTAGAAATGTTGCATCAAAGGTGGTAATCGATTACTGTGGGCAAGTAATCGATTACCCTTGAAAAAATCTAAAAAAAATATAGTGTGGGGGCCACCTAATTCGTGGCTTAGCAGATAAGGGAGCAACCACAGCCACTCAAACCACTTTAAGGCTTGTTGATAAAATAAAAAGAAAGGAAAATAGAAACACACAACAACACCAACAATAGAGCAACTCTCTTTCTCTCTCTTCTTCTTCTCAACTTCGAGTTTCCCCTTCTTCTTCCCAGGGCTTCTTTGTTCATCAATGATCAACTAAAATAAAGTGGCTCTCTCCATGTTCATCAACAACTCTCTTACCTCATAGCTCTCATAGCTCCAAGTAAGTGTTTAAGCCAAAGATTCTTTCTCTTTCTCTCCATAAAAATTCGAATCCCTCTTTCTCTCTCCTCCTTCCATGGTGGTTTCAAGCTTTAAATCATGGAAACCTTGCTATTCTAAGTAAGTTAGTAAGAAATCATGGCAAAATATAACAACTTGTCTCCTTGTAACTATTGTAATAGGTCCCTCCTTCTTCCTTGGATTATAACTCTTTGGTGGCAAACTTGCAAGCTTAGAGCAAGTGGAAATCACCCCATCTCTAAGTGTTTGAGGTAAGGGGGTGTGTGTTATTGTAACACCTAGGTTATTTACCCTTAATTACCCTTAAAATTAAAATGGTGACTTAAATTTTTCTTTTAAGTTTAATAGGCTTATAAAAATCTCCAAATAAAACGGACAGAGCTTCCTTTGTTTTCTTAACTTTCCAAAATTTGTTTCACCTGCAACCTGTTCAAAATATTCATTCATATCACTCCAGATGGCAGCAGGGCAAAATATAAACAGTGTGCAGTAGCACAATTACGTCAGGTTTATAAATATATATACAAGTCTTAAAACATCTTAGTTTTTCACAAAAATATCCAACTAGTATTAGTTACATCAACAAAACATTTCATTTTCCCAAAAATAAAACCCTTGACCTGTGACACCCTTCCGGATTACCCAAATATAATCTAGTATTTATGCTTTATATTGGATAATATATGGACTTGTGAGCTAAGAAAATATGGTAAATAAAATTTTCTTTAAAGCGGGTGCACAATTCATCAAATGGAACTCTTGGAGAATAAATTCTAAAATCCTTTAAAACACTTGTATCGAGTTCGGCGATTTCTAAAACCTTTTCTCAAGCAGGATAACATTCGTTCTTTAGAAATTCCTTTACATTTTACAATCAATTGAAGCTATCCATACTTTGTTCAATAAAACTGATACCGTCAATTAATACTTATAGCCGAGCTCATTTATAAGTTGAATCAGAGTAAGCGGAAATTACTGGACTATGCAACTGATATGATATAAACATAGATTTTCATATATATGAAAGAGTCATACATACATAGTCCATGAGATAAGTCACCAAGTTCCAAAAATATAACAAGTCCATGTAAACAGATCTACATCACTATGATACTATAACCCTAGAGTAAAACATATGTACAATATATACATAATCAAAATACAACCCCAGGGATAGTCACGTAGATCCATCAGCATCAGATGCAGTAGTAGTAGCAGTAGTAGTCTCCCAAAAACATAGGTAATAAGGTAGTAGCATCATCATCACAGCAGCAGCAGCACATCTCCTCCACAGCACGGATCCAAGGGTCCACATCATACACCATATGTACGTACCTAGGGATCATCGTCCCTCCAGTCACTCCCAGTAGAATGCACGACAGGCTCGCTCCCACTCTCGTCCTCCACCGGATCCTCCTCGATCTCATCCGAGGGAGAGTGTACCCTACCACTGGGTACCGGGTCAGGTGATGGTGAAACCCTGACGGGGCTCCTCGGATAAGAAGGGGGAGTCTCCTCGCGGACAACTCTCGAAGTAAAAGGGTGAGAGCGGGTAGGTCGAAAATGAAAACTATGGTAAGAGCGAGCTGGTCGCGTGGGAGGTGGTCCATGATAAGTATAAAACGGGGGTACATGCATAGTGTATATAATGGGAATCCTAAACCTACGAGGACGGAATCGCATCAGCGGATTAGGGTGGTAGAATGTGAACTCTACCTCCCCCTCATACACCGCGCGATGGTCCTCATAGATCCATACGCCACTAGGAAGTGGCCGGATCTCGATGCAAGCAATGTAACGAGACATCACCTACAAGGGCATAGGGGTAAGCAATTCTACTCACATAATCAATAGAGAATAAATCATGCAACATATGAAAGATAATAATACATCAATTAATAACAATCACAATTAGCATCTAGCAAGTATCAGATGCACATAGGATGCTCACACTTAATTCAGGTATATCAATTGCATTAAGTGAATGACATGATGCATGATTTTAACTCTCAACTTATCTCCACATTTTCTAAGTCACTTTCTGACGTCCATCCCTGACAACCCAGCACTCCACAGTGCGTTGTATTCCTAGGTATATAACAATTCGTACATTCACCTAGAATGTACACGTCAAGCTTGGTATCCATGCCACCCGAGCATATCCCGTCATCCAAACGGATCGTCATCCAAACGATATATCCATATCGGCACCCACAAAGCCGACCACGTCATCGACGTGTCATCAAGCAAGCGTATTGGCACTCCCAGAGGCCCTCCACATGTTTATCGAAACATGAATACGTCCTACCATCCAAACTCCAGAATGAATGCATTTTAGACTTAGGGGAAATTGATTAATACTTTACTTGCCACCTAGGCTTAATTTTCAAAATGGATCGTCACCGAACAATCTATTTGTATTTATCAATTTCTCTAAGTCTTTGATCCCTTGAATTATCCTTAATAATTCCTTAATTAATTAAGTTAGAATTGAAAATGATGTTTTCAGATTCTGGGCATTTTACTCGAGTAAAGTTCATAATACTCGAGTGTTCTGGAGATTTTCCAGATTACTCGAGTGTTCTTAAGCTTACTCGAGGGTTCATGTCTTTCTGAGGATTTGGGTTTGAATTTCAACAATTTACTCGAGTAGTTCATGAGTTACTCGAGTGCTCTTGGACTTTTCCAGAATACTCGAGTGACTTTGAATGACTCGAGTGTTTGACCTATAACAATTCTCAGTTCATGCCCGATACTCGAGTACCAGACAAAATACTCGAGTGTTCTTATGACATTTACTTTATTTTGAACACGATTTACTCGAGTACTTTGCCATTTACTCGAGTGTTTCGCAGCTGACAGTATTGAAAACTGGTTTTAACATGCCATTTTCATTTCTACTCAATTTAAGTCCATTTCAGGGATCCACAGAGTTAACATATCATTAATCAAACATGTTACAACACTTATTTCAATTCAAAACACAGAATTGACAGAGAAATCATTGATTATGCATAAAAAGGCATTTTAACAACTCAATACCTCAAATCACACAATAAGCATAATATTCATGAAACAAAGCTCATTTAAGTTCACATGCATGATAACAAACTTGCTCAATACGGATTTAGAGCATGGATTGGTCTCCAAACCAAAGTTCCTATAGAATCTAAGCCCTTAGAGCCTCTTGGTGGCTCTCTAACAATATTTAATGGATTTCAAACTCTATCTAGTGAATATAATTACTTCCCCTTACCTCTCAGATGTGAATCAACAGAAAGAAATCCAAAGAAAGCTCTCCAAACCCAGAAATCCACTTGAACTTCTCATGCATGACAGTTTTGAGTACCATACCAAAATGGAATTGGTTCGTACATGAAACAGAGAATTAGATTGGGGAAAATTAGATTTCTAAGCTCTATGCAACATCATCTAACTAAAGGAATTGAGTTTGAGACTCAAGAACTCAAGAGCTTACCAGAATCGATGATCACAGTGAGCTCTAGACACCAACTCAAGCAAGAACAGCTCCACTTCAAGACTTCGATTCTCTCAATCCACACACTCAAACCTCACAATTTTGGTGTCTATACAAAGCTCGTGATGTGAGCTTTGTATTGGGGTATAGATTATCACTCAACTCAGCTCACAGAGGAAGAATCGAAGAACACAATTCGAAAACCCTAACTCTTCTAATCTTCAACAAGTTAATCAAAATTCTCGACCAAGGGACAATGATGCGTTTAAATAGGCCAATGGAAAGCTCATGCGGGGCGACACGACGCCTATAGCGTTGGCATGGTGGTGATTTCGTGTCACCATCACGAAATCGTTGGCTGTGACTCACCAAACGCACTAACTCGTGCAGTTTGACCCAAAATACTCGAGTATTCCAGAAAATACTCGAGTGTTTTACCCAGATTTTGAAAAATAATTATTTTATTTACTTTCCCTCCAAAACCTTTCCTATAATTGCTTCTAGGTCCCAACCCAGGGACTAATATGCAAAATATACATTTTAGGCATTTAAATTATTTATTAAATAATTTCTCACATGCAAGCTAATTACATACACACATATTTTAATCAAGGATTAATTTGAAAACTATTAATTATAATTAAATTATAATTAACATTTCATCAATCGGGGATTAAAATTTTGGGGTGTTACACTACTCCCCCACTTACAAGGAATTTCGTCCCCGAAATTCAACTCATACAAACAAGTCAGGATAATCCTGACGCATCTTATCCTCTAATTCCCAAGATGCTTCTATTACATCTCCACAAACCCAGACAATTTTGACCAGATGAATATCCTTCCCTCTCAGCTGCTTGATTCTTCGATCTTTGATGCGAACTGGCACAGCTTTGAAGGTTAGGTTCTTATGAACTCCTAAGTTATCCGGTTGGATTCTAAGGACAATGGTGGGGTCATGGACATATTTCTTCAACTGAGACACATGGAACACATTGTGGAGGTTAGCTAATGATGGAGGCAGGGCTAACTGATAAGCTACTGGGCCGATTCTTTTGAGAATTTGGTAGGGACCAATGAACTTAGGTGATAATTTCTGGGTTTTCAAGGCTCTAGTAACACCTTTGGTTGGTACAATCCTAATGAACACATGGTCTCCTTCGACAAACTCTAAAGGTTTCCTTCTCCTATCAGCATAGCTTTTCTGCCTACTCTGAGCCGTCTTCATCTTTGCTTGAATCATCTTGATATGCTCCGTGGTCTCTTGCACAAAATCTGGCCCAACCAGAGAATTCTCCCCCACTTGAAACGAGCATAACGGCGTCTGACATTTCCTTCCGTACAGAGCTTCAAATGGTGCCATTCCAATGCTCGTGTGGTAACTATTGTTGTAAGTGAATTCCACGAGCGGCAACATTTGTTCCCAATTCCCTTGTTCTTCCAGTGCACAAGCTCGCAGAATATCTTCCAATGACTGAATAGTCCTCTCCGTTTGACCATCAGTCTGAGGGTGATATGCAGAACTTAGCTTCAATCTTGAACCCAAGGCTCTATGCAGATCTTCCCAAAACTTTGATGTAAACCTCGGATCGCGATCAGACACAATGCTTGATGGTACTCCGTGCAGACGAACAACTTCCTTGATGTACAACTGAGTGAGCTTTTCCAATGAGTAGCGCATATTCATGGGAATGAAATGCGCTGACTTGGTCAATCGATCCACGATCACCCAGATTGCATCATGACTAGTAGACGTCCTTGGCAGTCCCGACACGAAATCCATCGAGATGCTATCCCACTTCAATACGAGAACTTCTAAAGAAAGCAACTCTCCTCCTGGCCTTTGGTGTTCTACCTTCGCCTTTTGACACACCAAACAGCACGCCACATACTCAGCTACATCCTTCTTCAGCCCCGACCACCAAAATAATTTCTTTAAGTCCTGGTACATTTTAGTAGCTCCCGGATGCATGCTCATCTTACTCTTATGCGCTTCATCCAAAATCATCCTTCTTAGTTCCAAATCATCAGGCACACAAATCCTCGTTTTAAAGCGAAGGATTTCATCCTTCCCTTCTTGAAATTCCAACTCCTTACCTTCTTGCATCAACTTCCTCTTTTCCATGAGTTTCCCATCCTTGTGTTGCAATTCTCGAATCCTTTGCAGGAATTCGTTAGCAACCTGTAGCATCCCCAACTTGATACTCGTCGGCTCCACTTGCATCGTCGAACTTAAATCCCGAAACTCCTCTATCAGTGCAGCTTCTCTAACCATCATTGCACTGATATGCATTGCCTTTCTACTTAATGCGTCCGCCACAACGTTAGCCTTCCCAGGATGGTAATGGAGCTCAAACTCATAATCCTTCAAAAACTCCATCCATCTGCGTTGCCTCATATTCAACTCCTTTTGATCAAAGAGATACTTTAAACTCTTATGGTCACTAAACACCCGGAACGTAGAGCCATAGAGATAGTGCCTCCAAATCTTTAAGGCAAACACCACAGCTGCTAACTCCAGGTCATGGGTTGGATAGTTCATCTCATGAACCTTTAACTGTCTCGAGGCATAAGCGACAACTTGCCCATCTTGCATCAAGACACACCCAAGACCTTGTTTCGACGCTTCACAATACACATCGAAACTCTTCTGTGTATCGGGCAACACTAATATGGGAGACGATGTCAACCTTTCCTTCAACTCCCGAAAACTCTTTTCACACTTTTCGTCCCACAGGAATGGTTGATATTTCCGAGTCAACTTCGTCAGAGGCAGTGCGACCTTCGAGAAACCCTCGATAAACCTTCTATAATACCCAGCCAATCCGAGAAAACTTCTAACCTCCGTGACCGACTTCGGTTGCTCCCATTGCAAAACCGAATCTACCTTCGTCGGATCAACCGCAATCCCTTTATCTGAAATCACATGCCCTAAAAACTTAACCTCCTTTAGCCAGAACTCACACTTCGTAAGTTTGGCATACAGCTGCTTCTCCTTTAAGATGCTTAACACTACCCTCAAATGTTCAGCATGCTCTTCGGGGCTCTTAGAGTAGATCAGAATATCGTCAATGAACACAACCACGAATGAATCTAGATAAGGTCTAAAGATTCGATTCATGTAGTCCATGAAGATAGCTGGTGCATTAGTCAATCCGAATGGCATTACGACATACTCATAATGTCCGTATCGAGATCGGAATGCAGTCTTAGAGATATCCTCCTCTCTAATCCTGATCTGATGGTACCCCGACCTCAAATCAATCTTGGAAAATACTGATGCCCCACGTACTTGATCCATAAGGTCATCTATCCGTGGCAACGGATACTTGTTCTTGATGGTGACCTTATTCAGCTGCCGATAGTCTATACACATCCTCATGCTACCATCCTTTTTCTTGACGAATAGGACAGGAGCACCCCAAGGTGAGACGCTTGGTCGGATCATCTGTTTCTGTAGCAACTCCTCAATCTGCTTCTTCATCTCTGCCATTTCCGGTGGTGCCATTCTATAAGGAGCAATAGAAATGGGACCAGCTCCGGGAATTAGGTCGATACCAAATTCAATCTCTCTTCTTGGTGGCAGACCAGGAATCTCATCAGCAAACACTTCTGGAAACTCTCGAACAACAGGAATCTCTTCCATCTTCGGACCACTCTCCTCCACCTCTGAGTTGAATAGACACATGTAGCCCAATGGTTTTGGGTCTCTATAGGCTACTAGTTTTCTATCACAATCAATGATCACTTGGTTCCGACTTAACCAGTCCATCCCCAAGATCACATCTAATTGTGTCAAGGGTAAGCAGATCAAGTCTACTTTAGAGGTTTGTCCCAACACTTCTATACAACAGTTAAGACATGCTCTAGAAACAACTACTGGAGCATTGGTAGGGGTTTCTATTTTAAAAACATAAGGCATTTCATACACAATCAAGCCTAAACGGTTTACACATTCATATGAAACAAATGAATGCGTTGCACCAGAGTCAAACAAAACATAACAAGGCTGACCATTAAGCAAGTATTTACCTTGCACCAGATCAGAAGATCGATTCGCTTCCACACCACTAAGGGTGAAGACCCTTCCTTGAGTCACCGGTCTATCTGCAACTCCTCTTGAATTGGCCTTGGCTGGCTCCTTGCAATCTCTTGCAAAATGCCCCAGCTTTCCACAATTGAAGCAACCACTTGTCCCCCAACATACCCTACCATAGTGATTGCGCTTGCACTTGTCGCAGAATGGAGCTTCATTCCGATAGTTTCTTCCTTCAGAACTACCAGCTTTACCCTTGCCTTTCCCTCTACGATCATAAGGACCTTTGCCTCTATTATTGAAACCCTTTCGTCTCTGTGGTCCATATCCTTAATTGTCCTTCTTTTCCACAACTTGCACCTCCTCAGCCTGGGTATCATCTTCATACATCCTACACATATCCACCAATGCAGCGAAACTTTGAATCCGCTGATAGCTAAAAATTGACTTCAACTTTGGCTTCAGTCCACCTTCAAACTTGATGCACCTGCTCCTCTCGTCTGGATTGTTCTGGTAGTATGGAGAGTACTTCATCAGCTCTTCAAACTTTGCCGCGTACTCGCCCACACTCATGTTCCCTTGCTTCAACTGCAGAAACTCCACCTCCTTCTTCCTTCTCAGATCCTCAAGAAAATACTTCTGGAGAAACTTCTCCATAAATACTCCCCAACTTATCTCCCTTCCTTCATATTGCAAAAGTTGCATGGTGTGATTCCACCAATTCTCAGCCTCATCTTCCAGCATATAGGTTGCATATGCCACCTTCTGAACATCAGAACACTCCAAAGTCCTCAAAATCTTGTCCATAGTATGAATCCACTTGTTGGCCTTTTCCGGTTTAAATCCTCCTTCAAACTTTGGCGGATTGCAACTCCTAAAATCAGCCAGAGTCTTCGCCTCAGTGTTTCCCATATTACACTGATGAGACGGGTTAGCCGGTTGAGATGGTTGCTGAGACTGCCTTTGCATGGCTTCCAATACCGTGGTGATTCGCTCCAACATCGCGTTGGTGTGATTTTGGTTTCTAGTTGCCATATTAGACCTGCGCTATGGGCTTATGGTCACATATGTTGAACTAAAGAAACTTCCATTACACCACCTATACTACGGCTCTATCCTAAACTTATTAATGCTACAATCAGTTGCGTCTTGTACTCAAAAGAGACAAGATACAAACAAGTCAGGGTATTCAAACCTCAATCAAACGATACAATAACATTCAAATAATGTAAATGCGTTGGAGATACCTGCTTGATGTTGATGGCTACCTTTCTGGAACCACTTCTACTACTACAGGATCTGACTTTTGCTCTGATACCACTAAGTGTGACACCCTTCCGGATTACCCAAATATAATCTAGTATTTATGCTTTATATTGGATAATATATGGACTTGTGAGCTAAGAAAATATGGTAAATAAAATTTTCTTTAAAGCGGGTGCACAATTCATCAAATGGAACTCTTGGAGAATAAATTCTAAAATCCTTTAAAACACTTGTATCGAGTTCGGAGATTTCTAAAACCTTTTCTCAAGCAGGATAACATTCGTTCTTTAGAAATTCCTTTACATTTTACAATCAATTGAAGCTATCCATACTTTGTTCAATAAAACTGATACCGTCAATTAATACTTATAGCCGAGCTCATTTATAAGTTGAATCAGAGTAAGCGGAAATTACTGGACTATGCAACTGATATGATATAAACATAGATTTTCATATATATGAAAGAGTCATACATACATAGTCCATGAGATAAGTCACCAAGTTCCAAAAATATAACAAGTCCATGTAAACAGATCTACATCACTATGATACTATAACCCTAGAGTAAAACATATGTACAATATATACATAATCAAAATACAACCCCAGGGATAGTCACGTAGATCCATCAGCATCAGATGCAGTAGTAGTAGCAGTAGTAGTCTCCCAAAAACATAGGTAATAAGGTAGTAGCATCATCATCACAGCAGCAGCAGCACATCTCCTCCACAGCACGGATCCAAGGGTCCACATCATACACCATATGCACGTACCTAGGGATCATCGTCCCTCCAGTCACTCCCAGTAGAATGCACGACAGGCTCGCTCCCACTCTCGTCCTCCACCGGATCCTCCTCGATCTCATCCGAGGGAGAGTGTATCCTACCACTGGGTACCGGGTCAGGTGATGGTGAAACCCTGACGGGGCTCCTCGGATAAGAAGGGGGAGTCTCCTCGCGGACAACTCTCGAAGTAAAAGGGTGAGAGCGGGTAGGTCGAAAATGAAAACTATGGTAAGAGCGAGCTGGTCGCGTGGGAGGTGGTCCATGATAAGTATAAAACGGGGGTACATGCATAGTGTATATAATGGGAATCCTAAACCTACGAGGACGGAATCGCATCAGCGGATTAGGGTGGTAGAATGTGAACTCTACCTCCCCCTCATACACCGCGCGATGGTCCTCATAGATCCATACGCCACTAGGAAGTGGCCGGATCTCGATGCAAGCAATGTAACGAGACATCACCTACAAGGGCATAGGGGTAAGCAATTCTACTCACATAATCAATAGAGAATAAATCATGCAACATATGAAAGATAATAATGCATCAATTAATAACAATCACAATTAGCATCTAGCAAGTATCAGATGCACATAGGATGCTCACACTTAATTCAGGTATATCAATTGCATTAAGTGAATGACATGATGCATGATTTTAACTCTCAACTTATCTCCACATTTTCTAAGTCACTTTCTGACGTCCATCCCTGACAACCCAGCACTCCACAATGCGTTGTATTCCTAGGTATACAACAATTCGTACATTCACCTAGAATGTACACGTCAAGCTTGGTATCCATGCCACCCGAGCATATCCCGTCATCCAAACGGATCGTCATCCAAACGATATATCCATATCGGCACCCACAAAGCCGACCACGTCATCGACGTGTCATCAAGCAAGCGTACTGGCACTCCCAGAGGCCCTCCACATGTTTATCGAAACATGAATACGTCCTACCATCCAAACTCCAGAATGAATGCATTTTAGACTTAGGGGAAATTGATTAATACTTTACTTGCCACCTAGGCTTAATTTTCAAAATGGATCGTCACCGAACAATCTATTTGTATTTATCAATTTCTCTAAGTCTTTGATCCCTTGAATTATCCTTAATAATTCCTTAATTAATTAAGTTAGAATTGAAAATGATGTTTTCAGATTCTGGGCATTTTACTCGAGTAAAGTTCATAATACTCGAGTGTTCTGGAGATTTTCCAGATTACTCGAGTGTTCTTAAGCTTACTCGAGGGTTCATGTCTTTCTGAGGATTTGGGTTTGAATTTCAACAATTTACTCGAGTAGTTCATGAGTTACTCGAGTGTTCTTGGACTTTTCCAGAATACTCGAGTGACTTTGAATGACTCGAGTGTTTGACCTATAACAATTCTCAATTCATGCCCGATACTCGAGTACCAGACAAAATACTCGAGTGTTCTTATGACATTTACTTTATTTTGAACACGATTTACTCGAGTACTTTGCCATTTACTCGAGTGTTTCGCAGCTGACAGTATTGAAAACTGGTTTTAACATGCCATTTTCATTTCTACTCAATTTAAGTCCATTTCAGGGATCCACAGAGTTAACATATCATTAATCAAACATGTTACAACACTTATTTCAATTCAAAACACAGAATTGACAGAGAAATCATTGATTATGCATAAAAAGGCATTTTAACAACTCAATACCTCAAATCACACAATAAGCATAATATTCATGAAACAAAGCTCATTTAAGTTCACATGCATGATAACAAACTTGCTCAATACGGATTTAGAGCATGGATTGGTCTCCAAACCAAAGTTCCTATAGAATCTAAGCCCTTAGAGCCTCTTGGTGGCTCTCTAACACATTTAATGGATTTCAAACTCTATCTAGTGAATATAATTACTTCCCCTTACCTCTCAGATGTGAATCAACAGAAAGAAATCCAAAGAAAGCTCTCCAAACCCAGAAATCCACTTGAACTTCTCGATGATCACAGTGAGCTCCAGACACCAACTCAAGCAAGAACAGCTCCACTTCAAGACTTCGATTCTCTCAATCCACACACTCAAACCTCACAATTTTGGTGTCTATACAAAGCTCGCGATGTGAGCTTTGTATTGGTGTATAGATTATCATTCAACTCAGCTCACAGAGGAAGAATCGAAGAACACAATTCGAAAACCCTAACTCTTCTAATCTTCAACAAGTTAATCAAAATTCTCGACCAAGGGACAATGATGCGTTTAAATAGGCCAATGGAAAGCTCATGCGGGGCGACACGACGCCTATAGCGTTGGCATGGTGGTGATTTCGTGTCACCATCACGAAATCGTTGGCTGTGACTCACCAAATGCACTAACTCGTGCAGTTTGACCCAGAATACTCGAGTATTCCAGAAAATACTCGAGTGTTTTACCCAGATTTTGAAAAATTATTATTTTATTTACTTTCCCTCCAAAACCTTTCCTATAATTGCTTCTAGGTCCCAACCCAGGGACTAATATGCAAAATATACATTTTAGGCATTTAAATTATTTATTAAATAATTTCTCACATGCAAGCTAATTACATACACACATATTTTAATCAAGGATTAATTTGAAAACTATTAATTATAATTAAATTATAATTAACATTTCATTAATCGGGGATTAAAATTTTGGGGTGTTAACCGACATTCGGTCCCCTACTAAACTTCACATTCCACGATGTGGAATGTGCTCTTGCTCGGCCATGTCCTGTGCCTGCTCCTCCCCAGTATCTGCAAAATACAGCAAGAAGGGTAGCATTACACAGAACTTAGGAAAGTACATTCTAAGTAGACATAGAGAGTAACCAAGCACTCTATTAAGCTTTGCTACCCTAACACTTATGTTATTAATCATTTCTTATTCTCATTGTTCTCCCTACTGTTTTCATTTACCATTTATTACTCACTTCTTATTAGAGGGTCATGTTATTTTACTTTTTCCACTCCGCATAGGGAGGGTCATTATACTGTAAATATAATTCTCGCTTCTACTTAGAGAGTAAGTGGAGGGGCCTGTTCTCACTTCACTTATGGAGTAAGTTAAGGGTCATGATAATATAAATTCCGCTCCTTTATGGAGGGTCCTGATAATGTACATTCCACTCGTTTATGGAGGGTCCTGGTAATATATATGCTTCTCGCTTCACTTAGAGAGTAAGTGAAGGGTCATGTTCTCGCTTCACTAATGGAGCAAGTGAAGGGTCCTGATAATATAACTCCACTCCTTTATGGAGGGTCCTGATAATATATATTCCACTCCTTTATGGAGGGTCATGATGATATATAATTCTCGCTTCACTTAGAGAGTAAGTGAAGGGTCATGTTCTCACTCCACTTAATGTGCAAATGGAGGGTCTTGATACTATGATATTCCACTCCGTTACGGAGGGTCTTGTCCACTCCTTTATGGAGGGTCATGATAATATAATATTTATTCATTCATTATTTTCACTCAGTCCAACTGTTTTCTTTATTTTTCCTCTATTTGTTATCCATTATCAACCTATAATAATTTCAATTTACAAGTAAGTTCTTTATTTCTATTTACCACTAACTATTTCCTATGACAATATATGCTAAACTAATATCAATTCTTCTAACCTAGGTTTGCCTTGGGTTTTATTCTAGAGCAATCCTTAAACCTAGTTCTCACTATATACTAGCTAGACTATACCTCCTAAATAGAGGTAATACTTCCCTTCTTACCTCAAAACCAAGAGATATAAGTAGTCCTTGACACTTAGCCTTGGTACCTAGGGTTTTAATCACCAAATCCTTAGATGATGGTTGAAAATAATGTAGGAGCCTTGTCCTTGAGTCCTTGTGATGAGAGAGGTCCTATGTGGTGATCTCCATAGCTTGGAAGATGAGAAACCAAAGAGTGGTGAGGAAGAGGGGCCACGAATTTATGGAAGAAGAGGAAGGAAGTTGGTTATCACTTTCTTGCTTAGTTTTGAGTGGAGATGATGAGAATATTGATGATAGCTCTTGATCCTTGAAGTGTTTAGGGTTGATGATGATGCTATACTCTTGAAACTAGAGGGAGAGAGATGAAGATGATGAGGGTGATGAGAGAAAAGAGATGAAGAGATGATATTGTTGTGTGTTTTGCTTCTTATTTTCCTTGCATGAGAGATCCAAAAACGTGTGGCTATGGTGCTTTGCTTGGAGGAAAAGTTGAATTTGTGTGGTCCACATTCATTTATTTTTTTTCCATACTTATACTCCAGTAATCGATTACTGGCTTGAAGTAATCGATTACCCCTTTGATGCAACAATTCTAGTATAATTTCCTGGGGCCAAGTAATCGATTTATTCCTTCCCTTTAATCGATTAATTCACAAAATTCACTAGGTAATCGATTAACTCACCCAAATAATCGATTACTTAGCTGCAACATTTTGTGTGATTTCACCAGAGAGCATGTAATCGATTAGACCCTTCAATGGTAATCGATTACCTTATTGAAAACCCTTATTTTGATGGTTTTCTGACTCCAATTCACTTCCTTATGCTCCCATATTCATCTAGGGTGAAATTACTACTCCAAATCCTTTCTCTAAACTTGTATTTCTCCTAATTACTTGGCAGAATTCTTATTATGCTTAAATCAGATTTAGGAATGTTACAATTCTCTCCCACTTATTGGAATTTCGTCCCCGAAATTCCGTTTAGTTCCTAAAATGGAGAATCATCCCAATTGCAAAGTCTTTGGGCTACGCTGCTTACTTCCTCTTGGTTTCACTCCCCCACTTAGATTCTGAGTACTACTAGGCTTTCGCACTAAACAAATGGTAGAATTTCCGATGCTGAATTCATTTGGTAAAATTTGGATGTGAGATTTATCAATGACTTCAACTACTAATAAGCGGATAGATCAAAGTGATCAGTTTCAATCTTCCATCTACTAATAGCGATCCCAGTTTTAGGCTTACTGATTATATCATCACCTAACATATGCAAGAATTAGAGTGATCAATTCTAATCTTACATGGCATTAAATAACAATATTATCACTGGATTTGATTGGTTTGTATTAGGATCCTACAACTTGACATTTCTTCTAAGTGTTCCTACAAGGCTACCAAGAAGTCTAGATTGGGTGAATGGGATTGAATGTTTAGAATTCCTAGGATGGTTCTATTTTTAAGAAAATTGATGTTTCCAAATAACTCCTAGAGAAGAAAGATCAGTTATATGGTATTAAAACTAATAGGGCACTACATAGACATTGCTAAATATTCGATACCTGTAACTATATCAGCTAGATCAACCTCCTCCTCGTCTATGGTTTACAGTTTTCCCTTCAAAGCAGGTTGACTCTTTCCTGCTTGCTGCACCTTTGTAGCATTGACTTCTTTCTTCGGAATCCTCGTGGGACAAGTTGAAGCAAAATGTCCTGGTTGCCCGCACAAAAAACAAGTAAAATTCCCCCTGGATTGATTCCGATACCAGCAATCTCCCCCGTGCTTCCTTCCACAATGTGGACAAGGTGGATAAGTTCCCATAGCATTCCCATTCTTGTCCTTAACCCCCGGAGCTGCTGGTGCGACATTATGCTGAGCATAAGGTTTTGATTCCGGAACTGGTCCTTTTCCCTGAATCGGACCCCCAGCTTTTTGTACCTTTTAGTTTCTTTTCTCCTCCACCCTTTGCTTCCTACTCTTCTCATAAGTACTGGTCATGTCAACCAATTGGGATAGATTTGCAATGTTTTGATACTCAAATGCCATCTTAATCTCCGAACGAAGTCCTGTCTCAAATTTGATGCATTTAGTCCTTTCATCGGCATCTCTGTAGTTTCCGGCATATCGGATCAAATCTTCAAACTTAGCAGCATATTCCCCAACACTCATGTCCCCTTGCACTAACTGCAGAAAGGCAATCTCCTTCTCTTTGCGGACATCCTCAGGGAAATACTTTCCCAGAAAACGGATATTAAACAGATCCCATGTGATGGCCTGATGTTCTGCTTCCAATCCCCTTCGCACTTGGTCCCACAAATGTTCCGCTTCCCCTGTTAACATGTATTGTGCTAGCACAACTCTTTGCTCATCCGGTGGTGCCATAGACCGGAAAATTTTCTCGATCCCTTGAAGCCAAAGTTGTGCTCCTTCCGGATTGAATCCTCCTTCAAACTTTTGGGGCTCACTCTTCCTGAATCGGGCCATCCCGTCGATTGCTGGTGTTGGTTGTTGAGGATTCACTGCTGTTGTTGCTACCGCTGCTGCTGCTATATTTTATGCCTGATTGTGATGAATCTGAGCGATGTTTGCAGCGTGGGACTGTTGCATTTGAGCCATAGTCGCTGCCTGAGCTTGCTGCATTTGAACCATACTTTCCAAAATAGCAGCTATTCTGTCATTCTCGGAACGCCTTCAAGCCATACTGTCTAAGTCCTGGAGGAAATAGCCAGTTAATGCTTATATAACTAAATAACTACTTAACCATTCTAGCACCATAACTTAAACATTTGACTCTATACCGATTACTCGCTTGGTGAGTAACCACTGGAGTTATGAGTTCACACTCCAAAGGCCGAGGAAAAACTGCTCTGATACCAAAATGTAACACCTAGGTTATTTACCCTTAATTACCCTTAAAATTAAAATGGTGACTTAAATTTTTCTTTTAAGTTTGATAGGCTTATAAAAATCTCCGAATAAAACGGACGGAGCTTCCTTTGTTTTCTTAACTTTCCAAAATTTGTTTAACCTGCAACCTGTTCAAAATATTCATTCATATCACTCCAGATGCCAACAGGGCAAAATATAAACACTGTGCAGTAGCAACATTACGCCAGGTTTATAAATATATATACAAGTCTTAAAACATCTTAGTTTTTCACAAAAATATCCAACTAGTATTAGTTACATCAACAAAACATTTCATTTTCCCAAAAATAAAACCCTTGACCGACATTCGGTCCCCTACTAAACTTCACATTCCACGATGTGGAATGTGCTCCTGCTCGGCCATGTCCTGTGCCTGCTCCTCCCCAGTATCTGCAAAATACAACAAGAAGGGTAGCATTACACAGAACTTAGGAAAGTACATTCTAAGTAGACATAAAGAGTAACCAAGCACTCTATTAAGCTTTGCTACCCTAACACTTATGTTACTAATCATTTCTTATTCTCATTGTTCTCCCTATTGTTTTCATTTACCATTTATTACTCACTTCTTATTAGAGGGTCATGTTATTTTACTTTTTCCACTCCGCATAGGGAGGATCATGATACTGTAAATATAATTCTCGCTCCTACTTAGAGAGTAAGTGGAGGGTCCTGTTCTCACTTCACTTACGGAGCAAGTGAAGGGTCATGATAATATAAATTCCACTCCTTTATGGAGGGTCCTGATAATGTACATTGCACTCCTTTTTGGAGGGTCCTGGTAATATATATACTTCTCGCTTCACTTAAAGAGTAAGTGAAGGGTCATGTTCTCGCTTCACTAACGGAGCAAGTGAAGTGTCCTGATAATATAACTCCACTCCTTTATGGAGGGTCCAGAAAATATATATTCCACTCCTTTATGGAGGGTCACGATGATATATAATTCTCGCTTCACTTAGAGAGTAAGTGAAGGGTCATGTTCTCACTCCACTTAATGTGCAAATGGAGGGTCTTGATACTATGATATTCCACTCCGTTACGGAGGGTCTTGTCCACTCCTTTATGGAGGGTCATGATAATATAATATTTATTCATTCATTATTTTCACTCAGTCCAACTGTTTTCTTTATTTTTCCTCTATTTGTTATCCATTATCAACCTATAATAATTTCAATTTACAAGTAAGTTCTTTATTTCTATTTATCACTAACTATTTCCTATGACAATATATGCTAAACTAATATCAATTCTTCTAACCTAGGGTTTGCCTAGGGTTTTATTCTAGACCAATCCCTAAACCTAGTTCTCACTATATACTAGATAGACTATACCTCCTAAATAGAGGTATTACTTCCCTTCTTACCTCAAAACCAAGAGATATAAGGATTCCTTGACACTTAGCCTTGGTATCTAGGGTTTTAATCACCAAATCCTTAGATGATGGTTGAAAAGAAAGTAGGAGCCTTGTCCTTGAGTCCTTGTGATGAGAGAGGTCCTATGTGGTGATCTCCATAGCTTGGAAGATGAGAAACCAAAGAGTGGTGAGGAAGAGGGGCCACGAATTTATGGAAGAAGTGGAAGGAAGTTGGTTATCACTTTCTTGCTTAGTTTTGAGTGGAGATGATGAGAAGATTGATGATAGCTCTTGATCCTTGAAGGGTTTAGGGTTGAAGATGATGCTATGCTCTTGAAACTAGAGGGAGAGAGATGAAGATGATGAGGGTGATGAGAGAAAAGAGATGAAGAGATGATGTTGTTGTGTGTTTTGCTTCTTATTTTCCTTGCATGAGAGAGCCAAAAACGTGTGGCTATGGTGCTTTGCTTGGAGGAAAAGTTGAATTTGTGTGGTCCACAATCGTTTATTTTTTTTCCAGATTTTTACTCCAGTAATCGATTACTGGCCTGAAGTAATTGATTACCCCTTTGATGCAACAATTCTAGTATAATTTCCTGGGGCCAAGTAATCGATTAATTCCTTCCCTTTAATCGATTACTTCACAAAATTCACTAGGTAATCGATTAACTCACCCAAATAATCGATTACTTTGCTGCAACATTTTGTGTGATTTCACCAGAGAGCATGTAATCGATTACACCGTTCAATGGTAATCGATTACCTTATTGAAAACCCTTATTTTTATGGTTTTCTGACTCCAATTCACTTCCTTATGCTCCCATATTCATCTAGGGTTAAATTACTACTCCAAATCCTTTCTCTAAACTTGATATTTCTCCTAATTACTTGGCAGAATTCATATTATGCTTAAATCAGATTTAAGGATGTTATAGTTACCATATTCTAGGGGGTAGTTTATATTATGTATATAGTGGGTACTAAGAGATTTATGTTAGGCTAAGTTCAAAACCCTAGGATAGTGAACATGTTAGAAAAGAATAGAGTGTGTTATTTTGTGAATGATTATGATGATTGATATTTAAATGTGTGGCTTGATATTTTGCCAATATATATTGGAATTGAGAAATATAAAAGGATAATGAAAATGATGAATTCATGGAAGTGTTTACAAAATGAAAATATTTGAAGTTTGATCTAAAAGATTAAAGGCAAAAATAGTGTGTGATCCAGATCTTGTAAGACGTTGTCCGAAGGAGACTGTACACATAGATCGCGTAAGACGCACAAGATGCACAGCTGTAAGACGTTGCCCGTAGGAGACTGTATCCAATGATGGACACACACACACACACACCATATAATAATAAAGTTATAATTGGATTGTGTGATTCCAGGTCTTGTAAGACGTTGTCCGTAGGAGACTGTACGTCTAGACCGCGTAAGACACACATTGTGTGCAGCTGTAAGACATTGTCCGTAGGAGACTGTACGCAATGATGGACGCACCTTCTGATGGTGGAATCCAAGTCTTGTAACACGTTGTCCGTAGGTGACTGTACGCATAGACCGTGCAAGACACACATTGTGTGCAGCTGTAAGACGTTTTCCGTAGGAGACTGTACACAGTGATGGATCCACGTAATAATTTCTAAAAAAATCTCTGAAAACTTAAAGATATGAAAAGAGAGAAGAAAATGTGAAATCAAGTAAAGAGATGAGAAAGATATAAGTTGGAATGAATTAAAAATACCTGAAGTAAAAAGTTAAGAATTACAAAAGTAACCATTTGTCAATGATATGAATATAATTGTATTGAATGGGTATGATTGATTGGGGTTTGTGTACTATATGACTAAATGTGTTCGGCTTTGTAGTTCATTATAGCACAGTAGAAACTGCTTTCCCTATTTTATTGTGTAATGCTCACCTCCTTACCATTTTTCAGGTACTGAGCTGGAGCATACACCAGGCATGACCGAGCAGGATTACTCTCCCTCACAGGGAGAGTAGGGTTTTTATGGGATAGGACATGTTTTTGGACCTAAGCCTCTTATATTTTTGATGTGTATGAGTTTGTATATATCTTTTTAGAGAGGTTTAGGATGATTTCTTTTGATAAGGTTATATGTTGGAAATCCTGATATTCATACTTAGTATTTCCGCTGCTACTCTTGATACTGATGCATGTTACTGTATTTTTGAGCCCATTGGGCCTTGATATGATATATATATATATACATATATATGAAATGAGCCCTGCTGGCTATTGATTGTATAATTGTAAATGTTTTCAACAAGTTATATTTTTGGAAAAGCCCAAAAAACAAATGAAACTCCGTCTGTTTGACGGGAGATTTTTAATAAATTAAAAAGAAATTTCAAATTCACATTTTTTTTATATTGGGGAGTAATGGGTAATAAATCCTAGGTGTTACATTTATGGTATCCGAGCCAGGGCCGGGTCGGTGTGCCAACGAGGGCGATGGTCCCCAAAGGGGGGTGGATGTAAGGTACGCCTTAGTCCCACATCGGTTGGTAAGGTGAACGAAGCATGCCTTATATAGGATGTGGATACCTTACCTCACGTGGACGCGTTTTGGGGCTCACTGTTAGTGTGATACCAAGAGTAAAACCGTGAGGGTGAAGGGTGCCCAAAGTTGACAATATCCACGTGGCGATGCGCTGGGCCCCAGTGCCCAGTACCGTATGGCTGGCTGGGGCTGGGCTGTTACATCTGTAACAACCCGATTTTCGTACTCAAAACAATTAACTTAAAGTTGCCAAAAATGAGGCCAAATTTTTTTTTCAAAACATTGTTGAGGTGTTTGAAAACATTAGTGAAAAGTTTTTGATGTACTTCAACGCTTTCTTTCGAAAACCGAGTTGTTACTAAAACTTATCCATTTAGGTTTCCAAAACATTTGTCAAGGGAAAACGGTTTGGTTTCAACTCAAATAATTCTTATGTTACCTCAAAAGAACTTAAACATTGTCACAAAGTTGTATTCGTTCACATTGATAAAAGTTGGGCATACTCCAGAATGAGCTACGTTACATCAATAGTTCATCACTTAGGTAATCCTTAACATGAAACACTCACCATAATCTAACCACACTAATTCTTAAGCTACCCTAGTGAAGGCAATCGGGTGGAGGTCCTCCTTCTTCTTGGGTCCTCTCTTCGCTTTCGAAGATGAGTCCGTCCATGTAGCTGTCTCCGTATTCTCGTTGTGCTCCAACTTCACTCCTTCTTTGGTGGTAGACTCCCACTGTTTCTCGTATTGCACCTTCTCCTTGTAGTTTCGATATCCTCGCACCGTGACTTGTCCCAAGCGCGACCCCAAGTTAGCTCCGCTCAGTTGATGCTCCGGGTCGGGGATTACAATCTGAGTATGGCCGGTACATACCCAGCCGCTTGGAGTACGCTTCCAACCTCTTCCATACTTACTCCACGTGGTGATGTCCATGAAGTACTCCATCTGCCTGTTGAAATACCAGCAACACCGATATGCCAACGAACAGGAGAGAGTAAGCGTTCCGAACGACGCATCGTCGACGGTGTGGGATTACCCTAGGCAAAATAATAGGGCCATACAAACATGCAATATAACACACAGGCACACGGCAACCATACATATCATTATAAATATTATTATCATTATTATTCTCTTTTAGGCATTTCTCATGAGCATTCTTTCTATCTTTAATTCATTCATTTACTTTCCTTAACTCTCCTTCTCTTTTCATCCAATCTTATCAATTTACCCTCTTTAATGCTTTGGGGAATTACCATACCTCATCAGAATATTCATTTCGTTCTCGGCTATCACTCACGTCTACATCTCCTCGGTCATCCACCCAACCTAGTCGGAAGCAAACAGGAGTACAGGACCTTTACCGTGCGGGCACGACAACTGTCACACATCAAATGGTCCCAGACCAGGAAGACTCAGCCTCAAATCATAATCATATCAATTCATATACATGGCACACTGTCTCACTACAGTGGCAAACAAGATGCCCCACTCCAGTCCCTCTCACTGTTCTCGATTTGCAATCTAGGGGGCGACAGTATATTTCTAGTGGGCCCGCATAACTTACCACGACATTAGACCCAGTCCCCACCACGTTAGTGCGCCACATGTGGAGTTCGTTTTGCCTAGAAATACACTCTAGACTTCTTGACGTTTCACCGTCATCGTCCTCCCCTAATGCAATCTCCTCCTAAGTATCCGCAGATACTTATGGTATCTTCCTCTCCACTACTTCGCACTCTCATATCTCACCGCGTATGTCTTTTAAGTCTTTTATCTTTTTAATTATCCTAAGGTCGGCCCATCCTTTGTGCAACCCTTCAATGAGTCCCGACCACTAACTTGGCACAACCTTTTCTCTCATCATTTCTCACATAGCACAGAGCTGGGATCACATCACAATCTCAAATCTCATTGCTCAAATTTTCTCAACATCCTCCATTTCTCGTAATCATCTCATTTCCAAAATCTTTTCAATATTCTCAATCTTTTCCAAAAGAACAATCTTACTTTCCTCAACACCTTTTCATAAGCCATTTGGAACATCTCACATCATAAACTTTCATAAAACTCTTCTTTCGAAAACTTTCACATAAAAACTTTTCACAATTGTTCGCAAGACTATGGATTCAGAAACTTCTCTTCGAAAATGCCATTTCATATCAATTTCTCAAAATTATTATTTCAAAAAGACTTTCTTAAAAACGTCATTACCAAAGAACTTTCTCCAAGTTTATAAAAAATTTCCCTTCCAAACTTTTCGCAAAATTGCCTTTCAAAAACTTTTCTGAAAATAATTGTTATAATATTTCTCAAAAACCTCTTTTCAAAAACATTCTCAAAAGAATTTCTTTTCATAAATCCTTTTCTTAAAATTCCTCTTCATCATTCTCTACAAAATCTCTTTATTAAAAACCTTTTCAAAAACTACTTTTCAAAAAAACCTTTTTTAAAAGAAAAATCACAACTTTGCTGGGTGCTAATGGAGGAGCAAGCTCGACTCAACACTAGTCCCAGACTAAAACTGAAAAAAAAGGAGCCCAGCTCCGCTCAATTCACATCTCATAACAACATCACTCTCCCAGCTCTGGCTCGTTCTCAGGATTATCATTTCATTCCTTCCCCAATCTCAACTCTTTCTCTTTTCCATTACATACTTTATTTACAATCATTATTTTTCTCTCATCATGTCTTTACTTCAAAATCTTATTTATTTCGCTTCTATTTTCAGGACGTATCAAACGTCCATTGTCACACCCTTCGTTATTACCCAAATATAAACTAATAAATATGCTTTTATATTGGATAATATATATGGACTCGTGAGTGTTAAGAAAATAGGTCAATAAAATTTTTCTTTTAAAGCGGGTGCACGAATCGTCACTTGAAAGTCTTGGAGAATAAAGTCTATATTATCTCAAAATCATTGTATCGAGTTCGGCGATTTCTAAAACCTTTTCGCAAATAGAGTAACATTCGATCTTTTAGAAGATATCTTTGTATCAAGTAGTTTAAGCTACCCTTGCTTTATACGATAGAACTGATACCATTTATAGCCGAGCTCTTAAATAGATTAAATCAGAGTAAGCGGAAATTACTGGACTATGCAACTGATAGAATATAAACATAGGTTTTCATAGATATAGAGAATCATAAGTACATAGCCCATGAGTAAAGTCTCCAAGTTTCAAAATATACAAGTCCATCATCAGATCTATATAACAGTGTAACTACAAGCTCTAGAGTGCTCCAAAAGTATATCTACAATATATATACATAACAAAATGTATAACTCTAGGAATAGTCACATAGATCTGGCAGCATCAGATGGAGTAGTAGTAGCAGTAGTCTCCCAAAAGTAAAGTGAGTAAGGTAGTAGCATCATCATCACAGCAGCAACAACAAATCTCCTCCACACACCGGATCCTCAGATCCACACCATACACCATATACATGTACCTAGGGATCGTCGTCCCTCCAGTCACTCCCAGTAGAATGCACGACAGGCTCGCTCCCACTCTCGTCCTCCACCGGATCCTCCTCGATCTCATCCGAGGGAGAGTGTACCCTACCACTGGGTACCGGGTCAGGTGATGGTGAAACCCTGACTGGGCTCCTCGGATCAGATAGGGGAGTCTCCTCGCGGACGACTCTCGAAGTAAAAGGGTGAGAGCGGGTAGGTTGAAAACGAAAACTATGGTAAGAGCGAGCTGGTCGCATGGGAGGTGGTCCATGATAAGTATAAAACGGGGGTACATGCATAGTGTATATGATGGGAATCCTAAACCTACGAGGACGGAATCGCATCAGCGGATTAGGGTGGTAGAATGTGAACTCTACCTCCCCCTCATACACCGCGCGATGGTCCTCATAGATCCATACGCCACTAGGAAGTGGCCGGATCTCGATGCAAGCAATGTAGCGAGACATCACCTACAAGGGCATAGGGGTAAGCAATTCTACTCACATAATCAATAGAGAATAAATCATGCAACATATGAAAGATAATAATGCATTAATTAATAACAATCACAATTAGCATTTAGCAAGTATCAGATGCACATAGGATGTTCACACTTAATTCAGGTATATCAATTGCATTAGGTGAATGACATGATGCATGACTTTAACCCTCAACTTATCTCCACATTTTCTAAGTCACTCTCTGACGTCCATCCCTGACAACCCAGCACTCCACAGTGCGTTGTATTCCTAGGTATACAACAATTCGTACATTCACCTAGAATGTACACGTCAAGCTTGGTATCCATGCCACCCGATCATATCCCGTCCTCCAAACGGATAGTCATCCAAACGATATATCCATATCGGCATCCACAAAGCCGACCACATCAACGACGTGTCATCAAGCAAGCGTATTGGCACTCCCAGAGGCCCTCCACATGTTTATCGAAACATGAATACGTCCTACCATCCAAACTCCAGAATGAATGCATTTTAGACTTAGGGGAAATTGATTAATACATTACTTGCCACCTAGGCTAAATTTTCAAAATGGATCGTCACCGAACGATCTATTTGTATTTATCAATTTCTCTAAGTCTTTGATCCCTTGAATTATCCTTAATAATTCCTTAATTAATTAAGTTAGAATTGAAAATGATGTTTTCAGATTCTGGGCATTTTACTCGAGTAAAGTTCAGAATACTCGAGTGTTCTGGAGATTTTCCAGATTACTCGAGTGTTCTTAAGCTTACTCGAGTGTTCATGTCTTTTTGAGGATTTGGGTTTTAATTTCAACAATTTACTCGAGTAGTTCATGAGTTACTCGAGTGTTCTTGGACTTTTCCAGAATACTCGAGTGACTTTGAATGACTCGAGTGTTTGACCTATAACAATTCTCAGTTCATGCCCGATACTCGAGTAACAGACAAAATACTCGAGTGTTCTTATGAAATTTACTTTATTTTGAACACGATTTACTCGAGTACTTTGCTATTTACTCGAGTGTTTCGCAGCTGACAGTATTGAAAACTGGTTTTAACATGCCATTTTCATTTCTACTCAATTTAAGTCCATTTCAGGGATCAACAGAGTTAACATATCATTAATCAAACATGTTACAACACTTATTTCAATTCAAAACACAGAATTGACAGAGTAATCATTGATTATGCACAAAAAGGCATTTTAACAACTCAATACCTCAAATCACACAATAAGCATAATATTCATGAAACAAAGCTCATTCAGGTTCACATGCATGATAACAAACTTGCTCAATACAGATTTAGAGCATGGATTGGTCTCCAAACCAAAGTTCCTATAGAATCTAAGCCCTCAGAGCCTCTTGGTGGCTCTCTAACACATTTAATGGATTTCAAACTCTATCTAGTGAATATAATTACTTCCCCTTACCTCTCAGATGTGAATCAACAGAAAGAAATCCAAGAAAAGAGCTCCAACACCAGAAATCAACTTGAACTTCACATGCATGACAGTTTTGAGTGCACCACCAAAACCGAATTGGTTTACCCACAAAACAGAGATAAGAATTGGGGAAAATTAGATTCCTAGACTCTATACAACATCAACTAACTAAAGGAACTGAATTTGAGACTCAAGAATTCGTGAGCTTACCAGAATCAATGATCAAAGTAAGCTCCCAGACCAAGGCTTGACAGAAACAGCTTCACTTCCACTCCTTGAACCTTCCACCACACTCACTCAATCCTCACGATTTTGGTGTTTATACAAAGCTCGAGATGTGAGCTTTGTATTCGTGTATCACTCAAGTCCTAATACTCAGAACTGAAAGAGAATCGAAGGCAACAAATCTGAAACCCTAACTTCATCAACAAACCCCAAACTTAGCCAAATTCTTCACAAATTCGATGTTGCTGAGCTTTTATAGACATGGAGAAGGCCCATGCAGGACGACACGACGCCTTCGAGCTGTTGATGATGGAGTATTCGTGTCAAGGAGAGGGAATGGTTCATGGTGACTCATCAAACGCACTAACTCGTGCAGTTTGACCCAGAATACTCGAGTGTTCCAGAAAATACTCGAGTGTTTTACCCAGTTTTTGAAAAATAATTATTTTATTTACCTTCCCTCCAAAATCTTTCCTATAATTGCTTCTAGGTCCCAACCCAGGGACTAATATGCAAAATACTCATTTAATGCATTTAAATTATTTATTAAATAATTTCACACATCTAAGCTAGTCACATGAACACATATTTTAATCAAGGATTAATTTAGAAACTATTAATTATAATTAAATTATAATTAACATTTCATTAATCGGGGATTAAAATTTTGGGGTGTTACACTACTCCCCCACTTACAAGGAATTTCGTCCCCGAAATTCAACTCATACAAACAAGTCAGGATAATCCTGATGCATCTTATCCTCTAATTCCCAAAATGCTTCTATCACATCTCCATAACTCCAAATGACTTTGACCAAACTAATATCCTTCCCTCTAAGCTGCTTGATTCTTCGATCTTCAATATGAACTGGCACAGTTTTGAAGGTTAGGTTCTTATGAATTTCTAAGTCATCAGGTTGGATGCTAAGAACAATGGTGGGGTCATGGACATATTTCTTCAATTGAGACACATGGAATACATTATGGAGGTTAGCTAATGACGGAGGCAAAGCTAATTGATAAGCTACTGGGCCGATTCTTTTGAGAATTTGATAGGGACCAATAAACTTAGGCGATAGTTTCTGGGTTTTCAAGGCTCTACTAACACCTTTGGTTGGTATTATTCTAATGAACACGTGGTCTCCTTCAGCAAACTCTAAGGTTTTTCTCCTTCTATCAGCATAGTTTTTCTGCCTACTCTGAGCTGCCCTCATCTTCTCTTGTATCATTTTGATCTGCTCCGTGGTCTCTTGCACAATATCTGGTCCAATCAGAGAACTCTCCCCCACTTGAAACCAGCATAACGGCGTCTGACACTTTCGTCCATACAGAGCTTCAAATGGTGCCATTCCAATACTCGCGTGATAGCTGTTGTTGTACGTGAATTCCATAAGTGGCAACATTTGTTCCCAATTCCCTCGTTCTTCCAATGCACAAGCTCGCAGAATGTCTTCTAATGACTGAATAGTCCTCTCCGTCTGACCATCCGTCTGGGGGTGGTATGCAGAACTCAGTTTCAACCTTGAACCCAAGGCTCTATGCAGATCTTGCCAGAACTTCGACGTAAACCTCGGATCACGATCAGACACAATGCTCGATGGTACCCCATGAAGACGAACAACTTCCTTGATGTACAATTGAGTGAGCTTTTCCAATGAGTAGCGCATATTCACGGGAATGAAATGCGCTGATTTGGTCAACCGATCCACGATCACCAGAATTGCATCATGACCAGTAGATGTCTTTGGCAATCCCGACACAAAATCCATCGAGATGCTATCCCATTTCCACAACGGGATCTCTAAAGGAAGTAACTCTCCTCCTGGCCTTTGATGTTCCACCTTGGCCTTTTGACATACCAAACAACATGCCACATATTCAGCTACATCTCTCTTCAAACCAGGCCACCAAAATAGCTTCTTTAAGTCCTGGTACATTTTAGTGGCTCCCGGATGCATACTCATCTTACTCTTATGCGCTTCATCCAAAATCATCCTTCTTACTTCCAAATCATCAGGCACACAAATCCTCGTTTAAAAGCGAAGGATTCCATCCTTTCCTTCTTGAAATTCCAACGGCCTACCTTCTTGCATCAACTTCCTCTTTTCCATGAGTTTCCCATCCTTGTGTTGCAATTCTCGTATCCTTTGTAGAAACTCATTAGCAATCTGCAGCATCCCCAACTTGATACTTGTCGGTTCCACTTGCATCGTCAGACTCAAATCTCGAAATTCCTCTATCAGTGCCGCTTCTCTGACCATCATCGCACTGATGTGCATTGCCTTTCTACTCAATGCATCCGCCACAACGTTTGCCTTCCCAGGATGATAATGGAGCTCAAACTCATAATCCTTCAAAAACTCCATCCATCGGCGTTGCCTCATATTCAACTCCTTTTGATCAAAGAGGTATTTTAAACTCTTATGGTCACTAAACACCCGGAACGTAGTGCCATAGAGATAGTGCCTCCAGATCTTTAATGCAAACACCATAGCTGCCAACTCCAGATCATGAGTTGGATAGTTCATCTCATGAACTTTTAGCTGTCTCGAAGCGTAAGCGACAACTTGCCTATCTTGCATCAAGACACACCCAAGACCTTGTTTCGACGCGTCACAATACACATCGAAACTCTTCTGTGTATCGGGCAACACCAATACAGGAGACGATGTCAACCTTTCCTTCAACTCCTGAAAACTTCTCTCACACTTCTTATCCCATAGTAACGGTTGATCTTTCCTTGTCAACTTCGTCAGAGGCAGTGCAATCTTCGAGAAACCTTCGATGAACCTTCTATAATACCCAGCCAAACCAAGAAAACTTCTGACTTCCGTGGCCGACTTTGGTTGCTCCCATTGCAAAACCGAACTTACTTTCGTTGGATCAACTGCTATCCCTTTATCTGAAATCACATGCCCCAAAAATTTAACCTCCTTCAGCCAGAACTCACACTTTGTAAGTTTGGCGTACAGCTGCTTCTCCTTCAAGATGCTTAACACTATCTTCAAGTGTTCAGCATGCTCCTCCGGGCTCTTAGAGTAAATCAGAATATCATCAATGAACACAACCACGAATGAATCTAAATAAGGTCTAAAGATTCGATTCATGTAGTCCATGAAAATAGCTGGTGCATTAGTCAATCCGAACGGCATCACAACATACTCATAATGTCCGTATCGAGATCGAAATGCAGTCTTAGAGATATCCTCTTCTCTAATTCTGATCTGATGGTACCCCGACCTCAAATCAATCTTGGACAATACTGAAGCCCCACGCACTTGATCCATAAGGTCATCTATCCGTGGCAACGGATACTTGTTCTTGATGGTAACCTTATTAAGTTGTCGGTAGTCGATGCACATCCTCATGCTACCATCTTTCTTCTTGACGAATAAGACAGGAGCACCCCAAGGTGACACGCTTGGTCGAATCATCTGTTTCTGCAGCAGCTCCTCAATCTGCTTCTTCATTTCCGCCATTTCCGGTGGTGCCATTCTATAGGGAGCGATAGAAATGGGACCAGCTCCCGGAACTAGATCGATGCCAAATTCTATCTCTCTTCTTGGTGGCAAACCAAGAATCTCGTCAGCAAAAACTTCCGGGAAATCTCTGACAACAGGGATCTCTTCCATCCTCGGACCACTCTCCCCCACCTCGGTGTTGAACAGACATATGTAACCAGAGGGTTTTGGGTTTCTATAGGTCACGAGTCTTCTATCACAATCAATGATCACTTGGTTTTGACTTAACCAGTCCATTCCCAAGATCACATCCAATTGTGCTAAGGGTAAGCAGATCAAATCTACTTTAGAGGTTTGTCCTAACACTTCTATACAACAGTTAAGACATGCTCTAGAAACAATTACAGGAGCATTGGTAGGGGTTTCTACCTTAAGAACATAAGGCATTTCAGACACAATCAAGCCTAAGCGGTTTACACATTCATATGAAAAAAATGAATGCGTTGCACCGGAGTCAAACAAAACATGGCAAAACTGACCATTAAGCAAGTATTTACCTTGCACCAGATCAGAGGATCGATTCGCTTCCACACCACTAAGGGTGAAGACCCTTCCTTGAGTCACCGGTCTATCTGCAACTCCTCTTGAATTGGCCTTGGCTGGCTCCTTGCAATCTCTCGCAAAATGCCCCTGCTTTCCACAATTGAAACATCCACTTGTTCCCCAGCAAACACGACCATAATGGTTGCATTTGCACTTGTCGCAGAATGGAGCTTCGCTCCGATAATTTCTTCCCTCAGAACCACCAACCTTGCCCTTGCCTTTCCCTCTGCGATCATATGGACCTTTACCTCTATTATTGAAACCCTTTCGTCTCTGTGGTCCATATCCTTGATTGTCCTTATTTTCCACAACTTGCACCTCCTCAGCCTTGGTATCATCTTCATACATCCTACAAATATCTACCAATGCAGGGAAACTTTGAATCCGCTGATAGCTGAAAATTGACTTCAACTTTGGCCTCAATCCACCTTCAAACTTGATGCACTTGCTCCTCTCGTCTGGATTGTTCTGGTAGTATGGAGAGTACTTCATCAGCTCTTCAAACCTTGCCGCGTACTCGCCCACATTCATGTTCCCTTGCTTCAACTGCAGAAACTCCACCTCCTTCTTCCTTCTCAGATCCTCAGGAAAATACTTCTGGAGAAACTTCTCCATAAATACTCCCCAACTTATCTCCCTTCCTTCATATTGTAAAAGCTGCATGGTGTGATTCCACCAGTTCTCAGCCTCATCCTCCAGCATATAGGTTGCATATGCCACCTTCTGAGCATCCGAACACTCCAACGTTCTCAAAATCTTGTCCATAGTGTGAATCCATTTGTTGGCTTCCTCCGGTTTAAATCCTCCTTCAAACTTTGGCGGATTGCAGCTCCTAAAATCAGCCAGAGTCTTCGCCTCAGTGTTTCCCATATTACACTGATGAGGCGGGTTAGCCGGTTGAGATGGTTGCTGAGACTGCCTTTGCATGGCTTCCAATACCGTGGTGATTCGCTCCAACATCGCGTTGGTGTGATTTTGGTTTCTAGTTGCCATATTAGACCTGCGCTATGGGCTTACGGTCACATATGTTGAACTAAAGAAACTTCCATTACACCACCTATACTAAGGCTCTATCCTAAGCTTATTAGATCTACAATCAATTGCGTCTTGTACTCAAAAGACACAAGATACAAACAATTCAGGGTATTCAAACCTTTAACAATCAAAATAACAGCATTCAAGGTAATAAGCGCTTTGGAGATACCTGCTTGATGTTGATGGCTACCTTTCTGGAACCACTTCTACTACTACAGGATCTGACTTTTGCTATGATACCACTAAGTGTCACACCCTTCGTTATTACCCAAATATAAACTAATAAATATGCTTTTATATTGGATAATATATATGGACTTGTGAGTGTTAAGAAAATAGGTCAATAAAATTTTTCTTTTAAAGCGGGTGCACGAATCGTCACTTGAAAGTCTTGGAGAATAAAGTCTATATTATCTCAAAATCATTGTATCGAGTTCGGCGATTTCTAAAACCTTTTCGCAAATAGAGTAACATTCGATCTTTTAGAAGATATCTTTGTATCAAGTAGTTTAAGCTACCCTTGCTTTATACGATAGAACTGATACCATTTATAGCCGAGCTCTTAAATAGATTAAATCAGAGTAAGCGGAAATTACTGGACTATGCAACTGATAGAATATAAACATAGGTTTTCATAGATATAGAGAATCATAAGTACATAGCCCATGAGTAAAGTCTCCAAGTTTCAAAATATACAAGTCCATCATCAGATCTATATAACAGTGTAACTACAAGCTCTAGAGTGCTCCAAAAGTATATCTACAATATATATACATAACAAAATGTATAACTCTAGGAATAGTCACATAGATCTGGCAGCATCAGATGGAGTAGTAGTAGCAGTAGTCTCCCAAAAGTAAAGTGAGTAAGGTAGTAGCATCATCATCACAGCAGCAACAACAAATCTCCTCCACACACCGGATCCTCAGATCCACACCATACACCATATACATGTACCTAGGGATCGTCGTCCCTCCAGTCACTCCCAGTAGAATGCACGACAGGCTCGCTCCCACTCTCGTCCTCCACCGGATCCTCCTCGATCTCATCCGAGGGAGAGTGTATCCTACCACTGGGTACCGGGTCAGGTGATGGTGAAACCCTGACTGGGCTCCTCGGATCAGATAGGGGAGTCTCCTCGCGGACGACTCTCGAAGTAAAAGGGTGAGAGCGGGTAGGTTGAAAACGAAAACTATGGTAAGAGCGAGCTGGTCGCATGGGAGGTGGTCCATGATAAGTATAAAACGGGGGTACATGCATAGTGTATATGATGGGAATCCTAAACCTACGAGGACGGAATCGCATCAGCGGATTAGGGTGGTAGAATGTGAACTCTACCTCCCCCTCATACACCGCGCGATGGTCCTCATAGATCCATACGCCACTAGGAAGTGGCCGGATCTCGATGCAAGCAATGTAGCGAGACATCACCTACAAGGGCATAGGGGTAAGCAATTCTACTCACATAATCAATAGAGAATAAATCATGCAACATATGAAAGATAATAATGCATCAATTAATAACAATCACAATTAGCATTTAGCAAGTATCAGATGCACATAGGATGTTCACACTTAATTCAGGTATATCAATTGCATTAGGTGAATGACATGATGCATGACTTTAACCCTCAACTTATCTCCACATTTTCTAAGTCACTCTCTGACGTCCATCCCTGACAACCCAGCACTCCACAGTGCGTTGTATTCCTAGGTATACAACAATTCGTACATTCACCTAGAATGTACACGTCAAGCTTGGTATCCATGCCACCCGAGCATATCCCGTCCTCCAAACGGATAGTCATCCAAACGATATATCCATATCGGCATCCACAAAGCCGACCACGTCAACGACGTGTCATCAAGCAAGCGTATTGGCACTCCCAAAGGCCCTCCACATGTTTATCGAAACATGAATACGTCCTACCATCCAAACTCCAGAATGAATGCATTTTAGACTTAGGGGAAATTGATTAATACATTACTTGCCACCTAGGCTAAATTTTCAAAATGGATCGTCACCGAACGATCTATTTGTATTTATCAATTTCTCTAAGTCTTTGATCCCTTGAATTATCCTTAATAATTCCTTAATTAATTAAGTTAGAATTGAAAATGATGTTTTCAGATTCTGGGCATTTTACTCGAGTAAAGTTCAGAATACTCGAGTGTTCTGGAGATTTTCCAGATTACTCGAGTGTTCTTAAGCTTACTCGAGTGTTCATGTCTTTATGAGGATTTTGGTTTTAATTTCAACAATTTACTCGAGTAGTTCATGAGTTACTCCAGTGTTCTTGGACTTTTCCAGAATACTCGAGTGACTTTGAATGACTCGAGTGTTTGACCTATAACAATTCTCAGTTCATGCCCGATACTCGAGTAACAGACAAAATACTCGAGTGTTCTTATGAAATTTACTTTATTTTGAACACGATTTACTCGAGTACTTTGCTATTTACTCGAGTGTTTCGCAGCTGACAGTATTGAAAACTGGTTTTAACATGCCATTTTCATTTCTACTCAATTTAAGTCCATTTCAGGGATCAACAGAGTTAACATATCATTAATCAAACATGTTACAACACTTATTTCAATTCAAAACACAGAATTGACAGAGAAATCATTGATTATGCACAAAAAGGCATTTTAACAACTCAATACCTCAAATCACACTATAAGCATAATATTCATGAAACAAAGCTCATTCAGGTTCACATGCATGATAACAAACTTGCTCAATACAGATTTAGAGCATGGATTGGTCTCCAAACCAAAGTTCCTATAGAATCTAAGCCCTTAGAGCCTCTTGGTGGCTCTCTAACACATTTAATGGATTTCAAACTCTATCTAGTGAATATAATTACTTCCCCTTACCTCTCAGATGTGAATCAACAGAAAGAAATCCAAGAAAAGAGCTCCAACACCAGAAATCAACTTGAACTTCACATGCATGACAGTTTTGAGTGCACCACCAAAACCGAATTGGTTTACCCACAAAACAGAGATAAGAATTGGGGAAAATTAGATTCCTAGACTCTATACAACATCAACTAACTAAAGGAACTGAATTTGAGACTCAAGAATTCGTGAGCTTACCAGAATCAATGATCAAAGTAAGCTCCCAGACCAAGGCTTGACAGAAACAGCTTCACTTCCACTCCTTGAACCTTCCACCACACTCACTCAATCCTCACGATTTTGGTGTTTATACAAAGCTCGAGATGTGAGCTTTGTATTCGTGTATCACTCAAGTCCTAATACTCAGAACTGAAAGAGAATCGAAGGCAACAAATCTGAAACCCTAACTTCATCAACAAACCCCAAACTTAGCCAAATTCTTCACAAATTCGATGTTGCTGAGCTTTTATAGACATGGAGAAGGCCCATGCAGGACGACACGACGCCTTCGAGCTGTTGATGATGGAGTATTCGTGTCAAGGAGAGGGAATCGTTCATGGTGACTCATCAAACGCACTAACTCGTGCAGTTTGACCCAGAATACTCGAGTGTTCCAGAAAATACTCGAGTGTTTTACCCAGTTTTTGAAAAATAATTATTTTATTTACCTTCCCTCCAAAATCTTTCCTATAATTGCTTCTAGGTCCCAACCCAGGGACTAATATGCAAAATACTCATTTAATGCATTTAAATTATTTATTAAATAATTTCACACATCTAAGCTAGTCACATGAACACATATTTTAATCAAGGATTAATTTAGAAACTATTAATTATAATTAAATTATAATTAACATTTCATTAATCGGGGATTAAAATTTTGGGGTGTTACATCCATCAGCATATTACTCATTTTCATTAACAGCAATAACAGAAGGCATAATTAAATAAATATATAAAAACATGCTATCATTCACACAAACATCACACAACAATGTGGTCTTCGTCACCTTCGTATGAGTGGCCACACAATCAAACAATTGCCACTTATACTACTGACTCCAACCACTTAGTTCCGATCTTTGAGATGATACGGAACGTCCTACTAAATCACCTAACTACCACGGTGTCTTAGGAAAGCTTCTCTCTCACCTGGATTGGTGATAATTCACACGATACGCTCCTTGGTTTCCACTGCGATGCCCGTAACTGCTCCCCGATTATTACTGGAACTCAAATAATTTCTCTTATTAAAACTTGTTCTTATAGAATTATTTAGAAAATAAAACACCCTTATCAAAACTCCTTATTTGAAAATCACTTTGATTTTTAATTCACAACTAAGTAAATACATCTCTTTAACCATATAAATAGGAATTTAAAACTCATAACATTCATTTCAAAAACTTGCCTAACAAAACATGAATACTTCCTTGGCTCTTATAAAGGCCACATTTATCTTAAGGTTTTCTAAAAAAAAAATCATTTGTTTAATTAAAAACCATGAACTTTAGAAATCATATAAAAATCCTTTTTAAAGCAATACTTTTCAAATCATTTTATTCATTTTATTTTCTTTAAAACCGAATTAAATTAAAAGAAAATAACACAAGAATTTAATCGAAACCTTTTAGAAATATTAAACACTCAAATCATTCAAACACATCTAAGCAATTATAATGTCACAAACTATTCATCATTTATGCACATAGAATCAAGAATCAGATACATGCACCTAATTTTTATGCATGACCGAGTCTCATCCTACATGAGACAAGGTTTATATTTCAAACACTAATGATTACTAACACATGCACTTAACACACATCACCCTCTTTTCAAACATCATATTCTAAATAATGACCTAAAGAAAAGAGCACACTATCTTAGAATAATGCCAATCATCATATAAACCAACACACAAAGGAAAATCAATCTAATTCCTTTACTTTCACATCAAGACCGAATGGGACCAAAAATCACTCAATACAATCATCTATCAAACCAACTTACTTCTATACAAGTTAATTAAAATAATATCACATAAGAAAGCAAAATGGCTTAAGATTTGTTTCTAAACCGAATGGGATTATGAAAAATTTACTTTTAAGTTTGGAATCAAAAGATTCAAGGCCCATAGGTTTTGAAATCCCTAATCTTAATCATAAAACACACATGCGAAATGAAATGAATTATCTTGATCACTTATACATGCAAAACCGTGAGCTTCACAAGGAATTTGGCAAACAAGAATTTTGTTTCTTAACATAAAAATCAAGAAACATATTGAGATCTCTATTTCTCAAACCTTAAACAATTTCATGCATGTACCTAAAATCTCTAGATGGGACAATTTCATCATACAAGTAAATGAAATGATGACTTAGCATGGTTTCCTATTTTTTTCTAGACTTGACCGAATAAGGACATGCAAAAAGGCAAGATTTTACAATTTTATTCTCACATGCAAAGATCAAATTCAAGATCAAATCATGCAAAACTTTTGAAACAACATTTTTATTTCATATGGCACCAACCGAATCATCATCACACACAAACAAAATCTTGATTCAAATTCTTTTTACACAAAAATTATTACTAAAGCTTGTTAGTCCTATTTTCTTTTGAAAACCGTGACATGCATGCAAGGAAAATTAAGATTGGTTCTCAAAACAAACATACAAACTCAAACTTCATGTTTTCTCAAAGATCAATCATAGATCAAGACTTGCAAAAGAAGACCAAGGCAAAAACATAAGCTTAAACACCAAGCTTAAGCAAAAACCGTGAAGAACAAGTTAAGAATTTAAAACATCCAAGTACAAATATTCAAGATCAAATCATAAAATTAACATGCAAGGCAACAAAACTCCAAGATTATGAGGAAATAAATACATGCACCACAAAATTAAACTTAGACAATTTCCATTTTAAAGTCCTTTACAAATCAAAATCACTACACTGGAATCTTTTAAATGACTACCTTATGACTCTAACTTAAATCTTCAAACTTCAAATCTCTTCTTCTCCTCTCTAGGATTGGCCTCGGCTACCTCTCCTTAGGGTTGAGGGGTGGCTCTTCTCCTTGATCCTTGAAAAGAATGTGGTTGGGAAAAGAATTAGAGAGGTTTGGGTTAAGAACTTTAGATTTTCACTCTCCTTTCTCTCCTCTTTCTCTTCACGGCCTCATTCTTTCTCTCTTTAAGTCTCAAGAGTTTGATGTGATCTTGGGAACTAAGTGTTTGTGTTTGTGGACGAAAATGAAATGAGTTAGCCAACACTCACTCACTCCTACGGTTTTAAGAGCAAAACAAGGGGTTGGAATTTCCTCTTCTATCCTCGGTTCATGGCTTGGTTCATGGCTTGGTTCATGGGTAGATTTGTCCATTCAAAAATTTGCATGGGAAGGGTCATGTCACAAGGGAGACAATGGTGGAAGAAAGTCTCACCTAGGCATTATGGCTCCCACCTCCTAATTCATCCTATTTTCTATTTAATTTTCTATTTTCTTACCCTTTAAGAAAATGCATCTTTCTTGGCCTCCCTAATCCTAAATAGCCGAACAACACATGCACACATGCACATATAATTTTATTGCATTTACATAGCATGGAATCATGAATTAAGACATACACTTATCACACATGATTTTATTTCATGTTACCATCACTTAGCATAAAATAATGCATACACGCATTTAATCATGCACATAACACTCTTAGGAAATCATGTTTCACATGACATACATATATCACACATACTTTCACACAATTCATTTATTTAAATTTACTAATTAAATTACATACATAATTTATTACACAAAAACATACATTCACAAATTCAAAATTCCAAAAATACCAACTTTAAGGAAAATCAATCCACCTTATCAAAAAAAAAAAGCTTTACTTTGTTTCGTAAAAACTATAATTTTCACATAAATCAAAATCTTCAAAAGAAATCATTTATTCAAAACCTCAAATCATAAAATAAAATTCGCTTCTGGAAGAAGTCTCAAAAATCAAAATCAAACTTCAAATGAAATCACTTGCTAAAACACTTTAACTGAAAAGTCTTTCTTAAATTTGAAAAATTCCTTTTAAATAAAATCTAATTGATTTATTTGAGTCCAGAAAATGCGGGATTTTACAACATCAACGACACCCAAGCCCTCTTCGTTGACCCTTTCTCAAAAACATTGACCTGAGGGACATATAACCACAGAAACGCTCGGATGGAGCACTCTAACCTCAGAGCCTCGCAAAACCTTTGGAAAGCTCGGGCAAAAGCCCAACCACTAGGATGTAGCTGAGTGGGAGCCAGACGCAGCCGCCTTAACAAAGCAATTTCGAATGGTGTAAAAGGCATCTTGATCCCTAATCTTATAACCATCTCCTCATACATAAAAAATTCTTTATTATCCCCAACCAAAGTGCATACTCGGTCATTAACTGACGGAGCACTGACGGTATAAGAAGTGTAACACCCCAATTCTTATTTATAAATTAATAAGTAAAAGTCTATAATTAAAATAATGTATTTAAATTTTTTTTTCAAATCAAGTTTACAATAAGTGTGGGCATCCATTTACAATATAGTAGCACCAAAAATAAAGTTTTCTTCTTTCCAGTCTTCCGCTGCTACACTATGATCCACAAGCTAATTAGCATTCACCTAAAATGTTAACCACTAAGGGTGACGCCTTTTCACAATACAGTGGATCATAGGATAGTAAAAAGGTACATAATAGAAATTTAAGAATAATAACTAAATCAGGCAATGGACTAACAAAATACATCACATTCAAATTACAACCCAACACACATTAAATTCCAAATTCCATAATTTCATTGCTCATTATTCATTTCCCAACCATATCCTTAAATTCCTCCTTAATTTTGCACCACTAGGATTTGATGCACCTGCTAGGCAATTCACCACCTACTAGGGACTTTACACCTGTCAGGACTTAGACACCCATTAGGCATCACCCGTTAGGACTATGCTGGTTAATTTAATTAATTCAACTCCCATAAATTCCATTTCACATATTATTATTGTTAAGGTGGTTATGCAGTGAATTGATCCTTTGACGCACCGACGCCTAACAGGAATTTAGGACCTAATGGGCAATTAGCCTGATAGGCAAATGGCCCTAGCAGGCAATTCACCACCTAGCAGGGCACCTAGTGTGCCGGCTTGCCCAAGGATCAATCACACTGCATTCCATTATATTCATTATCAAAACTCATCTACGCTTTGTCCAGTACAACATGTCAAGTTCAAAATACATTCCATACATCACATAATTTCAAGTAATATCAAAGATTCACACAATCATCATCACCAAGAATATGCATTCAATACCCTGTGCCATTTCATGAATTTCTAAATAACATACCCATCCTTAAATGAACAGTCATAATAAACTTAATCACAAATTACCTACTTAACACTTTAGCACAAATATACCCATTTAACACTTAGTGCGCATAGCCATTCTCAACAAAAACAGATATCATCATCAGTCGACATACTAAGGTATGTCTCAGAGTACATTTAGTATAAGTCAACTCCCTAGGGTTCTTCACTTCCTACTTTAATATTATAAAAAGGGAAAATATCATAAATAAATCAATCAATATAAAACCAACCATAAATATACTAATCACCCCAAAATCTACTCTAAATCAAAACCATTTTTTTGCTACCCACAACCCGATCTAACTATTAACCCAAATCCTATTATAAACCATAACTATCCCTAACCCAAAGTGTGGAAAAGAGACTCCCCTTACCTTAGAGAAGGAGAGAGCTCACTAGAAGCTCCATAGGTCACAGATCCACTCCTGATCTACCTGGATTCTAGCTCCCTTGCCCTATCTCCTCCTGGTCCTTGAGATTGGATGAGAGAGAAAAACTCCAAGAGAGAGAAACACGAGTGAGAGAGGGAGCTTGAGGGTGATCTAGATGCTTGCTCCAATGATGGAGGTTGGTGATGACGATCAAGGTTGATGATGCCTTGATTCATGGTGTTTGAGGTGTGATGTGTGGTGCTTGGTTCTTGGAACCAAGGAGAGAGAAAGAACCGAATCTTAGAGAGAGAAGAGAAAGATGTGTATGTGTGTAGAAAAGAGTGAAGGGTGTAAGGTTTATTTTGCTTCAATGGTGGTGGGGATTATGGTTGATGAGCTTGGTTGATTTAGGAAGAAGAATAGAACTCTAGGGGAGGAGGAGGAAAAAGACGTATAAGAAGGAGGAAGAGCTACGTTGATATTGTTTGGTGTTGGTATGAGTGTGTTTCTACACTCTTTCTTTATGTTCACTATTGGCCTATTAGATTTGTGTGGCTGGGATTGATTTACTTGGAGGGGAAGACAAAATGTGTGGTCCACAAACGTCTATTTTTTTTCCAGATTTACACAACGGTAATCGATTACTTGCCCAAAGTAATCGATTACTCCTTTGATGCAACACTCTTAGCACTTTCACCTGAGACCCTGTAATCGATTACTGACCCCCACAGTAATCGATTACCCTTTGATGCAACATTTTTAGTGTTTCTGACAGAAGACAAGTAATCGATTAATCCATTGAGAAGTAATCGATCAGTTCACAAAAACACAAGGTAATCGATTACCTCTTGGAAGTAATCGATTACCAATGCTGAAACACTTAAGTGTTTTCACCAGAGGCCTTGTAATCGATTAATCCCCCACAGAGTAATCGATTACTCTAAGAAAACTCCTATTTTGGCAAATTCTAACTCTGAGACACTACTATTAACTCCTACCCATGGCTTACTATTGGTTATCTTCATAATTTCTAACTTAGGCTTTTCCTAATTAAACCTGGGACTAAAATTAGGGATGTTACAAGAAGTCCCGGCCTCATCTCCTGGACATGGGAGCACATGAGCCCAGATATGACTAAGATTGTTGGCAACCAAGTCTGATCTCGTGCCGAGCATCTCTCGGTCAACTCAGTCATAAATTGCCACGTTGGGAGGTAGAGGATACTCTTGAGGATGCATGATGCACCGACGAACCATACCTGGAGAAAGGGAACATGACTCGGCGTCAGAATCTACAAAATTAACATCCTTAGACACCCTAACCCTAGTTCGTTTGACCCTATAGTCGAGCCGACTACATCTTCCCCTAACCCTCATGGCTTTCCCCCAGAAAGGTTTCTCCCAGGATCGATGTGAGGGCCGCGACGCTACTTGTGTTGTTCCTCCGCCAACTAATACGCTAACTTCCTACTATCTTCCTCTGCAAAATTTTTGGGAAATTCTACGACTAACGGTGTTTCCACCGAAGGGTCTGCCATACGATGGCGGAAAGTGGATGGAAGGAAGTCTAAAACCTTCGTTCCAGAAGAGGAAGATTATGAGGAGGAAGAGGAATCATCAATATCACTCAAATTTAAAACCTTAGACCACCTCTCATACCATGACCACTTACTGCCCATAACCGCAACCCAGAAGAACCCAGAAAAACCCATAAAAAATCACAAAAGTTCAGAAAAACCCAGAAAACCAGACGAACTTAGAAACCTAGAAAAGGAAAACCCAACACAAAAAGAAAGAAAGATGACAAAATCAAAAAGGTTCAGATCAAATACCTGCAGTAGAAGGAGGATTGCCACAAACTGAGTAGTGAAGCTAGAAGAAAAACCTCTGAAAAGGAATCACAACGCCAAAAAGAAGGAGGCAACAGAGGAAAGATTACGCGAAAGTTACTGGAAAAAGTTAGGAATACTAGAAATGTGGAAAGGGAAACTGTAGAAAGCAAAGAGGAGGAATCAGGGCGCAGAGATTGGAAAGAAGTGGAAAAGAGGAAAAAAAAAGGCAGTTGAGTTTTAAAAGGATTTCCCCCCACTATCTCTTTCGGTAAATGGGCCTGTCAACTCAGAAGCCCAATACCACATTGAGCCACGGGAAAACACGTGGCATCCAGTCATAGGTCAAAACATTCGAAAAACTAATAAGGCAACACGCGCAATAATGACATAACTGACACCTAGGACACGTGCCAGTAGGAAGGGATTCAAACGTCTCTTCTCCTAGACGAAAGGACATTAGGGCAGGAAGAGGATAATAGGGTACGGGGGCATGCCATTGTCTCACACCCGTCAAAGCACTTGGCCCACTCCAACCTTAACGAAGACTCTCAACTCGGCTCAAGACTCAAACAGTCTTACCGAGCTACGGGGCTTATGTGGTGGACCGGACTTCGGTCCTACCCTTACAATAGCTAGCCGACCAGAATAAGCTATCCAAAACACTGCGCCTACTCAGGCCGAACACTTACCGAAATACTCACCCTAGAAGGCTCGGACCGACCACAGGGACTTTACCCCTCGAAAGTCCGAGCTATGGGCGCGTGGATCCAACTTGCCATAGGGATAAGGCCCTTTAATACAGGATAAGGAAGAATGACTCTTCCCCCCTATCCTAAAAGGGCCACGTCAGCAGCCTAACTGGACCTCCGTACAGACCCATAAGGTACAATGCCACCCCTATAAATAGTTGTCTCTAGCTAGGGGGCTCAGGTACGTTCTCTCACTCCCTAATTGCTCACTTGCACACACCAGTGATTAGGGAAACCCTAGTTATCCCAACTGGATATCTAGGATACCTAAAGAATCATACAATAACTTCAAATCATACCCTAGCTCTTAGGTCATCCTATATCTCTGAGCTAGCCACAGATCTTAGACACTACACATCTCTTTACCAAAAATATCTCCATTTTTCAAAATATCAATTTCTTTTTCAATTAGAGATAATTTTTGTAAAGAGACCAAGTTTCTATTTTTCAAAGATATTAAATCATCATTCAAATCATTATATGCATATTGCAGTATATTAGAACATAAACTATTTCGAATTACCTCATGTTCCTCATGGGCCAAGTATTCGGATGTTTCATTTTCATCTTCCATTCATTCCTCATCCGAAGAGCTTGATTCCACCATTGAGTCCATGAAGCTTTCAAATAATCTCTCTAGTTCATTGTCGTTGCTAATCGAGCTACTCCCCACACTTTCTGTTTCATCATCATAATCTTCGTCTAGGGAGTTGGTCCTTTCAAGTTCCATAGCAACTTCTTGTTGTTCCTTCTCCTCTTTCCTGTGGACACTTACACTTTCAACAAGATCATTAGTAGCATAGTGTATATGTAAAGTGTCCCAAATATCCTTATCATTTTCACAATTTTCTACTATAGCATATGCATCATAGATCAAAGCATTTTTCAAAATATGCATAGCTTGAAAATTCAAGGAAAAAGATGTTTCATCAAAACCATTAAGAACAACATGAAATAAACGAAGGCTAATAGATTGTAAAAGTATTTTCATTCTAGCACTCCAATAATGAAAATGATTTCCATCAAACATAGGTGCATCATCGAATGTAAAACCCTCCATTTTAAAATCAAAACAAATATCCCAACGCTGCCAATTTAAAAAGGATCTTTGAACTCAGGCTGTTAGGCCTTTACCAGAGCACGAAGCTCTGATACCAATTGTTAGGATTGGCAGCCGTCACCCAAGAGGGGGGGGGGTGAATTGGGTGATTACAAAATCATTGGAAAATAGTCGGTTTAAATCGTTTTCAATAAAATAAATATAATTTGCAGCGGAAAACTCTTAAAACAATGAAAACGATTATGCGGAAGCAATTGATAACAATGATTACTATTACGCACGAAGATAAGAAACACTATAACAAACGAAAAGTCTAACGCGCGTTGATTAATTTAAAATAATTAAATTAATATAATGAGAAAATGATCGTTACGTAGTAAGAGAGATAATAATAACAACAATGCACATGCAACAACAATAACGAAAAATAAAGAGATGAGGGAAAGATAAATTTGCACCAGGAGATTTTTATACTGGTTCAACCTTTCCAGCGAAAGACCTACGTCCAGTCCCCAAGCGACCTGCATGAGGTTTTATCAAATATAACCAAAGAACCCCTCGCGTCCCCCAATTACAACCAGAGCGCCCCTCACGCTACTAGGAACCTCCATTCGCTAGGGACCTCAACAACAACAACTACGAAGATCCTTCCTAGATTTTCCCCGGATAGCCTAACTACTAGGTGCCCCACCGTTCGTCTAGCCACTACCCAAGTACACACGGGTTCTTCACCCTAAACACCACGAATGCAGCACGTCCGAACTAGGAGATTCACTCCCTAATCACTAAGGGTCACACGCCCCTTTACAATAACGGTTACAATATGAGTGATTGGGTACAAGACCTATAGTGCACTCTTAATAGTGCGGATACAACAATGTAAGGCTTCTAACAAATGTGTGTTCTAGATAACACTGATACAACAATTAAGCACTAATGGCACTGAAATTAAATCACAAGTGTATAGGCCAAGACAAGTGTTTTCTTCTCAAAATATATTAACTTTAAAACTCTGGTTGAGGAAGAAGAAGAAGAAGAAGAAGAAGAAGAAGAAGAAGAAGAGAATGAGTGTAATCAGCAACCTTAGACTTGTAGGAGTGTATCTTCTTATTTAAAAGTACAAACTAATTTTGAAAATAAGAAGCAACAAAATATTTTTGAAATCAAAAACAAATCAAAATTGATTTTAGAAATAAAATAAAATAAGTCTTAAAATCAAAACCAAATAAAAAAGATTTAGAAAATAAATCAAGGATTTGATTCTTAAAACAAATAAGGAATATTTTCAAAAATAAAATTAATTTCGAATTTTGAAAATAAATAAAAATCAATCAGGTAAATACAAATATGGAAATAAATCAAAATGTTTCTGACACGTTTTTCAATAAAACTTGATGTAATCGATTACTTCAGGGAAGGTAATCGATTATCCCTTTAAAAATAGAAACTTTGAAAACCTTTTGAAAAACCAGTAATCGATTATCACATGCATGTAATCGATTACTTCACTTCTGTTTAGTATATGATGCAACTCATATAATCATTACCACTAATCTATTAATCGATTTCTGAGCCTCTGATTTTGTATGATGCAACATCATGTAATCGATTACTTCAAGGCAGTAATCGATTACTCTGCCTCAGGAAAATGTATGTTGCAACATTGATAATCGATTACTCTTATTAAAAAAGTAATGGATTAGTCAAGTTCACCTAATCGATTATTCACACTCTGGTTTTTCTATGATGCAACAGAAGTAATCGATTACTTTGAGAAGGTAATTGATTATCCTCTCATGCACTTGTAAAAATAGATTTTCATAACTTAAATAAAATCATCCAGAGTTGTTTCATCATGCGCTTTCACAGAAACTAAGATTAAAACTGATTTTCACTTAAAAACTCTTTTTCTTCTCCTTAAACTGAAAAACTCATTTGGCCAATACACACTTGTAATAAAATTTCATTACCTTACAAATTTCCTATAGAAGGCTTATACAATAACACTTGAAAGCTTGAGCCTTGAACTTCTTAATACTTGAAACTAGTTTGCTATCATCAAAACTCTATCATCTTCTAGAAATCTTCTAGCATTGACTCTTTACGTCCTTCAGGGCAAGGTTGATTTCCAACAAATCGAGCCCTAAAGTAAGCCCCATGAAACTGAAACAGCTTTCACACCACCAAAAGATCAACCTCGTTCTCGATCCACGCTTAACCTTGACTCACAAACTCTATATCTTTGAAAAGCTCAAGATGTAAGCTTTGCAATGGTGTATACCTCTCAGCTTAACTCTCAATGCAAAGACGAAGGAGAATCGATCGAACGAAGCTGGAAACCCTAATCTGTGTTACAGAGCTCCTATCATGCAAAAATGGAGGCAAATCCATCAACCCAGAACCTTATATAGATGGATTCAAGATGCATGCAGCTCGACACGCCATCAAGAACGTGTTTCTGAGTTGATTTCGTGTCAACATTCGCGTTATACGAACTGATGACTCATCAAACGCACTAACTCATGCAACTCTGTTCGAAACACTCGAGTCATTCGACCAAAACTTTAAAAATTAATATTTTATTTTCTTTCCCATCAAAATCTTTCTAATATTACTTCTATGTCCTAAAACAGGGACTTATATGCAAAACTCTTATTTTTGCATAGAAAATAATTGTGAAATTATTTTCCACCTAATTGCACATGTAATACATGAACTTTAATCATAGATTATAATAATAAAATCATTAATTATAAATAAACTTTATAATTAACCTTTATTAATCAGGGATTAAAAATTTGGGGTGTTACACTACTCCCCCACTTAAAAGGAATTTCGTCCCCGAAATTCTGCATTTCTAAAATGATATAAAAGACAGTTTCTTACGTTCTTATTCTTAAAATATCATTTGGGGATATCCTCCCCCACCTAAAAAATTTTTCTTATACCTTCTTAAATTTCCTGTCTCAAATTTTTCACAAAATATTTCCAATGAAATCTTTGAACAAAAACCTTTTTCGAATAACACCTTTCAAATATATACATATATATATATAAATAAATTATTCAATTAAAATGTTAAAATAACTTTTTGAGAAAAAACCTTTTTCCGCTGCGCACTCTGACCACTCAGGCACGAGTAAGGAAGCATTTGTATAACTTCATTCCTTAACAGTTATAAACATTAGGGTGATCAGTCCTAATATTCAAACTATCAGCAATAAAATCATCCCTTTCAGATATAATCTTTCTCAGGAAAGACTATAAGATATATCTTATAGTTGGATGAACTTAAAGATAAGGAATATTATCGTCACTATCAGATTTAGTCAGACTGTCAAATTCTAGAGATATTTCCGTTGGGGAGACGAATGCTTGTCCTATTCCGTTGGTTGTTAATCTCTCTAACCTTAACTGATCTTTCCATTTCTGTAGTGCTCAAGATATTTATCACATCCAATTGTGATAAGGGTTTTATCACAGAAAATTAAGTCACGAGTTTGTTTAGATCTTTCAGATTATCGAATGGTTTAACTAACGTAATCGAGAAACATTTGACTACGTTAATTCAGATTAAGGAAAGAGGTAAATTCGAGTTACCTATATCCGAATTCTAACTCACATCCTAACAGGGTGATCGCTCATCCACACTCGATTTGCTGATTATTCATTCCTTCCTGGCTTTCATCCTCTGAACAATCCGGCGAATAAAACCTTGGCTTCTTGCAATTAAAGCAGATTTTTCCCTTGAGTACACCACAACCTAATCCGAAGTTAAGTGCCCCACACTTCTCGTATTGTTGATTCCTTAACCTTTACCTCTTCTGATATTTTTCTGCAGTCGAGGTTTCCTTAACCCCAGTGCATTTAGTCCTGATTCCTTACTCTGTCCTTTTACCCGAATAGATTCTCTTAATCATTCTTCCTCCTTTGTCAAGTAGAGTCCCCCTTTGGTCAGTTTTCCTCTTTTTCTGGGTTCAAACATCCTCCTCATGAATTTCCTGTACTTTTCCATTGTCTTTATAACTCTCACCCATAATAACCATGTCGGAAACTTCTTCTCTCCCGGTGGCAGAAAACCAACACATATATCCTTTGGGTTTAAGGGTTTTACATAGAATGGTCTTTCTATCATAATCGATGATCACTTGGTTCTTATTTTCTCAATTCATACCCAAGATCGCATCCAATTGTGACAAAGGAAGACATATCAGATTTAACATAGTGTCGCGATCTCATATCTCAACACTACAATCTAAACAGACTTTAGAAACAAATTCGGCTAATCTTATAGGGGTCTCTAATTTAAAGCAAATTGGTGAATTCGACATTCCTAGATTCAATTGATTCACACATTCACAAGAAACAAAAGAATGTGCGGCTCCCGAATCGAACAAAACCATGCAAGGTAGATTATTGAACAAAGGGTTACCTTGCACGAGATCAGGAGATTGGTTAGCTTCTACTCTACTCAGGGTAAATACTTTGCCTTGAGTCATTGGTTTGCTAGCAGGTTCATGGGAACTATTCTTTCCAGGTTCTTTGCAATGACGCGCAATATGACCCTACTTTCCACAATTGAAACAATTACTTGTTGCCCAGCAGATTCTTCCATAATGATGACGCTTGCACTTCTTGCAGTAAGGGGCATCACTACGAGACTTGACCCCGTCATCAATTGCAGCTTTACCCTTGCCTCGATTCTGGTCAGAATATGGACCCTTATTCTGATCATCAAATCCTTTCTTTCTTTGTGGTCCATAACTCTGCTGGTTATTCTTTGCCTGAACAGCTAACACCTCAGCTTTCTTATCATCCTCATAAATCTGACACATATCTACCAATGCAGGAAAACTCTGTATCTTCTGATATCTAAAAATTGAATTTAATTCGGGCCTTAACCCGCCTTCAAACTTGATACACTTACTCCGCTCGTTAAGATTATACAAGTAATAGGGAGAATAATTCATCAGTGCTTCGAATTTGGTAGCATATTCTCCTACACTCATATCTCCTTGCTTCAATTGCATAAACTCTATCTCCTTTTTCCTTCTTAAATCTTCTGGAAAGTATTTATTGAGAAACTTTTCCATAAACACTCCCCAGTTGATTGCTCTTCCTTCATTGTTTAGCAACTGCACCGTATGATTCCACCAGTTCTCAGCTTCTCCATCAAGCATAAAGACTGCGTATGCTACCTTTTGAACATCGGTACAATCCAAAGTTCGGAAAATCTTATCCATCTCATAAATCCACTTATTGGCTTGCTCTGGTTTGTATCCTCCTTCAAACCTTCGAGGGTTGCAACTCCGAAATTCCGAAAGAGTCTTAGCCTCCGAACTGCCCACATTGAACGGATGTGGCTGGTTTGCTTGATGTTGCTGCATGTTCTCCAGAACAGCAGTAATCCGATCTAACATCTCATTGGTATGACTCTGGTTTCTAGTTGCCATAGCAGACCTGCATTATGGACTCTAGGTCACTAAAGGTCTTTTAGAACAAGACACACACTAACTTATCTTATCTTAACTATGTTCAATCGCATTGAACTGCGTGCCTAACCACTCAACTTGGGCTAGGAGGAACATGACCATGCTCTGATACCATAAAAATTATAACACCCTTCCTTATAATCTTAATTATATAGAAAATAATGAATATTTCCAATTTTACTTCTTTCTGGACTTTGTCCAATTGAAATATCTCGTGTGAAAATTTTCTTTTTATTTAATCAATATTTCTTGGAAACACTTGGACTTGCATTTAAAGATTAAATCTTAGAACTGAGTAATATATTGAATTCGGCGTAATAACTTTAAGTCGTAGAAAAGTTCTCAAGACAACATTTCTTAATTTAAAATAAGGGTGTAAACTTTAATATTATAAACTTAGCGTTGTCTTGTGAATCATATATATTATCAAGTTAACATATCTACCGAATTCACCTCTTACCAAAATCAGAGTATGCAAATAGAAAATAGTACTTAAGGATCAGTTGAGATATAAACATCATATATATATATATATAATAAGGAAAAGATCCCAAGTACGAGACATCATAAGTAGAAGTGATACAAGTCCAGAGTACTGAGTCCGTCAGCTAAAAATATATATAAAGGGTACAAAAGAAAAGACCTTACCTATCGTACATCTAAAAATTATATACATTATATCACATATCAAAATAAAGATGTCCAAGAGTAGGTCAGACTGGTCCTCCAAGCATCCAACACTGGTCCACCGTAGCTACAGAATCGGTCCGGGATCCATAGCACCTATACTATGCCTATACCTAGGAACCACTAGGCCCTTCTCAAGGTTTGCAAACTGGCTCGACTGGTACCTCCTCCTCCTCGCTCTCCCCCTCCTCAGGGTCCTCCTCGATCTCGTCCGACGGGGTAGAGGCCCTACCACTAGGCCTAGGATCTGCAGCTGGTGCAGTCCTACCAACACCTGTCGGACCATATGAGGGAACATCATCATCAGTGAAAACTCTAGAAGCAGAGGGGTGAGAACGAGTGGCTGGTCGAAAACGGAAACTACGAAATCTACGTAATGGTTGAGTTGGTGGTGGTGGTCCTCTATATGAATAGAACGGGGGTACATGCATAGTATATATGATAGGGATCCTAAACCGACGAGGGCACACCCGAGCAAGGGGGTTAGGGTGATAGAGAGTAATCTCCACCTCACCCTCAAAAGTAGCTCGGTGCTCCTCATATGTCCAAATGCCACTAGGGATGGGTCTGATCTCGAAGCAGGCTAGGTAACGAGCCATCACCTATCAAGGGCACAGGGGTAAGCATATACATACACATAATCAAATAAGGATATCTGGGAACTAAACATTCACAAGTAATCTCATTATCATTCAACACGATGATGCATATGATCACACCAGATTCATTTATAATTAAATTCTTCAATTATCGTGGCATGATGCATGACATCTCTCACTTCCTGAGATTCTCCAACTAATCACTCAGACGGACGTCCATCCATAACTTCAATGTATTCCCATAATACAATAAATACGTTATCAGAATGTATGGTGTACTTGCTCGGAAGTGATAAACAACGTCACCTTATCTGGTGATCGTCACGTCGCCAAAACGTAAAACTATCACTTTATTATGCACAATCGAAAGTGATAAACAACGTCACCTTATCTGGTGATCGTCACGTCGCCAAAACTTAAAACTATCACTTTAGTGCATCTCATAATAACCACATCGTCAACCTTAATGTGGCACCGAGCAAGCAACAACATTTGGCAATCCCAGAGGCCCTCCTCATGTTCCTCGAACATGACAAACGATAACTCATCACCATTCACCATGCATGAATGCAACTCATTAATATTAGCCATTAGTCTCATCTTTTGCATCACACATCTTGTGATAGAGACAATATTAAACTCATCAAGCATGGCATAATTGATAACCAAATGTTACCACTAAACTGAGTATATCAATTTATTTAAGTGTAATTGGGTTTGCATGAAAGTTGTTAAGTTGAAAATGGTATTTTTAAATAATTTCAGATTTTATACTCGAGTATTGGTTCAATGACTCGAGTAGTTCATGTTATCTTGAAAAATTCTGCATCAATCAACCCAGAACACTCGAGTATTTCTTCACACACTCGAGTAGTTCTTCAGCCCAGAATACTCGAGTTGTTCTTCAAATACTCGAGTCTTTAGGCTGAACTCTGAACATTCTGCATCAGACAATACTCGAGTATTTTATCAAATACTCGGGTATTGGTGCCAGCAAATGCATTGGTGCATCAGACAATACTCCAGTCTTTTATCAAACACTCGAGTATTGCTGACAGCAAATACACTGATTATTTGGGTTTCAATATACCATTTTCGAATCTAACCAATTTTAACTCAAACTAACACTTAACAGAACTTTTTAATGCATAATAAACATGTCTCAATACTTGTAACATGTAAATTAACAGAGAATCAAAATCTCACATCAATTATGCATAAAAACATAATTTTCAAAAACTTCAAACACCAAATTCATATATACTCAAATTTTACTTGATTACAACATAAACTAAGTTCACATGCAACATATCAAACTTGTCTCAACAAGTCTCAGAGCACAGATTGGCCTCCAAGCCAATATCCTATTTCAAACTAAGCCCTTTAAGCCTCATGGTGGCTCTCAACACAATTTACTACAGTTAAACCTTATTCTAGTGAATGTATATCTTCACCCTTACCTCTAAATCATGCAGGAACAAAAACTTGGCAAGAAAAATCTCTAGAACTTTGATTCCCCAAAACTCCTCACTGGAACAGAGCAGTTTCAGCAGAGTACCAAAACTGAATTGGTTTACACATGAAACAGCCATAAAAATTGGGGAAATTAGTTTCTATAAACTCTCTGCAGCACATACTAGCTAAAGGAACAAGTTTGAGATGGAATGGTTGCCCGAGCTTACCAGAATCGAGCCCTAAAGTAAGCCCCAGGAAATTGAAACAACTTTCACACTACCAAAAGATCAACCTCGTTCTCGATCCACACTTAACCTTGACTCACAAACTCTATATCTTTGAAAAGCTCAAGATGTAAGCTTTGCAATGGTGTATAACTCTCAGCTTAACTCTCAAAGACGAAGGAGAATCCATCGAACGGAGCTAGAAACCCTAATCTGTGTTACAAAACTTCTATGATGCAAAAATGGAGGCAAATCCATCAACCCAGAAGCTTATATAGACGGATTCAAGATGCATGCAGCTCAAACACGCCATCAAGAAGGTGTTTCTGAGTTGATTTCGTGTCAACAATCGAGTTATACGAGCTGATGACTCATCAAACGCACTAACTCGTGCAACTCTATTCGAAACACTTGAGTGTTTGGTTGGAAACACTCGAGTCTTTCGACCAAAAATTTAAAAATTAATATTTTATTTTCTTTCCCTCCAAAATATTTCTAATATTACTTCTAGGTCCTAAAACAGGGACTTATATGCAAAACTCTTATTTTTGCATAGAAATTAATTGTGAAATTATTTTCCACCTAATTGCACATGTAATACATGAATTTTAATCAGAGATTACAATAATAAAATAATTAATTATAAATAAACTTTATAATTAACCTTTATTAATCAGGGATTAAAAATTTTGGGTGTTGCACAAAGAAAGAAAGGAAACCAAAACAAAAGAAGAAAGAAAGAAGGCTATAAACATGAAAAAAATAGAAAGGGAAAGAGAGGTGAAAGAGAGGTGATAGAGAAAGGGAAACTTTTGGGTTTTTTCAATCTTCCTGGTCTAATAATTCAAGATCCAACCGTCCAATCTCAAATCCTTCTTAGGTAAATAACCTTCTCATCTTCCTCTACCCATCCATATAATTTATTTGACAATCCATCAATATTTTTATTATCCCTTTATTTTCAAATAAAGACTTTATTTTCATGTGATATTGGGTAGGAGGCTTTAGAGCTTAGAGCTTTTCTCTCCCTAATGCCCCAAAGCTCTCAAGAGAAGAAAGAAGCTCCCTCACATACATCATCTTCTTCATTTGACAACATCTCTACTCATTGGTTGGTAGCTCTTATCAGACTACAAGCTAGGTTCAAGAGGTTTAGGCTCTAAAAGGGAAGAAGAAAGTTTAAGGGTTTAAGGTTCTATCTCTCTCTCTTCAAGGTAAGGAGGGGGTATTACCTTTACTTAGGGAATGGGTTCTAGACTGAATATAGTGATAGCTAAGGGTAGAGGAATAGATATGATAATGAACCTTAGGGTAGTTGATATTGTTAAAATGTGAGTATTTAAGTAAAGGAGAAAGAACCCACTCTTATTTTTATGAAAATATGTGTATGTGTATATAACCAAAAAATGGATGATTCATTAATTAGATTGTAAGTTAGGAAACAATAAGAGTAACAGAGTTGATAACTAATGATGTAAATGAAAGAGAAATAAGAATGAAAAAGTAACAGAAGAATAAGTAAGACAGGAGGTCAAATAGGCCCTGTCAAGATAAAACATAGGAGGTCATACAGGCCCTGTGGATGTGAAATTAAGATAGGAGGTCAGATATGCCCTGTCAAGATAAAACACATGAGGTCAGACAGGCCATGTGGATGTGAAGTTAAGACAGGAGGTCAGATAGGCCCTGTCAAGATAAAACATATGAGGTCATACAAGCCCTGTGGATGAGAAATTGAAAGAGAATAAAGGAATGGTGTAACACCCAAATTTTTAGTCCCTGATTAATAAAAAAATTAATTATGAAAGGTTATTCATAATTATTTCTTTTATTTATTTCTTTTATATTTAATTTTGATTAAATATATGTTTATGTGTGTGCTTATGTTAAGTGAAAAGGTATGAAAAATATTTTGATATTTAATAATATGTAACAATAGGGTTTTTGCATATTAGTCCCTGTTTTAGGACCTAGAAGCAATATTAGAAATATTTTGGAGGGAAAGGAATTAAAATAATTATTTTTCAAAAATCAGCCAAAAGACTCGAGTCTTCTGGAAAAGACTCGAGTATTCTTGACAGCCCAGCACTCGTTAGTGCGTTTGATGAGTCAACAACTCGTTGAATCCACGAGTTGACACGAATCCCACTCAGAAACCCAGCCCTGATGTCGTGTTGGCATGCATGAAAATCAACTCTATGTATTTAAGCTTGTTGGTTGATGAAGATCAACCATTTTGGTCAATTTGCTCTGAAAATTCGAAGCTAGGGTTCCTGATTTCGTCCCTTGCGTTCTTGTTCGATTCTGAGTGTTAGTGTGAGTGTTATACACCATTATAAAGATCACTCACATCACGAGCTTTACAAAGACACAAAAATCGTGAGTTGAGGATCTGTGTAGAGGAAGAATCGAAGCTCGAAAGAGGGTGTTTTTGTTGTCAAGTCTGAAAACTGAAGTCTGGAGCTTACTTCAATCTCTGATTTTGGTAAGTTCATGAACCCTATGACCCTTAAATCTATTTCTACCTTTAGTTTATGTTGCAAAGAATAAGTCCTAACCAATTTCCCCAATTTATAAAATGATTTTGCATGTAAAATCCTCTGGTCTTTGTAACCTGTCCAACTCTGTATGCATGCAAAGGATTTTGTGGGTTTTGGCGTTCCAGTCAATTTCTCTGCAAATTTCTTGTTGATTCACGGCCTAGAGGTAAGGGTGAAGCTATAGATACACTAGAATAATTTTAATTTGTTGAATTTTATGTGTAGAGTCACCATGAGACTCTATGGGCATAGATTGAAATAGGTTTAAGTCTTGGAGGCTTCTCTGAGTTTAAACTTTGGTTTGAGCAAGTTTATTATGATGCATGTGTGTTGTATGCAAGTTGTTTTCATGCCAAAAGTGTATGGAATTGAATTTGGTATGCTAAGTTTTTAAAAATGTGATTTTATGCATAATTGATGCTCAGTTTTGATTCACTGTAATTTGATGTAATTTCTGTGTTGGAACATGTTTATTATGCATAAATATAACTCAGTTGGTCATTGGTTTTGATTAGATTTGGCTAGAATTGAAAATGGTATGTTAAAACACAATTTTCAATGTTTACTGTCAGCCAAGACTCGAGTATTTGGCTCGAGACTCGAGTGTTTTCTGACGCACCACTGCATCTGATAGCACCAAAACTCGAGTATATGAGCCAAGACTTGGGTATTGTCTGAGGCAGCATTTGAAATATTCTGATGATCCACTCGAGTCTTGCATGAACCACTCGAGTATTCTGAGTTGATGAACGACTCGAGTATTTCATAAACCACTCGAGTATTTTGGAAAATTTGAAACACAAACTTTTCAGAAACTGATGATCCACTCGAATCTTGTTATGAACCACTCGAGTATCTTGTACAGAATGACAAACCACTTGAGTCGTTTGGAAAGGACTCGAGTCTTTTTGACCAGAATGCTGAAAAAATGCCATTTTCAATTATAGCAAGATTATTTAAAACCTGATGACACTTATAAGGAATAAACCATGTTCCAAAGAAGAAATGATGTGATCAATTACATTGATAATTACATTGATGAATTTATTACATGTTGCACATAATGAGATTAAAGGATAATCTTAAATAGAATATTTATGTGCATTCATACATGGTGATAAGGAGATAGGATATCTTTTGTCATGTTCGAGGAACATGAGGAGAGTACTCTGGGAGTACCAAATTGTTTGCAACTTGCTTGATGACACATTCCTTGGTGGAATGTGGCCAGTATTGTGGGATACTGTTGATGTGGTTATTACGTCTTCGCGACGTGACACATACTTTGGTAGTGGTGTTATGTACCACGTTCCAAGCATGTTTGCGCGACTTGCTCGATGACACATTTTGGTAATGTGGCCAACATTGTGGGATGCTGTTGATGTGGTTATTACGTCTTCGCGACATGATGCGCACACACCAGTAGTGGCGTTATGTATCACATTCTGAGCAGGTTCGCTATACGTTACGAGAACGTATTTGGGTTGTTTGGATGGACGTCCATAAAGTGATAGCTGGAGAATCTCAGGAGTTTGAGAGATAGTGAGCATGCATCATGCCATATAATTAAAGAGATTATTTATAAACGAAATTGGCTTGCTCATATGTTTATGCATATCACTTGACTACTTGGTATATGTAAGTTTCATGATGAATGTTTTGATAATGACAAAGTGTTTTGAACAAGCTATCATGTGTTGATCAAGTTCAAGTTCAACAAGCAACAACAAACATCAAATGAAGAAGAGAGAAAGCAAACTCATGAAGACTTAGTTTGAGTGCAATTGTAATTGTTTTATATTTTGCCTCTCAAGCTTCTTAGGTCTTTTATTTGGGTAGATTATTTAGAGGGTAGTGAATCTCTTTCATAAGTCATGATTAAATCATAATTTGAGTTTTCACTTTGCCTAAAATCAATAGGTGGCTTAAAGGTTTGAAAGGAAAGGTTTAGTTTTGAGAAAACAAGTTTCTAAAAAGTTACAGTGTGGATTTAATCGATTAAGACATAATTTAATCGAGTACTACTCGATTAAGCTGAAATTTAATTGATTAAATACTGCTGAACTGGTTTTTTAAAATACGTTTTTCACTTCTCAAAATCAGTTTTCAAGTGCTACAACTTTTGGGTATTTTATATAAACCTATTTCTAATCTTTGTGATTAATTATAATCACTTTCATAATCAATTTTACAAAGAATCAAGCCACACTATTCTCTCTCAATTTCAAAGATCAAAGCTTTTCTATTTTCATATTCTTTGATCAAGAACTCTTGAATCTCTTATGTTGAATTGTCATAACTATTGATTGAGATTCATAGGAGTGTCATTGTGTTTTCTATTGTGTTGTAATCTTTGCAAGAAGGCAAGCCAACTACAACAAACAAGAAGCCTTGGTGTGTCGATTATCATCAAGCAAAGTTCAAGAAATTGAAGTGAAGCCTTGGTTGTGAATCAAGCAAAGTGAAGCCTTGGTGTGTGGATTATCATCAAGCAATTGAAGACTTGTTGTGTCGATTATCAACAAGGGGTAGAGGTTAGATTAGAGAGAAGATCAATAGGATTACAAGGCAAGGGTGTAGAGTATCTCTTGTAGGCTAGCAAGAAGGGAGTCTTGTGAGGCATTTACTTGTAATTTGAGAACTCTAATTCCTCATAGTGAAGAATCTCTCTTGGTTGAAGAGGGGACTGGATGTAGCTTTCAAGCGGATGAAAGTGAACCAGGATAAATCACTGTGTCGTATCTCTAAACCCTTAACTCTTTACATTCAAGTCATTGATTGTGTTCTTGATTGAAAACCTAGAGAAAGATTGATTTTTCATAATTGATTGAATTGAATCTTTATTGTTCAAATTGATAAAGGGAAAATCATTTTCATAACTAGGATAATCAATAAGAATATAGGTGTTAATTGTTTCTGCTGAATCTCTGATCTTAAGTGTTAATTGATTGATTTTCGTATTCAATTGAAAAGTGATTTTTCAGTTTTTATCTGTCATAATCGATTATTAATCGATTAAAATCTCAGGTTAATCGATTAAATTTCAGTTTAATCGATTAAAAGCTGTAGAATTTGCAAAAATCATTTGTTTTAATTGTTTCGATTCATTTCTTTCGAAAATATTTCAAGGTTTCTTTTACACCTATTCAACCCCCCTTCTAGGTGTGTTCCTAGGGTTCCTTAGTTGTTTCAACCACCAATTGCGGTTTCCTCAGTATATGTGATTGTTTACTTGCTTTAATTATTCTTATTCGAATATGTGAACTATATTGCTTACCCCTTATGCTCATTGTAGGTGATGGCTCGTTATCTAGCTTGCATCAAGTTACGCCCACTCCCTAGTGGAGAGTGGTACTACGGGGACCACAGAGCCACCTACGAGGGGGAGGTAGAGGTGACCCTCTATCACCCCAACCCTTTGGCTCGTGTCCGTCCTCGTAGGTACTGTAACACCCCGATTTCGGCAACTTGAAAACATCATCTCTTTAACCACTTTATAGTAATAATTTGGGTAATTTTTTTTTACAAGGTGACATGGACATGAGAACCTTTATGTTCAAAAACCTTTCATTAACTTGATTTGAATAAAATAATATTCTCATGTGACACATCACAAGTCAAGTTCCAAACCGAGATGTTACTTAACATCGCACTTTGTAACTTGGCTTCATAAATCTGTTTTGAGAAAACATTTTCAAATCTTGTTTCACAAAAACCTTATTTCTTAAAAACCATACTCAATAAAATACCAAGCGGGGGTACAAAATGATATAGCAATGTCAACCAAGTAGTTGCAGGGAATAAAGTGCTCGAAGGGAATTACCTACTACTAATCTTGATGTCTAATCCTTCTCGTTGAAGTCCACTGCAGGAGCCTCATTGAGATAACGTACAGATTTACTGCAGGGTCGGCCATCTATCCGTTGCAATATCGGAGTAACCCGATACGACAACATGATAGGAGAGATGGTCAGCATTCTAGAAGTACAATCATGACAAGACACTAGAATACTGACTTCACATAAAATAAAATGAACATAGTAAACTATGTAAATAAAATGCAGGACTTGACAGACACTTATCACTAATTAGAACGTAACAATGACTGGAGGCATATGATAAAAACATATGATCTATTAATTCTCATGCACTAACAATTACTCATACTATGCATATGACAAATATATTCACGGAAGCATATAGGAAACAAATATAAACAATGTAACACCCCGCATTTTCCCGAACGTGCGTAAACAATTTCTATAACAAAATAAACCTTGAAGTTTTTGTTTTCAAAAGGATTTTCTAAAGAAGATTTCTGATTTTATTTAAAGTGAATTTCTTCATGGAATAAATTTGCATTTTTGGATTGGTGAACTTTGAAAGTGCGATCTTTTGAATTTTTGGATTGATTTGCAAAATTTATTTTTGAAAATTGTGAAAAGCGAAATTTTTGAGAAATAATAATTTTGGAAGTTAATGACTTTAAATAAATTTGTCTTTTGGAAATTTCTCATTTGCATGGAAGTTTGATTTTTAGAGATTTTTAATTGCGTGTATTATATGTAGATAATTATTTTACTTTGAAAGAGCCTAAGTTTTCTTAATAATAAAATGTGTTCTTGTAGGAAATTAAACCAATTGCCATGACATGAAATTAATTCATGATGTATGTTCAATATGACATGTGTTTGTTTTAATGAGTGAATGTTGCTTGGAAATAAATGTATGTGAATGTGTGTGTGTGCATATGTGTTACGGTTTTAGCATGTGTGTGTGTGTGAAGGACCATTGAAAGTATTGCATGAATTAATGATCATGGTGCCTTGAACAAATAAGAGTAGAAAATGAAAAGGAAAATGCATGATGTGTGTGCATGTGTGCTGCTATGGTGATGTGTGTGTGTTGTTGGGGTAGGATTTTGAATTTTGGGGTAAGGAAAACCTTGGAAGGCTTAAGACCCCAACAAGTGGACTAAGTGAGTGGAAAATAGGAGCCTTGAAATGAACATGCATGATGAAGTCTAGCCCTAGCTTATGCACTATGTCCCTCTTTGATTTAACCTCTCCCATGCAAACTTTTGGAAATCCAAGTTTGCCCTTCAAATTGGTGCCTTGGCCGAACCTCAACTCAAGGGCAAAGAAGGCAACTTCGGTGCCCTTATATCCACCATTGCCTTAATTCATTTCCTTACTTTCTTCCATTTCCTTCACAAACACAACTCAAACACTTTCTAAGGGACCAACAAACCCTTAGAAGAAAATAGAGAGAGAAAAGAAAGAGAGTGTGGTCGTGGAGAACAAGAAGCAAGAAGAAGGAGAATTGAAGCTTGGCCATAGATTTTATTTGGAGATCAAGAACCTTAGGAGTTGAAAGACTAATTTCTTGGTAGGTTATGTGAAGATCAAGAGGAGAACTATGAGAGTTAGGATTTTCTTTTGGTCTTGTAATTTTTCCTTTTTCTCTTTTCATTGCATGTTTATTTTCATAGCTTGAGAGATGAGTGCAAGTGTGACTTAGATTCTACTATGGACTTTTAAACTTGGTTTGTAATATGTGAACTCATGGACTCTCTCTATGTGCTTCGGTTATGGCTTCTTTAGGTAGATCATGATGATTTTCTAAATAAACTTTTAAAGAATCTAAATTATTACTTGAGATTTTTGTGAAAACTTAAATGAAACTCAATGCATGTTGGATTTCTTCTCTTAAACCGTGAACCGTGAGGTTTTTATGAAAGAATTTAGTAAATAAGATATAAGTTTATTTGAGAAGAAAATAGGGATTTTTAGCTTTGCATGTTGACCTTGTAATGGTTTGGTTGATCTTTGTATGTGCATGTTTTAATCCATGTTCATTATCTTAAAAGTTAGGACTTTGAGGTGTGCATGTCAATTTTCAAGTAAAGAAATTAAGTTTTCCTTTATATATGTCTCGGCCTAGTAGAAATAAATAGGGTAATGGTCTTTAAAATGATTTTTCTTTTTATGAGCATGATTTGATTTAAAGATTTGTTTTGTTGGTGTGAAGGCCATTCGGCCACGGTTGATGAAAGTGTGATGGTGCTTGATTTTTGGGTGCATGAATGCATTAGGAATAGATTTAGTAGGTCTTGAGCTCATGCATGCTATTCTTTTAGAAGAACAAGTTATAATTCAAAATTTTTATTTAATAAAAATCATGAGTTTGAGTTTTAATAAAAAAAAAGTCTAAGAAAATATCATGATGATTCATGCATGTTGGTGTAATATGACTTGCTTTGCTTTGATTGTCTTTAGTGCATTGAAAAGTGAACTAAGATTCTTGTCTTATGTGTGATAACATTCGGCCTTGAGATAGGAAATAGGGAAGTGTGCTTGATAATCATTTGAATTGCATGTAGACTAAGATTAGCTTCATTTAAGAACATGAAAATACTTATAAGAAATAATTAATTTAAATTAGGGAATGATGTGTGGCTTTGATTGTTCTCTTGAATCAAGTAAATGAAATTGAAATTGTTGAATGCTTCTATAATGCTTACGGTTTTGGTCTTGAAAGGAATAAAATGATTTCATGTCTGTAGTGTCCCGGTATTGATGGAACACCACGATGTGTGTTTGGGGTTGTTGCAGCTGACGAGGGTGACCCCGGTCCTACGTACCCCCAGTGATAAGGGGATCAAGCCACACGTAGTTCTTGAGAGTAGGGATGAGAGAACATACCTTAGCCCCTATAGCATGGCGATACTTATAGGGGAAGTTGTGTTGTGGTGCCTTATGGGCCTGTTCGGCCCAGTAAGGCTGACGTGGCTCTTAGAGGATAAGAAGGATGAGTTATTCACCCTTATCCTGTACTAGAGAGCTCATGCCCTGTAGCGGTAGGATTTATTATTGGTTAACCCTACAAGCCCCCCAAGCTCGTATAGGCTCGAAGAGCCTGTGCTGAGCTTCTGAGAGTTGGTGGTGACATAAAACATTGTTTGCGGCTGAGAACTTTTTATTCGGAGGAGTGTCGTGGATGGTTGATTAGGACGTATAAGACTGTTCGCAGTTGTTGATTAACCGACAAGTGTACCGGGCCAGCAAGTAATATAGTCTAGAAGACCGAGTATCGTCCCACAGGGATCGAAGTTGATTCTAATAACTTTCCACCAATTTGTAATTATTAGTGCAACTTGTTATTGAGTTTAGAAGAAGGAAGAGAATTTGAATAAAATAAAAATAAAAATAAGAAGATTGAGAAGAAGAAAAGAGTGAGGAGATAAGATAATAAGAAAGCAATAGAAAAAGGTTAGGAACTTGGTTTCGTTGTAGATTTCACTTATTTTAACTATGATTCATATTTAACTTTAATTATCCTTCAATTCACGGACCATTCCTCTCAAATAGTAATAGTCAGATGTCTCTATACATTACCCTTATTTTCTATATATTTAATCCTTGATCTCTCAAGTAATTACAATACAAGAAAATATCTATCTAGCACAAGGGAATTATGTGGCCATATAATCATCCAACCATATCTCTATGTATTGGACTGAAAATACCATTAATTGCATGGCCTATTCAGAACCCCAACCGTCGTTGGTGATTAAGAAATCCAAACATAAATTGATCAGGTTTATGTAATTAAAAACTCAATTAATGCATGAATTAAAAACAGCAAAATACTAAATCATAAATTAAAATAAGTTACATCATACAATTTACACCATGTTCCTAACAAGGGGTTTTAGTTACACATATAGAAATAAAGAAAAGAAAAGCAAAGAGAAAACCTCATATCATAGACAATACTTGGTTAACTCTCCAAGAGACCTTCAATCCTTGTGCCTCGCCTCCTTGCTCTCAATAGATGTTACTATCCTCTCTCTCTAATCCTAATTGAATCCTATGATCTTAAAACCTACTGAAAACTATTTACAAATCCTCTATTTAAAGAGTACAACAAATCCTAAAATAAATCTTAATTAAATCTATTAGATAAGGTCCTTGTTTATCTTCTAATCTCTGACCAAAGATAAGATATGAAGCCATATTAGACTTCTCTTCTTCTAATCTGTTCAAAATCTGGTCAAATTGGGCCTCCAACACGCACGCGCGCCCCAGGCGTACGCGAACTCGCGCCCCAGGTGCGCGTCATCTGATTGCTATGATTTTCTTCACAGGCACGCCTCAGGCGCCCCCGGTCTCGCGCCTCAGGCGCGCGGGACCTCTTCTGGTTCCGTTTCGCTCCGTTCTTTTTCCATTTGCAATATCTTTTAGTCTTCTTTTCAGGTCCATAAATATTTTATCCATTTAAACTCCAAAAATACCTGAAACACTAACAAACGGATCAAAACATTCAAAGGACCCTAAACTACTAAAAATAATTAAAACCTATTAAAACGTCCTAACTTTGCTAGAGAAATAAGCCAAATACATAGTAAAAGGGAGTCCAAATAATGCTCAAATATATATATATTGGAACCAAATCACTCCCCCAAACTTAGCATTTTGCATGTCCCAGGCAAAAGTAAAATAAAAATTCTAAACAAAAGACAAATTCCCTAAATCAATATGAACACACCTCATCTAAGACTACGACTCATGACTCCAACACATATTATCACAAACTATTCACACAATCACAAACTAGTTAAAATAACAAACCCAATCAGAACTCAAGGCTAGTGAACACTCTCAACCTCTCAATTGTTTCTCTCAAAAGTGTATAAGGGTAATTTTTTTTAATTCACTCAAGTTCAATCAATGATAATGTGTTACCATAGGCTTGACCATAGACCAGTATCTCCACTGAAATAGTTGAAAGTATGCACAAATCAAAAGGTCTTATTTTTGGTTGTAATGGGGCCGGCCAAAAGTGTTCGGTGGGATAAAAGAAAGAAAGGATAAAACTACGGGCTAATTGCAAAGCAAAATTCCCTACAAAACCATGAATCAGGAACATATTCAACAAAGACCAATACTCTCATTAAAAATATTTTTTTTTATTTTCTTTTCTCATGCCCTTCCTTCTATTCTCTTCCTTTTCACTTCTTTTTCATTTGATTTCACTCATTACTTCACTTTTCAATATTTTCTTTTCCTTTCATTTTTTTTTCTTCTTTTTTTTTCTTTTTCTTTTGGAAGAGAAATAGAATCATACACCTTCCATCTAGCATATTTTGCATCACATGGTCATTCAATCACATTCCACTTAATTGCTCATTCACAATTCCTAGGGTACTCACAGAAGGCTTAGTCTATGTAAGGTACCAAAGAAACAACATATAGCATTATAAGGCTCAAAATGGGCAACTAAGGGGATTTATTTGTCAACGAAAAACATCTGAAGGCCTCAAAAACACATCCTAGTGCCTTAATCATCTTAATGCATACAATCAATTATCAATTTCAAAATGGTCACAGATCAAGTTCTAGAAGACAATATCAAAGTGAACACACTCATGAAAGAATAGGGGTCTCAATATTAGAATATTTCAATAAAAATTTCATACCCCTCAATAGGCTCAAAACTCTCACACTTGGCTAAAGTCAGTTCACTAATCGCAAGTTCTGAATGCTTTTGTCAAAATAACCAGTTCACAACCATATTTACAGCTCAATCAAATAGAGTTGAAAATTAATGAGTCTAAATCCTAAACTAAGTATATACACGTATCAAAAGAGAAAAAGTCCTAAGGTTAGAAAAATCACCTACTTTCACTAGAGACACAAACCAATACCAAATATGGGGAAATAATTCAAGTCTGGAAAAATCAATTTTTATTTTGTATATACTCCCCCAAACTTAGATGTTGGCTTGTCCTCAAGCAAACTACCCTACCTAAATTACAAAATAAAAATTAAAAACTACCTAAAAAGCTGGACAATATATTTTTTTTTTTTTGGTGAGGTACAGGGGCTGGGGTGCAATAAAAAAAATTGGGCTAATGGGGTCCAAATCCTACAAATACAAATCTAATCCTAAAAAAAATCTATCCTAAAAAAAATAGCAAAATAAAAAAACGAAAATAAATAAAAAAATCTATTCTAAAGATAATCCTAAAAAGATAAATCTAATCCTAAAAAGATAAAACAAATTCCTAAAAAGATAAAAAAAAAACTAATCTAATCCTAAAAAAAATCTGTTCCTAAAAAGTAGGAGTGGAATTCCCCCAAACTAGATTTTGCACAGCCCCGTGCGCCTGAGGCGCGCGACCGCGTGCGCCTGGGGCGCACGAGGTCTGTTCCTCCGTTTGTTTTTTTTTTTTTACAAAAACTAACTAAAAATTGAAACTTATACTACAACTTATGTACAAAACAAATCCACCAGGATCCCAAATTCTATGGGTCAAATCCCATGTGATGCAACAATAATGAGTAATGGCCACATCCCATGGGAAAGACCTTAGGTGATCTTTTCTTCCATCATCCATCATGAAGTTGTTAACTCCATTAGTCAAGAAGATTACTTTCTCATGCTTCTTATTGCCTAATAATGATTCAGATTGTTCTAGATGATTTTCATAAAAGTAATTAGGCTGAATATAATAGAAAAATTTTGAATTACCCAAGCATGAACTAGATTTAATTAAATTTTTTATAGCCACAAATTCCTCATGCAAGGGTGGTTCAATTTTTTCTATAATTTTCAAACCTTTGATTTTTATTTTTCTATCCTCATCCTCAAACCTATCATGCACAATTTCTTTTTCAGTTTTTTGCTCTTCTAAAGGGATTTGATCATTGGTCACATTCATCACCACAACTTCCTCCTCTTTTTTAGGAGAGTCAAAAGTTGTTGATAATGCTTGTGACTCATTAGGTATATGTATTGAAATTTGCTCAAGTGCTAGTTCTATGTTCTCAATACTTTTTCTGTTTTCTTCCTTTATAAAATTAATTTCTTGAACATTACTACTAATTTTTTGAGCAAAATTATCTACGTTAATTTCCCATGACCCTTTAGCCACAGGAGGAGGAATTGGTTCAACACAAGGAAATATAAAATTTTTGTAAAATTTTTGAAAATTCTCAATGGTTTGATCCAATTTCTCTAGAGCTATTTCCATTTGGTCTTTCCTAGGAGGAATATTTTGTGGGGAATTATTTGGTTCAACACAAGAGGATCTAAAATTTTTGTAATCTTTAAACATATCCTTATGTGGTGGACTCGGCCTGGCCGAGGTCCTTAAAACCGCCTCGCCGAAGTCCTGAGGACCCTTCAGGAAGCCTTCTGAGCGCTTGGCCGAGCTCAATGCTCAACGGCCGAACAGATGCCTGATACAGGCCGACCTCGTGTTCCCACTCAGTCCCGACATCCAGGTCCGACACCTCCCCGAGTCCGACATCTAGCTCACTACCTTATCCACAAGGACAGCTCACTACCTTATCCACAAGGACAGTTCCTCCAACCTTATCCGCTCCTAGCTCAATACAGGCTAGCCCTACTTTGGCCTAAAGCAAGCCCATTAGGGCAACCAGCTCCCCCCTATAAGTAGCTCAGTACTACATGGGGCTCAGGTACGTCCTCTAACCGTAATTGCCACCCTCACACACCAGCGATTAGGGTTGCTTCTTGGCTCTTTCCCTTAGCCATCTGAGGACTTCTCCCAAACATCACATATCAACCCTAGACAGAGGCTCCTTCGAAGGTCATCTCCTACACCCTCGGAGGTCCTCGCCGTCTAGGACATCACATTGGCGCCGTCTGTGGGGAGAGATAAATTTTAGCCCCGCTCAGAAGATTTCACCATGTCTGAAGAAGAGCAGCCGGTCCAGAGAAGGAGGAGGGGGCGTCCAAGAAGGGTGCCGTCGACTGAGGACCTGCGCCTCCACTTGGAAGCCAATAGGGCAGCGAGGTCCTCACCACCACCCCCTCCACCGCCTCCTCCCCCGTCACCACCTCCTCCACCAGAGTTCACTCATACCCATAGTGGACCCTACACCATCCACACTGAAGACACCGCAAACCCAACCCAGTTTCCTGGTGGAGGTCGGCGCGTGCAGTTACGCTCTGAGCTCGGAGAAACCGACACTGAACAGCACCGCCACTGTGGCGAGCGTGCTCACTCAGTCAGTACAACACACCGTTCAAACTCACGATAGTCTACGCTCTCACGGGATGCTGAACTTTTGTCTCTGATGAGACAACAAATGAGAATCGTAGAGCAACAAGGTAAGGCTATTGCAGATCTCTAACAAGTTGCTATGCAAAGATTAGCTGAACGAGCTTCTGTCCAAGCTCCGGCCCCGAGCGAGTTCCCTCCACCACCCCCTCCCCCACCTCTTCCACCACAACACCCGTTAACTCCACAAACCTTTGCAACACCACACACGACTGTCACACAACTTACACCAACTCCCGACCAGCAACAACCTGAGCTGGACGATTCCCATCCTGGACATCCTTTCACCCCTGCCGTCATGGCCTATGAACCACCGCTTGGGTACCTAGGGCCCAGTAACATCCCCAGATATAATGGCCTTACTGACCCTCAGGAACATGTCCTTTCCTATGAAGGAGCCGTGAACTTTCACGGAGGAGGAGATCGGCTGAAATGCCGAGCTTTCTCTATGACCCTCCAGGCCCCAGTCCTTCGGTGGTACTCAACGCTTCCTAAAAACTCTGTCAACAACTGGGCAGAAATGAAGCGCGTCTTCCTCAACAGATACCTGCCAGCTGTGTGTAACCCAGATCGGACCACACGCTAGCGACAGTGACCCAGAAGCCAGATGAATCCTTACGTGCGTACTTGCATAGGTTTCACAGCGAGTCCAGTTCAGTCCCAAATCTGTCTCCCGAGGTGGCCGTCCTCCTTTTGACCCAGGGATTGGCCGAAGGAGGCTTCAAAGATTCACTTATTGGAAAGCCACCAAGGGACATGGCTGAACTGAGACAGAGATCAAACAAGTATATAAACCTTGAAGAATTCAGCAAGGGACAGTCGAGCAGACTGGAAAATGCTCAGGCCACCTCGCAGAATGCCCTTCCCAGAGGCCGTCCTCGGGGCAACAGGGATGAAAGAGGAGGAAGAGCAGATCAGGGAGACCGAGGCCGTTCTCAACAAGAGGACCGCCGACGTCCATACATCACCAAATATGACTCTTACACCCCCCTCACGGTCCCGAGGTCTCAAGTCTAGAGAGAGACCATGCAGACCGAACTGAGGAGTGTACCCCGCCCCCCCTTCCTCAGAAATCAAAACTATGTGAGAGACAAGTCCAAATACTGCAATTTTCATGACGGGTACGGCCACCATACCGACCAATGCACATGGCTTCGGGATGTCATTGAGGATATGGTAAGAAGAGGCAAGCTACAGCAGTATGTCCGAGAGGCAGTGGAAAGACGAGGTCGGAGAAGATCTCGCAGCCCGGACAATGATAAAGGAAAAGCTAAGGCCGACCCGTCCCCAAAGAAGAAGGAAGAGGAGCCACCATGGGTAAACATGGTCGTGGTTCAGGACCTCGATAATTCGCCAGCAAACTTCCGAGTAGAAACCATCTCGGGAGGTTTCGCTGGCGGCGGTGAGATGAGGGCGGGAAGAAAGAGGTACATCAACCAGGTTTTGGCAGTTCATCACAAACCCGTCCCCAAAAAGCCTTCTCGGAATATTCCCATCATCTTTTCCGACCAGGATATGGAAAACGTCATCCCAGATCACAATGATCCTATGGTGATAACGGCATTGATTGGCAATTTTGAGGTCGCCCGAGTCTTCGTTGACCAAGGGAGTTCGGCCGACATCCTCTTTCTGCATACCTTCCAAGCTTTGAAGTTGAGGTCCGCCGACCTCGTAGGATTCGAAGGAAATCTCATTAGCTTCACAGGTGAGGCAATCCGCCCCCTGGGAGCCATTCGTCTCCCGGTGACCCTAGGCAACCAGCCTTCGGCCCGAACGGAGATCATCAAATTTTTGGTTGTTGACTCCGATTCCCCGTACAATGTAATATTGGGACGAACTTGCCTACAAGATTTTGGGGCAGTAGTCTCAACAGTGCACTTGGCAATGAAGTTTGTCGGATCCGATGATAAAGTGGTTTCGGTAAAAGCTGACCAAGTGAAGGCCCGGCTCTGCTACAATGCGAGCCTACGGGAAGGAAAAAAGAAGCAAAAAGAGTTCACCAATCCGACACTGTCCAAAGGAAGAGTCTTATTAGCTGAACTCCAGTCTGAAAGAAACACCTATGTGTCCTCTCTTCGTGAAGAACGGGTGGTAATCCCCCCCTTCACCTCTCCCCTGAGCAAAGATGCTATCGTGAATGATAAACCCCTCCGAAAAATCCAAAATGCAGTCAAAGGAGATCCTCTCTCTCTTTCAGTCCTCTCCTACTCCCTGCACGGGGAGAATTTGCTCTTTCATCTGGTTCTCACTAACCCCACCCTCCGCTCGGTACATCTCCGAATTGAGGGCCGAGGTGACTTTCTTGCCCATGTCTTCAGGCGAGCTTTCCAGACCCCCAAGCTTGGGTACTTCAAGATGGGAATGTCCTCACTTTTCAACATTACCAACAGTCTCGGCAGCCTTTCCTATCAGCCCACCTCGGAGGACCATAACAAGGAAATCCGACAAGACGCTCCTGGTCCGAAGAGGATAGCGATGAAAGAGCCAGCCGACCGCGACAAGAAAGCAAAGCAACCCGGGTCTTCTGAATCTGATCACCTCGCGCCCCGCGGATCGGACATCGGCCCTAACGGCCAGAAAAGCGAGAACTGAGCCCGAGATCGATAACCCCCAACAGAGGCGTTCTAGAAACATACTCTGGGTAATTACCGAACTCAAGGATTCCCAAAAACTTCAAAGCACTGAGAACCTGTTCAAATAGGTTTACCTCAGACATCTCAGCAGTCACCAGCACCCTCCCCGAAGATTTCAATTTTAACTTCCTTTTATTTTCAATTCCCTTCCTGCTAATTATCGTTCATGTCTTTAATTTTTATTGTGAGATATTCACCTTCCAAAAGAAAAAGCAATGTACTCATAATTTTATTCAATGAAAAGTACAAACTTGCTCATACTCAAGTGCCACAGTTTTATATACGTACGTACTAGCTTCTCATTTAGCACTAGCCCCCTAAATGTTGCATGGCGCTATGCACAGCCAACATCTTCCAGATAAGATCGGCTCATATGCACAGTGTACAAGGGACACCCGATAAAGAACAGACTGCTGTGAAATGTTTATACATAGCTTCACTCAGCACTCTCTTTTACATCGGGGCCGAGGACACCCACCTCGGCTAAGGTGGGTAGATCCGAGTTCCCTACCGTATGCACTTATATACAGTACCTTTATTCAGAGGAAAACTTATAAGATTATTGCACTTACTGAGTCTTCTGATTTATTAATATTTCAAACACCAATGATTGGGTACAAGTTTTCCTAAGGTCCGATCAGGCCGAAATACAACAAGCCGGCAAAAGACTTGTATTCTCAAAAGTAGCTTTGTTTATAAAAAAGACCTCGGATGCAATATATATGCGACAAGTTAAAACAAGAACTTGCATAAAAAGTCTCAGCATGCAACAAGTTCCAAACACTTGCATCTTTTCCTAAAAATCTCCCTAGTGGCCACCTAATCAATCGAAGACCGAACCCGAGGTCGAACGAATAAACATGCAATAGCTCGCATTCACGCAACGAGTTCCCAAAGATGCTGGCACAATTCCGACCTCGGACATCGGACGTATGCAACAAGTTAGTGTATAAACTTGCATAAATACGACGGCATGCAACAGGCTAAAACTGTTTGCTTTAAAAATAAACAAGCTACAATAAGTTAAATAGATGTCAACATTGTCAGACATGTTATAAAAGGACATAGACAAAGTATAAGCTGCCCAGCATAAGGGACTTACGCTGCATCTTCCTCAACATCAGAAAGGACGACCGTCCGCGGGTCGAACTCCTCATCCATCCTTTCAACCAGTGGGTTGGGCAGATTCTCCTCAGGCTGGTCCAAATCAACCTCAGCTCCACCATTTTCATAGTCAACCATCTTTCCATTCTCCACTCCGAATCCGGAAGATGCGCCGACGTACCGAATGCGGAGCCCCTGATTCAGGTGAAGAACCTGCTCAACCGCGTTGGTGAAAACCTTGCCGGCCACCCTTTCAAGGTCGAAGTCCGACTCCCGAGCTGCTACCTTATGCTTTAGAGCCTGGGCAGCCCTCTTCTTCAGCAGACCCCTAACCTTTTCCACTTCGGCCAGGCCCTCCTGCCGACCGACCTCTTTCGCATCTGCTTTGGCTTTCGCCAAGTCCTCTTCATGCCTTTTTCGGAGCTCTTCCATCTGTCAACGGTGCTCCTCCCCAGCCTCATCCAATTTTTGTTCGGCTGACCTCTTGCTACTCTTCAGCTCTTCCACCTCTGCCGCCATAGCCGACCGAGCCTTTTTCTTAGCAGGGGAAAGATCGTCTGCCACATCATCAGCTACCTCGGCCAGCACATTAAACATAGTAGTGGCTCTCTTCAGCTGGCAAGCCATTTCCTCCGCTTTCTTCTTCCATTCCGCACCTGACATTTTGACAAGAGTGTCTTTGAGTGATGGTTTGGTGGGGGTAGCTGGCAGCCTTGATTGAGTTTCAGTGCTTGGCGGCGGCACATTTGCAACAAGGGCTACCTCGGTGCTAGGACTCGGCGAGGTAGGAGGAGGAGGAGCAATAATAACGGCAGGAGGGGTAGGATGGAGGGGACCAGAGTCGACCGATAGCGTATCCGTAGAAACCTCGGACGACACGGCGTCGGCAGAAGAAACCTCGAGCTTTTTCTTCCTCCGAGCTTCAAAAGCAGCTTTCAGCGCCCTGGAAGACATCTCGGACCAATGTTCTTCAGCAAAAAAAATATATATATATATATATATATATATATATATATATATTAGTATAAGAGAATCAAAAGAAAACGCACAAGTGCAAGAGAAAAAGCAACTACCAATCTTTGTCAAGACTTTGTCGTGAAGACACTTTATGAAAACTCCAACATCAAGTTGGGCTTTCCGAGCGCGGTATTCTGTTTGAATGTGATGGGCCGTCACAGATTCGTCGGCATCTAGTGTTACACCCGACCACCTCTGCGGTGTACTGGAATGACGATTGAAGAACTCGGAGGTCCACTCCAGAGGGAACTTCGGTCCTGTCTCGGACCGAAACCAGGGCAGCCCCGCCCCAACATACTTGTATTTGAAGAATCTCGGTTTGAAGCGCTTCCAAGACTCAGAAAACATGCCAAACAGCCCACAATGAGCTCGGGCTTTGGCCGACACCCAAAGACGACAGTAACCCCGTCTTTATTACTGACGAATGGGTTGTACATCCACAAAAATAATCGAACCGTACACACCAAACGCCTGGCACCGCAATACTTCTGGAACGCTCGGAGGAATGACCAAGTATTAGGATGAAGTTGGGATGGAGCTAGTCCGAGCTCGTCTAAGACTCTCATTTCTAGGTCGGTGAAGGGGAGGGTCACGCCGAGATTGTGGATCAGATCGGCATAAAAGAAAAAAGAATTATTGTCAGTCCGGCTGCATACTCTGTCATTTGCCGAACAGGGGAGCACTTTGTAAGAAGTTCTGGTGGTGTCCCCTGGGCAAGGCAGCACGGCCCTCCTTACCTCGGCAAGCTTGTCCTCGGAGCAAAGATTGGACTGAATTCCTTTGGGCTCCACGTCAACCCACTCATACTGTTCGGCGTCAAAAGGTGCAGGGTAAAGTTCAGGTTGACGGACGCACTTCCTGAGCGGCATGGTACTTGTGGGAGAACAGGGAAGCTCGGTATTAGTCTTGCGGGTTACGAAAAATAACCCCCCAGAGAACCCCCTCGAAGTAGTTCTGAGGGGCGAGCATCTCCCCTCTACCACAGGTACCCCTCGTTCGTACATTCCCTCCTTCTCCATCCTCTCGAAATCAGCACGCTCCCTACCGTCAACAAACTCAGCCCAGGCGTACTGCCGTATCCACTCTCTTTTCTCCTCCCAGTCCCGAGGATAGACTACCTCGACGGGATCAACCTCCAGAACCCTCCTTTCGTACTTTTGCCTATACTCCCTTTGGCGACGGAGTGCCTCATCTACCTACGTGGAGGAACAGGACAAGGAGGAAGAGCCGTCCTCCTCATCACTACTGCTAGACGACAGGGACACTACCCCAGCCCATTTCCTAAACCATTCCCTACTCATACTGAACCCAATCCACTCCGTTGGATTTCTGAAAAATGAACAAAAAACATGAATCAAAAACTCTCCAAAAATCTCAAAACATGCCTAACCCGAAGAAGGCCAAAACCCCAGGAATCAAAACACCCAAATCCAAAAAAACCTCAAACCCCAGTGTTATTCCCCAAAATCAGAGCCACAAAACCTAATGGAAAAACCCCACCGCCATGAAAATAGAAACCAGAAATAAAACATTCCAATCCCCCACCGTATAAGTCATAGAGCAGTAAAGAGAGAAGTAAAAGCTAGAAAGAAGAAGGAAACAGAGACGAAAAAGAAAAAGCAAGTGTAACAGTACCTTAGAGAGAATGGGAGCAAAGGAAATCGTACACTTGTAAAGTGAAAAGAAGTCACTACTGAAGAAGAAGAAGGCGATGGGCAGAGAAGAGGAATAGGGTTCAATGGGAATGCTTCTGTGGGGAAAGAAAGAAGGTTTTCTTTTTACGTAGGAGAAAGAGAAGGATCGATAGAATGAGAAAGAGAAGCAGTTTCCTGGGATAGAGGGGGAAGGGAAACCGTTTTCCCCCTCAAATTCGAAGTTTGGGCCTAGCCCCAAAAAGCCCAACCCAGCTTACAACTACACATATTAAAACACGTGGCGCACAGCAGAGAAAAGTGTGGACCTCGAGCAACGCCACAATGATGGTGACGCCTCGAGGATCGCGATTTCTGACACGTGTCAGATCTCAGAAGAACGAACGTCGTTCCGGTACTAGTAACTTGACAACTGTCAATCCGACTTTATCATAATAAAAGGACATCAGAGACAGCTAGATCCGACACACCGTCAACTCATCGCCCGAACTCCCTAGAACCTCGGAACAAGGCTCAGATAGCCTTGACCGAGCTGGGGGGCTTATGTGGTGAATTCGGCCCTTGTGGGGTGGACCTGGGAAAAGGACATAAACCAGAACCTCGGAACAAGGCTCAGATAGCCTTGACCGAGCTGGGGGGCTTATGTGGTGGACTCGGCCTGGCCGAGGTCCTTAAAACCGCCTCGCCGAAGTCCTGAGGACCCTTCAGGAAGCCTTCTTAGCGCTTGGCCGAGCTCAATCCTCAACGGCCAAACAGATGCCTGATACAGGCCGACCTCGTGTTCCCACTCAGTCTCGACATCCAGGTCCGACACCTCCCCGAGTCCGACATCTAGCTCACTACCTTATCCACAAGGACAGCTCACTACCTTATCCACAAGGACAGTTCCTCCAACCTTATCCGCTCCTAGCTCAGTACAGGCTGGCCCTACTTGGGCCTAAAGCAAGCCCATTAGGGCAACCAGCTCCCCCATATAAGTAGCTCAGTACTACATGGGGCTCAGGTACGTCCTCTAACCCTAATTGCCACCCTCACACACCAGCGATTAGGGTTGCTTCTTGGCTCTTTCCCTTAGCCATCTGAGGACTTCCCCCAAACATCACATATCAACCCTAGACAGAGGCTCCTTCGAAGGTCATCTCCGACACCCTCGGAGGTCTTCGCCATCTAGGACATCACACCTTAGTGTCTTTCTCAAATTTCTCAAAAGCTATTTCCCATCGAGCCTTCCTAGGAGTTATATTTTGTGCAACATAGTTTGGAGGATAAGGAATAAATCTATCACAATCTGAATCACTATTACAACTATAATTATACATGAGAAAGTAAAAATTACACAATAATTACAAAAATACCGAAAAGAAATTAGAATCGAATTTCAACCCCCGGCAACGGCGCCAAAAACTTGTTGATTAACCGACAAGTGTACCGGGTCAGCAAGTAATATAGTCTAGAAGACCGAGTATCGTCCCACAGGGATCGAAGTTGATTCTAATAACTTTCCACCAATTTGTAATTATTAGTGAAACTTGTTATTGAGTTTAGAAGAAGGAAGAGAATTTGAATAAAATAAAAATAAAAATAAGAAGATTGAGAAGAAGAAAAGAGTGAGGAGATAAGATAATAAGAAAGCAATAGAAAAAGGTTAGGAACTTGGTTTCGTTGTAGATTTCACTTATTTTAACTATGATTCATATTTAACTTTAATTATCCTTCAATTCATGGACCATTCCTCTCAAATAGTAATAGTTAGATGTCTCTATACATTACCCTTATTTTCTATATATTTAATCCTTGATCTCTCAAGTAATTACAATACAAGAAAATATCTATCTAGCACAAGGGAATTATGTGGCCATATAATCATCCAACCATATCTCTATGTATTGGACTGAAAATACCATTAATTGCATGGCCTATTCAGAACCCCAACCGTCGTTGGTGATTAAGAAATCCAAACATAAATTGATCAGGTTTATGTAATTAAAAACTCAATTAATGCATGAATTAAAAACAGCAATATACTAAATCATAAATTAAAATAAGTTACATCATATAATTTACACCATGTTTCTAACAAGAGGTTTTAGTTACACATATAGAAATAAAGAAAAGAAAAGCAAAGAGAAAACCTCATATCATAGACAATACTTGGTTAACTCTCCAAGAGACCTTCAATCCTTGTGCCTCGCCTCCTTGCTCTCAATAGATGTTACTATCCTCTCTCTCTAATCCTAATTGAATCCTATGATCATAAAACCTACTGAAAACTATTTACAAATCCTCTATTTAAAGAGTACAACAAATCCTAAAATAAATCTTAATTAAATCTAATAGATAAGGTCCTTGTTTATCTTCTAATCTCTGACCAAAGATAAGATATGAAGCCAAATTAGACTTCTCTTCTTCTAATCTGTTCAGAATCTGGTCAAATTGGGCCTCCAACACGCACGCGCGCCCCAGGCGTACGCGAACTCGCGCCCCAGGCGCGCGTCATCTGATTGCTGTGCTTTTCTTCACAGGCGCCCCCGGTCTCGCGCCTCAGGCGCGCGGGACCTCTTCTGGTTCCGTTTCGCTCCGTTCTTTTTCCATTTGCAATATCTTTTAGTCCTCTTTTCAGGTCCATAAATATTTTATCCATTTAAACTCCAAAAAGACCTAAAACACTAACAAACGGATCGAAACATTCAAAGGACCCTAAACTACTAAAAATAATTAAAACCTATTAAAACGTCCTAACTTTGCTAGAGAAACAAGCCAAATACATAGTAAAAGGAAGTCCAAATAATGCTCAAATATATATATATATATATTGGACCCAAATCAGCAGTCAAGGCCCTTAGTCGTGTATCGTCATGTATTGACGATTGGACGATTGGACTATTGTTTTTAAAGTCACAATGCTTTTAAGGAGACATCCTTTTATGCGCTTGCCATGGTGAAAGCCGAAATGCTTGTGCCAAGGTAGGCTGGCACGACTCAAACTGTTATTTGAGTTCGAGGTGTGCCAAGATTATCACCAATTGGATCTTAACGTTTACAAGGGATTGCTGTCGGAATGACAACCTTAGCCGAGGTGTATTCCTCGATCCGCGATGTATTGGGCCAGATATGAGCCGAGAGGCTTTGAGCCGAGAGGCTAAGCCAAGTTATCGGGTCACAATCCTCGTTTTCACTTGTAGCCTCGCCGATCTGGCCGGCTAACCGAGATCGTGGGAAAGTGCATAAGAACATGATCTGAAGTGAGTGAGTTTAACATATGTCCTTAATAAGGAAGGTAAATTATCAATTTGTTGCTTCATGAGACGTGGTGATCCTCTTTGGCACGACATTTGATCTCGAGTAACTTATGCATCATATAATACCAGTATCAAGGTCGGCCAATGTCAGCTATGTATATGCCTCATCACATACTAGTCCCCTACTCGGTAAAGCCTGAAAAGGCTTGTGTCGAGTTCATAAGGTCTGTGAAACGCTCGGACTCGGTATAGGTTCGAAAGCTCGGTGAGAGGTTTTAAAGATGTGGTGCGAAGGCACCCAAATATTGCCGGAGCATCTGCTGCTCAGGGCTTTACGGTTCTTCTCGGATTATTTTGTAGAGTCGGAGTCCGTTCCTTCCCCGAAGCAGCGAACATCGTATTCGAGAATAGCCAATCGACCCGAGGAGTTGGAGGCTCGAATTACTTTCAAGACTCGGAGTCCATTCTACCCGTCGAGCAGTAAGCTTCATGGCCGAATAAGGTCACTCGAGTGGAAGTCATCGAAAGTTTATCGAGCTGATGAAGCGGCCGAGGAGGCAAGAACAGGTAGAGAAGCCAAGGACGACCATTTCCCTTGAAAGTTTATCGAGCTGATGAAGCGGCTGAGGATGCCGAGAAGGGAAAGAATGAAACCGAGGAGGCAAGAACAGGTAGAGAAGCCAAGGACGACCATTTCCCTTGTCGGAACTATTTTGTCAACTTCAATTGTTGAACCCCTCTTGAATCCGAGTAATTAGGGCGAAGACAAGCTGATAGATCATCATAATAACAAATCTGAAGCAAACTTTTACTCCATTGCATAACCAACCCCTTTACTCGATAAAGCCTGAAGAGGCTTGTGCCGAGTTAAGAAGTCCTTTAAGGTGTGAGTTGTTTTCCGCCAATTAGATCGTGTTCATCCAAGCCTCTTTGAGAGACTGTCGGATTCAGATCTGTGTAGGCGAACGCTGAGCGAAGGTTGAATATTTGCGAGTTGTGGGTGTGGAATCAGCATTGTGTGGTTCCTCGGAGATGCTGGGATCCGAATTAGAACACTAAGTGTTGGCACTGCGGACCGTTCTACCATATAGGTAAGGTCGCGATGGTGCACAAACCAAGGAAAAATGATCGGCAACCGGTGTGAAGGACTTGAATTAAGTTGGGTCGTCATACTCGGACTCGAATTAACATAGGTCATCATGCTCGGCAGATCCGATCGTTATGTTTGTACCTTTTTATGATGTAAAAAAATAACGATTAGAATATCAAGTAATAGATGATATGTAATGACATTAATTAGCGAAGTATGAATTAATTCACTGTTAATTACGATTATTATCTAAGATAACACATGTCATGTGGTATGTGATTCAATAGTAACACATGTCATGTGGCAAGTGATTCAATAGTAATGTTGATATGCCCGACACCCTCTTGGCAGTGAGGCATTTCCTCTTTTATTGTTGGAATGGGCGTTTGCCTAGTATTCTTCATCCTCTTCCTACCAAAAACCCTGTATGCCGTTATGGACAAGTCATTGTGTAGCACTTGTGTGAGCAAGGCCGGGATCCCGAGGAGGGATCTTGACAACGATCGTCTTTTGGCTCTAAGTGACCGTGAGAGGCAAGGGTGTCGTGGCAGAGAGTACGAGGATGTTGTAGGCTTTGGTTGTGTTATTTGAAGCGGGAATCCGAGTAGTGACGTTGAGGTCATAATCAATGATAAATTGAAATGGTCACAGTAAGCATGTGTAATAGAGGAGACAGCCATGTCGTCGTGAGATTTTGCCGAACCCTGTTGAAGGCGCTGTAATATTAGATGCCCATCGTGACTGAGTAGTCTAGCACCAATTAATTTGAGGATATCTTTGGCGGTCGAAAGCTCGAAATGGGCCTTTTAGAGAAATGGGCCATCATAATCGTACCTCGCATGTGTAAACAAAATTAATAATTGGTAATCGTCGTTATTTAACAATTTATAACGATAATAACAATTATTGGCAAAGATACGATGTATAATATCGGTATAGAAGTAGTATGATTTAATAATATCACACGTAATAAACATAGTAATGACAATTATTGAGGTTAATACCCTCGTAAATCATAGAAGTTTGTCTACGAAAAGAAGCATGATTATAAATATATCACGCGTTATAAAAATAATAATAATGATGTTAATATTCGTAAATTATAGATAATGACTTTTATTGTGAAGAATATTTTGCATCATGTCATGTATCTTAAAAGAAAGAAAGATAAAATGATCATATACTATCAAATAATAAGAAGCATATTATGAAAATAATTAGCAAAAATATTTAATTTTAATTCTTCAGATAATTACAAAGAACATATCAAGATATTCATTTAAATTAATCGTAAGTACGTTGAACAATAGCAGGTAGTCAAATAGTAGCATCATGATATGAATGATGATATGGCAATATACATGATAAAAATAAAAAGACTGCTTCCCTGGATTTGAGGCGTGAGTCAGTCCTGTTTTGCCGATGAGGCGGCTCCTTATTTGAAGGTTGAATTTTATTTGGGCCTGTATCCCTTAAGCCCATATAGTTTTTTTTCTTTGGGCCTGTATCCCTTAAGCCCGTATAATTTTTTTTTTGTTTGGGCCTGTTTGGCCCGTTTAGGTTGGGTCATCTCGATCATTTATTGAATAGCACGGATCATCATACATGTACCTCGCATATGTATACGAAAAGAATAATTAGTGATCGTCGTCCAAGCTTGACAATTTATAAAAACAATAATAATAATTATTGGTAATTTATATAATATATAATATAGCTATAAAAAGAGTAAGTGACACGTAATGACATAAATTAGCAAAAGTGTAATATTTTTTATGTTAACTAATAGTTATGCGAGTCAATAAAAATAGGATAAATCATACTAAATATTATAGTGGGAAGAAAACTACTTCCCTGCCACTCATAAAATTTGGGCCGTTCAAGTGCTGGCCCATTTCATTTGTTCATTTTTTTTTCTTTGGGCAGTTTGGGCCAACTGGCCCACTAGGTCTTTCTGCAGCACCTGGTCTGGAATGTTGCTTGCTGTAGCATCTCCTTCTTCACCAACGTGTCGGCTGTAGCATCTTCTTCTTTACCAACGTGGCGGCGGCATCCACCTTCTATCCTTCTTCTCCTTGCTGCCCACTAGGTCCGAAGGAGATGGGAACCATAACGTTGGGTCTGTGCCTCGTTCATGGTGCGGTCGCACATGACGGTGGCACCGAGAGTCAGGGATTGCGCGGGTTCACAGCGGACCGGCGACGAAGATGTGAGGGCGAATGGTGCTCGTGGCCTTGTCCATGAAATCGTCGCGAGCGGCACCGCAGCAAGAATTCCAGTGCTCGATCACAGCAGTCGATCAGAGAAGTGTGCAGCAAGGGAGAAAACGGGATCTAAGGGTAGTCAAATCGCGATCGGGATGCGTTACTGCACCGTTGTATGCGCGTCGCCATCAGTTTTATCACGAGTACAGCAAAAACAGAGATGACTGTGATCGATCGTGCATCCAGTACCGCAACAGCAGGGTGGGAGATGGCGGTGTGGCGGTTCGGGGCAATACTATGGATCGGTGGCCAATGGTGGATGAGAAGGGTGCTGATGCGATATGTCATTTTTTTTTAATTGTTTGATGCGATCTGGCACGACAGCGATGGGTGATAGGGACATCGGTAGCAACGACGATACCGCCATGTTGATCTTGAGACCAACCGCACCAGCAGCATCACCCTGTTGATCTTGATCAAACCGATGGTTCTTTTTTTTTTAATTGTGGATGGGAATTGAAATTTATCGATTCCCACAGACGGCGCCAATGTAGTGTCCCGATATTGATGGAACACCACGATGTGTGTTTGGGGTTGTTGCAGCTGACGAGGGTGACCCCGGTCCTACGTACCCCCAGTGATAAGGGGATCAAGCCACACGTAGTTCTTGAGAGTAGGGATGAGAGAACATACCTTAGCCCCTATAGCATGGCGATACTTATAGGGGAAGTTGTGTTGTGGTGCCTTATGGGCCTGTTCGGCCCAGTAAGGCTGACGTGGCTCTTAGAGGATAAGAAGGATGAGTTATTCAACCTTATCCTGTACTAGAGAGCTCATGCTTATCCTGTAGCGGTAGGATTTATTATTGGTTAACCCTACAATATCTTTGATGGTGTGTTATATTTTACAAAATTTTACTTGAATAATTCGGTTAGTGCATGTGTAGGTGCTTAGAATGATTTTTCTTCTTAATTGACTAATGAGAGTGATTAAATTTTATGTTTGCGTTATCATATGTTTGATACAATGATGTGCTAATTTCTTTTATTCTTTTCGGTTTTAGAGACTAGGAATAGGAAGAATTAATTAAATCAATTTTCATAATGTAAATCCTATGATTTTAAGGTTTAGAAATTGTTAGTTATAAACAATTCGGTTTGTCATGATTTAAGAAATGAAATTAAATTATCTTCCTGTGTATAATTGAATTTGTGTGTTAATGTTGTAATTCAATTAATTGTTTTCTTTAGCCTACGTGTGTTTTGCCAAAAGTGAATGATGAATGTTTTGGATTTTGATGAACTAGTTTAGGTGATCCTAGAGTTTTATCTTTAATTCTTGCATTTTGAGAAGTGTTTTAAAAATTATGTTTTCATAACATGAATATTTTCAATTAAGGAAGTTTATTTGAATAAAAGAGTGTTTCTAAATTGTTTTCAAAATTTTTCTCAAGAACTGTTTTAATCATGGATTTGAATTGAAAAACATTGGACAATGATAACGAGTTTTTAGAAAAGAAGTTGCTTTCAAAACGAATTCAACGAATATATCGAAATCGTTTCTAACGCACGGGAAAATGTCTTAGTTGAGCGACAGACGCGAGGATATGAGGCAAGGAAAGGTGATCGAGAAACTTTGGAAAGCGTTAGGACGTTCGTCATTGAGGTGAGAGAGGGGCTTTCCCTTAAGACGTCGTGGTAATTAGGTACATATTAAGGCGTCCAATCATCTCAAAGATTGAACTCCAATCTCATTTAGCGTAGTGGTGTATGTGATAGCGATTGTTCGATTGGTTTAGCTATCCACCCGAACGACTGAGATTGGATTATCAAAAATGATGTTATGATTTCTGATTGTTCATGCTGAATTATTTAATTTTCTTATAATTCGTTTATTTGTTATATGTATATGATATTGTTGGGAATTATTTGATTGTGCGTTAGTAATAAAGTTATGGAAGTAACAAGCTAAGAATGAAAAGAAAAGAATAATGGATCTGAATCATGAGAATAAATAAGGGAGAGAGAGAATCAGTGACGAGAATGAATCGTGAGAAAAGTAGATGGCGACTGGAAATTTGGAAAGAATGAGAAGAGTTGCTGATGCTGCTGAGACCGAATTGGCGAGAAAGGACACCAGTGATGCTGATGAGTCACAATTGACAAAGAGGACAATGATGGCGTGCTGAATGACAACTGACGTGAAATAGGGATGCTCATGTTGACGAGAGCAATGTTGTTGTGATTCGGGAAAGAGAAAGATGATACAATGATGTTGAGATGATTCAAGTGATGCTATGTGAGCTTTTAGGGGGATTAGATACGAACGATTAGCGATCGGGTCTCATTGAAGGGATGCACCAAGGATGAGCCGATCATTAGGACTAAGCCGTAATTAAAATTCTTTAAAAGATTTTAAAAGACATTAACAATCGCGGTGAGGTATGAGTGTCGTATCGAAGTAGTGGAGAGGAAGGAACCATAGGTATCTACGGATACTTAGGAGGAGATTGCATTAGGGGAGGACAATGACGGTGATACGTCAAGAAGTCTAGAGTACTTTTCTAGGCGGAACAATTCCACAAGTGGCGCACTAACGTGGTGGGGACTGGGTCCAATGCCGTGGCAAGTTCTGCTTTCGAAACTAGAATAAGTACTGTCGCCCCCTAGATTGCAAGTCGAGAACAGTGAGAGGGACTGGAACGGGGCATTGTGTTTTGCCACTGCGTGGACAGTGAGCCTTGAAATTATTGAAATGAATTGAGGATGAGATCCTCCTGGTCTGGGACCATTTATGTGTGAGACAGCTGTCGTGCCCGCGTGGTAAAGGTCCTGTACTCCTGTTTGCTTCCGACTAGGTTGGGTGGTTGACCGAGGAGATGTAGACGTGTGTGAGCTCAATGATGTTTCCCCCTCATCATTGATGCTAACCGAATTGATAAGACATAATAACCAAGATGTTCCAAAGATAAGTGTAGCAATGATCATAATAATAATGACAATGATGATGATAATACTAATACCAAGTGTTGGATAAGGTTTGAGAGTGGAAGTGGATATGAATACCCTTGAAACATCTGATGAGTTTGAGATTAAGGCATGAAAGAAAAGTACCAAAGTTGAGAATGTGATGACGAAGAATCTTGAAAATAGTATTCTTCTGAATGATCAAATGTATGTTTATGTTTATGCCCTGATGGGACTCATGTGTTGTTTTGATTATGCTTTATTGATTGTTTGATTTATTTTGTTATTTTGTCTTAATATTTACCTGATGTAATCCCACATAGTCGACATTGCCGTTTTGGGTTGCTCACTCTCTCTATTACTTCTATTCTGTCTTGTATAAATTGTACGAATTCTAGATGGCCAATATCGCGAGATATCAGATGATGCGAGAAATAGGTGCGACTCCACGGAGAGGTGACAATAGCACCATGTCTGTTTATGTGATGTTCTTCATCGAGATTCCGCGTAGGAGGGCAGAGATAGAAGAGAGGGATGCTGCTTCGGAGGAGGAGACAGATGGTGAGTTGGAAGACTCCACAGTGAAGGCTGCTGATGAGGCTAAGGAGGAGGAGGATCCTGATCTTTGGTCCGAGGATGACCCAGAGGAGTATTATAGTGATGAGAGTTGGATCTTTAGCCCTGAGGATCTGTTGGCAGATGATGATGAGGACGAGTGACAGAGTAGTATTAGAATGCATGTGTTAGTAAAGGTCCATGACTAGAAGATTAGGTAGTTCCCTTTTGAGTTTGTATTTCCACTATGAGTTCTTAGCGACCTGGTGATGTCATGATGTAACCCCAACTATTTTATTTCACGTATTGTTGTTTTGGAAAAATCAATTGGGCTATTCTATTTAAATGATGTATTGGAAAACGAGTTTCGAAGCGTGGTGTCTTGTGACATCTCGATTTGGAACTTCGAAGAGTTGGTGCAACTTGAGGACATGGATTTTAATTGAAACTATGTTTTGCAAATAGAGATGTTCTCATTTTGTACACTACTCATCATAAAAAAAATGGCCAAAATTTTCACTTAAATTGATTATGGTTCCAGGTTGCCAAATCGGGGTGTTACAAACAAAGCACATCATAACATATCAAAAATATCAGAATCATAATTCATTTCAACATACATCACTGCACTTGGCATCTCAGACCTTCTAACTTTCAAGTATCATTACCATCTTTCTCAATCCTTCCAGCCGTCACTTATACTTTCTTCTTTGAATCTTGCTCAATTCTTGATAAATTCTTTATGCTTTCGTTCTTAGAATCTTTTATCATTGTTAAGTCTTATCTCAATCGGTTCACTCAATGAGGAGGAAAAACCATCACTGAGGGAAAACACACACGTCTACATCTCCTCGGTCATCCACCCAACCTAGTCGGAAGCTAACAGGAGTACAGGACCTTTACCACGCGGGCACGACAGCTGTCTCACAATCAATTGGCCCCAGGCCAGGAGGACTACAGCCTCAATTCAATTCATTTCATTTCATTCATATCATATAATCAAATCACACTGTCTCAAACTCACAGTGGCAATCACAAATGCCCCGTTCCAGTCTCTCTCACTGTTCTCGAAATGCCATAGGGGTGACAGTACTATTCCGGTTCGTGGTGCAGAACTTACCACGGCATTGGGACCCAATCCCCACCACGTCCGGCTACCACATATGGAATTCGTTCCGCCCAGAATAGTACTCAAAGCATCATGGCGTTTTACCGCCCTAGCTTACCCTATTGCATTCACAACCCGAATATCCCTTATATCCGGGGTATCTTTCTCTCCACTACTTCGCACACTCATACCTCACCGCGTATGTTAAAGTCTTTTAAAGTCTTTTAAGTCTTTTAATTCTTTTAATTAACCTAAGGTCGGCTCGCCCTTGGTACATCCCTTCAACGAGAACCACTGAGTTTTCAAAACCCTTTCGCAATTAAAAGAGTGTTCTCATACCTCATGCTAAAGTTCAAGTTCCAAACCGAAGTGTCACAAGACACTAAACTTTGCAACTTGATTCTTCTCAACTCAGTTATCATAGCCCATTTCTTTTATAATCAAGATCAGTGGTGCCCATTAAAACAAATTTCGTTCACGTACATCTGGGGTTACATTATGGCACTGCAATGATACTGAGTAATTACAGGGAAAACAAAATACTTCCAAGAAAATAAAAGAACTACCACCAGACCCACTGAGTTGAAGTCGAAGATCCACGGAAGGTGCCTCGCTAGAGTCGATCTCGATCATGTCCGCCTCCGGGTAGCTAAGTCCTCGTCCAATTCCTCTAGCTCCTTAACCTCGGGGTCAATGAGTGCAGGCAAAGGCATCGGGTGTCCACCATGATAGTCAGCTGTCCCACCAGTCTGCAAGTCCGAAAGCACGAAGCAACAGGTGCAAGTATCGGCTGCTGTTCCTGGAAGGGTATGGTTGGGACCAGAAATGTGAACCTCCGTGACTCCACGTCACTCCCAACCTCGATAGTTCACTTCCCATCTTCCTTCGTCTCGAATGTCGAATGTGAACTTGACAGGATCCATAGACTAAGGGGATAAACATCGTAACACAAGCATACAGAACAGAAGGACTCGAGAGAGTAAGTATTCCCAAGCATGTTATGCCAACAGTGTGGAATTACAATAAGCAAGATATTAAGGAATAACAGAAACATATAAACAAACAACATATGAAAGCAATCACATTTATTCATACCTTTAACATACAAATGCTTACCCTATTCCATTACTTTCCTTTTCAGAACTTTTGCATAACCACCTGGCATTCTATAAATCGCTTCTGCTGCATAACTCTGATTCCATCACCATACAATCTCATCCTCTTTTCCATGCCTTCACTTAAGAATTATTTCTTAACAATATCAGTTATCTTTTCTTAATTAAGTTTTATGAATTCATATCCGTCAATGATGCGGGGGATTTAATCATCATTGAAGAGGGTCGCTCTCGAAGTTAGCACACACGTCTACATCTCCTCGGTCATCCACCCAACCTAGTCGGAAGCAAACAGGAGTACAGGACCTTTACCACGCGGGCACGACAGCTGTCTCACAAACAATTGGTCCCAGACCAGGAGGACTACATCCTCAAATTAATTCAATTCATATAATATCAAAGCTCACTATATCACAGTGGCAAATCACAATGCCACGTTCCAGTCCCTCTCACTGTTCAAGATTTGCAATCTAGGGGGCGACAATACTATTCTAGTCTGCAGTGCAGAACTTACCACGGAATTGGACCCAGTCCCTACCACGTCTCGTATACCACATGTGGGATCCGTTCTGCCTAGAAAGTACTCTAGACTTCTTAACGTGTCACCGTCATCGTCCTCCTCTAATGCAATCTCCTCCTAAGTATCCGTAGATACTTATGGTTCCTTCCTCTCCACTACTTCGATAACACACTCATACCTCACCGCGTTAATTCATGTCTTTTAAAAGTCTTTTAAAGGTTTTATTGTCTTAACGTCTTAATCCTACGGTCGGCTCGCCCTTAGTGTATCCCTTCGACAAGTCCAGATCACTAATCGCAACATCTCCCTGTCTTTCTTATCATGGCGCAGAGCTGGGATCGCACTGACAAACTTGCATCTTGATTCTCCATCTTTCTCAACTTCTTGTTTCATAATTCTTTCCAAAATAAGTTTCACAAACATGCCACAAAATAATGTTTCAAAATCTCTCTTCAAAAATAGTGTTTCACAACTCCTTTCGAATTAGCATTTCACAAATTCTTTTCAAAATCAATGTTTCACAAATTCTTTTCAAAAATAATGTTTAATAAATTCTTTTCAAAAATAACGTTTTCACAAATTCTTTTCAAAAATAATGTTTTCACAAACTTTCCTTAGAAATAATATTTCAAAATCCCTCTTCAAAAATAGTGTTTCACAAACTCTTTTCAAAAGTAAGGTTTCGCAATTCTTTTTCAAAAATAGCATTTCACAAATTCTTTTCGAAAATCTTATTTCAAAAACTTTTCGAAAACATATTGTTTCAATGAGTACTAGTGGAGGAGCAAGCTCAACTCAACACCGGTCTCATTTCAACAATATCACAAAGGAGCCAAGCTCCACTTAAATCACATCTCATTTCACAACACAACATCACTTTTCCCAGCTCTGCCTCATCCACATGATGTTCATCAAATCTTACTCAACAGAGATTAACAGTCCTCATAAGTTCCACAACATCTCAACATCTTTCTCAAACTTTATCTTACATTTCTTTTATTCTTCTTATTCATTATTATTCACATTATTATCAACAGCAATTCAGATTTCATCATGCATAATAAATTCATCAAATAAACAAATAAACAACATACTAGCATTCAGACATCATCGCATATATTCATTACCTAATTTCACGTGGTCTTTGTCTCCTTCACACGAGTGGCCACACAACCAAACAATTGCCACCGTGCTACTGACTCAGAACCACTAAGTTTCGACTTTTGAGATGGTCGACACACTTAATATGTTACCTAAATACCACGGTGTTTGGGGGAAACTTCTCTCTCACCTCAACCGATGACGATCTTCAATACGCTCCTTAGTTTCCACTACGACGCTCGTAACTGCTTCCCGACCGTTACTGGCACTCAAATAGTTCTCTCTTATTAAAATCACTCTTATTAATTATCTCGAGAATAAAGCAACGTTGCAAAACTTTTTATTTGAAAACAAAGTATTCGCTTCCTCTTAATACTTTTAAATTACGTTGGGTTTTAGACTCAAAATCAAGAAAAACATTTATTTTAAAAACTTTAAAATACTCTTTTCAAACACTTGTTAAAAACGTAATTAGTTTTCTGACCTCTTTAAAGGCCACATTTATCTTAAGGGTTTTTAAATATAAAACACCTTTAAATTAAAACCACAAACTTTAGAAATCATATGAAAATCTTTTCAAAACAATACTTTTTCAATCAATCAAATTATTGTACTCACTTTATTTTTGTTAAAACCGAATTAAGTCAAAGAAAATAACGCAAAAGGGTTAAATCAAAAACCTTTTACAAGTATTAAACATTCAAATCATTTTCATACACACATATTGAACATGTTAAGTCATCCACAATTCATACATCACTTTCACACTCATCATGCATGCATATGAAGCAAGAATCAAACACAAACTCCTATTTTTTCTATGCATGGCCGAATCTCCTCCTATATGAGACAAAGTTATATTCACAATTTCAAACACTAATAATTACTATCACCTAAACAAAACATACACACATGGAAAATAATTATTTAAAGCACGATATCCTACTTTAAGCATCTTACCCAAAATATTTATTAAAAGAAAAGAAATATCTTCACTTAAAATCATGCTAACATCTTTCAAATCAATTAGCTTTATCCCTAAATTAACATGCAAATGAAAATCAATTTATTTCTTTTATTTCTTGCCCAAACCGAATGTAGCACAAAAAAAATAACTCAAAAAGATAATCACATACCAAATTCACTTCATTTAATTAAAGCTAAACTTAAACCATAACACACAAAGGAAATGAAAATAACTTGAATAAAACTTGTTTCAAAACCGAATGGAATCATGAAAATTGCTTTCAAGTCTTTAATCAAAAGTTTAGACTTTTATATGCTTGAAATCCATAGATCCATCAATAAAACACACATGCAAAATAAAATGAACTAACTATGATATTTGAGAAGTTAAAACCGTGAGCTTCACATAAAAATTCATCAAACTTTAATTTTATTTCTTTAACTAAATTTATCACAATAAAAATCAAAGGTTATATAAAAAATCTTTATCATTCAAACCTTTAATGATCTCATGCATGCTCTTAAGATCTTTAGATGGAATAAATTTCAACATGCATGTAAATTAAATGATGATCAAACATGGTTTTCTACTTTCCCTAGGTTTGGCCGAATGATAACATACAAAAAGGCAAGATCTTTGGTTTAATTTTCACATGCAAAGATTAAAACTCAAGAATCATATCTTGCAAAACTTTTTAAGCATCATTTTCTTTCTCAAACTCCAACCGAATCATCATCATCATCATCACACACAAAATCTTGTTAAAAATCCTTTTTGTACCAAAAATCATTTTTAAAACTTATTATCATAATTTTCTCTTTAAAATTGTAACATGCATCAAAAGAAAAACCAAGACTTTATACTCAAAACAAACATGAAAAACTCAAGCTTCATGCTTTTGCAAAGATCAACCATAGATCAAGACATGCAAAAGAAGATTAAAGTAAATACATACACTTAAACACAAATCCTCTAACAAACCGTGATAAAGAAAATTTACAAGTTAAAGATCAAAGTTTTCAAGCACAAATATTCAAGATCAATACATAAAAATAACATGCAAGCCATTTAAACTTCAAGATCATTCAAAAACAAACACATGCATCACAAAAATTAAACTTAAACAAAGTCCATCATAGAGTCCTTTACAAAACTAAAGTTATTACACTAAAACTTTCTCAAACAACTACCTTAAACAAAATCCTAATCTTCAAGCTTCAAATCTCTCCCTCCTTCCTAGAGTTTGCTTCGGCCTCCTCTCTCTTAGGGCTAATGGTTGGTTTTCTTCTTGATCTTTGAAGAAGGAAGTGATTAAAGAAAGAAATCAAAGAGGTTTGGTTGAGAAGTTTGGGTTTTCACTCTTCTTTCTCTCTTCTCCTCTCTCGGCCTCCCTCTTTCTCTAAGGGTCTCACGAGCTTGATGTGCTCTTGGACCAAAGTGTTTATGTTTGTGTGAGAAAGGAAATGAAAAATGAATCAACTAGCCTAACACACACACACGGTCCTATATAGGCAAAGCAATGGCACATGGTTTTCCTCTTCTAACCTTGGCCCAAAGTGTAGGTTCAAGGGCAATTCGGTCCAACCAAATAGTTGCATGGGAGGAGTCTTATCATGGGAGGAGACATGGTGAAGAAAAGTCTCCCTAGGCATCATGACTCACACCACCTAATTTCCTACCAATTTCCATTTAAATTCCAACTTTCTTAATGCATAAGAAAATAACTCCTACTTGGTCCTCTTGGTTACTATATGGCCGAGCAACACACACATTCATATAGGAGATAATAGGATTTTCTTTGCATCTTAATTGAAAGGAAACAAGTTCAAGCATACCAAATCAAATCATAAAATCCCTTTAGAAATTTAATACATACATTTAACACATAATCAAACATATACACAACACTTTAGGATAATATCACGCATCACACACGTGTTCACATTCACACAATTTTGTCATGCATTCATTTATTTATGCACCTCAAATTCACTAATTAAATTTCACACATAATTTATTGCACAAAAACACACATGCTCACAAACTTAAAGATTTCAAAGACACATTAATAAACTGCACCATTTGGTTAAAAATATAAGCATCACTCATTTTATAAAACCATATTTTCACATAAATCAAAGATTTTCAAAAGGAATAATTTATTTAAAGTCTCAAATCATTTTCATTCCTCAATACTTTAAAAATTCGTCCTTTAAATACTCAAAAATAAATTTTTGCAAACCAACCCAGAAAATTATAAAAATCACATATTTAAATTCTACTTTTCAACGCGATCATTTTCATATAAAAATCATAATTTTCTGAAAAACGGTTGAAAAGATATGCATTTTCAAAGTAGCCAAATTCAATTTGATCATAAAACAAAATTTCATCTCTTTAAGAAATCTCAAATGACAAAATCATAACTTGGTTTTCATGAAATCACACTCAAATAAAAATCATTTGCTAAACCATTTTTCTAAAAATCCTTCTTAAACTCTCAAAATTCTTTTTACATAAAATCTCATTGTTCTATTTGAGTCCAGAAGATGCGGGATGTTACACCGTTCCAGTCCCTCTCACTGTTCTCGAAATGCCATAGGGGTGACAGTACTATTCCGGTTCGCGGTGCAGAACTTACCACTGCAATGGGACCCAGTCCCCACCATGTCTGGCTACCACATATGGAATTCGTTTTGCCCAGAATAGTAGTCAAAGCATCATGACGTTTTACCGCCCTAGCTTACCCTATTGCATTCACAACCCGAATATCCTTGATATCCGGGGTATCTTCCTCTCCACTACTTCGCACACTCATACCTCACCGCGTATGTTAAAGTCATTTAAGTCTTTTAATTCTTTTAATTAACCTAAGGTCGGCTCGCCCTTGGTACATCCCTTCAACGAGTCCCGACTACTAAGGGTTTTATCCGTTCCCCAATACTTTCTCATATTTATTTCACTTTCACTAGCCACTTGGCAAATCATCATCAAATTGTTCCCGCAGGAATTCTCATACTTCTCTTGTATCTTTTCTGCCTCTCAATAGTTACTTGGCAATCATCCTCCATCTTGGATCCTCGAGTATCACCTCAGCTTCACGAACAGAGTCTCCATCTCACGAGCACGATCTCCGCGTCATTGTTTGCTGCCACATTCTTGGGTCTCCATATCACGAGCTCGATCTCCGCATCATTATTTGTTGCCACACTCTTGCATTTCCTCTCTTATCATCTTTCTTTAAAATTTCCACTTAGTCTCAAACCTCACTCTTTCTCATAATTCTCATTATCACATATAATCCACATTCAGCTTTTCCAGACAGAACAAAATATACTCAACAGTATAGTAACAGAGAAATTCAGTACGTAACAGAATCAGTCATGCATCATATCTAACAAAACAGATAAACATCTAACACATATTTATCACAGATAATCATGCAGCACATAACCTATGACAATTACTCAATTATACCCGATGTACTCAGTTTAGAACTGAGTCTACGCGTCACGATGACTTAGGCCTACTGCATCTCTCACCTCTCGTTCCAGCATCTGAAATCGTTGCGGGTCCTTCCCAACATGTCAGCCATTCCGCTTCTCGACTTATACGCACCTTGTACTAAATAGACGATACTAACGTTACAAGCCTATTTAAATAATCGTCGAACTTAGTATTAAAACACGTTTTCGAAAACTCTTTTTTTTTTCTCGTCGGAAAATCGTAAAACATCAAAACTTTTTCAAATCAGATTCGACTTTTGAACATACTTTAAATATCTCAAAATCTTTTTAAAACAGTTGATAAAAAACTTTAAAACCATTTGTTTTGGTTGTGGTCCGTTCCGGACAGCCATTAACCAAAACTCAAAAACACCGAAAAATCATACTTTAGTTCGTATAACACTTTGCTATAAAATAAACACTTAAACGATTTATTTTTAAAACTTAACACCATGAAATGAGTCAAGGGAAGCAACCAATAAGTCCAAGGTTTTTCAATTAATTCAAAGCTAGACTATTTCAAACCCAATTAATTTTCAAAACCAATTACAAAATCAAACACTTAACCTACACCTTCATTCATGCATAACCTAAACATATCATCAAAAAATCACTCATTCAATCATTTCAAGACATCATGATTATCATACAAGCCAGCCAAGTCATAACATAGAGTATAAAAAATCATATTCATCAAAAATATTCAAATAGAAACTTGGTGTGATTAAAAATGAAACACAAAAGATAAAATCCAAAACTATATCAAATAAATTTATTTAATCTTAAAAATTTTCATAACATACACATATATGCCAAAGTTCATCAAGTAAAATTTTCAAGTTATTTAAGCAATCCTAAGCTAGGTTTCAAATCAGATTTAGCATGAAAAAACAAAACGGAGCTGTTGCTGGTCTGAGGTAAAAATGCCATTATTAAAAATAGTTTTTCAACTCCGAATCGCATAAAAATTGGTATAAATCTTCCTTGTACAATCAAGACTATCTCATAAAAATTTCAGATTATTTGGAGTTGTGAAAGTCATACTTTTCCAATTAAATTCATCACTAAGTCCAGAAAATCTGAATCAAATGGTTCACTGTTTTGCCTTTAGTAAAAATATCAAATCAACTCCAAATCTCTTCAAATTTTACAGACAGTATCTAGAGATGTTCAGGAAGCTACCATAAAAATTTCAAGCAATTTAGAGCAGCACAAGTTCGAAAATTCTATTCCTCTTTAAACCGAAAAACTTGTTTTCTCAAAATCGTTTTCACAAAGTTGGCTTTCATAAAAATAGGAAATCAATTCCAAAAATCATTCAAAAATTCAGAAAAGTTCATTTTAACATACTTAGGTCAGTGAAAAAATTTCAGAATTATTGAACATGCAAGAACATCATTTATCAAAGTTAGATTCTCCTACATCACAATTTTCAGCACAACATTTTATTCCATAATTTGTTCATCAATTTCTTTTCATGAAAATTAAAAATATACTCATACATACAAATCAACACAAGAATCAATCCATCAATTATTTTTCTTCAAAAACCGTATTCACATATCATGAAAACAATTTACTTTAATTCAAATACAACATGCATCAACATCCATAAATAAAAATCAAGCCTTTTATACTAAAATCAAGAATCAAATTAAACTATCCTAGATCTTAACAGGCACATACTTAAAATTAGTAAATCTTAAGAAAAATCATACATGCATAATCATTCAAGAACCAAAATCAAAACTTTAAGAGAAAAATCAAAACAAACATCAAAACTTATTCCTTTTCACTAGATCATCACATGCATGTATCAAATACTTCAAGTAAAAATTCATTTCTAAAAATCTAAGCCTACACCGAAACATGCATCAAGAAAGATAAATTCATTTTATCAAAAGTTTCATGCTCATTAAAAATAATTTCCTTTATATGCACACAAAACCGAATCAAGTAATAAAATAAAATCATTAGCACAAAAATCCTTTTAAAAACCGAATTGATCATCAAGTTCTTAAAAATAGTAGATCTCTTATTTTTAAATCAAGATCTTTGCATGCAAGTGAGAAAAAGATCATTTTTCCTCAAATCAAACATTAATCGTGACAAGCAAAAGAAAAATAGGAAAGATTTGTGCAATCAACAATTCATAGTTTATAAATACCATAGATCAACTCATAATCAAGCATAAAATTGTAAATCAAAGATTAAAATCATTTGAACCAAGAGGGTCAAAACCGTGAACATCATCCTTGTGGATGCATGTTCATTTTTCATTTTTAAAACTCAAATACAAGTAGAATCAAGCTTAGAAAACAATAGGTTTGTAAATCAAAACACAAGATCTAGCTCAAAATCAACATGCATCAAAGAACAATTTCAAAAATCGATTTCTTATTCCAAATACATGTATAAAACCAAAGTACATCAAAGAAAACAAAGATCCTTTAAACAAAATAGTTATAAAAACCGAATCATTCTTCAAACCTTTTTGCATGTTCATTTTGTTGTTTTAAAACTTCAATCTTTGTTTATTAATCTTTGAAAAACATAGATCAACACTAGAAATCAACATGCAAGAATAAACTTTGAACAAATCAACATCTTTTCAACAAAAACATGTAGATCCGAAAATAAAAATGATAGAGAAGGAAGAACAACAAGGATCAAGTTTATACCCTAAGAAGATTGTAGGGTCTGCCGACCATATACGGATCCGAGTCTTACCAAAGGGATTCTCTAAGGGAACTTTCCTCGGTTTACCTTTCATGAAATTCCTTCGCTCGGACTCACGGACTCTGAGCGTACCAAAGGGCCAGGCTCGGATTTGATGGGATTTGAGGGATTGCAGTCGGAATGACAACCTTAGCCGAGGTGTATTCCTCGATCCGCGATGTATTTGGCCAGATATGAGCCGAGAGGCTTTGAGCCGAGAGGCTAAGCCAAGCTATCGGGTCGCAATCCTCGTTTTCACTTGTAGCCTCGCCGATCTGGCCGGCTAACCGAGATCGTGGGCAAGTGCGTAAGAACATGATCCGAAGTGAGTGAGTTTAACATATGTCCTTAATGAGGACGGTAAATGATCAATTTGGTGCCTAATGGGACGTGGTGGTCCTCTTTGGCACGACATTTGATCTCGAGTAACTTATGCATCATATAATACCAGTATCAAGGTCGGCTAATGTCAGCTATGTATATGCCTCATCACATACTAGTCCCCTACTTGGTAAAGCCTGAAAAGGCTTGTGTCGAGTTCATAAGGTCTGTGAAACGCTCGGGATCAAAGTGGGCCTCAGACTCGGTATAGGTCCGAAAGCTCGGTGAGAGGTTCTAAAGATGTGGTGCGAAGGCACCCAAATATTGTCGGAGCATCTGTTGCTCAGGGCTTTACAGTTCTTCTCAGATTATTTTGTAGAGTCGGAGTCCATTCTACCCGCCGAGCAGTAAGCTTCATGGTCGAATAAGGTCACTCGAGTTGAAGTCATCGACAGTTTATCAAGCTGATGAAGCGGCCGAGGATTCTGAGAAGGGAAAGAATGAAGCCGAGGAAGCAAGAACAGGTAGAGAAGGCAAGCTGATAGATCATCATATTAACAAAGCTGGAGCAAACTTTTACTCCATTGCATAGCCAACCCCCTTACTTGATAAAGCCTGAAGAGGCTTGTGCCGAGTTAAGAAGTCCTTTAAGGTGTGATAGTTGTTTTCCGCCAATTAGATCGTGTTCATCCAAGCCTCTTTGAGAGACTGTCGGATTCAGATCTGTGTAGGCGAACGCTGAGCGAAGGTTGAATATTTGCGAGTTGTGGGTGTGGAATCAGCATTGTGTGGTTCCTCGGAGATGCTGGGATCCGACTTAGATATCTGGGTGTTGGCACTGCGGACCGTTCTACCCTATAAGTAAGGTCGCGATGGTGCGCAAACTAAGGAAAAAGTGATCGACAACCGGTGTGAAGGACTTGAATTAAGTTGGGTCGTCATACACGGACTCGAATTAACATAGGTCACCATGCTCGGCAGATCCGATCATACTCGGACTCGAATTAACATAGGTCATCATGCTCGGCAGATCCGATCGTTATGTTTGTACCTTTTTATGATGTATAAAAACAACGATTATAATATCAAGTAATAGATGATATGTAATGACATTAATTAGCGAAGTATGAATTAATTCACTGTTAGTTACGATTATTATCTAAGATAACACATGTCATGTGGTAAGTGATTCAATAATAATGAATATGACAGTTAAACCATGTAATTGAAATAATGAGAAAGATCTTTCCCTGTTAGTCTTTATGGGACTATCCATGAATTTTGATAGGTTCGATAGTCCTTTCTTGAACCTGAATCGCTGAGGTGAGGAATGTTTGATTGAAGTCTTCTGTTATTCCTTTCCAAATGAGCTTCGTCGAGCAATTGACTTAGCTAGGGAACATGGTGCGAGGTTTCCACAGTCGTCTTATGAAGCCGAGGTAATGCATGGTTCTCGCTATCCTGAATGTATGAGATACCAATAGGGGGACGCTGCCGAGGGTCCGCGCTTAGTTGGCACATGTATTCGGAGCGGGGAACCGAGCACGAGGCTCTCTATACTCGGGGACAAGGAAAAAGAGGGAAATTTGGCGCGAGGGGTCCTTGCCGTTATCACCATGTTCCGAATAGTGACATAATTGTATTCGCAGAGCTTGGAAAATAATATGCCCATTGATGAAAATCTTGAAATGGGTGGTCTAGTAGCTCGGACCATGTACCTCGTATATGTGTACATAAAAATTAATTTTAGCGGTTGTCGTTTGACAATTTATAATAAGGGAATTACAATAATGAAAATTATTGGCAGGTGGATATAAAATATCATAATAGAAGTAGTGTGATTTAAAAATATCACACGCAATAAATAGGATAATGAAAATTATTGGAGATTAAATGCTCGTAAATCCTGCAAGATTGTCTACGAAAAGATGCATGATGTATCATGCTCAATAATTGTAGTGAATGACACTTATAAATATGTCAAAGCATTTAATGACAACAAATCAAATGATGAAAGCTTATCAATGAAAAACGACAATGCACAATTGTCGGAAACTGCCTAATGCCATTCGAAAGGCAATATGCCACGTACCAGCATGTATGAAAAATCATGAGTATAGTATAAGTGACATGTAAATGAAATTAAAATAATACATAAAAGCATTAGGAGCATATATCAAAAGCATTGCATCAAGTAAATTAATATTAGCATGTGTTCGAAGTAATCACTTAAAATGCTAAGTAAATAAGAAAGTAATGTAGGAATGAGAATTCCTTCCCTGATTCAGTGTGGCGAGGAATGTCGGGTTGAAGACAATTAGATTGAAGTCTCCTGTCAATCCTTTCCAAGCGGGTTTCGTTGAGTGGTTGACCCGGAACGAGAGACTCTATTGGCGAACACAGTGCGAGGTTTCCACAATCGTCTTATGAATCTGAGGAGAGAAGAGTAGTGCGTGGTTCCCGAAGTTCTGAATTATGAGATACCAAAAGGGGACGCTGCCGAGGGTCTGCGCACAGTTGGCACATGTATTCGAAGCAAGGAAACGTACACAGGCTTCTCTACGCTCGGAACACAAGCGCAAAGAGGAAAACTCGGCACAGGGGTCCTTGCCACTATGCTCGGAAAACGATTTGCCCATTGATGAGAATCTTGAAATGGGTCGCTCAGCTGCTCGGGCCATCATATGTGTACCTTGCATGTGTGTATGAAAACAATAATTAATTAGTTATTGTCGTTCAAGATTGACAATTTATAATATTTATTGGCAATTAATGTAATCAAATTAATCATGCGCTAATAAGTGATATTGACAATTGAATAAAAAAGTTACTTCCCTGTTTTGTTGTTGTCGTCCACCGTTTTTTTTTATTAGGGCCTATTGAGGCCCCCTTTTTTTTTAGGGCCTGTTGAGGCCCCTATTTTTTTGTTTGTTAGGGCCTGTTGAGGCCCTTTTCTTTTTTTTAGGGCCTATTGAGGCCCTTTTTTTTTTTGGGCCAACAGCCCATTAGGTCAAGAAACCCTAATGGGGTTGGCAATAGTTGCGTGTTGCAGATCCCAAACCAACAGGGATGCGGCGGCGGAAATGGGGAACCAAAGTCCCTGGTTGGTGCGGCTTACATCGGTGGTGGCGGCTGCAACAAGCAAATGCCTACCAGGTTGGTGCGGCGGTAGTCGCAGACGCAACCGCGGGCGCACTGCTAACACCTCGCCGGCGGTGGTTTTTGGTTTATCACGGGCGCGGTGGCAGCCTTGGGAGGTCGTGACAGAGAGGCCTTATTGTGATACCACAAAGACCGAATAGAGGTGGTTCTGCAACACCCTCAGCAGATACCGATCATGGATGACCCATGGTTCATCGAGGGCAGCAGCGGCTGGTGCGAACCTCGGTTCTGAGAATAGAGAAGGAGCAGCGCGAATGGAGAAGGAGCAGGGTTCATGCGTTGTTTGTCCTTGACGGCGATGGCGAAAGACAGGGAAACCCTTTTCTTCTTCTCCGATCGTTGTTCCCGCCGTGAACAACACCAACCACGAACAACATCGGCGCAATGATGGTGATGAAGACCTCTTCGTCCTTCCTTAAGAGCACGTTTTTCTTCTTTGCTTCTGTGATCCTGGATCTGCAACGGCATAGTGAGGGACTCTAGTTATGAACAGCACCAGCAGACATCTCTTGGCCACGGACGGCACCGGCAGCAACGGTGGTGCCTGGCGGTCATGGCGCAGGTGGTGGTTCCAAGGGAAGAGAGAAGAACCACGTTGAAGAAAGGTTGAACCGCTGCTGAGTTTTTGTTTTTTTTTTCTAAACGTGGATGGGGATCGAAGTTTATCGTTCCCATAGACGGCGCCAATGTAGTGGATCTGAGAAATAGATCCACCACGATATGTTTGATGGGTTGTTGTAGCTGGCGAGGGTGACCCCGTTCCTATGTATCCCCAGTGAAAAGGGAATCAAGCCACACGTAGTTCTTGAGAGTAGGGATGAGAGAACATACCTTAGCCCCTATAGCATGTCGATACTTATAGGGGAAGTTGTGTTGTGGTGCCTTATTGGCCTGTTCGGCCGAGTAGGGCTGACGTGGCTCTTAGAGGATAAGAAGGATGAGTTATTCACCCTTATCCTGTACTAGAGAGCTCATGCTTATCCTGTAGCGGTAGGATTTATTATTGGTTAACCCTACACATCAAAACTTATTCCTTTTCACTAGATCATCACATGCATGTATCAAATACTTCAAGTAAAAATTCATTTCTAAAAATCTAAGCCTACACCGAAACATGCATCAAGAAAGATAAATTCATTTTATCAAAAGTTTCATGCTCATTAAAAATAATTTCCTTTATATGCACACAAAACCGAATCAAGTAATAAAATAAAATCATTAGCACAAAAATCCTTTTAAAAACCGAATTGATCATCAAGTTCTTAAAAATAGTAGATCTCTTATTTTTAAATCAAGATCTTTGCATGCAAGTGAGAAAAAGATCATTTTTCCTCAAATCAAACTTTAACCGTGACAAGCAAAAGAAAAATAGGAAAGATTTGTGCAATCAACAATTCATAGTTTATGAATACCATAGATCAACTCATAATCAAGCATAAAATTGTAAATCAAAGATTAAAATCATTTGAACCAAGAGGGTCAAAACCGTGAACATTATCCTTGTGGATGCATGTTCATTTTTAATTTTTAAAACTCAAATACAAGTAGAATCAAGCTTAGAAAACAATAGGTTTGTAAATCAAAACACTAGATCTAGCTCAAAATCAACATGCATCAAAGAACAATTTCAAAAATCGATTTCTTTTTCCAAATACATGTATAAAACCAAAGTACATCAAAGAAAACAAAGATCCTTTAAACAAAATAGTTATAAAAACTGAATCACTCTTCAAACCTTTTTGCATGTTCATTTTGTTGTTTTAAAACTTCAATCTTTGTTTATTAATCTTTGAAAAACATAGATCAACACTAGAAATCAACATGCAAGAATAAACTTTGACCAAATCAACATCTTTTCAACAAAACATGTAGATCCGAAAATAAAAATGATAGAGAAGGAAGAACAACCAGGATCAAGTTTATACCCTAAGAAGATGATTGAAAATGGGCTAGGATCAAAGCTTTCTCTCCTTCCTTTCCTCTTCTCTCTAATTCGGTCCCTCTCCCTCTCTTCTCCCTCACGGTTCTCTTTTTTTTTTCTAGGGGTGTTGAGCTTGATGATGCTCTAACACCAAGTGTGTGTTTGTGTGGAAGTGAAATGAAATGAAAGAGGAATGGGAAGAATGGTGGAAACGAAGGAATGAAGGAATGAATGGAAAGAATGAGAAGAAATAAACTAAGGTTGAAGCACAATTCCCTCTTTGGCCTTAATCCTATTCGGCCCTAATGCATCTAGAAGGGGTACTTTTGGCAACACTAAAACTTCTACTTGGTCCCCAAGTTTCTATTTTCTTTTCTTTTTATTTTATTTCCATTTTTGCTTAACCACCAAGCTAAGCTATATGAGATGCACACATACACATACCATTCATACACATATCATGCATACACATATCACACATACACATATAGACACACACTCATCAATCAATCACACATTTGATCATACAATAATTTCTTCTTTCATTAAATAATCACACATAAATCTTACCACTTAAACACATTTTCTTCTTAAATAATAAACTGTACTTATTGGTTGTAATTATAGCCCACATTTCATTTTCTAAAATCATATTTTAATATATTAAAGACATTTCCAAAAGGAAAATTTCATTAAAAGTCAAAAACTATTTTTCATGATTAATGCCTTTAAAATTCGTCCTTTACAACTCTGAGAAATAATTTTCGCAAACCAATCCATAAAATTATAAAAAATACATTTTTGAAATCTACGTTTCGATACGATCGTTTTCATATAAAGATCATAAAAATCGGAGTTACGGTTAAAAAGTTATGGATTTTCGAAGTTGATACATCTAAGAAAGTCCATAAAGAAATTCATTTTTAAAATAAATCACCAACAATAAAATCATTTGTCATAAAAAAATCATTTTTACTAACTTCATAAAAATATTTGTTTGCCAAAACTCCGTAAAATCAACAATTTACCGAATAAAATACTCATTGAAAACCTTTTGTAAAACCATATCTCAAAATTCTTCTTTAATAAAATTTCATTTATCCTAGTCGGAAAAACGCGGGATGTTACATTCTCCCCAACTTGCAGATTTCTCGTCCTCGAGAAATGCTACGCAGTATTTCCACGATCAACGGATGTCGGATTCCTTGGAGTGATTCTCTCAATCTATAACAGCAGTCGTCGTTTTCGAGTCGTCGCATATGCATCGTTCTTTCAAAGGTGATCTTCGTAGGCCATTTCATTATCGGACACAATGGAATACTAATGGTATAGCTTTGTCAACAAGGGTTCAAAGGGTTCAATGGTTTCAAAATAAAATTTCAAAAAGAATAGCACGCTTATGCCAATCCTGACAAGGATGCTACTTTCCTCACGGTCTTTCTTCCTTAATTTGACTCCTTTCATCCTTTTAAGCATAGGTGGGTTATTACAAACCTAAAATCTCCGTTTACTCCCCAACTTTGACGGATCATATTTCCATACATCACATCTATCCAATAACATTTCACAGGGACTAAGGTCATAAAATTTCCCAACCTTTACCAATTCTAATTTGTCTTAAAAAACTTCCCATCACTTTGTTCAAGCCTATCCGAGTATCATCCTAAACTCTACTGACTAAACCAAATTTTGTCCTAATCGAGTCACTATGGTGACCACTGTTCCTTCGTTTTCCCTCTAACAGCCACTAATTCGGAAAGAAACATGTATTATTTTACTCCTAATCTTCAGTACTCATTCAGACAACTTAAGTATTCAAAACCTTCATGATCCATTTTCGTGCTCTAAACCATTAAAAACTCTCCAACTCAGGGATTTATCCTTCAGATTAACAATCTTAGCACCTAATGACACCCTTAATTCCACAGCTTATGGTCACCTATGTCCATTAAAACATCAAACCTTGGTCATTTAACCTAATTTTGGTCGTCATTTAAGGATTCTATCCGTTAATTTCACTACTCCATCTAGTTGATCTCAGGGTCCTATTATAAGTTCATATCTTCCCCAATCATTCACCTACTCCAACTAGAGCTTTTCTAACTCCAACTCTTTCAGACTCATCCCAGATATCTACTAACTTAACACCATCTATACCATTACTTGGGTTAGACTACTATCAAACTTTTCAGTTTTAATCCCTTTTATACACTCCACTATCTTACTTAAGGTTCTAGGGGTACTCTTATTCCAACATATCACATTCATTCATACTTATTCCTTCCTCAACCATTATAACTCTTTCCTTAACAACACCTCACCATCCACCTTATAACTTAGGCATATCTAGTCGATTGGCATAAGGTGTCAGGGTCTAAGGTTTTCATGGAAGGCTTTTAGGGAGAACAAACGTATTGTCAAGGCAACTCAACAACACATAGGGTTTACATAAGAAGGAGTTTCAACAAAGAAAAGAGGGTTCTAGTCACAAAACAAAGTCGCATGTCAATAGCTCAGAGGTCGTTACAAACAAAAAGGGGATTCTCGACAAAAGGGGTTTCAACAGTCAAGAGAGGTTCAGGTCACAAAGAATGAAGTCTCCTTATGATTCTGATCACTATTCCTTGTACCATCGTAGACAAATTCTTGACACATTCCGAAGATAGAGAGATATAACGATAGAGACAGAGCGATAGAGGTAGAACGATAGAGATGGAATGATAGAGACGGTATGATAGGCATGGTGTGATAGACATGGTGTGAGCGCTCTCGTAACTTCGTACTCCTACTCTCACTCATCGTAATTCTAACACTAACGCACAGACAGACACACACAAGCAAGCATGTAAGCCCATGCATCAGACTACTTAGGACAACCATTGCTCTGATACCATTCTGTAACACCCCGATTTCGGCAACTTGAAAACATCATCTCTTTAACCATTTTATAGTAAAAATTTGGGTAAATTTTTTTTTTTACAAGGTGACATGGACATGAGAACCTTTATGTTCAAAAACCTTTCATTAACTTGATTTGAATAAAATAATATTCTCATGTCACACATCACAAGTCAAGTTCCAAACCGAGATGTTACTTAACATCGCACTTTGTAACTTGGCTTCATAAATCTGTTTTGAGAAAATATTTTCAAATCTTGTTTCACAAAAACCTTATTTCTTAAAAACCATACTCAATAAAATACCAAGCGGGGTACAAAATGATATAGCAATGTCAACCAAGTAGTTGCAGGGAATACAGTGCTCGAAGGGAATTACCTACTACTAATCTTGATGTCTAATCCTTCTCGCTGAAGTCCACTGCAGGAGCCTCATTGAGATAACTTACAGATTTACTGCAGGGTCGGCCATCTATCCGTTGCAATACCGGAGTAACCCGATACGACAACATGATAGGAGAGATGGTCAGCATTCCAGAAGTACAATCATGACAAGACACTAGAATACTGACTTCACATAAAATAAAATGAACATAGTAAACTATCTAAATAAAATGCAGGACTTGACAGACACTTATCACTAATTAGAACGTAACAATGACTGGAGGCATATGATAAAAACATGTGATCGATTAATTCTCATGCACTAACAATTACTCATACTATGCATATGACAAATATATTCACGTAAGCATATAGGAAACAAATATAAACAAAGCACATCATAACATATCAAAAATATCAGAATCATAATTCATTTCAACATACATCACTGCACTTGGAATCTCAGACCTTCTAACTTTCAAGTATCATTACCATCTTTCTCAATCCTTCCAGCCGTCACTTATACTTTCTTCTTTGAATCTTGCTCAATTCTTTATAAATTCTTTATGCTTTCATTCTTAGAATCTTTTATCATTGTTAAGTCTTATCTCAATCTGTTCACTCAATGAGGAGGGGAAACCATCACTGAGGGAAAACACACACGTCTACATCTCCTCGGTCATCCACCCAACCTAGTCGGAAGCTAACAGGAGTACAGGACCTTTACCACGCGGGCACGACAGCTGTCTCACAATCAATTGGCCCCAGGCCAGGAGGACTACAGCCTCAATTCAATTCATATCATTTCATTCATATCGTATAATCAAAGCACACTGTCTCAAACTCACAGTGGCAATCACAAATGCCCCATTTGTAACACCCCGGTTTGGCAACTTGAAAAATTATACTTCTTTAATCATAGAATGTAGTGAAAAAATGGGCCAAATTTTTTTTTTTAAACATGAAACATGGTTGAGTAGCATGAGTATGAGAACCACTGAGTTTTCAAAACCCTTTCGCAATTAAAAGAGTGTTCTCATACCTCATGCTAAAGTTCAAGTTCCAAACCGAAGTGTCACAAGACACTACACTTTGCAACTTGATTCTTCTCAACTCAGTTATCATAGCCCATTTCTTTTATAATCAAGATCAGTGGTTCCCATTAAAACAAATTTCGTTCACGTACATCTGGGGTTACATTATGGCACTGCAATGATACTGAGTAATTACATACTGAGTAATTACAGGGAAAACAAAATACTTCCAAGAAAATAAAAGAACTACCACCAGACCCACTGAGTTGAAGTCGAAGATCCACGGAAGGTGCCTCGCTAGAGTCGATCTCGATCATGTCCGCCTCCGGGTAGCTAAGTCCTCGTCCAATTCCTCTAGATCCTCAACCTCGGGGTCAATGAGTGCAGGCAAAGGCATCGGGTGTCCACCATGATAGTCAGCTGGCCCACCGGTCTGCAAGTCCGAAAGCACGAAGCAACAGGTGCAAGTATCGGCTGCTGTTCCTGGAAGGGTATGGTTGGGACCGGAAATGTGAACCTCCGTGACTCCACGTCACTCCCAACCTCGATAGTTCACTTCCCATCTTCCTTCGTCTCGAATGTCGAATGTGAACTTGACAGGATCCATAGACTAAGGGGATAAACATCGTAACACAAGCATACAGAACAGAAGGACTCGAGAGAGTAAGTATTCCCAAGCATGTTATGCCAACAATGTGGAATTACAATAGGCAAGATATTAAGGAATAACAGAAACATATAAACAAACAACATATGAAAGCAATCACATTTATTCATACCTTTAACATACAAATGCTTACCCTATTCCATTACTTTCCTTTTCAGAACTTTTTCATAACCACCTGGCATTCTATAAATCGCTTCTGCTGCGCAACTCTGATTCCATCACCATACAATCTCATCCTCTTTTCCATGCCTTCACTTAAGAATTATTTCTTAAAACAATATCAGTTATCTTTTCTTAATTAAGTTTTATGAATTCGTATCCGTCAATGATGCGGGGGATTTAATCATCATTGAGGAGGGTCACTCTCGAAGTTAGCACACACGTCTACATCTCCTCGGTCATCCACCCAACCTAGTCGGAAGCAAACAGGAGTACAGGAGCTTTACCACGCGGGCACGACAGTTGTCTCACAAACAATTGGTCCCAGACCAGGAGGACTACATCCTCAAATTAATTCAATTCATATAATATCAAAGCTCACTGTATCACAGTGGCAAATCACAATGCCCCGTTCCAGTCCCTCTCACTGTTCAAGATTTGCAATCTAGGGGGCGACAGTACTATTCTAGTCTGCAGTGCAGAACTTACCACGGCATTGGACCCAGTCCCTACCACGTCTCGTATACCACATGTGGGATCCGTTCTGCCTAGAAAGTACTCTAGACTTCTTGACGTGTCACTGTCATCGTCCTCCCCTAATGCAATCTCCTCCTAAGTATCCGCAGATACTTATGGTTCCTTCCTCTCCACTACTTCGATAACACACTCATACCTCACCGCGTTAAATCATGTCTTTTAAAAGTCTTTTAAAGGTTTTATTGTCTTAACGTCTTAATCCTACGATCGGCTCGCCCTTAGTGCATCCCTTCGACAAGTCCCGACCACTAATCGCAACATCTCTCTCTCTTTCTTATCATGGCGCAGAGCTGGGATCGCACTGACAAACTTGCATCTTGTTTCATAATTCTTTCCAAAATAAGTTTCACAAACATGCCCAAAAATAATGTTTCAAAATCTCTCTTCAAAAATAGTGTTTCACAACTCCTTTCGAAATTAGCATTTCACAAATTCTTTTCAAAAACAATGTTTCACAAATTATTTTCAAAAATAATGTTTCATATATTGTTTTAAAAAATAACGTTTTCACAAATTCTTTTCAAAAATAATGTTTTCACAAACTTTCCTTAGAAATAATATTTCAAAATCCCTCTTCAAAAATAGTGTTTCACAAACTCTTTTCAAAAGTAAGGTTTCACAATTCTTTTTCAAAAATAGCATTTCACAAATTCTTTTCGAAAATCTTATTTCAAAAACTTTTCGAAAACATATTGTTTCAATGAGTACTAGTGGAGGAGCAAGCTCAACTCAACACCGGTCTCATTTCAACAATATCACAAAGGACCCAAGCTCCACTTAAATCACATCTCATTTCACAACACAACATCACTTTCCCCAGCTCTGGCTCATCCATATCATGTTCATCAAATCTTACTCAACAGCGATTAACAGTGCTCATAAGTTCCACAACATCTCAACATCTTTCTCAAACTTTATCTTACATTTCTTTTATTCTTCTTATTCATTATTATTCACATTATTATCAACAGCAATTCAGATTTCATCATGCATTATAAATTCATCAAATAAACAAATAAACAACATACTAGCATTCAGACATCATCGCATATATTCATTACCTAATTTCACGTTGTCTTTGTCTCCTTCACACGAGTGGCCACACAACCAAACAATTGCCACTGTGCTACTGACTCAGAACCACTAAGTTTCGACTTTTGAGATGGTCGAAACACTTAATATGTTACCTAAATACCAAGGTGTTTGGGGGAAACTTCTCTCTCACCTCAACCGATGACGATCTTCAATACGCTCCTTAGTTTCCACTACGACGCTCGTAACTGCTTCCCGACCGTTACTGGCACTCAAATAGTTCTCTCTTATTAAAATCACTCTTATTAATTATCTCGAGAATAAAGCAACGTTGCAAAACTTTTTATTTGAAAACAAAATATTCGCTTCCTCTTAATACTTTTAAATTACGTTGGGTTTTAGACTCAAAATCAAGAAAAACATTCATTTTAAAAACTTTAAAATACTCTTTTCAAACACCTGTTAAAAACGTAATTAGTTTTCTGACCTCTTTAAAGGCCACATTTATCTTAAGGGTTTTTAAATATAAAACACCTTTAAATTAAAACCATATACTTTAGAAATCATATGAAAATCTTTTCAAAACAATACTTTTTCAATCAATCAAATCATTGTACTCACTTTATTTTTGTTAAAACCGAATTAATTCAAAGAAAATAATGCAAAAGTGTTAAATCAAAAACCTTTTACAAGTATTAGACATTCAAATCATTTTCATACACACATATTGAACATGTTAAGTCATCCACAATTCATACATCACTTTCACACTCATCATGCATGCATGCATATGAAGCAAGAATCAAACACAAACTCCTATTTTTTCTATGCATGGCCGAATCTCCTCCTATATGAGACAAAGTTATATTCACAATTTCAAACACTAATAATTACTATCACCTAAACAAAACATACACACATGGAAAATAATTATTTAAGGCACGATATCCTACTTTAAGCATCATACCCAAAATATTTATTAAAAGAAAAGAAATATCTTCACTTAAAATCATGCTAACATCTTTCAAATCAATTAGCTTTATCCCTAAATTAACATGCAAATGAAAATCAATTTTTTTCTTTTATTTCTTGCCCAAACCGAATGTAGCACAAAAAAAAATAACTCAAAAAGATAATCACATACCAAATTCACTTCATTTAATTAAAGCTAAACTTAAACCATAACACACAAAAGAAATGAAAATAACTTGAATAAAACTTGTTTCAAAACCGAATGGAATCATGAAAATTGCTTTCAAGTCTTTAATAAAAAGTTTAGACTTTTATATGCTTGAAATCCATAGATCCATCAATAAAACACACATGCAAAATAAAATGAACTAACTGTGATATTTGATAAGTTAAAATCGTGAGCTTCACATAAAAATTCATCAAACTTTAATTTTATTTCTTTAACTAAATTTATCACAATAAAAATAAAAGGTTATATCAAAAATCTTTATCATTCAAACCATTAATTATCTCATGCATGCTCTTAAGATCTTTAGATGGAATAAATTTCATCATGCATGTAAATTAAATGATGATCAAACATGGTTTTCTACTTTCCCTAGGTTTGGCCGAATGATAACATAAAAAAAGGCAAGAGCTTTGGTTTAATTTTCACATGCAAAGATTAAAACTCAAGAATCATATCTTGCAAAGCTTTTTAAGCATCATTTTCTTTCTCAAACTCCAACCGAATCATCATCATCATCATCACACACAAAATCTTGTTAAAAATCCTTTTTGTACCAAAAATCATTTTTAAAACTTATTATCATAATTTTCTCTTTAAAATTGTAACATGCATCAAAAGAAAAACCAAGACTTTATACTCAAAACAAACATGCAAAACTCAAGCTTCATGCTTTTGCAAAGATCAACCATAGATCAAGACATGCAAAAGAAGATTAAAGTAAATACATACACTTAAACACAAATCCTCTAACAAACCGTGATGAAGAAAATTTACAAGTTAAAGATCAAAGTTTTCAAGCACAAATATTCAAGATCAATACATAAAAATAACATGCAAGCCATTTAAACTTCAAGATCATTCAAAAACAAACACATGCATCACAAAAATTAAACTTAAACAAAGTCCATCATAGAGTCCTTTACAAAACTAAAGTTATTACACTAAAACTTTCTCAAACAACTACCTTAAACAAAATCCTAATCTTCAAGCTTCAAATCTCTCCCTCCTTCCTAGAGTTTGCTTCGGCCTCCTCTCTCTTAGGGTTAATGGTTGGTTTTCTTCTTGATTTTTGAAGAAGGAAGTGATTAAAGAAAGAAATCAAAGAGGTTTGGTTGAGAAGTTTGGGTTTTCACTCTTCTTTCTCTCTTCTCCTCTCTCAGCCTCCCTCTTTCTCTAAGGGTCTCACGAGCTTGATGTGCTCTTGGACCAAAGTGTTTATGTTTGTGTGAGAAAGGAAATGAAAAATGAATCAATTAGCCTAACACACACACACGGTCCTATATAGGCAAAGCAATGGCACATGGTTTTCCTCTTCTAACCTTGGCCCGAAGTGTAGGTTCAAGGGCAATTCGGTCCAACCAAATAGTTGCATGGGAGGAGTCTTATCATGGGAGGGGACATGGTGAAGAAAAGTCTCCCTAGGCATCATGACTCACACCACCTAATTTCCTACCAATTTCCATTTAAATTCCAACTTTCTTAATGCATAAGAAAATAACTCCTACTTGGTCCTCTTGGTTACTATATGGCCGAGCAACACACACATACATATAGGAGATAATAGGATTTTCTTTGCATCTTAATTGAAAGGAAACAAGTTCAAGCATACCAAATCAAATCATAAAATCCCTTTAGAAATTTAATACATACATTTAACACATAATCAAACATATACACAACACTTTAGGATAATATCACGCATCACACACGTGTTCACATTCACACAATTTTGTCATGCATTCATTTATTTATGCACCTCAAATTCACTAATTAAATTTCACACATAATTTATTGCACAAAAACACACATGCTCACAAACTTAAAGATTTCAAAGACACATTAATAAACTGCACCATTTGGTTAAAAATATAAGCATCACTCATTTTATAAAACCATATTTTCACATAAATCAAAGATTTTCAAAAGGAATAATTTATTTAAAGTCTCAAATCATTTTCATTCCTCAATACTTTAAAAATTCGTCCTTTAAATACTCAAAAATAAATTTTTGCAAATCAACCCAGAGAATTATAAAAATCACATATTTAAATTCTACTTTTCAACGCGATCGTTTTCATATAAAAATTATAATTTTCTAAAAAACGGTTGAAAAGATATGCATTTTCAAAGTAGCCAAATTCAATTTGATCATAAAACAAAATTTCATCTCTTTAAGAAATTTCAAATGACAAAATCATAACTTGGTTTTCATGAAATCCCACTCAAATAAAAATCATTTGCTAAAACATTTTTCTGAAAATCCTTCTTAAACTCTCAAAATTCTTTTTAAATAAAACCTCATTGTTCTATTTGAGTCCAGAAGATGCGGGATGTTACATCGTTCCAGTCCCTCTCACTGTTCTCGAAATGCCATAGGGGTGACAGTACTATTCCGGTTCGCGGTGTAGAACTTACCGCGGCATTGGGACCCAGTCCCCACCATGTCTGGCTACCACATATGGAATTCGTTCCGCCCAGAATAGTACTCAAAGCATCATGGCGTTTTACCGCCCTAGCTTACCCTATTGCATTCACAACCCGAATATCCCTGATATCCGGGGTATCTTCCTCTCCACTACTTCGCACACTCATACCTCACCGCGTATGTTAAAGTCTTTTAAGTCTTTTAATTCTTTTAATTAACCTAAGGAAGGCTCGCCCTTGGTACATCCCTTCAACGAGTCCCGACTACTAAGGGTTTTATCCGTTCCCCACTACTTTCTCATATTTCTTTCACTTTCACTAGCCACTTGGCAAATCATCATCAAATTGTTCCCACAGGAATTCTCATACTTCTCTTGTATCTTTTCTCACTCTCAATAGTTACTTGGCAATCATCCTCCATCTTGGATCCTCGAGCATCACCTCAGCTTCACGAACAGAGTCTCCATCTCACGAGCACGATCTCCACGTCATTGTTTGCTGCCACATTCTTGGGTCTCCATATCACGAGCTCGATCTCCGCATCATTATTTGTTGCCACACTCTTGCATTTCCTCTCTTATCATCTTTCTTTAAAATTTCCACTTCGTCTCAAACCTCACACTTTCTCATAATTCTCATTATCACATATAATCCACATTCAGCTTTTCCAGACAGAACAAAATATACTCAACAGTATAGTAACAGAGAAATTCAGTACGTAACAGAATCAGTCATGCATCATATCTAACAAAACAGATAAACATCTAACACATATTTATCACAGATAATCATGCAGCACATAACCTATGACAATTACTCAATTACACCCGATGTACTCAGTTTAGAACTGAGTCTACGCGTCACGATGACTTAGGCCTACTGCATCTCTCACCTCTCGTTCCAGCATCTGAAATCGTTGCGGGTCATTCCCAACATGTCAGCCATTCCGCTTCTCGACTTATACGCACCTTGTACTAAATAGACGATACTAACGTTACAAGCCTATTTAAATAATCGTCGTACTTAGTATTAAAACACGTTTTCGAAAACTCTTTTTTTCTTCTCGTCGGAAAATCGTAAAACATCAAAACTTTTTCAAATCAGATTCGACTTTTGAACATACTTTAAATATCTCAAAATCTTTTTAAAACAGTTGATAAAACACTTTAAAACCATTTGTTTTGGTTGCTGGTCCGTTCCGGACAGCCATTAACCAAAACTCAAAAACACCGAAAAATCATACTTTAGTTTGTATAACACTTTGCTATAAAATAAACACTTAAACGATTTATTTTTAAAACTTAACACCGTGAAATGAGTCAAGGGCAGCAACCAATAAGTCCAAGGTTTTTCAATTAAATCAAAGCTAGACTATTTCAAACCCAATTAATTTTCAAAACCAATTACAAAATCAAACACTTAACCTACACCTTCATTCATGCATAACCTATACATATCATCAAAAAATCACTCATTCAATCATTTCAAGACATCATGATTATCATACAAGCCAGCCAAGTCATAACATAGAGTATAAAAATTCATATTCATCAAAAATATTCAAATAGAAACTTGGTGTGATTAAAAATGAAACACAAAAGATAAAATCCAAAACTATATCAAATAAATTTATTTAATCTTAAAAATTTCCAGAACATACACATATATGCCAAAGTTCATCAAGTAAAATTTTCAAGTTATTTAAGCAATCCTAAGCTAGGTTTCAAATCAGATTTAGCATGAAAAAACAAAACGGAGCTGTTGCTGGTCTGAGGTAAAAACGCCATTATTAAAAATAGTTTTTCAACTCCGAATCGCATAAAAATTGGTATAAATCTTCCTTGTACAATCAAGACTATCTCATAAAAATTTCAGATTATTTGGAGTTGTGCAAGTCATACTTTTCCAATTAAATTCGTCACTAAGTCCAGAAAATATGAACCAAATGGTTCACTGTTTTGCCTTTAGTAAAAATATCAAATCAACTCCAAATCTCTTCAAATTTTACAGAGAGTATCTAGAGATGTTCAGCAAGCTACCATAAAAATTTCAAGCAATTTAGAGCAGCACAAGTTCGAAAATTCTCTTCCTCTTTAAACCGAAAAACTTGTTTTCTCAAAATCGTTTTCACAAAGTTGGCTTTCATAAAAATAGGAAATCAATTCCAAAAATCATTCAAAAATTCAGAAAAGTTCATTTTAACATACTTAGGTCAGTGAAAAAATTTCAGAATTATTGAACATGCAAAAACATCATTTATCAAAGTTAGATTCTCCTACATCACAATTTTCAGCACAACATTTTATTCCATAATTTGTTCATCAATTTCTTTTCATGAAAATTTAAAATATACTCATACATACAAATCAACACAAGAATCAATCCATCAATTATTTTTCTTCAAAAACCGTATTAACATATCATGAAAACAATTTACTTTAATTCAAATACAACATGCATCAACATCCATAAATAAAAATCAAGCCTTTTATACTAAAATCAAGAATCAAATTAAACTATCCTAGATCTTAACAGGTACATACTTAAAATTAGTAGATCTTAAGAAAAATCATACATGCATAATCATTCAAGAACCAAAATCAAAACTTTAAGAGAAAAATCAAAACAAACATCAAAACTTATTCCTTTTCACTAGATCATCACATGCATGTATCAAATACTTCAAGTAAAAATTCATTTCTAAAAATCTAAGCCTACACCGAAACATGCATCAAGAAAGATAAATTCATTTTATCAAAAGTTTCATGCTCATTAAAAATATTTTCATTTATATGCACACAAAACCGAATCAAGTAATAAAATAAAATCATTAGCACAAAAATCCTTTTAAAAACCGAATTGATCATCAAGTTCTTAAAAATAGTAGATCTCTTATTTTTAAATCAAGATCTTTGCATGCAAGTGAGAAAAAGATCATTTTTCCTCAAATCAAACTTTAACCGTGACAAGCAAAAGAAAAATAGGAAAGATTTGTGCAATCAACAATTCATAGTTTATGAATACCATAGATCAACTCATAATCAAGCATAAAATTGTAAATCAAAGATTAAAATCATTTGAACCAAGAAGGTCAAAACCGTGAACATCATACTTGTGGATGCATGTTCATTTTTCATTTTTAAAACTGAAATACAAGTAGAATCAAGCTTAGAAAACAATAGGTTTGTAAATCAAAACACTAGATGTAGCTCAAAATCAACATGCATCAAAGAACAATTTCAAAAATCGATTTCTTTTTCCAAATACATGTATAAAACCAAAGCACATCAAAGAAAACAAAGATCCTTTAAACAAAATAGTTATAAAAACCGAATCACTCTTCAAACCTTTTTGCATGTTCATTTTGTTGTTTTAAAACTTCAATCTTTGTTTATTAATCTTTGAAAAACATAGATCAACACTAGAAATCAACATGCAAGAATAAACTTTGAAAAAATCAACATCTTTTCAACAAAAACATGTAGATCCGAAAATAAAAATGATAGAGAAGGAAGAACAACAAGGATCAAGTTTATACCCTAAGAAGATTGTAGGGTCTGCCGACCATATACGGATCCGAGTCTTACCAAAGGGATTCTCTAAGGGCACTTTCCTCGGTTTACCTTTCATGAAAGTCCTTCGCTCGGACTCACGGACTCCGAGCGTACCAAAGGGCCAGGCTCGGATTTGATGGGTCCGAGCCTTACGATCGGTCACCAATCCATCAGGCTCGGGACTCTAGGACCGAGACATATCATCGGCTCGTGGATAAACTCAAGCTCGCCGAGGCTTATTATCCCTTCCGCAAATCTCTCCTAGATTCTCGCAACGGCCTAGACATGAGATCTTCAGCTGATCCTAACCAGATTCTAAGCATAATTATCAGCCGCAAACAATGTTTTATGTCACCACCAACTCTCAGAAGCTCAGCACAGGCTCTTCGAGCCTATACGAGCTTGGGGGGCTTGTAGGGTTAACCAATAATAAATCCTACCGCTGCAGGATGATCATGAGCTCTTTAGTACAGGATAAGGGTGAATAACTCATCCTTCTTGTCCTCTAAGAGCCACGCCAGCCCTACTGGGCCAAACAGGCCCATAAGGCACCACAACACAACTTCCCCTATAAGTATCGCCATGCTATAGGGGCTAAAGTATGTTCTCTCATCCCTACTCTCAAGAACTACGTGTGGCTTGATCCCCTTATCACTGGGGTACGTAGGACCGGGGTCACCCTCGTCAGCTGCAACAACCCCAAAAACACATCGTGGTGTTCCATCAATACCGGGACACTACATTGGCACCGTCTGTGGGGCACGATAAACTCCGATTCCCATTCACAATTACAAAAAAAATAAAAAGTAAATAAAGTAAATAAATAAATAAAGAAGAACAGCAACATTGGCGGCAAAAACGATGAGGAGCCAAGCACCATGGTGGCTACCGATTCTGTCCACGGTTGCTGCCGGCGCTATTCACGTTGTTGTTTAGGGCCGCCGCATCTAGTTCTCTCTCTCATCTCCACCGTCACGTGAAGCACTGCCACCATGGGCGCCAAACTCAACCGCGAACAGCACCTGCTTCTCGCCGGTGGGGTTCATGAATATCAAGCCTCGCAGGTTCGGATGATTAGATCTGTGGAGCAATCCAGATCCAGATTGAGGCCATCGCAGAGATCTCTAAGCTTCTTCCGCTGCTCCTCCAGGTGCTCACCTCAGAACCGAGTCTCCACCATCATGCTCGAACAACCGGGAACAGGTTCGCGGTATCTTCCGAACTTCATGCCATGGCGGGTTGGTGGTGGTGGAAACGTCCCTCGTGTTCAGGTTTGCTGGCCGTCACCGTCAGGAGGCTCCAACCCGCAACCCGTCGCCGCTCGCCCTTCCCGCCAGTGTTTGCCATCCCCGCCGTAACAATAGCACCCCTCCTTGCCTGCAACATCAACAGCAGCAACACCTGTTGTGTTAGGACGTTAGGGTTCCCAAGCCTATTGGGCTGCTGGGCCAAGCTTCACCAAAAAGAAGAAAAGGGCCTCAACAGGCCCAAACCAAAAAAAAAAGGTCTCAACAGGCCCAAACCAAAAAAAAAAGTTGGACAACAACAACAACAACTCGTTCATAAAAACAGGGAAGTAACATTTTTACTCATATTATGCAATTGTTAATATCACTTATTAGCGCATGATTAATTTGATTACATGTCATTTATTAGTTGCCAATAAATATTATAAATTGTCAATCTTGAACGACAATAACTAATTAATTATTATTTTCGTACACACATGCAAGGTACACGTATGATGGCCCGAGCAGCTGAGTGACCCATTTCAAGATTCTCATCAATGGGCATATCGTTTTCCGAGCATAGTGAACACAATAACATGTTACTCTATTCGAAACGTGTTGATGATGGAAAGGACCCCCGTGCCGAGTTTCCCTCTTTGCGCTTGTGTTCCGAGCGTAGAGAAGCATGTGTACGATTCCTTGCTTCGAATACATGTGCCAACTGCGCGCGGACCTGTTCCCTCACTGGCAAGTATACCAGGTCGCTCAAGTAATATAAAATCGGTAAGACCGAGTCGTTCCACCGAGAGTAATGATTTCAATTAAAAAGTTCAATAAATAAAGCTACGCGCATAAAAATGATATTAACTTGGAAAAATATTGCGTTTAAAATAAAATTTAACAAATAAATAAATAAAGTGCGAGTGTGGAAAAATAAAGGGGTGGTGCAGTTTCGTAAAGTCGGGAATGAATTGTCGTTACCGGTTCTCAAATATTAATTTAAACTATTAAATCAATTGTCACCTTTTGGATTATTTTTGCAAAATCAAGAATAATTTAATACCTTAAATTATTCTAGTTTGTTAAAAATAAATCTTCCTCGATACCTCGAGCAAAGCCTTAAATTTCTAACCATAAAATATTTGCTCAGTCAAAAATAAATTAAATCATACAATTTGCAGGCAATATACCTATCCCTACACAATTGCATTAACTTACATCCACAGGCAGTTTATTGTCTAATATACCTATCGGACAATAATCCTATCGTATATTTACGTCTAAATATACACGACAATTAAACCAGATGTAAGTACAAAATATAACAATTAACAATAGACAAAATCAAATATATGACAAACACACATAACAATTCTTCATTCCCAAATGAGTCTTAAGATCTCATAGTCAAAAACAAGAAATTAAGATGCAAACTTGGAAAAATTCACATACCAAATATCAAGTTTCAAACTCTTTACAAAACCACACCTTGAAAGCCTTGAGTTTTTGTTGTTCTTGCTCAAGAAGATGAAGAAAATATGCTGTGTAAGAGAAGGAATTCGTGTCACCATCCCCCGTCCTCTAACAAAATGAAAATCGAGTTATTAAGTAACTGCAGCTGATCAAAACGCGCTTGAGCGCGCTCAAGCGCGCTTAAGCGCGTTTCAACAGCCAATCAGAACGCCTGGAATTGGGTCACAGACCCCAATTTTTATTGCAAAAACCACACGCGCTTGAGCGCGATTAGACACGCCTGAGCGCGTGTCTGTTGAAATCTGGGTCAACTGACCCCTCTGCTGTCGCCACGTGGCCATCTGATCCAAGCGCGCTTGAGCGCGCTTTTTCCACGCTCAAGCGCGGTTCGCTGAAATGGGCTGTTTGGCCCAAAATCTTCTTCTCAGCTTGGGCTTTTTCTTCTTTTTCTTCACCAATGCCCCTCTTCAGCTGATTTGGCCCAAATAATCTGAAATTCAACAAAAACTAAAATTAAAATACAAATAAATTATCTATACAAATATTTTGCTAAAAACTCCTAAAAATTAATCTATTTGCTGAGAAACAAAACAAAGCACTAAGGAAAAGGGCCCAAATATATATCAAAATCATCACTTCCTGGCCCAAATCACTCCCCCAAACTTAGCATTTTGCATGTCCCAGGCAAAAGTAAATAAAAATCAAAACTAAGAACAATCCCTAATCAAGATATAGACAGCTAATACAAAATTCTAACTACCTACTCAGGACACCCTTTTCACAAATTATTTACAAATTCACAAATCAACTAATAAGGTAACGAGGTGAAGAAAAAAAAAATTAGTACACACTCAACACTCACAAATTCCCTCATGTGTATGGTTCAGCAATAAGCACTCACATTCATTCAAAAGCAACAATTACCATAAGCTTGACTGCGGACCTACAACTCCACTGAACTAAATGAAACATGCAAAAATCAATAGGTCTTTCACTGGTTGTAATGGGGCCAAGGTTTATCTACAATGGTAGGATAAAAGAAGAAAGGGATAAAAACTAAGGTTTAAAAATTAAAACATACCCCTTTTTAGGAACTTGGATGAACTCAAAATCTTTCACATAATAGAACAATCCAAAATTCCACTTCTTCCAACATTTTTTCTTTTTACAAGTTGTTCTCTTCCCTTCTTTTTTTTTATTTACAAGTATGAACAAACTTGGATTTTTTTTTTTTTTTTTTAAGAAGAGAACCCCTTTGTTTTCAAAAATCTACTAAAAACCAACTAGTATCCATCCAAGCCCAGAGGTACTCACCAGACTACAATATACAATATTCACAAGGGTACCAAAAGCACTTATTCACATTTCTAGGCTCAAAATGGACAACTAGGGACATACCAAAAACCAATTATTAACAAAGTCTGAAGGCCACAACAAAAACACCTAATTGCCTAAATCATTTCAATGCATGCAACATTTCTCAATCTTGTAAAGGTCCACAGTCAAGTTCTAGAATCGAATACTAATGAAGAATACACTCACAGAAGAAAAATTCAGGGGATACACATATATATTCAACACAAATTCCCCTTTATGCAAGTGTTTGGCCCAAAACTCACCAGGCAGGATTACTAAACAATTTCTTCAAAAAGTTACCAAATTAAAGAATTTGTACAAATTATTCACAATATGATACAAAGGATATACCAAGCAAATAAAATCAGAACCCTGTACTAAATATGAATACCTATCACAAACATTATTCTAAGTCAAATTTTTACAGACTCATGCCAAGGACACACTAATAACAAATCAGGAAAAGATATGAGCAAAAATCCTCATTTTTATTTTGGTTACCCTCCCCCAAACTTAGGGGTTGGCTTGTCCTCAAGCAAACAGAAAAATCGATACAAGTTAAAAGCAAAATAAAAATTATGCACAAACGTGATATACAAAAGGAAACCTGTACATGGGAGTGGGACATCTCCCCCAAACTTAGGTACCTGTACAAAATCAAAACAAAGGATGCCAAAGCACCACACAAATATATACAACGAAGAGAACACAATATTAATATGAACAAAATAAAGAACACCACACATACTAATAAGATAAATAAAGTAACCATAATACGGAATCCAATACATGTCCAAATAAAATAGAAATTACGAAGCTAATAAGAATAGCAGTCTAGTAAATACACAAAAACCACACCCCCAATAAAAGAAAAACTAATATCACCCAAACCTAACAAAACATTCGAAAACCAAACTAGCTACCACTTTGCCCGGCCTCCTGCACATCATCCGAAGAAGAAGAGGCAGACAACAAGTGCAACTCCTGATCAGTATAAGCAGGCAGGTGGAACGGGATGGCCATCTGCTCTCCCATGGCCCGGAGTTGAGCATCACGCTCCTGATTACGGCGCTGCTCCATCCTCAAATAAGCTGTCTGTCGGCTTTGACGACGCAACAGCCGCGCCATCATACCAACAAGACATCCAGTGTCCACAGAAGGGGGTGCAGGCTGCCTAGGGGACATATCGGCTTGAGCAGCAGTCGGCGAAGGAACAGCAGCTGGAGGTGGGGAACCACGACCCGGAACAATCCCCAGAGAAATGGCATGATAAGTATCAAAGGTGTCCCGGTCCATCCGAGGCAAACGTCGCAAAGTGCGCGCCTCGTCCCTAAAGAACACCCCAGCTGAGCTACACAAGCGATGGATGACCATCGGGAGACCAAAAGAACCAGGTTTTTCCTCCCGGGCCACATGAAGAATGAAGTTAGACATCAGCAAAGCTGCGTCGACCTGGACTGGCTCAAGGATAGCATGTGCAATGCGCAAGATCGGCACCTTCACCTCAGTCTGGTGTGACTGGGGATAGATGTTGTGCGAAATAAAACGCACCCAGAAGCGTGCCTGAGGGGTGAGGTTCTTGGCGGTGACGTGCTTGATAGCACCGCCACGCCCATAATTCCAATCTGCACCGGCCTTAAAAAGAGAGGTTTTGAGGGTGTCATGGTCATTGTTGTTTATTGTGAGGGAGTGGTAGTAGGCAGAGAAGTCGGACGGCTCCGGATAGTAAGGAATACCCAAAACCGTCGCTATCGACTCAGGAGAATAAGAAACTTCATGACCCCGGACCCAAGATGTCCGACAGCCCGGGTTTCGCACCTCGCGATATCTCGCGTGCGCGAAAAATTCCCAAACAACCGGCTCACAGAACGCATAATCAGGGTCAACACAGAAAGACTCCCACTGTTGGAACAAGACATTCTCGCCAATATAGCGAGTGGGAAGGGCCTCTATCTTATCTAAGCTTGTCTCAGGAACAATTCGGTTCTCCTTACACTGAGAGTCATAGAAGACCTTGACCTCGGGGTCCTCAAACTGCCGACGACGACCACCTCCAGAGGAAGAAGCATCGGTCTTAGACTTTTTTGATTGCCTAAAGGTACTACCAGACATGATGAACTCACTTGGACAATTGATCGAACACCTAATGTGCAACACTAACAACACTACAAACAATACCCTAAAACAAAGATAACTACCTAAAAATCACACAAAACACACTAAGAAGTAAAGAAAAGGAAAAACTTACCTAGATTGAGGATACAAAATTGGACAAAAAGGACCAAAAATAAAGAACTCAAATTGTACTTGGAGAGGTGTAAAGAAAACAAAAAGAGAAAGAGAAGAGAACTTGTAGGTAGGGAATATGAAGAAAGAAGGACGAAAAAAGAAGAGGGGAGAGCTGGAGGTGGCTGGGCGGAACAACCGAGGTGGAGAGGGATTAGGATTTGAAGGAGGAGGAAGAAGAAATGGGAAGAAGAAGGCTGGCCAAACTGTTAAATCGCTGCTGCTGTTAAATTGCGCCTGAGCGCGCTCAAGCGCGTTCAAGCGCACTTGAGTTTTTAAACACTTTGCACCCCTCATTTTAGTCAACAACCCCCACGCTTCACCCCGCTTGAGCGTCAGGAACCGCGCTTGAGCGCAGTTGAAAACGCGCTTGAGCGCGTTCCCCCCTGGTTTTTGATAAGTTGCATCAGAATTTGAAACCCCAAAAATTAAACACTCACCCCACCACGCTTGGGCGCAAAAACACGCGCTTGAGCGCAACAAAACACGCTTGAGCGTGATTCAGAATACGCTTGAACGCGTTCCCCCCTGGTTTTTACAAGTTGCAGTGATGCAACTTTTCTTTGCTGACGTGGCAAGCCACGCTAAAGCGCGCTTGGACGCGCTTGAGCTTCTTTTTTTTTTTTTTTTTTTTTTTTTTTTTAAGTTTGTTGTACAACGTGGAATTCTTACCACTAAACTACAAAAAATAAAAACACAACACACACAATAAATACAATATCTCATCGTAAACAAAAATAAAAAGCACTAAAGTTACCACTGGGGTGCCTCCCAGCAGCGCTTGTTTAACGTCCCGAGCCTGACGGATGACCCTCTCAGAAAACTAAGGATCACGGAGGTCCACCTGAATTGGACTCCTCACAATTTCACCACCATGGTAGTGTTTCAGGCGTTGTCCATTGACTTTGAAAAGCGCACCAGTTTGCACATTCTTGATCTCAATTGCCCCGAATGGACTAACCTGCACTACCAGAAAAGGACCGGACCACCTAGACTTAAGCTTACCTGGAAAAAACTTAAGCCTAGAATTAAACAGTAATACTTGTTGCCCAGGTTCAAACTTCCGATTCAAAATCCGATTTTCATGCCATTTTTTGGTTTTAGCTTTAAAATCACGAGAAGTGTTGTATGCCTGCTCCCTGAACTCTTCAAGTTCATTAAGCTGCAACAAACGCTTCTCGCCAGCCAGGTTGGCTTCCATGTTTAAAAATCGAGTTGCCCAAAATGCCTTATGAACTAACTCAACGGGCAAATGGAAACTCTTACCATACACAACCTGAAATGGAGACATGCCAATTGGAGTTTTGAACGCGGTCCTATATGCCCACAATGCATCATCTAACTTCCTAGCCTAGTCTCGCCTAGAAGTACTAACGGTCTTCTCTAGAATCCTCTTTATAGATCTATTAGAAACTTCGACTTGACCACTAGTCTGTGGGTGGTACGGAGTAGCTACTTTGTGTCGCACTCCGTACTTGGCTAAAGCCTTCTCCATGACTTTGTTACAAAAATGGCTCCCACCATCACTAATTAGAACTCTTGGGACTCCAAATCGACTAAAAATGTTCCTCCTAAGGAATTCTACCACAACATTGGAATCATTGGTGGGAGTGGAGATTGCTTCCACCCACTTGGACACATAATCAACCGCGACCAAGATATACTTATGGTTGTAAGAGGGAGGAAATGGACCAACAAAGTCTATCCCCCAAACATCAAAGACTTCAACCTCAAGTATACCTTGGAGTGGCATCTCATTCCTCCTAGAAATAGTTCCCATCCTTTGGCATTTATCACATCTCAAAACAAAGTTTCGTGCATCCTTGAAAATTGTGGGCCAATAAAACCCACATTGGAGTACCCTGGCAGCAGTTTTATCACTACCAAGATGTCCTGCACTAGGTGAATTGTGACAATGCCAAAGGATGTCATTCACTTCTTCCTCTGCCACACATCTACGGATTACTCCGTCCACACTTCTCCTGAACAAAAATGGATCCTCCCAAAAATAGAACTTGGCATCATGTGCAAGTTTTTTTCTTTGTTGCCAAATCATATCCCTAGGGATCATGTTCGCTGCTAAAAAGTTAGCCAAATCGGCATACCAAGGGAGTGTGGATAGAGCAAACAACTGTTCATCAGGGAAGTTCTCACTTATAGGCACTACACTTTCTGCACCTATGGTCTCTAGGGGTAGCCTAGACAGATGATCAGCTATTACATTCTCTACCCCCTTTTTGTCCTTAATTTCAACATCGAACTCTTGCAAAAGAAAGATCCACCTGATTAGCCTTGGTTTAGCATCTTTTTTAGCTAACAGGTGCCTCAGAGCTGCATGGTCAGTATATATAATCACTTTAGAACCTATCAAATAAGCCCTAAACTTATCTATTGCAAAGACCACAGCTAAAAGTTCTTTTTCAGTAGTCGAGTAATTGACTTGGGCATCATTCAATACTCGACTAGCATAGTAAATTGTGTGAAACACTTTATTAATTCTTTGCCCTAGTACAGCTCCCACTGCATAATCACTCGCATCACACATAAGTTCAAAGGGTTCCTCCCATTTAGGAGCGACCATAATAGGAGCTGTCACTAGTTTTTCTTTTAAAAATTCGAAAGCTTTCACACAATTACTATCAAAGTTAAATTCGGTATCTTTTTCCAGTAAATTACAAAGGGGTTTGACTATTTTTGAAAAATCTTTGATAAACCTCCGGTAAAAACCGGCATGCCCAAGAAAACTTCTAACCCCTTTGACATTCACTGGGGGTGGCAACTTTTGAATAACTTCAATTTTTGCTTTGTCCACCCCAATGCCTTTTTCAGAGATCAGGTGGCCTAGAACAATCCCTTCCCGTACCATGAATTGACATTTTTCCCAGTTAAGAACCAAATTTGTTTCTTCACATCTTTTTAAAACTCTTTCCAAGTTAGCTAAACATGCATCAAAAGATTTCCCATGGACCGAAAAATCATCCATAAAAACCTCTATGCAGTTTTCAACCATATCGGAGAAAATCGATAACATGCACCGCTGAAAAGTAGCAGGTGCATTACACAATCCAAAAGGCATTCTCCGGTATGCGAAAACTCCAAAGGGACAAGTAAAAGCAGTTTTTTCCTGGTCCAAGGGATCTACACAAATTTGATTATACCCACTATATCCATCTAGAAAGCAGTAGTATGCATGCCCAGCTAACCTTTCAAGCATTTGGTCCATAAATGGTAACGGGAAGTGATCTTTCCGGGTGGCATTATTCAATTTTCTGTAATCGATGCAAACTCGCCACCCGGAAACAGTTCGAGTGGGGATCAACTCATTATTCTCAGATTTGACCACAGTCAATCCCCCTTTTTTAGGCACCACTTGCACTGGACTAACCCAGGCACTATCAGAAATTGGATAAATAATTCCAGCATCCAGCAGCTTAACTACTTCTTTCCTAACCACCTCTTGGAGAGTCGGGTTGAGTCTCCGTTGAGGTTGCCTGACTGGCCTAAAATTCTCCTCAAGGAGAATCTTATGCATACAGAAACTGGGATTAATCCCCTTCAGATCAGAGACAGACCACCCTATAACAGATTTATAATTTCTAAGCACCCTAAGCAATCTATCAGTCTCCAGTTCAGTCAGGTCATTATTAATCACTACTGGAAAAAACTTAGAATTATCCAAAAATTCATACCTCAAAGATGACGGAAGAGGTTTCAGCTCTGGCTCCAAACGCTCCTCCTTGTCCTGTGGCCTTAGTTCCTTGATCTTGCCCCCTGTATATGCATCTGAAATTTCCAACTGGGCAACCGCGGCATCAACACTTGCTTCACCGCACTCTCCATGGATCACAGCACCCAACAGACCATCATCATGACTGGTTTGACTAAAAACTGATGCAACCATAGAGTCAATTGCATCCACTCTGAAACAATGTTCCTCAGTCATGGGCAGCTTCATGGACTTGTAAACATTGAAGCTCACCTCCTCATCTTGCACCCTCAGCTTAAGTTCTCCTAGCTGCACATCAATCAAAGCTCGCCCCGTGGCTAAGAAGGGCCGACCCAGAAGAAGTGGAATTTCAGTGTCCTCCTCCATGTCTAGGACTACAAAGTCAGCAGGAAAAATGAACCTATCCACTTTCACCAACACATCTTCAACCTTACCATATGGCCTTTTGATGGTACGGTCAGCTAGTTGCAAGCACATCATGGTGGGTTTTACCTCGCCAATACCAAGCCTTTTGAAAATGGAGAGTGGCATCAAATTTATACTAGCACCAAGATCGCATAAGGCCCGACCGATCTCATGTCCTCCAATATTGCAAGGTATGGTGAAACTTCCAGGGTCCTTGAGTTTCTGAGGCAGCTTTTTCTGAATGATCGCACTGCACTCTTCAGTAAGGAGAACTGTCTCTGTGTCACTCAACTTTCTTTTATTGGAGAGGAGCTCCTTCATGAATTTGGCATACACCGGCATCTGCTCTAACGCCTCAGCAAAGGGAATGTTTATGTGCAGTTTCCTAAACACTTCCATAAACTTTGAGAAATGTTTCTGAGTTTCCTCCTTCTTGAACCTTTGGGGAAATGGCACTTTGTCAACTACCTTCCTTGGCACATCAGCTTGTTTCTGAACATTAACTGATCCCTGATCTGGTTGCACAACCTGTGGCTGCACTACCAGCTCACCAGGCTGCACCAAAATCTCCTCCACTGAATCATCACTCACCATCTTTGGTTCTTCATAGGATTTCCCGGAACGAAGAGTGACGGCTTTACACTGCTCTTTGGGATTCGGAATGGTGTCACTAGGCAAAGTACCTTGGGGTCTTTCTGATAATTGTTTCGCCATCTGCCCCATCTGAACTTCTAGATTCCTTATGCTTGCTCCTTGATTCTTGAAATTTTGCCTAGTTTCTTCCACAAAACCAGTCGTTGTCTTAGCCAATTTCTCAACTGCCATTTCCCAAGCTGGACCCTGCTTCTCTTGAGGAGGATTAAGAGCTGGGCTCTTCCAGGAGAAATTAGGATGGTTCCTATAGCCACCTGGAGGATAGTTCTGAAAGTTGCTTCTAGGAGGTGCACCACCGCCTACAAAGTTAACTTGTTCCCCTGGAGAATTTGAAGAATCTGTACCACAGCTCCCATTCTGATGAGCACCACCACAGAAATCACATATCAGCCCTGTCACTGGTGGTGAGGAAGATGATGATGAACCTGAAACTGCAGCTGCCAGCTGAACCTGACCCAGTTGCTTGGTCAAACTAGCAATCTGTTGTTGCATTTCTTTATTCTGAGTAAAGAGAGTCTGCATCTGAGCCATGTCAACCACATCTTTTTTTAACACCCCCCGTTCAGAAGTGCGACTGCTATTCCGGGCCATTCTTTCTATCAACTCCTTGGCTTCAGGTACTGTCTTACTGTCTAATGAACCTCCTGCTGCAGCATCAATCATATTTTTAATAGAGGGCCGGAGTCCATCATAAAAAGATCTAATCTGCATCCAATCTGGCATCGAGTGAGTGGGACACTTCTTCAGCATCTGATTGTATCTCTCCCATGCTTCATGCAAAGACTCGCCTTCTTGCTGAGTGAAGGCATTCAGCTCTTGTCTGAGTCGGGCCTGCCTAGCTGGAGGAAAGTACTTATCAATGAACTTCCTCACCAAAGAGTCCCAATATGTGAAAGTGCCCTGTGAAAAAGACATCAACCAGCTCTTTGCCTGATCTCTGAGGGATAAAGGGAACATCCTGAGTCTGATCGCCTCATCAGTAGCACCCTGGATTTTGAAGAAGTCCAGGATACTTAAAAAGTTTGCCACATGGTCCCCAGGATCCTCATTTGGTGCTCCACTAAACTGGTTTTGTTGCACCAAGTGGATGTAAGCCGGCTTAATCTCAAAATTCTGGGCTGTCACTGCAGGTGCAGTTATGCTCGTGGCACAATTTCCTGGGTTGAGCACAGTTATAACTGTGATATAGCACAGTTATGCTAAAGTTCTAGCTGGTGGAGGTTCTTCCGCCATAATTAGTTCCAAATTCTGATTCTGAGTCTGAGTTTGTTGCTGCCTTGCTTTTCTTGCCTCTTTCCTGTTTGCTTTAGCAGTTTTCTCGATCTCCCTGTCAAACAAAAGGGAGTCCTTATCTCCTACACTTCGCAAGTGCATAAACAAGGAAAAGTCAAGTAGCACTGTCCAGCACAAATAATAGAAAGAACAAATTAACTAAATATATATTGAATATTCACAAAAATCTAAATATGTACAAAAGCAACGTGCGAAGCAGAATGAATTAAACTTATAAAATTAAAATCAAACTACTCCCCGGCCACGGCGCCAAAAACTTGTTCCCTCACTGGCAAGTATACCAGGTCGCTCAAGTAATATAAAATCGGTAAGACCGAGTCGTTCCACCGAGAGTAATGATTTCAATTAAAAAGTTCAATAAATAAAGCTACGCGCATAAAAATGATATTAACTTGGAAAAATATTGCGTTTAAAATAAAATTTAACAAATAAATAAATAAAGTGCGAGTGTGGAAAAATAAAGGGGTGGTGCAGTTTCGTAAAGTCGGGAATGAATTGTCGTTACCGGTTCTCAAATATTAATTTAAACTATTAAATCAATTGTCACCTTTTGGATTATTTTTACAAAATCAAGAATAATTTAATACCTTAAATTATTCTAGTTTGTTAAAAATAAATCTTCCTCGATACCTCGAGCAAAGCCTTAAATTTCTAACCATAAAATATTTGCTCAGTCAAAAATAAATTAAATCATACAATTTGCAGGCAATATACCTATCCCTACACAATTGCATAACTTACATCCACAGGCAGTTTATTGTCTAATATACCTATCGGACAATAATCCTATCGTATATTTACGTCTAAATATACACGACAATTAAACCAGATGTAAGTACAAAATATAACAATTAACAATAGACAAAATCAAATATATGACAAACACACATAACAATTCTTCATTCCCAAATGAGTCTTAAGATCTCATAGTCAAAAACAAGAAATTAAGATGCAAACTTGGAAAAATTCACATACCAAATATCAAGTTTCAAACTCTTTACAAAACCACACCTTGAAAGCCTTGAGTTTTTGTTGTTCTTGCTCAAGAAGATGAAGAAAATATGCTGTGTAAGAGAAGGAATTCGTGTCACCATCCCCCGTCCTCTAACAAAATGAAAATCGAGTTATTAAGTAACTGCAGCTGATCAAAACGCGCTTGAGCGCGCTCAAGCGCGCTTAAGCGCGTTTCAACAGCCAATCAGAACGCCTGGAATTGGGTCACAGACCCCAATTTTTATTGCAAAAACCACACGCGCTTGAGCGCGATTAGACACGCCTGAGCGCGTGTCTGTTGAAATCTGGGTCAACTGACCCCTCTGCTGTCGCCACGTGGCCATCTGATCCAAGCGCGCTTGAGCGCGCTTTTTCCACGCTCAAGCGCGGTTCGCTGAAATGGGCTGTTTGGCCCAAAATCTTCTTCTCAGCTTGGGCTTTTTCTTCTTTTTCTTCACCAATGCCCCTCTTCAGCTGATTTGGCCCAAATAATCTGAAATTCAACAAAAACTAAAATTAAAATACAAATAAATTATCTATACAAATATTTTGCTAAAAACTCCTAAAAATTAATCTATTTGCTGAGAAACAAAACAAAGCACTAAGGAAAAGGGCCCAAATATATATCAAAATCATCACTTCCTGGCCCAAATCAGGACCCTCGACAGCGTCCCCCTATTGGTATCTCATACATTCAGAATAGCAAGAACCATGCACTACCTCGGGTTCATAAGACGACTGTGGAAACCTCGCACCATGTTCCCTACTTAAGTCAACTGCTGGACGGAGCTCATTTGGAAAGGATTAACAGAAGACTTCAATCCAATATTTCTCACCACACTGAATCAGGGAAGGAATTCTCGTTCCTGTATTATTTTCCTATTTACTTGGCATTTTACGTGATTACTTTACACACATGCTGATATTAATTTACCTGATGCAATACTTGTGACATGTGCTTTTAATGCTTATTCCTTATAATTTCATTACATGTCGCTAATTATTTGATATTCCCCAATTATGATGTTTTGTATACATGGCGTGGCATATTGTTAGCCAAATTTCTTTGCTGCTGAATGTTTTTAAATGTCTATCTTCCCCGTCGTGATAGGATAATAAAATTTGATATACATTATCTTTCGAATGACATAAGGCAGTTTCCGACAATCGTACATTGTCGTTTTCCATGATTTGACGCTTTCATCATTTGATTTGTTGTTATTAAATGCTCTGACATGATTACGTATGTTATCAATTATTGCGCGTGATATACCTGAAATCATGCATCTTTTCATGGGCAATCCTGTCTGGTTGCACGATATTTAATTATTGTCATTACTATATTTGTTACGTGTGATATTTTTAGAATCATACTATTTACATACCAATATTATATTCTGTAAACTTGCCAATAATTCTCATTATCAGGCTACGACCAATAACATCCTCGAATTGATCGGTCCCTTCTACCATGACACCCTTGCCTCTCATGGTCACTAAAAGCCAAAAGACGATCCCCGTCAACATCTCTTCTCGAGATCCCAGCATTGCTCACAGGGGCGCTATACAATGGTTCACCCATAGCGGCATACAGGGTCGTTGGTAGGAGGAAGATGAAGAATACCAAACGAGCACACGTTCTAGCAATAGAAGAAGGAAGGTCTTTATGCCAAAATGACGTTGAGCATATCAATGTTCATGCCAAAAAGGATGCCGAACGTATCAAAATTCAAAAATAGTCCCATAAAGACTAACAGGGAAAGATCTTTCTCATTATCTCATTTACGTCATTTACATTGCATGGTTTAAGTCTCACATTCATTATTACTGAATCACTTGCTGCACAACATTATATTATCTTAGATAATACTCATAATTGACAGTGAAACAGCTCATACTTCGCTATTAATGTCATTACATATCATTTACTACTTGATATTCTAATAGTTGGTTTTATACATCATGTAAAGGTAAAAATTTGATGGTCGGAATTACCGGGCGCGATAGCCCGAGCACGATGGCCAAAAATGATTCGAGTGTTTCACGCGTAACCCAAGTCAGGATTCCTATCATCCGAAAACATGCACAAGCCGACCACAGGTCTAAATCCACAAGCCCATTGTGTTTACTGCTTCAATTAAATAAAAGTTATGTTTCTGAATTCATTGTATTTACGTACTTTTCCTCATAACCGATTAGCCACCGTTTATGACGCGAACGATTATAAACAGCTCGAACAAGAGCTTATAACTCGTCAAGTACTTTAAAAAGATTCCCGATTCAAACATGATTTCTTAAAATCATTTTATACATCGTGGATAGAGGAACCCACCTCGGCTAAAGTGCTGGAGTTCCGAGGTCTTAAAACTTGAATTCTTAACAAAAAGAACAAAAAGAAGCACAACAACATAACGGATATTATAAATATTCACTCATTTGGATCACGTCCCGACGCACTTGCCTACGATCTCGGTTGGCCGACCAGATCGGCGTGGCTACAAGTGGAAACGAGGATTGCTACCTCGATAACTTGGCCATCGGCCAAATACGTCGCAGGTTCGAGGAATGCACCTCGGCCAAGGCAGTCATTCCGACAGCATTCCCTGTAGACGTTACGATCCAATTCATGATATTACTTTTAACACACCCCGATGAGAGAGGTGTATGAATCTCCGAATCGCGATACTCTTCCGAGTAAAAGACCTCGGCTGCGAACATTCTTTTACGTCACCAAGCCTCAAAAAAGAACGTCTGATCGACCTGTATGTCGTGGACCAGACTCCGGTACGACCTACCCCCATCTTAACCGACCGTACGCCGAACTCATTCCGAGATTTCCGCCAGGATTCAGGATGCGAAGCTACTCGACGGTATTGAGGAAAGAGTCTTCAACTGCATGATCCCAGTTATAAAAATTCTCTTTGGCTGCCCTTTTGTGCTTAAGAGCTTTCGCTCTCATTTTGTCTAGAGATGCTCGGAGTCCGGTGGTCTCATCTTTGGCATCCTCGAGTTGATCTCGAGCCACTGCGGCATCCTCCTCGGCTTTCCGAGCCTTCTCTGTAGCCTCCCGCAGAGCTGTGGCATCCTCTTCGGCCTCCTTCAAAACCCCTCAACTTCCCTCCTTCCACGATGCACCGGTTGGGCCAAAGGCCTATTAACCCGCTCAACCACCCACAGGGAAAGACGCGCCGCACCTAGAGAACCCAAAACGTCACCTCGGACAGGCTACATGGTTAAAGCTGGAAATAGCTGTCAAACAGTCCCGAACTAAGACATCCGAAAAGGTCAACCCTAGACACTTGTTACCTCGTCACAAACTTTCCAAAGTCTTACGAGCTGGGGGGCTTGTAGGGTCTGCCGACCATATACGGATCCGAGTCTTACCAAAGGGATTCTCTAAGGGTACTTTCCTCGGTTTACCTTTCATGAAAGTCCTTCGCTCGGACTCACGGACTCCGAGCGTACCAAAGGGCCAGGCTCGGATTTGATGGGTTCGAGCCTTACGATCGGTCCCCAATCCATCAGGCTCGGGACTCTAGGACCGAGACATATCATCGGCTCGTGGATAAACTCAAGCTCGCCGAGGCTTATTATCCCTTCCGCAAATCTCTCCTAGATTCTCGCAACGGCCTAGACATGAGATCTTCAGCTGATCCTAACCAGATTCTAAGCATAATTATCAGCCGCAAACAATGTTTTATGTCACCACCAACTCTTAGAAGCTCAGCACAAGCTCTTCGAGCCTATACGAGCTTGGGGGGCTTGTAGGGTTAACCAATAATAAATCCTACCGCTGCAGGATGAGCATGAGCTCTCTAGTACAGGATAAGGGTAAATAACTCAACCTTCTTGTCCTCTAAGAGCCACGTCAGCCCTACTGGGCCGAACAGGCCCATAAGGCACCACAACACAACTTCCCCTATAAGTATCGCCATGCTATAGGGGCTAAGGTATGTTCTCTCATCCCTACTCTCAAGAACTACGTGTGGCTTGATCCCCTTATCATTAGGGTACGTAGGACCGGGGTCACCCTCGTCAGCTGCAACAACCCCGAACACACATCGTGGTGTTCCATCAATACCGGGACACTACAAAGATGATTGAAAATGGGCTAGGATCAAAGCTTTCTCTCCTTCCTTTCCTCTTCTCTCTAATTCTGTCTCTCTCCCTCTCTTCTCCCTCACGGTTCTCTTTTTTTTTTCTAAGGGTGTTGAGCTTGATGATGCTCTAACACCAAGTGTGTGTTTGTGTGGAAGTGAAATGAAATGAAAGAGGAATGGGAAGAATGGTGGAAACAAAGGAATGAAGGAATGAATGGAAAGAATGAGAAGAAATAAACTAAGGTTGAAGCACAATTCCCTTTTTGGCCTTAATCCTATTCGGCCCTAATGCATCTAGAAGGGGTACTTTTGGCAACACTAAAACTTCTACTTGGTCCCCAAGTTTCTATTTTCTTTTCTTTTTATTTTATTTCCTTTTTTGCTTAACCACCAAGCAAAGCTATATAAGATGCACACATACACATACCATTCATGCACATATCATGCATACACATATCACACATACACATATATACATACACTCATCAATCAATCACACATTTGATCATACAATAATTTCTTCTTTCATTAAATAATCACACATAAATCTTACCACTTAAACACATTTTCTTCTTAAATAATAAACTACACTTATTGGTTGTAATTATAGCCCTCATTTCATTTTCTAAAATCATATTTTAATATATTAAAGACATTCCCAAAAGGAAAATTTCATTAAAAATCAAAAACTATTTTTCATGATTAATGCCTTTAAAATTCGTCCTTTACAACTCTGAGAAATAATTTTCGCAAACCAATCCAGAAAATTATAAAAGATACATTTTTGAAATCTACGTTTCGATACGATCGTTTTCATATAAAGATCATAAAAATCAGAGTTACGGTTAAAAAGTTATGGATTTTCGAAGTTGATACATCTAAGAAAGTCCATAAAGAAATTCATTTTTAAAATAAATCACCAACAATAAAATCATTTCTCATAAAAAAATCATTTTTACTAACTTCATAAAAATATTTGTTTGCCAAAACTCCGTAAAATCAACACTTTACCGAATAAAATACTCATTGAAAACCTTTTGTAAAACCATATCTCAAAATTCTTCTTTAATAAAATTTCATTTATCCTAGTCGGAAAAACGCAGGATGTTACATTCTCCCCAACTTGCAGATTTCTCGTCCTCGAGAAATGCTATGCAGAATTCCACGATCAACGGATGTCGGATTCCTTGGAGTGATTCTCTCAATCTATAACAGTAGTCGTCGTTTTCGAGTCGTCGCATATGCATCGTTCTTTCAAAGGTGATCTTCGTAGGCCATTTCATCATCAGACACAATGGAATACTAATGGTATAGCTTTGTCAAAAAGGGTTCAAAGGGTTCAATGGTTTCAAAACAAAATTTCAAAAAGAATAGCACGCTTATGCCAATCCTGACAAGGATACTACTTTCCTCACGGTCTTTCTTCCTTAATTTGACTCCTTTCATCCTTTTAAGCATAGGTGGGTTATTACAAACCTAAAATCTCCGTTTACTCCCAAACTTTGACGGATCATATTCCCATACATCACATCTATCCAATAACATTTGACAGGGACTAAGGTCATAAAATTTCCCAACCTTTACCAATTCTAATTTGTCTTACAAAACTTCCCATCACTTTGTTCAAGCCTATCCGAGTATCATCCTAAACTCTACTGACTAAACCAAATTTTGTCCTAATCGAGTCACTGTGGTGACCACTGTTCCTTCCTTTTCCCTCTAACAGCCACTAATTCGGAAAGAAACATGTATTATTTTACTCCTAATCTTCAGTACTCATTCAGACAACTTAAGTATTCTAAACCTTCATGATCCATTTTCGTGCTCTAAACCATTAAAAACTCTCCAACTCAGGGATTTATCCTTCAGATTAACAATCTTAGCACCTAATGACACCCTTAATTCCACAGCTTATGGTCACCTATGTCCATTAAAATATCAAACCTTGGTCATTTAACCTAATTTTGGTCGTCATTTAAGGGTTCTATCCGTTAATTTCACTACTCCATCTAGTTGATCTCAGGGTCCTATTATAAGTTCATATCTTCCCCAATCATTCACCTACTCCAACTAGAGCTTTTCTAACTCCAACTCTTTCAGACTCATCCCAGATATCTACTAACTTAACACCATCTATACCATTACTTGGGTTAGACTACTATCAAACTTTTCAGTTTTAATCCCTTTTATACACTCCACTATCTTACTTAAGGTTCTAGGGGTACTCTTATTCCAACGTATCACATTCGTTCATACTTATTCCTTCCTCAACCATTATAACTCTTTCCTTAACAACACCTCACCGTCCACCTTATAACTTAGGCATATCTAGTCGATTGACATAAGGTGTCAGGGTCTATGGTTTTCATGGAAGGCTTTTAGGGAGAACAAACGTATTGTCAAGGCAACTCAACAACACATAGGGTTTACATAAAAAGGAGTTTCAACAAAGAAAAGAGGGTTCTAGTCACAAAACAAAGTCGCATGTCAATAGCTCAGAGGTTATTACAAACAAAAAGGGGATTCTCGACAAAAGGGGTTTCAACAGTCAAGAGAGGTTCAGGTCACAAAGAATGAAGTCTCCTTATGATTCTAATCATTGTTCCTTGTACCATCGTAGAAAAATTCTTGACACATTCCGAAGATAGAGAGATAGAACGATAGAGACAGAGCGATAAAGGTAGAACGATTGAGATGGAATGATAGAGACAGTATGATAGGCATGGTGTGATAGACATGGTGTGAGCGCTCTCGTAACTTCGTACTCCTACTCTCACTCATCGTAATTCTAACACTAACGCACAGACAGACACACACAAGCAAGCATGTAAGCCCATGCATCAGACTACTTAGGACAACCATTGCTCTGATACCATTCTGTAACACCCCGATTTTGGCAACTTGAAAACATCATCTCTTTAACCATTTTATAGTAAAAATTTGGGTAAATTTTTTTTTACAAGGTGACATGGACATGAGAACCTTTATGTTCAAAAACCTTTCATTAACTTGATTTGAATAAAATAATATTCTCATGTCACACATCACAAGTCAAGTTCCAAACTAAGATGTTACTTAACATCGCACTTTGTAACTTGGCTTCATAAATCTGTTTTGAGAAAACATTTTCAAATCTTGTTTCACAAAAACCTTATTTCTTAAAAACCATACTCAATAAAATACCAAGCGGGGTACAAAATGATATAGCAATGTCAACCAAGTAGTTGCAGGGAATACAGTGCTCGAAGGGAATTACCTACTACTAATCTTGATGTCTAATCCTTCTCGCTGAAGTCCACTGCAGGAGCCTCATTGAGATAACGTACAGATTTACTGCAGGGTCGGCCATCTATCCGTTGCAATACCGGAGTAACCCGATACGACAACATGATAGGAGAGATGGTCAGCATTCCAGAAGTACAATCATGACAAGACACTAGAATACTGACTTCACATAAAATAAAATGAACATAGTAAACTATGTAAATAAAATGCAGGACTTGACAGACACTTATCACTAATTAGAACGTAACAATGACTGGAGGCATATGATAAAAACATGTGATCTATTAATTCTCATGCACTAACAATTACTCATACTATGCATATGACAAATATATTCACGTAAGCATATAGGAAACAAATATAAACAAAGCACATAAGAACATATCAAAAATATCAGAATCATAATTCATTTCAACATACATCACTGCACTTGGAATCTCAGACCTTCTAACTTTCAAGTATCATTACCATCTTTCTCAATCCTTCCAGCCGTCACTTATACTTAATTCTTTGAATCTTGCTCAATTCTTTATAAATTCTTTATGCTTTCATTCTTAGAATCTTTTATCATTCTTAAGTCTTATCTCAATCGGTTCACTCAATGAGGAGGGGAAACCATCACTGAGGGAAAACAGACACGTCTACATCTCCTCGGTCATCCACCCAACCAAGTCGGAAGCTAACAGGAGTACAAGACCTTTACCACGCGGGCACGACAGCTGTCTCACAATCAATTGGCCCCAGGCCAGGAGGACTACAACCTCAATTCAATTCATATCATATAATCAAAGCACACTGTCTCAAACTCACTATGGCAATCACAAATGCCCTGTTTGTAACACCCCGATTTGGCAACTTGAAAAATATACTTCTTTAATCATAGAATGTAGTGAAAAAATGGGCCAAATTTTTTTTTAAACATGAAACATGGTTGAGTAGCATGAGTATGAGAACCACTTAGTTTTCAAAACCCTTTCGCAATTAAAAGAGTGTTCTCATATCTCATGCTAAAGTTCAAGTTCCAAACCGAAGTGTCACAAGACACTACACTTTGCAACTTGATTCTTCTCAACTCAGTTATCATAGCCCATTTCTTTTATAATTGTGGTGGACTCGGCCTAGCCGAGGACCTCGGAATCCTCGCTAAAGACCTAAGGACCCTTCAGGAAGCCCTCTGAGTCTTGGCCGAGTTCAATGCTCAGCGGCCGAACATATGCCAGATACGGGCCGACCTCATGCTCCTATCAAGGTCCGACCTCCTTGACTGACACCCCCCCAGAATCCGACACCTCCCTCAGAGTCCGACATCAAGGAAATGATGACGCGTCTCACCTTATCCACAAGGACAGCTCATAGCTCAATACAACCTTATCCTTATCCACAAGGACAACTCATCCACTCGTAGCTCAGTAAAGGCTGGCCCTACATGGGCCTCCAGCAGGCCCATTAGGGCAACCAGCTCCCCCCTATAAGTAGCTCCGTACTACATGGGGCTCAGGTACGTCCTCTAACCCTAATTGTCACCCTCACACACCAGTGATTAGGGTTACTCCCCTGGCTCTCTACCTTAGCCATTTGAGGACTCCCACCAAACATCACATATCAACCCTAGACAAAGGCTCCTTCGAAGGTCTTCTCCTACCCTTGGAGGTCCACACCGTCTAGGACATCACATTGGCGCCGTCTGTGGGGAAGATAAATTTCACCCTCACCCAGAAGGTTCTACCATGTCTGAAGAACAGCCAGTCCAGAGGAGAAGGAGGGGGCGTCCAAGGAGGGTGCCGTCAACTGAGGACCTGCGCCTGCATCTCGAAGCCAACAGGGCAGCGAGGTCCTCACCGCCACCCCCTCCACCACCTCCACCTCCTCCCCCGCCACCTCCACCACCAGAATTCACCCATACCCACAGTGGACCTTATACCATCCACACTGGAGACACTACAAATCCAACCCAGCTTCTTGGCGGAGGTCGACGCGTGCAACTACGCTCTGATCTCGGAGAAACCAACACTGAACAGCACCGCCACCACGGCGAACGTTCCCACTCAGTCAGTACAACACACCGTTCCCACTCTCGACAGTCTACGCTCTCTCGAGGTGCTGAACTCTTATCTCTGATGAGACAGCAGATGAGAATCGTGGAGCAGCAAGGTAAAGCTATTGCTGATCTCCAACAAGTCGCTATGCAACGCTTAGCCGAACGAGCTATTGTTCAAGCTCCGGCCCCAAATGAGTGCCCCCCACCACCCCCCACCACCTCTTCCACCATAACCTCCGTTAATTCCACAAACCTTTGCAACACCACACACGACCGTCACACAACTTACACCACCTCCCGACCAGCAACAACCTGATTCGGATGATTCCCACCCTGGGCATCCGTTCACACCAACTGTCATGGCTTATGAACCACCACCTGGGTACCTCGGACCCAGCAATATCCCTAGATACAATGGCCTCACGGACCCTCAGGAACACGTCCTTTCTTATGAGGGAGCTGTGAACTTTCATGGCGGAGGAGATCGGCTCAAGTGCCGAGCTTTCTCTATGACCCTCCAAGCCCCTGTCCTCCGATGGTACTCAACGCTTCCGAAGAATTCTGTCAACAACTGGGCAAAAATGAAGCGGGTCTTCCTTAACAGATACACTGCTAGCTGTGTACAGCCCAGGTCGGACCACACGCTAGCGACAGTGACCTAGAAACCAGAGGAATCCTTACGTGCATACTTGCACAGGTTTCACAGCGAGTCCAGCTCGGTCCCCAATTTATCTCCCGAGGTGGCGGTCCTCCTTTTAACCCAAGGGTTAGCTGAATGAGGGTTCAAGGATTCACTTATTGGAAAGCCACCAAGGGACATGGCAGAGCTGAGACAGAGATCAAACAAATACATCAATCTTGAAGAATTCAACAAAGGACAGTCAAGTAGGATGGAAAACGCTCAAGCCGCCTCGCAGAATGCCCTGCCCCGAGGTCGTCCTCGCGGCAACAGGGATGAAAGAGGAGGAAGAGCAGATCAGGGAGACCGAGGCCGCTCTCACGTCGGCCAACAAGAGGACCGCCGACATCCATACATCACCAAATATGATTCTTACACCCCCCTGACGGTCCCAAGGTCTCAAGTCTGGAGAGAGACCATGCAGACCGAACTCAGGAGTGTACCTCGCCCCCCCTTTCTCAGAAATCAAAACTATGTCAGGGACAAATCCAAATACTGCAATTTCCATGACGGATACGACCACCATACCGATCAATGCACCTGGCTCCGGGATGTCATTGAGGATATGGTATGAAGAGGCAAGCTGCAGCAATACGTCCGGGAAGCAGTGGAAAGACGAGGCCGAAGAAGGTCTCGCAGCCCGGACAATGATAAAAGGAAAGCTAAAGGTGACCCGTCCCCAGAGAAGAAGGAAGAGGAACCATCACGGGTGAACATGGTCGTAGTTCAAGACCTGGACAAGTCGCCAGAGAACTTCCGAGTAGAAACCATCTCGGGAGGCTTCGCTGGTGGTGGAGAAAGGAGGGCAGAGAGGAAAAGGTACATCAACCAAGTTCTTGCTGTCCATCACAAACCCGTTGGCAAAAAACCATCTCGGAATGTGCCTATTACTTTTTCCGACCAAGATATGGAAAACGTCATCCCAGATCACAACGATCCTATGGTGATAACGACATTAATTGGCAATTTTGAGGTCGCCCGAGTCTTCGTTGACCAAGGAAGCTCGGCCGACATCCTCTTTCTGCATACTTTCCAAGCTTTGAAGCTGAGGTCTGCCGACCTCGTAGGATTTGAAGGGAATCTCATCAGCTTCACAGGTGAGGCAATTCGCCCCTTCGGAGCCATTCATCTCCCGGTGACCCTAGGCAACCAGCCTTCGGCCCGAACGGAGATCATCAAATTTCTGGTGGTTGACTCTGACTCCCCATATAATGTAATACTGGGACGAACCTGCTTACAAGCTTTTGGGGCAGTGGTCTCAACAGTGCACTTGGCAATGAAGTTCGTCGGATCAGACGATAAAGTTGTTACGGTCAAACCTGACCAAGTGAAAGCCCGACTCTGCTACAATGCGAGCCTACGGGGGGGGGGGGGGAAAGAAGCAAAAAGAGTTCGTCGACCCGACACTATCCAAAGGAAGAGTCTTATTGGCCGAGGTTCAGTCCGAACGACATATTCGTAGGTCCTTTCCTCATGAAGAGCGGGTGATAATTCCCCCCTTCACCTCGCCCCCAAGCAAAGATGTTACCGCGAATGCCAACCTCCTCCAAAAAATCCAAGATGCAGTCAAGGGAAATCTCATTTCTCTTTCAGTTCTCTCCAACCCCCCGCATGGGGAGAATTTTCTCTTTCATCTAACCGTCAATAACCCTGCCCTCAGTCCGGTACGGCTCCGAGTGGTGAGCCAAGGAAAACTTCTTCCCCATTTCTCTAGCCGAGCTTTTCAAATTCCCAAGTTCTGGTGCTTCAAGATTGAAAAGCTCCCACTTGGCAACATCACCAACAATCTCGGCACCCTCTTCTCTCAGTTCACCTCGGAGGGCCATCACAAGGCAGAAGAAATCTGACAAGGTTCCCCTGGTCAGAAGAAGACAACAATGGAAGAGCCGACCAGCCAAGGCAAGAAAGAAACACAACACGGTTTGTCTGAGTCTGATCACCTCGCGCCCCGAGGAGCAGACATCGATCTTAACGGCCGGAAAAGCGGGAAATGAGCCCGAAATCGGTAAGCCCCAACAGAGGCGTTCTGAAAACATACTCTGGGTAATTACCGAGCTCAAGGATTCCCAAGAATTCACAACACTGAGAACCTGTTTTAAGTAGGTTTACCTCAGGCATTTTGGCAGTCATCAGCACCCTGATCTGGGAAATCCAAATTCAGTTTCTTTTCATTTTTTGCTTCCTTCAAATTCTATTCATGTTTTTTCCTTTCCATTGTGAGATATTCACCTTTCAAAAGAAAAAGCAATGTACTCACGTCTACAATTAATGAAAAGTACAAACTTGCTCATACTCAAGTGCAACAGTTTTATATACGTACGTACTAGCTTCTCATTTAGCACTAGACACCTAAATGTTGCATGGCGCTATGCACAGCCAACGTCTTCTAGATAAGATCGGCTCATATGCACAGTGTACAAGGGACACCCGATAAAGAACAGACTGCTGTGAAATGTTCTCACATAACTTCACTCAGCACTCTCTTTTACATCGGGGCCGAGGACACCCACCTCGGCTAAGGTGGGTAGGTATGAGTTCCCTACCGTATGCACTTATATACAGTACCTTTATTCAGAGGAAAATTTATAAGATTACTACACTCACTGAGTCATCCGAATTCGTCTGAGCTATTAGTACGACATTTTAAGTCCGATCAGGCCGAAATACAACAAGTTGGTAAAACACTTGTATTCTCAAAGGTAGTTTTACTTAGTTATTTAAAAATGACCTCGGACTCGGTATACATGCAACAAGTTAAAACAAAAACTTGCATAAAAATTACAATATGCGACAAGTCCCAAATACTTGCATCCTTTCTTGAATTTCACAGGTTGCCACTTAAGTGGACGCAATTCCGATCCGAGGTCGAACGAATAAACATGCAACGAGTTGGTAAACAAATACTCGCATCTATGCAACAAGTTAGAAGAAAAACTTGCATAAAAATAACCTCAGACTCTATACGCACGCAACAAGTATAAGTACGAAACTTGCACAAAAATAGTAACATGCAACAAGTTGTAGGCGAAATAAACTTGCATCGAAATCAAATGCTGTGCACAATAAAGCAAAGTATAACCCAACATCGTCGAACATGTTATAGAAAAGAACATAGACAAATCATAAGCTGCCCAGCATAAGGGACTTATGCTGCATCATCCTCGACATCTGAAAGGACGACCGGACGCGGGTCGAACTCCTCATCCATTCTCTCAACCAAGGGGTTGGGCAGATTCTCCTCAGGCTGGTCCAGGTCAACCTCGGCCCCACCCCTGTCATAATCCACCATCTTTCCATCTTCCACTCTGAACCCGGCAGATGCGCCGACATACCGAATTCGGAGCCCTTGATTCATATGAAGAATCTGCTCAACCGCACTGGTAAAAACCTTGCTTGCCACCCTTTCAAGGTCGAAGTCTGACTCGGAGGCTGCCACCTTATGCTTAAGAGCTTGAGCAGCCCTCTTCTTCAGCAAGCTCCTAACTTTCTCCACCTCGGCAAGGCCCTCTAGCCGACCAGCCTCCTTAGCATCTGCTTTGGCTTGGGCCAAAACTTCTTCATGCCTTTTTTGGAGCTCCTCCATTTGTCGACGATGCTCTTCCTTAGCTTCGGACAACTTTTGTTCGGCTGATTTCTTCCCACTCTTCAGTTCCTCCACCTCGGCCGCCATGGTCGTCCGAGCCTTTTTCTTAGCAGGCGAAACACCATCCGCCACATCATCAGCCACTTCGGCCAGCACGTTAAACATGGTTGTGGCCCTTTTCAATTGGCAAGCCATCTCTTTAGGTTTTTTCTTCCACTCCGCACCTGACATCTTGACAAGAGTATCTCTCAGTGAAGGTTTGGCAAGGGTAGCTAGCAGCCTTGGTTGAGTTCCAGTGCCTGAGGGCGGCGTATCCGCAACAATGGTTACCTCGGTACTGGGACTTAGCGATGTAGGAGGAGGAGGGGCAATGATAACGGAAGGCGGGGTAGGATGGAGTGGACCGGAGTCGGCCGAGAGCGTGTCAGCGGAAACCTCGGTCGACATGGCATCAGCGGAAGGAGCCTCAGACTTCTTCTTCCTCCGAGCTTCCAAGGCAGCTTTCAGAGCCCTGGAGGACATCTCTGACCAATGTTCGTCTGCAAAAAAAAAATAAATAAATATATACATATTAGCATAAGAGAATTGAAAGAAACTGTGCAAGTATAAAAGCAAAAGTAACTACCAATTTTCGTCAAGACTTCGTTCTCAGGACACTTTATGAAAACTCTAACATCAAGTTGGAATTTCCGTGCACGATATTCTGCCTGAAAGTGGTGAGCCGTTACGGACTCGTCGGCATCCAATGTTACACCTGACCACCTTTGCAGCGTACTAGTATGACGACTAAAGAACTCGGGGGTCCACTCCAAAGGAAACTTCGGTCCCGTCTCGGACCGAAACCAAGGCAGCCCCGCTCCAACGTATTTGTACTTAAAAAATCTTGGTTTAAAATGCTTCCAAGATTCAGAGAACATGCCGAACAGCCCACAGTGGGCTCGGGCTTTGGCCGACACCCAAAGACGACCAGTGACCCCGTCCTTATTGCTGACGAACGGGTTGTACATCCACAAAAACAGCCGAACCGTGCATACCAAATTTCTGGCTCCGCAGTACTTTTGGAACGCTCGGAGAAACGACCAAGTATTGGGATGAAGTTGGGAAGGAGCTAGTCCGAGCTCGTTTAAGACCCTCATTTCCAGGTCGGTGAACGGGAGGGTCACGCCGAGATTATGAATCAGATCGGCATAGAAAAAGAAGGAGTTATTGTCAGTCCGGCTGCATATCCTGTCATTTGCCGAACAGGGGAGCACTTCGTAAGAGGTCCCGGTGGCATCCCCTGGGCAAGGCAGCACGGCTCTCCTTAGCTCGACAAGCTTGTCCTCGGAACAAAGGCTAGACTGAACCCCTTTGGGCTCCACGTCAACCCACTCGTATTGCTCGGCATCAAAAGGCGCGGGGTAAAGTTCAGGTCGACTGACGCACTTCCTGAGCGGCATGGTACCTGTGGAAGAACAAGGGAGCTCGGTATTAGTCTTACGGGTTACAAAAAATAACCCCCCAGAGAACCCCCTCGAAGTAGTTCCGAGGGGCGAGCATCTCCCCTCTACCACAGATACCCCTCGTTCGTACATTCCCTCCTTCTACATCCTCTCGAAGTCGGCACGTTCCCTACCGTCAGCAAACTCGGCCCAGGCGTATTGCCGTATCCACTCCCTCTTCTCCTCCCAATTCCGAGGATAAACTACCTCAACGGGATCAGCCTCTAGAACTCGTCTCTCGTATTTCTTTATAAATTCTTTATGCTTTCATTTTTAGAATCTTTTATCATTCTTAAGTCTTATCTCAATCGGTTCAATCAATGAGGAGGGGAAACCATCACTGAGGGAAAACACACACGTCTACATCTCCTCGGTCATCCACCCAACCTAGTCGGAAGCTAACAGGAGTACAGGACCTTTACCACGCGGGCACGACAGCTGTCTCACAATCAATTGGCCCCAGGCCAGGAGGACTACAACCTCAATTCAATTCATATCATATAATCAAAGCACACTGTCTCAAACTCACTGTGGCAATCACAAATGCCCCGTTTGTAACACCCCGATTTGGCAACTTGAAAAATATACTTCTTTAATCATAGAATGTAGTGAAAAAATGGGCCAAATTTTTTTTTTAAACATGAAACATGGTTGAGTAGCATGAGTATGAGAACCACTGAGTTTTCAAAACCCTTTCGCAATTAAAAGAGTGTTCTCATACCTCATGCTAAAGTTCAAGTTCCAAACCGAAGTGTCACAAGACACTACACTTTGCAACTTGATTCTTCTCAACTCAGTTATCATAGCCCATTTCTTTTATAATCAAGATTAGAGGTGCCCATTAAAACAAATTTCGTTCACATACATCTGGGGTTACATTATGGCACTGCAATGATACTGAGTAATTACAGGGAAAACAAAATACTTCCAAGAAAATAAAAGAACTACCACCAGACCCACTGAGTTGAAGTCGAAGATCCACGGAAGGTGCCTCGCTAGAGTCGATCTCGATCATGTCCGCCTCCGGGTAGCTAAGTCCTTGTCCAATTCCTCTGGCTCCTCAACCGCGGGGTCAATGACTGCAGGCAAAGGCATCAGGTGTCCACCATGATAGTCAGCTGGCCCACCGGTCTGCAAGTCCGAAAGCACGAAGCAACAGGTGCAAGTATCGGCTGCTGTTCCTGGAAGGGTATGGTTGGGACCGGAAATGTGAACCTCCGTGACTCAACTGTTGAGGCTAAGACTTTGTCTGATTTCAAAAGCTATAATCCCTCAAAGTTTGCTGGTGGACTCAAGCCTGAAGAAGCTAACAAGTGGATCTTGGAGATGGACAAGATCTTTAGAACTTTGGAATGTAGTGATGCTCATAAGATAGCTTATGTTGTTTTCATGTTGGAAGGAGAAGCTGAGCATTGGTGGAACCATACTACCCAGTTATTTGCCCATGAAGGAAGAGAATAACATGGAGAGTGTTTATGGAGAAGTTCTTGAATAAGTATTTTCCTAAGGATTTGAGAAGGAAGAAAGAGGTTGAGTTTTTACAACTCAAACAAGGAAGCATAAGTGTCAGTGAGTATGCTGCAAGATTTGAGGAGTTGATTAAGTACTCTCCTTATTATCAGATGAACCCTGATGAAAGGAGTAAGTGTATTAAGTTTAAAGGAGGACTGAGACCTGAATTGAAGTCAGTGTTCAGTTATCAGAAAATTCAGAGTTTTCCTATGTTAGTAGATATGTGTAGAATGTATGAAGACGATAAGAAGGCTGAGGCTTTACAAGTTGTGGAAGGGAAGAAGGAGATTAAGGGGTATGGACAATAGAGCGAAAGGGGCATGATAACTGCCACAAGGGTCCCTATTCCCATAAGAATCGACGGAAAAGCAAGATGTCATCTAGTGACAGAAACAGTTCTTACAATAATGCTGCTTATAATGAGAAATGCAAACGTCATCACTTTGGAAGATTTTGTTGGGTCAACAGTGGATGTTTTAATTGCGGGAAACCTGGTCATATTTCTCGTGATTGCAAGGAACCACCAAAGAGCAACCCAAGAGGATCTGCAGATAAGCCTGTGATTCAAGGACGAGTTTTCACTGGTGTTGAAGCCAATCAGACTCTAGAACTCGTGCAAGGTAATTATCTACTTAATGACCAACCTTGTAGAATTTTATTCGATTCAGGAGCCACTCATTCATTCGTTTTTTTTTAATGTGTGAATCGTTTAAAGTTGCCTATGTTTGATTCACCTTATTGCCTTAGGGTAGAAACTCCTACCAATCCTCCTGTGATTGCTTCAAGGATATGCATTAATTGTAGAGTTAAGGTACTATATGTGACGACCCGCAAATTCCTCGTCTGTTTTAAATGAACTTTTGAAATATGTTTTATCAACGATAGATGTATTTGTGTGAAAATAAATATTTTCATGAACTCAAATTAGATGTGTGGTGGACTCGACCTGGCCGAGGTCCTCAGAACCCTTGCCCAAGGCCTCACGGCCCTACAAGAAGCCCTCTGCATGCTGGGTCGAGCTCAAGGCTCAACGGCCGAACAGATACCAGATACGGGCCGACTTCATACTCCTACCCAGGCCCGACTTCCTTATCCGACACCTCCCAGAGTTCGACACCAAGGACAGGATGACGTGTCTCACCTTATCCACAACGACAGCTCATCACCTTATCCACAAGGACAGCTCATCGACTCATAGCTAAGTACAGGCTGGCCCTACTTGGGCCTACAGCAAGCCCATTAGGGCAACCAGCTCCCCCCTATAAGTATCTCCGTACTACATGGGGCTCAGGTACATACTCTAACCCTAATTGTCACCCTCACACACCAGTGATTAGGGTTACTCCTTGGCTTTCTCCTTGTCCACTTGAGGACTCCCACCAAACATCACACAAAAACCCTAGACAGAGGCTCCTTTGAAGGTCTTCTTCCCTAACCGTTGGAGGACCTCACCGTCTAGGACATCACATTGGCTCCGTCTGTGGGGAGACAAAAACTTCATCCCCACCCAGAAGATTCTACCATGTCTAAGGAACAACCAGTCCAGAGGAGAAGGAGGGGGCGTCCAAGGAGGGTGCCCTCAACGGAGGATGTGCGCTTGCATCTTGAAGCCGATAGGGCAGCAAGGTCCTCACCACCACCTCCACCGCCACCTCCACCGCCAGAGTTCACGCACACCCACAGTGGACCGTACACCATCCACACTGGAGACACTGCAGATCCAACTCAGCACCAGGGAGGAAGTCGGCGCGTGCAGCTACGCTCTGATCCCGGAAAAACCAACACAGAACAGCACCGCCACTGCGGCAAACGTGCCCCCTCTGTCAGTACTACACATCGTTCTTGCTCACGTCAATCTTCACTCTCTCGTGAAACAGATGTCTTGTCCTTGATGAGACAACAGATGAGGATCATAGAGCAGCAAGGTAAAGCCGTCGCAGATCTTCAGCAGGTTACTAAGCAGCGTCTGGCTGAACGAGCTGTTGTTCAAGCTCCAGCACCAAACGAATTCCCACAACAAAATAAGAAATTTTGTTGTCATACAAGATTTGGTTAAGACATCGGAGAACCTCCGAGTGGAAACTATCTCGGGAGGTTTTGCCGGTGGGGGGGGGGAGAAGAGGTCGGAAAGGAAAAAGTACGACAATCAAGTATTAGCCGTTCGCCACAAGCACATCTGCAAGAAACCATCTCGGAACATCCCCATCAGCTTTTCCGACCAGGATATGGAAGGCATCATCCCGGATCACAGTGACCCAATGGTGATTGCGGCGATGATCAGCAACTTTGATGTCGCCCGAGTTTTTATCGATCAAGGAAGTTCGGCCGACATTCTTTTTCTTCACACCTTTCAAGCACTTAAGCTGAGATCAGCCGACCTCGTGGAATTTGAGGGCAATCTCATCAGCTTCACAGGTGAGGCAATTCACCCCCTAGGAGCTATCCATCTCCCGGTAACCTTAGGCAAGCAGCCTTCGGCCCGAACGAAGATCATCAAATTTCTAGTTGTTGATTCTGAATCCCCCTACAATGTGATATTGGGACGAACCTGCCTGCAAGCTTTCGGGGCAGTGGTATCGACGGTATATTTAGCCATGAAGTTCATCGGTTCTGACGACAAGCTCGTCACGATCAAAGCCGACCAGCACACAACCCGACTCTGCTACAACCCGAGTCTACGGGAAGTCAAAAAGAAGCAAGAGGAGCTCGCAAGTCCAACATTGGCCAAAGGGAAGATCCTATTGGCTGAACTGGATGTTTGGGCCGAGTAGGATGATCTCAGGCCTTCTCCTCAAGGGGAGTGGTTGGCAATCCAAATCGATCCTTCTGACCCCAACAGAACTGTCAAAGTGGGCGCCGACCTCCCTCGAGAGATCCAAGACGAGATCATCGATCTGTTACGAGCTAATCTGGATTTGTTTGCTTGGACATCGGCCGACATGCCGGGGATCGATCCGAACTTTATCTGTCACAAGCTTAGTGTGGATCCAAAGGCAAGGCCGGTGGCCCAAAAGTTGAGACGAGTTGGGACAGAGAAAGCGAAAGTGATCCAGGAAAAGGTTTCCGAGTTGCTGGAAGCTGGGTTCGTTAAAGAAGTGCCATACGCCGAATGGGTGGCAAATACTGTTTTGGTTAAAAAGGCAAACGGCAGTTGGAGGATGTGTGTGGATTACACCGACCTCTACAAAGCCTGCCCCAAGGATCAGTATCCACTGCCAATTATTGACCAGCTCGTCGATAGTTCGGCAGGATACCAATTATTGTCGTTTACTGATGCCTACTCGGGATACAATCAGATCCCCATGTATCCCCTAGATCAAGAGAAAACCACATTCACAACTGGAAAGGCAAGTTATTGCTACACTGTCATGCCTTTCAGGTTGAAGAATGCTGGAGCAACCTATCAAAGAATGATGAACAAGGTCTTTGATGGAATCATTGGTACCACCATGGAAGTCTATATTGATGATATGATTACAAAAAGCAAGAAAAAAGAGGATCATGTCCGAGATCATACCATGGTTCTTGAAAGGGTAAGAGCGCATAAAATGAGGCTGAATCCGGAAAAGTGCACCTTCGGAGTTCCAGCTGGTGCCTTCCTCGGTTTCATGCTGTCTGAAAGGGGAATTGAGGCAAACCCCGACAAGTGCCGAGCTATATTAGAAATGAAAAGCCCTGCCGATCTCAGAGAAGTGCAACAGTTGACAGGCAGGATGGCGGCACTGTCAAGGTTCCTCCCTCAGGCAGCAAAGAAGGCCTTACCCTGGTATCAGCTCCTGAAAAAAGGTACAACTTTTCATTGGGATCAAAATTGCAAAACTTCCTTCCTAGCACTTAAGGAGTATCTCTCTTCTCTTCCGGTTCTCTCTAGCCCTCGGTAGGGGGAAAACCTGTTCATTTATCTTTCTATTGGTGATTCCGCCCTCAGCTCGGTGTTGGTCCGAGATGAGGGCCGAACTGAGTTTCCTGTTTACTTCATTAGCCGAGCTCTCCAAGGTCCCGAGCTCTGGTATTCTAAGATTGAGAAATTTGCATTTTGTCTAATCCTGGCTGCACGGCGGCTACGACAATATTTCCAGAGTCACCCCATTGTGGTAAGAACCGCCCAGCCCATCAAACAAGTTCTGCAGAAGCCTGACCTCGCTGGGAGAATGATGGCATGGTCAGTCGAACTGTCCGAGTTCGACATCTCCTATGAACCGAGGAAGGCAGTCAAGTCACAAGCGTTGGCAGACTTTGTATCCGAGTTCACAGAGCCCCACCAAAGCTCTAGCTCGGACACTTGGGTGATATACGTTGATGGCTCGAGCAATCAAAAGGGTGCAGGAGCTGGTGTTATTCTGGAAAATGCGGAGGGTCTCAGCATCGAATATTCCCTGAAATTCGAGTTCTTAACATCGAATAATCAGGCTGAGTATGAAGCAGTCATTGCTGGTCTCTGCATGGCTAAGGAGCTCGGTGCAACTGAAGTTCAAATTATGAGCGATTCCCAATTGGTGGTTTCCCAAGTTATCGGAGACTACCAAGCAAAAGAACCCATCCTGCAGAGGTACCTGGATAAAGTTAAATCCCTGGTTCTTGATTTTGCGAAACTTTCTATCACCCATATCCCCTGCTGTTCAAACTCCCGAGTCGATGTGCTTTCCAAGCTGGCGAGCACAAAAGGCGGAGGAAACAATAAAAGCCTCATTCAGGAACAAATCTCGGCCCCAAGCGTGGTGATGGCTATTTCAGTATCGTCGAACTGGATGCACCCGATAAAGGCATACTTCAAACATGGCATACTCCCAGTCGATCAAAATGAGGCAAAGAAACTTAAGAGAAAAGCGGCTGAGTATGTTATTATGGATGGAATCCTTTATAGAAGAGGAATGTCTTCCCCTATCCTCCGATGTCTCACCTCCAAGGAAGCTCAGGAAACCTTGAACGAGGTTCACGGAGGACTGGGGAGCCACCACGTCGGAGGCAAATCCCTAGCAAGGAAGATACTGAGGGCCGGATATTTCTGGCCGACCTTAGTGACAGATTCAATTGACCACGTTCGACGATGTCCGCAATGCCAATTCTTCAGCGATGTTTATCAGAAACCCTTCGAGGAACTCCACTCTCTAGCATCCCCCTAGCCCTTCAGCATGTGGGGGATGGACATCGTGGGACAGTTCCCAACAGCTCCAGGTCAGCTGAAGTTCATTGTGGTAGCAATAGATTACTTCACCAAATGGATCGAGGCTGAACCGTTGGCAACCATCACTTCGGCAAGAATACAAAAATTCTTCATGAAACAAGTCATTTCTCGCTTTGGACTCCCACTCACACTGATCACTGACAACGGCAGCCAGTTCGTTGCAAACAACTTCCAGCTTTTGGCTGAGAATCTCGGAATCTCTCATCGGTTCTCCTCGGTCGAGCACCCCCAGACCAATCGGCAAGCCGAGGCGGCTAACTGAGCTATTGTTGACGACCTTAAGAAGAGAATTACTCAAGCCAAAGGGGCATGGGCCGATCTGCTACCTGAGGTCCTCTGGTCGATCAGGACCACAGTACAAACCTCAACAGGAGAGACCCCCTTTAGACTCACCTATGGTTGCGATGCGGTCATCCCCATCGAACGAAGGATTCATACCTTCCGAATGAGGGACAGACCCGAGCAACAAAATGAAAGTTTGATCAAAGAAAATCTAATACTGGTTGAAGAGATCCGAGAAGCCGCATCCATTCGGGAGAAGAAAGCAAAGAAAAGACAAGCCAAGCAGTACAACAAAACGGTGCAACCCAGGTCTTTTGAGGTCGGAGACCTCGTCCTCCGAAGAGCAGATATCGGTCTTAAAAACCGAAGGGACGAGAAATTTTCTCAGATTTGGGAAGGCCCCTACAGAGTCATTTCAAAAACGAACTCTGGGGCATACAAGCTAGAGACTCTTGAAGGAGTCGAGCTCAAAAACTCCTAGAACATTGCAAAACTGAGAACCTACTTCAGTTAGGTTTACCTCGAACGATCATTAGCAGTCACCAACACCCCCAGCTAAAGTCTAAGTTTTACTTTAATTTCTGTTAATGTTTTTGCATCTACTTCCCTTGTCACGCTCTTCTCCATTGTGATATACTCACCTTTTTTAATCCATGAAAGGCAATGTACCCACCCTTATGATTAATGAAAAAATACAAACTTGCTCATACTCAAGTGCCACAGTTTTATATACGTACGTACTAGCTTCTCATTTAGCACTAGCCACCTAAATGTTGCATGGCGCTATGTACAGCCAACGTCTTCTAGATAAGATCGGCTCATATGCACAGTGTACAAGGGACACTCGATAAAGTACAGCTTGCTGTGAAATGTTTTCACATAGCTTCACTCAGCAACCTCTTTCACATCGGGGACGAGGGCACCCACCTCGGCTAAGGTGGGTAGATCTGAGATCCCTACCGTATGCACTTATATACAGTACCTCTTTTCAGAGGAAAACTTATAAGATTACTGCACTTACTGAGTCGTCCGAGCTCGACCTCATTATCCAGGTCCGATCAAGTGTTCTTATGGTGGGTCCAATCAATTCCGAATACAACAAGTTAAAACAGGACTTGTATTCTCAAAAACATTTTTACTTGGTTATCTAAAAAGCTACAAGTCTCAAACACTTGCATTCTTTCTTAAGTTTTCTTGGTGACCACCTAACCAACTGCAGTTCGGATCCGAGGTCTTACGAATAAACATGCAACGAGGTAGCAGAATAAAACTCGCATTCGTGCAACAAGTTAAAAAGTAAAGGCTTGCACAAATTGACCTCGAACACAATGCGTATGCAACAAGTTGAAATAAAAACTTGCATCAAAATAATATGCAACAAGTTAAACTGAAAAGAACTTGCATAAATAGAAAATGTTGTACACAATTAACAAAATAAATATTGTCAAAAAGGATACAAAAACATAAACAAGTCGCAAGCTGCCCAGCATAAGGGACTTATGCTGCTTCATCTTCCACATCGGAAAGGACAACCGAGCTCGGGTTGAACTCCTCATCCGGTTTCTCCACCAAAGGGTTGGGAAGATTCTCCTCGGGTTGGTCAAGGTCAACCTCGGCCCCGCCTCTGTCATAGTCTTCCCATCTTCCCATCTTCCACCCCGAACCCGGCAGAGGCGCCAACAACCCGAAGTCGAAGTCCTTGGTTCAGATGAAGAATCTGCTCTACGGCACCCGCAAAAATTTTGCTCCCTGCCTTCTCAAAATTGAAATCTGCCTCGGACGCCGCCACCTTGTGTTTAAGAGCTTGAGCGACCCTTCTCTTCAGCAAAGTCCTCACCTTCTCCACCTCGGCCAAGCCTTCCTGCCGACCAGCTTCCTTAGCATCTGCCTTCGCTTGAGCCAGGGCCTCCTCATGACTTTTCAGAAGCTCCTCCACTTGATGGCGGTGCTTCTCTTCCAGATCGGCCAACTTTTGCTCGGCCGAGTTTTTGTTATTCCTCAGCTCAGCCACCTCAGCCACCATATCAGATCGGGCCCTCTTCTTGGCAGGCGACACGCCTTCCGCCATGTCATCAGCAACTTCGGCCAACACATTGAAAATGTTTGTTGACCTCTTCAAGTGATAAGCCAACCCCTCAGCCATCTTCTTCCACTCGGCCCCCGACATCTTTATGAGAGCATCTTTAACTGAAGGCTTGACGATGCTGGTCGGCGATCTCGGAAGACTATCGGTTCCTCTCTTCGGACAGCCTGATGAAGGTGGGGAATCTGCAACAATGACCTCGGTACCCGGGCTTGGAGACTGAGGAGGAGGAGGGGCGATAATCATAGCGGGCGGAGTAGGATGAAGGGGACCCGAGTCGGTAGAGGTTGTGTCATTTGAAACCTTGGCAGGCGCGTGTTCAGTGGAAGAACTCTCAGCCCTCTTCCTCTTTCGGGCCTCCAAGGATGCTTTGAGCGCTCTGGACGACATGTCTGACCAATGTTCATCTACAAACAAAAGGATAAAGGAGAGTCAATAAGAAAGTCGAAAGAAAGCGTACAAGTGTAAGGGTAAAGTTAACTACCAATTTTGGTTAGGACTTCGTTATCAGAACATTTCATGAATACTCCAATATCGAGTTGGAATTTCCGAGCCCGATACTCAGTCTGGAAGTGGTGGGCCGTTACTGCCTCATCGGCGTCATGTGTGGCGCCCGACCACCTCTGCGGCGTGCCGATGTGGCGATTGAAGAACTCCGGGGTCCACTCCAAGGGGAACCTCGGACCCGTCTCGGATCGGAACCAAGGTAGTCCCGTTCCAACATACTTATACTTGAAAAACCTGGGTTTGAAATGTTTCCAGGATTCCGAGAACATGCCGAACAACCCACAGTGAGCTCGGGCCTTAGCCGATACCCAAAGGCGTCTAGTGACCCCGTCTTTATTACTGACGAACGGTTGTACATCCACAAAAATAGCCGAACAGTGCATACCAAATTCCTGGCTCCGCAGTACTTTTGGAATGCTCGGAGAAAAGACCAAGTGTTGGGATGGAGTTGCGAAGGGGCCAGCCCGAGCTCATTCAAAACCCTCATTTCCAGATCGGTGAAAGGGAGGGTCACGCCGAGATTGTGAATCAGGTCGGCATAAAAGAAGAATGAGTTGTTGTCAGTCCGAGTGCATATCCTGTCAATTGTCGAACAGGGGAGTACTTCGTAAGAAGTCCCAATGGCGTCCCCTGGGCAAGGCAGCATGACTCTCCTTACTTCGGCAAGCTTGTCCTCGGATTCTAAGCTAGACCGAACTCCCTTGGGTTCCACATCAACCCACTCGTACTGATCGGCATCGGTAGGCGCAGGGTAAAGCTCAGGTCGGCTGATGCACTTCCTGGGCGGCATGGTACCTGTGGAAGAATAGGGGAGCTCGATGTTAGTCCTACGGGTTATAAAGAATAAACCCCCAGAAAACCCCCTCAAAGTTGTTCCGAGGGGCGAGCATCTCCCCTCTACCACAGGTGCCCCCCTTTCGTACATCCTCTCTCTCAATCCTTTCAAAATCGGCACGCTCCCTACCATCGATGAACTCGGCCCAGGAATATTGGCATACCCATCCCCTCTGCTCTTCCCATTCCCGAGGATAGACGACCTCAACGGGATCGACATCTGGGTTTTGTCTCTCATACCTACGCCTATACTCCCTATGGCGACGAAGCGCCTCGTCCACCTCAGTGGAGGAGCAGGACGAGGAGGAAGAGCCGTCCTCCTCCTCACTACTGCTCGAAGACAGGGAGACTACCCCTACCCACTTCCTAAACCATTCCCTACTCATATTTCCCCAATCCACTTCTCCGATTTTTCTGAAAAATAAAAACAAAACAAGTATCAAAAACACTCTAAAAAACCCAAAGCACCCCAAACCCAGAAACACCAGAAACACCCAATATCAATCCCCAAAGTCACAAACCCAAAACCCAGAAAGAATACCGTATTCCATAAAAATAAGAACAAAATTACCAACCCCTCTCAGGTAAACCGCAAAACCATAAGGAGAGAAGAAAAGGGAAGCGGAAGAGAAACAGGGAGAAGAACAATACCTTAAGAATATAAGCTTGGTGGAAATGGTTTGCAGATCAAGCAAATTTGCTGAAGAAGAAGATGACGAAGGGCAAGGAAGGAGACAGGAGTTCGATGGTGCAAGAGGAAAAGAAACGTTTTTTCTGAGAAAGAGGGAAGGTTTTCGTATGGAAGAGTGACTGGCAGAGAAAGAATGCCAAGCGGTTTTGTGTGAAAGAGGGGGAAGAGAAACCGTTTTCCCCCTCAGTTTTGAAGTTTGGGCCTGGCCCAAAAAGCCCAACCCAACATGCAGCCACACATATGTAGACACGTGGCGCAGAATAACTGGAATCACGAACCTCGAGCAACATCGCAGTAATGGCGACGCTTCGTTAGGTGTAATTTCTGACACGTTTCAGACCTGGAGAATGCAAGAGTCACTTCAGAGGAGGTGAAAGGAAAGCTCTCAGACCTGCTCCGTCATAATGAAAAGACGTTAGAGACAGCTGGATCCAGCTCTCGGCAGTTCATCGTCCGAACTCCCTAGAACCTCGGAACAAGGCTCAGATAGCCTTGACCGAGCTGGGGGGCTTATGTGGTGGACTCGGCTCTTATGTGGTGGACTTGAGAAAAGGACCTGAACCAAGACCTCGGAACAAGGCTCAGATAGCCTTAACCGAGCTGGGGGGCTTATGTGGTGGACTCGGCCTGGCCGAGTTCTTCAGAACCCTTGCCCAAGGCCTCACGGCCCTACAAGAAGCCCTCTGCGTGTTGGGCCGAGCTCAAGGCTCAACGACCGAACAGATACCAGATACGGGCCGACTTCATACTCCTACCCAGGCCCGACTTCCCTGTCCGACACCTCCCAGAGTCCGACACCAAGGACAGGATGACGTGTCTCACCTTATCCACAAGGACAGCTCATCACCTTATCCACAAGGACAACTCATCCACTCATAGCTCAGTACAGGCTGGCCCTACTTGGGCCTACAGCAAGCCCATTAGGGCAACCAGCTCCCCCCTATAAGTAGCTTCGTACTACATGGGGCTCAGGTACGTCCTCTAACCCTAATTGTCACCCTCACACACCAGTGATTAGGGTTACTCCTTGGCTTTCTCCTTGGCCACTTGAGGACTCCCACCAAACATCACACAGAAACCCTAGACAGAGGCTCCTTTGAAGGTCTTCTTCCCTAACCCTTGGAGGACCTCACCGTCTAGGACATCACAAGATGGTTTTATTATTTGGGATTTCTATGTTGGTTCCAAGTGGGGGAGAACTTGATGGTTGGACCAGAAATGATACAGCAGACATCTGAGAAGATTAAGATGGTCCAGGCAAAGATGAAAGCGGCTCAGAGTCGGCAGAAGAGTTATGCTGATAAGAGGAGAAAACCATTAGAGTTTTCCGAGGGCGATCATGTGTTCCTTCGGGTAGTTCCGATGAAAGGAATCAGTAGAGCCTTGAGAACCCGAAAGCTGTCGCCTACGTGTATAGGTCCATACCAAATTCTTAAAAGAGTTGGTCCTGTTGCTTACCAACTAGCTTTACCACCCTCTTTATCCAATTTGCACAACGTTTTTCACGTTTCGCAATTAAAGAAGTACGTGCATGATCCATCAGTTATTCTAAAACTCCAACCTGACGATCTAACTCTAAAGGAAAACCTGACCTTTGAGACCAGACCAGTTCAGATAGAAGATCGTGAAGTTAAGCAGCTCAGGGGAAAGGAGATACCTTTAGTAAAGGTCATATGGGAAAATGCTGACGTATCAGAAGCCACATGGTAATTAGAAGAGAAGATGCGTCAAGAGTATCCGGAGTTGTTTTTGTAAACTAGAATTTCGGGGACGAAATTCCTTTTAAGTGGGGGAGTAGTGTAACACCCCTAATTTTCGTCTCCCGAATAATAGGAAATTAATAATAAAAAGTTTTATTATTAATTTATAGAAATTTTCCAAGTTTATATTTTGTATTTAATTAGCCTTAAATATAAAAATAAGTTAAAATATTTTTATAGGGCAAATAAATGCAAAATAAAAGGATATTGCATTTTGGTCCCTGGATGAGGACTAAAAGGTAATATTGAAAAGGTTCTTGGAGGGAAAGATTTAAAAGTATTAATTTTTGAATTTTGTACTAATCTAACCGGTTAGTAATGCCCTGTAACCGGTTAGACGATGAACCCAGAAACTGGGTTAGTGAATTTTGATGAGTAATCACTTGATTAATCCCAAATTCGCCACGATTACAGCCTGAAATTAGTGGGATCACACGCGTCAACCTGCATGCAACCCTAATTTGTCTATAAATTGTGGATTTTCTGAGGTTTTGGGGGTTGGTTTGTTGATCTATGTTGAAGAGGGCAAGATTAGGGTTTCGTTTTCATTATGAGAAATTCGTTTCAGTCCTTGAGTGTTAGAGAGCGAAACACACACTTCTGGAAAGCTTGAATCAAGGGCTTTCCATTGATATAAGATTTGAGAGCTGAGTGTTCGTGTGGAAGGAGGAATCAACCTTGGAAGCTAGGAAGTGAAGTCTGAGTTCTGTGTTTTTCTGTTCTGGAAGCTGAATTCCAGATCTGATTTTGGGTAAGTACAGCCACCATTAAGCCTCCAATCTTTACTATTTCCTAGTGCATGTTACCTATTTTGAGTCCTAATGGTTTTCCCCAATTTCTTTGGCCATTTGCTATGTCAAAACTTCTGATCTTTGGATCATGTTGGTGGAATTCGTGGCTGAGAACAGAACCTTGGGTTTGTGAGAAATCTGTGGAGTTTCTTCAATTTCTGTGTTAATCTTCATCAAACTCAGTCTTAAGGTATGGGAGAAGTCTACCTTATACTAGATTTAGACTAAAATTCAAGTGATTTAGGATTTGAGTTAACAAAACTCAAAAAGGGCATTATGTGCAATATGGCACAAAGGCTTGGAGGCCAAAGTTTTGCTCACTGTGGTTTTGAGCAACCTTATATTGATGCATGCAAAGTATATGGAACCTGAATTCTGAATTTGAATGCCTATTATAAGTTTTGTTGTATTAAATTGTGTTTATGTGAATTTTTATGCAATTTGATGCAAAAAGCTTGATGCATGCACTTTGAATTTGTTTCTGTGATGAAACATGTTTGGTTAAGGTATATGAACCTGGTTGAATGATGGAATTTGGTTAGATTTGAGAATTAAAGAAAATGATGTGTTAAAACCCTTATTTTGAAGGACTGACTGCATAATCTAACCGGTTACTCGATATTCGTAACCGGTTAGACACTGCAGAATTTCAAAAGAAAATCATTTTATACAACAGTCCTGAAGTTTCACTAATTTTACTCAAATCTATACCTTAAATTCACTGAAAAGAATCTGAAAGTGAGGTGACAATACTCTCTTGGTTCAGATTTAAGGGTAAGGGGTTTATACCTTAATTCAATGAAATAATTTCAAGAGGAAATTATGCTTTATGGAAAACAAAAATGTGATTTGGACTTTTGAATGATGGAAACTGTGATTTTTGAGGCATAAAACAATGTTTAATTTGTTTATGGATTGGGTAGTAAATTCAAGAAAAAGGGTTTTTCTGAATTGCAATGGTAAACAGTTCAGGTCTGTAATTCTAACCGGTTAGCCTGAGACTGTAACCGGTTAGTACCTGAATCTGAAAAATAAAAAGTTAAGTTTTTGAATACCATTGACTTTGTTTTACCTAATCTAAGTTTAAGGGCATGTTTTGAGAAAATTCAAAGGAGAATTTTATGCCAAAGTGTATGCCTCAAAGAAATCATTCAAAAGGGAAATTTGAATATTTCTAAATCACATTAATTAATGTAAAGATAAAACCAACCCTGATATTTGTGCATCCATATAGACTGGAAGTCTGGTTGGTAGGAACGTTTATCATATTCTGGGAATATGAGGAGGGTACTCCGGGAGTACCAAATTATAACCTACTTGATGACACATTATAGATATGTGGCCAGTGTCCGGGACCTGGTTTTTATGCGTTCTGGGAACGTATGCGTTCTGGGAACGTGGTGCACACTCCGGGAGTGATGCTTATTATCCAAGTATGGTTCGGCATTATGTTCTGGGAACAAATGTCGGTGTTCCGGGAACACAAGGGTGTATTGGATGGACGTCCAAGATGGACTTTTAGAGGCCTCAATTGTGGATAGAAAATCATACATCATGCCACTTGCATTATAAGAGTTATAATGTTGAAAACTAGTGTGCTCATATGTATTTGCATTATGATCTGTCCATGATATACTTGTGATTGTAATTTTAGTCTTTGTCAATTATGTATATGTGTATACTTACTCCCTGTGCCCTGCTTAGGTGATGGCCAGATACCTAGCTTGCATCGAGATACGCCCTATCACTAGCGGTATATGGACGTATGAGGAGTACCGTGCCACTTTTGAGTGGGAGGTTGAGATCACTCTCTACTACCCTAACCCTCTGGTGCGAGTGCGACCTCGTCGATTTAGGATTCCCTTAGTCTACACTATGCATGTTCCACCTTTTCACACATATAGAGGACCACCCCCGGCTCGACCTATGCGTCATTTTCATAGTTTTCGTTTTAGAGATGCCACTCATTCCCATCCTTCCTCCCATAGAGTTGTTACTGAGGAGACTCCTTCTCCTGGTCCGACTGACTTGGATAGGACTGCTTCTGCAGACCTTAGACCCAGTGGTGGGGTCTCTACACAGTCGGGCGAGGTCGAGGAGGACCCTGTGGAGGATGAGAGCGAGGAGGAGGTGCATGTTGAGCCGACTATTTCTGCTAGAGGTGGACCCGCTGGTTCATAGGAGCTTGCATAGAGTAGATGTTTTGGATCCTAGATCCTAGGGATAGAGCTGTGGAGGATCTGAGGAGCTGCTGAGGACACGGATGACTTTCTCTAGGACTTCTATTTTGGATTTTGTTATATATATTGTATATATCTGAGAGGTCTTAGAGTGAGCTTTTATTTTATGCAGCTGGTCTGTATATGTTTCATCAAAACTTGCTATCTCGACTTTTTATCACTTGCTACTGACTGTACTGATGGGGTTTCTATAATGACTTATATATATATGATGTTACTTTACCTCAGCAGTGCCCCATAAGTATTACTTTTACTTTCGCGAACTCTGATTTCTATTGAGAAAGGATTCGGCGATAAGTTTATGCTTCATATATTCAAATTCAACTCGATAGGCAAATAGTATGTTTTAATATTAACTATGAAGAGTATTTTCTATAGTTAAGGAAATGTTATCTCGAGAGCCTTTTCGAAACTAAGATATTGTTAAGCCGAACTTTCAAAATGGTTTATGTTCAAAAGGGTTTATGAACGAGCAAGTACTAGTTCTAAAAAGGAGAAAAATTTTCTAGCCCAAATTTTGATAGCAAGTATTCAATTATTTGGAAATATTAATTATTTTCAAGTTAAAAAGAGAGCGTCACACTATTATTTTTCATTCAGGTGGCATAGCATTTTAATATTTGTATGATGTGTGTGATTAGAAAAATGAAAATTAAAATTGTGTATAAGTGTGTATAGGTGGCAAACATGCATGAGGGGAGAGTAGGAAGTTTATTTTCTTCTAGGTTAATAAATTAAAAGTAAAATTTAACCTTTGGAAAATAAATTAGGAGATGTGATGTAGAGAACAAAATGATGAGTGATAAGACCTAATGCCTTAAATTACTCCTTGATGTCTCCTTGATAAGATTCACCCATGCAAACTTCTCAATTGCCAAAATTGCCCTCCACCTTAACACATGGACCGAAATTTAATTGGGGCAAAAGAGAGAAATCTCGAGTTGCCTATATATAGGGCTTGGCTTAGTTTATTTTGCACCATTTCATTTCTTTGTTTCATTCTTTACTAAACACTTGGTCTAAGAGCTTCCTCAAACTCTTAGAGCTTAGAGAGAGAGTAGAGGGCCGTGAGGAAGAAGAAGAGAAGGAGAAGAAGATCAAGCTTGATTCAAGATTTTTTTTGAAGATCCAAGTGATTAGAAGCTAGAAGACCTTAATCTTAGGTGTGTCATTTGAAATCTTGAAGAGTTGTGTTGGTTAGGATTTTCTTTTAGGCTTTGTGATTCTCTTTTGATTGGCATGTGTATTTTCTTTCTTCTCATGATTTTCTACACCTATCTCTACTTGGATCTAAGAGTGTAATCAAAGAAATGAACATGCATCAACTTGATGAGGCTCACGGTTTTGATTCCTTTTTACTTAAAATGATTTTGATCTTTGATTTGTGTTTTTATGTTAATTTTGTGACTTGATTCGTGAAGATCTAAGTGCATGTATGTTGATGTTTACTCTTAAAATGTTATTTGATGTCTCTTTGAAAAATAAGTTGAAATATTTATCTTGATCTATGATTGTTTTTGATTCTTGCATGATATGTGATAAAGCTTAAGACCTGAGTCTTGCATGTTCTATTTGAGTGAAAAGATTGGATTTTTCTTGATGATCTTCACGGTTTTAAAGAAATAATTAAGGAAGCAAGTTTTAAAAATGATTTTTGACTTAAAAAGGGCTTGATATATATATTTTACTCTTTGCATGTTAAAGATCTAGTGAAATATATGCTTGATGGTGATTGCATGTTGACTCTATGGCTAATTGGTTGATTTAAGCACATGCATGTGATTCTTGGGTTGGAAAGTGTATAGTCTAAACTTGGTTAACAATAAAGTTGAGGTCTTGAGCTTTGCATGTGAGTTTTAACAAAAGATTTTTCTCAAACCTCGATGCATGTTTCGGTTTTGAAGAAAGAATAAGTTTTCATGCTTTAAAAATTATTTTTGACTTAAGCATGACTTGATCTATGTGTTAAGACATTATGCATGCAAAAAGAATTGAAAGAAAATTTGTTTTGGGGATGATGATGTTTCGGTCTTGATGTTCATGATGCTTTAGCAATCTTTGAAAGTGAAGGCATGATTTGATCTATTCATTTTGATTCTTTGAAATTGAACAAAAGTCTTGCCTTTTTCCATGATGAAATTCGGCCAATGCATGTCTAACTAGGTATAAGAATCTTTTTCCTGAAATGACACGTGATAATGAGTGTGTTTCATGTGTTGATGTTAAGTTTTGTTTAAAAATAGGAATAAATGGTTTTGTTTGATAAAGTAGGTAGACATGAAAATGAAATTGTTTAAAAGTGATTATGTGTTGTATAAATGATTTAATGTTAGTTAAATGATTATATGTTTGGGTTTAATTGGAAAAGTATTGTTTTGATGCTTTATGGAATGTTAGAAAAATCTATAAATATTGTTTAGCCTTGATGCATGAGTCGGCCAAGACTAATTAAATAGGGTAGGACTTTATTTTGTTAAATGCTAATTGATATTTAAGAAGTATATGATTCACATGAATTGATTTATCAAAGTATTGTTGCTATTTGAGTGTTAAGTAATTACTTGAGAATGTTTATGTACGAAAATAACTTTGAAGACTAGTTGATTGTAAGGTTGTTGTCTTTGAATAACTTGAATTTATGGATTGTGTTTGATGGCTGACCTAGCTTTATTTTTAGTATTGAAGCTTGAATTTTAAAGTAACAAAGTGTTGGTTTTGTAATAAGGAATGTCTGGGAAGCAAAAGTACTTTTACGTTGTTTTTGGATTTTATTAAAGTGAATTTTCAAAACAATTCCTTGCTGTCCAGAATTGTTTGGGTTTGTTTCTTAGTTTTAAAAATGTGCTCATGTGATTTAAAGTATGGTTTTCAAGCGATATTTGATTTGGGAAAAGTTAGAGTTGTTTTGACACAACAAGCCTGTTTTAAATTAATCGACGAGGAATGAAATGTGTTTGAGTTAAGGGAATATTTTCTTATATAAGTTAATAATAAAAACGTGCTCTCTCTAATACGAGGAATGGTAAAGACGGGGGATTGGAGCAGCTGACAGCGATAAGGATCCGCGGAGATCGTGTGCATTTAATTGCTGGACTAGAGGTGAGAGAGAAGCTTTCCTAAGACACCGTGGTATTTAGGTGATTTATTAGGACGTTCCTGATCATCTCAAAGATCGGAACTTGGTGGTTCCGAGTCAGTAGTATAGTGGCAATTGTCTGTGTTGGTGTGGCCACTTATACGAAGGAGACAAAGACCACATGTTGTTATGTGATGGAATTATATGATGATGATTTGAAATAGCATGCTTATGTTTATCTGTTTAAATGTTTAATTATGCATGATGATATTTGAATTGTTGATTAATAAGAGTAACATGCTGATGGATGTCTGTTACGTCTTGAAAATGAGATAATGTGGATAAGATTGTGAAAGTAAAAGATACAAAGAGAAAGAAGTGATACCCGGTTGGGTTTAAGTCCTTATGGAATGAGGCAACTTGATAAGACATTGAGATGAGAAATGATTTAAAGTGTAAAGAAAATCGTATGAATGGAATAAGAGATAAAGTATCGTAATGCTGAAGAGCAAGAATCGATAATAATCATGCTGATGAAAACAATGCTGTTGAGCAAGAGCTAATGAGCCAGAGCTGATGAAAGCATTGCTGTTGATGTTCACTGGAATGAGATGTGATATGAGTTGAGCTTTGCTCCTCCGCTGATGTTCATTGGAATGAGACTTGCCTTGAGTTGAGCTTTGCTCCTCCGCTGATGATCACTTGGAATGAGACTTGCCTTGAGTTGAGCATTGCTCCTCCGCTGATGATCACTTGGAATGAGACTTGCCTTGAGTTGAGCTTTGCTCCTCCGCTGATGATCACTTGGAATGAGACTTGCCTTGAGTTGAGCTCTGCTCCTCCGCTGATGTTCTGAAAAGAGTTACGTTGTTATTCTGAGAAAGTTTACGAGATGAGATGCAAGATTTTTGATGCAATCCCAGCTCTGTGCTATGTTAAGAAAAGAAAAGAAAAGTAATGCTTTAAATTAGTGGTCGGGACTCGTTGAAGGGATGCACCAAGGATGAGCCGACCTTAGGGTAATAACTAAACTTTAAAACTCTTAAAAAGACATTGACGAATGCGGTGAGTGTAACACCCCTCAAAATCCTCGTACTGTTTTAATCTCTAAAAAGAATTATTTTTGAGAAAAGCATTTTTTAAAAGAGTATTTTAAATAAATTTCTTTATTCACGTTTTCAAGGTGGTAAATGATTTTAAAGAAATGATTTTTTTCATGAAATAATGTTATGAGTTTTAAAGTTGAGTTTTGGAAATAATTATGTGTTTAAAATTCTTTTAAGGAAATGGTGGATTTTTTCTACAAGAAGTTATTTTATGAGAAGGTGATCTTTTTTCTATAAATGTGTGTTTGATATTTTTGGGGAATTGTGATTCTTTATACATGAATGATTTATTTTCTATGTGTATGTATGTGCGGTTTTGGTGTGTGTGTATGTCTAGGATCATGTGAAATTTTAATTAGTGAAGGAATGTGATGATATATGCATGAATGTATGTGTTGGTATGACATGTATATATGTATGTGTGTGTTAGGGGTGTAGGTGAGTGTGTGCATGTATGTGAAAATGTGTGTGTATATATATGTGTGTGCCGTATGTGTATGTATGTGTAGAGGGAAGCCTAAAATTTTCCTAAGTGTAGGACAAGTAACCAAATGAACCAAATCCTAACCATGCCCTAACTAAATTGGTGGAAACCCTAAAGAGGAACCAACAAGACCTTGCACCTAGAATGACCCCTAAGCACCTAAGCCACCCTATATTGTATCCTTAGAGATGATAAACTCCACCCATGCAAAATTGGGAAGAGCCGAATCTACCCCTCCCATTTGTTCAAGGACCGAATTTCATGAGGGCAAAAGAGGGAGAATTCGTGAGTCTATATATAGAAGAAGCCATGGTTCATTTTCCTTATTCATTTCCATATCCACTCTTCCACTCCCAAAACTAAACACAAGTCTAAAGAGCTCATCAAACTCTTAAACTAAGAAAAATAAAATAGAAAGAGAGAGAGAGAAGAGGAGGCCGTGAGTTAGGAGAAGGAAGAAGAAGAAGGAGTTCAAAGACAAAACCTAGGAATTTCTTTGAAGATCAAAGTGCTAAGAGACTAGAAGACTTTTCTTCTTGGTATAAACCGAAGATCCTAGGAGAAGTAGAACTAGTTTTTGTTTTGTAATCTTGTAATCTTACTTTCTATCTTTGCATGTTCATTTTTTTTATGCATTTATGTGTTGATCTTTCTTAACTATGGACTTTTGAAAGACTCAAATTAATTTGTAATATGTGTAGCTTATGTTTGATGATTCGGTTGGTGTTGTTCATGATAGATCTTGATGTTGTTCATGGTAGATCTTGATGTTTTCAAATTAAATCTTTTAGATCTAAAGTTTTGTTTATGATCTTTGTGAATTTGGAGTAGATCTTCTTGCATGTTTGATTTTTATGCTTAGAACCGTGAATCATGAGGTGTTTAAGTGTTTATTTGGTAAATCAATATGTGATGTAAACTTGTTTTTGAAATTTTTGGTCTTGCATGTTGTTTGATGATGATTTATATGGTCTTGAACTCTTGCATGTCTTGATTTTTGGTTTAATCTTAGGAAGAACTTTGATTTGTGTTTTGATCTTTGATTTTGTTTTGATCTTGAATTTTATATGTGATCTTTGAACCAAAGCTTTAGTGTTTTCCCAATATGTGTCACGGTTTTGGTTCTTTTTCATTCAAAATGATTTTTGTCTTTGATTTGTGTTATTATGTTTAATTTCATGACTTGATTTACATGATTTAAGTGCAAGCATGTTGATGTTGAACTTTGAAAAGCTATTTTCATGTTCTTTTAAAAATCAATTGAAAGTGTTTATGTGATCCATGATTTTTACATATTTTGGTAGAGAAGTTTGAGATTTGATCATGCATGTTAATATAAGTGAAAAAGATCATGTTTTCTTTTGATGCATGTCTCGGTTTTTTTTAAAGAAAATTAGGGAGAACAAAATGATTTTTCTAAATTGATCTATGCTCTATGTCCTTGTGTGATTTTTGATTTGATTTAAGTTAAGAAAAATAAATTAAAGTTTGATGATTTTTCTAAGATTAAGCTCACGGGTTTTGTTAGGAAAAAGAAGAAATAATTTCATGATTTTGTATGTTTGATAATGAATGAATCTTGCTTTGATTTGTGAAGAGTTTCGGTCCATGCATGTTAATTAGATTAGAATTCTTTTTCCATGTAGTAAAATAGAAATAATGAATGTATTTTGTGAAAGGATGTTAAGCTAATTGATTAGGAAAAAGTTTTGTGCTTAAGTGAATTTATGTATGTACATTCGGTTTGTGAGTCTAAGTATGTCTAAGTGATTTTGTTTTATTAAAATGAAATGATTTTAAAATAATTATGTGTTGAATAGTTTAATTAAGTGTTTGATTTGTGAATGTTTATTTGTAATTAAATTGAATAATTGGTTGAGTGTTTATGTGACTTGAAGGATGAAAGTGTGTTGTTGATTGTATGTGTGTAATCGGTTTTTGATCTAATTTGATTTGATTTATTTGAGTTTGTGAGATTGTGTTTATGATTTTCTAAAACTTGTTTTATGACAAAAACTGAAGTTTTTAAAGTATTAATATTGAGTTAAAAAGTATTTGGAACAAAAAGAGTTTTTACAATTTTTTCGGATTTATTAAATTGATTTTTTTGTCAAACAACTTCTTTGATGTCCAAGGTTATTTAAAATTGTTTTCTCGATTTCTAAAATGAGTTTATGAGACTCAAAGTTTGGTTTTTAAATGGAACTGATTTTAGAAAAACCCGGATTGAAACCGGTGAATTTTTCGGTGTTTTCGAATGCGGTTAAGGTGCTGTCCAAGACGGACCAGCAACCTAACCAATTGATTTAAATTGTTTTATTTGATGTTTTCAAAATGATTTTGAAGTATTTAAAGAATTAAGAAACGTTAGAGTTATTTCAAGAAAACAATCATGTTTTAAGATTTCCGACGAGGGACGAAAGAACGTTTTAAGATAAGAAAAGATTTTTCTTAATAAAAGTTGGTAATGAAAATGTGTTTTAATTAATACGAGGGATGTTACAGACGAGGGATTAAGGCAGTGGCAGCAACAAGGATCCGAGAAGACTGCACGTATTTAATCGCTGGACCTCAGGTGAGAGAGTAGCTTTCCTAAGACACCGTGGTAGTAGGTGATATATTAGGACGTTCCGTATCAGCTCAATGATCGGAACTCAGTGGTTCTGAGTCAGTAGTATAGTGGCAATTGTTTGCTTTGTGTGGCCACTTATACGAAGAAGACAAAGACCACACTGTTGTGTGTGATGTTTGTATGCTGATGATGTGTTATTTATATTTGTTTATCTATGCATGCTGATATTATAAATAGTTGAGAGGAGATAATGTGAAATAATTGGAAATAATGATAAAAGAGATTAGAAGTAAAAGACACCAAGAAAAGAAATAATCCCTGTTTGGCCTAAGTCCTTGTGGAATAAGGCAGCCTTGATAAGACATTGAGAGTGGAGATAGTGATAAGAGTGTAACACCCCGCATTTTTCCCGTATGTGCGTGAATGAATTTGATTAAATAAATCCCTAAAATTCTGTTTTATAAATTTTTTTTTTCAGAAAAGAGTTTTGAGGACAGGAAATAAAGTATTGGTTTTCTGGATTTCTATAAACCAAAACGTTTTTCTAAATAAAAAGTGAATGATTTTGTTAATGCCTTGTTAAACGATGATTTATTAATAATTATTTTGAAAATGATTTTGGATATGAACTTTGTGAAATTGTTTTGAAGAAAAGGAATTTAATAAATTGGTTTGAAGATTCTACGAGTGCTTGATTTAATATGTGTGTATGTATAACGTGTGATGCAAATGTGATTTCCTTGAATTAATTATCATAAGAATTAAGGATTTTTAAAAAAATGTGATTAGGAAATAAAAATAAAGGACATGTGTAGGCGATGAGTGCTTAGTTGATGTGTGTTTATGCATGATGCATGGAATTAAATGTATGAATGTGTGTATTTATATGTGTGTTGACCATATGATGCATGGAATTAAGTATGTAAATATGATGCTTGCATGAATTTAAAATTATGTGAGACATGTGCATGTGTGTGAGTATGCCACGGTGAAGGAGTGTGTGTTGTGCATGTAGGAAGGTGCCACCATTAGAGTATGCATGCAAGTGAGTGTGTGTGTGTCGTGTGTGTGTGAAAACTAGGGTTGATTTTGGAAGCTTAGTGCTTAAGGGAGTGGAAACTAAGTTAGCTATTCCACTCAACTAGAACCAAACCAAGAAACAAATCTTAACCAAGTGCTAAATAATACTTACACCTAAGTGACCACTAAGTTCCTAGGCTAGTCTATTTTGTCCCCTTGACTTCATGAACCCCATCCTTGCAATATGAAGAGGACTAAATCACCCTTCTTGGTTGCCCATGGCCGAACCACTCCCAAGGCCAAATTAGGAATTGGTGAGTTTGCCTTTATAAAGAATTAGTTATAGTCCCTTCACCCATTTCATCTCCCTTTCCTTCACACTAACACAAACACATCTCTAAGGGAATTATCTGTAAATTCAATGCTCCTAATTATGGTGATTATATTTTGATGATGACAAAGTAATTAACAAATCAAGTCTTGAAGACATTGCAACAATCACAACAACAACAAGTCAAGAAAAGAAGACAAGTGCCCAATCATTCTCAATCAAATATTATTGTAAATTTCTAATTTATGTTGAGAGTCGTTGAGAGTGGGTAGAAATAGTTAGTCTCTTCTAGGAATAAAATTTTATATGGCTATTAGGTTGAGATTAACTAAAATTAATACTTGAGAGGAAAAATAAAATTGAAAATTAATTTTTCTCATGTCTGATCAAAATACTCGAGTATTTTGAGAAAGACTCGAGTATATACTCGAGTATTTATCTAAAAACTCGAGTATTTGTGCCAGGTCAGCAAATATGACCGTTAGTCTGGTTCGTGCACCAATTCACTCGTGACCGACCAAAAAGACTCGAGTATTTATCAAAAGACTCGAGTATTTTTGTCCAGTCAGCAAAAATGAACGTTGGAGAGACTCAAAAACCCAATTGAGGGCATTTGAGTCTCATCCAACCCAAGAGAGCAATTCAGAACCTTATTGTAAAATTTCTCTTTGAATTTGTGCAAGAACAAACAAGACAACAAGATCATATTGATTCAAGCTTTCTTAATTTCCTCTTCTCAAGTGTTAATTCCCAAAAAGCTCAACTTCTCACTCATATTTACATTTCATTCCAAGTTGAGTTTTAGGCCTCAATTCTTACATTGAGTTGTGCTTATTTGTGCTAATCCATTGTGAGATTAGTAATACACATACAAAAAGCTTGATTATTCAAAGTCTTGGATTGTTCCCAAGCAAACCCTAAGTGGCTTAGGGTGTTGGAAGTCTTGAGAGGTTCTCAAGCACAAGACTAGGAGGTTCCTAGCCCGGTGGAGTTTCTTGAATGGAGTTCAAGGAAGCTTTGTGAAGAGTTCTTCAATCACCGGAATCAAATTGGGGTAGAAATCAAGAGTTTGGTACACTCTTGAAAGGGTTAGGTTAAGTGAGGCCATTCTCAAGCAATCCTTTGTAATTTCTAACAATTTGATTATTAGTAGAAACTCCTAAGTTATTAGGAGGACTGGATGTAGCTCATTGTTGGAGTGAACCAGGATAAAATTGCTTGAGTGTTGGTTTATTGCTTTTAATCTACTTTCTAGCTCAATAGACTTAAGTCATTTCAATCAATTAGGATTTATACAATTAGGTAGCAAGTTCAAGGAATCTTTGTGTTTAAAAGTTATTTAGATTGCTTGTTATTCTGTAGGATAAGTTCCTGTTTATTATTGAATTGATTTGAGTTAAATTGCTGAATATTCGTTTCTGGTTTTTCTGCTATCTGATAGGAAAAACTCGAGTATTTCATAAAAGACTCGAGTTGTTCATCACTGAAAAACTCGAGTATTTAACAAAAGACTCGAGTCTTTTGTGTCTGATTCCAGAAAATTCAGTCTTAGCTCCATTCTTCAATTATCAGTCGAAATATTTGGTATTAGTGCTTCAAAATACTATTCACCCCCCCCCCTCTAGTATTTGCTTAGCCCGCTTGTTGGTTTCCAACATTATCAACCCCTTAGAGAAGGAAAAGAAAAAGAATAGAGAGAAATAGAAGGAGGTGGCCGTAGACATGAAGAGGAAGAAGGAGGAATTCAAGTTCGAGCTTAGGAGCTTTCCCTTGTAGATCCAAGTGTTAGAGGACTAGAGACCCCTTTATCATAGTAGGAACCGAAGATCAAGGAGGAAAATTGTAATAACCCAGATTTTTCATTTCTAGTTGTAGACCTTTCTCTTCTTCTTGCATGTTTTGTTTTATGGTTTGTAAGATGATTTCCTTTGTTGATTCTTCTTGATCTTGAACTTTATGAACATAAACCTATTTGTAACATGCTAAACTTATGCTTAATGTTCCGATTAGGATTCTTTTGTTAGGTCTTGAAGTTTTTCTAATTAAGCCTTAAAGATCTAAAAGAAAATTTAGTTTTTGTGAAGAACAACATGAATCCTTTTGCATGTCTACTTTCTTCTCCTAAACCGTGATGTGTGTGTTTTAAACCTACGATCTAGGGTGTTTATTTAATTTAAATGGCTTGCATGTTTTGTATGTGTTGATCTTGAGTATTTGTGCTCGAGAAGCTTTGATCTTTGGTGTGTGTATTTTCTTCTTCACGGTTTTGCCTTATAAGTATCACGTTAGTTTCATTGTGTTAGCATGTATGATTTATTGATGGACCTATAGATTTCAAGCACATAAAAGTCTAAAATTTTGATTAAGAACATGAAAAACAATTTTCATGACCCATTCGGTTTTGAAACCAATCTTTCTTAAATGATTTTCATTTTCTTTGTGTGTGTTATTGTTTAAGTTAGCTTGAATAAATAAAGTATTTGATGTTGTGTGAAAGTCCATTCGGCCATGTTTGGTTATTTAAGATCCATGTCTCCTTTTTGTAAAAGCTTGATGCATGTTTATTTTATGACTAGATCTAGTGATTTTAAATTCATGCATGTTAACTTTAAGGGGAAAAATCATGTTTTTCTATATAGAATTCGGTCTTAAGAAAAATATAAAGGAATCAAAACTTTAAAATGATTTAAGTGTAAATGTTAATTGATTTAAGTGTTTGATTGTGTGTATAATTGGTTGTAGGACCATTCGGCCATGTTCCATAAATAATAAAACCTATGCTTTTTATTTCATAAAAGGATCATGCATGCTATTTTCATGAAGTTAAAACTTAGTCTTTATTTTGTTGTGAGAAAAATGATAATCTTGAATTTATTGTGTATGGGATGTGGTGTATTGAAACCCTACATGATTGCTTTGACTTTTGTGATTCATGGATGTTGAAAATGAATAGAAACCATGTCTTCCTTGCTTCATATGATTCGGTCATCCTAGAGAAAACTAGGGAACTAGGTTTGTTTTCATTTAGGGCACATGTATAATAAGACTAATTGAATATAAGAGTTTTAAAAGAATTTCTATGTCATGATTAGGTTTAACAATAAAATGCATAAGAATATTTAGAATGATGTATGATTTGAATTGTTGCTTTAATTTAAAATCTTGAAATAAATTAGATTGTTAAAATTTCTCTTTTATGCTCACGGTTTTAGCATCAAAATAAATAAAATGATTCCATGATTTCATGTTTCTGTTTGTGCATAAAACCTATGCAAAAGCATGTATGCATGATTCGGCCAAAGCATATGTATGAAGTTGGAAAATTGTTTTCATGAAATGACTTTTGATTATAGCTATGTCCTAGGTGCATGATGTTGTATGCTTGATGAAAATGATGTGTGTGCCTTTCCTTTTTATCTTTTGGTTTTAATATGTATATATGATTTAATTTGATTGTGTGAAAAGAATTTTTATATGTTGACTCAATGATTTTAATCCCTATGCTTGATTCGATTTTGTTAGGATAATTAAGAAACTAATTTAAATTATTAAATTAATTTATTAGGATTAAAATTTAATTGATTGGTTTTAAATGAATGAAGTGTGTGAATTTGTATGTGTGTGCTTAGAAAATTGTGTGTGGTTGATGTGTACTGAATGAAATTTGTTTTACTGATTGCTAACTGTATTTGTGAAATATCTATGTGTGTATTTTAAAGAAATTAAAATTGTTTTAAAAAAATATATATATATATATATATATATATGTATGTATATATATAAATGATTTAACTCAAATTAATTTGGAATCTTAAAGTTTTGTGTCTTGAAAGATTTTCAATGAATGGTTTTAAACTTTTATATTCTTGGATTTTTAATTTTCTGTTTTAAAGTGTAAAAACATTGATTTTATAAATAGAGTGTTTTCAAATTAAGAGAAAGGAATTATTCTAAAGAGTTTTCAAAGCGAAATTAATGATTTATCGAAACGTTCTAACGCACGAGAAAAATGTCTAGTTCGTGTGTCGGACGCGAAAGGAACGACGCAAAGCGAGCAACGGGAAACCTTGGAATTGAATGCTTTCGAATGTGTCGTCATCCAGGTGAGAGAGAAGCTCCCCTTAAGACGTCGTGGTATTAGGCAACATATTAAGGCGTCCAATCATCTCAAAGGTTGGACCCGGTCTCGTCAAGGCGAGGAAGAGGGATAGTGAGTGTTTGTTTGTTTGTTTGTGTGTCATGGGCTATCCCTACAAGTCGCTGAGACCGAAATGTTGTCTATAGTTAGTATGTTTGTTGAAATGATATGATGTTTACTATGCATGAACTGTTGGTTAGCCTAGTATGTGAACTAAATTAAGTAAGTTGTTAAGAGACGTTTGATTTTACCCTGAGATTTGAAACAATAATAATAATAAGGAGACGAGACTGAAAAGGAAAAAGAGATGTGAAAGAGAGATATAAGAAGGAATTGAGAAAGAAATAGATGGTGCGATAAGACTAAAGGAGAAGGTGATAAGAAATGAATGAGAAAGACACAAAGACGATGTGATTGAAGGAAAAAGATAAAGAGTTGGAACTAAAAAGAGAATGTGATTATGGGAGTGAGATGCGGTGGAGTAAAGATGCGATCCCTCAAACATGTTTTTGGGAAGAAGCTTAGTGTTGAGTTGAGCTTGCTCCTCCACTAACACTCACCCAAAAATATGATTTTCGAAAATAGTTTTTGAAAAGAAACTTTTGAAAGGATGTTATGAAGTCATTCTTTGAAAAGGTTTTGCGAATGAGTTTTTGAGAAAGAAGAGGGAATGAGTTCCGAGGAAGCTGGAAAGGATTACGTTGAGCGTGAGCTGATGAGTATTGAGATGAGATTGATGTGTGGCTTGAGGCTATTGTGATTTTAGGGGGAACAGACTACGTTTAGTGGTCGGGCTTCGTTGAAGGGATGCACCAAGGACGAGCCGACTGTTAGAAATAAACCGTTAATTAAAATCCTAAAAACTCTAAAAGATTAAAAGACATTTCTAGACGCGGTGAGGTATGAGGGTCGTATCGAAGTAGTGGAGAGGAAGATACTATGGGTATCTGCGGATACTCAGGTGAGGATTGCAGGAGAGGAGGACGATGACGTTGAAACGTCAAGAAGTCTAGAGTATATTTCTAGGCGGAACGAATCCCACATGTGGTGCACTAACGTGGTGGGGACTGGGTCTAATACCGTGGTAAGTTCCGCATCGTGAACTAGAAATTATATTGTCGCCCCCTCGATGCAAATCTACAACAGTGAGAGGGACTGGAACGGGGCATTTGTATTTGCCGCCAAGGGCGTGCTTGATATGATTATGATTTGAGGCTGAGCCTCCTGGTCTGGGACCACTTGTGTGTGACAGCTGTCGTGCCCGCGTGGTAAAGGTCCTGTACTCTTGTTGGCTTCCGACTAGGTTTGGTGGTGTACCGAGGAGATGTAGACGTGTGTGAGCTCAATGATGTCTCCCCCTCATCATTGATGCTATCCGATATAATAAAACATAAAGCACAAAGATGTTTTAAAGAGTTATACAATAAAATACCCAGCACCAAAAGAGAAATTCTAAGACTATAAGATGCGTACAAGAAAGGATTCATGGAATGAGTGATGAGTTTGGAAAGTGGACGGTGAAGAATTAAAAGAAATTGTGGAAGTTGGTAGGAAAGATTTTAGGAACGTGATTGTGAAAGTTAGGAATAAAATTTTGTGTGAATATAGGTGTGTCTGAGATTGATGTTGTTGTTGTTTATGTTTTTTATTGTTTTTCCTTAGTATTTGCCTATTGTAATTCCACACAGTCGACATAACTGTCTGGGTAGCTTACTCTCTCCTCTTCTCTTGTGCTCTTCTTCCCTTGTCCTTCTCTTCTTTTGCACTTCTGTTTTCCTTCTGGAAAATATTATGCTGCAACTAGACACAAACGAGGTTGAGGTCCCAGATCTAGCTTGTTCGGGAAGAAGGAACACCTTCGTAGATGACTAGGTGGAGAAATCCCTGGGGCAGTAGACGAGGACAACCCTACTGGCGGACCGTGAACGGGGTCCATCAAAATTCAGAGCTAGAACTATTGGTATGGGAGTGTATGACTAGAGGCTAGGTCTCCCCTCAGAGCTTTGTACTCCATTGTAAGTCCTTAGTCACTTAACTCTATACTACTGTACCCCGACTAGAGTTTTATTAAACATAAATGTTTTGGGAAACCAAGTAAACTGGGCTACGTCTTATTTGATGTTTTGAAAACTAGTTCCAAAATGTGGTGTCCCGTGACATCTCGATTTGGAACTTGAAAGGGTTGTGCAAATGAGAGCACGTGTTTCAATCGTAACGGTATTTTGGAAATCCGCATGTTCTCATCTTGTGCAATACCGGCGTTTTTAAAAAAAAAATGGCCCTAATTTTCAAGGTATTTACTTTAAGCTTTCAAGTTGCCAAATCGGGGTGTTACAGAATGGTATCAGAGCTATGTTGAACTAAGTAACTTTACACATGGGCTTACGTACTCTGCTTTGTGTCTTCGTGTATGAGTTAGTATTAGGATTGTGATAGACGAGAATAGGAACGCTAAGAGTGCGCGAATGTTTCCATGGAGTATGACGGTTTCGTCTACGGCAACGACGGGGAGCAGATACCAGTGTTGTCATGAGATCTCGACGTGCGAGTCGAATCTTCTTTCGTTGAGTCCTTCTTCGCTGTGAACCCTTTCGATTGTGATAACCCCTCAGTTATTTGAGATCTTGTCCTGAGACTAGATTTCTCTTATTGATGAAGCCTTCTTGTGTAAACCTTAGGTGATGCCAAATTGCTTTGGCATGACGCTTGAAAAAGCTTTTTATTTTAAAATCTTAGACTCTGTTTTGATAAAGCTTTGATTGTTGACGAGCCCGGAGTTCCTTCTCTTGCTTCTTGATCATCTAGCCCTTCTTTCCAAGAGTTTTGATGAGAAATTTGAACCCTGATATCCTATACCAGTCAAACAGATGGTGAATTGAGACCAAGAGTTCTATTGTCAGATCGGTCAAATAGAGGCTTAGGAGGTGTATAGAGGTATGCGTCATTTAAGTTGGGGAGCGGTAGAAAGGTGATGTTTTGAAGAGGAAATCATCTAGGCTTGAACTAAGGATGAGCGTGTAACCCCGAGTGTGGTAGTATCTTGATCTCGATTGTCTGTAACCCTGTTGTCTTTGCACACTGCTTTAGTATCTTGAACCCTCAACCCCTTGTTGTCAGTAAAGCCAAGTTGTTTGTAAACCACCCTATTTGTTGCTGGAAAATGTCCCGAGTGATTACTTTTGAAAGTAATCCATCTGATCCGCTTCTAAGCACGATAAAGGACGGTACGTGTTCTGAAGTGCGATGATTGCTGTAGTTCAGGGAGGAGGGAATTTCTTCGAGAAGTTACGCGTCCATGGACTAGTCCGACTCTACACGGCATTTCTCGAGGACGAGAAATCTTTAAGTTGGGGAGAATGTAACACCCCGCATTTTTCCCGTACGTGCGTGAACGAATTTGATTAAATAAATCCCTAAAATTCTGTTTTATAAAAAGATTTTTTTTTTCAGAAAAGAGTTTTGAGGACAGGAAATAAAGTATTGGTTTTCTGGATTTCTATAAACCAAAACGTTTTTCTAAATAAAAAGTGAATGATTTTGTTAATGCCTTGTTAAACGATGATTTATTAATAATTGTTTTGAAAATGATTTTGGATATGAACTTTGTGAAATTGTTTTGAAGAAAAGGAATTTAATAAATTGGTTTGAAGATTCTATGAGTGCTTGATTTAATATGTGTGTATGTATAACGTGTGATGCAAATGTGATTTCCTTGAATTAATTATCATAAGAATTAAGGATTTTTAAAAAAATGTGATTAGGAAATAAAAATAAAGGACATGTGTAGGCGATGAGTGCTTAGTTGATGTGTGTTTATGGATGATGCATGGAATTAAATGTATGAATGTGTGTATTTATATGTGTGTTGACCGTATGATGCATGGAATTAAGTATGTAAATATGATGCTTGCATGAATTTAAAATTATGTGAGACATGTGCATGTGTGTGAGTATGCCACGGTGAAGGAGTGTGTGTTGTGCATGTAGGAAGGTGCCACCATTAGAGTATGCATGCAAGTGAGTGTGTGTGTGTGTTATGTGCATTACACGTGTGTGTGTGTGTGTGAAAGCTAGGGTTGATTTTGGAAGCTTAGTGCTTAAGGGAGTGGAAACTAAGTTAGCTATTCCACGCAACTAGAACCAAACCAAGAAACAAATCTTAACCAAGTGCTAAATAATACTTACACCTAAGTGACCCCTAAGTTCCTAGGCTAGTCTATTTTGTCCCCTTGACTTCATGAACCCCATCCATGCAATATGAAGAGGACTAAATCACCCTTCTTGGTTGCCCATGGCCGAACCACTCCCAAGGCCAAATTAGGAATTGGTGAGTTTGCCTTTATAAAGAATTAGTTATAGTCCCTTCACCCATTTCATCTCCCTTTCCTTCACACTAACACAAACACATCTCTAAGGGAATTATCAACCCCTTAGAGAAGGAAAAGAAAAAGAATAGAGAGAAATAGAAGGAGGTGGCCGTAGACATGAAGAGGAAGAAGGAGGAATTCAAGTTCGAGCTTAGGAGCTTTCCCTTGTAGATCCAAGTGTTAGAGGACTAGAGACCCCTTTATCATAGTAGGAACCGAAGATCAAGGAGGAAAATTGTAATAACCCAGATTTTTCATTTCTAGTTGTAGACCTTTCTCTTCTTCTTGCATGTTTTGTTTTATGGTTTGTAAGATGATTTCCTTTGTTGATTCTTCTTGATCTTGAACTTTATGAACTTAAACCTATTTGTAACATGCTAAACTTATGCTTAATGTTCCGATTAGGACTCTTTTGTTAGGTCTTGAAGTTTTTCTAATTAAGCCTTAAAGATCTAAAAGAAAATTTAGTTTTTGTGAAGAACAACATGAATCCTTTTGCATGTCTACTTTCTTCTCCTAAACCGTGATGTGTGTGTTTTAAACCTACGATCTAGGTTGTTTAATTAATTTAAATGGCTTGCATGTTTTGTATGTGTTGATCTTGAGTATTTGTGCTCGAGAAGCTTTGATCTTTGATGTGTGTATTTTCTTCTTCACGGTTTTGCCTTATAAGTATCACGTTAGTTTCATTGTGTTAGCATGTATGATTTATTGATGGACCTATAGATTTCAAGCACATAAAAGTCTAAAATTTTGATTAAGAACATGAAAAACAATTTTCATGACCCATTCGGTTTTGAAACCAATCTTTCTTAAATGATTTTCATTTTCTTTGTGTGTGTTATTGTTTAAGTTAGCTTGAATAAATAAAGTATTTGATGTTGTGTGAAAGGCCATTCGACCATGTTTGGTTATTTAAGATCCATGTCTCATTTTTGTAAAAGCTTGATGCATGTTTATTTTATGACTAGATCTAGTGATTTTAAATTCATGCATGTTAACTTTAAGGGGAAAAATCATGTTTTTCTATATAGAATTCGGTGTTAAGAAAAATATAAAGGAATCAAAACTTTAAAATGATTTAAGTGTAAATGTTAATTGATTTAAGTGTTTGATTGTGTGTATAATTGGTTCTAGGACCATTCGGCCATGTTCCATAAATAATAAATCCTATGCTTTTTATTTCATAAAAGGATCATGCATGCTATTTTCATGAAGTTAAAACTTAGTCTTTATTTTGTTGTGATAAAAATGATAATCTTGAATTTATTGTGTATGGGATGTGGTGTATTGAAACCCTACATGATTGCTTTGACTTTTGTGATTCATGGATGTTGAAAATGAATAGAAACCATGTCTTCCTTGCTTCATATGATTCGGTCATCCTAGAGAAAACTAGGGAACTAGGTTTGTTTTCATTTAGGGCATATGTATAATAAGACTAATTGAATATAAGAGTTTTAAAAGAATTTCTATGTCATGATTAGGTTTAACAAGAAAATGCATAAGAATCTTTAGAATGATGTATGATTTGAATTGTTGCTTTAATTTAAAATCTTGAAATAAATTAGATTGTTAAAATTTCTCTTTTATGCTCACGGTTTTAGCATCAAAATAAATAAAATGATTCCATGATTTCATGTTTTTGTTTGTGAATAAAACCTATGCAAAACCATGTATGCATGATTCGGCCAAAGCATATGTATGAAGTTGGAAAATTGTTTTCATGAAATGACTTTTGATTATAGCTATGTCCTAGGTTCATGATGTTGTATGCTTGATGAAAATGATGTGTGTGCCTTTCCTTTTTATCTTTTGGTTTTAATATGTATATATGATTTAATTTGATTGTGTGAAAAGAATTTTTATATGTTGACTCAATGATTTTAATCCCTATGCTTGATTCGATTTTGTTAGGATAATTAAGAAACTAATTTAAGTTATTAAATTAATTTATTAGGATTAAAATTTAATTGATTGGTTTTAAATGAATGAAGTGTGTGAATTTGTATGTGTGTGCTTAGAAAATTGTGTGTGGTTGATGTGTACTGAATAAAATTTGTTTTAGTGATTGCTATCTGTATTTGTGAAATATCTATGTGTGTATTTTAAAGAAATTAAAATTGTTTTAAAAAAAAAAAATATATATATATATATATATATGTATATATATAAATGATTTAACTCGAATTAATTTGGAATCTTAAAGTTTTGTGTCTTGAAAGATTTTCAATGAATGGTTTTAAACTTTTATATTCTTGGATTTTTAATTTTTTGTTTTAAAGTGTAAAAACATTGATTTTATAAATAGAGTGTTTTCAAATTAAGAGAAAGGAATTATTATAAAGAGTTTTCAAAGCGAAATTAATGATTTATCGAAACGTTCTAACGCACGAGAAAAATGTCTAGTTCGGGTGTCGGACGCGAAAGGAACGACGCAAAGCGAGCAACGGGAAACCTTGGAATGGAACGCATTCGAATGTGTCGTCATCTAGGTGAGAGAGAAGCTCCCCATAAGACGTCGTGGTATTAGGCAACATATTAAGGCATCCAATCATCTCAAAGGTTGGACCCGGTCTCGTCAAGGCGAGGAAGAGGGATAGTGAGTGTTTGTTTGTTTGTTTGTGTGTCGTGGGCTATCCCTACATGTCGCTGAGACCGAAATGTTGTCTATAGTTAGTATGTTTGTTGAAATGATATGATGTTTACTATGCATGAACTGTTGGTTAGCCTAGTATGTGAACTAAATTAAGTAAGTTGTTAAGAGACGTTTGATTTTACCCTGAGATTTGAAACAATAATAATAATAAGGAGACGAGACTGAAAAGGAAAAAGAGATGTGAAAGAGAGATATAAGAAGGAATTGAGAAAGAAATAGATGGTGCGATAAGACTAAAGGAGAAGGTGATAAGAAATGAATGAGAAAGACACAAAGACGATGTGATTGAAGGAAAAAGATAAAGAGTTGGAACTAAAAAGAGAATGTGATTATGGGAGTGAGATGCGGTGGAGTAAAGATGCGATCCCTCAAACATCTTTTTGGGAAGAAGCTTAGTGTTGAGTTGAGCTTGCTCCTCCACTAACACTCACCCAAAAATATGATTTTCGAAAATAGTTTTTGAAAAGAAACTTTTGAAAGGATGTTATGAAGTCATTCTTTGAAAAGGTTTTGCGAATGAGTTTTTGAGAAAGAAGAGGGAATGAGTTCCGAGGAAGCTGGAAAGGATTACGTTGAGCGTGAGCTGATGAGTATTGAGATGAGATTGATGTGTGGCTTGAGGCTATTGTGATTTTAGGGGGAACAGACTACGTTTAGTGGTCGGGCTTCGTTGAAGGGATGCACCAAGGACGAGCCGACTGTTAGAAATAAACCGTTAATTAAAATCCTAAAAACTCTAAAAGATTAAAAGACATTTATAGACGCGGTGAGGTATGAGGGTCGTATCGAAGTAGTGGAGAGGAAGATACTATGGGTATCTATGGATACTCAGGTGGGGATTGCAGGAGGGGAGGACGATGACGGTGAAACGTCAAGAAGTCTAGAGTATATTTCTAGGCGGAATGAATCCCACATGTGGTGCACTAACGTGGTGGGGACTGGGTCTAATACCGTGGTAAGTTCCGCATCGCGAACTAGAAATTATACTGTCGCCCCCTCGATGCAAATCTACAACAGAGAGAGGGACTGGAACGGGGCATTTGTATTTGCCGCCAAGGGCGTGCTTGATATGATTATGATTTGAGGCTGAGCCTCTTGGTCTGGGACCACTTGTGTGTGACAGCTGTCGTGCCCGCGTGGTAAAGGTCCTGTACTCCTGTTGGCTTCCGACTAGGTTGGGTGGTGTACCGAGGAGATGTAGACGTGTGTGAGCTCAATGATGTCTCCCCCTCATCATTGATGCTATCCGATATAATAAAACATAAAGCACAAAGATGTGTTAAAGAGTTATACAATAAAATACCCAGCACCAAAAGAGAAATTCTAAGACTATAAGATGCTTACAAGAAAGGATTCATGGAATGAGTGATGAGTTTGGAAAGTGGACGGTGAAGAATTAAAAGAAATTGTGGAAGTTGGTAGGAAAGATTGTAGGACCGTGATTGTGAAAGTTAGGAATTTTGTGTGAATATAGGTGTGTTTGAGATTGATGTTGTTGTTGTTTATGTTGTTTATTGTTTTTCCTTAGTATTTGCCTATTGTAATTCCACACAGTCGACATAACTGTCTGGGTAGCTTACTCTCTCCTCTTCTCTTGTGCTCTTCTTCCCCTGTCCTTCTCTTCTTCTGCACTTCCGTTTTCCTTCTGGAAAATATTATGCTGCAACTAGACGCAAACGAGGTTGAGGTCCCAGATCTAGCTTGTTCGGGAAGAAGGAACACCTTCGTAGACGACTCGATGGAGAAATCCCTGAGGTAGTAGACGAGGACAACCCTACTGGCGGACCGTGAACGGGGTCCATCAAAATTCAGAGCTAGAACTACGGATATGGGAGTGTATGACTAGAGGCTAGGTCTCCCCTCAGAGCTTTGTACTCCATTGTAAGTCCTTAGTCACTTAACTCTATACTACTGTACCCCGACTAGAGTTTTATTAAACATAAATGTTTTGGGAAACCAAGTAAATTGGGCTACGTCTTATTTGATGTTTTGAAAACTAGTTCCAAAATGTGGTGTCCCGTGACATCTCGGTTTGGAACTTGAAAGGGTTGTGCAAATGAGAGCATGTGTTTCAATCGTAATGGTGTTTTGGAAATCCGCATGTTCTCATCTTGTGCAATACCGGCGTTTTTTTTTTAAAAAAATGGCCCTAATTTTCAAGGTATTTACTTTAAGCTTTCAAGTTGCCAAATCGGGGTGTTACAAAGAGAATAAGAATTGATTGGGAAAAAGAGATGAGATTGGAGAAGATTGTTTGATAATGATGCGAATGAGCCAGAGCTGGGAAGGAATATTGATGGAGTATGGAAAGTGAAATGTAATGAGAGTGAAGCTTGATTCTGGGAAGGAATATTGATGGAGTATGGAAAGTGAAATGTAATGAGAGTGAAGCTTGATTCTTGTTATTGTTTTCTTGGACTGAGACTGGTGTTGAGTTGAGCTTGCTCCTCCGTTAGTTCTCAAGAAAAGAAACTCTTTGAGAAAAACTTTTAAAAAGAAAATTTGTGAAAAAGGTTTTACGAAAATGAGATTTTTGACAAGGACTTTTGAAAGGAATTTTTAGAAAAGGGTTTATGAAAAGGAAATTTTTGAAAAGAGTTTACCAAATGAAATTTTGAAAAGGGTTCCCAAAATGAGAATTTTGAAAAAGAGATTTTTGAAAAAGAGTTTACAAAGTAAAATTGTTTTTGTGAAATGAGATTTTTGAAAAGGATTTTTCAAAAAGAGATTTTTTTTAAAAGGATTTTCGAAAGGAGATTTTTGAAAAAGAATTATGAAATGAAATTTTTAGAAAAGGATTTATGAATTAAAATTTTTGAAAAAGGTCTTTTGAAATGAAAAGTTTGAAAAGGATTTGTGAGAATGAGATTTTTGTGAAAATTTACGAAAAGAGATTTTGAGAAAATTTATAAAGGTTGTTTTGAGAAAAGTTTTTGTGAGGAGATTCCAAGCTTTGAATGCAATCCCGCTCTGTGCTAAGTTGTGCAATGAAAGGAAAAGTGATGCAAAGATAGCGGTCGGGACTCATTGAAGGGATGTACGAAGGGTGAGCCGACCATTAGGTTAATTAACAAGATAAAAGGCTTTAAAAGACATTAACAGCGAACGCGGTGAGGTATGAGAGTTAACTCGAAGTAGTGGAGAGGAAGGAACCATAAGTATCTGCGGATACTTAGGAGGAGATTGCATTAGGGGAGGACAATGACGGTGAAACGTCAAGAAGTCTAGAGTACTTTTCTAGGCAGAACGAACTCCACATGTGGTATACGAACGTGGTAGGGACTGGGTCCAATGCCGTGGCAAGTTCTGCATGATCAGCTAGAATTAGTATTGTCGCCCCCTAGATTGCAAATCTAGAACAGTGAGAGGGACTGGAGTGGGGCATCTTGTTTGCCACTATGAGTTGAGACAGTGTGCCTTGATTATATATGAATTGAATTGATATGATATGATTTGAGGCTGTAGTCCTCCTGGTCTGGGACCAATTGATTGCGAGACAGCTGTCGTGCCCGCACGGTAAAGGTCATGTACTCCTGTTTGCTGCCGACTAGGTGGATGGATGGCCGAGGAGATGTAGACTTGTGACGTGAGTTCTAACTATGAAAGAACGCGTACCTCGATGATTCTTTAATCGCCCGATCATCGATGGTTATAATTTTATAAGACTTGATAACGAAAAGATTTATACCTAAGAAAAGAAAAGCTTATAAGTTTCTGATGACGATGGAAAGTGTGCAAGGAAGAGATGAAACCCTTGATGAGGAAAAGAGAGAAGTGAAGGATTGGATATCGAAGTTGAGAAGGAAAGTGAAAAGAAAGTATGTGTATGTAAAGACGATAATAATTTTGGCAAGACAAAGAACGTTGTCAATAATAAAGAATTGAGATAATAATGTTAATCAAGATAGATTAATAATTTTGATGTGATGTTATGCTGTGTAAGTTCCATGATGAATGTTTTGATAATGACAAAGTGTTTTGAACAAGCTATCATGTGTTGATCAAGTTCAAGTTCAACAAGCAACAACAAATATCAAATGAAGAAGAGAGAAAGCAAGCTCATGAAGACTTAGTTTGAGTGTAATTGTAATTGTTTTATCTTTTGCCTCTCAAGCTTCTTAGGTCTTTTATTTGGGTAGATTATTTAGACGGTAGTGAATCTCTATCATAGTCATGATTAAATCATAATTTGAGTTTTCACTTAACCTAGAATCAATAGGTGGCTTAAAAGGTTTGAAAGGAAAGGTTTAGTTTTGAGAAAACAAGTTTCTAACATGTGCAGTGTGGATTTAATCGATTAAGTCATAATTTAATCGATTAATACTCGATTAAGCTGAAATTTAATCGATTAAATACTGCAGATCTGGTGTTTTAAAATACGATTTTCACTTCTCAAAATCAGTTTTTAAGTGCTCCAACTTTTGAGTATTCTATATAAACCTTTTGCTAACCTTTGTGATTAATTAGAACACTTTCATAATCAATTTTACAAGAATCAAGCCACTCTATTCTCTCTCAATTTCAAAGATCAAAGCTTTCATATTTTCATATTCGTTGATCAAGAACCTTTGAATCTCTTGTGTGATTTGTCATAGCTATTGAATGAGATTCATAGGAGTGTCATGTGTATTCATTGAGTTGTAATCTTTGCAAAAAGGCGAGCCAACTACAACAACAAAGAAGACTTGGTGTGTCGTTTATCATCAAGCAAGTTCATTCAAGCAATTGAAGAAGAAAGTCTTGGTTGTGAATCAAGCAAAGTGAAGCCTTGGTGTGTGGATTATCATCAAGCAAAGAAGACTTGTTGTGTCGATTATCAACAAGGGGTAGAGGTTAGATTAGAGAGAAGATCAATAGGATTACAAGGCAAGGGTGTGGAGTATCTCTTGTAGGCTAGCAAGAAGGGAGTCTTGTGAGGCATTTACTTGTAATTTGAGAACTCTAATTCCTCATAGTGAAGAATCTCTCTTGGTTGAAGAGGGGACTGGATGTAGCTTTCAAGCGGATGAAAGTGAACCAAGATAATTCGCTGTGTCGTATCTCTAAACCCTTAACTCTTTACATTCAAGTCAATTCATTGTGTTCTTGGTTGAAAACTTAGAAAAAGAGTGATTTTCATAATTGATTGAATTGAATCTTTATTGTTCAAATTAAGTTGGGGAAAATCATTTTCATAATCTAGGTAATCAATAAGAATATAGGTGTTAATTGTTTTCGCTGAATCTCTGATCTTACGTGTTGATTGATTGATTTTCGTATGCGATTGAAAAAGTGATTTTTCAGTTTTCGGATAGGTTTAATCGATTAAGACAAGCCTTAATCGATTAAGAGAATTTGGACTTTCAGGTTTAATCGATTAAGATATCAGTTTAATCGATTAAATGCTGACAAATTTGCAAAAATCATTTGTTTTAATTGTTTCGATTTGTTTCGTTCGAAAATCTATCAAGTTTTCTTAAACACCTATTCAACCCCCCCTTCTAGGTGTGTTCCTAGGGTTCCTTATTTGTTTCAACCATCAATTGCGGTTTCCTCAATTGGTATCAGAGCTCGGTCGAAAGACACGAGCATAAGAGCTTTTTCGTAAAGATCCTTTAAGAAAATCGCAATGGGTTCTACGAATCCCTTTGGTGGTGAAGGTTATTCAATAAATCGTCCTCCATTGTTTGCCGGAGAAGGCTATGCATATTGGAAAGTTAGAATGAAAATCTTTATCCAAGCCATAGATAGTGAAATTTGGAAAGTAGTTGAAAAAAGTCCTCATATCCCCTCTAGTTTAGTTGAAGGCGTAGTACATTTAATCCCCGAGGATAAGTGGAAGGATGATGATAGAAAGAAAGTTCAATATGATTAAGTGCTGACAAATTTGCAAAAATCATTTGTTTTAATTGTTTCGATTTGTTTCGTTCGAAAATCTATCAAGGTTTCTTAAACACCTATTCAACCCCCTCTTCTAGGTGTGTTCCTAGGGTTCCTTAGTTGTTTCAACCATCAATTGCGGTTTCCTCATGCTTGAGTGTTGTTTTGTGTATATCTTGCTTGTATTGTTTGTGCTGTCTTGGTATCTCGCCTGCCGTAAATCCACAATGTCGACGATTCGTCGTTCGGATCGCTGACTCTCTCCTGTTCGTTGGCATATCGGCACTTCTGGTATCTCAACGGGCAGATGGAGTATCGCATGGAGATTGCAACCTGGACTAAGCATGGATGTGGCTGGAAGCGTACCCCATCTGGTTGGGTATGGACTGGCGACACACAGATTGTGATTCCAGACCCGGAGCATCGACTTAGCGGAGCTAACCTAGGACCGCATTTGAGACAAGTCTCTGTCCGAGGATACAGAGACTACAAGGAGAAGGTGCGGTGTGAAGCTCAGAGGACTTCTACTCCAACTAGGAAGCAGTGGGTACCAAAGAATGGCGGACTAGCAGCAATGGAGATGGCTTCATCTTCGGGAGTTAAGAAGGAATGCAAGGAGGAACAAGAGTTACACCCAATAGTTTTCTATAGGAAGAGTCCGAGGTAGGGTAAATAGTTTAAGTCGTTGTGAGTGTTGTTGAGTCAAGGATTATCTGAGTGAAGTATCACTTCTGTAATTATGCCCTACTTGTATTTTGTGAACTGGCCGAACTTTTGTTTTAAAAAGAATATGAAATCGTTTTGAAAGATTTGGAAGTTTAGGTAAGAGAAGGTTTTTAAGTAACAACCCGGTTTTCAAGTTAGGGAGTTTAAATGCACCAATGGTTTTTAAAAAAAAAAAAATTTGGCCTCATTTTTGCAACTCATTAAATAAATGACGATTATTTTCAAGTGGTGAAAATCGGGTTTTTACAGAAGTGGTATCAAAGCGATGTTAATCCTTTGTGGCCTTAAGCATGGGCTTACATGCTTTGCTTGTTTGTTTGTGTGATTGTGCGTGCTTGCTAGTGTAAGGATAGCAGTGTGAGATTAGGCTCTCGTCTTTCTAAGGTGTAGGACTTTGTTCGTATCTCTAGTGTCTGCTGTGTTAGGAACCTGTTGGTTAAGTAGCCTAGAGGAAGTAGACTAAGTAGAAGCAAACCGATTCTAGGATTGAGATCCCATAACCTTTGAGGTAGTATCCTTGTTTGACAAGACCTAAGTTTGTTGACCCCGATGTATCTTTTTGGTGTTACCTTTGAAGATATAGGATGTTATCCCTAGACCCCGTGTTTGTTGAATTGCATCAACAAAGACAGTCGGCATAGTTGAAATCCGAACTTTTCTTCATAAACCTTCCTATTAAACCATAGCCTTACTAATCTTTTCTGAGATTTGTTAACCTGGCTAGTGGAAATAAGAAGAGTCATAGTTGCCCAGATAGTTTAGGCTTGAATAATTGTGGACGGATAAATTGTGGTTACTGGGTGAAAAGTAGAACAATGGTGAGTCTAGTAGTAAGTTTGATCAAAGTTGGGGAGTCACAAGGAAACAAAGAGGTGTATAGTGACCTTAATCTGAGGAAATAGTGAGGAAGATTAGATCCCTTTGTTCTATAGTTAGATGTTTAGACGGAGGAAGTGATAAGTTGATTGATGTTTAGGAGGATAAGTGAGGTTGTTTGGAGAGAGTAGAACCAAGGTTGTCATAGAATTCCCCTTAGGATGGAGAAATAGTGGATGAAAGTCTTAGAGTTAGAGAGAGGGAATTAGAGGAAGGAGTGATTGTTCGTAAGTTAGTAAGAACCTAAAGTGTAGAAAAGTAGTGAGTATCTTAGAATTTTAGGCTAAACCCGGTATTTTTGGAGATGTGTGAATGTTTGTTTGCTTGATTTTCCCTGGGTTTATACCCAAGATTGTGCTCTCTGCGGCAGCGATCAGCTAAAGGAGCGACATTTTCTTTGGTTAGTTCTTTGGACTTAACCCGGTTCGACGCGTAAATGGTATGCAATGGAACTTTTATCCGAGAGCGACACACGAGGAGTATTGTGAAGAGCCTACTGTCAGTAAAGGAAAGGACGACCTTAAAGTGAAAATGAGGATGATGTAAGAGTTGTTGTGCCATGTTGGCCAATCCGCAATGTATTTCTCGGGGACGAGAAATCTTTAAGTTGGGGAGAATGTAACACCCCTCAAAATCCTCGTACTGTTTTAATCTCTAAAAAGAATTATTTTTGAGAAAAGCATTTTTTAAAAGAGTATTTTCTTAAATAAATTTCTTTATTCACGTTTTCAAGGTGGTAAATGATTTTAAAGAAATGATTTTTTTCATGAAATAATGTTATGAGTTTTAAAGTTGAGTTTTGGAAATAATTATGTGTTTAAAATTCTCTTAAGGAAATGGTGGATTTTTCTACAAGAAGTTATTTTATGAGAAGGTGATCTATTTTCTATAAATGTGTGTTTGATATTTTTGGGGAATTGTGATTCTTTATACATGAATGATTTATTTTCTATGTGTATGTATGTGCGGTTTTGGTGTGTGTGTATGTCTAGGATCATGTGAAATTTTAATTAGTGAAGGAATGTGATGATATATGCATGAATGTATGTGTTGGTATGACATGTATATATGTATGTGTGTGTTAGGCGTGTAGGTGAGTGTGTGCATGTATGTGAAAATGTGTGTGTATATATATGTGTGTGCCGTATGTGTATGTATGTGTAGAGGGAAGCCTAGAATTTTCCTAAGTGTAGGACAAGTAACCAAATGAACCAAATCCTAACCATGCCCTAACTAAATTGGTGGAAACCCTAAAGAGGAACCAACAAGACCTTGCACCTAGAATGACCCCTAAGCACCTAAGCCACCCTATATTGTATCCTTAGAGATTATAAACTACACCCATGCAAAATTGGGAAGAGCCGAATCTACCCCTCCCATTTGTTCAAGGACCGAATTTCATGAGGGCAAAAGAGGGAGAATTCGTGAGTCTATATATAGAAGAAGCCATGGTTCATTTTCCTTATTCATTTCCCTTTCCACTCTTCCACTCCCAAAACTAAACACAAGTCTAAAGAGCCCATCAAACTCTTAGACTAAGAAAAAGAAAATAGAAAGAGAGAGAGAGAGAGAGAGAGAGAAGAGGAGGCCGTGAGTTAGGAGAAGGAAGAAGAAGAAGGAGTTCAAAGCCAAAACCTAGGAATTTCTTTGAAGATCAAAGTGCTAAGAGACTAGAAGACTTTTCTTATTGGTATAAACCGAAGATCCTAGGAGAAGTAGAACTAGTTTTTGTTTTGTAATATTGTAATCTTACTTTCTATCTTTGCATGTTCATTTTTTTATGCATTTATGTGTTGATCTTTCTTAACTATGGACTTTTGAAAGACTCAAATTAATTTGTAATATGTGTAGCTTATGTTTGATGATTCGGTTGGTGTTGTTCATAATAGATCTTGATGTTGTTCATGGTAGATTTTGATGTTTTCAAATTAAATCTTTTAGATCTAAAGTTTTGTTTATGATCTTTGTGAATTTGGAGTAGATCTTCTTGCATGTTTGATTTTTATGCTTAGAACCGTGAATCATGAGGTGTTTAAGTGTTTATTTGGTAAATCAATATGTGATCTAAACTTGTTTTTGAAATTTTTGGTCTTGCATGTTGTTTGATGATGATTTATATGGTCTTGAACTCTTGCATGTCTTGATTTTTGGTTTAATCTTAGGAAGAACTTTGATTTGTGTTTTGATCTTTGATTTTGTTTTGATCTTGAATTTTATATGTGATCTTTGAACCAAAGCTTTAGTGTTTTCCCAATATGTGTCACGGTTTTGGTTCTTTTTCATTCAAAATGATTTTTGTCTTTGATTTGTGTTATTATGTTTAATTTCATGACTTGATTTACATGATTTAAGTGCATGCATGTTGATGTTGAACTTTGAAAAGCTATTTTCATGTTCTTTTAAAAATCAATTGAAAGTGTTTATGTGATCCATGATTTTTACATATTTTGGTAGAGAAGTTTGAGATTTGATCATGCATGTTAATATAAGTGAAAAAGATCATGTTTTCTTTTGATGCATGTCTCGGTTTTTTTTAAACAAAATTAGGGAGAACAAAATGATTTTTCTAAATTGATCTATGCTCTATGTCCTTGTGTGATTTTTGATTTGATTTAAGTTAAGAAAAATAAATTAAAGTTTGATGATTTTTCTAAGATTAAGCTCACGGGTTTTGTTAGGAAAAAGAAGAAATAATTTCATGATTTTGTATGTTTGATAATGAATGAATCTTGCTTTGATTTGTGAAGAGTTTCGGTCCATGCATGTTAATTAGATTAGAATTCTTTTTCCATGAAGTAAAATAGAAATAATGAATGTATTTTGTGAAAGGATGTTAAGCTAATTGATTAGGAAAAAGTTTTGTGCTTAAGTGAATTTATGTATGTACATTCGGTTTGTGAGTCTAAGTATGTCTAAGTGATTTTGTTTTATAAAAAAGAAATGATTTTAAAATAATTATGTGTTGAATAGTTTAATTAAGTGTTTGATTTGTAAATGTTTATTTGTAATGAAATTGAATAATTGGTTGAGTGTTTATGTGACTTGAAGGATGAAAGTGTGTTGTTGATTGTATGTGTGTAATCGGTTTTCGATCTAATTTGATTTGATTTATTTGAGTTTGTGATATTGTGTTTATGATTTTCTAAAACTTGTTTTATGACAAAAACTGAAGTTTTTAAAGTATTAATATTGAGTTAAAAAGTATTTGGAACAAAAAGAGTTTTTACAATGTTTTCGGATTTATTAAATTGATTTTTTTTTTCAAACAACTTCTTTGCTGTCCAAGGTTATTTAAAATTGTTTTCTCGATTTCTAAAACGAGTTTATGAGACTCAAAGTTTGGTTTTTAAATGGTAATTGATTTTAGAAAAACCCGGATTGAAACCAGTGAATTTTTCGGTGTTTTCGAATGCGGTTAAGGTGCTGTCCAAGACGGACCAGCAACCTAACCAATTGATTTAAATTGTTTTATTTGATGTTTTCAAAATGATTTTGAAGTATTTAAAGAATTAAGAAACGTTAGAGTTATTTCAAGAAAACAATCATGTTTTAAGATTTCCGACGAGGGACGAAAGAACGTTTTAAGATAAGAAAAGATTTTTCTTAATAAAAGTTGGTAATGAAAATGTGTTTTAATTAATACGAGGGATGTTACAGACGAGGGATTAAGGCAGTGGCAGTTACAAGGATCCGAGAAGACTGCACGTTTTTAATCGCTGGACCTCAGGTGAGAGACTAGCTTTCCTAAGACACCGTGGTAGTAGGTGATATATTAGGACGTTCCGTATCGGCTCAAAGATCGGAACTCAGTGGTTCTGAGTCAGTAGTATAGTGGCAATTGTTTGCTTTGTGTGGTCACTTATACAAAGAAGACAAAGACCACACTATTGTGTGTGATGTTTGTATGCTGATGATGTGTTATTTATATTTGTTTATCTATGCATGTTGATATTATAAATAGTTGAGAGGAGATAATGTGAAATAATTGGTAATAATGATAAAAGAGATTAGAAGTAAAAGACACCAAGAAAAGAAATAATCCCTGTTTGGCCTAAGTCCTTGTGGAATAAGGCAGCCTTGATAAGACATTGAGAGTGGAGATAGTGATAAGAGAATAAGAATTGATTGGGAAAAAGAGATGAGATTGGAGAAGATTGTTTGATAATGATGCGAATGAGCCAGAGCTGGGAAGGAATATTGATGGAGTATGCAAAGTGAAATGTAATGAGAGTGAAGCTTGATTCTTGTTATTGTTTTCTTGGACTGAGACTGGTGTTGAGTTGAGCTTGCTCCTCCATTAGTTCTCAAGAAAAGAAAGTCTTTGAGAAAAACTTTTAAAAAGAAAATTTGTGAAAAAGGTTTTACGAAAATGAGATTTTTGACAAGGACTTTTGAAAGGAATTTTTAGAAAAGGGTTTATGAAAAGGAAATTTTTGAAAAGAGTTTACCAAATGAAATTTTGAAAAGGGTTCCCAAAATGAGAATTTTGAAAAAGAGATTTTTGAAAAAGAGTTTACAAAGTAAAATTGTTTTTGTGAAATGAGATTTTTGAAAAGGATTTTTCAAAAAGAGATTTTTTTTAAAAGGATTTTCGAAAGGAGATTTTTGAAAAAGAATTATGAAATGAAATTTTTAGAAAAGGATTTATGAATTAAAATTTTTGAAAAAGGTCTTTCGAAATGAAAAGTTTGAAAAGGATTTGTGAGAATGAGATTTTTGTGAAAATTTACGAAAAGAGATTTTGAGAAAATTTATAAAGGTTGTTTTGAGAAAAGTTTTTGTGAGGAGATTCCAAGCTTTGAATGCAATCCCGCTCTGTGCTAAGTTGTGCAATGAAAGGAAAAGTGATGCAAAGATAGCGGTCGGGACTCATTGAAGGGATGTACGAAGGGTGAGCCGACCATTAGGTTAATTAACAAGATAAAAGGCTTTAAAAGACATTAACAGCGAACGCGGTGAGGTATGAGAGTTAACTCGAAGTAGTGGAGAGGAAGGAACCATAAGTATCTGCGGATACTTAGGAGGAGATTGCATTAGGGGAGGACAATGACGGTGAAACGTCAAGAAGTCTAGAGTACTTTTCTAGGCAGAACGAACTCCACATGTGTTATAAGAACGTGGTAGGGACTGGGTCCAATGCCGTGGCAAGTTCTGCATGATCAGCTAGAATTAGTATTGTCGCCCCCTAGATTGCAAATCTAGAACAGTGAGAGGGACTGGAGTGGGGCATCTTGTTTGCCACTGTGAGTTAAGACAGTGTGCCTTGATTATATATGAATTGAATTGATATGATATGATTTGAGGCTGTAGTCCTCCTGGTCTGGGACCAATTGATTGCGAGACAGCTGTCGTGCCCGCACGGTAAAGGTCATGTACTCCTGTTTGCTGCCGACTAGGTGGATGGATGGCCAAGGAGATGTAGACTTGTGACGTGAGTTCTAACTATGAAAGAACGCGTACCTCGATGATTCTTTAATCGCCCGATCATCGATGGTTATAATTTTATAAGACTTGATAACGAAAAGATTTATACCTAAGAAAAGAAAAGCTTATAAGTTTCTGATGACGATGGAAAGTGTGCAAGGAAGAGATGAAACCCTTGATGAGGAAAAGAGAGAAGTGAAGGATTGGATATCGAAGTTGAGAAGGAAAGTGAAAAGAAAGTATGTGTATGTAAAGACGATAATAATTTTGGCAAGACAAAGAACGTTGTCAGTAATAAAGAATTGAGATAATAATGTTAATCAAGATAGATTAATAATTTTGATGTGATGTTATGCTTGAGTGTTGTGTTGTGTATATCTTGCTTGTATTGTTTGTGCTGTCTTGGTATCTCGCCTGCCGTGAATCCACAACATCGACGATTCGTCGTTCGGATCGCTGACTCTCTCCTGTTAGTTGGCATATCGGCGCTTCTGGTATCTCAACGGGCAGATGGAGTATCGCATGGAGATTTCAACCTGGACTAAGCATGGATGTGGCTGGAAGCGTACCCCACTGGTTGGGTATGGACTGGCGACACACAGATTGTGATTCCAGACCCGGAGCATCGACTTAGTGGAGCTAACCTAGGACCGCATTTGAGACAAGTATCTGTCCGAGGATACAGAGACTACGAGGAGAAGGTGCGGTGTGAAGCTCAGAGGACTTCTACTCCAACTAGGAAGCAGTGGGTACCAAAGAATGGCGGACCAGCAGCAATGGAGATGGCTTCATCTTCGGTAGTTAAGAAGGAATGCAAGGAGGAACAAGAGTTACACCCAATAGTTTTCTATAGGAAGAGTCCGAGGTAGGGTAAATAGTTTAAGTCGTTGTGAGTGTTGTTGAGTCAAGGATTATCTGAGTGAAGTATCACTTCTGTAATTATGCCCTACTTGTATTTTGTGAACTAGCCGAACTTTTGTTTTAAAAAGAATATGAAATCGTTTTGAAAGATTTGGAAGTTTAGGTAAGAGAAGGTTTTTAAGTAACAACCCGGTTTTCAAGTAAGGGAGTTTAAATGCACCAATGGTTTTTCAAAAAAAAATAAAATTGGCCTCATTTTTGCAACTTATTAAATAAATGACGATTATTTTATGGTGGTGAAAATCGGGCTGTTACAGTGAGCAATGAGTGTGAAGTAGTGGAGAGGAAGATACCATGGGTATCTGCGGATACTCAGGAGGAGATTGCATTAGGGGAAGGCAATGACGGTGAAACGTCAAGAAGCCTTGAGTACTTTCTAGGTGGAACGAATTCCATAAGGGGTAAGGATGGGCCGATCCGATGCCGTGGTAAGTTCTACACCCCGGAACTAGAATAGTACTGTCACCCCCTAGATTGCAAATCTTGAACAGTGAGAGGGACTGAAATGGGGCTCTGTGATTTTGCCACTGTACCGGATTTTCTACAATGTGCCTTGATTATATGATTTGATTTGAGACTGTACCGGATTTTCTACAGTTCTCCTGGCATTGAGTATTTTGTTGAGACAGCTGTTGATTAACCGACAAGTGTACCGGGTCAGCAAGTAATATAGTCTAGAAGACCGAGTATCGTCCCACAGGGATCGAAGTTTATTCTAATAACTTTCCACCAAATTTTAATTATTAGTGCAACTTGTTATTGAGTTTAGAAGGAGGTAGAGAATTTGAATAAAATAAAAATAAAAATAAGAAGATTGAGAAGAAGAAAATAGTGAGGAGATAAGATAATAAGAAAACAATAGAAAAAGGTTAGGAACTTGGTTTCGTTGTAGATTTCACTTATTTTAACTATGATTCATATTTAACTTGAATTATCCTTCAATTCACGGACCATTCCTCTCAAATAGTAATAGTTAGATGTCTCTATACATTACCCTTATTTTCTATATATTTAATCCTTGATCTCTCAAGTAATTACAATACAAGAAAATATCTATCTAGCACAAGGGAATTATGTGGCCATATAATCATCCAACCATATCTCTATGTATTGGACTGAAAATACCATTAATTGCATGGCCTATTCAGAACCCCAACCGTCGTTTGTGATTAAGAAATCCAAACATAAATTGATCAGGTTTATGTAATTAAAAACTCAATTAATGCATGAATTAAAAACAGCAAAATACTAAATCATAAATTAAAATAAGTTACATCATACAATTTACACCATGTTCCTAACAAGAGGTTTTAGTTACACATATAGAAATAAAGAAAAGAAAAGCAAAGAGAAAACCTCATATCATAGACAATACTTGGTTAACTCTCCAAGAGATCTTCAATCCTTGTGCCTTGCCTCCTTGCTCTCAATAGATGTTACTAACCTCTCTCTCTAATCCTAATTGAATCCTATGATCTTAAAACCTACTGAAAACTATTTACAAATCCTCTATTTAAAGAGTACAACAAATCCTAAAATAAATCTTAATTAAATCTAATAGATAAGGTCCTTGTTTATCTTCTAATCTCTGACCAAAGATAAGATATGAAGCCAAATTAGACTTCTCTTCTTCTAATCTGTTCATAATCTGGTCAAATGGGCCTCCAACAGCACGCGCGCCCCAGGCGCCTACGGATTCACGCCCCAGGCGCACGCAGGGTTTGATCACTGGCTCTTTTCTATGCAGGCGCGCCTCAGGCGCCCCCGGTCCCGCGCCTCAGGCGCGCGGGACCTCTTCTGGTTCCGTTTCGCTCCGTTCTTTTTCCATTTGCAATATCATTTAGTCCTCTTTTCAGGTCCATAAATATTTTATCCATTTAAACTCCACAAATACCTGAAACACTAACAAACGGATCAAAACATTCAAAGGACCCTAAACTACTAAAAATAATTAAAATCTATTAAAACATCCTAACTTTGCTAGAGAAACAAGCCAAATTCATAGTAAAAGGGAGTCCACATAATGCTCAATATATATATATATATATATATATATATATATATATATTGGACCCAAATCACTCCCCCAAACTTAGCATTTTGCATGTCCCAGGCAAAAGTAAAATAAAAATTCTAAACAAAAGACAAACTCCCTAAATCAATATGAACACACCTCATCTAAGACTACGACTCATGACTCCAACACATATTATCACAAACTATTCACACAATCACAAACTAGTTAGAATAACAAACCCAATCAGAACTCAAAGCTAGTGAACACTCTCAACCTCTCAATTGTTTCTCTCAAAAGTGTATAAGGGTAATTTTTTTTAATTCACTCAAGTTCAATCAATGATAATGTGTTACCATAGGCTTAACCATAGACCAGTATCTCCACTGAAATTATTGAAAGTATGCACAAATCAAAAGGTCTTATTTTTGGTTGTAATGGGGCCCGGGCCAAAAGTGTTCGGTGGGATAAAAGAAAGAAAGGATAAAACTACGGGCTAATTGCAAAGCAAAATTCCCTACAAAACCATGAATGAGGAACATATTCAACAAAGACCAATACTCTCATTAAAAATATTTTTTTCTTCTTTTCTTTTCTCATGCCCTTCCTTCTATTCTCTTCCTTTTCACTTCTTTTTCATTTGATTTCACTCATTACTTCACTTTTCAATATTTTCTTTTCCTTTCATTTTTTTTTTGGAAGAGAAATAGAATCATACACCTTCCATCTAGCATATTTTGCATCACATGGTCATTCAATCACATTCCACTTAATTGCTCATTCACAATTCCTAGGGTACTCACAGAAGGCTTAGTCTATGTAAGGTACCAAAGAAACAACATATAACATTATAAGGCTCAAAGTGGGCAACTAAGGGGATTTATTTGTCAACGCAAAACATCTGAAGGCCTCAAAAACACATCCTAGTGCCTTAATCATCTTAATGCATACAATCCATTATCAATTTCAAAATGGTCACAGGTCAAGTTCTAGAAGACAATATCAAAGTGAACACACTCATGAAAGAATAGGGGTCTCAATATTAGAATATTTCAATAAAAATTTCATACCCCTCAATAGGCTCAAAACTCTCACACTTGGCTAAAGTCAGTTCACTAATCACAAGTTCTGAATGCTTTTGTCAAAATAACCAGTTCACAACCATATTTACAGCTCAATCAAATAGAGTTGAAAATCAATGAGTCTAAGTCCTAAACTAAGTATATACATGTATCAAAAGAGAAAAAGTCCTAAGGTTAGAAAAATCACCTACTTTCACTAGAGACACAAACCAATACCAACTATGGGGAAATAATTCAAATCTGGAAAAACAATTTTTATTTTGTATATACTCCCCCAAACTTAGATGTTGGCTTGTCCTCAAGCAAACTACCCTACCTAAATTACAAAATAAAAATTAAAAACTACCTAAAAAGCTGGACAATATTTTTTTTTTGGTGAGGTACAGGGGCTGGGGTGCAATAAAAAAAAATTGGGCTAATGGGGTCCAAATCCTACAAATACAAATCTAATCCTAAAAAAAATCTATCCCTAAAAAAAATAGCAAAATAAAAAAAACGAAAATAAATAAAAAAAAATCTATTCTAAAGATAATCCTAAAAAGATAAATCTAAACCTAAAAAGATAAAACAAATTCCTAAAAAGATAAAAAAAAACAAATCTAATCCTAAAAAAAATCTGTTCCTAAAAAGTAGGAGTGGAATTCCCCCAAACTAGATTTTGCACAGGCGCGCGACCGCGTGCGCCTGGGGCGCACGAGGTCTGTTCCTCAGTTTTTTTTTTTTTTTTTACAAAAACTAACTAAAAATTGAAACTTATACTACAACTTATGTACAAAACAAATTCACCAGGATCCCAAATTCTATGGGTCAAATCCCATGTGATGCAACAATAATGAGTAATGGCCACATCCCATGGGAAAGACCTTAGGTGATCTTTTCTTCCATCATCCATCATGAAGTTGTTAACTCCATTAGTCAAGAAGATTACTTTCTCATGCTTCTTATTGCCTAATAATGATTCAGATTGTTCTAGATGATTTTCATAAAAGTAATTAGGCTGAATATAATAGAAAAATTTTGAATTACCCAAGCATGAACTAGATTTAATTAAATTTTTTATAGCCACAAATTCCTCATGCAAGGGTGGTTCAATTTTTTCTATAATTTTCAAACCTTTGATTTTTATTTTTCTATCCTCATCCTCAAACCTATCATGCACAATTTCTTTTTCAGATTTTTGCTCTTCTAAAGGGATTTGATCATTGGTCACATTCATCACCACAACTTCCTCCTCTTTTTTAGGAGAGTCAAAAGTTGTTGATAATGCTTGTGACTCTTTAGGTATATGTTTTGAAATTTGCTCAAGTGCTAGTTCTATGTTCTCAATACTTTTTCTGTTTTCTTCCTTTATAATATTAATTTCTTGAACATTACTACTAATTTTTTGAGCAAAATTATCTAGGTTAATTTCCCATGACCCTTTAGCCACAGGAGGAGGAATTGGTTCAACACAAGGAGATCTAAAATTTTTGAAAATTCTCAATGGTTTGATCCAATTTCTCTAGAGCTATTTCCATTTGGTCTTTCCTAGGAGGAATATTTTGTGGGGAATTATTTGGTTCAACACAAGAGGATCTAAAATTTTTGCAATCTTTAAACATATCCTTAGTGTCTTTCTCAAATTTCTCAAAAGCTATTTCCCATCGAGCCTTCCTAGGAGTTTGATCGAGGCCGTATCCGATCAAAATAAAAGGTGTTTATTCTGTAGTACTAGGAAGGTGATCCTAGGTCGTTTCCCAGCGAATATCGGTCTAGGCAAAGTATCAAACACGTAGTGTGCAGTAAAATGGGGGGGTTTTTGTGTGTGACAAATGTGAAGAACAAAACACAAACAGAATATAAAAACTAAGAAAATCAGAAACAAAAGCGGGCAAACCCCTTTGGTTACGTACACTACTCAATCCTAGCTCACTAAAGATCGATTCCTCTCCTCTCCTCTGTCCAACTCGTGATAACCAAATACTAAGCGAAAATTCAGTTATCACTCCAAACCCTAACTTCTAATTAAGCATCAGAAACCAGAATTGGAGTTTTTACGAGTTAATACAAATTAAGCATTTATATTCATGTATTATCTCTACGAAATGGAATTAAGCAAACCACTACACATCGATAAACATGAAAACAGAGAAGAGAAAACGAAATTGCATTAATAACAAGAGCTCAAGAGTAGATAATACAATACCAAAGGGATTAACCCTTGAAGTCTAGCCTTCCATGGCCATAAATGAAGAAAAACGAGTAGAAATGGGGAAGAACAAAACCCTAGCAGCCACCATCACTTGGGAGAGCCAAGAGAGAAGTTCTAACCTAGAGAGAGAGTGAGAAATCTGAAATGAAAGTGTGTTCTTGGAGGTTACACGAATTTCCCCTCTTAAGACACAAAATGGGCCTAAAACATGGGCCCAAATCCTAAGAAACACTATTCTGAACATTACAATTAAAAAGGGACCTAAATGCAAATTACAATCTTCACTTCAATACTTCAATCTTCATTTCCAAACTTCCCAAAGTGTCCTTGTGCCAAATATTACCTGAAAATAGAAATAGAATTAATTAGGCTAAATAATTCCAAATTAAACAATATTCGAAATATTAGTCCAATAAACTCTAAATCAATAAATCAAGCTAATCAATGTCAAATGGGCAACAAGTATCAATAATAGGAGTAATATGATGCAAGGAATAATGGGAAATAAAATGCTCATCAGAGTTATATTTTGTGCAACATAGTTTGGAGGATAAGGAATAAATCTATCACAATCTGAATCACTATTACAACTATAATTATACATGAGAAAGTACAAATTACACAATAATTACAAAAAGTACCGAAAAGAAATTAGAATCGAATTTCAATCCCCAGCAACGGCGCCAAAAACTTGTTGATTAACCGACAAGTGTACCGGGTCAGCAAGTAATATAGTCTAGAAGACCGAGTATCGTCCCACAGGGATCGAAGTTGATTCTAATAACTTTCCACCAATTTGTAATTATTAGTGCAACTTGTTATTGAGTTTAGAAGGAGGAAGAGAATTTGAATAAAATAAAAATAAAAATAAGAAGATTGAGAAGAAGAAAAGAGTGAGGAGATAAGATAATAAGAAAGCAATAGAAAAAGGTTAGGAACTTGGTTTCGTTGTAGATTTCACTTATTTTAACTATGATTCATATTTAACTTGAATTATCCTTCAATTCACGGACCATTCCTCTCAAATAGTAATAGTTAGATGTCTCTATACATTACCCTTATTTTCTATATATTTAATCCTTGATCTCTCAAGTAATTACAATACAAGAATATATCTATCTAGCACAAGGGAATTATGTGGCCATATAATCATCCAACCATATCTCTATGTATTGGACTGAAAATACCATTAATTGCATGGCCTATTCAGAACCCCAACCGTCGTTGGTGATTAAGAAATCCAAACATAAATTGATCAGGTTTATGTAATTAAAAACTCAATTAATGCATGAATTAAAAACAGCAAAATACTAAATCATAAATTAAAATAAGTTACATCATACAATTTACACCATGTTCCTAACAAGAGGTTTTAGTTACACATATAGAAATAAAGAAAAGAAAAGCAAAGAGAAAACCTCATATCATAGACAATACTTGGTTAACTCTCCAAGAGATCATCAATCCTTGTGCCTTGCCTCCTTGCTCTCAATAGATGTTACTAACCTCTCTCTCTAATCCTAATTGAATCCTATGATCTTAAAACCTACTGAAAACTATTTACAAATCCTCTATTTAAAGAGTACAACAAATCCTAAAATAAATCTTAATTAAATCTAATAGATAAGGTCCTTGTTTATCTTCTAATCTCTGACCAAAGATAAGATATGAAGCCAAATTAGACTTCTCTTCTTCTAATCTGTTCAGAATCTGGTCAAATGGGCCTCCAACAGCACGCGCGCCCCAGGCGCCTACGGATTCACGCCCCAGGCGCACGCAGGGTCTGATCACTGGCTCTTTTCTATGCAGGCGCGCCTCAGGCGCCCCCGGTCCCGCGCCTCAGGCGCGCGGGACCTCTTCTGGTTCCGTTTCGCTCCGTTCTTTTTCCATTTGCAATATCATTTAGTCCTCTTTTCAGGTCCATAAATATTTTATCCATTTAAACTCCACAAATACCTTAAACACTAACAAATGGATCAAAACATTCAAAGGACCCTAAACTACTAAAAATAATTAAAATCTATTAAAACATCCTAACTTTGCTAGAGAAACAAGCCAAATTCATAGTAAAAGGGAGTCCAAATAATGCTCAAATATATATATATTGGACCCAAATCAACAGCTGTCAAGCCCGCGTGGTCAAGGTCTTGTACTCCTGTTTGCTTCCGACTAGGTTGGGTGGATGACCGAGGAGATGTAGATGTGTGTGCTAACTGCGAACTAAACTTTCACCTCGATGATATTTTAATTCTCCAATCATCGATGGACGTCATCTAATAAGACTTGATAAGAAAAGTCTAAGCCTCATGAAAAGACTTATAATTATAAGAAGCAAAATCTTATGGAATATTGATAATAAGAAACGAATCGAGAATGAAAGTGTGGAAAAGTGAATGAAACCATATGAAAATGGAAATGAATGCAACTCAAAGATTCACAAGTTGAGATCGAGAAAGGAATTGAGAAAGAAAGAATGTTTATGTTGAGAAGTGAAAATAAGTTGGCAAGATAATGAATGACGACGACGACGATGATGATAAACTTGAATGTTGTGTTGTATTTATGTTGCATTGTTATGTTTGTATTGTCTTAATATCTTGCCTATTATAAAACCCACACCGTCGACGATGCGTTGTTCGGATTGCTTACTCTCTCTTGTTTAGTTGGCATATCGGTGTTGCTGGTATCGCAACGGACAGATGGAGCATCGCATGGAGATCACCACATGGCGTCGTCAGGGATGTGGTTGGAAACCCACACGCTATGGATGGGTGTGGACGGGATGTACCCAGATTGTGATTCCGGATACAAAACATAAACTGAGAGGGTTAACGGCGGGATCATGCTTGGGAAGTGTCTCTATTCTGGGGCACGATGGTAATGAACCACCGTCATGGGATGAAGCTAAGGAGGAATCCGTAAAGCTGTTTGGAGTAGAGCTGAAGCCAAGTTCTGAAGAGGAGTCAGCAACGGAGATAGCATCATCCTCCGGTATGAAGAAAAGGTCAGGAAAGAAAAGGAAGCGGCAGCCGGTTGTCTTCATTCGGAAGAATCGGGTGTAGTGTGTTTATTTAAGATGGCCTTAGTCCTTTCATAGTCTAAGTCTGTTGTTAGTGCTTTGAGTCGAGGATTACCCAAGCAATGAACCATTTATGTAATTAAGCTAAGTTTTTAATTCTGTCTTGTTGAGGACTTCTACTTTTGAAGATTGGACAATGTAATCTTTTGGAAACGGTCACGAATACTTTTGATATAATACAATGGATTATGATGCTCTTTGAACCAAGTCACTTTATGGAGATGAATGTTTTATGTACAGAAATGTCTTAGTAACAACTCGGTTTTCAGTAAGGAATGTTAAAGTGTATCAAGGTCACTTAAATAGTGTTTTTTATAAAAAAAAAAATTGGCCTCATTTTTGCAACTTAATAAATAAAAGTTGGTTATTTTGTGTTACGAAAATCGGGCTGTTACATTATGGTATAAGAGCTTATGGTAATCCTTAGTGGCCTTAAGCATGGGCTTACATGCTTTGTTTGTGTGACTTTGTGTGTCTACTAGTGTAAAGATAGGAGAACAAGGTCAAAGTTCTCGCCTTTCTGAGATGTGTGACTCTGTCTGTGTCTCTAGTGTCTGTGGATGTGATCTGCTGGATATGTTGACTATATAGTCTAAAGAAAGTAGACCGAGTAGAAAGCGAATAGATTCTAAGTCGAGACCCCATAACCTTTGATGTTATATCATTGCTTGATAGACCCAAGTCTATTGACCTTGACGCACCTTTTGTTAAAAGGGTAGTCATTACCTTTGAGAAAATTGGATGTTATCCCTAGATCCCCATGTTTGTTGAATTGCTCCAACAAAAACAATCATTGTTGCTGAAATTCAAACTTTTTCTTCATGAGCCTTACTATCAAACCATAGCCTTATCGATCCTTTCCGAAATCCATTAGCCTGACTTGTGAAAATGAAAGTGTTATAGTCATCCAGATAGCTTAGGCTTGAACGATCAAGAATGGATCAATGGTTGAAATTGAATAAGAGTATAAGACCACAGTGAACTTAGTAGTAAGTTTGATCGAAGTTGGAGAGTTGCAAGGAAGAAAAGGGGTGTATATTGTCAGTAATTTGAGGAAATTATGACGAAAATTTGGATGATGAGGATTGCCTTATACTATAACCAGATGTCTAGACGGTACAAGTGATAGGCAAGATCGATGTTTAGGATGAGTTTAACGAGAAAAGTGGAGTTGTTCTGAGTAGATAAGACCAAAGTTATGATAAAATCTCCCCTAAGTCATAGAAATAATGGACTAAAGCATTAGAGATAGAAGGAGAACTAAAGGAAGGAGTGGTTGTTTGTGAATTAGTGGGAATCCAACGTTGTCAAGAGTAGTGAGTATCTAAGGATTTTGGGATCTCTCAACCGTTTTAAAGTAAGGCCTTATACTCGTAGAGATGTGTGAAGTTATGAATGTATAAATATCACCTAAGTTTGTACCTAAGGTTGAGACTTCTGTAACTACGATTGGCTAGGGAATGGTATCCTCTTTGTTTAGTCCGTTGGACTTGACTCGATTCGATACGCAAGTGGTAGTACGTGTGAGGCTTCTTCATCAGAAAGCGACAAACGAAGAGCCCTGTAAAGTAAATTATGCCAGCAAGGGAAATATGACCACGAAGTGAGAATGAGAATGTTCTTATGGGCCTCACCGCAATGCGAGAATTTTGTGTCCTGCTGCCCAATCCGTAACGTAGTTCTCGGGGACGAGAAATCTTTAAGTTGGGGAGGATGTGACGACCCGCAAATTCCTCGTCTGTTTTAAATGAATTTTTGAAATATGTTTTATCAACGATAGATGTATTTGTGTGAAAATAAATATTTTCATGAACTCAAATTAGATGGTTTTATTATTTGGGGTTTCTTTGAGAAGTGAAATTCTTTGTGAACTTTAATAGATTAAATGACTTTGAAAATTCATATCTTTTTAACCGTAACTCCGAAAAATTACGATCTATATATGAAAACGATCGTCTTTAAATGTAGAATTTAAAAATGTAACTTTTATAATTTTCTGGATTTATTTACGAAAATTTATTTTTGGGTGCATTTTAAACGAATTTTGAGTATATAAATCCGTAAAAATAGTTAAAGACCTCAAATGAACTTTTCCTTTTGAGGATCTCTTTTATATATGAAAATATGATTTTAGAAAATGAAATGAGGGCTATATCTATAGCCAAGTAGTGCAGTTAATTGTTTTAGTTAAAGTGTGTATTCTTGGGATTTTTATTCACTATTATTGATGAATGTCATGTTACAAATGGAAAATTATTTGGTGTAATCTTATAAAGTGAATTTAAAATAAAATGAGTACTTGATATGATTTGTATGTGAATAATTGTGTGATGTGTGAATTCTTTGCATCCTATTATTTTTCATTAAGGTGGCTGATGAAGGTCTAATATATGATGTTTTAAGGCTTAATTTCACTTCCTTTTGCTTGGGTTTTAGCATGTTTCTCTTGTAAATATAGGTATTTTGTATTAGTTTTAGGAATTTTTAGTTTATTAGAATCCTTTGAATGTTTTGATCCGTTTTGAGTATGTTTCAGGTATTTCGGAGCTTTATTTGGAGAAAATATTATTGGAGCTGAAAAGAGCATAAGAAGACCTTGAAAATGACACAAGAACGGAGAGAAACAGAGTCGAAAATTCCTCAGCATGCCCAGGCGCGGGATCTGCGAGCCCAGGCGCGCTTGCAGCGGTGATTTGTGGGCATCAGACATAGCGCGCCTGGGCGTGCTGCTTCATACGCCTAGGCGCGCTTAGTGCGTGAAAGTAACGTTGTTCGGTATTTTGATCATAACCTGAGCTACGCTTATCCAAATTCAGCTATCTAGGTATCATTTTAAAGATAAGGAAAAGATCTAAACCTTTTCCAGAAATAGCCTTGCTCAAATTCGTCCATCTTGGGGGTCAAAATCAGTGCCGAAGTTGCTGTCAAACACAATTACGGGATTTAGAAGGATTTTAATAATAAATTCTATTTGTAGATAAGATTATTAAAGATTAGATAATTCTAATAGGATATTATCATTTCAATTCAATTAGGATTAGTTTTAGACTTTAAATATAGGTTTTTCGTTTAGGTTTGGTAGACTTTTCAGAGCCAAATTAGATATTAGATAAAATTAGGATTAGAGAAGAGAGGCTGTTATGCAATTGAGAGCAAGGAGGAAAGGCACAAGGATTGAAGATCAACATTGCTGGAGGGAACCACTTGATGATTAAAGATCTCTTGGGGGTAATAGCTTTAGAGAAATTAGAAGCTACATATAAGATTAAACCATTTTTTGTAGAGCCAATTCCCGTGGAGGAAGCTCCATGGGAAATAGCTTTTGAGAAATGTGATCAACACACTAAAGAATTTATTGAAAAATCCAGAACTTATTACCTGATTCAAGGTTCCACTTCAAGGAACCTTGAAATTAAAGTTGAACACATTTCAAAGCCATTAGATGAAGAGTCATAAGCATCATCAACAATTTTTGACTCTCTTCAAAGAGAGGAAAAAGCGGTGGTGATGGATGTAACCAATGATGAAACTCTTATAGAGGAGCAAATAGAGAAAAATGTGCATAATGAGTTTGAGGAAGAGGACTGAAATAAAACTTTAGAAGGTTTGAATATGGTAGAAAAATTTGATCCACCCGTGCATGATGAATTTCTAGCAATTAAAAATTTGGTTAAATCTATTGCATGCTTGGATGACTCAAAATTTTTCCACTATATTCAACCTTTGTTCTTTCATGAAAAATCTAAAAATCAATCTAATTCATTATTGAAAAATAGGGAGCCTGAAAAGCTAGTTTTCCTAATTCATGGAATTAACACTTTCATGAATGGGAAAAGAAATAACTTATCTGAGATGATGCATGGAGTAAGGAATGCACCTTTTGACCCTGGTGGGATTGAACTTATTTTTGAAACCTCCTTACTCCACCATCATCCAAGGTTTGCCGCATGGGTTGTGAGAATAACTTGTTATTGTTGCATCACATGGGAATTAACCCATTGGATTTGGGATCCTGGTGGATTCTCTGTAATTATGTAGTAGTGTAGGTTTTTATTTTTTTTAGTTAGTTAGTGAATAAAGAGTTTAGAGCTTTCTATGTAACTGCTAATGAGGTGCTTTCTAACACTATTTTTAGTTGTTCATGTGACACAGATGAATAAGTTTGGGGGAGTCTCCTCCATGATGCATCAAAAGAGAATGTTGTGTTACAAAGGGAAGTTTCTAACTCCTTACTTTAGTTTTTAATTTTAATTTTTATTTTTTTAGTATAGGTTAGATTAGTTTGCTTGAGGACAAGCCAACCTTTAAGTTTGGGGGAGTGGATACAAAATAAAATTTTTTTTAGATTTGAATTTTTCTCCCATTTTTGGTGTTGGTTTGTGTCTTAGGTAGAGGTTTTGTAATTATTCTAGACTAAGGATTATTTTTCTAATGATAGGTGTATATACTTAGTTTAGGATTAGACTCATTGATTCAAGTTATTTATTTGTTGAGCTGTAAATATTTTTGAAATTTGGTTATTTTGACAAAGTTTTTCAGAACTTGAGATTAGTGAACTGACTTTAGCCTGTGAGATTTTGAGCCTTTTGATGGGGTATGATTTATTGAATTATTTTGATTTTAATCCCCTATTTCTTTCATGAGTGTGTTCACTTTAGTTTTGTGTTCTAGAACTTGACCGATGACCATTTTGAGATTGATAATTGATTGCACGCATTAAGATGATTAAGGCACTTAGGATGTGTTTTTGTGGCCTTCAACTGTTTTGTATTGATAATGTTCCCTTAGTTTCCCATTTTGAGCCTAATGACATTATGATTTTTCTTTGGTACCCTGCATTTATTGAAATATTCTTTGTTAGTACCTTGGGAATTTTTGAATGAGCAATTGAGAGGAATGAATAAGAAAAAGTTAAAGTAATTGGTGAAAAGTGTCATGAGTTCTATTTCTCTTCCAAGAAAAAAATGAAATAAAAAATAATAAAGAGAAATTTGGAAGAGAATAGAAGAAAAAAAAGTGAAAAGAAAAGAAGGATGATAATGATTTTGGAGTTGAGTGTGAGTCTTAATTGTATTCATTGCTCATTCATAATTTTTAGAGGGAAATTTGTTTGATTACATATTTTTAGCCCGTAGTTTCATCCCTTCTTTCTTTTATCCCACCTTAACACTTTTAGCCATGGCCACGTTACAACCAAATTAAAGACCTTTTGATTTGTGCATGTTTTTAATAATTTCAGTGGAGATTTGGGTCTATGGTCAAGCTTATGGTAACATTTAACTATTGTATGAACTTGAGTGAATTGTTATAACCCTTGATACACATGAGAGATATACACTGAGAGGTTGAGAGTGTTCACTTGTTCTGAGTTCTGATTGATTTTGTTTCTTTAACCAGGTTTTAATATATGAATAACTTGTGTAAATATGTGGTTGTGTTGATGAGTCGAAGTCTTAGATTAAGTGTTGTACATTTTGATTTAGAAGGTAGTCTTGTGTTTATGAATTTTTATTTTACTTTTACCTGGGACATGCAAAATTCTAAGTGTAACACCCTATAACTAATTCCCCTTAATTCCCCTTATATTAAAAATATGAACTTAAAAATTCATTTTTAAATTATAAAAATCAACCGTCAAACGGACAGAGTTTTGTCTGTTTTTCAGACTTTTCTAAATCTTCAACCTGATAAACACATTTATTTAATATCAACAGTAGCCAGCAGGGCTCACATGTAAGTAAGTATGCATCACATAGTTGCCCCATGGGCTCAAGTGTAAAACATCAGACTCAGTTTGTCAGAGTGCCAGCATCAATGTAAAGTATGCATATCAAGAGACCATAACAGCAACTACGCCCAAAAATGAATCATAAACCATGCACAAAAGAAACTATCCTAAGCCTCTCTCAAAAAGCATATACAACCCATATACATCAAATGAATACGGAGGCTTAGGCCAAAATAAATGTATCTAAATCCCAACCCTACTCTCCCTGTGAGGGAGAGTAATCCTGCTCGGCCGATCCTGGTGTATACTCCAACTCAGTACCTGAAAAATGGTAAGGAGGTGAGTATTACACAATAAAATAGGGAAGCAGTTTCTATCATGCTATACTGAACCACCGGGCCAATCACATATAGTAAAATAAAGCACATTTCACAATTAAGCACTCCCAAAAAAAACATGTTTATATCATAATTATTTAGTTCTCTTTAAGATATATTAAGACATAATTTCATAAATTCTAACTTAGTTCCAAAAAGCATTAATTATAAAACAAGAATTATCAAACTTCTCCCATTCAATTTACCAAGTATAACACATTAGAATTTTAGGCTTAGATATCATTATTATAATTCATTCTTCTTCTTTTCTTTCCTTCATTTTATTCTTAAAATACATTTCGCTCCATTGTACTTCACCTCCACACCGGAAGGTACCTCATACAACGTGGCCTATGGATACTTCACCTCCACACCGGAAGGTACCTCATATCGTTGTACTTCACCTCCACACCGGAAGGTACCTCATACAAGTTGGCCTGCAGGTACTTCACCTCCACACCGGAAGGTACCTCATACCATTGTACTTCACCTCCACACCGGAAGGTACCTCATACATCGTTGCCTATGGGTACTTCACCTCCACACCGGAAGGTACCTCATACCATCGTACTTCACCTCCACTCCGGAAGGTACCTCATACAATTTGGCCGGTGGGTACTTCACCTCCACGCCGGAAGGTACCTCATACACCACTAAATAATTATGGATCTTTGAACCTTTGAATTTCGTTTCTAATCATTTCATTTGTTTCCAATTTCATAGATTTCATCAGTTAATCATGCCCTTATATTTTTTTTCTAAAGTGGTATTATACCTAGTCCAACTCAACATGTTCATTACCATTCATAACTTCCAGACTCGGTATAATTTAACTCAATGTTCTCCACTTAAATCAATTTCAAAATCACAATTGCACATAACCTCACCTATCAATATTAAATCAATTATCAAGTCACATTTGCACATAACATCACATATCAATATACTTATAGGCATAATCACAGTGTAATATATTATTAACTATCCTAGGGTTCCTCATCAAAACTAACAAACACCTCCTAGCAACCCAACATAAACATAATACAACCTACCCCCTAGAATAAGGTAACACAAACCTCCTTACCTCAAGTCCTTAGAGTTAGAGAGAGAATTTGTGCTTGGAGCACACTTGAGTAAGAGCCACAATTCAAAAGAGAGGGAGGAACCTAAAGTCAATAAAATAAAGAGACAATTATTAGGCTTTTGCCCAAAAATCTTGAGGGAAATTTGTGACCCCATCAAGGTTCCTCTAGGTTGATGACTAAAGCTCCATGGGAGGAAGAGGGAGAGAGAAATTCGAATTCTAGGGAGAGAAAGTGAAGAACAAAATCAACAATCACTTACTTGGAGCAACAAGGAAGGACTTGGGGATGGACTTGGAGTGATTCTCTTGAGGATTGATCAATTAGAGTGGATGAATTTGTGCCCTAAGAGAGAGAGAGTTCGAATTTTCAAAGAACTAGGAGGTGGATGTCCCTTTATTTTTTTCAGTAGCTACAGCCTCTAATCGATTATTAATCGATTAAGGCTTTTCCCACTTTATGATGTTAATCGATTAAAATGCAGCTTAATCGATTAAATTGCAGTTTAATCGATTAAGTTGCACAATTTTGTAGCATACAGACTTTGAAAGGTCATAACTTCTTCGTTACCCGTTGGATCTTTCTCAAATTTTAAAGAAAGCTTCCTCACCTATCCTACTTCACATCCAACGGTGGAATTTATGTTTTAAGCTACCAATCTTGTTATTCTAATTTCCCTAAGTTCCTATGTTTTAAACCTAAGGTTGCATGCTCAATTGGCTAAGTTTCTAACTTATAACCTCCTTTCTTATATCCTAAGACCATCACAACATAAATTATAATATAAATCAAGTTTGGGATGTTACAATCCTCTCCCACTTACCCGAATTTTGTCCTCAAAATTCAGTTGTCATCAAACAAGTGTGGATGAGATTGTCTGATCTTGCTTTCCAACTCCCAAGTAGCCTCCTCCACATTGTTTCTGCTCCATATGACTTTTACCAAGCTAATCTCCTTGCCTCTTAATTGTCTTACTTGCCTATCTTCAATTCTCACTGGCAACACCTCAAAAGTCAAATTCTCCTTCAAAGGCAAATCGTCCAGTGTGACCACATGAGTAGGATCATGAATGTATTTCCTTAGCTGTGAAACATGGAATACATCATGAAGCCTAGCTAAGTGAGGGGGCATAGCAATTCTGTAAGCTACCGGACCAACCTTCTTCAAGATCTCATAAGGTCCAACAAACCGAGGAGTTAGTTTCTTGGACCTGATTGCTCAACCAATCCCTGTGACCGGAGACACTCTCAGAAACACATGATCCCCAACATCAAATTCCAAAGGTCTCCTTCGCCTGTCAGCATAATTCGTCTGGCGATCCTGGGAAGTCTTCATCTTGTTCTTGATCATGGTGATCCTCTCAGTTGTTTCTTTCACAATATCAGGACCTGTCAACAAATTCTCCCCTATTTGGAACCAACACAGAGGCGTCCTACACTTTCTGCCATAGAGAGCCTCAAATGGTGCCATGCCAATACTAGAGTGGAAGCTGTTATTATAAGTAAACTCCATCAACGGCAGTAATTGCTCCCAACTACCAGCCTGCTCAAGAACACATGCTCTCAACAGGTCCTCAAGTGTCTGGATAGTACGCTCAGATTGTCCGTCTGTCTGCGGATGATAAGCCGTACTGATTTTCAACTTAGTACCCAATGCCTCCTGAAGACTCTGCCAAAATCTAGACAGAAATCTCGGATCACGATCAGATACAATACTGGTAGGAACACCATGTAGTTTCACTATGTCCCTGATATACAACTGAGTCAACTTCTCCAGAGTGTACTTCTTGTGAATCGGAATAAAGTGGGCACACTTTGTGAGACGATCCACAACCACCCAAACTGCATCACATCCTGCAGCAGTCCTAGGTAGACCTGTCACAAAGCCCATAGCTATACTATCCCACTTCCACTCCGGTATATCAAGTGATCGCAATGGTCCACCAGGCTTTTGATGCTCAATCTTAACTTTCTGGCAAGTAAGGCAATGAGATACATGATCTGCTACATCGATTTTCAACTTTGGCCACCAATAAATCTTTTTCAGATCTTGGTACATTTTTGTTGCACCAGGATGGAAATTCATTTTGGTACGATGTGCTTCCCACAGGATATCCCTTCTGATGTCGAAGTCCATGGGAACACATATCCGACCCCTGAATCGGATAATGCCATTTGAACCTTTCACAAAATCGGGCTCTTCATGGCCCGATGCCCCTTCCAACAACTTCTGTAATTCTGCATCATCAGCTTGTCTCTCTCTAATAAGGCCAATCAAGTCATTAGTAACCTGCAACATTTCTAGAACAATGCTCTTATCTTTCACTTGCATGTTCAAATTGAGGTCACTGAACTCTTGGATTAGCTGCATCTCCTTCACCATCAAATTGCTGACATGCAACGTCTTGCGGCTTAGTGCATCAGCCACTTCATTGACCTTTCCCGAATGATACTGGAGATTGAAATCATAGTCCTTCAGAAACTCCATCCACCTCCTCTGTCTCATATTCAACTCCTTTTGATCAAAGAGATAGCGAAGGCTTTTATGATCACTAAAGACTTCAAATTTTGAACCATACAGATAGTGCCTCCAGATTTTCAAAGCAAAAACAACTACTGCCAACTCAAGATCATGAGTGGGATAGTTCTGCTCATGCTGTCTCAACTGCCTGGATGCATAGGTGTCATTTCCCGGTATTGATGGGACACCACGATGTGTGTTTGGGGTTGTTGCAGCTGACGAGGGTCACCCCGGTCCTACGTACCCCCAGTGATAAGGGGATCAAGCCACACGTAGTTCTTGAGAGTAGGGATCAGAGAACATACCTTAGCCCCCATAGCCTGGTGTTCTTATAGGGGATTACCTGATGCGTGTGTCTCTGGGCTTGTCTGGTGAAGCCCGCAAAGAAGGAGAGTTCAATTGGGATTAGTCAAGGTTCTGATAAGCTAACCCTTGTAAATCCTGTAATGGATAAGCACTGATCTATATCCCGTAGTTTATCAAGCTACGCGGGAATATAGGAGTAGTTGTTAGACTGTTGGGACCGTAAAGAGTGAGGATAAGGATGATAATCCTGTGCTCGGTCCAGATCCCGTAAGCCTTTAAACCACTATGTCCTTAGCTCGGTGTGCTGTGAATCCGACCAGTTTATGGTCGGTGCTCATAAACTCAATGCTAACTGGTCGGCATAAGATCGAACCGGTTGGACAGGAGTTAGGTCCACTACATAAGCCCCCAAGCTCAGTAAGGCGATTTGAGCCTGTACCGAGTTAAAGGGTTAGCCGAGCAGTTAACCGACCGATTATAGGAGGAAAATTAGGGCGATGAGACTGTAGCTAGTAAGATAAGGCTGTTGGTAGCCTGTTTATAGCTGTAATCCAGTGGCCCATAAAATGTCGAAGAGTTCGACATACGGTCGGTAGGTTTGACCGGAGCCCGTTCCACGACATAAGCCCCCCAGCTCGGGAAGAGTCATAGACTCTGTGCCGAGTTTAGAGCCTTTTTGGGTCGATCAGACATTCTCTTCCGAGGCTTGGTGGTGACGTAAATGATTGTTCGCAGCCGAGGACTTTTACTTGGAAGGGTATCACGATTTGGAGATTCTCACACCTCTCTCATCGGAGTGTGTTAAAAGTAATATCATGAATTGGATCGTAACGTCTACGGGGGATGCTGTCGGAATGACTGCCTTGGCCGAGGTGCATTCCTCGATCCTGCGACGTATTTGGCCGATAGCCAAGTTATCGAGGTAGCAATCCCCGTTTTCACTTGTAGCCACGCCAATCTGGTCGGCCAACCAAGATCGTAGGCAAGTGCGTCGGGACGTGATCCGAAATGAGTGAATGTATTAAAGTAATACCTTGATGAGAGAGGCATATACCAAATCTGACAGCGATGGGTTGGAAATTTTGTTACATCCTGATTATCATATGGTGTCGTCTGCTATGTACATACTCTATCACATACCAGACCCCCACTCAGTAGAGCCTGAAAAAAGGCTTGTGCCGAGTCATAAGATCTATGAAGCTCTCGGGGCCAACGCGAGTGAAGAAAAGTTGGAGTATTCAGATCAACTTTGTGTTGGAGTATTCAGATCAACTTTGTGCCTGCCTCCTTCACCTGAAAGAGGCCGTGATCGTGAAAGGTCGTTGAGGTTTGTGTCGATTGTACGATAATTGTGAGACGCTAACTGTTGTTGTTCGAGGCTTCCTCGGACTCGATCTGGGTCCGAAAGAATTCCTATAGATACTGGTCGGCGGCAATGATTTGTCAACGCAAAGCGAACATGGAAACTTCCTTGTGGATACGAAAAAAGTAGCGCTGATTCTTTCGTCAATGCTGTTAATCAACTATAACTGCTGAACCCCTCAGAAATCGGAATAATTGGGGCAGATCCATGTTATGAGGTCGTCGAAGGCAAGGTGATAGATTATTCAAATAACGAAGCTGAAGTAGACCTCTACTCCCTTGCATAACAAATTCTAACCCGATAAAGCCTAAAAAGGCTTGTGTCAAGTTCGGAAGCCCTGTGATACGTAACAAAGTGTTTTGGTCGGCACCTTATGAATCCGAGGGGAGATGGATGAAATCAGTCAAGCTCGTACGGATGCCGACTAATGAAACCGAGGAGAGATGATCGATGTGAGGTTCCTCGCCATCAGGAAAATAATTATAGGAAGGAGGAATGAAACAAAGTGTTTGTTGTGCTTGCAGAACATGTTGTCTGTTAGGAGAATCTCGAAGTGGCTTGCTTTTGGAGTTCTTTGAGCAGCTTGTGTGATCATACTTGTACCTTCTTTTTCTTTCATGGTGCTCAGAAACGATCCTATGAGCGGTTCGACCTAAAGATTGAGGCCACCATAAACCATGGTGGTCCGTGCTTGGCCAACGAGAGGAGTTGAGTGTCGAACTAATTTTGTGATGGCATAGGAAGAAGGGTCAGCATGATGTTTCACTTGTTAGGAAGGATGTCGATCGAGCAATAATGTATTGTGAGTCATTGGGAAGGATGTATTGTGAGCAAATGTGACGATCTGCATGCGCTGGCCTGATTAGATCGGATTTCAGCTTGTTTAGGAAATTTCTGGATTCAGATCTGTGTGGAAGAACACTATGACGAGTTTGAACGTTTGTGAGTTGTGAGAGAGGGTCTTCATTGTGTGGTTCCTCGGATCTGATGGATCCAAATTAGATTATGGACCTCGACGCTCGGATCCGTGGAGGCACTGACTCGGGGTAAGACAGTTAAGACAAGATGCTCGGTGAGAGGTCGGTGTAGCCCCTCAAAGGTCGGTCCGAGATAGAGGAGGTCGCATGTACGATCAGCTGAGTGCCGACTCGTTGTGGTTGATTGGTTACTAGGAAGGAGTGTGAGGCGAAGCGAGGTCGGCCTATAACCCCGATGTTGTGGCAGAAGGTGCGAGAATGCTAGAGGCTTCACTTGTGTTACTTAAACAGGAATCCGAGTGATGACTTTGAGGCCACGACCAGTAATAAATGGAAATAGTCACAATAAGCAAGTTCAACAAAGGAGACAGTGATGTCATCGTGAGATTTTGCAGAAATCATGTTGAAGATGATGTAATATTAGATGCCCAGAGTGACGTGCTGTAAGATTAGATGCCAAGAATGACTAAGTTTGTATGACACCGATTGATTTGAGGATATCGTTGGCGATTGGAAGCTGACAAAGAAGTCACCATCAGTCGGTTACTTCCTGGTAATTTGCTCGACCTTCGTAGTTGTGTTTATGGATGATGAGATCACGGTATGATGACAACATGGCCTCCGGGGACATGCTCGACAGTGTTGAGAATCATTTCGGCATGACTTGGTTCTAATCTTCTGGGTCTAGTTTAGTATTTCAGAATTGCTGATCGCAACGTAGGTCGGTATGTTTATTGTCATTAGCTCAACTTTTTAACTATCGAGAGCCGTCAGGCATCCATCTGCTCAGGACGGATACCAGTACAATACTTAGAGAATGCATGTGGAAGCGTTGTGCGATAACTGCTTTGTGAGAATGATGGCGGGATTCTTTCGATCCTTCATCCGGAACTCCAAGAGTGCCATTATCCCATGTGTCCTCAAGCTGTATTGGGAATAAAGGAGCGGAGGTTGGACTGTTGGGACCGTAACTGGTTTAAATAGGAATGAGGATCCTATGTTCGGTCGTGATCCCGTAAGTCTCAATCCACTCGTGTCCCTAGCTCGGTAAGACATGGTTCCGACCAAATTCGTGGTCGGTGCTCGTTGGTTCAATCTTTAACTGGTTGGCCTGAAGCAATATCGATCAGACTGAAGTCTGGTTCACTACATTTAATCCCAGACCGAGCGTGTTGGGAGCACATCACCAGATTGTCGAGATTTCTCGGTCTTCCATCAATAAGAACATCCCTCGTTAAGGATTTAACGACTACCGGTTCCCCTTTTCAGTCCTCGCCCGTTTTTGGAGAGGAGCCACGAGAAACAAAATGTTATCTCCATAGCCCGGTGTTCAACCACAGGCGTAGGAGGCTAGTCGGAAACCGGTGCAAGAGTGGCGACAACCGTCTAACGACTTTGAAGGGAGAAGGCTATTCTCTGGTTCCTGATGCTTCGAATTCATGGTTACGAAAAATAAAGAGGGGTTGCTTGATGAGGGTCCGCCGCGCTTGTCACATGCATCCAGAATTGTGAATCGAACATGAGCCCTTTTTGTTCAGGATACGAGCTCGAAGATTAATCGTGAAGCTTTGGCGAAGTTTTGGCACGTGGGTCCTTGCCACCTCATCTTTGCCGTCATCAGCTAGACTCCGATCATGTTGATGTGTTCCCAGTACTCAGAAACAATTTTCCCATTGACGGGGATCTTGAACTGGGCTGTTTAGAGAAAAAAGGCCATCATACATGTACCTCGCATATGTAAACAAAATTAATAATTAGTGATCGTCATTAGATGTAAAACAATTAAATAACAATAATGACAATTACTGCCTAAGATAGAATGTATTATCGGTATAAAAGTAGTATGATTTTATGTATTATTGGCGATTATTGGTGAAGAGTTGATATATAATATCAGTATAGAAGTAGTATGATTTAACGATGTCACACGTAATAAACACCATAATAAGAATTATTGGGGATTAAATACTTGTAAGTTATACAAGATTGTTAATAAAAAGATGCAAGAAAATGTATCATGCGTAGTAATAAGTGACACGCACGAAAAATATGCCAGAGCAATTAATGGTGTTGAACCAGATAAAAGCATTAATAATGAAAATGTTTAATTGTCGGGAACTACTTAGTGTTACTTAAATGGCAATGCACATCAAATATCATTATTCTATATTGACAGGAAAGACACATGTTTAGGGATATTTAACAGCAAAGGAGTTTGCGTCACATATCAACATATATGAAAATTCATGAGTATAGAATAAATGATATGTAATGCCATAAAGTTTTAGGAGTACTTTTGTCAAAAGTATTGCATGAAGTAAATTAATATTAGCATGTGTGAAAAGTAATCACGTAAAATGCTAAGTAAATAGAAAAGTAATATAGGAACGAGAATTCCTTCCCTGAATCGCCGAGGTGAGGAATGTCAGATGTCGGATCGAAGAATGTCGGATCGAAGATTGTTGGATTGAATCTTTTGTTAATCCTTTCCAAACGAGCTTCGTTGAGCGGTTTATTCAGAATAGGAGATTGAAGTAGGGAACACGGTGCATGGTTTCAACAATAGTCTCGTAAATCTGAGAAGAGAAGGGTAGTGCGTGGTTCCCGATGTTCTGAATGAGATATCAAAAGGGGGACGCTTTCGAAGGTCCGCGCGCAGTTGGCACATGTATCCGAAGAGGGAACCACATATTTTCCTTAAGGAGGGAAACTCAGCGCGAGGGTTCTCACCATGTTCCGAATAGAGTGACGTTCGGAGAATGACTTGACCGTTAATGAGAATCTCGAGAGAGACTGTTTAGTAACTTGAATACCTTTGTTAAGCTTGTTCGGTGTCCAACCAGGCTTTGTCACTTTTTGTTTGGGCCTATGTTAAATAAACCCATATAATAATAATTTTAATAATTCTTTCTTCCTCTTTTTTCTTCTTCTTCTTCTTTTTTTTTTTTTGGCCTTATGGCCCATTAGGTCTTGCAACCCTAATGCTGCAGCTGCGGGTTTGGAAGCTACTATGTGTGGCGGCAGCAAACTCGGCAAAGCGATATACTCGCGGTCTTCCCGACGGTGACGATGTCGGTGGTCGTCGGTGCAGGGCCGCGAAGGAAGAGGAGCAGTAGATCGCTGCGACTCAGCTGGAACCGACGACAGGGCTACCGCGAGCTCAAAAAGGACGGTGGCCTTGTAATCGATGATGGTGGTTCACAACTGCAAAACGCGGTTCCTCGGCACAACGACGTGGGCATGTCTCGCAGGGGAAACAAACGTTGTAGCCAAGGTTGCGGTTCATGGCCTTTGATCTAAAGAAGAAAGCCATGATGCTTGCGGTCGGGACTGGTCTTGCGGTGTCGTGGCTGTGCTCTGAAAACACGACTCAGGGAAACGAACCCAGGAGAAACGAACCCAGGGAAACATGACTCAGGGAAACGAACCCAGGAGAAACGAACCCAGGGAAACACGAATCAGGGAAACGATGCGTTTTAGCATTAACTGCAAACACGACTCAGGGAAATGAACCCAGGAGATCGAAATCGTCTTGTTTCGAAACCATGCCCTGCTGCCATGGAAATCGGTCACTGTTCCCACCAAGTGAGGGTTTGTTGCGAAGGAGATCGATGATGCTTATTCTTGGCCCTGCGTCATGGCAAGGGGGCAAGGACTGTTTGGCGAGTTTCATCCAAGTTCGGATTCGGTTGCTGTTAATTCGGATTTCCAATCTTCTGTTCCTTCTTCAAGGACTTGATCTGTTGAATTTTCCTTGATAGCGTTTGTCATGGCTTTTTGCCAAAATCCGATTTTTCTTTGTTGATGGTAGCATCATGATTTCATTACAGAATGGTGCTGCCACGGATCAGTGTAGATCAAATCACCATCCAGATCATGTACACCTCAATTGACATCCCCGTGGAAGTCATGAAAGGATGTAATTTTGGTGCTGTGAACGTGGAAGTCGTGAATTTTTCTTTTTCTTTTCTTCTTTCTTTTATTCTTTTTTTTTTGAATTGTGGATGGGAATAGAAATTTATCATCCCCACAGACGGCGCCAATGTCGTGTCCCGGTATTGATGGGACACCACGATGTGTGTTTGGGGTTGTTGCAGCTGACGAGGGTGACCCCGGTCCTACGTACCCCCAGTGATAAGGGGATCAAGCCACACGTAGTTCTTGAGAGTAGGGATCAGAGAACATACCTTAGCCCCCATAGCCTGGTGTTCTTATAGGGGATTACCTGATGCGTGTGTCTCTGGGCTTGTCTGGTGAAGCCCGCAAAGAAGGAGAGTTCAATTGGGATTAGTCAAGGTTCTGATAAGCTAACCCTTGTAAATCCTGTAATGGATAAGCACTGATCTATATCCCGTAGTTTATCAAGCTACGCGGGAATATAGGAGTAGTTGTTAGACTGTTGGGACCGTAAAGAGTGAGGATAAGGATGATAATCCTGTGCTCGGTCCAGATCCCGTAAGCCTTTAAACCACTATGTCCCTAGCTCGGTGTGCTGTGAATCCGACTAGTTTATGGTCGGTGCTCATAAACTCAATGCTAACTGGTCGACATAAGATCGAACCGGTTGGACAGGAGTTAGGTCCACTACAATAGGTTATGACTTGTCCTTGCTGCATCAGCACACAACCCAACCCTTGTTTTGAAGCATCACAATACACTACAAAGGATTGAGTCGGATCCGGCAAAATCAACACTGGGGAACTAGTCAATCGCCTCATCAACTCCTGGAAGCTATCTTCACATTCTGGGGAGCATTCAAACGGAACACCTTTCCGCCTAAGAGTAGTCAAAGGAAGAGCTAGTTTAGAAAACCCCTCAATGAACCTCCTATAATACCCAGCCATGGCAAGGAAACTTCTGATCTCAGTAATGGACTGGGGTCTCTCCCACTTAAGCACCGCTTCCACCTTAGAAGGGTCAACAGCAACACCCTTCTCAGAAATCACATGCCCCAGAAAATGCACTTCATTCAACCAGAAAATACATTTAGAAAACTTGGCATAGAGATGTTTGTCTTTGAGAACTTGGAGCACCGTTCTCAAATTCTCTTCATGCTCCTTCTGGCTCTTGGAATAGATAAGAATGTCATAAATGAACACAATGACAAATGAGTCTAAGTACGGCCTGAAGATCCTGTTCATGTAATCCATGAAGATGGCAGGTGCATTCGTGAGACCGAAGGGCATCACCACATATTCGAAATGCCCATACCGAGATCTAAAGGTAGTTTTAGGAATGTCCTCCTCTCGGATACGGATTTGATGATATCCAGATCGGAGGTTAATTTTTGAGAAAACTGCAGCTCCCCTAAGCTGATCCAAGAAATCATCAATGCGGGGGAGCGGATACTTATTCTTTACCGTCACCGCATTCAACTGCCGGTAATCAGTGCACATACGAACACTTCCATCCTTCTTCTTAACAAAAAGGATAGGAGCTCCCCACGGAGAGACACTTGGCCTTATGAACCCCTTAGCCAAAAGCTCCTCCAACTGCTTCTTCAATTCTTCCAACTCTGGAGGGGCCATTCTGTAAGGCACTTTAGATATTTGATGCTTCCTCATCATCTAAAGCCGACGCCGAAACTTGACAGAAAATTACTGACTTCTGGCTACAATAAAGAAGGACACGGTTTTGGGACATCCAGTCCATGCCTAGAATGATATCCAGCTTGGTTAAGGGCAGACATATTAAATTCACTTTGAATTCCCGCTCCAATACTCGAAGTGGGCAATCCAAGCACATCAAAGATGTAACCGCAGCTGAATTTGTAGGGGTAGACACAGGCAATTTAAAAGGCATCCCGATAGTCAGAGAATCGGATAAGATCTTCAAATCTAGCTGCATAATCCCCAACTGACATGGAGCCTTGAGTCAGTTGGAGAAAGGCAATCTCCTTCTCCCTTCTCACGTCCTCAGGGAAATACTTCCCTAGAAAGAGACCCTTGAATACTTCCCATGAAACCACCGGATTGGTTGCCTCCAATCCCCTCCTCTGCTGGTCCCACCAATGCTCAGCCTCATTGGTTAGCATGAATTCCGCCAGTCGCACATGCTGCTCCATGGGTGGGTGAATAGAGCGGAGGACCTTCTCGATCTCCTGAATCCATCTTTGTGCTCCATCAGGGTCATTTCCACCCTCAAAATGAGGTGGATCGTTCTTGCGGAACCTAGCCATCCAGTCAATCTCAACTGGAGCTGGTTGCATAGCTGCTACTGCTGCTGTAGCGGCTGCTGCTGCGGCAGCAGCCATCTGCTCTCCCTGCTGCTGTTGCATCTGTGACAGATGCTCCAGAATGGCTGCAAGCCCATCATTAGCTGCCCTTCTTCCAGCCATACTGCTTAGCCAAAGAGAACAGACAAGTCAGACTTAACTACTAAATGTAAACATAATACCATAATCATACTATTAAATTCCTAAACTTTTAGTATGAGCATCCATTACTCGCTAGGTGAGTAATCATGTGGAGTTTGCATAACTCCAAGGCCGAGGAGAAACTGCTCTTATACCATAATGTAACACCCTATAATTAATTACCCTTAATTCCCTTATAATAAAAATATGAACTTAAAAATTCATTTTTAAATGGCTTAAATATCAAAATGGTCCCTATAATTATTGCTCGTTTTGAAATTAGTCCCTATAAAAAATTTTCTTTGGTTTTGATCCTTGACATTATTTATTGTTTTGGTTTTGGTCCCTGACATTATTTATTGTTTTGATTTTAGTCCCCCATGTATAAAATTGGATGGAAATCACTGCCGTGGCCTACCAGAATGGTGGTCAAGAGGCTGTTGCTACTGGGAATGGTGATCAAGAGGTTATTGCTACTGGGAACGAGCAATCATCTGCACAATTTGCACAGTCATGTAGAAAGAGGGTTAGATCAATTGATAAAGCCCTCTTTCTACATGACTGTGCAGGCTGTGTAGACGGATGATCATTTCTAGTAGTAGCAGCCTCTTAACCACCATTCTCAGCAGTAACAGCCTCTTGACCATCATTCCGTTAGGCCATGTTAACGATTTCCATCCAATTTAAATGCGGGGGACTAAAATCAAAACAATAAATAATGTTAGGGACCAAAACCAAAGAAAAAATTTTATAGGGACCAATTTCAAAATGAGCAATAATTATAGGGACCATTTTGGTATTTAAGCCTTTTTAAATTATAAAAATCAACCGTCAAACGGACAGAGTTTCGTCTGTTTTTCGGACTTTTCTAAATCTTCAACCTGATAAACACATTTATTTAATATCAACAGTAGCCAGCAGGGCTCACATGTAAGTAAGTATGCATCACATAGTTGCCCCATGGGCTCAAGTGTAAAACATCAGACTCAGTTTGTCAGAGTGCCAGCATCAATGTAAAGTATGCATATCAAGAGACCATAACAGCAACTACGCCCAAAAATGAATAATAAACCATGCACAAAAGAAACAATCCTAAGCCTCTCTCAAAAAGCATATACAGCCCATATACATCAAATGAATACGGAGGCTTAGGCCAAAATAAATGTATCTAAATCCCAACCCTACTCTCCCTGTGAGGGAGAGTAATCCTGCTCCTGCCGATCCTGGTGTATACTCCAACTCAGTACCTGAAAAATGGTAAGGAGGTGAGTATTACACAATAAAATAGGGAAGCAGTTTCTATCATGCTATACTGAACCACCAGGCCAATCACATATAGTCAAATAAAGCACATTTCACAATTAAGCACTCCCAAAAAAAACATGTTTAAATCATAATTATTTAGTTCTCTTTAAGATATATTAAGACATAATTTCATAAATTCTAACTTAGTTCCAAAAAGCATTAATTATAAAACAAGAATTATCAAACTTCTCCCATTCAATTTACCAAGTATAACACATTAGAATTTTAGGCTTAGATATCATTATTATAATTCATTCTTCTTCTTTTCTTTCCTTCATTTTATTCTTAAAATACATTTCGCGCCATTGTACTTCACCTCCACACCAGAAGGTACCTCATACAACGTGGCCTATGGATACTTCATCTCCACACCGAAAGGTACCTCATATCGTTGTACTTCACCTCAACACCGGAAGGTACCTCATACAAGTTGGCCTGCGGGTACTTCACCTCCACACCGGAAGGTACCTCATACCATTGTACTTCACCTCCACACCGGAAGGTACCTCATACAATCGTAATTCACCTCCACTCCGGAAGGTACCTCATACAATTTGGCCGGTGGGTACTTCACCTCCACGCCGGAAGGTACCTCATACACCACTAAATAATTATGGATCTTTGAACCTTTGAATTTCGTTTCTAATCATTTCATTTGTTTCCAATTTCATAGATTTCATCAGTTAATCATGCCCTTATATTTTTTTTTTCTAAAGTGGTATTATACCTAGTCCAACTTAACATGTTCATTACCATTCATAACTTCCAGACTCAGTATAATTTAACTCAATGTTCTCCACTTAAATCAATTTCAAAATCACAATTGCACATAACCTCACCTATCGATATTAAATCAATTATCAAGTCACATTTGCACATAACATCACATATCAATATACTTATAGGCATAATCACAGTGTAATATATTATTAACTATCCTAGGGTTCCTCATCAAAACTAAAAAACACCTCCTAGCAACCCAACATAAACATAATACAACCTACCCCCTAGAATAAGGTAACACAAACCTCCTTACCTCAAGTCCTTAGAGTTAGAGAGAGAATTTGTGCTTGGAGCACACTTGAGTAAGAGCCACAATTCAAAAGAGAGGGAGGAACCTAAAGTCAATAAAATAAAGAGACAATTATTAGGCTTTTGCCCAAAAATCTTGAGGGAAATTCGTGACCCCATCAAGGTTCCTCTTGGTTGATGACTAAAGCTCCATGGGAGGAAGAGGGAGAGAGAAATTCGAATTCTAGGGAGAGAAAGAGAAGAACAAAATCAACAATCACTTACTTGGAGCAACAAGGAAGGACTTGGGGATGAACTTGGAGTGATTCTCTTGAGGATTGATCAATTAGAGTGGATGAATTTGTGCCCTAAGAGAGAGAGAGTTCGAATTTTCAAAGAACTAGGAGGTGGACGTCCCTTTATTTTTTTCAGCAGCTACAGCCTCTAATCGATTATTAATCGATTAAGGCTTTTCCCACTTTCTGATGTTAATCGATTAAAATGCAGCTTAATCGATTAAATTGCAGTTTAATCGATTAAGCTGCACAATTTTGCAGCATACAGACTTTGAAAGGTCATAACTTCTTCGTTACCCGTTGGATCTTCCTCAAATTTTAAAGCAAGCTTCCTCACCTATCCTACTTCACATCCAACGGTGGAATTTATGTTTTAAGCTACCAATCTTGTTATTCTAATTTCCCTAAGTTCCTATGTTTTAAACCTAAGGTTGCATGCTCAATTGGCTAAGTTTCTAACTTATAACCTCCTTTCTTATATCCTAAGACCATCACAACATAAATTACAATATAAATCAAGTTTGGGATGTTACACTAAGTTTGGGGGTGTGATGAAGGTCTAATATATGATGTTTTAAGGCTTAATTTCACTTCCTTTTGCTTGTTTCTCTTGTAAATATAGGTATTTTGTATTAGTTTTAGGAATTTTTAGTTTATTAGAATCCTTTGAACGTTTTGATCCATTTTGGGTATGTTTCAGGTATTTCGGAGCTTTATTTGGAGAAAATATTATTGGAGCTGAAAAGAGCATAAGAACACCTTGAAAATGACATAAGAACGGAGAGAAACGGAGTCGAAAATTCCTCAGCACGCCCAAGCGCGAGACCTGCGCGCCCAGGCGCGCTTGCAGCGGTGATTTGTGGGCAACAGACATAGCGCGCCCAAGCGTGCTGCTTCATACGCCCAGGCGCGCTTAGTGCGTGAAAGTGACGCTGTTATGTATTTTGATCATAACTTGAGCTACGCTTATCCAAATAAGGCGTTCTAGGTATCATTTTAAAGCTAAGGAAAAGATCTACAACTTTGCCAGAAATAACCTTTCTCAAATTCGTCCATCTTGGGGGTCAAAATCAGTGCCGAAGTTGCTGTCAGACACAAATACGGGATTTAGAAGGATTTTAATAATAAATTCTATTTGTAGATAAGATTATTAAAGATTAGATTATTCTAATAGGATATTATCATATCAATTCAATTAGGATTAGTTTTAGACTTTAAATATAGGTTTTTCCTTTAGGTTTGGTAGACTTTTCAGAGCCAAATTAGATATTAGATAAAATTAGGATTAGAGAAGAGAGGCTGTTATGCAATTGAGAGCAATGAGGCAAGGCACAAGGATTGAAGATCAACATTGATGGAGGGATCCACTTGATGATTGAAGATCTCTTGGGGGTAAATTGATTATTGTCTATGATTATTAGTTTTTCCCATTCCTTTCTCTTTTTCTTCCAATATGTATAATTGAACCTCTTGTTAGGAATAAGGTTGATTTGTATGGATCTTAATTTGGCTGTTTATTTATGAATTAATGTTTTTCCTTTCAAATCAATTGCTTGGTTGTGTTTTAATTTCAATTCATAAAATTCGCGATTTTATGCTTTGCTTTGGTAATCTGAACCTTAATTGGAAAATTAGGATTAAGATTAGGCATTTCAACCAGACAATATAATTATTCAACTCGTAGAAATACTTTTGGATAATTGTATAACTCTTATAAATTTTACTCACTTAAGGGATTAAGGGGTAAAGTTTAGTAAGAAAGATAATTGCCATGAGGGATCTAGCTTTTATTGTTTCTGGAGTTTTTGATTTATTGGAAAACATATTTTCATAATTAATTACCTGATCCTACAAAGAAACCAATTTCCTAACCTTTTCCATATTTGCTTCTAAATCCTTTTTAGTTTCTAAATTGTTTCATTCCTTTAATTCTACACTCCTATCTTCTAAACTCAAACCAATACAAGATATACATAGTAATCGCAATTAGGTGAAAGAAATTAGAAACAATTTGCAATCCCCGAGTGGAACGATAATTTTACTTACTCTTTATTACTTGTGCGATCGGTAAACTTGCCGAATTGCCAACAGTGGCATAGCATTTTAATATTTGTATGATGTGTGTGATTAGAAAAATGAAAATTAAAATTGTGTATAAGTGTGTATAGGTGGCAAACATACATGAGGGGAGAGTAGGAAGTTTATTTTCTTCTAGGTTAGGAAATTAAAAGTAAAATTTAACCTATGGAAAATAAATTAGGAGATGTGATGTAGAGAACAAAATGATGAGCGATAAGACCTAATGCCTTAAATTACTCCTTGATGTCTCCTTGACAAGATTCACCCATGCAAACTTCTCAATTGCCAAAATTGCCCTCCACCTTAACACATGGACCGAAATTTAATTGGGGCAAAAGAGAGAAATCTCGAGTTGCCTATATATAGGGCTTGACTTAGTTTATTTTTCACCATTTCATTTCTTTGTTTCATTCTTGCACCAAACACTTGGTCTAAGAGCTTCATCAAACTGTTAGAGCTTAGAGAGAGAATAGAGGGCCATGAGGAAGAAGAAGAGAAGGAGAAGAAGATCAAGCTTGATTCAAGATTTTTTATGAAGATCCAAGTGATTAGAAGCTAGAAGACCTTAATCTTAGGTGTGTGATTTGAAATCTTGAAGAGTTGTGTTGGTTATGATTTTCTTTTAGGCTTTGTGATTCTCTTTTCTTTTCATGTGTATTTTCTTTCTTCTCATGATTTTCTACACCTATCTCCACTTGGATCTAAGAGTGTAATCAAAGAAATGAACATGCATCAACTTGATGATGCTCACGGTTTTGATTCCTTTTTACTTAAAATGATTTTGATCTTTGATTTGTGTTTTTATGTTAATTTTGTCACTTGATTCGTGAAGATCTAAGTGCATGTATGTTGATGTTTACTCTTAAAATGTTATTTGATGTCTCTTTGAAAAATAAGTTGAAATATTTATCTTGATCTATGATTGTTTTTGATTCTTGCATGATATGTGATAAAAGCTTAAGACTTGAGTCTTGCATGTTCTATTTGAGTGAAAAGATTGGATTTTTCTTGATGATCTTCACGGTTTTAAAGAAATAATTAAGGAAGCAAGTTTTAAAAATGATTTTTGACTTAAAAAGGGCTTGATCTATATATTTTACTTTTTGCATGTTAAAGATCTAGTGAAATATATGCTTGATGGTGATTGCATGTTGACTCTATGGCTAATTGGTTGATTTAAGCACATGCATGTGATTCTTGGGTTGGAAAGTGTATAATCTAAACTTGGTTAACAATAAAGTTGAGGTCTTGAACTTTGCATGTGAGTTTTAACAAAAGACTTTTCTCAAACCTCGATGCATGTTTCGGTTTTGAAGAAAGATTAAGTTTTCATGCTTTAAAAATTATTTTTGACTTAAGCATGACTTGATCTATGTGTTAAGACATTATGCATGCAAAAAGATTTGAAAGAAAATTTGTTTTGGGGATGATGATGTTTCGGTCTTGATGTTCATGATGCTTTAGCAATCTTTGAAAGTGAATGCATGAGTTGATCTATTCATTTTGATTCTTTGAAATTGAACAAAAGTCTTGCCTTTTTCCATGATGAAATTCGGGCAATGCATGTCTAACTAGGTTTAAGAATCTTTTTCATGAAATGACATGTGATAATGAGTGTGTTTCATGTGTTGATGTTAGGTTTTGTTTAAAAATAGGAATAAATGGTTTTGTTTTATAAAGTAGGCAGACATGAAAATGAAATTTTTTAAAAGTGATTATGTGTTGTATAAATGATTTAATGTTAGTTAAATGATTATATGTTTGGGTTTAATTGGAAAAGTATTGTTTTGATGCTTTATGGAATGTTAGAAAAATCTATAAATATTGTTTAGCCTTGATGCATGAGTCGGCCAAGACTAATTAAATAGGGTAGGACTTTATTTTGTTAAATGCTAATTGATATTTAAGAAGTATATGATTCATATGAATTGATTTATCAAAGTATTGTTGCTATTTGAGTGTTAAGTAATTACTTGAGAATGTTTGTGTATGAAAATAACTTTGAAGACTAGTTGATTGTAAAGTTGTTGTCTTTGAATAACTTGAATTTATGGATTGTGTTTGATGGCTGCCCTAGCTTTATTTTTAGTATTGAAGCTTGAATTTTAACGTAACAAACTGTTGGTTTTGTAATAAGGAATGTTTGGGAAGCAAAAGTACTTTTACGTTGTTTTCGAATTTTATTCAAGTGAACTTGCAAAACAATTCCTTGCTGTCCAGAATTGTTTGGGTTTGTTTCTTAGTTTTAAAAATGTGCTCATGTGATTTAAATTATGGTTTTCAAGCGAAATTTGATTTGGGAAAAATTAGAGTTGTTTTGAGAAAACAAGCGTGTTTTAAATTAATCGACGAGGAATGAAATGTGTTTGAGTTAAGGTAAGATTTTCTTATATAAGTTAATAATAAAAACGTGCTCTGTCTAATACGAGGAATGGTAAAGACGGGGGATTGGAGCAGCTGACAACGATAAGGATCCGCGGAGATCGTGTGCATTTAATTGCTGGACTAGAGGTGAGAGAGAAGCTTTCCTAAGACACCGTGTTATTTAGGTGATTTATTAGGACGTTCCTGATCTTCTCAAAGATCGGAACTTGGTGGTTCCGAGTCAGTAGTATAGTGGCAATTGTCTGTGTTGGTGTGGCCACTTATACGAAGGAGACAAAGACCACATGTTGTCATGTGATGGAATTATATGAGGATGATTTGAAATAGCATGCTTATGTTTATCTGTTTAAATGTTTAATTATGCATGATGATATTTGAATTGTTGATTAATAAGAGTAACATGCTGATGGACGTCTGTTACGTCTTGAAAATGAGATAATGTGGATAAGATTGTGAAAGTAAAAGATACAAAGAGAAAGAAGTGATACCCGGTTGGGTTTAAGTCCTTATGGAATAAGGCAACTTGATAAGACATTGAGATGAGAAATGATTTAAAGTGTAAAGAAAATCGTAAGAATGGAATAAGAGATAAAGTATCGTAATGCTGAAGAGCAAGAATCGATAATAATCATGCTGATGAAAACAATGTTGTTGAGCAAGAGCTGATGAGCCAGAGCTGATGAAAGCATTGCTGCTGATGTTCACTGGAATGAGATGTGATATGAGTTGAGCTTTGCTCCTCCGCTGATGTTCATTGGAATGAGACTTGCCTTGAGTTGAGCTTTGCTCTTCCACTGATGATCACTTGGAATGAGACTTGCCTTGAGTTGAGCTTTGCTCCTCCGCTGATGATCACTTGGAATGAGACTTGCCTTGAGTTGAGCTTTTCTCCTCCGCTGATGATCACTTGGAATGAGACTTTCCTTGAGTTGAGCTATGCTCCTCCGCTGATGTTCTGAAAAGAGTTACGTTGTTATTCTGAGAAAGTTTACGAGATGAGATGCAAGATTGTTGATGCAATCCCAGCTCTGTGCTATGTTAAGAAAAGAAAAGAAAAGTAATGCTTTAAATTAGTGGTCGGGACTCGTTGAAGGGATGCACCAAGGATAAGCCGACCTTAGGGTAATAACTAAACTCTAAAACTCTTAAAAAGACATTGATGAATGCGGTGAGCAATGAGTGCGAAGTAGTGGAGAGGAAGATACCATGGGTATCTGCGGATACTCAGGAGGAGATTGCATTAGGGGAAGGCAATGACGGTGAAACGTCAAGAAGCCTTGAGTACTTTCTAGGTGGAACGAATTCCATAAGGGGTAAGGATGGGCCGATCCGATGCCGTGGTAAGTTCTATACCTGGAACTAGAATAGTACTGTCACCCCTTAGATTGCAAATCTTGAACAGTGAGAGGGACTGGAACAGGGCTCTGTGATTTTGCCACTGTACCGGATTTTCTACAGTGTGCCTTGATTATATGATTTGATTTGAGACTGTACCAGATTTTCTACAGTTCTCTTGGCAATGAGTATTTTGTTGAGACAGCTGTCAAGCCCGCGTGGTCAAGGTCCTGTACTCCTGTTTGCTTCCGACTAGGTTGGGTGGATGACCGAGGAGATGTAGACGTGTGTGCTAACTGCGAACTAAACTTTCACCTCAATGATATTTTAATTCTCCAATCATCGATGGACGTGATCTAATAAGACTTGATAAGAAAAGTCTAAGAGTCATGAAAAAACTTATAATTATAAGAAGCAAAATCTTATGGAATATTGATAATAAGAAACGAATCGAGAATGAAAGTGTGGAAAAGTGAATGAAACCATATGAAAATGGAAATGAATGCAACTCAAAGATTCACAAGTTGAGATCGAGAAAGGAATTGAGAAAGAAAGAATGTTTATGTTGAGATGTGAAAATAAGTTGGCAAGATAATGAATGACGACGACGACGACGATGATGATAAACTTGAATGTTGTGTTGTATTTATGTTGCATTGTTATGTTTGTATTGTCTTAATATCTTGCCTATTATAAACCCACACCGTCGACGATGCGTCGTTCGGATTGCTTACTCTCTCCTGTTTCGTTGGCATATCGGTGTTGCTGGTATCTCAACGGACAGATAGAGCATCGCATGGAGATCACCACATGGCATCGTCAGGGATGTGGTTGGAAACCCACACGCTATGGATGGGTGTGGACGGGATGTAACCAGATTGTGATTCTGGATCCAGAACATAAACTGAGCGGGTTAACGGCGGGATCATGCTTGGGAAGTGTCTCTTTTCTGGGGCACGATGGTAATGAACCACCGTCACGGGATGAAGCTAAGGAGGAATCCGTAAAGCTGTTTGGAGTAGAGCTGAAGCCAAGTTCTGAAGAGGAGTCAGCAACGGAGATAGCATCATCCTCCGTTATGAAGAAAAGGTCAGGAAAGAAAAGGAAGCGGCAGCCGGTTGTCTTCATTCGGAAGAATCGGGTGTAGTGTGTTTAGTTAAGATGGCCTTAGTCCTTTCATAGTCTAAGTTTGTTGTTAGTGCTTTGAGTCGAGGATTACCCGAGCAATGAACCATTTATGTAATTAAGCTATGTTTTTAATTCTGTCTTGTTGAGTACTTCTACTTTGGAAGATTGGACAATGTAATCTTTTGGAAACAGTCACGAATACTTTTGATATAATACAATGGATTATGATGCTCTTTGAACCAAGTCACTTTATGGAGATGAATGTTTTATGTACAGAAATGTCTTAGTAACAACTCGGATTTCTGTAAGGAATGTTAAAGTGTATGAAGGTCACTTAAATAGTGTTTTTTATATAAAAAAAAATTTGGCCTTATTTTTGCAACTTAATAAATAAAAGTTGGTTATTTTGTGTTACGAAAATCGGGCTGTTAAACTAGACCGAGTATCTCGGGTAGATCTGATTTGTCTACCTTTGTCCCAATTAGACGTGATTTTGGGCATGGATTGGATTGTTAGCAATCAGGTGATCATTGATTGTAATCAAAAGACAATCCTGTATAAGAACCCTTCTCCAGAGAAGTATCTTTGTTTGTTCTCCGCCTTTGGATCTGTTGAGGAAGAGAAGGTGGTGGAGGAGATTCCTGTTGTTCGGGATTTTCCTGAAATTTTTCCTGAGTAAATGAAGGGAGATTGAGTTCGGAATTGAATTGATTCCGGGAACTGGTCCCATTTCTATTGCTCCTTATAGAATGGCACCACCAGAAATGGTTGAGTTGAAGAAGCAAATAGAGGAGTTATTACAGAACGAAGCAACTCATAAGGCCAAGTGTATCACTGTGGGGAGCTCCAGTGTCATTTTTAAAGAAGAAGGATGGAAGCCTGAGAATGTGTGTTGATTACAGGCAGTTGAATAAAGTGACCATTAAGAACAAGTATCCTTTGCCAAAGATTTATGATCTTATGGATCAGGTTAGAGGAGCTTCTGTGTTCTCTAAGATAGATATGAGATCTGGGTATCATCATATCAGAATTAAGGAGGAAGATGTCCCTAAAACCGCATTTCGATCGCGATACGGTCATTATGAGTATGTTGTAATGTCGTTCGGATTGAGTAATGCACCAGTGTTTTCATGGATTATATGAACCGGATTTTTAGACCATATTTGGATTCATTCGTGGTGGTATTCATTGATGATATCCTGATATATTCTAAGAATTTGGAAGAGCATGTCGAACATCTCCAGATAGTGTTGAAAATTATGAAGGAGAAGCAGCTTTATGCCAAACTTTCCAAGTGTGAGTTTTGGTTAAGGGAAGTGAAGTTTTTTGGGCATGTAATTTCAAAAGAAGGTATAGTAGTAGACCCAGCTAAAGTTGATTCAGTTCTGCAGTGGGTTCAGCCTAAATCAGTTACTGAGGTCCGAAGTTTCTTAGGACTGGCTGGCTATTATAGAAGATTTATTGAAGGATTCTCAAAGATCGCACTACCTCTCACCAAGTTGACTCGGAATGATCAACCATTTATATGGGATGAAAAGTGTGAGAAAAGCTTCAAATGCTGAAGGAAAGATGAACATCCTCACTAGTGTTAATCTTACCTGACCCTCACAAGGAGTATAAAGTGTATTGTCAGGCATCGAAGCAAGGGCTCGGCAGTGTATTGATGCAAGAAGGAAAATTTGTGGCGTATGCATCTCGTCAATTAAAGATTCACGAGGAGAACTACCCAACCCATGATTTGGAACTTGTTGCAATAGTTTTTTTCCGGAAGATATGGAGACATCATCACTATGGCACTACATTCAGAGTGTTTAGTGACCATAAAAGTTTGAAGTATTTGTTTGATCAAAAGGAGTTGAATATGAGGCAGCTTCGGTGGATGGAGTTTTTGAAAGATTATGATTTCGAGCTCCGTTACCACCCTGGTAAGGCCAATGTTGTGGCAGACGCTTTGAGTCGGAAAACGATTCATGTAAGCTCGATGATGATTAAAGAAGCAGCTTTGATTGAAGAATTTCGGTATTTGAGTTTGGTGATGCAAGTAGAACCAACCAGTATTAAGATGGGTATGTTGCAAGTTTCTAATGAATTCTTGATTCGAATTCGTGAATTGCAACGAGAGGACGAAGAATTAAAGGAGAAGAGGGAGTTGATGATTGCAGGAAAAGAGCCTAATTTTTCAGAAGGACCAGATGGAATTCTTCGTTTCAAAGAAGTTAGGAGATTAATCTTGGATGGAGGACACAAGAGCAAGATAAGTATTCAACCAGGATCAACTAAGATGTACCGGAACTTGAAGAGCATGTTCTGGTGGTCCGATTTAAAGAGAGACGTAGCGGATTATGTTGCGTCTTGTTTAATTTGTCAGAAGGTTAAGGTGGAACACCAGAAGCCTGGAGGGAAGTTGCAACCCTTGGATATTCCTCAGTGGAAGTGGGATAGCATTTCTATGGATTTCTTGACAGGATTGCCAAGGACAGTTGCAAACTATGATGCGATCTGGGTAATTATTGATCGTTTGACTAAGTCGGCACATTTCATTTCGATGAATAAGCGTTATTCTTTGGAAAATCTTACCCAGCTTTACATCAAGGAAGTGGTACGACTGCATGGGATACCCTCCAGTATCATTTCAGATTGTGATCCAAGGTTCATGTCGAGATTTTGGCTCAGTTTACATCAAGCTCTGTGGGACAAGACTCAAGATGAGTTCAGCTTATCATCCTCAGACTGATGGGCAGACAGAAAGGACCATTCAATCATTGGAAGATATTCTGCGAGCTTGTGCATTGGAAGAACAAGGAAGATGGGATCGGATTTTGCCACTCGCTGAATTCACATACAACAATGGATATCATACAAGCATCGGTATGGCACCGTTCGAAGCTTTGTATGGAAGAAAGTGTCAAACCCCGCTATGTTGGTTCCAAGTAGGGGAGAACCTGCAGCTTGGTCCTGATGTTGTGCAGCAGACAACTAAGAAGATTCGGATGATTCAAGAGAGAATCAAGACAGCACAGAGTCTTCAGAAAAGTTATGCAGATCGGAGAAGAAGACCTTTAGAGTTTTCAGAGGGCGACCATGTGTTCCTTAGGATTGTGCCGATGAAAGGAGTGAGTAGAGCCATAAATCTCAAAAGCTTTCACCTAAGTTTATAGGTCCCTACCAAATCCTTAAACGAGTAGGCCCTGTAGCTTATCAGATAGCCTTACCGCCATCTTTAGCCAATTTGCACAATGTTTTTCATGTTTCCTAATTGAAAAAGTATGTGCATGACCCAACCGCAATCCTTCAGATTCGTTCTGATGACCTAACCCTACGAGAAAACCTAACCTTTAAAGCTGGCCCAGTTAGAATTGAAGATAGAAGGATAAAACAACTTAGAGGAAAGGAGATTCCGTTAGTCAAGGTGGTTTGGCAAAGCGGAGCTGTGTATTAAGCAACTAGGGAATTAGAGGATAAGATGGGTAAGGATTATCCTGAGTTGTTTATGTAAGTTGAATTTCGGGGACGAAATTCCTCTTAAGTGGGGGAGTAGTGTAACACCCCATATTTTTAGTCCCTCTTTCATTAAAAAAAATTAATTATGAAAGTTTATTCATAATTATTTCTTTTATTTTTTATAATTATTCCTTTTATATTTAATTTTGATTAAATATATGTTTATGTGTGTGCTTATGTTAAGTGAAAAGGTATGAAAAATATTTTGATATTTAATAATATGTAAAAATAGGGTTTTTGCGTATTAGTCCCTGTTTTAGGACCTAGAAGCAATATTAGTAAGATTTTGGAGGGAAAGGAATTAAAATAATTATTTTTCAAAAATCAGCCAAAAGACTCGAGTCTTTTGGAAAAGACTCGAGTATTCTTGACAGCGCAGCACTCGTTAGTGCGTTTGATGAGTCTACAACTCGTTGAATCCACGAGTTGACACGAATCCCACTCAGAAACCCAGCCCTGATGTCGTGTCGGCATGCATGAACATCAACTCTATGTATTTAAGCTTGTTGGTTGACGAAGATCAACCATTTTGGTCAATTCGCTCTGAAAATTTGAAGCTAGGGTTCCTGATTTCGCCCCTTGCATTCTTGTTCGATTCTGAGTGTTAGTGTGAGTGTTATACACCATTGTAAAGCTCACATCACGCGCTTTACAAAGACACAAAAATCGTGAGTTGAGGATCTGTGTAGAGGAAGAATCGAAGCTCGAAAGAGAGGGTGCTTTTGTTGTCAAGTCTGAAAACTGAAGTCTGGAGCTTACTTCAAGCTCTGATTTTGCTAAGTTCATGAACCCTATGACCCTTAAATCTATTCCTACCTTTAGTTTATGTTGCAGAGAATAAGTCCTAACCAATTTCCCCAATTTATAAAACGATTTTGCATGTAAAATCCTCTAGTCTTTGTACCCTGTCCAACTCTGTCTGCATGCAAAGGATTTTGTGGGTTTTGGATTTCCAGTCAATTTCTCTGCAAATTTCTTGTTGATTCACGACCTAAAGGTAAGGGTGAAGTTATACATTCACTAGAATAAGTTTAATTTGTTGAATTTTATGTGTAGAGTCACCATGAGACTCTATGGGCATAGATTGAAATAGGTTTAAGGCTTGGAGGCCTCTCTGAGTTTGAACTTTGGTTTGAGCAAGTTTATTATGATGCATGTGTGCTGTATGCAAGTTGTTTTCATGCCAAAAGTGTATGGAATTGAATTTGGTATGCTAAGTTGTTAAAAATGTGATTTTATGCCTAATTGATGCTCAGTTTTGATTCACTGTAATTTGATGTAATTTCTGTGTTGGAACATGTTTATTATGCATAAATATAACTCTGTTGATCATTGGTTTTGATTAGATTTGGCAAGAATTGAAAATGATATGTTAAAACCCAATTTTCAGTGTTTACTGTCAGCCAAGACTCGAGTATTTGGCTCGAGACTCGAGTGTTTTCTGACGCACCAGTGCGTCTGATAGCACCAAAACTCGAGTATGAGTCAAGACTCGGGTATTGTCTATTGCAGCATTTGAAATATTCTGATGATCCACTTGAGTCTTGCATGAACCACTCGAGTATTCTGAGTTGATGAACGACTCGAGTATTTCATAAACCACTCGAGTATTTTGGAAAATCTGAAACACAAACTTTTCAGAAACTGATGACCCACTCGAGTCTTGTTATTAACCACTCGAGTGTCCTGTACAGAATGACAAACCACTTGAGTCTTTTGGAAAGGACTCGAGTCTTTTTGACCAGAATGCTAAAAAAATGCCATTTTCAATTATAGCAAGATTATTTAAAACCTGATGACACTTATAAGGAATAAACCATGTTCCAAAGAAGAGTTGATGTGATCAATTACATTGATAATTACATTGATGAATTTATTACATGTTTCACATAATGAGATTAAAGGATAATCTTAAATGGAATATTTATGTGCATTCATACATGGTGATAAGGAGATAGGATATCGTTTGTCATGTTAGAGGAACATGAGGAGGGTACTCTGGGAGTACCAAATTGTTTGCAACTTGCTTGATGACACATTCCTTGGTGGAATGTGGCCAGTATTGTGGGATACTGTTGATGTGGTTTTTACGTCTTCGCGACACGATGCATACTTTGGTAGTGGCGTTATGTACCACGTTCCAAACATGTTTGCGCGACTTGCTCGATGACACATTTTGGTAATGTGGCCAGCATTGTGGGATGCTGTTAATGTGGTTATTACGTCTTCGCGACGTGACGCGCACACACCGGTAGTGGCGTTATGTATCACGTTCCGAGCAGGTTCGCTATACCTTTTGAGAACGTATTTGGGTTGTTTGGATGGACGTCCATAAAGTGATAGCTGGAGAATCTCAGGAATTTGAGAGATAGTGAGCATGCATCATGCCATATAATTAAAGAGATTATTTATAAATGAAGAAATTGGCTTGCTCTTTGTAACACCCTTATTCTTATTTATAAAATAGTAATTAAATGTCTATAATTAAAATAATGTACTTAAAAACTTCTTTTCACAATCAAGTTTACAAATAATTTTGGGCATCCATTTACAGTATAAGTAGCACAAAACAATAGTGTGTCCTTCTTTCTAGTCTTCCGCTGCAACACTCTGATCCACAAGCTCCTTAGCATTCACCTAAAATGTTAACCACTAAGGGTGAGACCTTTTCACAAAATAGTGAATCAGAAGATAATATACAGTTCATAATAAAAACTTAAGAATAACATTTAAATCAAGTCAGGGATCAACCAATTGACCGCATACCTATTTCCACTTATACATTCTTTTTATCCATTTTCCATTATCCTTTCCTTAATCCTTTCCATTACCATTACATTACCATTTCCATTTCTATTTCCTTTTCCTTTATTCCTTTTCCATTATGTGTAACCTCAATCAGAGATCTACACTTTCCATTGGGTGTAACCTCAAATCAGAGATCTACACCTTACCATTGTGTGTAACCCCAAAACAAAGATCTACACACAGTGTATGCAACCACAAATCAGTGATCTGCATACACTCAATATCATTTATTTAACCTCAAAACAGAGATCTACATAAACTTCCCTTTTTCCTTTTTACCGTACACCACTAGGATTTGGAGTACCCGCTAGGTAATTGGAACACCTGTCTAGGGACTTGGAACACCTGCCCAGGACTTTACAGCCATCCAGACCATAACCTGTAGGACTATGTACTTTTACCATTCCATTTATTAAACCTGGGACTAAATCAGGGATGTTACAATTCTCCCCCACTTATTGGAATTTCGTCCCCGAAATTTCGCTTCCACAATCCTTAACTGGAGAACCATCCTAGAAAAAGGGTTTCTTAACTAAGCAACTTACTTTACCTTAGTTCTACTCCCCCACTTGTAATTAGCATACCATTCAACATGAGTACGCCACTAGACTCTTTCACTCATTGAAGAGTTCCGACTATGGTTTAATTGGGTTAGGCTCGATGCGAAGGTTCTAACAGGTTATTCTAAGGTTCACTCTTCTTGCGGCTAACTTTTCAAGAGTCTCACTAGAAAGATTCCCCAAAGGGTCTTGGACTCTCAAAAACCAGGTTTTGCTTCCCCAAGGAAGTCGGAAATGGTTTCTATGATCAGCTGGATTCCCTCCGGAATTCTACATCGAAGGTAAGAAAGGGTACTAATACGTTCTAAATGCTAATACCCGCTTGGGTTGATTATAATCTAGTCCAAAATCTACTAATTAAGTCCTATACCTAGGCCCTAATCAACCACATACACCAATCAAACAGACATAAATCATATAGTCCTCAAACAAGGTTCAATCATTCGCAACAACAATCCATAACATCACACACTTCAGACGTAAACATTACTCAACCCTACTTTTTCCTAAGCTAATCCTTGTCTAACTTAGGACTAAACTTACCTCTACACACACATTCATCACAATCATGACATACTTGAAAATCAGTTCAAAAGAGGTTCACGGAATAGGACTGATATAGTTTGCAACCAAAAATGCATTTCATCAATTCAATTCCCTAATGTTTTGCAAAATTTGAAAATAGTGTCCCGAAACATAAAAGAACATCATGGTAAATTTTCAAGTCAATCAGAGTTCATTAGGTTAATTTTTGACCCTACGACCACTTTAACAAAGATTTGTAATGGTCGGGGGTGAACCTACGTCAAATTCACTTAAAAAAATACTAGACAAACTCCAATTGGCCTCAAAATTTAATGGGACAACACCTAAGCTTAGCCCAAGGTTGCGTAATATTGTCAAACCGATTAGAGCACGTTAAATTCATTTCAGTTAAAACACTAACTTGCTCCAATTGGCTTGAGATGTTACATGAAACAAAGGTTCAACCTTAGGGTGCTTATATCAAACTTTCCAAATCAAACAAAATCCTAAACCCAAAAGCTTAGTTTTCCACTTTATATAAAAACCCTGAGTACCCAAACAGTTACCTAACCACGAACACATACATCTTTAAAAATCCTTGGTTTAAACAATCACTAGGTATGGGGATTTAAAATTTAAAAAGAAGATCTCATACTAGTAAAACACTTAGAAAAACAATTTTACATTTACAAAATCAAAATTCTTTGGAAATTCGGTTCCTCTCTTGATGAGGAACGATTAGTTTCATTTGAAAATTCAATAAAACTTTTAATCATGCACCTTACCATGAAGAGATACCTCCATCTAATTTCATAAGAACCTAGATGAAGGAGTGAAAGATCACTCAAGATTGGAAAAATTTAGTTTAGTTCATCTTCAAAAGTTGAAACAATTACATTCCCTTTGACTTCAAGTTTGAAAATTGAGTTTTCATTCCAAATTGATTTGAGTCGCATAGGAAGGGTTCCTATTTAATCGAAGTGTGACTTGGTTAAAGAAAACAATTTAGTTAGTTCACCCCTCGATTATTTAAGAATCCTTGCTTTTCTTACTATTTCTTAAAAATTTGACGTGCGGCCTCACGATCCATTTGAAACGATTGTGGTTCGGTGCACCTTTTGAAATTCATTTTCAACACTCACACTATCAAACAAATATTTATCATGACATTTACTCACGAGCATCAAGCAAAAATTCATTTTTCATATATTACTATCAAGCACGTACGTAAATCAATCAAACATACACAAACACAAACAGTTTTATTCTGAATACAATTTCCAAAAACAACACTCTTAGTCAATGCTTAGTGGAAAATAGTTTAGAACCTTCAAGCATGGGGATGGAAATCGAAAAGCTCTTAGTTTCAAAGTTGTTTGAAAACGTTTTCAAAAGTTTAAACTCATCCCCACATAAGCATGGACTTTATATGTGCATATATATATATATATACACCACCGTCAATCTAAACTGAAGTGATGTGAGAACCTCTAGATTGAATTCCAACCCCTTTTTCAATTAAAGAAACCTCTTTTCATTTATAAAATCTTATGGTTATACTTGGGGTTCAAGTCCAATCTATAGGAACTCCGTACTTATCTTTCGTTTAGTATTAAAGTCATCGGAATTAAATTAGTTGTGGAATCAACTACAAATTTAATACAAATGTTTTTGTTGTTTTTCATGGATCCTAATCTAGTCGATGTGAACCAAATCACTCGGTTAGATTAGTATTGAGTCAATAAATTATTTGGATTTTCATGATTCCACTTCTACTTTCTTTCCGCCTACTTTAATGCTAAGCCATTCCACGCAAAAACATATTTCGAGAACCTTTTGATGAAACTCGAACCGCTTCCCCAACATGGACAAAAAGTTACATTTTATGATTGCAATTCGAGTTAATATAGTTTAGTGGTTCAAATCCAATCGATCAGTACTCGTTTCTTGTTTTTCCCGATTGGTATCACAATTTCTTGATTTGAGATTAGCTATGGAATTCGACCCTTAATTTAATTTAAACATTGTTTTTGGTTCTCTTAGATACTAGTCTAATCGACATGAAGTTAGTCACTCGATTGGAATAGTATTCGAGATCATAATTTATTTATTCCATGCGATTCCATGTCTAATCCCTGTTCAATTACTTTGACTCCAATTTACTCAACAAACATACATTAAAATCACACACAAATTCACATAGCAAAGTATCCATACATAAAGGAACTTACACCAAAGTTTTATACATAGGAAATCGGTTAATAATTCACGATGATGCACGAACTCCTAGATTTCGACGACGTCACCTCCCGATAAATGCAGCATTGGATTGGCCAGTTCCGACACTACATTCCATCAGTGGTAATAGCCTTCACCATCCAGTTTAAGTTTATGTACTTTGTTTTGATTAGCAGGATTTCCTTTGTAAGAAACTTAAATTGTTCATCCTTAAAACAAAAATCGATTTGCACCATTTAAGTTTCCTGTTTGCAAATGGGTAAACACTTACAATATGTGATTCATCGAATCCCTAAGGGATCCGCTTAGGTTCCAAAGAATTCACTTTCCTTTCCACTTTTTTACACAATTTTCTTAATTGACAATTATTAGTATTCCCATTTGCAAACATAAACTCATTCCGCTCATACAAGGCACATTATTCAATCACTTAACATTAAATTTTTCAACTAAAAAGGGTCTCACCACTGGAAAAGAAACTTAAGATGAGAGTGTTCGCAGCGAGATCGGGACCACTTTCCCTCAGGTCGGAAGGAAGGAACTGCTCTGATACCATAAATGTAACACCCTTATTCTTATTTATAAAATAGTAAGTAAAAGTCTATAATTAAAATAATGTACTTAAAAACTTCTTTTCACAATCAGGTTTACAAATAATTTTGGGCATCCATTTACAATATAAGTAGCACAAAAAAATAGTGTGTCCTTCTTTCTAGTCTTCCGCTGCGACACTCTGATCCACAAGCTCCTTAGCATTCACCTAAAATGTTAACCACTATGGGTGAGACCTTTTTACAACATAGTGAATCAGAAAATAATATAAAGTTCATAATAAAAACTTAAGAATAACATTTAAATCAAGTCAGGGATCGACCAATGATTGGGGTTGTAACATCCCTGAATTTTAGTTCCCGAATAATGTTATGCTTTGCTATATTAATGTTTTGCCTTAGCTGGATGTGTTAGAGTTTAATTGTGTTTAGATAGCTAATCGTGATTAGGGTTAGCTTAAACCTAATTTATTAGGTTTAGACTTGTGTGGTTTTAAGTTGATTTGGTTTAGTTAGCTAATAGTTAGTCTTGAGTTAGATTAGCTTGGTTAATGAATGGCTTAAGAGTTAAGTGGGTTAGATTAAGTCTAAGTGAACCTAATGGGCCTTGTGAGTGATGTTGGGACATGAATGTGTGATGGGCCTTGTTTGTGCATGTGTGGCCGTGGTATGTGTGAGTGTGTGGAGTGATTTGTGAGTTGCATGAAGAAAGTGAGGTGTCAACCTCACATTTCATGCATGTTGGTCAAACATTAGGTGGCAACTCCACATTTCTTTCCTTGCATGAAGTAGTGAGGTGTCCACACCTTAGCACACCACTTAGCCACCTTAACACCTCACCATTTGACCATAAGCTTTTATAAAAGTGGCCTTGTGTTGATGAGCTTCACTTTTGCTTTCCTTTTCTTCATGCCATCTTCACACCACTTTCTTCTTCTTCTTTTCCAAGAAGCTCACGGCCACCTCCCTAAACACCACCATCCAAACATCTTCTTCCATTAAAAACCAAGAAATCATTACATGTCCAAAGCCTAGATCATGAATATCCAACATGCATGAGTGATTGAAGCTTAGAAGTGCTAATCCAACCCTTCCTTTTTCTTGAGGAGCTCACGGCCTCACCACACCATCACCCTTAATCAACCTAAACACTTACCAAACACAAGAAACCTTGGCATATTCATACCCTAGATCATGAATATGCCACTTGTTTGAAGTTGTGTTGAAGAAATTTCAAACATCAAACTCCAAACCCAAATAGACCTCACGGCCAAGGCCCAAATCAAGGCATTAGGATCTTTAGCTTGGTAGATCAAGAGGAGTCTTAGAGTCTTAGAAGCTTGGGATAAATTTCAAGTGTCTAAGGAGGGAGTGTTGCTCACGATTTTGGAGAAACAAAAGCCCAAAGGTTCTAAGTTTTCTTAGTGTCTTCAAGAGGTAAGAGAGAAGCTTACACAATTGCTAGAATAAGTTTTAAGCTTAGAAATTTAGGGTGAGTCACCATGAGACTCAAGGGCACTAGTTAAACTTTGATTTTTGGGCTTGGAGGCCGAATTTGGATGAATGATAACTTGTTATTGTTGAATGTGCAATGCTGAATTTTATGATTATGTTTTGTGTTGATGATTATATTGCTTGTGTTATGTTGTTAATGAAATGTTCTATGCTGAATTTTGTGAACATGTTTGTGTTGAGGTGTGATTACATATGTCATGTGATTAATGAAATGTTTAGACCCTTGGAGGAACCCAAGCTTATGGGTGGTCGTATGGACCCTAGTGAACTAGGCAATTAAAGTGCTAATCCAAATGGCTTTAGAATTGCTAAGCCTCGGTCAAGGGGTCAACCTAGAAACTAAAACGATTTAGTCAACTAAGTATCAACTAATCCTTGATTAGTGACCTTAATCCGTGATTAGTCAACTAATCCAAGATTAGTTGGACTTAATCCAAACTTAGTGACCTTAACCCGTGATTAGTCAACTAATCCAAGATTAGTTGGACTTAAACATAGATTAGTAACCTTAATCCTCGATTAGTCAACTAATCCATGATTAGTTGGACTTAATCCAAACTTAATGACCTTAATCCTTGATTAGTCAACTAATCCAAGATTAGTTAGACTTAATCCTTGATTAGTAACCTTAATCCTGGATTAGTCAACTAATCCAAGATTAGTTAGACTTAATCCTTGAGTAGTAACTTTAATCTCCGATTAGTCAACTAATCCATGATTAGTTGGACTTAAACCAAACTTAATGACCTTAATCCTTGATTAGTCAACTAATCCATGATTAGTTAGACTTAATCCCCGATTAGTAACCTTAATCCTGATTAGTCAACTAATCTTGATTAGTTGGACTTAATTCTCGATTAGTAACCCTAATCCCCTGATTAGTCAACTAATCCACGATTAGTTGGACCTAATCCATGATTAGCCGGATTTAATCCGAGATTAGTCAATTAAGCTAGACTTAATTCATGATTAGTGAGACTAAACTCCTGATTAGTGAGATTTAGTCCAAGATTAGTGGACTTAGTCCATGATTAGTCAAACGAAGTCAGTTAAACCTAGTCTTAAGTGATTAGGACTCACTTAACCGAAGTCTTAAGTAGTTAAGACTTGCTTATCCCAAGTTTTAGTCACTTGAGGTGACTTAGGTCAAGAAATGATGGGACCTTGACCGAACACTCAGACATAGACGTAATCTAGAACTAGTACGACTCTGCTATGTCATATGTATGCTTAAGATACTTATGGATACATGTTGGATGTCTATGGCTGTGTATGTATCCATTCTGGACTGATGTCAACTGATTATGACATAGTTGGACTAATAATAAACCTGGAACTTGAACATATGCATGATAACCTAGGATTGCAAGAGTTGCATCGAGAACATACATGACATAAGCTAGGTTATCAGACCAGTCCCAATCTGAGGAACACCTACGCAGGTGGAAACACCATAAGGCGTGCCTTTCCTACGCCGGTGAACCTGTGAACTGTTTTTGTAACTGAACTTGATATTTTATGAAAGCCTGCACAGGCTTCACCGTAAGTCGTGCCGTTTACGCTGGTGGAAACACTGTAAGTCGTGCCGTTTACGCTGGTGGAAACACTGTAAGTCGTGCCATTTACGCTGGTGGACGCACTGTAAGTCGTGCCTTTTACGCTGGAAGAAATACTGTAAGTCGTGCCGTTTACGCTGGTGGAAACACTGTAAGTTGTGCCTTTTACGCTGGTAGAAATACTGTAAGTCGTGCCGTTTACGCTGGTGGAAACACTGTAAGTCGTGTCTTTTACGCTGGTGGAAACACTGTAAGTCGTGCATTTTACGCTGGCAGACGTGCCGTAAGCCGTGCCGCGTCTGGGACGCACCGTTCCTCAGATCTGGACCCGGTGGATATAGAGGCCTCAGAGTTGGAGATCATGTACATGCATCATGCCACCTAACTTGAAGATAATAACTAAACTGGTGTTTGCTCATATGTATATGCATTATTGCACTGGTGATTGCTGCTATTAGCTGGTTGTGAATGTTAGGGCTTAGGCTTATTCGATAATGCGACTGTGTTAGGCTTACTCTCCTGCCCTTGTAGGTGATAGCCGGATGCCTGCCTTGTATCGAGATCCGCCCGCTCCTTGATGGTGCTTGGGAGTATCGGGATCACCAAGCTGTTTTTGTGGATGAAGTAGAGATCACTCTCTACCATCCTCATTCCCGTAGTTTGCTTTCGTCCTCGTAGGTTTCGTGGGACGAAACCGGTGATCTCTGACTATGGAATAGCTGCAGTGGACCAGTAACCGGCTCTGATGATACCCTTTCTTTTTGAGTTTCATGTCTTGTAAAAGTTGTTTTTGGTGAGGTATTGTCAGAGTGTTTTATTTCCAATGGACTTGTAACTATTTTGTATCAGACCTTTTATGACCTATTATCTACAACTATGGTTCACTTCACGCATTTCAATATTCCGCTTGCTTTTAATACGTTTTGAAATCCTGTATCGATCAGTTTTATTTTAAAAGCACTCGCAATCGAGGGACTAAAGGTTTGGTTTATGAAAATAATATTTATTGCGAAAACCCCTCGACTGCTTTTCAACTTCTTTTAACTCTCCGGATTTCAACTCTCTGATTTTACTTTTCAATCAAGTGTTTTAAAAAGAAAAATTTTTCCACCCAAATTTTTGGAAAACCTTACAAGTCCAAATCAAGCAAAACCCTTTCGGAAATCAAATGAGAGCGTCACACCTTTTTGTGGTATCAGAGCTGAAGGTCCTGCACCTGGTCCATAGTTAGTCCCATAAAGATTAGAATAGTTATAGGATTAAGATAGTTCTAGGGCTTCAGTTCCCTTAGGTCTATTGTGATACTTAGCCTTTAGTGCAGGTTCACAATGGCAGCTAGGAATCAACGTAACTTAGCTGACGTTTTAGATAGGATCACTACGGTGACCGAGAACATGCAACAACAAGCTAACCAACCACCCCCAGCCCAAGCGGGACAAGTCGAGTTTCGTAGTCTGTCCGAATTCTGAAACTGTAACCCTCCTAGGTTTGAGGGAGGTTTCAAACCCGATGAGGCTAACAAGTGGATAAGCGAACTGGACAAAATCTTCCAAACCCTAGGATGTACGGACGCTCAGCGGGTGACCTATGCCACGTACATGTTGTTTGGGGAAGCTGAAAACTGGTGGAAGCACGCTGTTCAACTCTTGGCTCATGAAGGCCGGGAAGTCACATGGAAAGTGTTCACGGAAAAGTTTCTGGATAAGTATTTTCCTGAGGATCTGAGGCGGAAGAAGGAGGTAGAGTTTCTGCAACTGCAGCAAGGCGACATGAGTGTGGGCGAATACACGGCTAAGTTCGAGGAGTTGCTTAAGTATTCTCCTTACTTTCAGCAACACCCTGACGAACGAAGCAAGTGCATCAAGTTCGAGAATGGGCTAAGGCCAGATTTAAAAGCCGCTTTCAGTTATCAGAAGATTCAAAAGTTCTCAACTCTGGTCGACATGTGTCGGGTTTATGAAGATGATAAGAGGGCTGAGGAGCTATACCTGCGAAGTAAGAGGAGTCAGCAGAGTTCCGGGTCACAGTGGCGCAAGGATTCAAACTTTAAGGGAAAAAGGCCACACTTTAAGGTCAAGGGTAAAAGCAAGTCATCGGGACAAGTAGCAAGTTATCAGGGAAGTGCTCCGTTGTGCGATAAGTGCAAACGTCATCACTTCGGAGAGGTTTGTCGGAAGCCGTTTTATGGTTGCTACAAGTGTGGTAAGCCGAGCCATTGGTCAAGAGACTGTAGAGAACCCGAGAAGAATGACTCGAAGGGATCGGTGAATAGACCTATTGCTAGAGGGAAGGTGTTTACTCTCAGTGGTGCTGAAGCCAATCAAGCCCCTGATCTCGTGCAAGGTACCCTTCTTCTCAATAGTCAACCTTGTAAAGTTTTGTATGATTCCGGAGCTACTCATTCTTTCGTTTCTTATGAATGTGTGAATCGTTTGAACTTGCCCCTATCCGATTCACCATATTCCTTTAGAGTAGAAACCCCAACTCATTCCCCTGTCCTTACTTCCAAAGTCTATTTAAACTGTTTGGTTGAGGTACTAGGCCGCGTCTCGAGTGTAGACCTAGTCTGTTTACCTTTGTCACAGTTAGATGTCATTCTGGGTATGGATTGGATGATGAGAAACCGAGTGATCATCGACTGTGATAGGAAAATAGCCTTGTACAAAGACCTTCAACCCTCGAACCCCGAACCCAAAGGCTTCATGTGTTTGTTCTCTGTAACGAGGGAAGAAGAAGAGAAAGGGATAGAAGGAATACCAGTGGTAGAGGAGTTTTCGGAGGTGTTCACGGATGATGTACCGGGGTTACCACTGAATCGAGAAATCGAGTTTGGTATCGATCTAATCCCAGGATCTGGCCCAATCTCCATAGCACCATATAGGATGGCGCCGCCGGAGATGGCTGAGTTGAAGAAACAAGTAGAAGAATTGCTACAGAAACAATTGATCAGACCAAGTGTGTCTCCCTGGGGTGCGCCAGTGTTGTTTGTGAGAAAGAAGGACGAAAGTCTGCGTATGTGTGTGGACTATCGGCAGTTGAACAAGGTGACCATCAAGAACAAATACCCACTGCCAAGGATAGACGATCTTATGGATCAAGTTCGTGGAGCTTCTGTTTTCTCGAAGATAGATCTAAGATCTGGGTACCATCAGATAAGGATTCGGGAACAGGATATTCCCAAGATGGCGTTTCGATCTCGTTATGGGCACTATGAGTATGTAGTGATGCCGTTCGGTTTGACGAATGCTCCTGCTGTCTTTATGGACTACATGAACAGGGTCTTCAGACCGTACCTGGACTCGTTTGTAGTGGTCTTTATATATGATATTCTGATCTACTCAAAGAGTCTAGAGGAACATGCAGAACACTTAAGGATTGTGTTGGAAGTTTTAAAGGAGAAACAGTTGTACGCCAAACTCTCGAAGTGCGAGTTTTGGCTGGAGGAGGTTATGTTTTTGGGACACGTGATCTCGAAAGGAGGAAGAGCTGTCGATCCAACAAAGGTTGAATCAGTTCTTCGATGGGAACAGCCTAAGACGGTAACGGAGGTCCGTAGTTTCTTAGGACTTGTCGGGTACTATCGAAGGTTTATAGAAGGATTTTCGAAGATCTCCCTACCTTTGACTAAGTTGACCAAGAAGGATCAACCTTTTGTTTGGGACTCGAAGTGCGAAGAGAGTTTCCAAAAGCTGAAGGAAAAGCTGACCACTTCACCAGTGTTAATCCTACCTGACCCACAGAAGAGTTTTGATGTGTACTGCGACGCTTCAGGGCAAGGCCTCGGATGTGTGCTGATGCAAGAAGGCAAGGTTGTGGAATACACATCAAGGCAGCTGAAAGTGCATGAGGTGAACTATCCGACGCACGACTTGGAGTTGGCCGCAATAGTTTTTGCTCTTAAGATCTGGAGGCACTATCTCTATGGCACTGTGTTCCGAGTATTCAGTGACCATAAGAGTTTAAAGTATCTCTTTGACCAGAAGGAGCTGAATATGAGACAACGATGGTACCCATAGATCGGGAAGCTCCTCAGGCGGGGACCCTTAACACTCTCCGGGCTAGGGTCTCCCTCCTATGACTTCGAACTCCACTATCATCCTGGAAAGGCGAATAAGGTTGCTGATGCCCTAAGCAGAAAGGCATTGCATGCGAGTGCCATGATGATCAAGGAGGCTGCATTACTGGAGAAGTTTCGGGATATGAGTTTGGTAATGGAAGTCGAGCCAACAAGCTTAAAGTTAGGAATGTTGCTGATCACGAATGAGTTTATGACTCTGATCCGCGAGCGGCAACAAGAAGACGATGAGCTTAAGGAAAAGAAAAGATTGGCATCTGAAGGGAAAGAACTGAACTTTCAAGAGGGAAAGGATGGACTTCTTCATTTCAAAACGAGGATATGCATTCCAAAGGACGCATAACTTAGAAGAATGATATTGGAAGAAGCGCACAAGAGTCGGATGAGTATGCATCCGGGAACAACTAAGATGTATCAGGATTTGAAAAAGTTATTCTGGTGGTATGGATTAAAGGAAGATGTGGCTGAGTATGTAGCATCATGTCTGGTATGCCAGAAAACGAAGGCCGAGCATAAGAAGCCAGGAGGAGAGCTACAATGTTTGGAGGTCCCTCAGTGGAAATGGGACAGCATATCGATGGATTTTGTGACAAGTTTACCAAGGACGGACCGGAATTTTAATGCCATATGGGTTGTGGTAGATCGGTTAACTAAATTTGCGCATTTTATCCCCGTAAATATGCACTATTCATTGGAAAGGCTTGCTCAACTCTACGTTGATGAGGTGGTACGACTGCATGGTAAACCTTCCAGTATACTGTCTGACCGCGATCCAAGGTTTACGTCTCGGTTTTGGAACAGTCTGCATCAAGCCCTAGGAACCAAGTTAAAAATGGGATCTGCTTATCATCCTCAAACTGACTGACAAACAGAGCGAACCATCCATACGTTGGAAGATATGTTAAGAGCGTGTGCCTTACAGGAACAAAGAAGTTGGGATAAGGTGTTACCGTTGGTGGAGTTTACCTATAATAACAGTTATCATGAGAGTATTGGGATGGCACCGTTTGAAGCGTTGTATGGTAGAAAGTGTCAGACCCCACTATCTTGGTTTCAAGTGGGGGAGAATGCTTTAATCGGTCCAGAACTGGTACAAGAGACAACTAAAAAGATTAAGATGGTACAAGAGAAGATGAGGACCGCTCAGGGAAGGCAGAAGAGTTATGCGGATAAAAGGAGAAGGCCTCTTGAGTTTGCAGAAGGAGAGCATGTGTTTATCAAAGTATCCCCGATGAAAGGCGTAGGCAGAGCGTTGAGAACCAAGAAACTTTCACCCAGGTTCATCGGTCCGTACCAAATCCTTAGGAAGATTGGCCCAGTCGTGTACTAGATAGCCTTACCACCATCCTTGTCTAGTCTACACAATGTCTTTAATGTTTCACAACTTCGAAAGTTTGTGCACGACCCCAACTTTATCCTAGATATCCGACCTGATGACCTATCTGTGCGAGAAAACCTAACTCTAGAAGCTAGCCCGATTTTTAGAGCAGACCACCGAATCAAACAACTTAGGGGAAAAGAATACCCTTGGTTAGAGTTGTCTGGGAACACAATGGTGTTCAAGAGTCAACTTGGGAACCCGAAGCTATGATGCATAGAGAATATCCTGAGTTGTTCAGGTAGAACAGAATTTCGGGGACGAAATTCCTGTAAGTGGGGGAGAGTGTAACATCCCTGAATTTTATTTCCCGAATAATGTTATGCTTTGCTATATTAATGTTTTTCCTTAGCTTGATGTGTTAGAGTTTAATCGTGTTTAGATAGCTAATCGTGATTAGGGTTAGCTTAAACCTAATTTATTAGGTTTAGACTTGTGTGGTTTTAAGTTGATTTGGTTTAGTTAGCTAATAGTTAGTCTTGAGTTAGATTAGCTTGGTTAATGAATGGCTTAAGAGTTAAGTGGGTTAGATTAAGTCTAAGTGAACCTAATGGGCCTTATGAGTGATGTTGGGCCATGAATGTGTGATGGGCCTTGTGTGTGCATGTGTGGCCGTGGTATGTGTGAGTGTGTGGAGTGATTTGTGAGTTGCATGAAGAAAGTGAGGTGTCAACCTCACATTTCATGCATGTTGGTCAAACATTAGGTGGCAACTCCACATTTCTTTCCTTGCATGAAGTAGTGAGGTGTCCACACCTTAGCACACCACTTAGCCACCTTAACACCTCACCATTTGACCATAAGCTTTTATAAAAGTGGCCTTGTGTTGATGAGCTTCACTTTTGCTTTCCTTTTCTTCATGCCATCTTCACACCACTTTCTTCTTCTTCTTTTCCAAGTAGCTCACGGCCACCTCCCTAAATGTAACATCCTAAACTTTATTTTAGATGAAATTATTATCAAAAACCTAAGAAAAATTGGAATAAAGACTTAAGGAATTTTGGTAGATAGATGAGTGGTGATTATAAGTCCTAGGGGTTGTATAGAAAGCAATTGTGGCTTCGAGCAGAGTTATCTAAGCGAAATCGGGAGTTAAATCGGCGTTTTGGATGTTAGAAATCAACCGAAAAGAGAAAATTAGAAATTTATTATAGGATGCTAAGAAAATAAATCCCACCGTTGGATATGAAGTTTATGGGGTCAAGAAGCTTGTCTAAAAATTTGGACCCGATCCGACGGTTAATGAAAAAGTTACGGCGAATCGAAGGTTGAAGACCCTGTTTCTCGCCCAGGCGCACCAGCCATGCGCCCAGGCGGGTGCACTGTTCATAAGTGCACCAGGCAGTGAAAAACCCGCCCAGGCGAGGCACCAATTCGCCCAGGCGAGTGGTGACGCGCACCAGCCGCACCAGCTTCGCGTTTTGGCGCGCCAAACCCCCACCTGACCGCACCAGCAAGACGCATCAGACGCACCAGCAGCACCAGCTGGTGCTGGATTCTCGCCCAAGCGAGCGCGCTCAGCAGCACCAGATCTGGTGCGTTGGTTGAGAAACTTGGGGCCAAAGTTTTAATCTCAGCCACACGATGGTGGCTGACCTCAAAACTGATTTTATGGCACCAAAAGCACTTCATTCTCTCATGCTTCATCATCAACCTCAACTCACCACCTTCATCAAATCCTCTCAACTCCAAGATCACTTCCATCATCACCTCCACACAAACACTTGATTTTTTGGGCACCTAAAACCCAAAATCAACAAACCCCATCAAGCAAGCTTCATGGAAATGGGTTGAAAACTTCTTCCCTCTCCTCCCTACACCACACGAATTGCCCTTCTCTTCTCCCTCTTGGATTTCAAGTTCCACCATCACTTGGGGGTAAGTAGAGTCTTATGGCATGATATTAATTCCTTTCCAACTCTCTTTAGCTCATTAAAGTTGTATTTAATCTCCTCTAGGGCTCAAGCTTCTCTCACTTCCATTTGATCAAGAATCAAGTGGGTGGCACTCATTCCATCATCAAGGATTGTTATTATCATCTTCAAGTAAGTGTTTGAGTGTGGATTCCTCTCCTTCCCTTCCAAATTCGTTTTCTCTCTCCCTCTCCACCATCAATGGTGGTTTTCACCACTAGGCTCTTGAGACTTTGCTTTTTAAATTGAGGCTTGACTTGAATCATGGAATAAATGATGATTTCCTCTCTTTTATAACTCTATATTAGGTACCATCCTTATCCTTTGGTTGGGCATCTTATTGGTGGGCAAACTCAAGCATAGGGCATTTGGAATCTCCTTATTCTTAAGTATTTGAGGTAAGGGGGTGGATATAGTGAGCTTTGCCTTGTTCTAGGGAGTAGGTTCTAGTTAGTACATAATACTTGTTAGGGTTATGTGTTAGGGGAGAATATTAGATTATAAATCCCTAGGTTATTGAATATGAAATCCTAATTAATTAAATGTGCATGATGATTGGATGTTAAGATTAGGAAAAAACTCAATAATATGAAAATGAATAATTTGATAAATGAAATTTGGTTAATGATTATATTGAAGTACATGAGGAATTGGGTAATGTGATAATAAAGTTGACATAAATGATTTCCATGATTATTGATTTTATTTGTAAAGTTGTGAATTGAATGATAACTTAATTACTGTAGCAACTATATGCATGTGTTGTGAAATAAATTGATATAGGAAGAAAGGGAATGGAAACGATTAAATGTCATGAATGTTCATATTTGTATCCAATTGCTAAATGAGTAAAAATATTAAGTATTATCAATTGTAATTAAAGGTCATGGCTTAGGAATTGAACTTGTGAATATAGGAAACGGAAGTAAAACGATTATGTGGAAATAAAAAGTAAAAGATGATATATGCAAAATTAAAATGAAGGGCGAATCTAAATGTTGGACTATAAAAGAGAACACTATTTGGTACGCTTGTGATAATTGAGAAAGGAAAAGAATAAAGAAACTACAAGAATGATTGGTTGTTGAATGTGTGTTGTTGTACTTAAATGTGTTACAATTAATTGAACAGGAAAGTGAATAATTCTTGGCCTCTGAATTGAGGCGCCGAATATTGAGAATGTGGTTTATGCGTTGGCCTCTGATTTGAGGTGACGACTAAAGGAAAGATTTGATAATTGATATAGGGAATGAGTATGGATAAAGAATGAATGGGAAATGTGTGTAAGTGTATTTGTGATTGTATGTGCTAAGTTGTTTGTGTAAGATGGTGAAAGCATGATTTGGCCTCTGATGTGAGGTAATGAGAAATGTAAATGTAATAAGTGCGTTGGCCTCTGTTTTGAGGTGACGATTAATGGAAAGTGATGATTTGGCTGACCTCTGATATGAGGGGCACAAAATGAATGAAAGTAATAAAGTGTTGACCTCTGACCTGAGGGACACAAGATGAAATTAATGTTATTGGGTGTTGAACTCTGACCTGAGGGACACCATATGAATTAAAGTGAATGAGTGTTGACCTCTGACCTGAGGGACACAGAATGAAATAAAGTGTTGACCTCTGACCTGAGGGACACAGAATGAAATAAAGTGTTGACCTCTGACCTGAGGGACACAATATAAATCATAATGAATGAAGTGTTGACCTCTGACCTGAGGGACACATAATTTAAATAACGAAAAGAGTGTGGGCCTTTGCTTGAGGTGATAAATGTGTTGAATGAAATTGTACATTGGCCTCTGATTTGAGGTGATGTACTGAAATAAAATGTGTATGTGAAATGAATAAAAAGTAAAGGAAATGGATGTTGAAATGAATAATGAAAATGGAAATTTGGAATGAACAATGAATATGGGAATTATGAAATGTGCATGATGTGCAATATGTGAAGATATGTTTAATTGCTATTTGTGCTTGACCTAGCGGGACGTTATGTCTAGTTAGAAACTGCCTTCTATTTCTTATGCAATGCTCACTCCCTTACATTTTCAGGTACGGAGATTGAGTTGGCACAGCCCCCGGCCGAGCAGGAATACTTTCCCTTACAGGGAGAGTAGGGTTATTATGGGATTTGGTGGATATTGTGAACTTAAGCCTCATACACTATTTTGATGTAAAATTTGTATTTTCATAATTTAAGTGAAGCTTAGGATGTTTTATTTTGACAAGTTATATGTCTTGGTTATGACACTCAAACTTAGTATTTTCCGCTATTACTCTGATATATTTGGAGCCCATGGGGCCTTGATATAATTTAGAAATATCATGTGAAGCCCTGCTGGCTATCAGTTGTCTATTTGAAAATTGTTTATCACAGGTTAAATTTTGGATTAGTCCGAAAAACAAACAAAACTCCGTCCGTTTGACGGTTGATTTTAATGTAATAAAAAATGAATTTTTAAGTCCGTATTTTATTATAAGGGGAATTAAGGGTACTTAATCATAGGGTGTTACATTATGGTATCACAGCAGTTTCCCTCGGCCTTTGGAGTTATGAGCTACTCCAATGATTACTCACCGAGCGAGTGATCGATAATTATAGATTAGAGTCTAGAGTTTATTGATAGGATGTTTATACTATTAATTATGCTAATAGGCATTAACTGTCGGCCTGATGCATGACTGAACAGAATGGCTGGTAGGCTAGTCGAAAATGACGGGATCCGCGCTATTCTGGAACATCTGGTACAGATGCAACGGGATCAGGCTGCTAACATAGCGCAAGTGCATCATAACCAGGGGGAAAACATCGCAGCAGCAGCTGCAGCAACAGCAACAGTCGCAGCAGCCGCAATGGTTCCTCAACCCCCAGCTCCAGTTGCAATCGACTGGTTGGCACGGTTCATAAAGAATGATCCGGTTAAGTTCGAAGGAGGGTTCAATCCCAATGGAGCACAGCTTTGGTTGTAGGAGATTGAAAAGATCCTGAACACCATGGCACCACCGGAGGAACAGAAGGTTCTGCTAGCACAATATATGTTGACTAGTGAAGCAGAACATTGGTGGCAACAGATGCGGAGGGGTTTGGAGGCGAACAACCAGACGATCACATGGGATTTGTTCAAGGACCGTTTTCTCGGCAAATACTTTCCTGAGGATGTTCTAAGAGAGAAGGAGGTAGCTTTTCTGCAGCTAATGCAAGGAAATATGAGCGTTGGGGAGTATGCTGCTAGGTTTGAAGACTTGATCCGATATGCGGGGAGTTATAGAGATGCTGATGAAAGGACCAAGTGCATCAAGTTCGAGACCGGACTTCGTTCTGAAATCAAGATGGCTTTTGAGTATCAGAACATCGCCAACCTGTCTCAATTGATCAATATGACTAGTACTTATGAAAAGAGTCGGAAACAACGGGCAGCTGAGAAAAGAAACAAGAATGTTCAGAAGGCTGGAGGTCCTATTAGGGGCGGGAGTTCGGTGCAGCGACCAGGTCCTTACTCCTAGCCTAGATCAGGCCAAGTAGTGAGTACGTTTGGTCCTATTCCGACTTGTCAGCACTGTGGCAGGATGCATAGGGGATTGTGCTGGACATTGGGTCGAAAGGAGGGGTTATGCTTTCACTGTGGACAGCCCGAACATTTTGGTTCAAATTGTCCTAAGAACACAATGAAGAAAGAGATTAATGCTGCTAAGGCACAGAAGGCCCGTGGTGGTCCATCATTGCAGAAGGGGAAATTATTTACCGTCGAGGGTGACGAGGTGGACTCGGCTGATATGGCCGCAGGTAACTAATGTTTGCCAAGTCCGTGCGTAATGTTTCTAAGTCCAGTTGTTGTGGAGTTAGTTTTCTCCTCAGTTAGCTAAATAGTGAGTTAGTAATGTCTTAGGGTAGAATTGTTTAAAAACATGTTGGATATTTGCCTCTCCAAATACAATCCTGTTCTTGCAGATAGCATAAGAAAGACCTTAGGAAGAATTCTTAAGTTTGAGAATTCTAGTACCAAGTGACCAACACTATGTTGTGATGTTGTTATTTGATGTAATGTAAGGTTAGAACTGATCACTCTAATCCTTGCATTTGTTAAACGATGACATCATTGACAGAACCTGACAGTGATGTGTTGTTGGTAGATGTGAGGATGGGATTGATCACCTCAATTCTTGCATCTATCGATAAATGCTATCATTGTAACCTTTAAAGTGAAAGTAGACAACCAAAGAAGTGACTTCCAAGGAAAATAATTCTTGTAAGTGAAGCCAACCTTACCCCGAAACATTCGTTCGAAAGCTTCGCATAGAGTTAGAGAGTAGAAAGAAAATAGTTCTAAAGAAAGGAAGTCTTGGTGTATGCTACTTGTTCCAAAGTAGTATAGCTAAGTGCTAATCCCTTGGATGAGTTAAGAAAACTCTCCAGAAATTATTCTTAAACATCATATCAACTAAACCGATCTTGAGCAATTTGACATTTGCTTCGAATCTTTTCCAGGATCTTAGATAACCGTTCATAAGAATAGCCGGTATTTGCCAAAAAAAAAAACTTGTAAAATCCCTGCGTTAATACCAAACAATCATGATAATTGACCCAGCCAACGGCAAGTGTCGTACCCTTCACCTTTGGTAGTTGGGTAAATCTTGGAACTGATATGGACTCCTTCCTTCCATGTCTTTTAGCATGAGATGAAAACGGGTATTTCGACACTAAGTGGGGGAGTATCTCTTAACCTAAGTCAAGTTCGGGCGGATCGAGAAGTGACGAAAGGAAGAGAAGGGAAGTAAAGACGGACATCATGAATTCTAATAATGGGATGATTCTCCAATTAAAGGAATTGAACAAAATTTCGGGGACGAAATTCCAATAAGTGGGGGAGAATTGTAACATCCTAAACTTTATTTTACATGAAATTATTATCAAAAACCTAAGAAAAATTGGAATAAAGACTTAACGAATTTTGGTAGATAGATGAGTGGTGATTATAAGTCCTAGGGGTTGTATAGAAAGCAATTGTGGCTTCGAGCAGAGTTATCTAAGCGAAATCGGGAGTTAAATCGGCGTTTTGGATGTTAGAAATCAACCGAAAAGAGAAAATTAGAAATTTATTATAGGATGCTAAGAAAATAAATCCCACCGTTGGATATGAAGTTTATGGGGTCAAGAAGCTTGTCTAAAAATTTGGACCCGATCCGACGGTTAATGAAAAAGTTACGGCGAATCGAAGGTTGAAGACCCTGTTTCTCGCCCAGGCGCACCAGCCATGCGCCCAGGCGGGTACACTGTTCATAAGTGCACCAGGCAGTGAAAAACCCGCCCAGGCGAGGCACCAATTCGCCCAGGCGAGTGGTGACGCGCACCAGCCGCACCAGCTTCGCGTTTTGGCGCGCCAAACCCCCACCTGACCGTACCAGCAAGACGCATCAAACGCACCAGCAGCACCAGCTGGTGTTGGATTCTCGCCCAAGCGAGTAAAGGCTCGCCCAAGCGAGCGCGCTCAGCAGCACCAGATCTGGTGCGTTGGTTGAGAAACTTGGGGCCAATGTTCTAATCTCAGCCACACGATGGTGGCTGACCTCAAAACTGATTTTATGGCACCAAAAGCACTTCATTCTCTCATGCTTCATCATCAACCTCAACTCATCACCTTCATCAAATGGTGGCACCTAAAACCCAAAATCAACAAACCCCATCAAGCAAGCTTCATGGAAATGGGTTGAAAACTTCTTCCCTCTCCTCCCTACAGGACGCGAATTGCCCTTCTCTTCTCCCTCTTGGATTTCAAGTTCCACCATCACTTGGGGGTAAGTAGAGTCTTATGGCATGATATTAATTCCATTCCAACTCTCTTTAGCTCATTAAAGTTGTATTTAATCTCCTCTAGGGCTCAAGCTTCTCTCACTTCCATTTGATCAAGAATCAAGTGGGTGGCACTCATTCCATCATCAAGGATTGTTATTATCATCTTCAAGTAAGTGTTTGAGTGTGGATTCCTCTCCTTCCCTTCCAAATTCGTTTTCTCTCTCCCTCTCCACCATCAATGGTGGTTTTCACCACTAGGCTCTTCAGAATTCGCTTTTTAAATTGAGGCTTGACTTGAATCATGGCAAAAATGATGATTTCCTCTCTTTTATAACTCTATATTAGGTACCATCCTTATCCTTTGGTTGGGCATCTTATTGGTGGGCAAACTCAAGCATAGGGCATTTGGAATCTCCATATTCTTAAGTATTTGAGGTAAGGGGGTGGATATAGTGAGCTTTGCCTTGTTCTAGGGAGTAGGTTCTATTTAGTACATAATACTTGTTAGGGTTATGTGTTAGGGGAGAATATTAGATTATAAATCCCTAGGTTATTGAATATGAAATCCTAATTAATTAAATGTGCATGATGATTGGATGTTAAGATTAGGAAAAGGAAACTCAATAATATGAAAATGAATAATTTGATAAATGAAATTTGGTTAATGATTATATTGAAGTACATGAGGAATTGGGTAATGTGATAATAAAGTTGACATAAATGATTTCCATGATTATTGATTTTATTTGTAAAGTTGTGAATTGAATGATAACTTAATTACTGTAGCAACTATATGCATGTGTTGTGAAATAAATTGATATAGGAAGAAAGGGAATGGAAACGATTAAATGTCATGAATGTTCATATTTGTATCCAATTGCTAAATGAGTAAAAATATTAAGTATTATCAATTGTGATTAAAGGTCATGGCTTAGGAATTGAACTTGTGAATATAGGAAACGAAAGTAAAACGATTATGTGGAAATAAAAAGTAAAAGATGATATATGCAAAATTAAAATGAAGGGCGAATCTAAATGTTGGACTATAAAAGAGAACACTATTTGGTACGCTTGTGATAATTGAGAAAGGAAAAGAATAAGGAAACTACAAGAATGATTGGTTGTTGAATGTGTGTTGTTGTACTTAAATGTGTTACAATTAATTGAACAGGAAAGTGAATAATTCTTGGCCTCTGAATTGAGGCGCCGAATATTGAGAATGTGGTTTATGCGTTGGCCTCTGATTTGAGGTGACGACTAAAGGAAAGATTTGATAATTGATATAGGGAATGAGTATGGATAAAGAATGAATGGGAAATGTGTGTAAGTGTATTTGTGATTGTATGTGCTAAGTTGTTTGTGTAAGATGGTGAAAGCATGATTTGGCCTCTGATGTGAGGTAATGTGAAATGAAAATGTAATAAGTGTGTTGGCCTCTGTTTTGAGGTGACGATTAATGGAAAGTGATGATTTGGCTGACCTCTGATATGAGGGGCACAAAATGAATGAAAGTAATAAAGTGTTGACCTCTGACCTGAGGGACACAAGATGAAATGAATGTTATTGGGTGTTGACCTCTGACCTGAGGGACACCATATGAATTAAAGTGAATGAGTGTTGACCTCTGACCTGAGGGATGTGACGTCCTCACTTTAATTAGTTAATTTTTAGGTTTTAATAAAATTGGTGATTTAAAATTTCTTTTTTTAAAACTTAAATACTTGTAAAAATCCTTAGGAAGAATCCGACAGAGTTTCCTCTGTTTATCGGACTTTCCAAAGTTTTCTTCTTTTAAACCTGTCAAACCAAAATTATTTAAAAACATAAAACACAAAAATATTACAAACAACTTAAATGATCCTACGCCCGATTAGAACTAGTCTCAGGGCATAAAACTATTACATATTCAGTTTTACAAAATAACAGTCCACTCAAAACAAAATATATATATATATCCCACGTAGTGGAACAGAAATCTGCTCGGCCATGACCCATGTAAACTCCGCTTCTGTACCTGTAAAAGTATAGCAAGAAGGGTAGCATTACACAGGACTTAGGAAGATAAATTCTAAAAGAAGACATAGCAAATAACTAAGCCTACATTATTATAAATCTTCCTTATTCATAAATTTTCCTATATAATTAAGTTCTTATAATTTTTCTCTTATTTTTACATTCTTTTAATATACATTTCTTCACTTATTTTTTTTCATTCCATTAATATACATTTATTCATAAAGCTTGCATATAATTTATTTCTTCTAATTCTTTTAATCTTTGGTTTTCCTTTCTTTCTTTCATTTTTAATAGCATACTTATACATAAAGATTCATGTGCTTGCTTTCTTTTAATTCCATTCTTTATTTCATTTTACAGTATTCATTATGTAGTCCAACCTCAACCAGCCGTACGGTACTGAGCGCCGACTAATTCTTTTAATGCCGATACGCCTCGTCAGGATCGCATCGGACCTTTATCTTGTCTTTTGCTTTACTAGCAAAATAATAATTCCATTAGGTATTCTTGCTGCACAATTGGTTAGGATGGTATCTTCACCCAATAGGACTTCTTCTCACTCAGGACTTCTTGACCCATAAGACCTTTCCCTCGTTAGGGCCTTTTCTTTATTTTCTTTTCTTCACTCACTTTCATATATTCTCAATTATTCATGATTCATGCTTATATTTGGTGCTGCAGCTATTAATCATCGCGTAGGATCCACGTAACCTAACGAGCCTTTGATCTTATGGGGATTTTTCCTGAGCGAGGTTTGTACCTATTGGGGCTAATTCGGGCCTACTTTGCTAGTAGGACCCTGTCCTAACCGTGTGCACCTAATGGGTGTGGATCCCAATACGCGATTAATAGCTGCAGACCCTATTGCTTTTCTTTTACTTTACATTACATTTCCATTTCAGAAATAACACATATACATGATTTGTATTATAGCATTTCGTTTATGTTTGTATCTTATCTTTGATCTGTATTTTCATTTATGTCTTATCATGTGACTTGTTATCATTTTCTTTATCTTCACTTAAAGGTGTTAGCATACAAAACTAACATTCACAACATTCGCACATTCACAATCATTTTCCAATATAAACCCCTTACCCCTTCCTTATCTTTTCGATTAATTAATTGATCACTATTCTTGTTTAACTATCTTTATTAATTTCCCACACATACCCAATATTCTGATTCTTTCATTAACTTGTGATACCTCTATTCTTACTAAGTCCTAGGTTCATTTTTAAGACCCATTCTCTCACGTATAAGCATTCAAGCATAACAACACAATTCACTTACACATAGCATTACAAACAATTTGGCGGGTTTATTTTATTTATTCACCTACTCGATTTATTACCTTTATTTCCCTATAGTTTCCTCATTCATTATCCGTTCATTTCACACTTCCATACTAAATTCACACATTACAAACATCATCATATACTACATATATTCGCAATTTATCTAATGAGTTCATTTCCTTTATTCTTAAGCTTTGTTTATTGTCTATTGCAATTACCCTATTGTATATTATTCTAACTAATCTTTTCTATTCTCAGCTACCACTATAGCATCCTAGAATTTACTCTCTAAGTAAAGGTAATGTGAATAACCCTTCTTACCTCTTTGAAGAGCAAGAACCAAAATGGGGTTTTGAGGGAGCATCCTCACCAAGCTCTAATCCATGCCTCTTAGCTTCCTATTCCTTGCCCTTAATCACTTCCTAAGCTTCCTTGCATGATTAGAAGACCCTATGCCTCCGATTACACAAATTGGGGTTTGATAGGGAATTGGAATTTCATGAGAAAGAGGAAGTAATATGTGTTTTTGGAGAGGAAATTCATGAGGAATTGATTTGGAAGTGATTTGTGGCACTAATCTTTTGATAACTATGAGTAATTATGGGGATTGGAAGGATTTAGGGTTTTGAATTGGGAATTTGGGGATTTGAGGGATTGAGAATGAAATTGGGGTTTTTGTTGATAGAGAATCATGGGGATTTGATGGGGAATGATTATGGGATGTTAATTTGATTTGATTTGGTGCTATTTTAACATTGGAGAAGGATTGGGGATGAAAATCCTAGAGAGAAGCCGGAGAAAAGAAGAGTGAGAAAGTGATTTTTGGGGTTAAAATGACCCCAACTCGTATTTTTATTTTTGCCGATCTGCTAAAAACACTCGAGTCTTTTCCAAATCACTCGAGTGAATTCATGAAAAATACTCGAGTCTTTTACTAATCACTTTAGTGAATCCAAAAATACTCGAGTCTTTTCTAAAAGACTCGAGTGAATCTGAGGGTTTTGCCTTTCCCTGATTCAGGATCTGTAAAACACTCGAGTCTTTTCACAAAGACTCGAGTCTTTTCAAAAACACTCGAGTCTATTCCAAAAGACTCCAGTGTTTTGCCCAATACCCCATTTATTCATTTTCCTATTTTCCTCCTATTTTCTTCCTGCTTCAATTCGAGATAACTTCTTCGTTACCCATTGGATCTTGCTCAAATTTGAAAGCAAGCTTCCTAAAAATCATACCTTCATATCCAACGGTGGAAATTGTGTTTTGAGTCCTAAATCTTTTATTTTGAATTTCCTAACGTCGGGTGTTTATAACACCGAAAATCGATTTTTAACACTCGTTTGGGTCTTCTTTAAATTTGCTTCTCGATGCCAATGCTCCTAGACTCCTATATGGCACTCAAAGTATTCCTAATCCATCATTTTAAATCCCTTCTATGATAATCCTCACTTCCAAATCTTACTATTATTCTAATTATTATTAGAATAAAAATTCGGGATGTTACATTTCTCCCCCACTTATTAGAATTTCGTCCCCGAAATTCCGCTCGATTCCTTAAATGGAGAATCATCCCATTGGTAAAGCTTTTAAATATGGTCTTCACTTCCCGCTCTAGGTGTGGTTAGGTTCATGCCTATTTCAATGCTTGTCTTCTAAGACCACGTATTATCTCCATCTGCACCAGATCATCGGCTTTCTTATTATTAAAGTTCCATCTCCCAATCGTTTGGATTGAAATCCTCCCCCACTTATCATCGACATACTTGATTATATCAATGTTGGGAGTAGGTTCGGTCGCTACTAAGCATGGAGTGTATGGACTTCCCAAGCGTTCTTCGGAAGTGGGAGTGAAGGGGGGTTTGACTACTTGTGGTGGCATTGAATCATACTAGATTCCTACAATTTGGCAAACTCCTGCATACACATCCGAGTTCTATCACTAGATACCTGAAACTCGAAGAGAGTGAAGATGAAAAGAAGAAACTAGAAGCATTCAAGGGAATGCTTAATGGGCTTTGCAAGATGACCAAAGACGTGAGAGGTGATGAGGTTGTAGAAATTTTAGCATCTTATCGTATCGTGGCCCTTTTTTTTCCATAATGTTCGATGACTAGCGAGTATCGATCGGCTGCCAACATAAAAGAATCGTGCAGCACCGACATTGTGGGGTAGCAACATGACTGGTTACATGTCGCCCCTGAAGATAATAGAGATTTATCCCAGAGAATGCATCTTTGTTGGAAAATCAACGAAAGATGTGTTTTCTACAGAGCGATGGTTGACTTGATCGATCTCGGTAAGGGTACCTGGTAAAGGGGTCCAGCATTCGTCATACGAGGTGACTGAATTGAGTAGTCAAGGCGAGAACTCCATGAACGTTTGATATTTACCAATGAAAACAAAGAGAAGGATTCAAGAGTTCACCAACCTTAGTTGGTTGAAACAAGGACACATTTGATTAGGATTGAAATTGTTGCATCAAGATTGGTTCGGAACCAAGAAGGTCAGAATAAGAAGACAGAGGTTTACTTGCACAAATTAAACCATTATCCATGGTTCAACGGAAACACAAATAAAGTCTTGAACGATACTTGGCGGCCATGGATTGAGGTATACCAGCACTCTTGAAATTTAGACGCTTTATTGGGCAGTATCAGAGATCTACGAAACTTAAATCTCACGTTGAGTGCATGCCAGCAACCCTGTTTCAGCTTATCCCAAACTGGATCTTAAAGGAGATACGTTGTGAATTTGGTATGGACTAAAAGTGCTAATGAGATTAGCCTCGAGGTCCCTACTTGTCCTCCATTGTCCTTGAACAAAAAGGTTTGTATGGGACACATAATGAATGAAGTGTTGACCTCTGACCTGAGGGACACATAATTTAAATAAGGAAAAGAGTGTGGGCCTCTGCTTGAGGTGATAAATGTGTTGAATGAAATTGTACATTGGCCTCTGATTTGAGGTGATGTACTGAAATAAAATGTGTACATGAAATGAATAAAAAGTAAAGGAAATGGATGTTGAAATGAATAATGAAAATGGAAATTTGGAATGAACAATGAATATGGGAATTATGAAATGTGCATAGTGTGCAATATGTGAAGATATGTTTAATTGCTATTTGTGCTTGACCTAGCGGGACGTTATGTCTAGTTAGAAACTGCCTTCTATTTCTTGTGCAATGCTCACTCCCTTACATTTTCAGGTACGGAGATTGAGTTGGCACAGCCCCCGGCCGAGCAGGAATACTTTCCCTTACAGGGAGAGTAGGGTTATTATGGGATTTGGTGGATATTGTGAACTTAAGCCTCATACACTATTTTGATGTAAAATTTGTATTTTCATAATTTAAGTGAAGCTTAGGATGTTTTATTTTGACAAGTTATATGTCTTGGTTATGACACTCAAACTTAGTATTTTCCGCTATTACTCTGATATATTTGGAGCCCATGGGGCCTTGATATAATTTAGAAATATCATCTGAAGCCCTGCTAGCTATCAGTTGTCTATTTGAAAATTGTTTATCACAGGTTAAATTTTGGATTAGTCCGAAAAACAAACAAAACTCCGTCCGTTTGACGGTTGATTTTAATGTAATAAAAAATGAATTTTTAAGTCCGTATTTTATTATAAGGGGAATTAAGGGTACTTAATCATAGGGTGTTACACTAAACACCACCATCCAAACATCTTCTTCCATTAAAAACCAAGAAATCATTACATGTCCAAAGCCTAGATCATGAATATCCAACATGCATGAGTGATTGAAGCTTAGAAGTGCTAATCCAACCCTTCCTTTTTCTTGAGGAGCTTACGGCCTCACCACACCATCACCCTTAATCAACCTAAACACTTACCAAACACAAGAAACCTTGGCATACTCATACCCTAGATCATGAATATGCCACTTGTTTGAAGTTGTGTTGAAGAAATTTCAAACATCAAACTCCAAACCCAAATAGACCTCACGGCCAAGGCCCAAATCAAGGCATTAGGATCTTTAGCTTGGTAGATCAAGAGGAGTCTTAGAGTCCTAGAAGCTTGGGATCAATTTCAAGTGCCTAAGGAGGGAGTGTTGCTCACGGTTTTGGAGAAACAAAAGCCCAAAGGTTCTAAGTTTTCTTAGTGTCTTCAAGAGGTAAGAGAGAAGCTTACACAATTGCTAGAATAAGTTTTAAGCTTAGAAATTTAGGGTGAGTCACCATGAGACTCAAGGGCACTAGTTAGACTTTGATTTTTGGGCTTGGAGGCCGAATTTGGATGAATGATAACTTGTTATTGTTGAATGTACAATGCTGAATTTTATGATTATGTTTTGTGTTGATGATTATATTGCTTGTGTTATGTTGTTAATGAAATGTTCTATGCTGAATTTTGTGAACATGTTTGTGTTGAGGTGTGATTACATATGTCATGTGATTAATGAAATGTTTAGACCCTTGGAGGAACCCAAGCTTATGGGTGGCCGTATGGACCCTAGTGAACTAGGCAATTAAAGTGCTAATCCAAATGGCTTTAGAATTGCTAAGCCTCGGTCAAGGGGTCAACCTAGAAACTAAAACGATTTAGTCAACTAAGTATCAACTAATCCTTGATTAGTGACCTTAATCCGTGATTAGTCAACTAAGCCAAGATTAGTTGGACTTAATCCAAACTTAGTGACCTTAACCCGTGATTAGTCAACTAATCCAAGATTAGTTGGACTTATACTTAGATTAGTAACCTTAATCCTCGATTAGTCAACTAATCCATGATTAGTTGGACTTAATCCAAACTTAATGACCTTAATCCTTGATTAGTCAACTAATCCAAGATTAGTTAGACTTAATCCTTGATTAGTAACCTTAATCCTTGATTAGTCAACTAATCCAAGATTAGTTAGACTTAATCCTTGAGTAGTAACTTTAATCTCTGATTAGTCAACTAATCCATGATTAGTTGGACTTAAACCAAACTTAATGACCTTAATCCTTGATTAGTCAACTAATCCAAGATTAGTTAGACTTAATCCCCGATTAGTAACCTTAATCCTGATTAGTCAACTAATCCCAGATTAGTTGGACTTAATTCTCGATTAGTAACCCTAATCCCCTGATTAGTCAACTAATCCACGATTAGTTGGACCTAATCCATGATTAGCCGGATTTAATCCAAGATTAGTCAATTAAGCTAGACTAAATTTATGATTAGTGAGACTAAACTCCTGATTAGTGAGATTTAGTCCAAGATTAGTGGACTTAGTCCATGATTAGTCAACCGAAGTCAGTTAAACCTAGTCTTAAGTGATTAGGACTCACTTAACCGAAGTCTTAAGTAGTTAAGACTTGCTTATCCCAAGTTTTAGTCACTTGAGGTGACTTAGGTCAAGAAATGATGGGACCTTGACCGAACACTCAGACATAGACGTAATCTAGAACTAGTACGACTCTACTATGTCATCTGTATGCTTAAGATACTTATGGATACATGTTGGATGTCTATGGCTGTGTATGTATCCATGCTGGACTGATGTCAACTGATTATGACATAGTTGGACTAATAATAAACCTGGAACTTAAACATATGCATGATAACCTAGGATTGCAAGAGTTGCATCGAGAACATACATGACATGTGCTAGGTTATCAGACCAGTCCCAATCTGAGGAACACCTACGCAGGTGGAAACACCGTAAGGCGTGCCTTTCCTACGCCGGTGAACCTGTGAACTATTTTTGTAACTGAACTTGATATTTTATGAAAGCCAGCACAGGGTTCACCGTAAGTCGTGCCGTTTACGCTGGTGGAAACACTGTAAGTCGTGCCGTTTACGTTGGTGGACGCACTGTAAATCGTGCCTTTTACGCTGGTAGAAATACTGTAAGTCATGCCGTTTACGCTGGTGGAAACACTGTAAGTCGTGTCTTTTACGCTGGTGGAAACACTGTAAGTCGTGCCGTTTACGCTGGAAGACGTGCCGTAAGCCGTGCCGCGTCTGGGACGCATCGTTCCTCAGATCTGGACCCGGTGGACATAGAGGCCTCAGAGTTGGAGAACATGTACATGCATCATGCCACCTAACTTGAAGATAATAACTAAACTGGTGTTTGCTCATATGTATATGCATTATTGCACTGGTGATTGCTGCTATTAGCTGGTTGTGAATGTTAGGGCTTAGACTTATTCGATAATGCGACTGTGTTAGGCTTACTCTCCTGCCCTTGTAGGTGATAGCCGGACGCCTGCCTTGTATCGAGATCCGCCCGCTCCTTGATGGTGCTTGGGAGTATCGGGATCACCGGGCTGTTTTTGAGGATGAAGTAGAGATCACTCTCTACCATCCCCATTCCCATAGTTCGCTTTCGTCCTCGTAGGTTTCGTGGGACGAAACCGGTGATCTCTGACTATGGAATAGCTGCAGTGGACCAGTAACTGGCTCTGATGATACCCTTTCTTTTTGAGTTTCATGTCTTGTAAAAGTTGTTTTTGGTGAGGTATTGTCAGAGTGTTTTATTTCCAATGGACTTGTAACTATTTTGTATCAAACCTTTTATGACCTATTATCTACAACTATGGTTCACTTCACGCATTTCAATATTCCGCTTGCTTTTAATACGTTTTGAAATTCGGTATCGATCAGTTTTATTTTAAAAGCACTCGCAATCGAGGGACTAAAGGTTTGGTTTATGTAAATAATATTTATTGCGAAAACCCCTCGACTGCTTTTCAACTTCTTTTAACTCTCCGGATTTCAACTCTCTGATTTTACTTTCCAATCAAGTGTTTTAAAAAGAAAAATTTTTCCACCCAAATTTTTGGAAAACTTTACAAGTCCAAATCAAGCAAAACCCTTTCGGAAATCAAATGAGAGCATCACAGGGGTCTAATATGTGATGTTTTTGTACCTTTTTTGTCTCCCTTTTACATAGTAAGTGGCTTGTTTATTGAGTAAATTGGAATAAAACAATGGAATTTTATCATTATAAGATTTCTGGAACCTTTTGATGTGTTTGGTTTGTTTTTAGGTATTTAAGCTCTTAAAACAATGGTTTTTGCAAATGAATGAAGGAGAGCTTGGTACTTGAATTGGGAAGAAAAAGAGGAAAAAAATGAAAAAAAGTTGACCGTGGCGCCCAGGCGCAGGGTCCCACGCGCCCAGGCGCGGGCTAGGGTGAACTGGCCAATAATGAGGTGCATTTGGTTGATTTTTTCAGACAGATTCACGCCAAGGCGCAGGAGATTCACGCCTGGGCGCGCAAAGTGCGAGAAAGTGACATTGTTCGCTGTTTTGATCATAACATGAGCTACGCTTATCCAAAAGAGGCGATCTATATATCATTTTAAAGCTAAGGAAAAGATCTACAACTTTTCCTTATATAGTCTATCTCAAATTCGTCCATATTGGGGGTCAAAATCAGTGCCTAAGTTGCTGTCAGACACAAATACGGGATTCTAGAAGGATTTTAATGATAATTCTATTTGTAGATAAGATTCTTAAAGATTAGCTTTTTCTAATAGGATCTTATCATATTATATTCAGATTTAAGATTAGTTTTATTAAAATAAAAATGTTATCACATTAGATTGAAAATTAGGTTAGTCTTTATCTATATAATAATAGGATTAGGATTCATTCCGGGAGGAGGGACACTCATACAACTCCAAAGAATAATAGTAGATTAGGATTTGAGACTTGGAGAAGGAACAAGGATTGGAGGTTTTTGTGAAGAACACGGAGTTAGCTCAAGGATTCATGGTAATTATTTTTATCATGTTTATTGTGTTTTCTCTTGTAAGTATGAACTAATTCCATCTTCGGGATGTAGGAGTAGATGAATGGAACCTTTTCAATATTTCTAGTAATAAATTAATCTTATTTTCCGTTATTGAATTCTGTGTTTGATTGTTCTTATTTGTTTCTCATGAAAGAAGCTGTTTCATGACTTTTGAAAATCCTTTATGAATAGACATATGAATTTAGGATTTAGTCATTAATCAAACAACTCAATTGCATAGGCAAAGACATGTTTTCTATGAATTGGGTAATTTTATAAAAAGAGGTTTTGACTGAACTTAATGAAAGGGTTAGGTTTTAAGGCTCCCTTGAGACATCATGGGAGATTAATCTCTAAAATATAGAAACATGCTAAGACATTAGGTGTTATCTAATTTTGCAAAACCAATTCGGAATTGAAGGAAAATAAATTAATTTGTTATAGAATATTTAGGAACCTGCATCGAAACTACATCCCGCCTTTCCCCTTGTCAAAGAGTCATTTATTTTAATTTCTGTTTTTATTTACAAATTCATAAATCCTTTGTCTCGTTCACTAAGTAATATTAATTAGGTGGAATTAATTAAACGGTCACTCCCTTGGGTACGATACTCGGACTTCATTGTCTATATTACTTGTACGATCTGGTACACTTGCCAGAATCCCAACAAGTTTTTGGCGCCGTTGCCGGGGAGTGATTTTGTTTTAATTAATTTTGGTTCTAATTTAATTTTACTTAGTGTAACTTGGGTATATATTTTTATTTTATTTTTTTTTTATTATTATGTAACATGGCTTATTCTCATGATGACATAGAATTTATCAAATTTATTTTGTCGTCACCTATTCCATCCTGTTTTGCACAAAATGTTTTTGATGAGATTAAAGTTTTTGATGGTCTTTTAGAGGAGGTGGTGCAAAAATCTTCTATTACGGAAGACCAAAGTGCTTCCATTTCTAAACCCATAGAAAAAGAAGAAATTGTGCATGATGAGATTGAGGAAGTGAAACAAGATAAATTTAATAATGGGATGAGTCTAGGGGTTGAATTAGGGTCCACTTTGCTTGATGAATTTTCTGCTCTTGCTAAATGTATTGGATTGCATGAATATGTGGAACCCTCAAAATTTTTTCCTTCAATTTACCCATTAATTTTTTATGACTTCCCTGATGCTCTTGATGAAGATAAGCCATTGTTCTCCTTTTTAGAGCCTGAAAAGGCAACCTTGCTAAGCCATGGAGTTTACACTTTCATAGACTTCATGCATGATGAAAAAGACAACCACCATGTGATGATGCTTGGAGTGAAAAATGCACCATTTGACATGGGAGGGTTTAAAACTATTTTTAAACATTTGCTCCAACATCATCCGTGCATATTTCCATGGGATCCAGGAATAACTTGTAATTGCTGTATAACATGGAAGTTGTGCTATAGGATTTGGGATCCATGTGGATTCTCTTTAGTTTTGTAGTAGTGTAGGATTTAAATTTTTAATTAGGATATTGAATAAAGAGTTTAGAGTTTTCTATATGTAACTGCTAATGGGGTGCTTCTAGCACTATTTTTAGTTGTTCATGTGACACAGGTGAATAAGTTTGGGGGAGTCTCCTCCATGGTGCATCAAGAGAGAATGTTGTGCTACAAAGGGAAGTCTCTAACTCCTTTCTTTTGTTTTTAGTTTTTAATTTTTATTTTGTAGTTTAGTTAGTTTAGTTTGCTTGAGGACAAGCCAACCTCTAAGTTTGGGGGAGTGGAAAAAATAAAAATAAAAATTTTTATGACTTGAATTGTTCTCCCATATTTGGTGTTGGTTTGTGTCTTGGGTAAAGATAGATAATTATTCTAGAATTAGGACTATTTTTCTGATTATATATGTAAATACTTGATTTAGGATGATGACTCATTGATTGTATGACACTGTTTTTGGATTGAGTTTTAAGTTTTATTGAGAATTGGTTATTTTGATAAATTGTTTTGGAACAAGTTATTAGTGAACTGACTGTTTAGCCTGTGAGATATTTGAGCCTATACACTTGACAGGGGTATGTGTTTTATATTGAATATTTATTTTGTGATCGAGACCCCTATTTCTTTCATGAGTGTGTTCACTTTGATTTTGTGTTCTAGAACTTGACTGGTGACCATTTTGAGATTGATAATTGTTTGTATGCATTAAGATGATTAAGGCACCTAGGATTATTTTTCTGGCCTTCAACAGATTTTTGATAAATATTATCCCTTAGTGGCCCACTTTGAGACTATTGATATATGATTTCTTTGGTACCCTTTTCATAAATGTTATATATTTTTGGTATCCTTTGAAATGTGAATGGTGCAATTGGGAATATGTTGATTCAGAAAGTGTTGAGCTGAAAGTATTAATTGTAATCTCTATTTCTCTTCCAAAAAAAAAATATATAAGAAAAAAGAGAAGAGAATAGATAGAATGGGAATGAAAAAGAATGAAGGGGAATTAAATATTGGAGTTGATATTTGTTATAAAACCAATGCTCCATTCATATGTTAAAGGGATGTTGTTTGATTTCGTATTTTTAGCCCTTTGTATAATCCTTTGTTTCTTTTATCCCACCTTTCATCTTTAGCCATGGCCTCGTTACAACCAAAATTAAGACCTTTTGATTTTTGCATGTATTCAATAATTTCAGTGGAGATATTGGTCTATGGTCAAGCATATGGTAACACATTGTCATTGGATGAACTTGAGTGAATTGTTATAACCCTTGATACACATGAGAGATATACACAGTGAGGTTGAGAGAGTTCACTAGTTCCTGCTTATTTTGGAGTTTGTTTCTTTAACCAGTTTTTGATGGAAGTTATTGCTTGAGAAGAAAAGTGTATGAGTCATGAGTCTGGAGTCTTAGATTAGGTGTTTGCATATTAATTTAGAAAATGGTCCTGTGTTTTAGAATTTTTATTTTACTTTTGCCTGGGACATGCAAAATGCTAAGTTTGGGGGTGTGATTGGGGTCTAATATGTGATGTTTTTGTACCTTTTCTGTCTCCCTTTTACATAGTAAGTGGCTTGTTTATTGAGTAAATTGGAATAAAACAATGGAATTTTATCATTATAAGATTTTTGGAACCTTTTGATGTGTTTGATTTGTTTTTAGGTATTTAAGCTCTTAAAACAATGGTTTTTGCAAATGAATGAAGAAGGAGAGCTTGGTACTTGAATTGGGAAGAAAAAGAGGAAAAAAATGAAAAAAAGTTGACCGTGGCGCCCGGGCGTGGGCTGGGGTCAACTGGCCAATAATGAGGTGCATTTGGTTGATTTTTTCAGACAGATTCACGCCCAGGCGCAGGAGCTTCACGCCTGGGCGCGCAAAATGCGAGAAAGTGACACTGTTGGCTTTTTTGATCATAACTTGAGCTAAGCTTATCCAAATGAGGCGATCTATATATCATTTTAAAGCTAAGGAAAAGATCTACACCTTTTCCAGAAATAGCCTTTCTCAAATTCGTCCATCTTGGTGGTCAAAATCAATGCCGGAGTTTCTGTCAGACACAAATACGGGATTCTAGAAGGATTTTAATGATAAGTTCTATTTGTAGATAAGATTCTTAAAGATTAGGTTATTCTAATAGGATCTTATCATATTATATTCAGATTTAGGATTAGTTTTATTAAAATAAAAATCTTATCACATTAGATTGACAATTAGGTTAGTCTTTATCTATATAATAATAGGATTAGGATTCATTCCGGGAGGAGAGACACTCATACAACTCCAAAGAATAATAGTAGATTAGGATTTGAGACTTGGAGAAGGAACAAGGATTGGAGGTTTTTGTGAAGAACACGGAGTTAGCTCAAGGATTCATGGTAATTATTTTTATCATGTTTATTGTGTTTTCTCTTGTAAGTTTGAACTAATTCCATCTTTGGGATGTAGGAGTAGATGAATGGAACCTTTTCAATATTTCTAGTAATAAATTAATCTTATTTTCCGTTATTGAATTCTGTGTTTGATTGTTCTTATTTGTTTCTCATGAAAGAAGCTGTTTCATGACTTTTGAAAATCCTTTATGAATAGACATATGAATTTAGGATTTAGTCATTAATCAAACAACTCAATTGCATAGGCACAGACATGTTTTCTATGAATTGGGTAATTTTATAAAAAGAGGTTTTGACTGAACTTAATGAAAGGGTAAGGTTTTAAGGCTCCCTTGAGACATCATTGGGAGATTAATCTCTAAAATATAGAAACATGCTAAGACATTAGGTGTTATCTAATTTTGCAAAACCAATTCGGAATTGAAGGAAAATAAATTAATTTGTTATAGAATATTTAGGAACCTGCATCGAAACTACATCCCGCCTTTCCCCTTGTCAAAGAGTCATTTATTTTAATTTCTGTTTTTATTTACAAATTCATAAATCCTTTGTCTCGTTCACTAAGTAATATTAATTAGGTGGAATTAATTAAACGGTCACTCCCTTGGGTACGATACTCGGACTTCATTGTCTATATTACTTGTACGATCTGGTACACTTGCCAGAATCCCAACAACCAATTCACCACATACCTATTTCCACTTATACATTCTTTTTATCCATTTTCCATTATCCTTTCCTTAATCCTTTCAATTACCATTACATTACCATTTCCATTTCCATTTCCTTTTCCTTTATTCCTTTTCCATTATGTGTAACCTCAATCAGAGATCTACACTTTCCATTGGGTGTAACCTCAAATCAGAGATCTACACCTTACCATTGTGTGTAACCTCAAAACAGAGATCTACACACAGTGTATGCAACCACAAATCAGTGATCTGCATACACTTCATATCATTTATGTAACCTCAAAACAGAGATCTACATAAACTTCCCTTTTTCCTTTTTACCGTACACCACTAGGATTTGGAGTACCCGCTAGGTAATTGGAACACCTGTCTAGGGACTTGGAACACTTGCCCAGGACTTTACACCCATCCAGACCATAACATGTAGGACTATGTACTTTTATCATTCCATTTATTTAATCAAATTATTGGTGTGGAAAAATGATCCTGTGGGTCACCCGGCGCCTACAGGGCGGTTTGGCCTGATGGGTAATTGGTCTGGCAGGTAATTGGCCCTAACAGGTAATTGGAACACCCAGCCGGGTACCTAGTGTTCCGGGCCCCACTGATCAGTTTCCACTTTAGTTACCTTTACCATTTCAAATAATCAACAAACCAATCCATTCATTTGTATTCCATAATCAAAGTTCCATGAACATTAACAAATATATACATGTATATCATCCATAATCAAAAACATTTCCAGAGATTCACATTTAAGGTTACATTCCATAATTAGCATTTATCCACATTCAATATTTTAGCCTTTAGAACCATTGTCCCTTATTATCACATAATCCAGATCATAATCTTCAATCCTATTCGAGATACACATCATAATAACTTCTTTCTTCCATTATTATATCCATTACATTTCCTTTCCTTTTTCTTGTTCCCATTATATTTAGCCATTTACATCATCCACTATCCAATATTAACTCACAATAGCACACATATAACACTTAGTGAACATAATAAATTATCAACAGATAACAACCCGCTTAAAATCAACATATATCAGTTGAAATACTCAGGTATGTCCTAGAGTGTTTAACATAAATAACCTCCCTAGGGTTCTTCACTTCCTACTTAATTAATATACGAGAAGATTAAACATAAACAGTTTCCATAATAACAAAATTAACAAATATACAACAATCACCCCTCATTAATTCTAATCACATCTTAATCTGGCTCCCACAACCCAGCTTAACTATTAAACTCAAATCCTATTATAAACCCTAACTATCCCTAACTCTAAGTGTGGAAAAGAGGCTCCCCTTACCTTAGAGGAAGAGAGAGCTCACTAGAAGCTCCACAGGTCACAGGTCTACTCCTGATCAACATGGATTCCAGCTCCCTTGCCCGATCTCCACTTGGGTCTTGAGATTGGATGAGAGAGAGAAACCTAGGAGAGAAAGAGGTTCACGAGTAAAGAGGGAGCTCGAGGGAGATCTAAATGCTTGATCTTATGACGAAGATTGGTGGTGATGGTCAAGGTTGATGATCCAATGGGTTGGGAAAGAGGAATGGATTTGGAACCCTAGAGGAGAGAGAGAACCATATGACATGAGGGAAAGAGAGAAAAACCAGAGGATGTTAAGGAGAAGAAAAGTGCAGGCTTGAGGGTGATGGAACCATATCTTAGAAGCTTGATGAGAATGAAAAACAAAACCTAAGCTTGGTGAGGGAGGGAGGAGGGTAGCCGTGAGAGATGAGAGGGGAATGGGTTGATGAAGGGGAAGAAAGAATGAGAGAAGGAGGGAGGGTTTGTTCATTGTGTTGGTGTTGATGTGATTCTAGTTTTCTTTCTTTTATCAACACAGCCTAGAGCTATTTGTGTGGCTGAGGGTGTTTAACTTGGGGAGGAAGGCCAAAACGTGTGGTCCACACACGTCTATTTTTTTTCCAGTTTTACACAAGGGTAATCGATTACTTGCCCACAGTAATCGATTACTCTTTTGATGCAACATTCCTAGTACTTTCACCTGAGACCCTGTAATCGATTACTGACCCCCACAGTAATCGATTACCCCTTTGATGCAACATTTTTAGTGTTTCTGACAGAGGACAAGTAATCGATTAATCCGTTGAGAAGTAATCGATTATCTCACAAAAACACAAGGTAATCAATTACTTCCAAGAGGTAATCGATTACCAATGCTGCAACACTTAAGTGTTTTCACCAGAGGCCTTGTAATCGATTAATCCCCTACGGGGTAATCGATTACTCTAAGAAAACTCCTATTTTGGCAAATTCTAACTCTAAGACACTACTATTAACTCCTACCCATGGCTTACTGTTGGTTTTCCTCATAAAATCTAACTTAGGTTTTCCTAATTAAACCTGGGACTAAATCAGGGATGTTACACTCATATGTTTATGCATATCACTTGACTACTTGGTATATGTGATTGTTTACTTGCTTTAATTATTCTTATTCGATTATGTGAACTGTATTGCTTACCCCTTATGCCCATTGTAGGTGATGGCTCGCTATCTAGCTTGCATCGAGTTACGCTCACTCCCTAGTGGAGTGTGGTACTACGGGGACCACAGAGCCACCTACGAGGGGGAGGTTGAGGTGACCCTCTATCACCCCAACCCTTTGGCTCATGTCCGTCCTCGTAGGTTCCGCATCCCTATTATCTATACCTTGCAAGTGCCCCCTTTTTACACTTACCATGGACCACCCCCGGCTCGACCAGCTCGTCGTTTTCATACTTTTCGATTTAGAGCAGCTACCCGATCCCATTCCTCAGCTTCCCGATTGATTCGTGAGGAGACTCCTATTCCTAGTCCGACGAGTCCGTTTCATGGGATTCCATCAGCCGACCCAGTGCCCAGTGGTAGGGTACCAACTCGGTCGGATGAGGTCGAGGAGGACCCCGAGGAGGCAGAGAGTGAGGTAGAGCCAGTCGAGAACTCCACTGGGAGTCAGTGGGGAGTTGGGGACCCACCAGGCGATGCATGATATGTATAGTTAGAATGTGGGACATGTGGAGCAGCAGCTGGACACCTGAGGAGGATCATGGCTTGGAGGAGGATCGTCAACCATCGCTGAGATTTCCTATTCTGGATCTGTATCTATATTATATATATATTTTTGAGAGATTTCAGTGAGATGGTCTATCTTTTTATTTAGCCTTTATGGACTTGTATTTTGGGATCTTTGTTATCACCACCTGGACCTTGACTCGATGTACATTTGTTACTTCTCATATATATATATATATATATAGTAGTTTGATGTTTATCAGTTCAAGGTCCCTATTTAACTTAATTTTCGCATACTCTGATATTAAGTTATATTATTTGTTTCAAAAGAACATTACTTTATGGGTTCGAGATAACAATACCTTATTATGAAAACATATTTTGTGTACCACGACATATAGTCTCGATTCTTAATCTTTTTGTCTCAATGGACAATCATTTTATAACTTAAGTATATTAAACTTTATTGTTCAATGGAAATTTTTATTTACCATCTTTTATATACAACACAAGTCCATATTCTTTATATTATATCTTTATTTAATTATAAAGATTTACCAAAAGAGCGTCACAAATGGAAAAGAAAAATAAAATGATGAGTATGAGGAACCCTTACGGAGGGTGAAGTACTCAGAAATAGAAAATGATAAAAAGGAAAAGAGAACTAAAGTGTAACATCCTCAATTTGAAAATGCTTAATATAATGTGAATTGTGTAGTCTAGTATATGAAGTTGAGATGGATTTATGAGATTCATAAGACTAAGAGATGGGAATGAGTGTAGAAAACATAGCCAAAGGGGCATAGGAACTAAGGAAAATGTTCTAGAGTTAGAAACCATGAGAATATGGAAAAACAACAAAATAATCGATTACTTGTGTGGAGTTAATCGATTACTAGCTCTCAGCCAAAATGCACTAAAAATGTTGCATTGAAGAGTAATCGATTACTATTGGAACAGTAATCGATTACTGACCCTCTGCTGAAAACACCAAAATTTGTTGCATCAATTTTAATCGATTGATTTCAGGGCTTTAATCGATTACAAGGCCTCAGGTTGGAAGTCCTAAAAATGTTGCATTGAAGGAATAATCGATTACCAGGTCAAGGTAATCGATTATTTTGGGGTCTGTATAAAAAAAAAAGAGAAAGAGAGTGCACGTGATGCACTCTCCTCCACACAAAAAGAACCTTTATTTTGTGGCTTTAATTTCCATCCACTCATTTTTCCTTCACAATAAAACACAATACCCTCACTTTCACTCTCATATTCTCTCTCTCAAAACCCGTCCTCTTCTTTCTCTCTATCAGTCACGATTCTCCCGTCTTCCTCTTGGGGTTCCATTGGCTTCTCCACATATCAAGTAAAAGAAAGTGATTCCACACCCACTTCATCAACAAATCTTGTTATTCTCCTCTTCAAGTAAGTATTAAGTAGTGGGTTTCCTCTTTCTCTCTAAAAATTTCGTTTCCCCCTTTCTCTCTCCTCCATCCATGGTGGTTTTCAACTTCTAAGCCATGAAGCTTTAATTTTTCTTGAGTCTTGACATGAACCATGTTATAAATGGCAATCCTTTCACCTTATGACTCTTGTGTTAGGTCCTCCCACTCTTTTGTTGATTCCAAGCTTTTGGTGGAAAAGCTAAAGTTTAGAGCCAAGCCAAATCTTCCTATCTCTAAGAGTTGAGGTAAGGAGGTTTGTGTTACCATATTCTAGGGGGTAGGTTGTATTATGTGTATATTGGGTTGCTAGGAGGTGTTTGTTAGTTTGATGAGAAACCCTAGGATAGTCAATAATATAATAAACTGTGATTTTGCCTATAAGAATATTGAAATGTGATGTTATGTGCAAATCTGACTCTGATAATTGATTTAATATTGGTATGTGATGTTATGTGCAAATTGTGATTTTGATAATTGATTTAATTGGAGAACATTGTGTTAAATTATATTGATCTTGGAAGTTATGAATGGTAATGAACATGTTGAGTTGGAATGGGTAAAAGGACATTTTAGAAAGTGAAAATATAATGGTATGATTGAATGATGAAATCCATGGGATTGGAAACAAATGATATAATTTGGAAACGAAATTCAAAGATTTAAAGATCCACAATTATTTAGTGGTGGTGTGAGGTACCTTCCATTGTGGAGGTGAAGTAACCACCGGCCAAACTGTATGAGGTACCTTCCGCTGTGGAGGTGAAGTATAGTGGTATGAGGTACCTTCCGGTGTGGAGGTGAAGTACCCATAGGCCAAACTGTATGAGGTACCTTCCGGTGTGGAGGTGAAGTACAATGGTATGAGGTACCTTCCTGTGTGGAGGTGAAGTACCACTGGCCAATTTGTATGAGGTACCTTCCGGTGTGGAGGTGAAGTACAATGGTATGAGGTACCTCCGGTGTGGAGGTGAAGTACCCATAGGCCCAATCGTATGAGGTACCTTCCGGTGTGGAGGTGAAGTACAATGCTGAGAAATATCTTAAAAATGAAATAGAAGATGAATTATAATAAGGTTATAGAACTTGAAATCATGTGGTATGATATCTGAAACAGACTCAATGATTATGGGATGTGCATGACTTTGATTGGGAGTGTTTAATTTGTCGTATGAACTATGTTTGACTACTTGTGTATGGCTTAGCGGTTCAGTATAGCATGATAGAAACTGCTTCCCTATTTTATTGTGTAATACTCACCTCCTTACCATTTTTGAGTCGGAGTTTACACCAGGACCGGCCGAGCAGGATTACTCTCCCTCACAGGGAGAGTAGGGTTTTGGGGATGTTTAGATGCACATACTCACCTAAGCCTCACATATTCTTTTTGATGTATATGTGATGTTTATATTTTTGAGTGAGGCTTAGAGTGTTTTACTTTTTGGGCATAATTTATGTTCCTATTCTTGACTTAAATACTTGGCCTTTGATGATACTCTGAAAACTGATGTCTTATGTTGTGAGCCCATGGGGAAATTATATGATGCACATATTTATACTATGAGCCCTGCAGGCTACTGTTGTTATGTAATTGAATGTGTTAATCAGGTGGACATTTTGGAAAAGTCCGATAAACAAACGAAACTCCGTCCGTTTGACGGTTGATTTTAATAAAGTAAAAAGGAATTTTTAAGCCTGTATTTTTAATCAAAGGGGAATTAAGGGTAATTAATCCTAGGTGTTACATAAAGTATATGAGAACTAAAATGAATGAGTGTGAGGAACCCTTACGGTGGGTGAAGTACTCAGAAATGAAAAATGAGAAATGAAAAGAGAACTAAAGAAATGAGAACTATAATGAATGAGTATGAGGGGAGGGTGAAGTAATCATAAATGAAAAATGAGAAAAATGAAAAGAAATTGAAAAAAAATGAGAGAAAGAAAAGAGAATTAAATTATGAAAATATGAAAGTGAAATGAAAAGAAAAGAAATAGAAACTGAGAAAAAGAAACGAGAACCAAATGAGATGTAAATGTGAATGAAAATGATTTGGTGAGGAATAATTGTGTAACTGATTGAGTATGATATTGTATGAGTTAAATGCTATATTGGTGATTGACTTAGTATATTACTATATCTTTGTAGAAATCATTTTCTAAGTTCTGTGTAATGCTCACCTCCTTGCTATTTTTATACAGGTACAGAGACTGAGCTTGCACTGTAACCGACCGAGCAGGAACACATTCCCCTACGAGGAGTGTAAGTCGTTAGAGAAAATCTAAAACTATTCCCTGGGCCACTTTTAATAGAACTAGACACTTGTAATAGGATCTGATAAAATATGTAATGAATATCTTTTTGGTATAAAATAATTTGTACAGGGAGCGTGGCCCAGGACTCCTCCTTTTGGGAAAGGAGTGTTTTGGAAAATTAAACAATTCCAAAGATTTGTGAATATTTTAAATTATGTTATCTAGCTGTTCTGTTTTGATGAAAATGTTTAATATAGGTTAAACGGGGAAATCAATTTTTTGGAAAGTCCGAAAAACAGAGGAATCTCTGTCAAATTTTAAACGAAATTTTCAAGTAACTTAATAATCTTAATTTAATTTAAGGGTATTATTAGTGTGGGTGGCACATGATGCACACACGAATATGATGATGCAAAATGCATGAGGCAGTGCCCTTAGAATCCACAAGATCCTATTTAGGGGTGATTAAGCTTTTATTACCAATATGAGGTATCAGAATGTATTGATAACGTTCATAATAGTACTGGCCAACTTTGAAATGGCAGCGTGTCGCTCCAAAATTTTTACTTTTCTTATTGAAACGAAATATTATGATGCAAATGAAAATGCATGCCGCTAGAGTAAGTGACCCTATTGGGGGGTAATTAAGCCTCCATTATAGAATATGGAATGCCATATTAAATTGACAATAACCATATAGTTCAGGCCCACTTGGAACAACGAGAGATTATCCCAAGTGAAATGATGGATATGAAAATGAAATTTACCCTTAGGGCGGTGGGCCCTATTGTGGATTTAATATATATGCAAAGAAGAGGCCTTCCTCATGACATAAGGATACCAAAGTGCAATGGTGTCCCTTACTTCATTCTGGCTTGGATGATGGTGGGCCATCCAACTTATGTGGGATGGTGATTCTTGACTTATATTAAACAAAATGAAATAAGAGATAAAGAATATGCCTCCTCATGGTAGATCCTACAAGTTTTTTGGGATGTCTATAGACAATGATCCTACGACTTTGTTCTATGGTATCACTAAAGTGTAACACTCTAATTTGGTAACTTGAAAAAAAACAAATTTAATGATTTTTTTTTTGCGATCGACACAATTCCCACAACTTTTTCAAAGGTTAAGTAGGTAAAAGATGAACTGTTTTGACATCTCTTAACCTTTGATAGTGAATGAAGAGGAATCTTGATGGACTTATTCAAGTTTCAAAATAGAATGTTACACATATTGTACTCCATGGTGACTCTAGATTTCTAAAGGCCCCTAAATTGCTCTCACTCTTTAAGGTGAGGACCCACCTAGAAATGGTCGATAAGAGATTGACTATGTTGGAAACCAACAAGCGGCCTAACAATTTACTAGAAGGGGGATGAATAGTAAATGGAAGCAACAATATTAATTTTTCGGATTTAATTGAAATTAGCAATAAACACGCTTACTGTTTTTAAACAAAATTAAGTTTCTGTGCAAAAATATTTGAACTACTTGAGTAGTGCTCCAACTACTCGAGTAGTACGAGCAATTTCAGACAGTGAACAAATTTTCAGAAAGCTTCACGGGAAGCCAAAAATAACACGAACAGCAGCAGGTAAATTGACTAACTTAAGGTTCAATGACAAAGACTAAAATTACGGAATTGAAGGAAAGCGATAAAGATAAAGGCACAAGGGATTTTATACTGGTTCACTCTCAAACCTTGAGAGCTACATCCAGTCCCCCCTAAACCTTAGGGAGACTTTACTGACAATCAATTAAATTGGATACAAACAGGATTAATTAGTGAACCTCACTCAATCTAATCCTAACCCTTTCAAGAGTGTACCAAACCCTTGAAATCTTACCCCAATTTCAATTGGTTCACTGTTGAAGAACCTCTTCAACCTTCCACAAAGGGAGCTTCTTGAAACCTTCAAGAACACCTTCTCCCTTTAGCAATAGAGCCTCTTGAAACCTTCAATAGCTCCTTCTCCAAGCTTTAATGGAAGCAATAATATGAATAACAATGGTAACAAGGTTGTGGCTCCTATACAATCTCTATTGAATATGAATATGAAAGTATGTAAACCAATTGAGACCTAGACTTAGAGAGGGATTGGAATCAAAAGTGTTTTAGCTTGAATCAGGTTTTTTTTTGTGTCAAAAATTCGTCCCATGAGAGTTGGAGGAGGCATCCATTTATAATCTCCAAAATCCATAAGAATCAGGGAGGAGATAATGTGAAAAGATTTGGGGCTTGATTGCCTCTCCAACAGTCATATTTGGAACTGATTTACTGATGAAATTGATTCGTGTTAATCGAGTAGTTGAGGCACTACTCGATTAGTTCGAGCAGACAGAGAAATTGATGTTTTTCTGTTTGGCAAACTAATCGAGTAGTTGACCAGACAGAGAAATTACATTTTTTTTGTTTAGCAGGCTACTCGAGTAGTGCACAAGCTACTCGATTAGCCACTGCTAATTTCTTAAAAAATAGTTTACAAATTAGCCAATCCATTTCTAATCTTTTTCAGGTATTTTACTCAACTAATTTACATACTTAATATACCATATTAAATAGAGCTAAAATACCTAAATCTACCACCCACACTCATGAACGATAAATGAATCAAATACAATGAATTACAAGAGAATGAGTAGACTTTTGGTTGTTGTCGCTTGTTGATTCAACTTCAAGGCAATTGACTTCATCAAAACAACTTGTTGATTTATTTGTCTTCATCAAAACCTTTTTGATTCTACAATCTCCCCCTTTTTTATGATGACAAATCTTTGATAATATAATCCTTGTTGTTTTGTATAAACTCCCCCTAACTTTATGCAACATCAGAAACCTGCACAACATAAACAACAACACCATTTCTCCCCCTTTTGGCATGATAAAAAAGAAGCCTAAATTTAGAGCAATATGCCAAAGGAACAACTTAATAATACATGTTGGATTATGAGCATTGATAGAACTTGTTGATTTATAGCCCCAAAAAAAAACTTTTCTCCCCCTAAAACAAATATACTTATGAAGAGGAAGTTAAAAAAAATATTTTAGCACATAGCCCTTCAAAAGTACTTGAAAAAATTAAGTTTTGCTTGAGGGTACCCAAATTTTTTGGGCTTATAGGGATTTTCACCTTTCACAATCCAAACATAATAACCATTAGGCACACCATGAGATTTAATTCTACAAATATTTGAGGTGTGTCCATGAATGTCACAATAAAAGCAAGTTGGCTTTTTAGAATAATTAACATTTGAAAATGAACCAACTTTTCTAAAATTCTTTTTCTTGGCATTCATGTATCCTAAGCCGGTTTTATTTGTATTGTTCCTTTGATTTTCAAGAAGTTGATTTAATCTTTGATCACTTCTTGATAAAGTTGCAATAGTGTTTTTCAAATTTGTAACTTCATGTTCATGACTTTTGCAACTTTCACAAGGAGGGATTTCTTGAATTTTCAAAGAATCAATACTTTGTTGAAGTGCTTCATTTTTATTATTTAGCTCATCAATGCATTTTTCTAAATTCAAGACTTGCTCTTTATATTTCAAAATAGCTCTTTTTCTTTTATCATTTAATTTAGCAAGTTTCTTGAATTCATTATGCATTTCAACTTAAGCACTATATAATTCTGTAAGAACTACAATCGGTGGGTGAAATAACTAGGAGACACTAGGAGAACACCTAGAAGGGGGGGTTGAATAGGTGTTAGGGAAACCTTGAAAGATTTTCGAAAGAAACGAATCGAAACGATTAAAACAAATGATTTTTACAAAAATCTCAGCATTTAATCGATTAAATAATCTTATTAATCGATTAACCCTTTAAAAACACTTAGTTAATCGATTAATCAAACAGGTTAATCGATTATTTACGAAAGCTTGATTTTGGTTAATCGATTAACACTTTTAGTTAATCGATTAATCACTGTTAAAACTGAAAAATCACTTTTCACTCAAATACGAAAATCAATCAATTAACACATATGATTAGAGATAAAGCGGAATTGATTAACACCAATATTCTTATTGATTACCTAGGTTATGAAAATGATTTTCCCCAAATCAATTTGCACAAATAATATTCAATTCAATCAATTATGAAAATCAATCTTTTCTAGGTTTTCAATTAAGAACAATATTGAAATGACTTGAATGTAAAGAGTTAAAGGAATAGAGATACAACACAGAGATTTATCCTGGTTCACTTTCATCCACTTGAAAGCTACATCCAGTCCCCTCTTCAACCAAGAGAGATTCTTCACTATGAGGAATTAGAGTTCTCAAATTACATGTAAATGCCTCTCAAGACTCACTTTTTGATAGCCTCCAAGAGATACCACACTCTTGTCTTGCAACCCTATTGAATCTAATCTAACCTCTTCCCTTGCTTGCCGATATCCCCACAACAAGTCTTCCAATTTGCTTTGAGATGCTTCAAAGACTTCCACTTGCTTGATGATGCCTCACACCAAGACTTCCAATTGCTTGTTAACACAACAAGACTTCCAAGATAACTTTGCTTGATGAACAACCACCAAGGCTTCCTTATGTTGTAGAATGTTTGCCTCCTTTGCAATGATTACAACCAAATTGAAAACACAATGGCAATCCTATGAATCTCTTTCAATAGCTATTAAAATATCAACATAAGAGATTCAAAGATTCTTAATCAAAGAATGTAAAATTTGAAAGCTTTGATCTATGAAAGTGAGAGAGAATAGTGTGGCTTTGATCTTTGTAAAATTGATATGAAAATTGTTCTAATGTGTTCTAATGATTCACTAAGGTTAGGAAAAGATTTATATAGAATACCCAAAAGTTAGTAACATTAAAAACTGATTTTGAGAAGTGAAAAACGTATTTTAAAAACCAGTATTGCAGGTGTTAATCGATTAACTCATCTTGTTAATCGATTAAGCACTGTTAAAAAACATGTTAATCGATTAACCACTCCTCTTAATCGATTAACCACTGCTAAAGTCAATTAAAAACTTGTTTTCTCAAAACTAAACCTTTTCTTTCAAACCTTTAAGCCACCTATTGTTTTTAGGTTAAGTGAAAACTCAAATTATGATATAATCATGACCTTGATAGAGATTCACTACCCTCTAAAGACTCTACCCAGACTCATTAAAAGAAAAGACTCAAATTAAAGATATTACAATTAAATACAAACTAAGTCTTCATGAGCTTGCTCTCTCTTCATCATTTGTTGTTTGTTGTTGATTGATGAACTTCTTCATACTTGAGCTTGATCACAAACACTTGTATCTTGTTCAAATCCTTTGTCATTATCAACACATTCTCACTGGATCTAACAAATTCTTCATAATCAAGAGACTCAGATTCGGAATCGGAATTTACCTCGGTTCCTTGCTTACTTGAAGTGAAACTTGATGATGCGCCTTCATTAAATCTACTCACCAAGCAAAGATTGGCTTCTTCCTCATCACTTGATGTGCTTGAGCTTGTCTCTTCGTTTTCTTCCGATGCATCCCACACAATGTAAGCTTTTTTGCCCTTTCTCTATTCATCTTTATGTCTCTTAAGATACTCAGGACAATGAGGTCTTATGTGTCCTCTCTTACCACTTTCATGACATTTTATTTTATCTTTTGAAGAACAATTTCTATGTTAGGAGTCCTTAGGTTCCTTTATTCTTTTTAATTCATTTTTATTTTTAAAACATTTACTGAACCTCTTTGCTAGTTTTTGAAAAGTTTCATCATCTATACTAGATTCGGAGTCATTACTAGAGCTAGAGGAATCATCACATACCTTAGTTGATTTTGTGGTGGCCTTTAGTGCGATTCCCTTCTTTTTCTTATCCGACTCCTCATGCAAAGTTAGACGTCCTAACTCCATTTCATGCTCTTGAAGCTTTCCAAAAAGTGTTGCTAAGTCCATGTAGTCCAAATCCTTAGACTCAATATTGGCTGTAACCTTTGGTTGCCATTCCCTACTTAGACATCTCAACACTTTGTTAATAATTTCAACATTCATAAATGTTTTACCAAGAGCAATCAAATGATTAATGATATGTGCAAAACGTTTTTGCATATCACTAATGGATACGTTAGGAAGCATATGAAATAATTCATATTCATGCATTAAAGCATTTAATCTAGCACGTCTAACGTCACTTGTACCTTCATGAGTAAGTTGTACAATGTCCCACATTTGTTTAGCATTTTTACAATGTGTAACTCTGAAAAATTCATCATAAGACAAGGCGGAAGTGATGATGTTTTTAGCTTTCAAATCATAAGTGTAACATCCCAAATTTAATTTTTAGTGTAATTTATGTTGTGATAGTCTTAGGGTAGAAGCAATGATGATATAAGTTAGAATTTTTTCCAATTAGACATGTGAACTTAGGTTTAAAGCTTAGAACCTTAGGGAATATTAAATAGCAAGATTGGTAGCTTAAAACATGAATTCCACCGTTGGATATGAAGTAGGGTAGGTGAGGAAGCTTGCTTTAAAATTTGAGAAAGATCCAACGGGTAACGAAGAAGTTATGACGTTTCAAAGTACTGAGTAATGTAAGATTTTGCAGGTTAATCGATTAACCTATGGGTTAATCGATTAGTGGCTGAATGTGGTGCAAAAATTAATCGATTAACCTATTGGCTAATCGATTAGGGCTAGAATGTGTGCAAAAAATTAATCGAGTAAGGCTAACTGTTGATCTTTGGCCAAATTTCAAGGCGTTAATCGATTAACTGGGCTGTTAATTGATTAACCTAGTCTGTTGTTGAAAAAAATAAAAGAGAACAGCACGTGTTTTTCCCTCTAAGGTCCGAATTACTTCTTTGCTTCCTAGAGATCAAACTCTTCCACTCAAAAATCAATCAAGACTCAAGTTGTGTACCCATCTTCATCATCAAACCTCTTTCTTTCTTAGCTCCAAGTAAGTATTCAAGCTCTTAATTTCCTTCTTTCTCTCTCTCCTCCCCACCTCCTAGTGAAATTCGAATTTCCCTTTCTATTGTGCAACAATCTCATCATCATTTTATTCCTATGGCTTAGGGAAGATCATCATCACTCTCTTCCTTTCTTGCCTTTGGAGCTCTTGGTTTTGGTAGTGCTAGAAGCTAGGGCTTGGGTTTTCCCACTCTCTCTCCTTGGTTAAGGTAAGGGGGTGTGTGTTACCTTGTCTTAGGGATTAGTTCCTAGCTATAGCACAATGATTTGCTAAGATTTAGGTGCTTTAGAGTTGTGATAGGAACCCTATGAAAAATGAATGTTGAAATTATTATGATTATGTTATGAACGAACCCCTAAATGTTAATGCTAACATAATTGTAAAGAGTGTGAATAATTATGGATAGATATGGTTTGTGTGAACGATTAATTGTGAAACATGAATGAATATGATTATGTGTTACTTGATATGTATGACTATATGACTTGTACACTTATGTTTGTTATACTTGGTTGGTATATTGATTGAAAAGGAATATATGGTTAATTTGATAAAGAATAATTTTAATGAATTAAAATGGACTGGATGTTTGAATTGATCATTGGGACATTGGCACACTAGGTTGCCCCTGCTAGGTGTATCAAATGCCCCATTAGGGCTAAATGCCCCATCAGGCCAAATGCCCCATTAGGTCCAAACACCCCGTTAGGCGTCGATGTGCCCAATTGATCAATTCAACGATAATTATGAGAATGGAAAATGTGAAAAGAAATAAAGTATGTGAAAATGAATAAGTTATAAGATTGGTAAGCAATAATGAGATTGCTTAGTATTGTCCTAAAGGGTGAAGCCTAATGGGTGACCAAAGTCCTGGTGGGTGTAAAAGTCCCTAATGGGTGTACAAATTCCCTAGCAGGAGCAACCAATTCCTAGTGGTACAAATATATGGAAATGAGTATTGGAATAATGAAAGGATTATTGTATAATTGACTTAAAATGGGACAAAGATAAAGAAAAAGAATATTGAATTTGAATGAGTATGACATGGAAGGATTGAATGAACTTATATGTGCTAAATGTGTAAGACTTGGTAGGTTATTATGTCTTATTAGAAACTTGGTAGGTTATTATGTCTAATTAGAAACTGCTTCCTACTTCACGTGTAATGCTCACCCTCTTACTATTTTTACAGGTACTGAGATTGAGCTTGCACAACCCCCGGCCGAGCAGGTGCACTCTCCCTTACAGGGAGAGTAGTTTATGGGAATTTAGGGGATTTTTGGTGTAGTCCTGGGGTATATTGGGTATTTTATATGTTTTCTTTGTTTTGTATATGTTATGCAAAGTATTTTTTTTTTGGTTACCCAGGACCGCTTCCTTTGGAAAGGAAGTACATTATTTTGGGAAACTTTCATAGTTCCACAACTTGTTCATTTGTTGCGATCTCTGATGTAATTATGTGATGGTGTAGATGGTTATTCCACTATTGATGTTTTGGCCCTGTTGGCCCTGGATGAAAGGAATATATATATATATGCATTGCACAGGTTTCAGGAAATCTAAGCTTTGGTTTACTCAATAAACAAAGGAAACTCTGTCCGGTTTGACAGAGATTTTTGAAATCAGATAGTTTTAAAAAGGAATTTTCAAGTTACTATTTTGTATTATGGTGTACTTAAGGGTAATTAATTATAGGGTGTTACATTTATGGTATTAGAGCAGTTTCCCTCGGCCTTTGGAGTATGAATTCACTACTCCTACGGTTACTCACCAAGCGAGTAACCAATTTACTTAGTTCAGTGTCTAAGTTGAAGTTGTAGGATATTTATAGATTTATTTAATTGTTTTATCATTAACTGGTTGTCCCTCCATGACTCAACAGTATGGCAGGGAGACGGGCTGACAATGATAGAATTGCTGTGACATTTTCGCTTAAGCGAATTCTTGAAATGTTGAAACTGTGACATTTTCGCTTAAGCGAAATTCACAGGTCCTGCTACTTCATCTTTATCCCATTTTTCTTATTTTCAAACCGCCATAACTTCTTCGTTCGCCGTCGGATCTTGCTCAAATTTTACGAGCAACTTCCTAAAAATCGTACCTTCATATCCAACGGTGGGAATTGTGTTTTGAGTCCTAAATCTTTTATTTTAATTTATTATCCTATTTATTTTGTTTAACACTGAATCACCCGTTTGTCTCGTCCGTTCCTAACTTAATTTACTACTTCTTCCTTTCCTAAACCAATATTATTATTATTAATCTTATCTAATGCTTGAACACTTCTTTTGATACCTATTTATGGTTTTATTATTATTATCTCAATTATCCCAAACTATTATTAATTTATTTGCACTTAGGTTTAAATTTGGGATGTTACATTTCTCCCCTACTTATTTGAATTTCGTCCCCGAAATTCCATCGAGTAATCTAGGGAGATAACAAACCCTTGAGAACTAATGCACCGCAACCTCGCATCTCTTCGTCATTTACTCCCCTACTCGGAATTTGTCCAAGAGACTTAATTGCCACAACCCCCGCTCGTTTCCTAGAATATTCACTCACTTTGATCTGACTCCTGTTTATTCTTCTAAGTGCGCAACCCAAGGTTTTTGGTCATTCGGGCCACAATATAGAGTCCTGAGACTCTAAGAATTGCATTGTTATCAGGTTGCAGTTCTCCTAATCACAACACTTGAAGAATTCCTAGCACTTCATTTCCTTGCTTGAATTTAGCAAAAGTCACTCCGACATTCCACTTGACTTCATCCTAATCCTATTTCATTGTCGCTTCAGCTTACTCGCTTCCTAGCTCCGCTTCGTCTTGAAAGAAGCTAAGATTGGTTTCTACTTGGGAATAGAGGTCAAGGTCTAATTCTACTTCTCAGTTCCGTGTTTGTTCGGATTTATCCTAACTCGTTCGAGGCTGGTTCTCCACCAGTTCCTAGAGACCTTCGTAGCGGTTTACGTAAGGTTTTTAAGAATAACGGTCTCGGGCAACCATTGATGAGGATAACATTGTTAAAGGTTGGGTTGATGCCCGACATAATGTCGCCATCAAGTGGAAAGGTAGTGGTGGTCTTTGCGCGTTTGTTATACATTTCCCAAGAGTGGGAAGAGATAACAGCGGATGTGCGACATCTCATCCGTTTTCGGTCTTGATATTTCTATGGGTACACTAAGGTATTTTACGTTCTAGTTCTGCTCGGCTGTCGTTCTCATTCTTTACCATCACTCGGATGGGTTTCGGGTAGGACTATAAGGTTCTCCCCTACTTAGTATCAACATACCTACGTAGATCGATACCAAGGGGTAGCTGAGCAGATGTTAAGAATTAGTGGTTCTACTTTTCGATTAGATGATGGGTTTGGAAAACAAGGTTGGATGAACTACTTGTTGGGTTTTCTAAGATATGGCGGTTTCACGTACTGACATCTCTCTATGTTCCTATACTAGATAGGATTGTCATGGGTAGATTTGTCGCACGATTGATTGTCACGAATTTCCACAAGATTTCTAGTGAGCTTGAACTTAATTTGACCTTCTTCGGGTCGAAATTTCTATGTCAATGGTTCTAATCAAATTTGAGAGATTGCAATGATATATCTGCCAGTAAATGCAAGGACTGGGGTAGCTAGTCCCAATCCTTCATCTAGCAATAGCACATCATCACGTTCTTCAGGATTTGCAATGTTGTCGTCTGTCAATAAATGCGAAAACTGGGGTAGCTAATCCCAATCTCACCTCTATCAACAACACATCAGTGCATGCCCTTGTATGATAGTATTGTCTTTCCACGGATGTAAGAGAAGGATAGCTAATCCTGACCTTACACTCTATCAAATGACAACACCATCACTGGATTGGGTGTTTATTAAAGCTTTAACTTCATGGATAATTTTCTATATTCTTTCACGGTTACTTAGGTGAAAGAATGGGAAGGATATTCTAGGTATGTCTCTTAGTACCCCGTTGTGAAATGGTCGGAATATAATTACTAAGGAAATACTCTAGGAGGTCTTACTACTGAAAGAAAAAGAGAAGTTTAGAATTTAGGAAATAGTTCTAATTGAAAGTAATCCTAGGCTCTCCATTAGTTGATTCCTTAGCAAAGTGTTACTTCAAAATAACACGCACCTTCGCTTGGATCATCCATGTCCAGTCCTGCTGCTTTGTCCATGCTGTACGCTTATCCTATTTGTCCGGATAGACTTCCCTTCACCTGTTGCCTCTGCAGTACACTCACTCCCTTCCATGGAGTGACATGGGGACAATTTGCAACAAAGTGTCCCGGTTGTTCACAATGAAAGCATAGGCTATCTCTCACACTACGATTCTTGTGCCAGCACACACCTCGGTGAGATTTTCCACAAGTCTGACATGATGGTTGAGTAGTGGAAACTGTCGCACTCTGGTTCTTAACTCTGGGAGCTGCTGCTCTAGTGCGAGTGTTGGCTTGTGGACCTGATGTCTGAGCTAGTCCTTTTCCTTTGGTATGGTCCATTACTTTTCAAACCTTGTGGCTTCCACCAACAGATATTTCTAAGTTTTTCTCACAAGTTCGGGCCAAGTCCACCAGTTGAGCAAGATTCCTGAATTTAGTTTTGAACACTCTCCAGGACACCTCTTGATTAGATGCCTCCAACATCCTTCTTTCTTGATTCCACCAGTATGCGGCTTCCCCGATAAGTGCATGCTCTACCATAATGACCATCTGCTCCATTGGGGGTGCCAGAGTACGGATAATCCTCTCGATTTCCTGAAGCCATCGTAGCGCTTTCGCCATGTCATCGCTACCCTTGAATTTCGGCGGATTATTCCATCGGAACTCTGCTAGCCATGGAGTATCCGACAAGGCTACGTCCTGTAGTGCCTGTGGTGCCCTGTCACTTCCTGCCACTATGGGAGTAGTTGTGGGCACTACCTCAGCTTGATCCTGGTTTGTTTGAACCAAACCTCCTATGTTTGCAGTGATCCTAACATTGTCACTGCCACTACCCGCCATAATGCTTAATACCTGGAAGAATCAAAAATAAATGTACATATATGTATATACAATTAAATGTTATTCCAGCAAAATATAATTATTTATATGTATGTACCTATATATATGTACCTATACTTGACACAAGACTTTGGTCACTCTCTTGGTGAGTGAGCCAATAGAGTAAATCTCACTCTGAGGCCGAGGACAAAATGCTCTGATACCATAAATGTAACAACCTATTTTATTTTACCTATTTTGAAAATATGGATTTGAAAATTTCTTTTTAATTAAAATACTTATTATAATTTTTCCTGAAAATTGGACAGAGTTTCCTCTGTTTTATGGACATTCCCAAAAATTATCTTTGACCTGTAACATGTTCAAAACAGTTTCAACAACAACCAGACATCTAGATAAAATATACACATAATACTTAGATTCTTTTAACATCAAATAATAAAATTGGAATATTTAAAACTTTTCCAAATAAAACTAGATTCCCCGGGCCACCATTTTTCCAAAGTGCACATTGAAAATAAATACATAATTCACAATTATACAAAATACATCAAGTACTCAAATGTGGCCCAGTTTGACTCAGAATAATAAAATGACTCGATTTCACACTTCCTTTGGGAAGTGTTCTCCTGCTCAGCCTCTATGTCTGCAAGCTCAACCTGTACCTGTGGTGGATGTAAGGGTGAGAATTGCACGAACTAGTAATGTATAATACATGCCAAGTCATACACAATTAGAAAATAATCAAATAATACAATTATAACACGCCCAAATACCTATCCACTACAAAAAGAAACATCTCCAAATTATTCACATTTCCTAATTAATGTCAATTCCTATTCTATTTCCGTTCATTTAGCTTTCTACTCTCACCTGAACTTAAACCCTCAATTCTTCTCCCACTCCTACTTTTACTCACATTCTTCCTATTTTACTAAGCTAACTAATTCTAATCCCTATCTCTCATCTCTCCCTCTCATTCATCACCTTCTCAACCTTCTTCTCCATTTTTCCTTTTTAATCCATTCTTTCTATTCTTTTCCATTTCTTTTTTACTTTTTATGGATCTTTGTGGTTTCACTTACTGCGTCCCATTCCGGGCACGACTTACGGCTCCGCGCGCCCGAAGGCGGACCCGAGCGGCTCCCCTGCACACTTCCCAAGCGGCTTACGTTATACTGCACCCGGGAGCATGACTTATGCGTCCTGAATTACCACAAAATCCTTGGTTATGCGAATTTGCCACTGCGACCCATTGCGATACCGGCTTACCGATGCGTACTGTCCCGCAGGCCGCACGTCTTACTCAACCCATGCACACGGAGCAGATTGCGGCTTATCGCAGGTGTTGCGCACCCGCCTTACTGCACCCCACCGCGTGTCTTCTAGGATCCAAAGCGGATACCATATTCCTTTTTCCTTTCTTTCTTTTCCTTTTTATGCCTTTTTCTTTTTATAAATTTTAGTCCGCCCTCGCCTAATCCCTTTTTCTTCTACTTCCATTTTCCTCTTTTCCTCCTCTCAACCAACTCATTTCTTTTCCTTGCATTTTCTCATTCTCACCTAAGAGCATTTCCTATTTTTTTCCTATGTTATTTCCCTAATTTCTCTTCTAAGAGCTACCAACTAAATCATGTTCCTACTCCTGCCTATGTCCACTCCTCTCCGTTCTCATTCAATATCTACAAGGCAACCTACACACACCAATCAATATATTTAATACTTATATTATAATACATATCATTATCCAATTAATTCACATAATTCAATGCATACATATCATTCTCATATTTTCAACAATTACACCTAATTCATGGCCTCAATTAGCATTTAGCAAGTCACAACATAATTATCATGACATTTAACATACATGTACAGACATACAAGTTAATTTCTTAAATAGCATATTCCAGTCATTATATTATAACATAGTTTATAGTAATTATTTCCTAATATCAATTACACAACCCAATTAATCTCGACACACATACACATACTAGTTACACAACCACCATGCGGAAATAAACCCCTTACCTTAAAATAAATAAGATAGAGTAAACCTTAACCGGGTTAGGATTTCTGATGCAGGAGGGTTGTCGATTGAGTCCAATGTCCGCAATGGTTAGTTAGAGAGATGCCAGAGTCCACCAATACAGGAAATAGAGTAGCTTTATGAGCTCCCCTCCTATCCTATATGGTTCGAAGCTTCTAAGAGTATGGAGGCCCCAAGTTGCTCTTGAAACATTGAGGCAAGAAACAATAACAATAATAATAATAAGTAATGGTAATACTAATACCCAAATCATAGGAGGAAAGGGGAGGGATGGATTAAAAAGGAAAGAGGCTTGATTACCTCACTTCAAGACTTGAAAAGGAAAGGGATTATAGCATGAGAGACGATGATGATGGTGCTTATTGGGAGAGAAGAAGGAGTGCTTGATGGTCTTAGAGCTTCAAGCTTCAGTCATGGTCTTCAATGGAGGTGATGAGGGAAAGAGATGGATTGGTGTGGAACTCTAACTCATGGAAGAGGGAGAAGATGAGTGATGATAGATGGTGATGAAAATATCAATTGGAAGAGGGAAAAGAGAGTTTGATGGGTGCCTTGAAGCTTGGAAGCTTAAGCTAGGCCATTAATGGAGGAAGAGAGAGATAGAGATGGAACCCTAGTTCCATGAAAGAGGAAGGAGATGAGTGAGAGAGAGCGGAGGTTGTATGGCATAAGGGAGGGAGTGTTTGGACCTTAAAATGGGGTTTAGTGTTGCAGATCGCAGGATTTTCGCTTAAGCGAAATCCCTTCAGTATTGCATTTTAACCATTTCGCTGAAGCAAATTCTTGAAATGTTGAAACTGTGACATTTTTGCTTAAGCGAAATATTTTCGCTTAAGCGAAATTCACAGGTACTGCTACTTCATCTTTATCCCATTTTTCTTATTTTCAAACTGCCATAACTTCTTCGTTCGTCGTCGGATCTTGCTCAAATTTGATGAGCAACTTCCTAAAAATCGTACCTTCATATCCAACGGTGGGAATTTTGTTTTCAGTCCTAAATCTTTTATTTTAATTTCTTATCCTATTTATTTTGTTTAACACCGAATCACCTGTTTGTCTCGTCCATTCCTAACTTAATTTACTTATTCTTCCTTTCCTAAACCAATATTATTATTATTAATCTTTTCTAATGCTTGAACACTTCTTTTAATACCTATTTATGGTTTTATTATTATTATCTCAATTATCCCAAACTATTATTAATTTATTTGCACTTAGGTTTAAATTTGGGATGTTACAGAAGCTACTTGGGAATTGGAGAGCAAAATGAAGGAGTCCCATCCACAATTGTTTTCCCTCCAGAGTTGAATTTCGAGGACGAAATTCTTTTAAGTGGGAGAGGGTTGTAACATCCCAAATTTAATTTTTAGTTTAATTTATGTAGTGATAGTCTTAGGGTAGAAGCAATGATGTTATAAGTTAGAATTTTGGCCAATTAGACATGTGAACTTAGGTTTAAAGCTTAGAACCTTAGGGAAAATTAAAGAAAGAGATTTGTAGTTTAAAACATGAATTCCACCGTTGGATATGAAGTAGGGTAGGTGAGGAAGCTTGCTTTAAAATTTGAAGAAGATCCAACGGGTAACGAAGAAGTTATGACGTTTCAAAGTACTGAGTAATGTAAGATTTTGCAGGTTAATCGATTAACCTATGGGTTAATCGATTAATGGCTGAATGTGGTGCAAAAATTAATCGATTAACCTACTGGCTAATCGATTAGGGCCAGAATGTGTGCAAAAAATTAATCGAGTAAGGCTAACTGCTGATCTTTGGCCAAATTTCAAGGGGTTAATCGATTAACTGGGCTGTTAATCGATTAACCTAGTCTGCTGTTGAAAAAAATAAAAGAGAACAACACGTGTTTTTCCCTCTAAGGTCCAAATTACTTCTTTGCTTCCTAGGGCTCAATCTCTTCCACTCCAAAATCAATCAAGACTCAAGTTGTGTACCCATCTTCATCATCAAACCTCTTTCTTTCTTAGCTCCAAGTAAGTATTCAAGCTCTTAATTTCCTTCTTTCTCTCTCTCCTCCCCACCTCCTAGTGAAATTCGAATTTCCCTTTCTATTGTGCAACAATCTCATCGTCATTTTATTCCTATGGCTTAGGGAAGATCATCATCACTCTCTTCCTTTTCTTGCTTTTGGAGCTCTTGGTTTTGGGAGTGCTAGAAGCTAGGGCTTGGGTTTTCCCACTCTCTCTCCTTGGTTAAGGTAAGGGGGTGTGTGTTACCTTGTCTTAGGGATTAGTTCATAGCTAGAGCATAATGATTTGCTAAGATTTAGGTGCTTTAGAGTTGTGATAGTAACCCTAGGAAAAATGAATGTTGAAATTATTATGATTATGTTATGAACGAACCCCTAAATGTTAATGCTAACATAATTGTAAAGAGTGTGAATAATTATGGATAGATATGGTTTGTGTGAACGATTAATTGTGAAACATGAATGAATATGATTATGTGTTACTTGATATGTATGACTATATGACTTGTACACTTATGTTTGTTATACTTTGTTGGTATATTGATTGAAAAGGAATATATGGTTAATTTGATAAAGAATAATTTTAATGAATTAAAATGGACTGGATGTTTGAATTGATCATTGGGACATTGGCACACTAGGTTGCCCCTGCTAGGTGTATCAAATGTCCTATTAGGGCTAAATGCCCCATCAGGCCAAATGCCCCATTAGGTCCAAACGCCCTGTTAGGCGTCGATGTGCCCAATTTATGAATTCAACGATAATTAAGAGAATGGAAAATGTGAAAAGAAATAAAGTATGTGAAAATGAATAAGTTATAAGATTGGTAAGCAATAATGAGATTGCTTAGTATTGTCCTAAAGGGTGAAGCCTAATGGGTGACCAAAGTCCTGGTGGGTGTAAAAGTCCCTAATGGGTGTACAAATGCCCTAGCAGGAGCAACCAATTCCTAGTGGTATAAATATATGGAAATGAGTAATGGAATAATGAAAGGATTATTGTATAATTGATTTAAAATGGGACAAAGATAAAGAAAACGAATATTGAATTTGAATGAGTATGACATGGAAGGATTGAATGAACTTATATGTGCTAAATGTGTATGACTTGGTAGGTTATTATGTCTAATTAGAAACTGATTCCTACTTCATGTGTAATGCTCACCCTCTTACTATTTTTACAGGTACTGAGATTGAGCTTGCACAACCCCCGGCCGAGCAGGTGCACTCTCCCTTACAGGGAGAGTAGTTTATGGGAATTTAGGGGATTTTTGGTGTAGTCCTGGGGTATATTGGGGATTGTATATGTTTTCTATGTTTTGTATATGTTATGCAAAGTAATGAGGTGCATTTGGTTGATTTTTTCAGACAGATTCACGCCCAGGCGCAGCAGGAGCTTCACGCCTGGGCGCGCAAAATGCGAGAAAGTGACACTGTTGGCTGTTTTGATCATAACTTGAGCTAAGCTTATCCAAATGAGGCGATATATATATCATTTTAAAGCTAAGGAAAAGATCTACACCTTTGCCAGAAATAGCCTTTCTCAAATTCGTCCATCTTGGGGGTCAAAATCAGTGCCGGAGTTGCTGTCAGACACAAATACAGGATTCTAGAAGGATTTTAATGATAAGTTCTATTTGTAGATAAGATTCTTAAAGATTAGGTTATTCTAATAGGATCTTATCATATTATATTCAGATTTAGGATTAGTTTTATTAAAATAAAAATCTTATCACATTAGATTGACAATTAGGTTAGTCTTTATCTATATAATAATAGGATTAGGATTCATTCCGGGAGGAGAGACACTCATACAACTCCAAAGAATAATAGTAGATTAGGATTTGAGACTTGGAGAAGGAACAAGGATTGGAGGTTTTTGTGAAGAACACGGAGTTAGCTCAAGGATTCATGGTAATTATTTTTATCATGTTTATTGTGTTTTCTCTTGTAAGTATGAACTAATTCCATCTTTGGGATGTAGGAGTAGATGAATGGAACCTTTTCAATATTTCTAGTAATAAATTAATCTTATTTTCCGTTATTGAATTCTGTGTTTGATTGTTCTTATTTGTTTCTCATGAAAGAAGCTGTTTCATGACTTTTGAAAATCCTTTATGAATAGACATATGAATTTAGGATTTAGTCATTAATCAAACAACTCAATTGCATAGGCACAGACATGTTTTCTATGAATTGGGTAATTTTATAAAAAGAGGTTTTGACTGAACTTAATGAAAGGGTAAGGTTTTAAGGCTCCCTTGAGACATCATTGGGAGATTAATCTCTAAAATATAGAAACATGCTAAGACATTAGGTGTTATCTAATTTTGCAAAACCAATTCGGAATTGAAGGAAAATAAATTAATTTGTTATAGAATATTTAGGAACCTGCATCGAAACTACATCCCGCCTTTCCCCTTGTCAAAGAGTCATTTATTTTAATTTCTATTTTTATTTACAAATTCATAAATCCTTTGTCTCGTTCACTAAGTAATATTAATTAGGTGGAATTAATTAAACGGTCACTCCCTTGGGTACGATACTCGGACTTCATTGTCTATATTACTTGTACGATCTGGTACACTTGCCAGAATCCCAACAACCAATTCACCACATACCTATTTCCACTTATACATTCTTTTTATCCATTTTCCATTATCCTTTCCTTAATCCTTTCCATTACCATTACATTACCATTTCCATTTCTATTTCCTTTTCCTTTATTCCTTTTCCATTATGTGTAACCTCAATCAGAGATCTACACTTTCCATTGGGTGTAACCTCAAATCAGAGATCTACACCTTACCATTGTGTGTAACCCCAAAACAGAGATCTACACACAGTGTATGCAACCACAAATCAGTGATCTGCATACACTTCATATCATTTATGTAACCTCAAAACAGAGATCTACATAAACTTCCCTTTTTCCTTTTTACCGTACACCACTAGGATTTGGAGTACCCGTTAGGTAATTGGAACACCTATCTAGGGACTTGGAACACTTGCCCAGGACTTTACACCCATCCAGACCATAACATGTAGGACTATGTACTTTTATCATTCCATTTATTTAATCAAATTATTGGTGTGGAAAACTGATCCTGTGGGTCACCCGGCGCCTACAGGGCGGTTTGGCCTGATGGGTAATTGGTCTGGCAGGTAATTGGCCCTAACAGGTAATTGGAACACCCAGCCGGGTACCTAGTGTTCCAGGCCCCACTGATCAGTTTCCACTTTAGTTACCTTTACCATTTCAAATAATCAACAAACCAATCCATTCATTTGTATTCCATAATCAAAGTTCCATGAACATTAACAAATATATACATGTATATCATCCATAATCAAAAACATTTCCAGAGATTCACATTTAAGGTTACATTCCATAATTAGCATTTATCCACATTCAATATTTTAGCCTTTAGAACCATTGTCCCTTATTATCACATAATCCAGATCATAATCTTCAATCCTATTCGAGATACACATCATAATAACTTCTTTCTTCCATTATTATTTCCATTACATTTCCTTTCCTTTTTCTTGTTCCCATTATATTTAGCCATTTACATCATCCACTATCCAGCATTAACTCACAATAGCACACATATAACACTTAGTGAACATAATAAATTATCAATAGATAACAACCCGCTTAAAATCAACATATATCAGTTGAAATACTCAGGTATGTCCTAGAGTGTTTAACATAAATAACCTCCCTAGGGTTCTTCACTTCCTACTTAATTAATATACGAGAAGATTAAACATAAACAGTTTCCATAATAACAAAATTAACAAATATACAACAATCACCCCTCATTAATTCTAATCACATCTTAATCTGGCTCCCACAACCCAGCTTAACTATTAAACTCAAATCCTATTATAAACCCTAACTATCCCTAACTCTAAGTGTGGAAAAGAGGCTCCCCTTACCTTAGAGGAAGAGAGAGATCACTAGAAGCTCCACAGGTCACAGGTCTACTCCTGATCAACATGGATTCCAGCTCCCTTGCCCGATCTCCACTTGGTTCTTGAGATTGGATGAGAGAGAGAAACCTAGGAGAGAAAGAGGTTCACGAGTAAAGAGGGAGCTCGAGGGAGATCTAAATGCTTGATCTTATGACAAAGATTGGTGGTGATGGTCAAGGTTGATGATCCAATGGGTTGGGAAAGAGGAATGGATTTGGAACCCTAGAGGAGAGAGAGAACCATATGACATGAGGGAAAGAGAGAAAAACCAGAGGATGTTAAGGAGAAGAAAAGTGTAGGCTTGAGGGTGATGGAACCATATCTTAGAAGCTTGATGAGAATGAAAAACAAAACCTAAGCTTGGTGAGGGAGGGAGGAGGGTAGCCGTGAGAGATGAGAGGGGAATGGGTTGATGAAGGGGAAGAAAGAATGAGAGAAGGAGGGAGGGTTTGTTCATTGTGTTGGTGTTGATGTGATTCTAGTTTTCTTTCTTTTATCAAGACAGCCTAGAACTATTTGTGTGGCTGAGGGTGTTTAACTTGGGGAGGAAGGCCAAAACGTGTGGTCCACACACGTCTATTTTTTTTCCAGTTTTACACAAGTGTAATCGATTACTTGCCCACAGTAATCGATTACTCTTTTGATGCAACATTCCTAGTACTTTCACCTGAGACCCTGTAATCGATTACTGACCCCCACAGTAATCGATTACCCCTTTGATGCAACATTTTTAGTGTTTCTGACAGAGGACAAGTAATCGATTAATCCATTGAGAAGTAATCGATTATCTCACCAAAACACAAGGTAATCAATTACTTCCAAGAGGTAATCGATTACCAATGCTGCAACACTTAAGTGTTTTCACCAGAGGCCTTGTAATCGATTAATCCCCTACGGGGTAATCGATTACTCTAAGAAAACTCCTATTTTGGCAAATTCTAACTCTAAGACACTACTATTAACTCCTACCCATGGCTTACTATTGGTTTTCCTCATAAAATCTAACTTAGGTTTTCCTAATTAAACCTGGGACTAAATCAGGGATGTTACACTCATATGTTTATGCATATCACTTGACTACTTGGTATATGTGATTGTTTACTTGCTTTAATTATTCTTATTCGATTATGTGAACTTTATTGCTTACCCCTTATGCCCATTGTAGGTGATGGCTCGCTATCTAGCTTGCATCGAGTTACGCTCACTCCCTAGTGGAGTGTGGTACTACGGGGACCACAGAGCCACCTACGAGGGGGAGGTTGAGGTGACCCTCTATCACCCCAACCCTTTGGCTCATGTCCGTCCTCGTAGGTTCTGCATCCCTATTATCTATACCTTGCAAGTGCCCCCTTTTTACACTTACCATGGACCACCCCCGGCTCGACCAGCTCGTCGTTTTCATACTTTTCGATTTAGAGCAGCTACCCGATCCCATCCCTCAACTTCCCGAGTGATTCGTGAGGAGACTCCTATTCCTAGTCCGACGAGTCCGTTTCATGGGATTCCATCAGCCGACCCAGTGCCCAGTGGTAGGGTACCAACTCGGTCGGATGAGGTCGAGGAGGACCCCGAGGAGGCAGAGAGTGAGGGAGAGCTAGTCGAGCACTCCACTGGGAGTCAGTGGGGAGTTGGGGACCCACCAGGCGATGCATGATATGTATAGTTAGAATGTGGGACATGTGGAGCAGCAGCTGGACACCTGAGGAGGATCATGGCTTGGAGTTGGATCGTCAACCATCGCTGAGATTTCCTATTTTGGATCTGTATCTATATTATATATATTTTTGAGAGATTTCAGTGAGATGGTCTATCTTTTTATTTAGCCTTTATGGACTTGTATTTTGGGATCTTTGTTATCACCACCTGGACCTTGACTCGATGTACCTTTGATACTTCTCATATATATATATATATAGTAGTTTGATGTTTATCAGTTCAAGGTCCCTATTTAACTTAATTTTCGCATACTCTGATATTAAGTTATATTATTTGTTTCAAAAGAACATTACTTTATGGGTTCGAGATAACAATACCTTATTATGAAAAACATATTTTGTGTACCACGACATATAGTCTCGACTCTTAATCTTTTTGTCTCAATGGACAATCATTTTATAACTTAAGTATATTAAACTTTATTGTTCAATGGAAATTTTTATTTACCATCTTTTATATACAACACAAGTCCATATTCTTTATATTATATCTTTATTTAATTATAAAGATTTACCAAAAGAGCGTCACAAATGGAAAATAAAAATAAAATGATGAGTATGAGGAACCCTTACGGAGGGTGAAGTACTCAGAAATAGAAAATGAGAAAAAGGAAAAGAGAACTAAAGTGTAACATCCTCAATTTGAAAATGCTTAATATAATGTGAATTGTTTAGTCTAGTATATGAAGTTGAGATGGATTTATGAGATTCATAAGACTAAGAGATGGGAATGAGTGTAGAAAACATAGCCAAAGGGGCATAGGAACTAAGGAAAATGTTCTAGAGTTAGAAACCATGAGAAGATGGAAAAACAACAAAATAATCGATTACTTGTGTGGAATTAATCGATTACTATCTCTCAGCCAAAATGTACTAAAAATGTTGCATTGAAGAGTAATCGATTACTATTGGAACAGTAATCGATTACTAAGCCTCTGCTGAAAACACCAAAATTTGTTGCATCAATTTTAATCGATTACTTTCAGGGCTTTAATCGATTACAAGGCCTCAGGTTGGAAGTCCTAAAAATGTTGCATTGAAGGAATAATCGATTACCAGGTCAAGGTAATGATTATTTTGGGGTCTGTATAAAAAAAAAGAGAAAGAGAGTGCACGTGATGCACTCTCCTCCACACAAAAAGAACCTTTCTTTTGTGGCTTTAATTTCCATCCACTCATTTTTCCTTCACAATAAAACACAATACCCTCACTTTCACTCTCATATTCTCTCTCTCAAAACCCGTCCTCTTCTTTCTCTCTATCATTCACGATTCTCCCGTCTTCCTCTTGGGGTTCCATTGGCTTCTCCACATATCAAGTAAAAGAAAGTGATTCCACACCCACTTCATCAACAAATCTTGTTATTCTCCTCTTCAAGTAAGTATTAAGTAGTGGGTTTCCTCTTTCTCTTTAAAAATTTCGTTTCCCCCTTTCTCTCTCCTCCATCCATGGTGGTTTTCAACTTCTAAGCCATGAAGCTTTAATTTTTCTCGAGTCTTGACATGAACCATGTTATAAATGGCAATCCTTTCACCTTATGACTCTTGTGTTAGGTCCTCCCACTCTTTTGTTGATTCCAAGCTTTTGGTGGAAAAGCTAAAGTTTAGAGCCAAGCCAAATCTTCCTATCTCTAAGAGTTGAGGTAAGGAGGTTTGTGTTACCATATTCTAGGGGGTAGGTTGTATTATGTGTATATTAGGTTGCTAGGAGGTGTTTGTTAGTTTGATGAGAAACCCTAGGATAGTCAATAATATAATAAACTGTGATTTTGCCTATAAGAATATTGAAATGTGATGTTATGTGCAAATGTGACTCTGATAATTGATTTAATATTGGTATGTGATGTTATGTGCAAATTGTGATTTTGATAATTGATTTAATTGGAGAACATTGTGTTAAATTATATTGATCTTGGAAGTTATGAATTGTAATGAACATGTTGAGTTGGAATGGGTAAAAGGACATTTTAGAAAGTGAAAATATAATGGTATGATTGAATGATGAAATCCATGGGATTGGAAACAAATGATATAATTTGGAAACGAAATTCAAAGATTTAAAGATCCACAATTATTTAGTGGTGGTGTGAGGTACCTTCCATTGTGGAGGAGAAGTAACCACCGGCCAAACTGTATGAGGTACCTTCCGCTGTGGAGGTGAAGTACAGTGGTATGAGGTACCTTCCGGTGTGGAGGTGAAGTACAATGGTATGAGGTACCTTCCTGTGTGGAGGTGAAGTACCACTGGCCAATTTGTATGAGGTACCTTCCGGTGTGGAGGTGAAGTACAATGGTATGAGGTACCTTCCGGTGTGGAGGTGAAGTACCCATAGGCCCAATCGTACGAGGTACCTTCCGGTGTGGAGGTGAAGTACAATGCTGAGAAATATCTTAAAAATGAAATAGAAGATGAATTATAATAAGGTTATAGAACTTGAAATCATGTGGTATGATATCTGAAACAGACTCAATGATTATGGGATGTGCATGACTTTGATTGGGAGTGTTTAATTTGTGGTATGAACTATATTTGACTACTTGTGTATGGCTTAGTGGTTCAGTATAGCATGATAGAAACTACTTCCCTTTTTTATTGTGTAATACTCACCTCCTTACCATTTTTCGAGTCGGAGTTTACACCAGGACCGGCCGAGCAGGATTACTCTCCCTCACAGGGAGAGTAGGGTTTTGGGGATGTTTAGATGCACATACTCACCTAAGCCTCACATATTCTTTTTGATGTATATGTGATGTTTATATTTTTGAGTGAGGCTTAGAGTGTTTTACTTTTTGGGCATAATTTATGTTACTATTCTTGACTTAAATACTTGGCCTTTGATGATACTCTGAAAACTGATGTCTTATGTTGTGAGCCCATGGGGAAATTATATGATGCACATATTTATACTATGAGCCCTGCAGGCTACTATTGTTATGTAATTGAATGTGTTAATCAGGTGGACATTTTGGAAAAGTCCGATAAACAAACGAAACTCCGTCCGTTTGACGGTTGATTTTAATAAAGTAAAAAGGAATTTTTAAGCCTGTATTTTTAATCAAAGGGGAATTAAGGGTAATTAATCCTAGGTGTTACATAAAGTATATGAGAACTAAAATGAATGAGTGTGAGGAACCCTTACAGTGGGTGAAGTACTTAGAAATGAAAAATGAGAAATGAAAAGAGAACTAAAGAAATGAGAACTATAATGAATGAGTATGAGGGGAGGGTGAAGTAATCATAAATGAAAAATGAGAAAAATGAAAAGAAATGGAAAAAAAAATGAGAGAAAGAAAAGAGAATTAAATTATGAAAATATGAAAGTGAAATGAAAAGAAAAGAAATAGAAACTGAGAAAAAGAAACGAGAACCAAATGAGATGTAAATGTGAATGAAAATGATTTGGTGAGGAATAATTGTGTAACTGATTGAGTATGATATTGTATGAGTTAAATGCTATATTGGTGATTGACTTAGTATATTACTATATCTTTGTAGAAATCATTTTCTAAGTTCTGTGTAATGCTCACCTCCTTGCTATTTTTATACAGGTACAGAGACTGAGCTTGCACTGTAACCGACCGAGCAGGAACACATTCCCCTACGAGGAGTGTAAGTCGTTAGAGAAAATCTAAAACTATTCCCTGGGCCACTTTTAATTGAACTAGACACTTGTAATAGGATCTGATAAAATATGTAATGAATATCTTTTTGGTATAAAAGAATTTGTACAGGGAGCGTGGCCCGGGACTCCTCCTTTTGGGAAAGGAGTGTTTTGGAAAATTAAACAATTCCAAAGATTTGTGAATATTTTAAATTATGTTATCTAGCTGTTCTGTTTTGATGAAAATGTTTAATATAGGTTAAACGGGGAAATCAATTTTTTGGAAAGTCCGAAAAACAGAGGAATCTCTGTCAAATTTTAAACGAAATTTTCAAGTAACTTAATAATCTTAATTTAATTTAAGGGTATTATTAGTGTGGGTGGCACATGATGCACACACGAATATGATGATGCAAAATGCATGAGGCAGTGCCCTTAGAATCCACAAGATCCTATTTAGGGGTGATTAAGCCTTTATTACCAATATGAGGTATCAGAATGTATTGATAACGTTCATAATAGTACTGGCCAACTTTGAAATGGCAGCGTGTCGCTCCAAAATTTTTACTTTTCTTATTGAAACGAAATATTATGATGCAAATGAAAATGCATGCCGCTAGAGTAAGTGACCCTATTGGGGGGTAATTAAGCCTCCATTATAGAATATGGAATGCCATATTAAATTGACAATAACCATATAGTTCGAGCCCACTTGGAACAACGAGAGATTATCCTAAGTGAAATGATGGATATGAAAATGAAATTTACCCTTAGGGCGGTGGGCCCTGTTGTGGATTTAATATATATGCAAAGAAGAGGCCTTCCTCATGGCATAAGGATACCAAAGTGCAATGGTGTCCCTTACTTCATTCTGGCTTGGATGATGGTGGGTCATCCAACTTATGTGGGATGGTGATTCTCGACTTATATTAAACAAAATGAAATAAGAGATAAAGAATATGCCTCCTCATGGTAGATCCAACAAGTTTTTTGGGATGTCTATAGACAATGATCCTACGGCTTGTTCTATGGTATCACTAAAGTGTAACACTCTAATTTGGTAACTTGAAAAAAAACAAATTTAATGATTTTTTTTTTTGCGATCGACACAATTCCCACAACTTTTTCAAAGGTTAAGTAGGTAACAGATGAACTGTTTTGACATCTCTTAACCTTTGATAGTGAATGAAGAGGAATCTTGATGGACTTATTCAAGTTTCAAAATAGAATGTTACACATATTGTACTCCATGGTGACTCTAGATTTCTAAAGGCCCCTAAATTGCTCTCACTCTTTAAGGTGAGGACCCACCTAGAAACGGTCGATAAGAGATTGACTATGTTGGAAACCAACAAGCGGCCTAACAATTTACTAGAAGGGGGGTGAATAGTAAATGGAAGCAACAATATTAATTTTTCGGATTTAATTGAAATTAGCAATAAACACGCTTACTGTTTTTAAACAAAATTAAGTTTCTGTGCAAAAATACTTGAACTACTTGAGTAGTGCTCCAACTACTCGAGTAGTACGAGCAATTTCAGACAGTGAACAGATTTTCAGAAAGCTTCATGGGAAGCCAAAAATAACACGAACAGCAGCAGGTAAATTGACTAACTTAAGGTTCAATGAGAAAGACTAAAATTGCGGAATTGAAGGAAAGCGATAAAGATAAAGGCACAAGGGATTTTATACTGGTTCACTCTCAAACCTTGAGAGCTACATCCAGTCCCCCTTAAACCTTAGGGAGACTTTACTGACAATCAATTAAATTGGATACAAACAGGATTAATTAGTGAACCTCACTCAATCTAATCCTAACCTTTTCAAGAGTGTACCAAACCCTTGAAATCTTACCCCAATTTCAATTGGTTCACTGTTGAAGAACCTCTTCAACCTTCCACAAAGGGAGCTTCTTGAAACCTTCAAGAACACCTTCTCCCTTTAGCAATAGAGCCTCTTGAAACCTTCAATAGCTCCTTCTCCAAGCTTTAATGGAAGCAATAATATGAATAACAATGGTAACAAGGTTGTGGCTCCTATACAATCTCTATCGAATATGAATATGAAAGTATGTAAACCAATTGAGACCTAGACTTAGAGAGGGATTGGAATCAAAAGTGTTTTAGCTTGAATCAGGTTTTTTTTTGTGTCAAAAATTCGTCCCATGAGAGTTGGAGGAGGCATCCATTTATAATCTCCAAAATCCCTAAGAATCAGGGAGGAGATAATGTGAAAAGATTTGGGGCTTGATTGCCTCTCCAACAGTCATATTTGGAACTGATTTACTGATGAAATTGATTCGTGTTAATCGAGTAGTTGAGGCACTACTCGATTAGTTCGAGTAGACAGAGAAATTGATGTTTTTCTGTTTGGCAGACTAATCGAGTAGTTGACCAGACAGAGAAATTACATTTTTTTGTTTAGCAGGCTACTCGAGTAGTGCACAAGCTACTCGATTAGCCACTGCTAATTTCTTAAAAAATAGTTTACAAATTAGCCAATCCATTTCTAATCTTTTTCAAGTATTTTACTCAACTAATTTACATACTTAATATACCATATTAAATAGAGCTAAAATACCTAAATCTACCACCCACACTCATGAACGATAAATGAATCAAATACAATGAATTACAAGAGAATGAGTAGACTTTTGGTTGTTGTTGCTTGTTGATTCAACTTCAAGGCAATTGACTTCATCAAAACAACTTGTTGATTTATTTGTCTTCATCAAAACCTTTTTGATTCTACAATCTCCCCCTTTTTTATGATGACAAATCTTTGATAATATAATCCTTGTTGTTTTGTATAAACTCCCCCTAACTTTATGCAACATCAAAAACCTGCACAACATAAACAACAACACCATTTCTCCCCCTTTTGGCATGATAAAAAAGGAGCCTAAATTTAGAGCAATATGCCAAAGGAATAACTTAATAATACATGTTGGATTATGAGCATTGATAGAACTTGTTGATTTATAGCCCAAAAAAAAACTTTTCTCCCCCTAAAACAAATATACTTATGAAGAGGAAGTTAAAAAAAATATTTTAGCACATAGCCCTTCAAAAGTACTTGAAAAAAATTAAGTTTTGCTTGACGGTACCCAAATTTTTTGGGCTTATCGGGATTTTCACCTTTCACAATCCAAACATAATAACCGTTAGGCACACCATGAGATTTAATTCTACAAATATTGGAGGTATGTCCATGAATGTCACAATAAAAGCAAGTTGGCTTTTTAGAATAATTAACATTTGAAAATGAACCAACTTTTCTAAAATTCTTTTTCTTGGCATTCATGTATCCTAAGCCAGTTTTATTTGTATTGTTCCTTTGATTTTCAAGAAGTTGATTTAATCTTTGATCACTTCTTGATAAAGTTGCAATAGTGTTTTTCAAATTTGTAACTTCATGTTCATGACTTTTGCAACTTTCACAAGAAGGGATTTCTTGAATTTTCAAAGAATCAATACTTTGTTGAAGTGCTTCATTTTTACTATTTAGCTCATCAATGCATTTTTCTAAATTCAAGACTTGCTCTTTATATTTCAAAATAGCTCTTTTTCTTTTATCATTTAATTTAGCAAGTTTCTTGAATTCATTATGCATTTCAACTTAAGCACTATATAATTCTGTAAGAACTACAATCGGTGGCTGAAATAACAAGGAGACACTAGGAGAACACCTAGAAGGGGGGGTTGAATAGGTGTTAGGGAAACCTTGAAAGATTTTCGAAAGAAATGAATCGAAACGATTAAAACAAATGATTTTTAAAAAAATCTCAGCATTTAATCGATTAAATAATCTTATTAATCGATTAACCCTTTAAAAACACTTAGTTAATCGATTAATCAAACAGGTTAATCGATTATTTACGAAAGCTTGATTTTGGTTAATCGATTAACACTTTTAGTTAATCGATTAATCACTGTTAAAACTGAAAAATCACTTTTCACTCAAATACGAAAATCAATCAATTAACACATATGATCAGAGATAAAGCGGAATTGATTAACACCAATATTCTTATTGATTACCTAGGTTATGAAAATGATTTTCCCCATATCAATTTGCACAAATAAGATTCAATTCAATCAATTATGAAAATCAATCTTTTCTAGGTTTTCAATCAAGAACAATATTGAAATGACTTGAATGTAAAGAGTTAAAGGAATAGAGATACGACACAGAGATTTATCCTGGTTCACTTTCATCCACTTGAAAGCTACATCCAGTCCCCTCTTCAACCAAGAGAGATTCTTCACTATGAGGAATTAGAGTTCTCAAATTACAAGTAAATGCCTCTCAAGACTCACTTTTTGATAGCCTCCAAGAGATACCACACTCTTGTCTTGCAACCCTATTGAATCTAATCTAACCTCTTCCCTTGCTTGCCGATATCCCCACAACAAGTCTTCCAATTTTCTTTGAGATGCTTCAAAGACTTCCACTTGCTTGATGATGCCTCACACCAAGACTTCCAATTGCTTGTTAACACCACAAGACTTCCAAGATAACTTTGCTTGATGAACAACCACCAAGGCTTCCTTATGTTGTAGAATGTTTGCCTCCTTTGCAATGATTACAACCAAATTGAAAACACAATGACAATCCTATGAATCTCTTTCAATAGCTATGAAAATATCAACATAAGAGATTCAAAGATTCTTAATCAAAGAATGTAAAAGTTGAAAGCTTTGATCTATGAAAGTGAGAGAGAATAGTGTGGCTTGGATCTTTGTAAAATTGATATGAAAATTGTTCTAATGTGTTCTAATGATTCACTAAGGTTAGGAAAAGATTTATATAGAATACCCAAAAGTTAGTAACATTAAAAACTGATTTTGAGAAGTGAAAAACGTATTTTAAAAACCAGTACTGCAGGTGTTAATCGATTAACTCATCTTGTTAATCGATTAAGCACTGTTAAAAAACATGTTAATCGATTAACCACTCCTCTTAATCGATTAACCACTGCTAAAGTCAATTAAAAACTTGTTTTCTCAAAACTAAACCTTTTCTTTCAAACCTTTAAGCCACCTATTGTTTTTAGGTTAAGTTAAAACTCAAATTATGATATAATCATGACCTTGATAGAGATTCACTACCCTCTAAAGACTCTACCCAGACTCATTAAAAGAAAAGACTCAAATTAAAGATATTACAATTAAATACAAACTAAGTCTTCATGAGCTTGCTCTCTCTTCATCATTTGTTGTTTGTTGTTGATTGATGAACTTCTTCATACTTGAGCTTGATCACAAACACTTGTAGCTTGTTCAAATCCTTTGTCATTATCAAAACATTCTCACTGGATCTAACAAATTCTTCATAATCAAGAGACTCAGATTCGGAATCGGAATTTACCTCGGTTCCTTGCTTACTTGAAGTGAAACTTGATGATGCGCCTTCATTAAATCTACTAACCAAGCAAAGATTGGCTTCTTCCTCATCACTTGATGTGCTTGAGCTTGTCTCTTCGTTTTCTTCCGATGCATCCCACACAATGTAAGCTTTTTTGCCCTTTCTCTTTTCATCTTTATGTCTCTTAAGATACTCAGGACAATGAGGTCTTATGTGTCCTCTCTTACCACTTTCATGACATTTTATTTTATCTTTTGAAGAACAATTTCTATGGTAGGAGTCCTTAGGTTCCTTTATTCTTTTTAATTCATTTTTATTTTTAAAACATTTACTGAACCTCTTTGCTAGTTTTTGAAAAGTTTCATCATCTATACTAGATTCGGAGTCATTACTAGAGCTAGAGGAATCATCACATACCTTAGTTGATTTTGTGGTGGCCTTTAGTGCGATTCCCTTCTTTTTCTTATCCGACTCCTCATGCAAAGTTAGACGTCCTAACTCCATTTCATGCTCTTGAAGCTTTCCAAAAAGTGTTGCTAAGTCCATGTAGTCCAAATCCTTAGACTCAATATTGGCTGTAACCTTTGGTTGCCATTCCCTATATATGCATTGCACAGGTTTCAGGAAATCTATGCTTTGGTTTACTCAATAAACAAAGGAAACTCTGTCCGGTTTGACAGAGATTTTTGAAATCAGATAGTTTTAAAAAGGAATTTTCAAGTTACTATTTTGTATTATGGGGTACTTAAGGGTAATTAATTATAGGGTGTTACATTTATGGTATCAGAGCAGTTTCCCTCGGCCTTTGGAGTATGAATTCACTACTCCTACGGTTACTCACCAAGCGAGTAACCAATTTACTTAGTTCAGTGTCTGAGTTAAAGTTGTAGGATATTTATAGATTTATTTAATTGTTTTATCATTAACTGGTTGTCCCTCCATGACTCAACAGTATGGCAGGGAGACGGGCTGACAATGATAGAATTGCTGTGACATTTTCGCTTAAGCGAATTCTTGAAATGTTGAAACTGTGACATTTTCGCTTAAGCGAAATTCACAGGTCCTGCTACTTCATCTTTATCCCATTTTTCTTATTTTCAAACCGCCATAACTTCTTCGTTCACCGTCGGATCTTGCTCAAATTTTACGAGCAACTTCCTAAAAATCGTACCTTCATATCCAACGGTGGGAATTGTGTTTTGAGTCCTAAATCTTTTATTTTAATTTCTTATCCTATTTATTTTGTTTAACACTGAATCACCCGTTTGTCTCGTCCGTTCCTAACTTAATTTACTACTTCTTCCTTTCCTAAACCAATATTATTATTATTAATCTTTTCTAATGCTTGAACACTTCTTTTAATACCTATTTATGGTTTTATTATTATTATCTCAATTATCCCAAACTATTATTAATTTATTTGCACTTAGGTTTAAATTTGGGATGTTACATTTCTCCCCTACTTATTTGAATTTCGTCCCTGAAATTCCATCGAGTAATCTAGGGAGATAACAAACCCTTCAGAACTAATGCACCGCAACCTCGCATCTCTTCGTCATTTACTCCCCTACTCGGAATTTGTCCAAGAGACTTAATTGCCACAACCCCCGCTCGTTTCCTAGAATATTCACTCACTTTGATCTGACTCCTGTTTATTCTTCTAAGTGCGCAACCCAAGGTTTTTGGTCATTCGGGCCACAATATAGAGTCCTGAGACTCTAAGAATTGCATTGTTATCAGGTTGCAGTTCTCCTAATCACAACACTTGAAGAATTCCTATCACTTCATTTCCTTGCTTGAATTTAGCAAAAGTCACTCCGACATTCCACTTGACTTCATCCTAATCCTATTTCATTGTCGCTTCAGCTTACTCGCTTCCTAGCTCCGCTTCGTCTTGAAAGAAGCTAAGATTGGTTTCTACTTGGGAATAGAGGTTAAGGTCTAATTCTACTTCTCAGTTCCGTGTTTGTTCGGATTTATCCTAACTCCTTTGGTACGGTCCATTACTTTCCGAACCTTGTGGCTTCCACCAACAGATATTTCTAAGTTTTTCTCACAAGTTCGGGCCAAGTCCACCAGTTGAGCAAGATTCCTGACTCTACGATTCTCCAAGAGAGTCCTTATATCTCCACGAAGTCCCGCTTCAAATTTGATGCACTTCGTCTTCTCATCAGCCCCAGTGTAGCTTGAGGCATACTGGATAAGATCCTCAAATAGGTTGGTGTACTCTGTTATGCTCATGTCCCCTTGAGTCAAATTTAGGAAGGCGACCTCCTTTTCTCTGCAAATCACCTCTGGAAAGTACTTCGCTAGGAATTTAGTTTTGAACACTCTCCAGGACACCTCTTGATTAGATGCCTCCAACATCCTTCTTTCTTGATTCCACCAGTATGCGGCTTCCCCGATAAGTGCATGCTCTACCATAATGACCATCTGCTCCATTGGGGGTGCCAGAGTACGGATAATCCTCTCAATTTCCTGAAGCCATCCTAGCGCTTTCGCCATGTCATCGCTACCCTTGAATTTCGGAGGATTATTCCACCGGAACTCTTCTAGCCATGGAGTATCCGACAAGGCTACGTCCTGTAGTGCCTGTGGTGCCCTATCACTTCCTGCCACTATGGGAGTAGTTGTGGGAACTACCTCAGCTTGATCCTGGTTTGTTTGAACCGAACCTCCTATGTTTGCAGTGATCCTAACATTGTCACTGCCACTACCCGCCATAATGCTTAGTACCTGGAGGAATCAAAAATAAATGTACATATATGTATATACAATTAAATGTTATTCCAGCAAAATATAATTATTTATATGTATGTACCTATATATATGTACCTATACTTGACACAAGACTTTGGTCACTCTCTTGGTGAGTGAGCCAATAGAGTAAATCTCACTCTGAGGCCAAGGACAAAATGCTCTGATACCATAAATGTAACAACCTATTTTATTTTACCTATTTTGAAAATATGGATTTGAAAATTTCTTTTTAATTAAAATACTTATTATAATTTTTCCTGAAAATTGGACAAAGTTTCCTCTGTTTTATGGACATTCCCAAAAATTATCTTTGACCTGTCACATGTTCAAAATAGTTTCAACAACAACCAGACATCCAGATAAAATATACACATAATACTTAGATTCTTTTAACATCAAATAATAAAATTGGAATATTTAAAACTTTTCCAAATAAAAATAGATCCCCCGGGCCACCATTTTTCCAAAGTGCACATTGAAAATACATACATAATTCACAATTATACAAAATACATCAAGTACTCAAATGTGGCCCGGTTTGACTCAGAATAATAAAATGACTCGATTTCACACTTCCTATGGGAAGTGTTCTCCTGCTCAGCCTCTATGTCTGCAAGCTCAACCTGTACCTGTGGTGGATGTAAGGGTGAGAATTGCACGAACTAGTAATGTATAATACATGCCAAGTCATACACAATTAGAAAATAATCAAATAATACAATTATAACACGCCCAATCACCTATCCACTACAAAAAGAAACATCTCCAAATTATTCACATTTCCTAATTAATGTCAATTCCTATTCTATTTCCGTTCACTTAGCTTTCTACTCTCACCTGAATTTAAACCCTCAATTCTTCTCCCACTCCTACTTTTACTCACATTCATCCTATTTTACTAAGCTAACTAATTCTAATCCCTATCTTTCATCTCTCCCTCTCATTCATCACCTTCTCAACCTTCTTCTCCATTTTTCCTTTTTAATCCATTCTTTCTATTCTTTTCCATTTCTTTTTTACTTTTTACGGATCTTTGTGGTTTCACTTACTGCGTCCCATTCCGGGCACGACTTACGGCTCCGCGCGCCCGAAGGCGGACCCGAGCAGCTCCCCTGCACACTTCCCAAGCGGCTTACGTTATACTGCACCCGGGAGCATGAGTTACGCATCCTGAATTACCACAAAATCCCTGGTTATGCGAATTTGCGATTGCGACCCATTGCGGTACCGGCTTACCGATGCGTACTGTCCCGCAGGACACACGTCTTACTCAACCCGTGCACACGGAGCAGCTTGCGGCTTATCGCAGGTGTTGCGCACCCGCCTTACTGCACCCCACCGTGTGTCTTCTACGATCCAAAGCGCATACCATATTCCTTTTTCGTTTCTTTCTTTTCCTTTTTATGCCTTTTTCTTTTTATCAATTTTAGTCCGCCCTCGCCTAATCCCTTTTTCTTCTACTTCCATTTTCCTCTTTTCCTCCTCTCAACCAACTCATTTCTTTTCCTTGCATTTTCTCATTCTCACCTAATAGCATTTCCTATTTTTTTCCTATGTTATTTCCCTAATTTCTCTTCTAAGAGCTACCAACTAAATCATGTTCCTACTCCTGCCTATGTCCACTCCTCTCCGTTCTCATTCAATATCTACAAGGCAACCTACACACACCAATCAATATATTTAATACTTATATTATAATACATATCATTATCCAATTAATTCACATAATTCAATGCATACATATCATTCTCATATTTTCAACAATTACACCTAATTCATGGCCTCAATTAGCATTTAGCAAGTCACAACATAATTATCATGACATTTAACATACATGTACAGGCATACAAGTTAATTTCTTAAATAGCATATTCCAGTCATTATATTATAACATAGTTTATAGTAATTATTTCCTAATATCAATTACACAACCCAATTAATCTCGACACACATACACATACTTGTTACACAACCACCATGCGGCAATAAACCCCTTACCTTAAAATAAATAAGATAGAGTAAACCTTAACCGGGTTAGGATTTCTGATGCAGGAGGGTTGTCGATTGAGTCCAATGTCCACAATGGTTAGTTAGAGAGATGCCAGAGTCCACCAATACAGGAAATAGAGTAGCTTTATGAGCTCCCCTCCTATCCTATATGGTTCGAAGCTTCTAAGAGTATGGAGGCCCCAAGTTGCTCTTGAAACATTGAGGCAAGAAACAATAACAATAATAATAATAAGTAATGGTAATACTAGTACCCAAATCATAGGAGGAAAGGGGAGGGATGGATTAAAAAGGAAAGAGGCTTGATTACCTCACTTCAAGACTTGAAAAGGAAAGGGATTATAGCATGAGAGACGATGATGATGGTGCTTATTGGGAGAGAAGAAGGAGTGCTTGATGGTCTTAGAGCTTCAAGCTTCAGTCATGGTCTTCAATGGAGGCGATGAAGGAAAGAGATGGATTGGTGTGGAACTCTAACTCATGGAAGAGGGAGAAGATGAGTGATGATAGATGGTGATGAAAATATCAATTGGAAGAGGGAAAAGAGAGTTTGATGGGTGCCTTGAAGCTTGGAAGCTTAAGCTAGGCCATTAATGGAGGAAGAGAGAGATAGAGATGGAACCCTAGTTCCATGGAAGAGGAAGGAGATGAGTTAGAGAGAGCAGAGGGAGTGTTTGGACCTTAAAATGCCCCTAACAACGCGTGTTTAGTGTTGCAGATCGCAGGATTTTTGCTTAAGCGTAATCCCTTCAGTATTGCATTTTAACCATTTCGCTTAAGCAAATTCTTGAAATGTTGAAACTGTGACATTTTTGCTTAAGCGAAATATTTTCGCTTAAGCGAAATTCACAGGTATTGCTACTTCATCTTTATCCCATTTCTTATTTTCAAACTGCCATAACTTCTACGTTCGTCGTCGGATCTTGCTCAAATTTGACGAGCAACTTCCTAAAAATCGTACCTTCATATCCAATGATGGGAATTGTGTTTTGAGTCCTAAATCTTTTATTTTAATTTCTTATCCTATTTATTTCGTTTAACACTGAATCACCCGTTTGTCTCGTCCGTTCCTAACTTAATTTACTAATTCTTCCTTTCCTAAACCAATATTATTATTATTAATCTTTTCTAATGCTTGAACACTTCTTTTAATACCTATTTATGTTTTTATTATTATTATCTCAATTATCCCAAACTATTATTAATTTATTTGCACTTAGGTTTAAATTTGGGATGTTACAGAAGCTACTTGGGAATTGGAGAGCAAAATGAAGGAGTCCCATCCACAATTGTTTTCCCTCCAGAGTTGAATTTCGAGGACGAAATTCTTTTAAGTGGGAGAGGGTTGTAACATCCCAAATTTAATTTTTAGTGTAATTTATGTTGTGATAGTCTTAGGGTAGAAGCAATGATGTTATAAGTTAGAATTTTGGCCAATTAGACATGTGAACTTAGGTTTAAAGCTTAGAACCTTAGGGAAAGTTAAAGAAAAAGATTTGTTGTTTAAAACATGAATTCCACCGTTGGATATGAAGTAGGGTAGGTGAGGAAGCTTGCTTTAAAATTTGAAGAAGATCACACGGGTAACGAAGAAGTTATGACGTTTCAAAGTACTGAGTAATGTAAGATTTTGCAGGTTAATCGATTAACCTATGGGTTAATCGATTAATGGCTGAATGTGGTGCAAAAATTAATTGATTAACCTACTGGCTAATCGATTAGGGCCAGAATGTGTGCAAAAAATTAATCGAGTAAGGCTAACTGTTGATCTTTGGCCAAATTTCAAGAGGTTAATCGATTAACTGGGCTGTTAATCGATTAACCTAGTCTGCTGTTGAAAAAAATAAAAGAGAACAACACGTGTTTTTCCCTCTAAGGTCCGAATTACTTCTTTGCTTCCTAGGGCTCAATCTCTTCCACTCCAAAATCAATCAAGACTCAAGTTGTGTACCCATCTTCATCATCAAACCTCTTTCTTTCTTAGCTCCAAGTAAGTATTCAAGCTCTTAATTTCCTTCTTTCTCTCTCTCCTCCCCACCTCCTAGTGAAATTCTAATTTCCCTTTCTATTGTGCAACAATCTCATCGTCATTTTATTCCTATGGCTTAGGGAAGATCATCATCACTCTCTTCCTTTTCTTGCCTTTGGAGCTCTTGGTTTTGGGAGTGCTAGAAGCTAGGGCTTGGGTTTTCCCACTCTCTCTCCTTGGTTAAGGTATGGGGGTGTGTGTTACCTTGTCTTAGGGATTAGTTCATAGCTAGAGCATGATGATTTGCTAAGATTTAGGTGCTTTAGAGTTGTGATAGGAACCCTAGGAAAAATGAATGTTGAAATTATTATGATTATGTTATGAACGAACCCCTAAATGTTAATGCTAACATAATTGTAAAGAGTGCGAATAATTATGGATAGATATGGTTTGTGTGAACGATTAATTGTGAAACATGAATGAATACGATTATGTGTTACTTGATATGTATGACTATATGACTTGTACACTTATGTTTGTTATACTTGGTTGGTATATTGATTGAAAAGGAATATATGGTTAATTTGATAAAGAATAATTTTAATGAATTAAAATGGACTGGATGTTTGAATTGATCATTGGGATATTGGCACACTAGGTCGCCCCTGCTAGGTGTATCAAATGTCCCATTAGGGATAAATGCCCCATCAGGCCAAATGCCCCATTAGGTCCAAACGCCCCGTTAGCCGTCGATGTGCCCAATTGATCAATTCAACGATAATTAAGAGAATGGAAAATGTGAAAAGAAATAAAGTATGTGAAAATGAATAAGTTATAAGATTGGTAAGCAATAATGAGATTGCTTAGTATTGTCCTAACGGGTGAAGCCAAATGGGTGACCAAAGTCCTGGTGGGTGTAAAAGTCCGTAATAGGTGTACAAATGCCCTAGCAGGAGCAACCAATTCCTAGTGGTATAAATATATGGAAATGAGTAATGGAATAATGAAAGGATTATTGTATAATTGACTTAAAATGGGACAAAGATAAAGAAAACGAATATTGAATTTGAATGAGTATGACATGGAAGGATTGAATGAACATATATGTGCTAAATGTGTATGACTTGGTAGGTTATTATGTCTAATTAGAAACTGCTTCCTACTTCATCTGTAATGCTCACCCTCTTACTATTTTTACAGGTACTGAGATTGAGCTTGCACAACCCCCGGCCGAGCAGGTGCTAAATGTTTATGGGAATTTAGGGGATTTTTGGTGTAGTCCTGGGGTATATTGGGGATTGTATATGTTTTCTATGTTTTGTATATGTTATGCAAAGTATTTTTTTTGGGTTACCCAGGACCGCTTCCTTTGGAAAGGAAGTACATTATTTTGGGAAACTTTCATAGTTCTACAACTTGTTCATTTGCTGCGATCTCTGATGTAATTATGTGATGATGTAGATGGTTATTCCACTGTTGATGTTTTGGCCCTGTTGGCCCTAGATGAAAGGAATATATATATATATATGCATTGCATAGGTTTCAGGAAATCTAAGCTTTGGTTTACTCAATAAACAAAGGAAACTCTGTCCGGTTTGACAGAGATTTTTGAAATCAGATAGTTTTAAAAAGGAATTATCAAGTTACTATTTTGTATTATGGGGTACTTAAGGGTAATTAATTATAGGGTGTTACAATAAGAAACTTTCTTTTTATCATCATCCGTCCAACTTGCCCTTGGAATTTTTACAACTTCTCATTTATTTTCTTTTTAGGTACATAGGGACCATTTTCAATTGCATCCCAAATATCAATATCAATTGCTTCAATAAAAAAATTTATTCTAGCTTTCCAAGAAGCATATCCTTCACCATTAAATAGTGGAGGACGGTTTATTGAAGAGCTTTCCCCTCCAAAGGATTGTTAGAGCCCATGGTTTCCTTACGATCTTTTCGAAAAAGTTTTTACACTCGATCTTTCGACCGAGCTCTATACCACTTGTTGGAAACCAACAAGCGGCCTAACAATTTACTAGAGGGGGGGTGAATAGTAAATGGAAGCAACAATATTAATTTTTTCGGATTTAATTGAAATTAGCAATAAACACGCTTACTGTTTTTAAACAAAATTAAGTTTCTGTGCAAAAATACTTGAACTGCTCGAGTAGTGCTCCAACTACTCGAGTAGTACGAGCAATTTCAGACTGTGAACAGATTTTCAGAAAGCTTCACAGGAAGCCAAAAATAACATGAGCAGCAGCAAGTAAATTGACAAACCTTGAGAGCTACGTCCAGTCCCCCCTAAACCTTAGGGAGCCTTTACTGACAATCAATTAAATTGGATACAAACAGGATTAATTAGTGAACCTCACTCAATCTAATCCTAACCCTTTCAAGAGTGTACCAAACCCTTGAAATATTACTCCAATTTCAATTGATTCACTGTTGAAGAACCTCTTCAACCTTCCACAAAGGGAGCTTCTTGAAACCTTCAAGAACACCTTCTCCCTTTAGCAATAGAGCCTCTTGAAACCTTCAATAGCTCCTTCTCCAAGCTTTAATGGCAGCAATAATATGAATAACAATGGTAACAAGGTTGTGGCTCTAATACAATCTCAATTGAATATGAATATGAAAGTATGTAAACCAATTGAGATATAGACTTAGAGAGGGATTGGAATCAAAAGTGTTTTAGCTTGAATCAGGTTTTTTTTTGTGTCAAAAATTCGTCCCATGAGAGTTGGAGGAGGCATCCATTTATAATCTCCAGAATCCCCAAGAATCAGGGAGGAGAGAATGTGAAAAGATTTGGGGCTTGATTGCCTCTCCAACAGTCATATTTGGAACTGATTTACTGATGAAATTGACTCATGCTAATCGAGTAGTTGAGGCACTACTCGATTAGTTCGAGTAGACAGAGAAATTGATGTTTTTTTATTTGGCAGACTAATCGAGTAGTTGAGTCACTACTCGATTAGTTCGAGCAGACAGAGAAATTACAATTTTTCTGTTTAGCAGGCTACTCGAGTAGTGCATAAGCTACTCGATTAGCCACTGCTAATTTCTTAAAAAATAGTTTACAAATTAGCCAATCCCTTTCTAATCTTTTTCAGGTATTTTACTCAACTAATTTGCATACTTAATATACCATATTAACTAGAGCTAAAATACCTAAATCTACCACCCACACTCATGAACGATAAATGAATCAAATACAATGAATTACAAGAGAATGAGTAGACTTTTGGTTGTTGTTGCTTGTTGATTCAACTTCAAGGCAATTGACTTCATCAAAACAACTTGCTGATTTATTTGTCTTCATCAAAACCTTTTTGATTCTACAGACAACGCCTCCCAAAATAGGTAGGACGCACCTCCCAAAGGTCATGCTTACGAGAAATGGTTCTCAATCCGAGTGGTACTTTTGCACACTACAAGAGACCATACACTTGGTAAGTCAAAGGTAGGGCAAAAGAACCTTTAAAATTAGGGTTTAAATAATAGTACCAAGGTATAGGGTTTCCATGTGTGTTGTAACATCCTCACTTTAATTAGTTAATTTTAAATTTTAATAAAATCAAAGTTTGAAAATTCATTTTAGAATTTGATTTCTTATGAAAGGTTTTACGAAAATCCGTCAGAGTTTCCTCTATTTTTCGGGCTTCCCAAAAATTTCTTCTTATAAACCTGTCAGTCCAGAATTGTTTAAAAACATAAACACAATAGATTAAAAACCAGTTCAGATCCTAACGCCCGATTAGTACCAGTCTCAGGGCGTATAACTACACATATTATAAATTACAAAAAAAATAACAGTTTTTAATGTAATTAAAAACAAAATCCCCTCTTGGTATCATAACCACACTCCACGTGGTGAAGGGTTTCCAGTTCGGCCCGCAACAGTGTAAGCTCTGCTTCCGTACCTGTAAAAATATAACAAGAAGGGTAGCATTACACAGAACTTAAAAAGATAAATCCTATAAGAATACATAGTAAATAACTAAGCCTACATAATTATTAATATATTTTATTCATAATTATTGATCGAGGCCGTACCCGATCAAAATAAAAGGTGTTTATTCTGTAGTACTAGGAAGGTGATCCTAGGTCGTTTCCCAGCGAATATCGGTCTAGGCAAAGTATCAAACACGTAGTGTGCAGTAAAATGGGGGGGTTTTTGTGTGTGACAAATGTGAAGAACAAAACATAAACAGAATATAAAAACTAAGAAAATCAGAAACAAAAGCGGGCAAACCCCTTTGGCTACGTACACTACTCAATCCTAGCTCACTAAAGATCGATTCCTCTCCTCTCCTCTGTCCAACTCGTGATAACCAAATACTAAGCGAAAATTCAGTTATCACTCCAAACCCTAACTTCTAATTAAGCATCAGAAACCAGAATTGGAGTTTTTACGAGTTAATACAAATTAAGCATTTATATTCATGTATTATCTCTACGAAATGGAATTAAGCAAACCACTACACATCGATAAACATGAAAACAGAGAAGAGAAAATGAAATTGCATTAATAACAAGAGCTCAAGAGTAGATAATACAATACCAAAGGGATTAACCCTTGAAGTCTAGCCTTCCATGGCCATAAATGAAGAAAAACGAGTAGAAATGGGGAAGAACAAAACCCTAGCAGCCACCACCACTTGGGAGAGCCAAGAGAGAAGTTCTAACCTAGAGAGAGAGTGAGAAATCTGAAATGGGAGTGTGTTTTGGGGGTTACACGAATTTCCCCTCTTTAGTCATGAAAATGGGCCTAAAACATGGGCCCAAGTCCTAAGAAACACTATTCTGAACATTACAATTAAAAAGGGACCTAAATGAAAATTACAATCTTCACTTCAATACTTCAATCTTCATTTCCAAACTTCCCAAAGTGTCCTTGTGCCAAATATTACCTGAAAATAGAAATAGAATTAATTAGGCTAAATAATTCCAAATTAAACAATATTCGGAATATTAGTCCAATAAACTCTAAATCAATAAATCAAGCTAATCAATGTCAAATGGGCAACAAGTATCAATAATAGGAGTAAAATAATGCAAGGAATAATGGGAAATAAAATGCTCATCAATTATTCACATAATTAATCTCTTTTAGTTCTTCACTTATTCTCACATTCTTTTAATTATTGATTCTCTTTTCTTTCTTTCGTTTCCATTCTTTATCCATTTTCTTTTTCTTTTTCTTTATGACTGAGTCCAAAAGACCATCAGCCGTTTATCTTTTTATTCCCTTATCTCTTTACTGATGACAGTGTCTACCGACCGCCTGCCACCCCACCATTTAATTCTTTTAGTGATGACAGTGGCTACCGCCCGCCTGTCATCGAAACCATTCTTTTCTTTTATTTCTTTTAGTGATATCAGGGACTTCCGTTCGCCTCCTATCAAATCCATTCTTTTCTTTTATTTCTTTTAGTGATAACAGGGACTTCCGTCCGCCTGCTATCGAATTCATTCTTTTCTTTTATTTCTTTTTAGTGATATCAGGGACTTCCGTCTGCCTGCTATCGAATCCATTCTTTTCTTTTATTTCTTTTAGTGATAACAGGGACTCCGTCCGCCTGCTATCGAAGTCATTCTTTTATTTTATTTCTGCTATCGAATCCATTCTTTTCTTTTATTTCTTTTAGTGATAACAGGGACTTCCGTCCGCCTGCTATCGAATTCATTCTTTTCTTTTATTTCTTTTAGTGATAACAGGGACTTCCGTCCGCCTGCTATCGAATTCATTCTTTTCTTTTATTTATTTTTAGTGATAACAGGGACTTTCGTCCGCCTACCTTCGATGCCATTCTTTTCTTTTATTACGACTGAGTCCAACAGACCATCAGCCGTTCTCTTTTCTTTCTTAATTATTTATCTTTTCTCTTATTATAATTTAAGTAACTCTTTTATGCTTATCTCAATCTTTCACTCGTTATTTTCGTTTATGACTTATCACATTTTCCTTCGTTTTCTACTTTAATCTCTTTCTTTTTACTAATTACTCTCGCTTTTATCCAGCTTTACTTTGTGGCTTATCATCATATTGTTTATTTTACCTCTATTTCAGTATTTCTCTTTCTTTTCCTTTTTCTTCTTCTCTTCCTTTTCTTTTTCTTCTATTTATTAATTATCCTAATGTCTATCTAACTCTACTTAGCTTTGGTATACTCACTAAATTTTAATTCCCGTTTGCAAATTCTTAATTAATTCTATGATTCCTCTCTCACACACTATTATTTACTTATTCACTTATTTTCCCTATAATAGTACTCTACTCCATTTATCTACCGCTATTACACTCCCTCTCCTTGTATTATTATCTTTTCATTGAATTCTTTACTTATTACCAACTTGTATTTAAAATTTAGTTTAGTATTTTGTTTCCATTCCATTATTACCCGACAACTCTTAACTAAGTCCACTCTACGCCTTCTTATGGCTTTCGTATTTTAACTCCTCTTTTACCTTACATTTAGTTTTAATCACTCTTCTCTCCTTGCCTATCACAATTACTCTATATTCTTTGACTTTCACGTTTCGTTGGTTCTCCCTAACTAATTCCCCTTGGTTTTATTTTGTACTTTTCTACATTTTCATTCTATATTAACTCTTTTAATATTCTAAATACACTCACTCATTCCAAACTTTATTCTACGAACATACATTCTATTCCCTAGGGTGTGGTTTCCATTATTAATTCTAAGTACTACATTTATATCAACGAGGACTACACTAATGTTCATTAACATATTTCCTAATTACTCTATTTTTAGTCACCACTATAGCATCCTAGAATTTACTTCTCAAGTAAAGGTAACGCGAACCCTCTTACCTCAGGCTTTTTAAATAGAACCAGGATTTTAGCTTGGCGACGATGACGGCGTCGGTGTTGCTCCTCGTTAGCGGGAACAATCACGACTGGACCGAGGCAAGAGCGTCGAGCTTCGAGGTTCCCGACACGAGCCCGGCACGATCACGGGTCGATAACGGCGCCGATGAGATCCGTGGAGAGAGAGAGAAGTGTAACATCCCCATTTTTAATTCCAAATAATAATAAGAGTAATAAAAAGAAAAATAGCACTGACTACTCGATTATTGATATGGCTAAATGATTAGTTCAATTAAAATGTTAAAAATAATTATACTATTTGAAAAGCATACTTTCTATATTTTAATATATTTTGACATTTTAAATGTTAAACTGGTTTTAAGAATTTTAAGATTCTTAGCTTGATAATTTTATATAAGTACTTATTAAATGCTTACATTTTATTATTAGTATTTTTGAGATTTACAATAAATAAATAAAAGAAAAAGAAAAATAATAATAATAATAATAATAGTAATAATACTAATAATAATAATAGTAATAATAATGATAGTGTAAGAATAATAAAAAAATAAATAAAAATAATAGTAATAATAATAATAATAAATAAATAAATTAAAAGTAATAGTAATAATAATAATAGTAATAATAATAATGATAATGTAATAATAAAAAATAAAAAAATAAAAAAAAATAAAAGAGAATGGGGGTTCGATCAACCCCCCCCCATCTCCTTCTTCCCTCTTCTTCAACGAGGCGCCGGCCCTAGCGCCCTCCCTCTCTCTCCACTGCTGGGCCAGCCACCGCCGAGCTCGCCACCACCGTTCGCCGCCACTCGCTTTCCGTGTCAAGCTCCAGCCGCACGCGTCCTCCATCCTGTTGCGATTAACTGCCGCCGCCGTTCCCTGTGTTCGCGCCGCCACGAACCAGTGCTAGCCATCACCGTTCGCGTCTCTCTCTCCCCGTGTTCTCTCTCCCTCCTCTGCCCATTGTCGCCGCCCTCAACCTCCACCTTGCGACCCCCCTGTAACTTCAGCCGCCGCCCCTGCTCTCATCCCTCTCTGCTGCCATACCGCCACCGTGACCCACCGAGCGCTGCCGAACCATCACTTCGAGGGACGAAGTTTGTGACCCAGATCGAGCTACCAACCATACGAGCCGCCACTGCTGCTGGGTTTTTGCTTGCTGCTGCCGCCATTGTTTGATGCTGCAGCCATGGAGTCACGCCGCCAGCCAAGGGAGTGACTCGCCTATCCCTCCCTTGTTCTTCGCTCGCGCCGCCGTCGCCGGAATCGACATTCGGTGTGGGTCTTTGCTGATTGCGAACCGAACCGGCATCGTTATCGCCGTACCGTGACTGTTCTCTTCACCGACGTTGACCGCCACGGACCTGTTCATCACCCCGGGTCATTGAGGCTTCACGGATCACCGCTCATTCTCGTCGGCAAGCCCCGAAGTTGAGGTTATTTCTTTATTTTCGTCAATCGAGGTAAGGGGTTCTTTACCTTGCTTTAGAGAGTATTTTCTAATTAGTATATAATACTTGCTAAGAATATGTGGGTATGCTTATAACTGATTATTCGGGTAATTAATTTAAATTAAATATAAAGTAAGAAAGTAAATGAAATGAACTATAAATTGATATTCGTGATTAAATATGCACGCTAAGTGCTAAGTGCTATATGTTATCATGTATGTTTATTGAAGAACATGAACTCTGGTTGTTAATTGTGAATGAGTATAAATGATTATTATTCTGTATGTCTGGCTGAATTGTTATGTTTGTGTGCTAAATGTGTATCACATAACGAATCAAATAATTGAATAATAAATAAAAGAAAGTAAGTATGTATGAGATGTAAACTAGAATGAGAATTAAGGAATAGAAAGAGTTAAAAATGTCCTAGCATAAATTTAGGGAATTGAAAATATAAAGTGTGGAAATTGTTGTGTATGCGTGTATAATGTGTGTTGAATGACGAATGAGATAACAAGTTAATAATGAAAGTCAAGAGAGAAAAGGATAATTATAAAGAAAATTAAAGAAGTGAAACGATAATAAATGAAAAGAATAACTGAATAAAATAAACAGAATGAGAATGAAAATAGTAAAAGGATACTTGTCACAGGTTAGGTCGGAAGGACCTGGTCGTAAGACCCTGTGGCCAATTGATAAAAGAATTAATAAAAGAATGGGCCAACGCAGGTTAGATCGTGGGATCTGGTCGTAAGATCCTGTGGCCAACGTAGGTTAGATAGTATGATCTGGTCGTGAGACCCTATGGCGCAGGTTAGGTCGAAAGATCTGGTCGTGAGACCCTGTGACATAGGTTAGGTCATATGAATCTGGTTGTTAGACCCTGTGGATAGATGATAAAGGAAATATTTGGTGCAGGTTAGGTCAGTGGGCCTGGTCGTGAGACCCTGTAGCCAAATTAATAAAAAGAAAGAAGTAAAAAAAAGATTAAAAAGAAAGAAAGAGAAGTAAACGAGAAAAATATAAAAGAAAGAAATAAAGAGAAAATTGAAAGATAATATGATGTGAGTGAGAGAAAAGAGAATCAACAATACATGAAAAAGATAAAAGAGCAAAAGATATGGGTTTAAGAAGGGCTAAGGGAACTATTGTTTGTGTGTGATGCATGATTGGTTTGATGATTGAAAATATGTGTTACGTGCTAAGTGTGTTTGACTTAGTAGGTCATTATGTTTAGTTAGGAACTACTTTCTACTTCATGTGTAAATCTCACCCTTACAACCATTTTTCAGGTTTTGAGATTGGAGCTTACACAGTTTCTGGCCGAGCAGGTTGAACCTCCACTACGTGGAGTATCTATTTATTATTTACGAGTGGACTGCAGTTTTAGATATGTTAAAAACTACTATTTTGTAATTTAAAAATATCTATTAGTTGTACGCCCCTATTTGTGATATTCGGGGCATTAGGATCTGTTTCTGGATGATATTTAAACGTTTTATGTTTTAAAAGTTTGCTGGACTGAACAGGTTAAGCAGGTACAAAATTGGAAAATTTGGGAAAGTCCGTAAAACAGAGGAAACTCTGTCCGTTTTTCCGGAAAAATATTCTTAAGTATTTTAATTTAAAAAGAAATTTTCAATTACCATTTTTTATAAAATCCTAATTTAATTAAATAATTGTGAGGGTGTTACAAGAAGCCTCGCGGATGAGAGAGCAAGGAATGAGGGAGAAGCTATGGTGGTTGTGGCCCGTGGTGGTCGGTTGGCAGCCACGGTGGCGGCTCCGACCGGAATAGAAAGGAGAGAGAGATCGAAGAGAGGGGAAGAGAGACCAAAGCCAAAGGGGAAGAGGGAGAGAGAAATATGATGGTGGTGGTGGTGGTGGATAGTGGTGGTGGTTCGTGGTGGAGGTGGGTGAGGTGGTGGAAACCGGAGGAGTGAGAGTGAGATTGTGAGGGAAGGAGAGAGAGAGCAAGGGGAAGTGAGGGAAGAGAGGGAGAGCCGAACGGGATGGGGGAGGATGGCGGCGGTGGAGGATGTAACACCCCGCAAATTCCTCATATTAAATTAAAACACTAAAGAAATTTATTTTGAGAAAAGTGTTTTGAAAGAGTGTTTTCCTAAATGATTTTCCTTAAATTCACGTTTTCAAGATAATGAATGATTTTTAGAGAAATGATTTCCTAAAGTAATGTCCAAGGTTTAGAAATTAAGTTTTTGGAAAAGTTTAAATGTTTGTGATTTATTTTGTAATTGTGTGTGTATACACGGTTTTTGGTAGGTATAAGTATGCTTAGGATTATATGAGGATTTAATTATTGAAAAGAATATAATGTATGTGTAAATGTATGTGAATAAATATATGTATGATGAATACATGAGTGTGCCGTGTGGACATGATACCCTAAAGATGTTACTTGTGTGATGCTTATATGTGTGCTAAGAATATGCATTACCCATGATGCCATGTAATGTGTTGTTATGATCAACATGAAAATAAATCATATGTGAATGTGTGTGTGCATGTATGGTTCAGCCAAGCTTAGGACTAGAAGACCATGTAGGAGTGCATTTCCTTATGTGTTAAGAAAATGAAAACAAAATAGAAAATAGGAAGAGAATAGGAGAGGTGAGTCATGAACCTAGGGAGGACTTTTCCTCACCTTGTCCCCTTTTCGACGTGACCTCTCCCATGCAACAATTGGGCTAGACCAAATTGCCCTTAGCTCCACACCATTAACCGAGGTTAGGAAGGGAAATTTTCACACTTTTGCCTTTGATCTTAAACCGTAGGAATGAGTGTGGGTTAGGACTTATTCTTCACTTCATCACCAACACCAACACACACTTAGTTTCAAGAGCACTCTCAAGCTCTTGAAACCCATAGAGAGAAAGAGAGAACCCGTGAGGAGAAGAGAAGAAGAAGAGTGAAAACTCAAAAGCCTTAACCCAAACTTCTTTGATTTCTTCCTCAACTACTTTCTTCTTTAAAGATCAAGGAGAAAACCCATTAACCATAGAAGAAGAGAAGAGGCCATAGAAACCCAAGAGGAGAAGGAGAGGAGAATTGAAGATTTAAGTTAGGAAATTAAGGTAGATAGAGTTTTAATTGAATGATTTTGTGTTGTAAAGGACTTTTAATGGACTTTGTTTAATTCTTTTGTGATGCATGTAATTATTTTTAAGTGATCTTGAGATCTAAGTGTTTTGCATGTCATTCTTATGCTTTGATCATGGATGTTGATGTTGAAAAGTTTTTGATCTCTTACTTGTGAATGTTCTTCATCACGGTTTTGTTGAGGATGTGTTTAAAGTTCATAGATTGCTTTGATTTTCTCATGCATTTTGATTTTGTAGCTTTATGACTCATATCTTTCTTTGCATGTTCTCCTTATGCTTTGATTTTGGATTATTTATGAATAAATGAACTCATAAATTACTAAATCAAGAACTAGATGATTCGGCCATGAGTAGAAGAGATAGGTCTTGATGTTTTTAATTTGAGCTAAGTGATTTCATGCTACTTCAATGCTTAGGAAAATTAATTTCTAGCTTATTTTTCACGGATTGTTTGAAGGTTTGAGTTTAAGTTCATGTTTTGCTTTGATTTCCTTTTTGCATGTCTCGATCTAGGATTAATCTTGAGAAAATGTGAACTTTGAATTTGAATGATTATTTGGTGCAACATCTCAATTTTCTTTGATGCAAGTGTGTAATTTCTCATGATCTTGAAGCTTAAGTGCCTTGCATGGTTTGATCTTGAATATTGGTGCTTGGATGCTTTAATTTTAACTTGGTCTTCACGGTTTTGTCTAAGTTTTGTGTCTAAGTTCATGTTCCTGCTTTGATCTTGTCTTGCATGTCATGATCTATGATCAACCTTTGAAAAACATGAAGTTTGAGTTGCATGTTCATTTTTAGTCTTGATTTATTCCGTGCATGTCACGGTTCTCAAAAGAAAATAAGTCTAGCAAGCTTTAAAAATAATTTTAGAGAGTTTGAATCAAGATTTTGTGTGTATATGTGTGTGATGATGATGACTCGGTTGATAGTTTAAAAAGTAAAGAGATGCTCTTAAGTCTTGCATGATATGATCTAGGAATTTAGATAATTGCATGTGAAAATAAAATTATAAGACTTTGCTTTCTTGCATGCCATTATTCGGTCAAAATCTAGGGAGAGTAGGAAACCATGCTAGATTATCATTTTGTTTACATGCATGTTGACAATTGCTTCACCAAGAAATTTTAAGTGCATGCGTGTGTTTTTCTTAGAGTTGAAAACTTTGACATAATTCTTGATTTTATTGTGTTAAGAAATTAAATTCTTATTTGCTAATTTTCTTATGAAACTCACGGTTTTTATAAAGAAAACAAGGAAATTAGTTTTGGGAAAATGATCTTTGCATTAGTCCATGTTCTATGTGTATGCATGATGAATATTTGACTTTGCTTTCTCATGATGATATTCGGTTTATGCATGATAGTTGGACTAGAATTCCTTTTCAATGAAATGACTTAAAAGGAATGAGTATATTTTAAGGAATTGTGCTAAAATAAATTGATTGAATTTAGGATGTGAACACCTATTTTCAAATCGGTCCTTTACTTAGAAATAAAGGAAATAAATAAATTGAATAAATCTTGGAAGAGTGTGTGTTTGAATGAATATATATGTGATAGTGTGTGCCTATATGTTTCAGTTAGGGTTAAAAGGAAATAGAATCCAAATGCCTAAGATAAAATAAATTGATTCATGTAATTTGAATTGTGATGATTGATTTATTTTCCTTTGCTTTTATTCGGTTATGAGGTCTAGATGGGTTTAGGGAGTTTAGTTGTATGAAATGGAATGTGTATGATGATTTTGAAGGATATAAATTGTCTAAAGTAAAGAAAAGAAATATTGATGTGTTGGTTTGGAATTTGATTACGTTCGGTCATGCATACTTACATGCCTAAATGTTGTTTGTGGCTGTATGTAGTGTGAATTGTTTGGATGTGTGCATGGCTGTCCAAAGTGTTAGTTTTAATAAAAACAATATGTTTTGCATTATTTTCGAAGTTTTATTAAAGTGATTTTGTAAAACTATTTTGCTGTCCAGAATTACTTGGACGTGCTTTTTATGTTTAAAAATGTTTTCGTGTGATCTAAAATCAAGTTTTCAAGTGATAGTTGATTTTGGTTATATTTTCAAAAGTTTTCTCAACAAAGAAAAGACAAGTATTAAACTAAGAAGAGATTTTCTCTTATAAGATAATAATGTAAAGTGTTTTATGTAATATGAGGAATGGTATAGAAAAGAGATTGGGGCAGTTGGCAGCCGGCAGCACAAGGATTCGAGGAGACGGTACGCACTTCATTTCTGGACCTCAGGTAAGAGAGAAGCTTTCCTAAGACACCGTGGTAGCTAGGTGACTTATTAGGACGTTCCGTATCATCTCAAAGATCGGAACATAGTGGTTCTGAGTCAGTAGTACAGTGGCAATTGTTTGCTTTGTATGGCCACTTATACGAAGGTGATGAAGACCACAATGTTATTGTGTGATATTGTGTGTTGATAACATGCTTTGATTTATTTATTTATTTATTTATTGAATTACGTCTGATGATGTTTATTGCTGTTAAGTATGATGAATGGACGACTGTTAAGTCCTGAATAAGAAAAGAAATGAAAGAGTTGCGAAAGTGATGGAATTGAAAGTAATGGTATAATGAGAAAAGAGTAAGAGATTAAATGAAAGAGAAATGAGAGTTGATTTGGAAAAGAAGTTGAGGATGATGTTGAGAACGAGCCAGAGCTAAGGAGAGTGATATGGATTATTGGAACATGAGATGTGATTTGAGCGGAGCTAGGCTCCTTGGTTTGGTTTTAGACTGGGAATTAGTGTTGAGTTGAGCTTGCTCCTCCACTAGCGCCCAGCAAAATGTGTTTTTGAAAGAAAGGGTTTTTGAAAAGGAATTTCCGAAAAGATTTGTGAAAAGGAATTTTTATAAAGAGTTGGGAAGAGAAATATTTTTAGAAAAGAGGTTTATGAAACTAATTTTCGAAAAAGGTTTTGAGATTGGATTTTTATGAAACAATATTTTCAAAGGATTCTTTTTCTGAAACAATCTTTTTGAAAAGAGTTTTCTGAAAGGAGATTTTTGAAAAGGATTTGCGAAATGAAGTTTTCGAAAAAGTTTTCGAAATGGGATTTTTTAAGAGGCTTAAGAAATAATGTTTTCGAGGGAGTTTTTATAAAATGATCTTTTGAAAGGTTTTATGTAAGGATATTTTGAGAAGATTTATTTGAGATGGTATTTTTGGTGAAAGTGGCGAAAGTAGATTTTGTGAAAAACTTTGGAAATAATATTTTTGGAAAGTTCAAAAAATTGTATTTTTGGAAAGTGGTGAGTTTGATATGTGGAGAAGGATGGTAAAAAGGAAGATTGGAGAGAGAGAAAGATGTGAATCTGTTGATGTGATCCCAGCTCTGTGCTATGCGTGATTTTGATGAGAGAAAGATTGTGCAAAGTTAGAGGTCGGGACTCACTGAAGGGATGCACGAAGGGTGAGCCGATCATTAGGTTAATTAAAAAGATAAAAGACTTTAAAAGACATTAACAGCGAACGCAGTGAGGTATGAGAGTAACCCGAAGTAGTGGAGAGGAAGGAACCATAGGTATCTGCGGATACTTAGGAGGAGATTGCACTAGGGGAGGACGATGACGGTGAAACGTCAAAAAGTCTAGAGTATTGTTGTACGCAGAACGAACTCCATAAGTGGTGCACTAACGTGGTGGGGACTGGGTCCAATACCGTGGTAAGTTCTGCGCGCGCACTAGAACAATACTGTCACCCCCTAGATTGAAAATCGAGAACAGTGAGAGGGACTGGAACGGGGCATTGTGTTTTGCCACTGCGAGGCAGTGTGCCATGATTATTATGAATTGATATTATTGAGGCTGGGCCTCCTGGTCAGGGACCATTTATGTGTGAGACAGCTGTCGTGCCCACGTGGTAAAGGTCTTGTACTCCTGTTTGCTTCCGACTAGGTGATGGATGGCCGAGGAGATGTAGACTCAAAACGTGAGTGCTAACTACGAAAAGAACGCGTACCTCGATGATACTTTAACACCCCCGATCATCGATGATCATAACTCGATAAGACATGATAAGAAAAGATGTATAATGGTCAAGAAACAAGAGTATGAGTAGTGTAAAGAATGAGAAAGAGATTGAGAATGGAAATGTGGGAAAGAGATTGAGTTCCCTGAGAATGATTAGAAATCAAAGTGGAGAATTAAGAAGGAGATAATAACAAATGAAAGACAAGATAGAATGAGGAGGATTTTAAATAATGATATTGTGTTTGCATGATGTTTTGTATGTGCACTGTGTGTTGTTTTTGTGTGTCCTATTATCTTGCCTACCGTAATTCCACACCGTCGATGCTACGCCGTCCGGATCGCTTACTCTCTCCTGTTCGTTGGTGCATCGGTGTCGCTGATACCCCAACGGGCAGATGGATTGTCGCTTGGAAATCTCTACGTGGCTTCGTGAAGGGAATGGATGGAAAGCTACGCGTTACGGATGGGTATGGACTGGACATGTTCAGTTGGTGATCGCAGACCCTGAGTATAAGCTAGGAGGAAAGACAACGAGCTCGTGTTTGGGAAGCGTATCTTTTGTGGGACATAATTCTGAACCACCATCTCAGGATACAAAGAAGGAGAACCCTGTGAAGTTGTTCGGAATGGAGCTTAAACCGAATTCTAAAGTGGATACAACAAGTGGAGTCGCATCAACCTCTGGTACAAAGGCACCAGCAAAGAAGAAACGAAAGTTGGAACCGACCATCTTTGATAGGAAGAGGGAGCAAATAGTAGAATTAGATTAAGTTGTTGTTCGTATTTTGTATCCAGGATTACCTAAGTGATGAACTAATGTTGTACTTCAATTGTCTTGAAGCATGCCCAACTTTTATGGAATGAGAGGACACTTTTATGAAACATGTTTAAGTTCTTTTGAAGAAATGAATGAAGTTACTTATGTTGAAATCAAATTGTTTTCTTAATCAAACGTTTTCGGAAATCAAGGTAAGTGAGTTGTGGTTTCAAGTAACAACTCGGTTTTCGAAAGGGAAGGTTGAAGGATACTGAGAACTCTTCCAGAATATTTCAAACCCTTCAACAATGTTTTACAAAAAAAAATTCCAAAAATCTGGCCTCATTTTTGTAACATTAATAAATGAAAGTCAATTGTTTTGGTTTTCGAAAATCGGGCTGTTACAGAGGATGTTACTGGAGGAGGTCGCCGGCGGTAGAGGAGGTGGAGGGAGAAAGAGAGAGATTCGAGTGAGAGAGGAAGAGGGGTGGGAAAATGGGGGTTTGGCCCTTAAAACGCGTTTTTGGTGTTGCAGATCGCAGAATTTTCACTTAAGCGAAATCTGGTCGCTTAAGCGAACTCAATTGGTGTTGTTACTGGAGCAGTTTCGCTTAAGCCAAAAATTTTCGCTTAAGCCAAAATATTTTCGCTTAAGCGAAATATTATATTTCTCTTAAGCCAAATGTACAGGTACTGCTACTTCATTTTTTCTATTTTTCAGCTATTTTCTTCCCAACTTCAAATATCCATAACTTCTTCGTTCACCGTCGGATCTTGCTCAAATTTGACGAGCAACTTCCTAAAAATAATACCTTCATATCCAATGGTGGGAATTGTGTTTTGAGTCTTAAATCTTTTATTTTGATTTTCTATCCTATGTTATGTTTTAGTACCGAATTATCTATTTTTATGGCCTGTTCCTAACTTCAATTTACTACTTCTTCCTTTCCTAAACCAATATTATTATTATTAATCTTTTCTAATGCTTGAACACTTCTTTTAATATCTATTTATGGTCTTATTATTATTATCTCAATTATCCCAAACTATTATTAATTTATTTGCACTTAGGTTTAAAATTTGGGATGTTACATTTCTCCCCCACTTGCTAGAATTTCGTCCTCGAAATTCCGTTCGATTCCTTAAATGGAGAATCATCCCATTGGTAAACTCCTGACTACGGTCTTCACTTCCTTTCGGTTTTTATTTCCCGCTCCAAGTGTGGTTAGGGTCATACCTATTTCAATGCTTGTCTTCTAATATTACGTATTCCCTCTATCTGGACAGGATCGTCAGTTTTCTTATTATTAAAGTTCCATCTCCCATTCCTTGGATTGAAAACCTCCCCCACTTAGCATCAACATACTTGGTTATATCCATGCTTGGGGGTATGCTCATTTGTTATTTAGAATTTAGCACATAAGCTTCTCGACCGGTATCCAAGGTTGGAAGGGACACGTGGGTGGCTATCCATCGGTAGGCATAGAACTATGTCGGGTTCCTACGCCTTGGTTAATTCTCATATATACATCTGAGACGCTTGAAAACTTGAAGAGAGTGAAGATGAAAAGAAGAAACACGAAGCACTCAAGGATGGGTTTCATAGTCTTCGTACGACGACCCAGGATGTACTCAAGCAAGAAGACAATGGAGATTATCCTCAAGTGTGCATTTTCAGCAGAGAGTCATCGAAAGATGCATTCTCTATGGACCTGCGGCTGATTTGATTGGTCTTGGTAAGGGTACCTAACGCAGTGACTAAGACTTGCCTCCTTTGAGGGAATCGTTCGGAAACTTTGATTAGACTCTTAGGCGGGTTCCAAGTTGCCTACTTCCTAATTCGACTCGGTTGCAGGAGGATAGCTATAAGGTTCGCTCGAGTCTCTCAAGGATTCTACACTTTTTCACTCTACTCTCTAATGCTATGCAAAGAGTTCAGAAGGAATTCTTCTCGGTTTAGTTCTGTTCCGTCTAGGGGGTCTACTTTAAAAAACTTATTAATTTGATTATTTCGGTTTTAGATGAAATGTGTCAATGACATCGATCACCAATAGGTGCAAAGATCAAGGTGATCAATCCCAATCTCACATCTATCAATGACAATATCATTGTTAGGTTTGTTGGTGGTATCATCCTCTAACAGATGCAAGAGTTAGGGTGATCAGCTCTAACCTTACCTTCTACCAGTGACAATACCATCAAATGTGTTTGGTGGAACTTCTAGCTAAGGTCTTAACACCTATCGATTTCTTCTAGGTTACACTAAACGCGCTTAACCTATATAGAAATTTATAGGTAAACAGTTGACACATTATTGATATAGAAAAATACCTCGAGCCGGTTTACTAATTCTCTCGTCCGATGCGCTCGAGACAGTTAGCCCCAATGTGTCCCGGTTGCCCACATTGATAGCAGCGACCCTCTTTCTTGTGTTACTTTAACCGCATACATAAACGCCTGTGGGGTTTTCCACACTCTGGACAGGGTAGTCTAGGTCTTGGAGCATTCACGTCTAGAGCCGTGTCTATTGGCACTATTGCCATAGCGTTGATGTCGGCATGTGTATCGGATTCCTAAGTGTAACATCCCTCATTTTTATAAAGCAGAAATATATATATATAAAGTATTTATTTTAATAAAGAAATTTCATAAATAAGAGTATTTTATGAAAATAGTTTATTGGAAAATGAATTAACATTTAAGAAAATGGGATTTTAGTAAAATATCATGTAAAGATTGGACTGTATCTCTTTCGTTAACCGTTGGATCATCATCAAATTTTTAGAAAAGGTTTCTAATGATTTTATCTTGACATCCAACGGTGGAAATTGTGTTTTGAGAAGTAAATCTTTTTATATTTATTTTTCAACACAGCAGTGTATTTCTGAATTTTAGCAGTGGCTAACCGGTTAGAAAAACCAGTAACCGGTTAGTGCGTCTGCATCTGCATAAAACTAAGTCGGTTTGAGCTGGAAATCATGATGATCCTTCTTCCTTAAGCCTTCCCAGGACGCGTGGAACTCATTTGGGATGTTTGGGACAGGTGTAAGGCGCTTGATTTGGATGGGTGTCTTTGGTAGTGATTCATCCACCTTCCACCTTCAATTTCATGATCTATAAATAGGGGTTTAGGGTTTCAATTCTTGATTCAGTTTCCTCTGCATTTCTTGTGCCCAAACTCTGTCAAAATCACTTCTAAAATTCGTGTATACAACTTGCCTTGAGTTGTTGCACATCAAGCTTGTGAGTTGTGAGTGTGTGAGCTTGCAATTGAAGGGGTTTTTGCTGTTTTGGTTGTTGTTCTGGTGTGGCTGCGTTGGCTGCTGCTTGTTGCTGTTTTAGGTGTCTTAAATCTTGTCTAAGTGTTGGCCTAATTGTCCAAGGTATGGGAGATCTCATTCATATCGCTAGGATTATTGATTGGAAGTTTGATTATGTGTTTATGTATGCTAGAACCATGACAAGGATTGCTTGGTATGGAGACCAAGACAACCCATGGTTCCTTGTGGTTATATGATGCAATTAATTAGTTGATTATGCAAATGAATTGAATAGAATGACATGATATAATAATGAGTCTGAATGATGAAATTAGAGGCTGTAATGTGATGCACTTTTATGGAATATGTTGAAATTGTGTGTATGTGAAGAGTTATGGATAATATGAACTTGGTTGATTGAATGATTTGATGCATTGGTTTGATGATATATACTTTGATTTGGTGGAATTACTCGCTGTGAAGTGGTAACTGGATACAATATGTTGATTGTCCAATGATGGCAAGAAATAATAATTAGACTATGAAAGGAATTGAGCAAGAAAAGTGTAGTATGCTGTCAAACTGCATATACTAACCGGTTAGTGGTTTTACTAACCGGTTAGTGACTGACAGAATGTATCAATTGCTTATGTTGGTATAACAATAATTGAGAATAGTTATTACTTAGACTTGGACTAATATTTGAACAAATCATTGGGAGTAAATAAGCTAGGGAGAGATGGAATTTGTTATGGTTTGATAAAAGTTTTAGTTGGAAATTAGATTGATGGACATAGAATTAATGGAATACAATTTGATATGCTTAAGTCTTACTATAACCATAGAGTCATGTCCAAATTGCTATAACTGATAGTTTGGAACTATAAATTGATTAATAAGTTAATCAAGTTGTTGTACATATCAATGAGAGTTGGCATGACCTATGTTTGAGCTCATAACTTAAGCAATAAGGTGGAGTTAGTAAGCTACGGAATGAGGTGATCTTTATGTTGAGTCAAGTTTTAAATATGTAAACCAAGTTCTTTTGATCATTGGTTTAATTCAGAATTGGTTAGAATCGAAAATGGTATGTTAAAACCAAGTTGTAGTATCTCTGCTGTCAAAAATACTCGAGTATTTGGTAAAACGCTCGAGTATTGTCTGATGCAAGTTTTCCCAGATGATCATGAAACACTCGAGTATTAAGTGAAATACTCGAGTATTCTGGGCTGTAAACTACTACTCGAGTATTTTGTGAAATACTCGAGTATTCTGGGCAACTTGGTACACAGCTTCAGAAAATTGATGAACTACTCGAGTATTGAAGTTACCACTCGAGTCTTTTTATTTTAATAATGAGAAATTACCATTTTTAATCTAATCACTCTTATTTAAACCTAATGACACTTAAAAGGAATTAGTTTTTGACTCAATAGGAAATGCCTAGATGTTTAATTAGACTTTGTCTTTATTTTGGTTCCAAGGTTTTGAAGTTGTTTTGAACTTAAAATATTGGAATTATAGTTCATTGTTAATTTAATCGTACTTTAGTAATGTCCTAAATGCTGCATAAGGATTAGAAAGGCAATAGCTTGAGATTGAAAGTGATTTAAGTTTAAGAATAAATGGTTTGCTCTCAGGTATTGATGTCTCTAACCGGTTAGTAGGTTTTGTAACCGGTTAGGACCTGAGACAAGAGAATAATTAATTTAATTTATTTATAATCCTTAAAGGTTTTGCTTATCTATTATTTTAGCTTCTAAATGAGTTAGGCATAATGTTAACAAGTTAGAAAGGGGTAATCCTTATTTATCTAATTAATTAAGAATTATCTTTTTAATGAGAACATTGGTTTATTTCTAATTGGTTTGATAGTGTCTTCTTGAAGATGATAAATAAATTATGAGTGGTCTATGATGATTGTATGTGCCTAAAGAATCATGACTTGAGTATGATGACTGCATATGATTAATGAACAATACTTTGAGTATGATAACTGGATAAGTTGACTAATGAGGTATGAGTTGTGGAGTACTCATCATGCCATCCTTGAATTAAAGATGATCATGACTATATTGAGGATATGGAATGTGATTAATATTTCATGATCTAAATATGATATTGAGCAAGGGTTTGATAATTAATGTTTTGGAACATAAGAGGTTAATGACTTAAAGGAGTGTTAATGATAATGCGAGCATGAGGATCCAATGCAAATGCGATAGGGCTGTTGTTCTGATTAGGATAAGTTAAAGTTGGATAATTGGAATCGCTCTGCTTCGTATGTGTTGAGGTTAGCTCCTACAAGAAGTCATTATACTTAAAGGATTCCGTATAGTACGGTGTGACCGCTATACGAAGACATGTGGAACGGTGTGGCCGCCATATGTGGGGTAAGTGTTATGGGATTCCGTATAGAACGGTGTGGCCGCTATACGAAGACATGTGGAACGGTGTGGCCGCCATATGTGTGTGATTCCATATAGTACGGTGTGGCCGCTATATGAAGGCATGGAACGGTGTGGCCGCCATGTGTATAATGTGATGATTAATATGTGTGTTATGCATCTCATACATGGTGTACAGGGAATTGTAAAACGAGTGAGGTGCATGCGGGATTGGAAACCATGTAGTACGGTGTGGCCGCTACATGAGACGGTTGGAACGGTGTGGCCGCCACCGTAGAAATGACAAGGACCTAGAACTATTGGTGGACAATGGTTCAGGGATCATCCCCTTGGATCATTTTAGGATCGTGGTCGATGGGGTTCCAGTATAGAACGGTGTGGCCGCTATACAGGTGGTGGAAACATCGAGCGCACGATTGCCTATCCCAGAGTGTTGTTTTTCTGGAAGAGCTGATTATGGAGAAATGATTTGAGAGACGTGCATGCATAGCATGAATTATAAAATGGTTATAGTTTATATTGTTTAATGAGATGCTTGAGCATGCAATTATTATGTTGAAATAATATCTGTGATGATTGTGTTTGACCAATCCTATAATCTGCTTAGGCAATATGACAAGTGACTTACTCCCATCTACCATGTTTGTGGTGGTAGGTTCTTTCAAAGGACAGGACTGAAGTCACTCCTGTAGGAGTGGAAGTGTCTAGAAGAAACAGCCAGGATGACATCTCGTCATCCGAATCCTTTTGCAGAAGGATCAAGTTGTGAAGACCAATGCTCTGGGTGTAAAAAGGGTTTTTGGGATCTTGTATCATATAAGTGTTTTACACTCAGACTATTTTGTAAAGGAAATATTACTCTAATGAAAAGTACTTTTGGTTTTCGCACTCTTTATAGCAAAAGTTTTTGTTAACCCGTATTTTTATGACTTAATATTTTGGGGTGTTACATTTGTGGTATCGGAGCAATGGTTCCAACTCTCGGCTATGGAGTATGATCCTTTCCATACTCATAATTGTGTGACTCTCACCTAAGTTTTTTTGAGTGCGGGTCTATTATGGCAGCGAGAAACCGAAACCATACGAGTGATATATTAGAAAGGATCACTGCTGTATTAGAGAATATGCAGCAACATCAACAACAAGCGAATCCACCGCGTCAATGCCATGTTGAACCTGTTGAGTTTGGAGGACTCACAGAATTTCTTAGTTGCAATCCCCCTAAGTTCGAAGGGGGGTATAATCCCGAGGGAGCTCAGAAATGGTTACAAGAAGTTCAGAAAATCTTTCGGTCTATGAGTTGTTCAGACGCACAAAAGGTGGTGTATGCGTCTTATATGCTGAATGATAAGGCAGAAACTTGGTGGGATCACGCCAAGCAGTTATTGGAAGCCGAGGATCGGCACATCACCTGGGAGGTATTTAAAGAAAAGTTTTTAGAAAAATACTTTCCGGAGGATATAAGGAGAAAGAAAGAAGTTGAATTTCTGGAACTGAAACAAGGAGAGATGGATGTTGGAGAATACGCTGCGAAGTTTGAAGAATTGATGAAGTATTCTCCCTATTACCATAATCATCCAGATGAAAGATCAAAGTGCGTAAAGTTTGAGAATGGACTACGCCCGGATCTGAAGCCAGGAATCAGTTATCAGGGAATAAGGAATTTCCCGATGTTGGTAAACATGTGCAGAATCTACGAAGATGATATGAAAGCAAAGGAGGTTTATGAAAAGAATGTCCGAATTCAGAAGAAACGAAAGATTGAGGAAATGAGAGCTCAACTGGAGGAAGAAGAGAAAGAACAATATGAGGAGCCGGAGCTGGATAGATTGAGATTAGGAAAATCTCAATCGAAGAATGGTAACCAGAAAGGAAATGGGAAAGGAATCACTTATCCACCTCAATGTGGAAAGTGTGGGGCACATCACTTCGGATCAAGCTATGGTTTACCCAAGGGAATAGTATGCTTCAACTGCAGGAAGCCGGGGCACTACTCGCCAGATTGTCTGGAGAAGAAAAGCAAGAAAGGATCGGGTAGCAAGCGAGGCAAGCGAGGTAAATCCTTAGGTTGACCTTTCTCCTAATATGAGTTAACGTAGTCAGCTATTTCATTCGATTACGTTAATTGAATCATTCGATATTTTGAGGATCTAGATGTCATCTTTGACCCGAATTTCTATGATCGAAACCTTTATCACAGTTGGATGTGATAAATATCTGTGGACACTACGGAGATAGAAAGATTAGTTAAGACTAGAGAGATTAATAACCACCGGGATAGGACAAATCTTTGTCTCCCCAACGGAAATGTCTCTAGCGCCTGACTATCTAGCTAAATCTGATGGTGACGAATACCCTATCTTTAAGTTCATCTAACTTAAAGATATGTCGTATGACCTTTCTTGCAAAAGGTTATATCTGTAAGGAATGATTTTATTATTAATGGTTTGAATATTAGGACTGATCACCCTAATGTTTGCAACTATTAAAGAATAAAGTCATATAAATGATTCGTTAATCGTGCGCGAGTGATCAGAGTGCGCAGCGGAAAGTGTATTTTCTAAAGTTTATGCAAAATGTTTTGATTTGGAAAATTGTTATTTAGAATTTTTTTCCATGTGAAAGGATTTGTTTAGAAGAATTTATCCGGAATATCTCTATAAATATTTTGGAGATTGAAAATTTTGAGAAAAATATAACCAGAATTTATTTAGCGGGGGAGAATCCCCAAAACATTTTGATAAAGGTAAGGTAAAAATTTTATTTTATGGAAATATTTTGGAAAGTGAAAATTTTGGAAAACGAATTTCGGGGACGAAATTCAATTTAGTGGGGGAGAGTGTAACATCCCTCATTTTTATAAAGCAGAAATATATATAAAGTATTTATTTTAATAAAGAAATTTCATAAATAAGAGTATTTTATGAAAATAGTTTATTGGAAAATGAATTAACATTTAAGAAAATGGGATTTTAGTAAAATATCATGTAAAGATTAGACTGTATCTCTTTCGTTAACCGTTGGATCATCATCAAATTTTTAGACAAGGTTTGTAATGATTTTATCTTGACATCCAACGGTGGAAATTGTGTTTTGAGAAGTAAATCTTTTTATATTTATTTTTCAACACAGCAGTGTATTTCTGAATTTTAGCAGTGGCTAACCGGTTAGAAAAACCAGTAACCGGTTAGTGCATCTGCATCTGCATAAAACTAAGTCGGTTTGAGCTGGAAATCATGATGACCCTTCTTCCTTAAGCCTTCCCAGGACGCGTGGAACTCTTTTGGGATGTTTGGGACAGGTGTAAGGCGCTTGATTTGGATGGGTGTCTTTGGTAGTGATTCATCCACCTTCCACCTTCAATTTCATGATCTATAAATAGGGGTTTAGGGTTTCAATTCTTGATTCAGTTTCCTCTGCATTTCTTGTGCCCAAACTCTGTCAAAATCACTTCTAAAATTCGTGTATACAACTTGCCTTGAGTTGTTGCACATCAAGCTTGTGAGTTGTGAGTGTGTGAGCTTGCAATTGAAGGGGTTTTTGCTGTTTTGGTTGTTGTTCTGGTGTGGCTGCGTTGGCTGCTGCTTGTTGCTGTTTTAGGTGTCTTAAATCTTGTCTAAGTGTTGGCCTAATTGTCCAAGGTATGGGAGATCTCATTCATATCTCTAGGATTATTGATTGGAAGTTTGATTATGTGTTTATGTATGCTAGAACCATGACAAGGATTGCTTGGTATGGAGACCAAGACAACCCATGGTTCCTTGTGGTTATATGCTGCAATTAATTAGTTGATTATGCAAATGAATTGAATAGAATGACATGATATAATAATGAGTCTGAATGATGAAATTAGAGGCTGTAATGTGATGCACTTTTATGGAATATGTTGAAATTGTGTGTATGTGAAGAGTTATGCATAATATGAACTTGGTTGATTGAATGATTTGATGCATTGGTTTGATGATATATACTTTGATTTGGTGGAATTACTCGCTGTGAAGTGGTAACTGGATACAATATGTTGATTGTCCAATGATGGCAAGAAATAATAATTAGACTATGAAAGGAATTGAGCAAGAAAAGTGTAGTATGCTGTCAAACTGCATATACTAACCGGTTAGTGGTTTTACTAACCGGTTAGTGACTGGCAGAATGTATCAATTGCTTATGTTGGTATAACAATAATTGAGAATAGTTATTACTTAGACTTGGACTAATATTTGAACAAATCATTGGGAGTAAATAAGCTAGGGAGAGATGGAATTTGTTATGGTTTGATAAAAGTTTTAGTTGGAAATTAGATTGATGGACATAGAATTAATGGAATACAATTTGATATGCTTAAGTCTTACTATAACCATAGAGTCATGTCCAAATTGCTATAACTGATAGTTTGGAACTATAAATTGATTAATAAGTTAATCAAGTTGTTGTACATATCAATGAGAGTTGGCATGACCTATGTTTGAGCTCATAACTTAAGCAATAAGGTGGAGTTAGTAAGCTACGGAATGAGGTGATCTTTATGTTGAGTCAAGTTTTAAATATGTAAACCAAGTTCTTTTGATCATTGGTTTAATTCAGAATTGGTTAGAATCGAAAATGGTATGTTAAAACCAAGTTGTAGTATCTCTGCTGTCAAAAATACTCGAGTATTTGGTAAAACGCTCGAGTATTGTCTGATGCAAGTTTTCCCAGATGATCATGAAACACTCGAGTATTAAGTGAAATACTCGAGTATTCTGGGCTGTAAACTACTACTCGAGTATTTTGTGAAATACCTGAGTATTCTGGGCAACTTGGTACACAGCTTCAGAAAATTGATGAACTACTCGAGTATTGAAGTTACCACTCGAGTCTTTTTATTTTAATAATGAGAAATTACCATTTTTAATCTAATCACTCTTATTTAAACCTAATGACACTTAAAAGGAATTAGTTTTTGACTCAATAGGAAATGCCTAGATGTTTAATTAGACTTTGTCTTTATTTTGGTTCCAAGGTTTTGAAGTTGTTTTGAACTTAAAATATTGGAATTATAGTTCATTGTTAATTTAATCGTACTTTAGTAATGTCCTAAATGCTGCATAAGGATTAGAAAGGCAATAGCTTGAGATTGAAAGTGATTTAAGTTTAAGAATAAATGGTTTGCTCTCAGGTATTGATGTCTCTAACCGGTTAGTAGGTTTTGTAACCGGTTAGGACCTGAGACAAGAGAATAATTAATTTAATTTATTTATAATCCTTAAAGGTTTTGCTTATCTATTATTTTAGCTTCTAAATGAGTTAGGCATAATGTTAACAAGTTAGAAAGGGGTAATCCTTATTTATCTAATTAATTAAGAATTATCTTTTTAATGAGAACATTGGTTTATTTCTAATTGGTTTGATAGTGTCTTCTTGAAGATGATAAATAAATTATGAGTGGTCTATGATGATTGTATGTGCCTAAAGAATCATGACTTGAGTATGATGACTGCATATGATTAATGAACAATACTTTGAGTATGATAACTGGATAAGTTGACTAATGAGGTATGAGTTGTGGAGTACTCATCATGCCATCCTTGAATTAAAGATGATCATGACTATATTGAGGATATGGAATGTGATTAATATTTCATGATCTAAATATGATATTGAGCAAGGGTTTGATAATTAATGTTTTGGAACATAAGAGGTTAATGACTTAAAGGAGTGTTAATGATAATGCGAGCATGAGGATCCAATGCAAATGCGATAGGGCTGTTGTTCTGATTTGGATAAGTTAAAGTTGGATAATTGGAATCGCTCTGCTTCGTATGTGTTGAGGTTAGCTCCTACAAGAAGTCATTATACTTAAAGGATTCCGTATAGTACGGTGTGACCGCTATACGAAGACATGTGGAACGGTGTGGCCGCCATATGTGGGGTAAGTGTTATGGGATTCCGTATAGAACGGTGTGGCCGCTATACGAAGACATGTGGAACGGTGTGGCCGCCATATGTGTGTGATTCCATATAGTACGGTGTGGCCGCTATATGAAGGCATGGAATGGTGTGGCCGCCATGTGTATAATGTGATGATTAATATGTGTGTTATGCATCTCATACATGGTGTACAGGGAATTGTAAAACGAGTGAGGTGCATGCGGGATTGGAAACCATGTAGTACGGTGTGGCCGCTACATGAGACGGTTGGAACGGTGTGGCCGCCACCGTAGAAATGACAAGGACCTAGAACTATTGGTGGACAATGGTTCAGGGATCATCCCCTTGGATCATTTTAGGATCGTGGTCGATGGGGTTCCAGTATAGAATGGTGTGGCCGCTATACAGGTGGTGGAAACATCGAGCGCACGATTGCCTATCCCAGAGTGTTGTTTTTCTGGAAGAGCTGATTATGGAGAAATGATTTGAGAGACGTGCATGCATAGCATGAATTATAAAATGGTTATAGTTTATATTGTTTAATGAGATGCTTGAGCATGCAATTATTATGTTGAAATAATATCTGTGATGATTGTGTTTGACCAATCCTATAATCTGCTTAGGCGATATGACAAGTGACTTACTCCCATCTACCATGTTTGTGGTGGTAGGTTCTTTCAAAGGACAGGACTGAAGTCACTCCTGTAGGAGTGGAAGTGTCTAGAAGAAACAGCCAGGATGACATCTCGTCATCCGAATCCTTTTGCAGAAGGATCAAGTTGTGAAGACCAATGCTCTGGGTGTAAAAAGGGTTTTTGGGATCTTGTATCATATAAGTGTTTTACACTCAGACTATTTTGTAAAGGAAATATTACTCTAATGAAAAGTACTTTTGGTTTTCGCACTCTTTATAGCAAAAGTTTTTGTTAACCCGTATTTTTATGACTTAATATTTTGGGGTGTTACATTTGTGGTATCGGAGCAATTGTTCCAACTCTCGGCTATGGAGTATGATCCTTTCCATACTCATAATTGTGTGACTCTCACCTAAGTTTTTTTGAGTGCGGGTCTATTATGGCAGCGAGAAACCGAAACCATACGAGTGATATATTAGAAAGGATCACTGCTGTATTAGAGAATATGCAGCAACATCAACAACAAGCGAATCCACCGCGTCAATGCCATGTTGAACCTGTTGAGTTTGGAGGACTCACAGAATTTCTTAGTTGCAATCCCCCTAAGTTCGAAGGGGGGTATAATCCCGAGGGAGCTCAGAAATGGTTACAAGAAGTTCAGAAAATCTTTCGGTCTATGAGTTGTTCAGACGCACAAAAGGTGGTGTATGCGTCTTATATGCTGAATGATAAGGCAGAAACTTGGTGGGATCACGCCAAGCAGTTATTGGAAGCCGAGGATCGGCACATCACCTGGGAGGTATTTAAAGAAAAGTTTTTAGAAAAATACTTTCCGGAGGATATAAGGAGAAAGAAAGAAGTTGAATTTCTGGAACTGAAACAAGGAGAGATGGATGTTGGAGAATACGCTGCGAAGTTTGAAGAATTGATGAAGTATTCTCCCTATTACCATAATCATCCAGATGAAAGATCAAAGTGCGTAAAGTTTGAGAATGGACTACGCCCGGATCTGAAGCCAGGAATCAGTTATCAGGGAATAAGGAATTTCCCGATGTTGGTAAACATGTGCAGAATCTACGAAGATGATATGAAAGCAAAGGAGGTTTATGAAAAGAATGTCCGAATTCAGAAGAAACGAAAGATTGAGGAAATGAGAGCTCAACTGGAGGAAGAAGAGAAAGAACAATATGAGGAGCCGGAGCTGGATAGATTGAGATTAGGAAAATCTCAATCGAAGAATGGTAACCAGAAAGGAAATGGGAAAGGAATCACTTATCCACCTCAATGTGGAAAGTGTGGGGCACATCACTTCGGATCAAGCTGTGGTTTACCCAAGGGAATAGTATGCTTCAACTGCAGGAAGCCGGGGCACTACTCGCCAGATTGTCTGGAGAAGAAAAGCAAGAAAGGATCGGGTAGCAAGCGAGGCAAGCGAGGTAAATCCTTAGGTTGACCTTTCTCCTAATATGAGTTAACGTAGTCAGCTATTTCATTCGATTACGTTAATTGAATCATTCGATATTTTGAGGATCTAGATGTCATCTTTGACCCGAATTTCTATGATCGAAACCTTTATCACAGTTGGATGTGATAAATATCTGTGGACACTACGGAGATAGAAAGATTAGTTAAGACTAGAGAGATTAATAACCACCGGGATAGGACAAATCTTTGTCTCCCCAACGGAAATGTCTCTAGCGCCTGACTATCTAGCTAAATCTGATGGTGACGAATACCCTATCTTTAAGTTCATCTAACTTAAAGATATGTCGTATGACCTTTCTTGCAAAAGGTTATATCTGTAAGGAATGATTTTATTATTAATGGTTTGAATATTAGGACTGATCACCCTAATGTTTGCAACTATTAAAGAATAAAGTCATATAAATGATTCGTTAATCGTGCGCGAGTGATCAGAGTGCGCAGCGGAAAGTGTATTTTCTAAAGTTTATGCAAAATGTTTTGATTTGGAAAATTGTTATTTAGAATTTTTTTCCATGTGAAAGGATTTGTTTAGAAGAATTTATCCGGAATATCTCTATAAATATTTTGGAGATTGAAAATTTTGAGAAAAATATAACCAGAATTTATTTAGCGGGGGAGAATCCCCAAAACATTTTGATAAAGGTAAGGTAAAAATTTTATTTTATGGAAATATTTTGGAAATACTTTGAGTATGATGACTGCATATGATTAATGAACAATACTTTGAGTATGATAACTGGATAAGTTGACTAATGAGGTATGAGTTGTGGAGTACTCATCATGCCATCCTTGAATTAAAGATGATCATGACTATATTGAGGATATGGAATGTGATTAATATTTCATGATCTAAATATGATATTGAGCAAGGGTTTGATAATTAATGTTTTGGAACATAAGAGGTTAATGATTTAAAGGAGTGTTAATGATAATGCGAGCATGAGGATCCAATGCAAATGCGATAGGGCTGTTGTTCTGATTTGGATAAGTTAAAGTTGGATAATTGGAATCGCTCTGCTTCTATGTGTTGAGGTTAGCTCCTACAAGAAGTCATTATACTTAAAGGATTCCGTATAGTACGGTGTGGCCGCTATACGAAGACATGTGGAACAGTGTGGCCGCCATATGTGGGGAAAGTGTTATGGGATTCCGTATAGAACGGTGTGGCCGCTATACGAAGACATGTGGAACGGTGTGGCTGCCATATGTGTGTGATTCCATATAGTACGGTGTGGCCGCTATATGAAGGCATGGAACGGTGTGGCCGCCATGTGTATAATGTGATGATTAATATGTGTGTTATGCATCTCATACATGGTGTACAGGGAATTGTAAAACGAGTGAGGTGCATGCGGGATTGGAAACCATGTAGTACGGTGTGGCCGCCACCGTAGAAATGACAAGGACCTAGAACTATTGGTGGACAATGGTTCAGGGATCATCCCCTTGGATCATTTTAGGATCGTGGTCGATGGGGTTCCAGTATAGAACGGTGTGGCCGCTATACAGGTGGTGGAAACATCGAGCGCACGATTGCCTATCCCAGAGTGTTGTTTTCCTGGAAGAGTTGATTATGGAGAAATGATTTGAGAGACGTGCATGCATAGCATGAATTATAAAATGGTTATAGTTTATATTGTTTAATGAGATGCTTGAGCATGCTATTACTATGTTGAAATAATATCTGTGATGATTGTGTTTGACCAATCCTATAATCTGCTTAGGCGATATGACAAGTGACTTACTCCCATCTACCATGTTTGTGGTGGTAGGTTCTTTCAAAGGACAGGACTGAAGTCACTCCTGTAGGAGTGGAAGTGTCTAGAAGAAACAGCCAGGATGACATCTCGTCATCCGAATCCTTTTGCAGAAGGATCGAGTTGTGAAGACCAATGCTCTGGGTGTAAAAAGGGTTTTTGGGATCTTGTATCATATAAGTGTTTTACACTCAGACTATTTTGTAAAGGAAATATTACTCTAATGAAAAGTACTTTTGGTTTTCGCACTCTTTATAGCAAAAGTTTTTGTTAACCCGTATTTTTATGACTTAATATTTTGGGGTGTTACACTGAGCCGGTACCTTGCCTCTGCTAGAACCTTCAGCCCACTGTATCATCCTGTTCCTATCCTCGGATGTCTTCCGCCTCAATCCCTTTTCATAAGTGCTAGCCATATTTACCAGTTGGGCCAAATTATCTATGTTCTGGAATTCAAAAACTACCTTGATCTCAGTGCGAAGTCCTGCTTTGAAATTGATGCACTTAGTTCTTTCATCAGCATTCCTATAGCTTCCAGAATACCGGATGAGGTCTTCGAAGTGTGCGACATATTCTCCAACACTCATACTTCCCTGTGTTAAGTTCAGGAACGCCAGCTCTTTTTCTCGGCGGACATCTTCCAGGAAGTACTTCCCTAGGAACCTAATTTTGAACACATCCCAGGTGATTTCCTGGTTAGCGATCTCCATTTCCCTTCATACACGTTCTCACCAATACTCAGCTTCTCCAGTGAGCATGTACGCCGCCAAAGGGACTATCTGCTCCGCGGGTGGTGACATTGTGCGGAAAATCTTCTCCAATTCTTGGAGCCATCTCTGTGCTGCGTCAGGATTGTAGCCACCTTCAAACTTGGGCGGGTCGTTCTGTCTGAGTCGAGTTAGCCAATCAATGTCGATTGGGTTTGGAGGTTGATGGAGTGCAGCTGCTACTGCTGCTGCGGCTACTGCTACTGCTACCGTTTCGGCCTGGTTCTGGTTCATTTGGACCAGATTCTCAAGTATCGCGGCCATCCTATCATCACGAGTACGTCTCCGAGGCATGGTTGTTAGTTCCATGATGAACATGATGAATGTTTTGATAATGACAAAGTGTTTTTGAACAAGCTACATGTGTTGATCAAGTTTCAAGCTCAACAAGCAACAACAAACATCAAATGAAGAAGAGAGAAAGCAAGCTCATGAAGACCTAAGTTTGAGTGTATTTGTATTTCTTTTATCTTTTGCCTCTCAAGCTTCATAGGTTTTTTTATTTGGGTAGATTATTATAGAGGGTAGTGAATCTCATTCATAAGTCATGATTAAATCATAATTTGAGTTTTCACTTAACCTAGAATCAATAGGTGGCTTAAAGGTTTTAAAGGAAAGGTTGGATTTTGAGAAAACAAGTTTTGAACATGTACAGTACCAACTTAATCGATTAAGTGATAACTTAATCGAGTACTACTCGAGTACACGACTTGCTTAATCGATTAAGTACTGCTGAACTGATTTTTAAAATACGTTTTTGACTTCTCAAAATCAGTTTTCATGTGCTACAACTTTTGGGTATTCTATATAAACCTTTTCCTATTATTTGTGATTAATAAGAATCATTTTCATACAAGTTTTACAAAGAATCAAGCCACTCTATTCTCTCTCATTTTCAAAGATCAAAGCTTTTATATTTTCATATTCTTTGATCAAGAACCTTTGAATCTCTTATGGTGAATTGTCATAACTCTTGATTGAGATTCATAGGATTATTTTGTGTTTTCTATTGTGTTGTAATCTTTGCAAGAAGGCAAGCCACTACAACAAAGAAGAAGTCTTGGTGTGTCGATTTTATCATCAAGCAAGTGCATTCTTATTGAAGAAGAAGAAGAAGTCTTGGTTGTGAATCAAGCAAGTGAAGCCTTGGTGTGTGGTTTATCATCAAGCAATTGAAGACTTGTTGTGTCGATTATCAACAAGGGGTAGAGGTTAGATTAGAGAGAAGATCAATAGGATTACAAGGCAAGGGTGTCGATTATCTCTTGTAGGCTAGCAAGAAGGGAGTCTTGTGAGGCAATCACTTGTAATTTGAGAACTCTAATTCCTCATAGTGAAGAATCTCTCTTGGTTGAAGAGGGGACTGGATGTAGCTTTCAAGTGGATGAAAGTGAACCAGGATAAATCACTGTGTCGTATCTCTAAACCCTTACTCTTTATATTCAAGTCATTTGATTGTGTTCTTGGTTGAAAACCTAGAAAGATTGATTTTCATAATTGATTGAATTGAATCTTTAATTGTTCAAATTGATAAAGGGAAAATCATTTTCATAACTAGGTTAATCAATAAGAATATAGGTGTTAATCATTTCCGCTGAATCTCTGATCTTGCATGTGAATTGATTGATTTTCGTATTCGAATGAAAATTGATTTTTCTGTTTCTGTCATATTTAATCGATTAAGTTCAAGCTTAATCGAGTACTACTCGAGTACACGACTTGCTTAATCGATTAAGTACTGTAGAATTTGCAAAAATCATTTGTTTTGGTTGTTTCGATTTGTTTCGTTCGAAAATCTTTCAAGGTAGCTTCAACACCTATTCAACCCCCCCTTCTAGGTGTATTCCTAGGGTTCCTAAGTCTCTCCAACCACCAATTGCGATTTCCTCAATTGGTATCAGAGCTCGGTCGAAAGACACGAGCATAAGAGCTTTTTCGTAAAGATCCTTTAAGAAAATCGCAATGGGTTCTACGAATTCTTTTGGTGGTGAAGGTGCTTCAATAAGTCGTCCTCCATTATTTACCGGAGAAGGCTATGCATATTGGAAAGTTAGAATGAAAATCTTTATCCAAGCCATAGATAGTGAAATTTGGAAAGTAGTTGAAAAAGGTCCTCATATCCCCTCTAGTTTAGTTGAAGGTGTATAGGATTCTCCACACTATAAGACCAAAAATTCAAAAGAAGGTGTAGTTTGCCATGAATGTGGAAAGCCCGGACATCTCAAGTACTCATGCTCTAAGTATCTCAAGAAGAAGGAGAAAGACAAGAAAAATTCTAAATCTAAAAGAGCATACATAGTTTGGGATAATGATGAAGAACAAAGTTCAAATGATGAATCAAGTTATCAAAGCGAGGATAGCAATGTAAGTGAATCTAAATCCGAAATTTCTTCTAAATATGAATTGTTACATAATGCTTATGAAGAAATGTATGAACAACTTGAAAAACTAGCTTTGAAAAACATTGAAAGAAAGAAGCTCATTTTGAAACATCAAAAAGAGATTTTAGATCTTCAAAAACAAGTTGATGAGCTTAATCTTGAAAATGAAACTCTTGATCTTATATATGCTAGTTCTTCTTGTGATTGTGCTAGTAGATTGAATATTGTGGTTGATTGTGAGAATTGCAAGTTGCTTAAAAATGAAAATGCTATTTTGAAAAATAAGCTTGCAAGTTTCTCAAGTGGCGATATTAGATTGCGCACATTGTTAAATTTTCAAAGAGAAAATTCAAACAAGTTTGGTTTGGGTTATACTAATGCTAAGAGTAAATCTCATAGAAATGTTGTTGATTTTTCTAAAGTTGATTTTTCAAATCCTCCAACATGTTTCTATTGTGGTACTCATGGACATACTTCAAATGTGTGTTATGTTAAAGTGCATGGTATATCTAAAGGAAATTTTGTTTGGATGAAAAAGGGTGAAAGTCCCTACACTAACAAAAATGGATCCAAAACCATTTGGATACCAAAAAGCAAAGCATGATTGTTTTGTAGGTTTGATTGAAGATGCAAATGAATGACACATGTTCTCAATTGGTCTCAACTATGAATGTCTATATTCACATCTTCAATTGGTATCACACTTGCATCTCAAGTGAATGTCCTACAAAGTGGTAATATTTGATATTGATATATTATCTCAATTGGTATCTTCTCAATTGATATTACTTTTCTAAATGTTTAGTTAATTCAATTTGTATCATTGAGAGATTATTAGTTGATTATCATGTTTTTGTGATTATTGATATTTCTTTACATTGATATCTTCTTGGTTAAGTGATATTATGATCTTTTTAGTTCTCAATTGGTATTATATTTTATTGTTATATTCTCTTACCAATTGATATCACATTTCAAAGTAAAGCTCTATTGTATTTGTTCAATTGGTATCAATGTTGTGAAGAAATGATCATTGATTTCTTACCTTGGCTTAGATGTTATATTTCAATTGGTATATATTACTTTTTGATAATGCCAAAGGGGGAGAAATATGATGTTTTGAATTAAATGAAATGTTTCTCAAAGGGGGAGAAATGGTATGTTTTCAAAACATGAGAGAAATATGATATTATATTTTGGAGAAAGGTTGTTTTGTTGTTTTTATGTAGGTTGAGCTAAGTTGTTGAAGATAGGGGGAGAATCAAGCTTCTATCTCAATTGGATTCAAGTGTTTTAGCATTGATTGAGGGGGAGAAAGGTTCTTCTCAAGTGATCAAATGTTTCAAGAATCAACAACTTCAAGCGATTTCAAAACATGGATTGTCATTTTCAAAAAGGGGGAGATTGTTAGTTCCATGATGAACATGATGAATGTTTTGATAATGACAAAGTGTTTTTGAACAAGCTACATGTGTTGATCAAGTTTCAAGCTCAACAAGCAACAACAAACATCAAATGAAGAAGAGAGAAAGCAAGCTCATGAAGACCTAAGTTTGAGTGTATTTGTATTTCTTTTATCTTTTGCCTCTCAAGCTTCATAGGTTTTTTTATTTGGGTAGATTATTATAGAGGGTAGTGAATCTCATTCATAAGTCATGATTAAATCATAATTTGAGTTTTCACTTAACCTAGAATCAATAGGTGGCTTAAAGGTTTTAAAGGAAAGGTTGGATTTTGAGAAAACAAGTTTTGAACATGTACAGTACCAACTTAATCGATTAAGTGATAACTTAATCGAGTACTACTCGAGTACACGACTTGCTTAATCGATTAAGTACTGCTGAACTGATTTTTAAAATACGTTTTTGACTTCTCAAAATCAGTTTTCATGTGCTACAACTTTTGGGTATTCTATATAAACCTTTTCCTATTATTTGTGATTAATAAGAATCATTTTCATACAAGTTTTACAAAGAATCAAGCCACTCTATTCTCTCTCATTTTCAAAGATCAAAGCTTTTATATTTTCATATTCTTTGATCAAGAACCTTTGAATCTCTTATGGTGAATTGTCATAACTCTTGATTGAGATTCATAGGATTATTTTGTGTTTTCTATTGTGTTGTAATCTTTGCAAGAAGGCAAGCCACTACAACAAAGAAGAAGTCTTGGTGTGTCGATTTTATCATCAAGCAAGTGCATTCTTATTGAAGAAGAAGAAGAAGTCTTGGTTGTGAATCAAGCAAGTGAAGCCTTGGTGTGTGGTTTATCATCAAGCAATTGAAGACTTGTTGTGTCGATTATCAACAAGGGGTAGAGGTTAGATTAGAGAGAAGATCAATAGGATTACAAGGCAAGGGTGTCGATTATCTCTTGTAGGCTAGCAAGAAGGGAGTCTTGTGAGGCAATCACTTGTAATTTGAGAACTCTAATTCCTCATAGTGAAGAATCTCTCTTGGTTGAAGAGGGGACTGGATGTAGCTTTCAAGTGGATGAAAGTGAACCAGGATAAATCACTGTGTCGTATCTCTAAACCCTTACTCTTTATATTCAAGTCATTTGATTGTGTTCTTGGTTGAAAACCTAGAAAGATTGATTTTCATAATTGATTGAATTGAATCTTTAATTGTTCAAATTGATAAAGGGAAAATCATTTTCATAACTAGGTTAATCAATAAGAATATAGGTGTTAATCATTTCCGCTGAATCTCTGATCTTGCATGTGAATTGATTGATTTTCGTATTCGAATGAAAATTGATTTTTCTGTTTCTGTCATAATTAATCGATTAAGTTCAAGCTTAATCGAGTACTACTCGAGTACACGACTTGCTTAATCGATTAAGTACTGTAGAATTTGCAAAAATCATTTGTTTTGATTGTTTCGATTTGTTTCGTTCGAAAATCTTTCAAGGTAGCTTCAACACCTATTCAACCCCCCCTTCTAGGTGTATTAATAGGGTTCCTAAGTCTCTCCAACCACCAATTGCGATTTCCTCAATGGTGACTGAGTTCTGGAAAAAGAACACGTTATTCCACAATTAACTAAAAACTCTTAAATTAAGTGTACCTATTTATCTATTCTAAGACTTGACACTATCACTTGGTTACTCGCTTGGTGAGTAACCCATAGGAGTTGTGAGTCCACACTCCAGGGCCGAGGGAAACTGCTCTAATACCATAAATGTAACATCCTCACTTTAATTAGTTAATTTTAAATTTTAATAAAATCAGAGTTTGAAAATCCATTTTAGAATTTGATTTCTTATGAAAGGTTTTACGAAAATCCGGCAGAGTTTCCTCTATTTTTCGGACTTCCCAAAAATTTCTTCTTATAAACCTGTCAGTCCAGAATTGTTTAAAAACATAAACACAACAGATTAAAAACCAGTTCAGATCTTAACGCCCGATTAGTACCAGTCTCAGGGCGTATAACTACACATATTATAAATTACAAAAAAAATAACAGTTTTTGATGTAATTAAAAACAAAATCCCCTCTTGGTATCATAACCACACTCCACGTGGTGGAGGGTTTCCAGTTCGGCCCGCAACAGTGTAAGCTCCGCTTCCGTACCTGTAAAAATATAGCAAGAAGGGTAGCATTACACAGAACTTAAAAAGATAAATCCTATAAGAAGACATAGTAAATAACTAAGCCTACATAATTATTAATATATTTTATTCATAATTATTCATATAATTAATCTCTTTTAGTTCTTCACTTATTCTCACATTCTTTTAATTATTGATTCTCTTTTCTTTCTTTCCTTTCCATTCTTTATCCATTTTCTTTTTCTTTTTATTTATGACTGAGTCCAAAAGACCATCAGCCGTTTATCTTTTTATTCCCTTATCTCTTTACTGGTGACAGTGTCTACCGACCGCCTGCCACCCCACCATTTAATTCTTTTAGTGATGACAGTGGCTACCGCCCGCCTGTCATCGAAACCATTCTTTTCTTTTATTTCTTTTAGTGATATCAGAGACTTCCGTCAGCCTGCTATCGAATCTGTAACACCCCTCAAAATCCTAGTACGGTTTTAAATTTTAAAAACAATTGTTTTTGAGAAAAGTACTTTTGAAAGGATGTTTTCTTAAATAAATTTCTTAAATCCTGTTTTCCAAGTGGTGAATGAATTTTAAAGAAATAATTTTCATGAAATAATTTTTAAAGTGATTTTTGGAAATGATTATATGATAAGAATTATTTTATGAAAGTGTGTTTAGTGTTTGATATTTTTGGGTAATTATAATTTCTTATGCATGAATGATTTATTTTTCTATGAATGCATGAAGAGGTATATATGTGCGGTTTTGTGTGTGTATGCTTAGTATTATGTGGAATTTGATTAGTGAATGAATGTGATTATGTGTGAATGTATGTATGTGTGTAACATGTATGTGTTGGCATGATGTATATTTGTGCATGAGTGTAGGTGTGAGGCGTTAGAGTGAGTAAATGTATGCATGAAGGTATGTGTGAATATATATATATATATATATATATGCATGTATGTGTGTGTGCAACGTGTGCATGCATGAAGGAGGGTGTGATTAAGGTGTATATGTGTTAGTCTATGAGTGTGCCGTGTGTGTGTATGTTTAAAAGCCTAGAATTTTCTAAGGAGTGGAAACTAAGTAACCAAGTAACTAAATCCCAACTAAAACCCAAACTAAACCCTAACTAAATAGTTGAAGTCTTAAGGAGAACCCTTAAGTCAAAAGCCTAGCATGAACCCTAACCTCTCTTGTCCCCTACCTTGTCTCCTTAAGAAATACTAACCTCCACCCATGCAATTTCTTGGAGCACCGAATTTACCCCTCCCAATTATGCTAGGACCGAAACTCATCAAGGACAAAATAGGAAACCATGAGTGTTTATATAAGCTTGGCCTTTGGTGTATTTCATTCATTTATCACCTCACTTCTTCATTTCCTTCTTCCCACACACCAACACCAACACAAGTCTAAGAGCCTCCTTAAACTCTTAGACTAAGAAAAGAAAATATAGAAAGAGAGAAAGAAGAAGAGGAAACCGTGAGGTAGTAGAAGGAAGAAGGAGAGGAGATCAACCCCAAACTTAGGAATTCTTTGAAGAACAAGTGTTGAAGACCTTTCTTTCTTGGTATAAACCGAAGACCCTAGAAGAATTGGACTTAGCTTTGTTTGTAATCTTGTAATTTTATTTCTTTTCTTCCCTTGCATGTTTATGGTTTGATCTAAGCTTGCATGTGATGCTTTTGCTTTGATCTTGATTTTTAAGACCTAAATGAAATTGTAATGAACTAAATGATGGACTTTATAATTCGGTTGATGTTGTTTATGTTTGATCTTCATGTTTTTCTTTTGGATCTAAAGTTTTGTTTATGATCTTTGTGAACTTGATGTAGATTTCTTTGCATGTTAGGTTTTGATGCTTAAAACCATGAACATAAGGTGTTTTATGTGTTTATTTGGTGAATCTATACTTGATCTAAATTTATTTTTAATTTTTGGTCTTGCATGTTGATTAATGATGATTTATAACCCTTGCATTTTTCGGTCTTGATCTTGATACAAGCTTTAATGTGTGTTTTGATTCTTGGTTTTCCTTGATCCTAACCTTTGCATGTCTTAATTTTTGGCTTTGATTCATGATCCTTGCTTTGATCTTTGATTTTGTTTGGATCTTGAATTTTCTATGTGATCTTTGAACCAAAAGCTTTTTATTTTCTTGGATTATGTCTCGGTTTTGACCCCTTTGTTACCCAAGACGATTTTTGTCTCCTATTTGTGTTCTTATATGTGATTTTGATTTAACCCTAATGAAAGTCTTGATTCTTGATTTTTGTTTTGACCTTGATTTTGTTTTGAGTCTTATAAATGATTTTTGAAACAAAAAGTTTTCTTATTTTCTCAAAGGCATGATACGGTTTTGGTCTCTTTTTCATCTAAAGTAATTGTTGTCTTTGATTTGTGTCTTGATCTTTAATCTTGTTTTTATTACAAGCTTTGCATGTGATTTTTGTTGAAACAACAAGCTTTAATATTTTCTTTGTGTATGTCTCGGTTTTTGGTCCCTTTTTCATTTAAATTGATCCTTGTCTTTGAAATGTGTTCATATGTTCAATTTCATGACTTGATCTACATGATTTAGATGCATGCATGTTGATCTTGTATGTGATGCATTCGGCCATGTTTGAATTAAGACCCATTCTTTTTATTTTATGTGAACTTGATATATGCTTTATGTTCTTGCATGATTTTGATTTGATTTAAGGAAATAAATTAAAGTTTGATGGATTTTCTAATGATTAAGTTCACGGTTTTTGTTAAGAAGAAGAAGAGCTAATTTCATAAGTTTTTGTGTGTTTGATGATTGCATGAATCTTGTTTTGATATGTGTGTAGTTTCGGCTTGTGCATGTTAATAAGGTTAGGAATTCTTTCTCATAAAGTAACCTAGGAATAATGAAGGTATGTTGTAAAATAATTAATCACGAATAGGTTTTGTGCTTGAATGACTATGTGTGTGCATTCGGTTTGTGCACTTAAATATGCTTAACTGATTTTGTTTTACAAAATAATGTGTTTCTAAAGTTGATTATGTGTTGGATAATTGAATTATTTGTTTTGATTGTAAGATTAAGAATGAGTGATTGTTTGGGATCTAATTGAATACTTGACTAATTGTTTAGGTGCCTTGATTTATCAAAATGTACTATTGACCGTGTGTGTGTATGATTGGTTTTAAAAATTATTTGGTTTGATTTATTTGAATCTGTGAAGTTGTGTTTTGAGTTTCATTTTACAACAAAAACTTGAGTTTTTAAAGAATTAATGTTGAATTAAAAAGTATTTGGAACAAAAAGGAGTTTTTACGATGTTTTCGGATTTTATTAAATTGATTTTTGTAAAGTATTTACTTGCTGTCCAAACTTATTTAAAATTGTTTTCTTGATTTTTTTTTTTTGAGTTCCTGAGACTCAAAGTTTGGTTTTCAAAAGGTGATTGATTTGAGCAAAACCCGGATTGAAACCGGTGAATTTTTCGGTTTTTTTGAATAAGGTTAAGGTGCTGTCCAAGACGGACCAGCAACCAAACCAATTGATTTAAATTGTTTTATTCGATGTTTTCCAAAGTGATTTCAAGTGTTTAAAGAACTAATAAAAGTTGAAAGTGTTTTAAGAAAACAATCCAGTTTTAAGATTTCCGACGAGGAACGAAAGAACGTTTTAGTTAAGAAAATGTTTTCTTAATAAAAGTTAGTAATGAAAATGTGTTTTTAATTAATTCGAGGGACGTTACAGACAAGGGATTAAGGCAGTGGCAGCAACCAAGATCAGAGAAGACCGTGCTCATCTAATCGCTGGACCTTAGGTGAGAGAGTAGCTTTCCTAAGACACCGTGGTAGTAGGTGTTGTATTAAGACGTTCCGTATCAGCTCAAAGATCGGAACTAAGTGGTTCTGCGTCAGTAGTATAGTGGCAATTGTGTGCTTTGTGTGGCCAATTATACGAATAGGACAAAGACCACATTGTTGTGTGTGATGTGTGATGGTGTGTTATTTATATTTGTTTGCTTATGCATGATAATATTTTAAGTGTTGAAGTGAATCAATGTGAAATAATTGATAGCGATAATAAAAGAGATGAGAATTAAAAGACATCAAGAAAAGAGATAACCCTTGTATGGCTTAAGTCCTTGTGGAGCAAGGCAGCCTTAGCATGATAAGACTTGAGAATGGAAATGATGATAAGAGAGTTGAGATGTTGATTGAGAAGAGATGATGAGATGAGAGTGGTAAAGATGTAATGATGTGATGTGAATGAGCCAGAGCTGGGAAGGAATGATGAAGTGGAAATAAAAGTGATGAGTTGATGAGAGTGGGAGCTTGATGTTGTGGCTTTGTTTTCTTGGATTGAGACTGGTGTAGAGTTGAGCTTGCTCCTCCATTAGTTCTCAAGAAGAGAAAGTTTTTGTGAGAGACTTTTGAAAAGAAACTTTTTTGAAAAGATTTTCGAAAATGATATGGTTGAAAAGGACTCATGAAAAGAGTTTTTGAAAAGAGTTTGCGAACTAATTTTTGGAAATAGGTGTTTGAAAATGGATTTTTGAAAAGGATTTCCAAAATGAGATTTTTGAAAATAGTTTACAAAACGTATTTGTGAATAGGGTTCCCAAAATGAGAAAAATTTTCCAAAATTGATTTTCTGAAAGTGATTGTGAAAAGACGTTTTGAAAAGGATTCGAAAGGAGATTTTTGAAAAAGATTTACGAAAGGAAATTTTAGAAAAGGATTTATGATTTGAAGTTTTGAAAGAGTTTTTGAAGAGGAATTGTGAAGTGAGATTTTGGAAGTTTATGAAAAGAGATTTAAGAAAAGGTTGTTTGGAGATAAGTTTTGTGATGAGATTCGAGTTGTGATTGTGATCCCGCTCTGTGCCAAGTTTGAGTTATGAAAAGTGATGCAAAGATAGCGGTCAGGACTCATTGAAGGGATGCACGAAGGGTGAGCTGACCATTAGGTTAATAAAAGATAAAAGCTTTAAAAGACATTAACAGCGAACACGGTGAGGAATGAGAGTTAACCCGAAGTAGTGGAGAGGAAGGAACCATAGGTATCTACGGATACTTAGGAGGAGATTGCATTAGGGGAGGACGATGACGGTGAAACGTCAAGAAGTCTAGAGTACTTTTCTAGGCACAACGAACTCCACAAGTGGCGCACTAACGTGGTGGGGACTGGGTCCAATGCCGTGGCAAGTTCTGCGTGCACACTAGAGTTGTACTGTCGCCCCCTAGATTGCAAATCGAGAACAGTGAGAGGAACTGGAGTGGGGCATCTTGTTTGCCACTGTAGTGAGACAGTGTGCCTTGTTTTAAATTGATATGATTATGATTTGAGGCTGAGACCTCCTGGTCAGGGACCATTTGTTGTGTGACAGCTGTCGTTGTAACACCCCGATTTGACAACTTGAAAATATAATTTCTTTAATAAATATGGTGAAAATTTGGGCCAATTTTTTTTTTTTTTAAAACAGTGTTACACAAGGTGAGAACACTTAGATTTTCAAATCATGTTTGCAATTTAAAACTCATGTTCTCACATTGCATAAAACCTTTCAAGTTCCAAACCGAGATGTTACGAAACATCGCACTCTGAAACTTGTTTTCACAAAACACATTTAAATGCCCATTTCGTTTGCCTTAACCGTAAAACTTAATCTCGGTTATCCAGTTTTATAAAACATAATTCAGGTGCACATGTGGATGCAGCTAATGATGTCTAAGTACCTGGTAAGGGAGTACAATGCTTGAACATAGACACTATAACAGCAGACTTCCGCCAATATGATACTCCTCAGCAAAGTCGAATCATCCACCATCGAATCCTCTAGTCGAGCTTGACCATCTTCTCCTTCGAGACTCCATCTCGGTCGTGTCTTCGTAGGCCATCACGTGAAGCGCCGACTCCCAATATAATCTACTTTCTCTGTCGCCTGTGGACATCATCACAGAAGTCCACAGGGACAGGAAAAGACAGAGAGAGTAAGCATTCCGAAAGACGCATCGTCGACGGTGTGGGTTTACGATAGGCAAAATATTAAGACAATACAAGCACACAACGATACACATTCACAACACACCAATACAACAGATAATTATACAGGATGCATGAGGATGCAATGCAATCGTCGTATTAACTAACACTTTATCTTTCTCTTAAGGGAATCTCGTAATCCAACATCTCACAAAGTTGAAGTCTCTTAATCAGATTGTCTCGCAAAATCGAAGTCTCTCGCCCACATATCTCGAGTCCACAACATCGGAAATTCAGGCTTTATGGTTTGGATTCAGGTCTACATCTCCTCGGGATCCATCCACCTAATCGGAAGCAATCAGAAGTACAGGATCTCTACCACACCGGCTCCTGGAGACTACAACAAGATACACTATAAAATGCCCAGGAAATAAAAATGTCATGACAAAGGGTGTCAACCTCCACCGTGTTCAAGCATCCCTTTTCTGATCCTGATTTAGTCAAGGGGGTGTCAGTCATCCATCTAGTGTACACGCAGTACTTCAGCTACGACACCAGACTACCTACCCAACCTCGGATGGTCAACCCAGGTCACTGTAGCTTTTTCCCGCCTAGACAGACTCCTCTTAGGCTTCTTGACGAATCACCGCCATTGCCTTCCCCTATCCTAATCATCAAGTGATTACCACGCAGGTAAACACCGTATCTTCCTCTCCACTTCTTCGGGTAAGGGTTTTAAGTCGTAAGGATATACTCGATTATCCTAATGTCGACCCATCCTAAGTCACCTCCGTCATATAGCACCAACCATATGCGGGTTACTTCTTGTGGGACTCGACTACTATATTTGACGGGCTCCGACCCATCCTGAATCATTCTCAACATGTAGCCACAATCATATAGATACACTTTCAACATATGGCAACGGCCATATAGATACACTTTCAATATATGGCAATAGCCATACAGATACACTTTCAACATGTGGCTATGACCACATAGATACACTTTCAACATGTGGCTACGATACACTTTCAACATGTGGCTACGATACACTTTCAACATGTGGCTACGACCACATAGATACACTCTCACCACATAGATACACTTTCAACATATGGCTACAACCATATGGATACACTCTCACCACATAGATACACTTTCAACATATGGCTACAACCATATGGATACAATTCAACACATGGCTACAACCATGTAGATACACTCTCAACAATGTTCCACAGTCATTGCATCCATGTTCAAAATATCATCGTCACATTCACATCATCAGCTCGATCCACGTACTCGGTGCATCAGCATCATCCAGTTCCATTGCGTGTTCCATCCTTTAGAGCTTTGCTCTAAGCGTTGGGGAATTCCTTATAGTTTCTACGTCTCTTCTACTATTATCTTATACAGTGAGATGATGCACCATGCATATGCAATGACAATATAACAGCAATACATCCCAACAAGCAAATATATCAATCAATCAATTCATACCATGTGATGGTATAGGTCTGAGTCTTCGTATACGGCGATACAAACAAGGCACACAATTTATCGGGTATACTACTAGCTACAATAGACCTTTACTCCGACTTTGAGAGAGTACGGAGTGTCCTAATAGATCACCTAAATACCACGGTGTCTTAGGGAAGCTTCTCTCTCACCTCAACTCCAGCAAATACCTCGTCCGAAATCGTTGCGGGTCCTCCCAACTGTCAGCTGCTCCAGGTTCTTGACTCATACATACATTATACTAGATAGGAGACACTAACGTTACTAGTCTATCTAAATGATCGTCATACTTAAAATCAAAGCGCGTTTTTGAAAACTCTTTTCACTTCTTGTCGGAAAATCGTAAATCGTCAAGATTTTTCTCAAATCAAAAATCCAACTTTCACTATACTTTAAATACTTTGAAATCATTATAAGAAATCAATGAAATCATTTTAAATAAATGGATCGGTTGCTAGTCCGTCTTGGATAGCAGCTCGCTCGATCCCGAAAACATCAAGTAACGTCACCTTTTTGAAATCCAACTTTACTTAAATCACGTACCATTTAAAATATAAACTTTAAAACAACCAAACACATTTTCCGGATTGAAAAACAATTTAAATAAAAACTGGACAGCAAAGATGCTCGCCCATAAACCACTCTTTTAGAAAATTCGAAAACACCGAAAAATCGCATTTTTCAAACCAACTTTATCTTATATTAAGTATTCATCAAAACTCAACTTCAAATCACTTTGAAAAAATTTTTAAATAAGAAATACAACTTATAGAAACTCTGGACAGCATCATATTCCAAGTCTTAAATTCATTTTCCATCGTCCAAAACCAATTTAAATCCATAAACAAATTAGGTATCTTGAAAACAATTAAATAAACACTTTGATCAATACTTTATCAAGTTCAAAAACTTAAAATCAAACATGGGCAGCATGATGCTTAAAATAAGGCAAACCATTTAGCACATTGAACATAGCACATTTCAAATCATAATTTCAAACTAATAGCCTAGACCGAAACACCGTAAACAATTAACTTTGTACACTCACTCATGCCTAGTCTAGACATACCATCAAGCAATCACTTATTCAATTATTTGAAGACATTATGATCACCATACAGATCCAGTCAAGTCATGAAATGAAGCACAAAATTCACGTTTGTCAAAAACATTTAAATAAAGCTTTTATTCAATTATGGAAAAGCACAAAAGATAAAATCTAAAACTATACCAAATCAATTTGTCTAACCTTCAAAATTTCCAGAACATACACATATATTCCAAAATTAATCATATAAAATTTCCAAGTCTTTTGAACAATCTTAGGCTAGGTTTCAGATCAGATTTCGCATGAAAAGCAAGATAGAATTGTTGCTGACCTCAGGCCAAAATTCCATTATTAAAAATAGTGTTTCAAATCCGAATTTCATGAAAATTAGTATAAACTTCCCTCATACAGCCATGACCATCTCATAAAAATTTCAGATCATTTGGAGTTGTGCAAGCCATATTTTTCTAATTACGTTTGTCATTAAGTGTGGAAAATCTGAACCAAACGGTTCACAGTTTTGCCTTTTGTAAAATTATCAAATAAAATCCAAATCTCCTAAAATTTTACAGAGAGCATCTAGAGAGGTGCAGGAAGCTACCATAAAAATTTCAAGCAATTTAGAGTAGCACAAGTTTGAAAATTCTATCCATCTTTAAACTGAAAAACTTGTTTTCTCAAAATCGTCTTCACAAAATTGGTTCTCATAAGCGGAATAGCATTCGTATTTGAAATCGTCTTTTTATGATAGAAAGTAAATGAAGCTATCCTTTCTTTTGTTTTGTAAAACTGATACCATCTAATCCTTTTCGTAGCCGAGCTCTTTAAAAAGATTAAATCAGAGTAAGCGGAAAGTAGAGGACTACGCAGCTACTAGAACTATAACATAGGTTTGATATACATATATATAAAAAGTCAGGTGATACATAGTCTCGTCATAAGTCTCCAAGATCCCTACACAAGTCCATAAAGATCTATGCTCAAAATAAAACCATAGCCCTAGAGTACTCATAGTATATATCTCAATATGTACATCTCTGTGATGCGTCAGGATTGTAGCAACCTTCAAACTTGGGCGGGTCGTTCTGTCTGATTCGAGCTAGCCAATCAATGTCGATTGGGTTTGGAGGTTGATGGAGTGCGACTGCTGCTACCGTTTCGGCCTGGTTCTGGTTCATTTGGACCAGATTCTCAAGTATCGCGACCATCCTATCATCACGAGTACGTCTCCGAGGCATGGTGACTGATTTCTGGAAAAAGAACACGTTATTCCACAATTAACTAAAAACTCTTAAATTAAGTGTACCTATTTATCTATTCTAAGACTTGACACTATCACTTGGTTACTCGCTTGGTGAGTAACCCATAGGAGTTGTGAGTCCACACTCCAGGGCCGAGGGAAACTGCTCTGATACCATAAATGTAACATCCTCACTTTAATTAGTTAATTTTAAATTTTAATAAAATCAGAGTTTGAAAATTCATTTTAGAATTTGATTTCTTATGAAAGGTTTTACGAAAATCCGGCAGAGTTTCCTCTGTTTTTCGGACTTCCCAAAAATTTCTTCTTATAAACCTGTCAGTCCAGAATTGTTTAAAAACATAAACACAACAGATTAAAAACCAGTTCAGATCTTAACGCCCGATTAGTACCAATCTCAGGGCGTATAACTACACATATTATAAATTACAAAAAAAATAACAGTTTTTGATGTAATTAAAAACAAAATCCCCTCTTGGTATCATAACCACACTCCACGTGGTGGAGGGTTTCCAGTTCGGCCCGCAACAGTGTAAGCTCCGCTTTCGTACCTGTAAAAATATAGCAAGAAGGGTAGCATTACACAGAACTTAAAAAGATAAATCCTATAAGAAGACATAGTAAATAACTAAGCCTACATAATTATTAATATATTTTATTCATAATTATTCATATAATTAATCTCTTTTAGTTCTTCACTTATTCTCACATTCTTTTAATTATTGATTCTCTTTTCTTTCTTTCCTTTCCATTCTTTATCCATTTTCTTTTTCTTTTTCTTTATGACTGAGTCCAAAAGACCATCAGCCGTTTATCTTTTTATTCCCTTATCTCTTTACTGGTGACAGTGTCTACCGACCGCCTGCCACCCCACCATTTAATTCTTTTAGTGATGACAGTGGCTACCGCCCGCCTGTCATCGAAACCATTCTTTTCTTTTATTTCTTTTAGTGATAACAGGGACTTTCGTCCACCTGCTATCGAATTCATTCTTTTCTTTTATTTCTTTTTAGTGATAACAGGGACTTTCGTCCGCCTGCCATCGATGGCATTCTTTTCTTTTATTACGACTGAGTCCAACAGACCATCGGCCGTTCTCTTTTCTTTCTTAAATATTTATCTTTTCTCTTATTATAATTTAAGTAACTCTTTTATGTTTATCTCAATCTTTCACTCTTTATTTTCGTTTATGACTTATCACATTTTCCTTCGTTTTCTACTTTAATCTCTTTCTTTTTACTAATTACTCTCGCTTTTATCCAGCTTTACTTTGTGGCTTATCATCATATTGTTTATTTTACCTCTATTTCAGTATTTCTCTTTCTTTTCCTTTTTCTTCTTCTCTTCCTTTTCTTTTTCTTCTATTTATTAATTATCCTAATGTCTATCTAACTCTACTTAGCTTTGGTATACTCATTATATTTTAATTCCTGTTTGCAAATTCTTAATTAATTCTATGATTCCTCTCTCACACACTATTATTTACTTATTCACTTATTTTCCCTATAATAGTACTCTACTCCATTTATCTACCGCTATTACACTCCCTCTCCTTGTATTATTATCTTTTCATTGAATTCTTTACTTATTACCTACTTGTATTTAAAATTTAGTTTAGTATTTTGTTTCCATTCCATTATTACCCGACAACTCTTAACTAAGTCCACTCCGCGCCTTCTTATGGCTTTCGTATTTTAACTCCTCTTTTACCTTACATTTAGTTTTAATCACTCTTCTCTCCTTGCCTATCACAATTACTCTATATTCTTTTACTTTCACGTTTCGTTGGTTCTCCCTAACTAATTCCCCTTGGTTTTATTTTGTACTTTTCTACATTTTCATTCTATATTTGTAACACCCCGATTCCGGCAACTTGAAAACATCATCTCTTTAACAAAATATAGTAAAAATTTGGGAAATTTTTTTTTAAAAGGTGACATGGGCATGAGAACCTTTATGTTCCAAAATCATTTCCGTAACTTAATCGAAATTAAATAACGTTCTCATGTCACACATCACAAGTCAAGTTCCAAACCGAGATGTTACTTAACATCGCGCTTTGTAACTTAGCTTCATAAATCTAATTTTGAGAAAATAATTTCAAATCTTGTTTCTTAAAACCATTCTCAATAAAATTCCAAGCGGGGTTCAGAATGATACGACAATGTAACCATGTAGTTGCAAGGGTACAGTGCTCAAGGGAATTACCTATTACTATTCTTGACCTCTAATCTTCTTCGCTGAAGCCCACTGCCGAAACCGCATCGGGAAGAAAGTACAGATCCTACTACAGGGTCGACCATCTACCCGTTGCAATATCGGAGTAACCCGACACGACAACAGGGTAGGAGAGATGGTCAGTATTCCCGAAGTACAACATGACCAGACAGTAGAACAATAACTAGAGGCATATAATAAAGACACGAAACCTACTAACTCTCATGCAACAACAATTACTCATGCTATGCATATGACAAATATATTCACGTAGGCATATAGAAAACACTTATAAATAAAGTGTATCATAACATACCAATTATGGAAAAATCATAACTCAACATAATACACATCACTGTTCTTGGCATCACAAGCCCTCGAGTATTCAAATCTCATCACCATCATTCTCGAACATCCAAGTCCTTTCACAATCTTTCTCAATCTTTCCACAATCACTTATACTTTCTTTCTTTGAATCTTTCTCAATTCTTCATAAATTATTATTGCTTTCTTTCTTATAATCTTTTTATCATTATTAAATCTTATCAAACGGTTAGCATCAATGATGAGGGGGAAAACATCATTCAGCTCGCACACGTCTACATCTCCTCGGTCATCCACCCAACCTAGTCGGAAGCAAACAGGAGTACAGGACCTTTACCACGCGGGCACGACAGCTGTCACACAAACAAATGGTCCCAGACCAGGAGGCCCTACCTCAAATCATAATCATAATTCACATAATAACAATTCACGCTCTCAGCGGCAATCACAAATGCCCCGTTCCAGTCCCTCTCACTGTTCTCGATTTGCAATCAAGGGGGCGACGATATAATTTCTAGTTCGCGATGCGGAACTTACCACGGTATTAGACCCAGTCCCCACCACGTTAGTGCACCACATGTGGGATTCGTTCCGCCTAGAAATATACTCTAGACTTCTTGACGTTTCACCGTCATCGTCCTCCCCTCATGCAATCTCCTCCTAAGTATCCGCAGATACCTATGGTTCCTTCCTCTCCACTACTTCGATACGACACTCATGCCTCACCGCGTATATAAATGTCTTTTAAAGTCTTTTAAAGTTTTAGAGTTTTATTCAACGGCTTAATCCTAACAGTCGGCTCGTCCTTGGTGCATCCCTTCAACGAAACCCGACCACTAATCGCAATCTGTCCCCCTAAATTCTCAATGGCCTCATGCCTCAATCACTTTCATCTCATCATCACAATTCACATAACTCATGCTCAGCATATTCTCATCACATCATCAACATCTTTTCCTCGTCTTTCTCAAAAATCCCTTTTTCGCAAAACTTTTTTGAAAGCTTGATTTCACAAAACTTTTGCTTCACAAAACATTTTCAAAAATAATGTTTCCAAAAACTTTCACAAAATATTATTTTCACAAAAGCTCTTTCAAAATCTCTTTTAAAAAACCTTTTTCAAAAATCACATTTTTGGGTGAGTGTTAATGGAGGAGCAAGCTTAACTCAACACTAAGCTTCTTCCCAAAAATATGAACGAGGAATCACATCTCCACTCAAACCACATCTCACTTCCATACCACATTGCTCTTCTCCAATCTCAATTCTTTGTATTTCATTACTTATACAACCTTTATTATCATTCCTCTTTCTTTCAATCACATTTTCTTACTTTTACAATTCATTCATCTCCTCAACTCATTTCTTTTTATGATTCTCATTATTACGTACAACTTTTCCAAACAGAACAAGGTATACTCCACAGGATAATTCACAAAGAGATCCAATACATAACAAAATAAACCATGCATCATATTTAACAAAACAAGAAAGCATCTAACACATATATGCATCACGTATGATAATGCAACATGTAATATATTAGACTCGATGTACTCAGTTTAGAACTGAGTCTAGGGGTCACGATGTCCTAGGCCTACTGCATCTTTCACCTCACATTCCAGCATCTGAAATCGTCGCGGGTCCTTCCCAACAAATTAGCTGATCCGCTTCTCGACTTATATGCACCTTGTACTAAGGGAGATGACACTAACGTTATAATTCTATCTTAGACAATTGTCCTACTTAAAATCAGAACACGTTTTCGAAAGCTCTTTTTTACTTCTCGTCGGAAAATCGTGAATCGTTAAAACTTTTTCAAATCAATCTTTTCCCAAGTTAAATACCACTTAAAATTTAAACTTTAAACCAATCAAATAAATTTTTAGGATTGAAAAACGATTTAAATAAATTCTGGACAGCAATTACACAAGTCCATAAATTACTTTTCAGAAAATCCGAAAACACCAAAAGTTATACTTTAGTTCATATAATACTTTGTTATAAAATAAACACTTAAATAATTTATTTTTCAAACTTAACATTTTGAAATGAATTAAGGGCAGCAACCATTAAGTCCAAGGTGATTCAATTACATCAAGACTATATTATTTCAAAAACCAATTAGTTTTCACAACCAATTACAAAATCAAACACAACACTTTGGTTCACTAAATAATTTATTCATGCATAACATAAACATATCATCAAAAAATCACTCATTCAATTATTTCAAAGCATCATGATCATCAAACAAGTCAAGCCAAGTAATAATACCAAATATAAAAATTCACATTCATTAAAAACATTCAAATAGAGTCTTAGTGCGATTACAAGTAAAACACAAAAGATAAAATTCAAAACTATATTAAATTAATTTTTTAAATTCTCAAAATTTCCAGAACACACACACTCATGCCAAAGTTCATCATATAAAATTTTCAAGTCATTTAAACAATCCTAAGCTAGATTTCAAATCAAATTTCACATGAAAAACAACATGGTACTGTTGCTGGTCAGAGACAAAAACGTTACTATTAAAAATATCTTCTTAACTCAGAACTTCATAAAAATTGGTATACATCTTCCTTATACAGTAAAGACTATCTCATAAAATTTTAAGAATATTTGGAGTTGTGCAAGTTATATTTTTCTAATTAAAATATTCACTAAGTCCAGAAAATCTGAACCAAGTGATTCACTGTCTTGCCTTTATTAAAAATATCAAATCAACTCCAAATCTCTTCAAATTTTACAGAGAAAATCTAGAGATGTCCAGAAAGCTACCATAAAATTTTCAAACAATTTAGAGTAGCACAAGTTTGAAAATTTTGTTTATCTTTAAACTGAAAAACTTATTTTCTCAACATCATTTTCACAAAGTTGGTTCTTATAAAAATATGAAATCACTTAAAAAAATCATCCAAAAATTCAGAGAAGTTCCTTTTAACATACTTAAAATAGTGACAAAATTCCAGAATCATTGAACATATAAAAATATCATTCATCAAGGTCAACATACACATATTCACAATTTCAGCACAAGTTCATTTTAATCAACAAGTTTGTTCATCCAATTTCATGAAAATCAAAAATATACTCATTCCTATAAATCAATTACAAAATCAATCCATCAATTATTATTTTCTTAAAAACCGAATTAATATCTTTTATGAAAACAATTTCCAAACACAACATGCATCAAGAAAGTAAATTCATTTTATTAAAAATTTCATGCTTAGGTTAAATTTTCTTATTAAAATAATTTCCTTTACATGCACATAAAACCAAATCAAGTAGGAAAACAAAATCATTAGCACAAAAATTCTTTTAAAACCAAATCAAACATCAAGTTCTTAAACATAGAAGATTTCTTATTTTTAAATCAAGGTCTTCAAAATCAAGCTTAGAAATCATTAGGTTTATAAATTAAAACACTAGATCTAGCTTCAAAATCGACATGCATCAAAGAATAACTTTGAAAAGCAACTTCATTTTCCAAAGAAAAACACAAAACCAAAGTTCATCAAAGAAACAAGAATCATTTACACAAAACAATTATAAAAACCGAATCATCTTTAATTCTTCTTGCATGTTCATCTTTCATTTTAAAACTTTAATCTTTGTTCATTAGCCTTTGAAAAACATAGATCAACAATAAAAATCAACATGCATGAACCAACTTTATACAAATCAACACATTTACAACAAAAACACATAGAACCGAAAATAAAAATGATGAAGAAGAAAGAACATCAAACATAAAGCTTTAACATATTACAAATTAAGTGAGTCCTTAAAGTCCAAGATTAAAGAATAATAACACACAACATCATCTTTTCAACCATAAAATAAGGCATGCAAAGAAAAGAAATAGATCTACAAAATAAAAAGAAAACTAAATTATTACAAATCTTCTTTCTTGATCTTCAAGCCCTACCATGAAAAGGGGTTGGTCTTCTAGTCTCCTAACTCTTAGATCTTCAAAGATCAAGGCTTGATCTAGCATGGATTTACCCTCTCCTTCTCATCTATGCCTCACGGCCAAGCTCCCTTCCTCTCTCTCTTTTTTTTTCCATGTCTCAAGAGCTAATGTTGCTCTTGGGACTAAGTGTTTGTGTTTGTGTTGGTGTGAAATGAAGGAAGTGAAAGAAATGGGATGGAAGGATGAAGGCAACGAATGGAAGAGTAAAATGAAGGGAATGAAGGGAACTAATAGGAAATGGATTAAGGTTGAAGCATAATTTCCCCTTGGCCCTTTAGTTGGTTCGACCAACATGCACCAAAGGAGGGTGTTTTTGGCATTCTATGGTTTCTACTACTTGGTCCCCAAGTTCCCATTTTCTTTTCCTTTTATTTTTATTTCCCTTCTTCACTTAGTCATCAAGCCAAAGCCCCACAACCCTACACATACACTCCCTCACACACATGGCACACATACACACATCACACCTATATTCTACATGCACACACACAACATGGCACTCATGCACACACACACATGGCCTACAATTTTGTTTAATCCATTTATTTTTATAAAAATCAAAAATATACACATACACGTATATACACATACATACATACATACACAAACCGTATTATGCACACACATATTAACACTTTTTTCTTTAAATAATAAACTGTACTTATTGGTTGCACTTATAGCCCTTATTTCATTTTCTAAAATCATAATTTAATATATTAAAGATAATCCCATAAGGAAAAATTCATTAAAAATCAAAAACTATTTTTCATGATTTATCCTTTGGAAATTCGTCCTTTACAGTACTGAAAAATAATTTTCTCAAACCAGCCCAGAAAATTATGAAAAGTACATTTTTGAAAACTACATTTCAATACGATCGTTTTGATATAAAGATCATGAAAATCGGAGTTACGGTTAAAAAGTTATGGATTTTCTAAGTTAATCAATCTTTCAAAGTCCATAAAGAAAATTTATTTTCACAAATCACCATCAATAAAATCATTTCTCATTAAAAATCATTTTTACTTACTTCATAAAAATATTTTTTCATCAAAACATTGTAAAATCAACACCTTAATTCGAGGTCGAATAAAATACTTATCGAAAACCTTGGTAAAACAATATCGCAAAACTTTTTCTTTAATAAAATTTTATTCGTCCTAGTCGGAAAAACGCGGGATGTTACAATATTAACTCTTTTAATATTCTAAATACACTCACTCATTCCAAACTTTATTCTACGCACATACATTCTATTTCCTAGGGTGTGGTTTCCATTATTAATTCTAAGTACTACATTTATATCAACGAGGACTACACTAAGGTTCATTAACATATTTCCTAATTACTTTATTCTTAGTCACCACTATAGCATCCTAGAATTTACTTCTCAAGTAAAGGTAACGTGAACCCTCTTACCTCGGGCTTTTTAAATAGAACCTGGATTTTAGCTCGGCGACGATGACGACGTCGGTGTTGCTCCTCGTTAGCGGGAACGATCGCGACTGGACCGAGGCAAGAGCTTCAAGCTTCGAGGTTCCCGACACGAGCCCGGCACGATCACGGGTCGATAACGGCGCCGGTGAGATCCGTGGAGAGAGAGAGAGAAGGCTCGCGGATGAGAGTGTTGGGATTCTGGCAATTGTACCAGATCGTACAAGTAATATAGACAATGAAGTCCGAGTATCGTACCCAAGGGAGTGACTGTTTAATTAATTCCACCTAATTAATATTACTTAGCGAACGAGACAAAGGATTTATGATTTTGTAAATAAAAACATAAATTAAAATAAATGACTCTTTGACAAGGAGAAAAAGCGGGATGTAGTTTCGATGTAGCTCGCGGATGAGAGAGCAAGGAATGAGGGAGAAGCTATGGTGGTTGTGGCCCGTGGTTGTCGGTCGGCAGCCACGGTGGCGGCTCTGGCCGGAATAGAAAGGAGAGAGAGATCGAAGAGAGGGGAAGAGAGACTAAAGCCAAAGGGGAAGAGGGAGAGAGAAATATGATGGTGGTGGTGGTGGATAGTGGTGGTGCTTCGTGGTGGAGGTGGCGGCCGGAGGTGGGTGTGGTGGTGGAAACCGGAGGAGAGAGAGTGAGATTGTGAGGGAAGGAGAGAGAGAGAGCAAGGGGAAGTGAGGGAAGAGAGGGAGAGCCGAACGGGATGGGGGAGGACGGCGGCGGTGGAGGATGTTACCGGAGGAGGTCGCCGGCGGTGGAGGAGGTGGAGGGAGAAAGAGAGAGATTCGAGTGAGAGAGGAGGAGGGGTGGGAAAATGGGGGTTTGGCCCTTAAAACGCGTTTTTGGTGTTGCAGATCGCAGAATTTTCGCTTAAGCGAAATCTGGTCGCTTAAGCGAACTCAATTGGTGTTGTTACTGGAGCAGTTTCGCTTAAGCCAAAAAATTTCGCTTAAGCCAAATGTACAGGTACTGCTACTTCATTTTTTCTATTTTTCAGCTATTTTCTTCCCAACTTCAAATAGCCATAACTTCTTCGTTCACCGTCGGATCTTGCTCAAATTTGACGAGCAACTTCCTCAAAATCATACCTTCATATCTAACGGTGGGAATTGTGTTTTGAGTCTTAAATCTTTTATTTTGATTTTCTATCCTATGTTATGTTTTCGTATCGAATTATCTATTTTTATGGCCTGTTCCTAACTTCAATTTACTACTTCTTCCTTTCCTAAACCAATATTATTATTATTAATCTTTTCTAATGCTTGAACACTTCTTTTAATATCTATTTATGGTCTTATTATTATTATCTCAATTATCCCAAACTATTATTAATTTATTTGCACTTAGGTTTAAAATTTGGGATGTCACATGTGTCAAGATCCGTATATAAAAATAAAAAAAAATATTTCAGGGATATACAAACCTATTTTTAAAAAATAAAATAAAAATAAAAGAAAATTCCAAAGTTGAAAAAGGAACAAAAATAACTAAAAAAAAGAATAATTAGATGTATCAAAATAATTTAGCAACTATGTACAATAAACAATTAATTTAGTCAAACTAATTTAGGAAAGGAAATAGATCTATTAAAAACAATCAATCGTTTAGGCCTAACTCTATTTTTAGGTTAAGTTCTTAGTGGAGTCGCCAGCTGTCAAGGCCAGCGTCTGTTGGACTACCGGCAAGTGTACCGGGTCAGCAAGTAATAAAGAGTAAGTAAATTATCGTTCCACTCGGGGATTATAAATTGTTTCTAATAATTCTAGGCAAATTGTAATTACTACGTGAAACTTGAGTTTGGTTTATTTGATTTGAGAGTGTAAAATTAATTAAATGACAAAATAGAAAATAAAAGATATTGAGAAACAATTATAGAAATGGTTAGGAACGTAGTTTCATTATAGGATCGTAGTTACTCATTATGAAAATCCATTTTCCATTAAATCAATGACATTCCAGAGGTAGTAAAAGCTAGATCCCTCATGGCAATTACGTTTGTTATTAAACTATACCCCTTAATCCCTTAAGTGAGTCTTAGTTTAATAGTCATTAATTAAAACACTGGAATTAATAAAAGTCATATAATCCGCAAAAGTATCCCTACCGCTTGGATGATTATAATGTTTGGTTTAAAGGCCTAATCTAATCCCTAATCTTTCAATTAAAGGATTAGACTACTAAAGCAAAACATAAATTGATCAAGTTCATGAATTGTAATTAAAACACCACCAAGCAATTGATTTAAAAGGAAAACATAAAAACATAAATTCATAAACTATTTAGAATCCAAAAAATTCCACCATATTCTTAACAAGAGGTTTAGTTACACATAATGGGAGAAGAAATACAAGAATTAAGGGAAGAACTCATAATCATAGACAATAATGAATTTACCCCAAGAGATCTTCAATCTTCAAGTGGATCCCTCCATTGTTGATCTTCAATCCTTGCCTTGCCTCCTTGCTCTCAATGATATGTTTCTAGCCTTTCTCTCTAATCCTAATTGTTCTAACTGCCTCTCTATTGTATCTGAATTGCTACCTAAACCTAATAACAAAACCCCTATTTAAAGGCAAAAACAAAACTCGAAATATATCTCTAAAAATCAGATTTTCGGCCCAAACCCGCTCTCGCGCACGCCCAGGCATGCTGGCCATGCGCCTAGGCGCATGGTCTGCTGTCTAACGGTGTGTCTTCCTCTTCTGCACGCCTAGGCGTGCCCCCTGTGTGCCTGGGCGTGGTCAACAGTTCAAAACTTGGTTTTTCTCCATTTTAGCTCCAATCTCTTGGTCTTCGAAGCTCCTTTTCATTCCTTTGCAATATTTATCATATTAAGCTTCAAAACACCTGAAATCAAACCCAAACACATCAAAAGATTCAAGGACCTTAATCTACCAATTATTCCTAAAAACCTAACTAAATTCCTAAATTACTCCAGAAACAGGCCAAAACCTTAATAAAGAGGAGTTAATTATCACTCAAAAACATTATATATTGGACCCAAATCAGCGTCCCAAGTGGCCCTCGAGGCCTTGCCTACAAATAAGGATCGATTGACCCAATTTGGAGTCGTCACCACATTTTTTTTCCAAAGCGCGAAATAATTAATAATTGATTAAAACTGATAAAGCTTGGTTTTGAACTAGATAGATTCCGAGCTCGAGAGCCGGTTACGAGCCGAGGAAGGTATTAGCACCCCGTTCGCCCATTCGAAAATGGTAACTTTGATTGATTTTGATTAAAAGACCTAATTAAATAATTGATTCGCCTAAACTATTTTTTTTAATTTTTTTTTGTGCCTGACAAGGTTGCCCGTGGTCCTACATATCCTCATAAAATGAGGAATCAAAGCTATGTAGTTCTAAATTAATTTTTAATGTTTTTATATTGTTTTTTAAAAAAATGTTTAATGCGGAGAGGAAATATGCACGACATTTAGTCAAATAAAGGTGGATTTCCAAAACTCATATAGTTAATGCTTAATTAGTAAAATTTATTTAATTTTCATTTTTAAAAAAGGGTTTCAAGGGAGGAAATATGCACAAGACTTCGACATTTAGTCAAGGAAAGGTAGATTTCAATAATGCATATAATTAATAATTAATTAATAAAATCTATTTAATTTTTATTTTTTTAAAAAAAGGTTTTTATCTATTTTATTTTAAAACTCATTTATTTAAAATAAATTTGGTTTATATATTTTTTTTAATACAAAGAGTTCAGCTTCCTATAGCATTGTTATCAATGGTATTAAAGGCAGAAGATTCCAAGGCTCAAGAGGAATCAGGCAAGGTGACCCTTTGTCACCACTTCTGTTTGTTCTAGCCATGGAGACTTTAACAAGACAATTGCAAGCAGCCTCTAGGTCCAGGAATTTCAGATTCCCCCCTCAGTGCAAGGAGTTGAGATTGATAAATATAGCTTTTGCAGATGACCTGATGGTTTTCTCTAAGGCTCATCCTGCTAGTATTCGAATCATTTGGGAGGCTTTTAGGCAATTTTCCAAGTAGTCTGGGCTGGAAGCTAATCAGAACAAGAGCTCTATTTTCATGGCTGGCATTGGGCAGAATGTTCAACAGGAGCTTCTGCAGATTACAGGATTCAGGGCTGGGCAATTCCCTTGCAGATACTTAGGAATCCCTTTAATGAGCAAGAAATGCAACAAGAATGCTTGCAACTATCTGATTCAGAGAGTGACAGCAAGACTCTCCACATGGCAGACAAGAAATTTATCATACCAAGGCAGGCTTTGTTTAATTAACTTTGTTTTGATGAACTTGCATGTGTACTGGGCCTCGATTTTCATATTGCCAAAAGCTGTAATTAAGGAAATTGATAGTCTTTGTAGAGGTTTTTTATGGGGAAGAAATGAGCATGGAAATTATAATGCCAAAGTTGCCTGGGATGTTGTGTGTAGACCTAGAAGGTTTGGAGGTCTGAATATAAGGAACACTGAACTGTGGAATTATGCAGCATTAGGGAAGCAGATTTGGTGGATTGTGAGTGGCAAGGAGTGCCTCTGGGTAAGGTGGATTCACTCCATCTACATAAGAGGTCAGGATTTTTGGGATTGTTTACCTATGCAGCATCATAATTGGCACTGGAAACAAATCCTAAAGATAAGAGATAGGCTGAAACCTAGTTACCAAGGGAATGTGTGGCTTTCTGGAATGAATGGAAGATATGATGTAAGCTCTGGCTACAAGTTCTTGGCTGGTCAGAATCAAACTTTTCCAATGCATAGATTGATTTGGAATCACCTTTATCAACCTAAACACAGGTTTATTTTTTGGCTGCTAGTTCATGGCAGACTTCCCACCTTGGACAGAATGGCTTGGCTCTATGTGCCGAATCATTGTTGTCTTTGCCTTGGAGCTCAAGAAACGTACCAGCATCTGTTTTTCGAATGTACCTGGTCCAGGGAGCTGTTGCAAAGGTGTTGTGATTGGATTGGAGTTGATCAGGTCCCTTATAAATTTCAGAATTGGTCTAGGTGGTTGAGGCATGGGTTTAGGGACAAGAACAGAAGGAAATTGGTCACTGCTACATGGGCTGCTGCTATATATCAGATTTGGCAGGAGAGGAACTTACGAACTTTCCAAGACACCAGTAGATCTATCAGGTTCATCTTCGGGTTTATCAAGAGAGAATTAGCATTTAGAATAAATCATTGTTTCAATTCTTTTAGACATTGGCAGAATAAGCAGTTAGTGCAAAGAATATTTAATGAACTTTAATTTGTTTCCTCTAAGTATACTTGAACCCTTCATAGAAAGTGGCCAGTTGCTCTAGAGGTTGGTCTATTATTGTGTGCTTGAACCCTTCCTAGAAGGTGGCAAGCTGCAATATTAGAGCCTTTTATGATGTTTGATTTTGTTCTGTGGTAATAAGATTTTCTTTTTACCAAAAAAAAAGAGGAAATCCCTGGAGATCTCATCACTAAATGGGTGAGAAAAAATGCCTTACTAGAGCATATCCAATTGAATTAAATAATATTTTTTTTACAAACAATAAATGAGATTTAATTATTAAAAATTAAAATCCATAATTATTTAATTTAGATTCAAGAATTAAATTCATAATATATAAAAAACAAAAATATGAATTTAAGGATAAAATTAGAATTCAAAAATTAAATCTATATTTAAATGCAAAATAATTATTATACATTAATAAAAAAGAATTCTTAAAAATTATTAATTAAGATCTCAACAATAAACAAAGAAAAGACTACATTTTATTTTATTGGTATTTGATTTATAATTTAAAAGAAACTGAAAATAAATAATAAAAATATAAACAAGATATCTTTTTGGTGCATTGGGAAAGAACCAGAGTGCCACGTGTTGTTGTGCGATTGATGCAGCAGGGAGCTGGGGCTGCAATGGATGGCAGGGATTGGGGTAATGGGGTGCGTGCAGCACGCGCCTAGGAACCTGAATGAAGGGTGTAACACCCTATGATTTACTACCCTTAATTCCCCATAATTAAAAATGTGAACTTAAAATTTCCTTTTAATTTATTAAAAATCAACCGTCAAATGGACGGAGTTTCGTTTGTATTTCGGACTTTTCTAAATTCCAAACCTGTTGAATACATTCACATAATATAAACAGTGGCCAACAGGGCTCATATCATATATGTATGCATCATATAGGTTCCCCATGGGCTCAAAAAGAATAGCAGTGCATCAAGTATGTCAGAGTATCAGCGGAAAGACAAGTTTAGGAATCAAATATCAAAACACATAAACTCTATCAAAACAAAACACCCTAAGCCTCAATCAAAATTATATATAATAAACCCACATCAAAAGAATACATGAGGCTTAGGTCCTTAGTATGCTAAAATCCCCCATAACAACCTTACTCTCCCTGTGAGGGAGAGTAATCCTGCTCGTCCTGTCCTGGTGTATACTCCAACTCAGTACCTGAAAAATGGTAAGGAGGTGAGTATTACACAATAAAATAGGTAAGCAGTTTCTATTATACTATAATGAACCACCAAGCCATACACATATAGCCAGATAAAGCACAATTCACAATAAGGCACTCCCATTCAATAGGCATGTACATATCATAAGCATTTAGTTCTTTTTAAGATATCATAAAACATAATTTCATTTAATTCCAACTTAGTCAAACATAAACTTATTCACATTCCATATTAATTTTCACAATCTTCTTTTCCATACTCTTTGGAGTTTTACATAGAATTTTAGAGTTTATCACGGGGATCCATCATTGCGTACAGTCTCCTAAGGACAACGTCTTACAGCTGCACACAATGTGTGTCTTACGCGGTCTATGTGTATAGTCTCCTAAGGACAACATCTTACAAGACGTGGATTCCCAAAATCAGAAGGTGTGTCCATCATTGCGTACAGTCTCCTAAGGACAACGTCTTACAGCTGCACACAATGTGTGTCTTACGCGATCTATGCGTACAGTCTCCTAAGGACAACGTCTTACAAGATCTGGAGTAGCACAATCCAATTATACCTTTATTAATATATGGTGTGTGTGTCCATAACTGCGTACAGTCTCCTAAGGACAACATCTTACAGCTGCGCATCGCGTGCGTCTTATGCGATCTATGTGTATAGTCTCCTAAGGACAACGTCTTACAAGATCTGGAATCACACACTCTTTTGCCTTTAAATCTTTTAACATTTTATTCCACTTATTTCCTTTTATATTCACTTTCATTAAATTAACAACTTCATCATGTAATTATGTGAATTCAATGCTCCTAATTATGTGGATTATGTTTTGATGATGACAAAATAATTAACAAATCATGCCTTGAAGATATTGCAACATCAACATCAACAAGAAGTCAAGAAAAGAAGACAAGTGCCCAATCATTCTCAATCAAATATTAATTGTAAATTTCTAATTTATGTTGAGAGTGGTTGAGAGTGGGTAGAAATAGTTAGTATGTTTATTAAGTTGAGATTGACCAAAAATTAATACTTGAGAGGAAAAATAAAATTGAAAAATAATTTTTCCCATATCTGATCAAAATACTCGAGTATTTTGAAAAAGACTCGAGTATTTGTAGAAAAACTCGAGTATTTGTGCCAGGTCAGCAATTATGACCGTTAGTCTTGTTCGTGCACCAATTCACTCATGACCGACCAAAAAGACTCGAGTATTTACCAAAAGACTCGAGTATTTTTGTCCAGTCAGCAAAAATGAACGTTGGAGAGACTCAAAAACTAAATTGAGGGCATTTGAGTCTCATCCAACCCCAAGAGAGAATTCAGAACCTTATTGTAAAATTTCTCTTTGAATTTGTGCAAGAACAAACAAGACAACAACACATCATTGATTCAAGCTTTCTTAACTTCCTCTTCTCAAGTGTTAATTCCCAAAAAGCTCAACTTCTCATTCATATTGTCATTTTATTCCAAGTTGAGTTTTTAGGCCTCAATTCTTATATTGAGCTGTGCTTATTTGTGCTAATCCATTGTGAGATTAGTAATACACATACAAAAAGCTTGATTATTCAAAGTCTTGGATTGTTCCCAAGCAAACCCTAAGTGGCTTAGGGTGTTGGAAGTCTTGAGAGGTTCTCAAGCACAAGACTAGGAAGTTCCTAGCCCGGTGGAGTTTCTTGAAGGGAGTTCAAGGAAGCTTTGTGAAGAGTTCTTCAATCACCGGAATCAAATTGGGGTAGAAATCAAGAGTTTGGTACACTCTTGAAAGGGTTAGGTTGAGTGAGGCCATTCTCAAGCAATCCTTTGTAATTTCTAACAATTTGATTATTAGTAGAAACTCCTAAGTGATTAGGAGGACTGGATGTAGCTCATTGTTGGAGTGAACCAGGATAAAATTGCTTGAGTGTTGGTTTATTGCTTTTAATCTACTTTCTAGCTCAATAGACTTAAGTAATTTCAATCAATTAGGATTTATACAATTAGGTAGCAAGTTCAAGGAATCTTTGTGTTTGAAAGTTATTTAGATTGCTTGCTATTCTGTTGGATAAGTTCCTGTTTATTATTGAATTGATTTGAGTTAAATTGCTGAATTTTCGTTTCTGGTTTTTCTGCTATCTGATAGGAAAAACTCGAGTATTTCAGAAAAGACTCGAGTTGTTCATCACTGAAAAACTCGAGTATTTCACAAAAGACTCGAGTCTTTTGTGTCTGATTCCAGAAAATTCAGTCTTAGCTCCATTCTTCAATTATCAATCGAAATATTTGGTATTAGTGCTTCAAAATACTATTCACCCCCCCTCTAGTATTTGCTTAGCCCGCTTGTTGGTTTCCAACAAGTGGTATCAGAGCTCGGTCGAAAGATCGAGTGTAACAACTTTTTCGAAAAAGATCCTTTTGGAAACTAAATGGGCTCTAGCAATAACTTTGGTGGAGAAGGAGCTTCAATAAACCGTCCTCCACTATTTAATGGTGAAGGATATGTTTATTGGAAAACTCGCATGAAAGTTTTTATTGAAGCAATTGATATGGATATTTGGGATGCAATTGAAAATGGTCCTTTCATTCCCAAAAAGAAAATAAATGATGAAATTGTTGAAATTCCAAGGAGTAGTTGGAATGATGATGAAAAGAGAAAAGTTTCATTTGATTTAAAAGCTAAAAACATCATCTTTTCGGCCTTATCCCATGATGAATTTTATAGAGTTTCCCAATGTAAATCGGCAAAAGAAATGTGGGATACTTTGCAAGTCACACATGAGGGAACAAGTGAGGTTAGAGATGCAAGATTGAATTCTCTAACTCACGAATATGAATTGTTCCACATGTTGCCAAATGAAACCATTAGTGACTTGCAAAGGCGATTCTCTCACATTGTTAATCATTTGATTTCCTTGGGAAAAGTATTTCGCAATGGTGAAACTACTAACAAAATTCTAAGATGTCTTGATAGGAGTTGGCAACCCAAGGTAACCGCCATCAAGGAATCTAGAGACATAAATAGCATGGACTTAGCCACTTTGTTTGGCAAACTCCAAGAGCATGAGATGGAGCTTACAAGACTTGGGATGCATGAGGAATCGGACAAAAAGAAAAAGGGCATAGCACTCAAAGCTTCAACTAAAGCTACAAAAGAAGTTGAAGAATGCTCTACAAGTGGAGATTCCGATGGTGAACCAAATCAAGAAGAATTTGGGATGTTTGTGAAAAGATTCAACAAATTTTTCAAAGGGAAGAAAGGTGGATCTTCATCCAATTTTAAGAGAACCAAAGACTCCAAACAAAGAGAAAAGAGTACCAATGATGGAGTTAAGTGTCATGAATGTGGAGGGATTGGTCACATAAGAATGGAATGTGCCACATTCTTGAAGAAGAATGACAAGAAGACCCAAGAGACCAAAGGGAAGCGTGCATACATTGTTTGGGATGCACCGGAAAAGAGCAATGAATCATCTTCAAGTAGCTCCGGTGATGAAAATGCAAACCTTTGTCTCATGGCCAAGAACAATCATGAGTCCTCATCAAGAGCTAATCATGGCATGAGTGAAAGTGATGATGAGGTAACCTCTAGCTCTTCTTGTTCATCTTCAAACTCCATTTCATATGATGATTTGCAAGAAGCCTACAATGAAATGTTAATTCAATTTAAAAGGCTTGCTAAAATTAATAAGGAAAAAGTGATGAGCATTTTATTTCCCATTATTCCTTGCATTATTTTACTCTTATTATTGATACTTGTTGCCCATTTGACATTGATTAGCTTGATTTATTGATTTAGAGTTTATTGGACTAATATTCCGAATATTGTTTAATTTGGGATTATTTAGCCTAATTAATTCTATTTCTATTTTCAGGTAATATTTGGCACAAGGACACTTTGGGATGTTTGGAAATGAAGATTGAAGCATTGAAGTGAAGATTGTAATTTGCATTTAGGTCCCTTTTTAATTGTAATTTTCAGAATAGTGTTTCTTAGGACTTGGGCCCATGTTTTAGGCCCATTTTCATGACTAAAGAGGGGAAATTCGTGTAACCCCCAAGACACACTCCCATTTCAGATTTCTCACTCTCTCTCTAGGTTAGAACTTCTCTCTTGGCTCTCCCAAGTGGTGGTGGCTGCTAGGGTTTTGTTCTTCCCCATTTCTACTCGTTTTTCTTCATTTATGGCCATGGAAGGCTAGACTTCAAGGGTTAATCCCTTTGGTATTGTATTATCTACTCTTGAGCTCTTGTTATTAATGCAATTTCATTTTCTCTTCTCTGTTTTCATGTTTATCGATGTGTAGTGGTTTGCTTAATTCCATTTCGTAGAGATAATACATGAATATAAATGCTTAATTTGTATTAACTCGTAAAAACTCCAATTCTGGTTTCTGATGCTTAATTAGAAGTTAGGGTTTGGAGTGATAACTGAATTTTCGCTTAGTATTTGGTTATCATGAGTTGGACAGAGGAGAGGAGAGGAATCGATCTTTAGTGAGCTAGGATTGAGTAGTGTACGTAGCCAAAGGGGTTTGCCCGCTTTTGTTTCTGATTTTCTTAAGTTTTTATATTCTGTTTATGTTTTGTTCTTCACATTTCTCACACACAAAAACCCCCCCATTTACTGCACACTACGTGTTTGATACTTTGCCTAGACCGATATTCGCTGGGAAACGACCTAGGATCACCTTCCTAGTACTACAGAATAAACACCTTTTATTTTGATCGGGTACGGCCTCGATCAAAATTTGGCGCCGTTGCCGGGGATTATCGGTTCTTGCCAAAGATCATACAGTAGTTAGTTAGATTAGTTAGTGTAGTTAGTGTAGTTAGTGTGTGAATAAGCATTCTGATAACTGATTGAAAGTTGCCCTGTTTGCTGATTTGCTGTTCTGCACAACTGATGCTATTCTAGTGATTCTGTGAGTGCCATTCAACATAGCTGCGGGTGGAATTTTTGCACGAAAATTGGTATCCACACTTGTTTCATCATATATTAGTGTTTTGATGCATCACAGACACTCAGATATGCACTGGTTGTGAGTTCCAGAAAAATTTTCCAAGTTTCAGCAGCACTTACTATAAATAGGCATAACTTTTGATCAGTAACTCGGAATTTGACGAATTTTATATCAAATCGAAGGGAATTTTCTGAATAATCTGATTTTTCTGACTTCGTCAGAAAACCCCTTCGTTTGGATCCTGAAAAAGCCTGTTTACTATTTCTTTTTTATTTTACAAGTTCTATTTTCTTAGTTTTTGGTCACTTTTTTAATTCTTTGACTTGGTTCCCTTTTGAATTTTGTCCTCAAACTTTCTGTGATATGTTTTCATGATTTTAGGGTGCTGAAAAAATAAAGAAAAAAATTTTAAAAAATAATAAATTTTGTTGCCGATTTTGGTCATGCATATCTGTTACAGTATGCTATGGTTGATGCTGTTCTGTTCAGTACATGACTAGGGGCAACCCAAGTTATTTGCATCCTTATAACCCTGAAATTGATAGAACTTATCACAGATTAGTTAGACAAAATAGGAATCAGTCATTAGGTAGTGAGTCAGAGTCATCTTATAGTCCATCTAATTCTGATTCTGTTTCTATTTCTTCTATTCCTTCTACTTTTATTCAATCTGATTCTATATATTGTGATAACATGGCTCAACCCCCACCAAGGGAAAGGACACTTAGGGAGCTGGCTGCACCTGACTTCACTATTGAAGACTCGTGTATCCGGTATCCTGATGAGGATGTTCCTTTTGAGCTTAGAACAGGACTAATCCATTTGTTGCCCAAGTTTCATGGTCTTGCAGGTGAGGATCCTCATAAGCATCTCAAGAAATTCCATATAGTGTGCACCACAATGAAACCACATGATGTGCAAGAGGATCATGTCTGTCTCAGAGCATTTCCACATTCCTTAGAGGGTCTAGCACAAGATTGGTTATCTGACTTGGCCCCTGGTTCCATCACAAGCTGGGATGACTTGAAGAGGGCATTTCTGGAAAAATTCTTCCCTGCAAATAGGACCACTGCAATCAGAAAGGAAATTTCTGGTATCAGGCAACAACATGGAGAGAGTCTGTATGATTATTGGGAGAGATTCAAGAGGTTGTGTGCTTCCTGCCCTCACCATCAGATCTCAGAGCAGCTTCTCATCCAGTACTTTTATGAAGGTCTCAACTTCATGGAAAGAAACATGGTAGATGCTGCAAGTGGTGGTACATTGGGAGATATGACACCCTTACAAGCCAGGAGCAAAATTGAGAAGATGGCTTCAAACTGTCAACAATTCCATGCAAGAAGCAACAGTGATGCAATAGTTGTGAGGGATGTAAATGATGTTGGTGCAGACTCGGGCAAGGTTGAGAAGCTTGAGCAGAAAATTGATTCTCTCACAACATTGGTCACACAATTGGCTGTCAATCAGAAAAAGATGATACTTCCTGCTAGAGTGTGTGGCATATGCACATCCATTGAGCACCCCACAGATGCATGCCCTTCCCTTCAGCAGCAACAGCCAATGACAAGTGGTGACCAACCCGAGGCCTATGCAGCAAACATATACAACAATAGAGGCCCACAACAACATAATCATGACCTCTCTTCCAATAGATACAACCCTGGATGGAGGAACCATCCCAATCTGAAGTGGTCTGATCAACAACAACCTCCTCCTAATGTTCCATTTCAGAACACCGCTGGACCGAGCAGACCACCATATGTACCTCCTCCAATCCAACAGCAAAGGCAACAACAGCAGCAAGTGGTTCATCCTTCACCATCAGCCCCTCCATCCAACCAACCTACCTTGGAGGAGTTGGTGAGGCAAATGACCATGCAAAACCTCCAATTTCAACAAGAAACTAGAGCATCCATTCAGAGACAAGAGGCATCCATTCAGACTTTGACAAATCAGATGGGTCAAATGGCAACTTCTCTCAACAACTTGCAATCTCAAAATTCTGACAAGTTGCCATCCCAAACTGTGATCAACCCTCAGAATCAGAATGTGAGTGCCATCAACCTGAGGTCGGGAAAGCAGATTGTCACACCCACATCACAACCTCACCTCAACAATGATGCTCTAGCTTCCTCTAAAGGGAAGAGCCAAGTGGTAGATGAAGGCGAGCAAGCTAGCACCAAAGAGAATCATCCAACTCAACCCTCCTCAACTTCAACCACAAGCCCTGCTGTTGTCCTACAACCTCCTCCTGTTCCTCTTCCATTCCCACCAAGAGTGCCTCAAAACAAAAGGATGGAAGAGGTGGACAAGGACATTCTTGACACATTCAGGAAGGTGGAAGTCAACATACCCCTTCTTGATGCAATAAAACAGATTCCAAGGTATGCGAAGTTCCTTAAGGAGTTGTGCACTCATAAGAGAAGACTCAAGGGCAATGAGAGGATAAGCATGGGAAGGAATGTCTCCGCCCTCATAGGTAAACCTATCCCTCACATTCCTGAAAAATGTAAGGATCCTGGAACTTTCTCTATACCTTGCATCATAGGCAATGTTAAGTTTGAAAATGCTATGCTAGATTTAGGAGCATCCATAAATGTCATGCCTATGTCTGTTTTTAAGTCTCTTTCTCTTGGACCTCTTCAACCTACGGGTGTGGTGATTCAATTGGCAAATAGAAGTACTGCCCACCCCGCAGGTTTGATAGAGGATGTCTTGGTTCGGGTTGAAGAGTTGATCTTCCCTGCTGATTTTTACATACTTGATATGGAAGATGACTCTCCCCGTAATGTTGTTCCTATTATTTTGGGGAGGCCATTTTTGAAAACAGCCCGAACCAAGATAGATGTGCATTCAGGTTCACTTTCCATGGAGTTTGATGGCAGTGTGATCCGATTTGACATTTTCCATGATATGAAACATTTTCCTGAGGATCACTCTCTTTTCCATGTGGACTTGCTTGATGATTTGATAGATGAGCATATGCTTGACTTTTTGCATCATGATTTTGAATTGCCATCTTTCACTGATTCATTTACTTGTCCATCATGCACTAACTCTGGATGGTGCACCGCATGCACTGAAATAGCCCAGTTTTTAGACTCTGCTACTGCATCTGATGATTCATATGTTATAGATTCAGATTATGCTAACCCTAACCCCATATCTGTTATGCATGAGTCTGATTTACTTGTTCAGGTGCAGGCAGCAGAATCCATTTCTGCTGTCCCTTTAGTTCCATCTATTATGCAGGCACCCTCATTGGACCTGAAGCCCCTCCCTCCTCATCTCAAATATGCTTACTTGGAGGATGAGCAGAAACTCCCAGTGATCATCTCTACCTCACTTTCTGTTGATCAAGAGGAGAAACTGCTGGATGTGATAAGAAAGAACAAGAGGGCAATTGGATGGACTTTAGCGGATATTCCTGGAATTAGCCCCTCCATGTGCATGCACCGCATTTTGTTGGAGGATGGGGCTAAACCAGTGAGACAACCCCAAAGACGATTGAACCCCCAGATTCTTGATGTGGTAAAGAAAGAGGTCACCAAGCTGCTCCAAGCGGGTATCATCTACCCAATTTCAGATAGCACTTGGGTGAGCCCGGTGCAAGTTGTCCCCAAGAAGTCTGGTGTCACAGTTGTAAAAAATGAGAAGGATGAGCTGATTCCCACTAGAGTGCAGAACAGTTGGAGAGTCTGCATTGATTACAGAAAGCTCAACCAGGCGACTCGCAAGGATCATTTCCCTCTCCCCTTCATTGATCAGATGTTGGAGCGCCTGGCAGGTAAATCTCATTATTGCTTCTTAGATGGATTCTCTGGTTATTTTCAAATTTGCATTGCACCAGAGGACCAACATAAGACCACATTTACCTGTCCTTTTGGCACATTTGCATATAGAAAGATGCCTTTTGGCCTATGCAATGCTCCTGCCACATTTCAAAGATGTATGATGAGTATTTTTGCTGACTTGCTCGAGCATTGCATAGAGGTCTTCATGGATGATTTTAGTGTTTATGGCTCCTCATTTGATGCATGTCTTGATAATTTGACTAAGGTGCTTAACAGGTGCATTGAGACTAACCTTGTCTTGAATTTTGAAAAATGCCACTTCATGGTAGAACAAGGCATAGTCTTAGGGCACATTGTTTCGCACAAGGGCATAGAAGTTGACCCTGCTAAGCTGCATGTAATATCACATTTGCCTTACCCCTCTTGCGTGCGAGAGGTGCGTTCTTTTCTTGGTCATGCAGGTTTCTATCGCAGGTTTATTCAGAACTTTAGCAACATTGCCCTTCCTCTTTCCAAGTTGCTTCAAAAGGATGCCCCATGGGAATTTGGAGACCAATGCAAGAGGGCATTTGATGAATTGAAGAAAGCACTGACCACCACTCCCATCATCCAACCACCTGATTGGACCCTCCCATTTGAGCTCATGACTGATGCTTCAAATTATGCTTTGGGAGCAGTTCTCTCCCAAAGGGTTGGTAAGCTGTCGCATGTGATTTATTATGCTTCTAGGACTTTAGATGCAGCACAGGTTAATTATACAACAACTGAAAAAGAACTTTTGGCTATTGTTTTTGCACTTGACAAGTTTAGATCATATTTGCTTGGTTCTAAGGTTGTAGTGTACACTGATCATGCTGCTCTGAAGTATCTTTTGAAAAAGACAGATTCCAAACCTAGGTTGATTAGGTGGATGTTGCTCCTCCAGGAGTTTGATCTTGAGATTCAGGATCGGAGTGGTGCGCATAACCTTGTCGCAGACCACTTGAGCAGGATAGAGAGAGAGGAGGATGCATTTCCTATCCGGGATGACTTCCCGGATGAGCAGCTTTTATCTTTACATGTTTCCCATCCCCTTCCCCAAACTCCTTGGTTTGCAAACATTGTTAATTATCTAGTTGCTTCTGTTTTTCCTGCCTTGGCATCCAAAGCTCAAAGAGACAAATTAAAGAGCGATGCCAAGCATTATGTATGGGATGACCCCTATTTATGGCGTTTTTGCAGTGATCAGGTCATTCGCAGGTGCATTCCAGACCAGGAGATCCAATCGGTTCTCCAATTTTGCCATGCTTCACCAGTGGGAGGCCACCTTGGTACTCAAAGGACAGCACGAAAGGTGCTGGATTCTGGATTTTATTGGCCTACCATTTTCAAGGATGCGAGCAACATCTGCAGCTCGTGTGAGCAGTGTCAAAGAGCAGGAGGCGCCCTATCTTGGAGGCAACAGATGCCGCAACAACCTATGTTGTTTTGTGAGGTGTTTGACGTCTGGGGTATAGATTTCATGGGCCCCTTTCCTGTTTCTTTTGGTTTTTATTATATCTTACTTGCTGTGGATTACGTATCCAAATGGGTGGAAGCTAAGGCCACCAGGACTAATGATGCTCAGGTTGTTGTAGATTTTGTCAGGTCTAATATCCTTTGCAGGTTTGGCATACCTAGAGCCATAGTCAGTGACCAAGGCACACACTTCTGCAATAGATCCATGCAAGCTTTGCTCAAGAAGTATGGGGTTGTGCACAAAGTCTCTACACCCTATCACCCCCAAACCAACGGGCAAGCGGAGATTTCAAATAGAGAGATCAAGCGGATTTTGGAGAAGATGGTGAAGCCTAATAGAAAGGATTGGAGCACACGATTGGAGGATGCTCTGTGGGCCCATCGGACCGCTTACAAGGCACCCATAGGGATGTCACCCTATCGGGTTGTCTTTGGTAAGGCGTGCCACCTGCCTGTGGAGATAGAGCACCGTGCATATTGGGCTGTGAAGCAATGTAACTTAGCTCTTGATCAAGCGGGTGAGGAGAGGAAGCTGCAGTTGAGTGAGCTAGATGAGATCCGCTTGGAGGCCTATGAGAACTCCAAATTCTACAAAGAGAAGACCAAGAAGCTTCATGATAACTCCATTTCCAGAAAGGAGTTCTTGGTTGGTCAAAAAGTTTTGCTCTACAACTCTAGGCTTGGACTCATGAGTGGAAAGCTCCGCTCTAAATGGATTGGACCGTTTGTAGTCACCCAGGTGTTTCCTTATGGCACTGTGGAGATCAAGAGTGAGTCCACGAACAAGAGCTTCAAAGTCAATGGCCACCGACTCAAGCCTTTCCTAACCACCCCTTCTTTGGATGATGCACCTGTGGAGGAGGCCTCATTGGTCGACCCCACTTTTGAACAACCATGACTTAGGGAGTCTCCTTTTCTCCTTCCTTACTCTTTTTATTGCACTTGTCTATATCTGTCTGATTCTGCTATTTGTGTTCCATTGAGGACAATGTGTGATTTAAGTGGGGGGGGAGAGTAGTTTAGGTTGCATATTTTGCTTTGATTTTTTTTTAGGTTTTGCTTAGTTTTGGGCATTTTCTTGCATGTTTTTGCTTCATTTTAGTAGAGTTTTGGTATCTCGTGTCTGAATTCATGCATTTTTGTGTGTAAAGTTGCTTTTGATAATTAAGAGGTGGTAACACTGTGATAGAATTGTCCCTTTTGTGAGGATTTGAGCCTTAATTGTGGGTGGATTGCTATATATGCCACCTAATTTTCTGTCATGTGTGATTGCACTCTGGATTACTTGCACTCTAGAACTTGACTTGACTCTTGTTGATACTTGATTGCTCATGCACATTTTGAAATGATTTAGGCACTTTCTTTCTTGAATAAGCTATTAGCCATATGAGCCTACCTTGAATGAATGTATCCTTTGCTAGCCCCTTTGAGCCTTTTTATCCATTTCCTTGTTCTTTAGCTCATTACAAGCCTATGACTGAAAAACCATGATTGTCCTAACCTTAGGGAATTTTGGAGCTTTGGAATTGTTTTGGGAATGGGTATTAGGTAAGAAGTGTGCTTTATGCTTTAATTGGTTGAGTTCTTGGTTATGCCTCTTTGGTTGTTGTAGCTATGGCTTCATCTTCATGCCATTTGTGTTGTTTCTTCTTTTCTTTTTGTATATCTCTCAAAAACAAAAAAATAAAAAAAATGCAAAAATAAAAAGAAAAAAAAAAAAAAAAAAAAAAGAAGAAAAAAAAAAGAAAAAAAAGTGAATAAAAGGTTGTTGAGGCAAAGAGGATTGGAATTAGTGGTTGTTGATTTTGGGGTGGATTTTGCTTACTTTTTACTTATTCCCCATTGCTCCTCTATTCCCTTGGTTTTAGCTACATTCCCATATTTTTATCCTACCTTGTCCTTGGCCCCATTACAACCCTTAAAAGACCTTTTGATCATTTTGTGCATGTGTGTTGATGGTTGATGTTAGAGGCTTGTCAAGCTTATGGTTGTGTTTGTTTTTCATGATGTGCCTTGAGTGTAAATAATGATTAACCCCAAACACTTGAGTGTAAACACTTTTGAGTGATCCTTGTGAGTTTCTATCATCTTTGTGACTATCCTCTTGATGTCATTGGTTTCTTTGCATACTTGAAGTAATTGGATGATGTTCGCGGATGCTTTGACTCTTTGATCCTTAACCATTTTGTGTGCTTGAGTTTGCCCATTTCTTTGCATTTCCTAGAATTCATTGTGAAGTATGTAATCTCTTAGGTTTGCATTTCTTAGTTGTAGTCATCTTGTTGCATGATTCACTTTGGTGCATATTGATCTTCATAGTCCTATCTTTTGGTTTTGCCCAGGAGTGCAAAAGGATAAGTGTGGAGGTATTTGATGAGCATTTTATTTCCCATTATTCCTTGCATTATTTTACTCTTATTATTGATACTTGTTGCCCATTTGACATTGATTAGCTTGATTTATTGATTTAGAGTTTATTGGACTAATATTCCGAATATTGTTTAATTTGGGATTATTTAGCCTAATTAATTCTATTTCTATTTTCAGGTAATATTTGGCACAAGGACACTTTGGGATGTTTGGAAATGAAGATTGAAGCATTGAAGTGAAGATTGTAATTTGCATTTAGGTCCCTTTTTAATTGTAATTTTCAGAATAGTGTTTCTTAGGACTTGGGCCCATGTTTTAGGCCCATTTTCATGACTAAAGAGGGGAAATTCGTGTAACCCCCAAGACACACTCCCATTTCAGATTTCTCACTCTCTCTCTAGGTTAGAACTTCTCTCTTGGCTCTCCCAAGTGGTGGTGGCTGCTAGGGTTTTGTTCTTCCCCATTTCTACTCGTTTTTCTTCATTTATGGCCATGGAAGGCTAGACTTCAAGGGTTAATCCCTTTGGTATTGTATTATCTACTCTTGAGCTCTTGTTATTAATGCAATTTCATTTTCTCTTCTCTGTTTTCATGTTTATCGATGTGTAGTGGTTTGCTTAATTCCATTTCGTAGAGATAATACATGAATATAAATGCTTAATTTGTATTAACTCGTAAAAACTCCAATTCTGGTTTCTGATGCTTAATTAGAAGTTAGGGTTTGGAGTGATAACTGAATTTTCGCTTAGTATTTGGTTATCATGAGTTGGACAGAGGAGAGGAGAGGAATCGATCTTTAGTGAGCTAGGATTGAGTAGTGTACGTAGCCAAAGGGGTTTGCCCGCTTTTGTTTCTGATTTTCTTAAGTTTTTATATTCTGTTTATGTTTTGTTCTTCACATTTCTCACACACAAAAACCCCCCCATTTACTGCACACTACGTGTTTGATACTTTGCCTAGACCGATATTCGCTGGGAAACGACCTAGGATCACCTTCCTAGTACTACAGAATAAACACCTTTTATTTTGATCGGGTACGGCCTCGATCAAAAAGGAAAGAAAATTTTGGAGTTTCAACATGAAATTGATGAATTGCAAAAATCTATAAATGAGTTGAAACTTCAAAATGAATCCTTGGAACTTATTAATTCTAGTCATCAAAGTGATTGTGCAAATCATGAGGAAATTATCACTTCATGTGAGAGATGTGATGAACTTGAAAAAGAAGTGAAAGAGTTGAAAAACAAACTCACAATCTCACATAGTGATAGAAACCTCAACCGGTTGTTGAACTCTCAAAGACATAATCACAACAAAACCGGTTTAGGATATGTTCATAAAAAGGACAAAAAGTACAAGGTGGTTGGAACATTTTCTAAGAAAAACTCATCAAAGAGACCAACTTGTACTTATTGTGGAAAAGTTGGACATATCAACATTGAGTGCCATATTAATAAGTTTGAAATGAATAAGGGCACTTATATGTGGATTAAGAAGGGAGAAAGTCCCAACACTAACCCTAAGGGACCCAACATTGTTTGGGTACCCAAAGTGAACAAGTGATTTCATATTGTAGGTGTGCCTTCGAACGGGAAAACAATTGTGGTATCTTGATAGTGGATGTTCGAAGCACATGACGGGAGATAAGCGGCACTTCATTGAGCTTACTCCAAAGGAAAAGGGTTATGTCACTTATGGGGACAACAACAAAGGGAAAATCCTTGGTATTGGTAAAATCGGAAACTCTTCAAACTTGATTATTGATAATGTGCTCTATGTTCAAGGATTAGAACATAATCTCTTGAGCATAAGCCAATTATGTGATGTTGGTAATCATGTAGTTTTTACCTCTACCCATTGCCTCATTAAAAGTGACAAAGATGAATCAATCAAATTTGTTGGTAGAAGGTCAAATAATACTTACTTAGTTGATTTGAACAAAGTCACTTCTTTGGTCTCTACTTGTTTAGTGAGTAAAGAAAATGACACTTGGTTATGGCATCGTAGGACCGCTCATATAAATGTAAACCAATTGAAGAAAATTCAATCTAAAGATCTAGTAGTTGGTTTACCAAAGCTAAATTTTTCTATTGAAGGTGTTTGTTCCCCTTGCAAGAAATGTAAACAAACTAAAAACACCTTTGGATCAAAAATGGTGATGTCCACATCAAGGCCATTAGAAATGCTTCATATGGACTTGTTTGGACCATCACAAGTAAAAAGCTTTGGTGGCAACTATTATGCATTGGTGATTGTTGATGACTTCTCTAGGTTTACTTGGACTTTATTTTTAACTACTAAGAGTGAGACCTACAAATCTTTTAAACATCATGTCAAACTTTTGCAAAACCAAGTGAATCAAAAAGTAATTATTATTCGTACCGATCATGGTGGTGAATTCGAAAACCACAAATTTGATAGATTTTGTGCTAAAAATGGTATTGAGCATCAATTCTCCGCACCAAGGACTCCGGAACAAAACGGAGTGGTAGAGCGGAAAAATAGGGTGCTAGAGGAACTTGCTAGAACCATGTTAAATGATTCTCAAGTACCTCAATATTTTTGGGCCGATGCCGTCAATACGGCTTGTTATCTTTTAAATCGTATTTTGATAAGGCCCTCTTTGGATAAAACCCCCTATGAACTTTACAAGGGAAGAAAGCCAAATATATCTCATTTTCATGTCTTCGGATGCCAAGTTTTTGTTCTAAATAATGGAAAAGAACACCTTGGCAAGTTTGATTCCAAATCCGATGAAGGCATATTTTTAGGCTATTCTTCTCATAGTAAAGCTTATAGAATTTTCAATAAAAGAACTTTAACTATTGAGGAATCAATTCATGTGGTTTTTAATGAGTCTTCAAAAGAAGATAGTGTTTTATGTGATGCTAGTGAAGATGGCATTGACTTTTCAAAAGAAGAAAAAGAGAGAGAGAAATCAAAAGTTGATGAAGGAGAGGTAAGGGAAGAACTTCCTCCAACTTGGAAATCGGTCAAGGCTCATCCTATAGACAAAGTCATAGGAGATATGTCAAAGGGAGTACTTACTCGTAGGTCTATTCAAAACATTTGCCACTATGTCTCATTTGTTTCTCAAATTGAACCCGATTCAATTAAAAAGGCCATTGAGGATGATCATTGGGTTCTTGCTATGCAAGAAGAATTAAACCAATTTGAAAGAAATGAAGTTTGGGATCTAGTCCCTAAACCCGATGATCATACCATAATTGGTACTAAATGGATTTATAGAAACAAACTTGATGAATCCGGGTTGATTATAAGAAACAAAGCTAGACTAGTAGCTCAAGGGTACAACCAAGAGGAAGGTATCGATTATGATGAGACCTTTGCTCCGGTTGCACGTCTTGAAGCAATCCGAATTTTACTTGCTTATGCTTCAATCATGAAATTCACTTTATATCAAATGGATGTTAAAAGTGCTTTCTTGAATGGGTTTATAAATGAAGAAGTGTATGTCAAACAACCCCCCGGTTTTGAAAATAGTGAATTTCCAAACCATGTTTATAAATTGAAAAAGGCACTCTATGGATTGAAACAAGCTCCTAGAGCTTGGTATGATCGATTGAGTTCCTTTCTATTAGAAAACAAGTTTCAAAGAGGGAAGGTTGATAATACACTATTTATTTATAAAACCAAGGATGACATTTTGTTAGTACAAATCTATGTTGATGATATCATTTTCGGTGCTACTAACGTGTCTCTTTGTAGAAAGTTTTCAAATTTGATGAAAAAGGAATTTGAAATGTCAATGATGGGAGAACTCAAGTTCTTCCTAGGCTTACAAATAAAGCAAGTCAAGGAGGGGATTTTTGTGCATCAAGGGAAATATTGCAAAGAGCTCCTTGAGAAATTCGGATTGGACAAGTGCAAGGAAGCCTACACTCCAATGAGCACATCATGCTACCTAGACAAGGATGAACAAGGTACACCGGTTGATGTTAGTAAGTATAGGGGTATGATAGGTAGTCTCCTATATCTCACTGCATCTAGACCGGATATTATGTTTAGTGTATGCATGTGTGCTAGATTTCAAGCTAATCCTAAAGAATCTCACCTATCCGCAGTTAAACATATATTTAAGTATCTAAAAGGAACAATTAACACTGGTTTGTGGTATCCTGCTGATGCCAATCTTAGTTTAGTTGGTTACTCGGATTCCGACTTCGCGGGATGCAAGCTTGATCGCAAAAGCACCAGTGGTACTTGCCATTTCTTGGGAAGTACATTGGTGTCATGGTTTTCTAAAAAGCAAGCTTGTGTCGCTCTTTCTACCGCCGAAGCGGAATATATCGCAGCCGGTAGTTGTTGTGCTCAACTGTTATGGATGAAACAACAATTATCGGATTTTGGTTTGAAACTTGAAAATATTCCGATTAGATGCGATAACACGAGTGCAATCAATTTGACTAAGAATCCGGTGTATCACTCAAGAACTAAACACATTGAAATAAGACATCACTTTTTAAGAGATCATGTACAAAAGGGTGATTGCACAATTGAATTTGTCAGTACCACAAATCAATTAGCTGACATTTTTACAAAACCTCTACCAAGGGACACCTTTTATCATATTAGGAGAGAACTTGGTATTTTAGATGAAGCTAATATAGGCTAATTGCATTGTGTGTCATTTTTGGAAAATCACCATATTAGTCTTACTCTAATGTGTTATTGATTCTTAGTTAAATTGTCCTTGATGATATTTGAAATTGTATATGTTAATTGTGTGTGATTCTGTACTGTATTCCAAGTTGGTAGTGAAGCATTTGTATTTGATTTGTGTTTGGTCTTTTAAAACTGAGTTTTTACTTTCTGTTCTGTCAAAATACTCGAGTTTTTCCAAAAACACTCGAGTATTTTAATTCAAAATTAAATCAGTTTTAAATTGAAAAAGTTTTTAATCAGGGTCTGATAAAAATACTCGAGTGTTTCTCAAAACACTCGAGTCTTTATTAAAATACTCGAGTGTTTGTCAAAACACTCGAGTCTTTCTAAACCCCCAATTTTTGAACTTTCAGACCAAACTCGAGTATTTTTCAAAAACTCGAGTGTTTTGCGTTTTCCTGAAATTCGAACTTTCGGACCAAACTCGAGTTTTTCAATTTGTACTCGAGTTTTCTGGGGAAATCTGGGCTGAGTCACGAACGACTCGAGTATATTCTCAAAAACTCGAGTATTTTTCAAAGAACAACTCGAGTTTTGTTGAATAAACTCGAGTATTTTGGCGAGTTTATATATACTCCAGCCCCCACAAACTCGAGTTTCTCGAACCCCTTTCTCTTCTCTCTCGGTTTTCTCATATCTCTCTCCTCAAAACTCCGATTTTCCTCAAATTTTTGTCAAATATCACTAGTTTTGCATCCTCTAATCACTTTTCTACCTTTATTTCAACAAATTTCACCTCTTTTCAACCTCAAATCCGTCACCCCCTTTTAAAACCCTAATTTCCAAAACTCCAATTTTCCCATCATTTCATCTATGGCTTCTTCATCTGGCAAAGGAAAGAGAGTAAGGATTGCTGACTCATCTTCCGAGGAGGAAATTTCCGACTACTATCAAGAGGATGAACGCTTGGAAAGGATGGAAGGCTTTGCCACCAGAGAATTCGGAGTAATCACATGGATCAATAGTACTTTCCTTGAGAGTAAGGGTTTCCATTTTGTTACTAACCTTAGATATCAGAAACTGATTCAATTTCTGGAATTTCATGGACCTATATATCCTAGGTTAGTTAGAACATTCTATGCAAACCTTAGGCTAAAGGACAATGTCATAGAAACAATGGTTGAGGGTGTTCGATTCAAAATTAGCGCTAAGGACCTTTTTGTTGCTTTTGGGACAACACGTCACGGGGACAATTCTCTAAAGGCCGATGCGGACGGCATTTTTCAAAGTTGTTTGCGCCCCGGTCGTGTATGGACCGAAGGAGTTAAGCATTCCTCATATATGACTGTCCAATCTAGGGTGTTGCATTATATTGTTTGTCATCAATTAGTGCCTCAAACCTCACCCAATTATGCCAAACCCACAAACAATGAACTTAGGCTTCTTAGTGCCATCCTGAACAATGAGAAGCTGAACTGGAGTTGCATAATTTTGGACAGAATGCTCCTTGCTGCTAAGTCTAAACACCCAAAAACCCTGCCCTATGCCATGCATGTTTGTTATCTGTTGAGTTACTTCAAGGTGCCTATCCCACGCAATGAAGAGAAAAAGACTCTTCATGTGAACCAGCATTGCCTCAACAAAGGCACCTTGAGTCACCAGGACATGGCATTCCATGAACCCTCTAGCCAATACTTGTACCGATCTGATATTGCTGAGCTAGAGAGGGTTGCAAATGTGGCAGCTCAACAAGGGATGGATGCCCATCAGATGGAAGAGGAAGCTGCTGCATTTGCCCAGGCTGAAGAAGGGGATCCTATTGATCAGATTAACTTTGATGACTTCGCTGGATCTCAATCTGGGTTTGACAACTCGGGCTGGAGAGAGAATGTGATCACACGTCTGGACACTTTAGATGGGCGAATGGACTCCCTTGTGCATGCTTTGGACAGCCAGCGTGATGATTTTGTTAGCTTAGACACTAGGATGAGTGCAGAGTCTGCCATGTTTTATTCTCATTTGGATCAGCACTCGGCCCAAATTAATGCCCGCCTGGACCAGCAGTCAGGGGAGATGCACCGCCGGTTTGATGAGCTGATGGCGGCCTTCTCTCGATTTTATCCTCCTCCAGATGATCCAGCTCCTTCCATGTTTTGATGCTGCTGCTTATGGATTTTCTATTTTAGTTTTCATTATGTTTTCATCATGTTGATCTTGTTGCATTTTCTGTACTTTGAGAACTTGGTGTTTTGCGACTTTGGGTTTATTATTGCACCTTTGATTTGGACCTTTTATGATGTTTTTATGTTAATGAATTTGGTTTTCATTATGATGTTTGTGCAACGCTTCAGGGGGAGCTCTTTATATTTATTATTAAGTCTATTTTTTTTTGCATAGTTGGTTATGGGGTTTTCCGATTATGCACCTCTCCTCCCTTGATCTTTTTCTAAATTGTTACATCTTTTTGGCGTATGACAAAAAGGGGGAGAGATATTACACTTGTCTTGTCTTGATATTGTTGCACCTAAAATCTCTAATTATGGTATATATTCTGATAATTGTTAAATTCTCTAATACCATAGGCTTGGTGCTAAAATTAAATTGTCATAACATCTTGCTCAAGCTGAATTTTTAGATAGGTGAAAAGTATCATATAGTGAGGGGGAGTTGCATCTCCAAGTGGATCAAGCTTAACAAATGGATCAAGTGTTAATTATTTTGTCATCACCAAAAAGGGGGAGATTGTGAATTCAATGCTCCTAATTATGTGGATTATGTTTTGATGATGACAAAATAATTAACAAATCATGCCTTGAAGATATTGCAACATCAACATCAACAAGAAGTCAAGAAAAGAAGACAAGTGCCCAATCATTCTCAATCAAATATTAATTGTAAATTTCTAATTTATGTTAAGAGTGGTTGAGAGTGGGTAGAAATAGTTAGTCTCTTCTAGGAATAAATTTTTATATGTTTATTAAGTTGAGATTGACCAAAAATTAATACTTGAGAGGAAAAATAAAATTGAAAAATAATTTTTCCCATATCTGATCAAAATACTCGAGTATTTTGAAAAAGACTCGAGTATACACTCGAGTATTTGTAGAAAAACTCGAGTATTTGTGCCAGGTCAGCAATTATGACCGTTAGTCTTGTTCGTGCACCAATTCACTCGTGACCGACCAAAAAGACTCGAGTATTTACCAAAAGACTCGAGTATTTTTGTCCAGTCAGCAAAAATGAACGTTGGAGAGACTCAAAAACTCAATTGAGGGCATTTGAGTCTCATCCAACCCCAAGAGAGAATTCAGAACCTTATTGTAAAATTTCTCTTTGAATTTGTGCAAGAACAAACAAGAAAACAACACATCATTGATTCAAGCTTTCTTAACTTCCTCTTCTCAAGTGTTAATTCCCAAAAAGCTCAACTTCTCATTCATATTGTCATTTTATTCCAAGTTGAGTTTTTAGGCCTCAATTCTTATATTGAGCTGTGCTTATTTGTGCTAATCCATTGTGAGATTGGTAATACACATACAAAAAGCTTGATTATTCAAAGTCTTGGATTGTTCCCAAGCAAACCCTAAGTGGCTTAGGGTGTTGGAAGTCTTGAGAGGTTCTCAAGCACAAGACTAGGAAGTTCCTAGCCCGGTAGAGTTTCTTGAAGGGAGTTCAAGGAAGCTTTGTGAAGAGTTCTTCAATCACCGGAATCAAATTGGGGTAGAAATCAAGAGTTTGGTACACTCTTGAAAGGGTTAGGTTGAGTGAGGCCATTCTCAAGCAATCCTTTGTAATTTCTAACAATTTGATTATTAGTAGAAACTCCTAAGTGATTAGGAGGACTGGATGTAGCTCATTGTTGGAGTGAACCAGGATAAAATTGCTTGAGTGTTGGTTTATTGCTTTTAATCTACTTTCTAGCTCAATAGACTTAAGTCATTTCAATCAATTAGGATTTATACAATTAGGTAGCAAGTTCAAGGAATCTTTGTGTTTGAAAGTTATTTAGATTGCTTGCTATTCTGTTGGATAAGTTCCTGTTTATTATTGAATTGATTTGAGTTAAATTGCTGAATTTTCGTTTCTGGTTTTTCTGCTATCTGATAGGAAAAACTCGAGTATTTCAGAAAAGACTCGAGTTGTTCATCACTGAAAAACTCGAGTATTTCACAAAAGACTCGAGTCTTTTGTGTCTGATTCCAGAAAATTCAGTCTTAGCTCCATTCTTCAATTATCAATCGAAATATTTGGTATTAGTGCTTCAAAATACTATTCACCCCCCCTCTAGTATTTGCTTAGCCCGCTTGTTGGTTTCCAACAAATTATACTTCTAATTTCCAAAGAGTCATTCATTCCAATTCAAAACATCATAATCATTATCACTTATAAATTCTGGGTTTTTCAATACAACTTAGCAAAATAACCAATCATACAATTCAAGTATCATGGATCACATTTAAACACAAAATAACACATCTAACTACTTTCATATAATATTATCTAACCTAGGGTTCTTAGTCTTAACTAACAATTTACTCTTAGCAACCCACTATATACATAATACAACCTACCCCCCTAGAATATGGTAACACAAACCTCCTTACCTCAAGCTCTTAGAGATAGGGAGATTGTACTTGCTCTACACTTGAGAATTTTCCACAATAGAAGCCACAATTCAAAAGAAGAGGGAGGAACCTAATACAATAGGAATAACAAAAGAAATTACTATGCTTTGCCTTAAACCTTGATAAAATCCATGAAACCAATTAGAGTTCCATAGGTTGAAGATTGAAATCTCCAAGGGAGCAAGAGAGAGAGAAATTCAAATTTGAGAGAGAGAAAGAAGGAATCAAGAGCTTGAATACTTACTTGGAACTAAGAAAGAAAGAGATTTGATGATGGGAATGGATACACAACTTGAGCCTTGATGGATTTTGGAGTAGAGTAATTGGTGCCCTAGAATAGTGGGTTGGTTCGAGTATTAGAGAGAAAGATACGTTTGGTTTTCTTTTATTTTTTTTCAACAGCAGCCATGGTTAATCGATTAACGGGCCAGTTAATCGATTAACCCAATGCAATTTGGCCAAAATCAACACTTAAGTAATACTCGATTAGTCCAATAAGCTACTCGATTAATTTTTGCCACACTTTCTGGCACTAATCGATTAACCAGTATGTTAATCGATTAATTTTTGCACCACTTTCAGGCACTAATCGATTAACCAGTAGGTTAATCGATTAACCTGAAGAATCATGCATTACTCAGTACTTTGAAACGCCTTAACTTCTTCGTTGCCCGTTGGATCTTCCTCAAATTTTAGAGCAAGCTTCCTCACCTATCCTACTTCATATCCAACGGTGGAATTCATGTTTTGAGCTACCAGTCTTGTTCTTCTAAACTCCCTAAAGTTCTATGTTTTAAACCTAATTTTACATGTCTATTTGGCCAAATTTCTAACTTATATTTTCAATTCTTCTACCCTAAGACTATCACAACATAGGTTACACTAGAAATTAAGTTTGGGATGTTACAATTCTCTCCCACTTACCAGATTTTCGCCCTCGAAATTCAGTTGTCGTCGAACAAGTGTGGATGAGACTGTCTGATCTTGCTTTCCAACTCCCAAGTAGCTTCCTCCACATTGTTTCTGCTCCAAATTACTTTTACCAAAATGATCTCCTTGCCTCTTAACCGTCTCACTTGCCTATCATCAATCCTCACTGGCAACACTTCGAAAGTTGTAACATCCCAAATTTTTATTCCAAGTCTAATTATGAGGATAATAGATTTAGTATGTGGAAGGTGATGGAAAAGCTAAGTTAAAGATTAGTAAGAAGTAAAATAGCCCTTAAATAGTTAAAGTTTCAAAATATAAGGAAAAATTAGGATTTAAAGATTTATAGCTCAAAACCCAAATTCCACCGTTGGATATGAAGTAGGAAAAATAAGAAGCTTGCTTTAAAAATTTGAGCAAGATCCAACGGGTAACGAAAAAGTTATAGCAATTTGAAGTTAGAAAAAATAAAGAAAAAATAACTGATGCCCTACGCCCGAGCGCACGCCCAGGCGCGCAGAAGCCCAAAAATGTTGCATCAGCCAACGCCCGAGCGCACGCTCGACCTAGAAGAAGCACCAAAAATGTTGCATCGGTCAATGCTCGAGCGCACGCCCGAGCGTGCGACGCACCAGAACCCCCACCTGCACCAGAAAAACACACCAGAAAATTGGCATGGGCGCACGCCCGAGCGTGCGGTACAGAAACTGGCCAATTACAGCCACACAATGGGAATCTTTCCCTTTCCACTTTAAACCACAGCCACACGATTCTTTCCAACCCAAAACTAAAACAAACCATTCTCACTCATTCTAAATTCATTTTCACTCCCTCATCATCAACTCATTCCTTTCTCCCTCTCCTTCTCACACTATTTCTTCTTCTTTCCACCAAGAGCAAGTAGAGCTCTTCTTCCTCCCCAAGTTCATCCACCATCAACAAACATTATCAAGCTTAATAGGTAAATCTCTCTCTCCTCCCTCTTGTTGATGGGTCACACAAAATTTATTCTCTCTCCTAGGGTCCATACGAATTTTCCTTCTTTTCCCTCTCTTGTGAAATTCGAATTTTTTCCACTTCTTGGAGGCCACAATCACATCATCATTTTCGTTTTCTTTATGACTAAGGAAGTCAAGATCACTCTCCTCTCTTTCTTGCCAATGGAACTCTTGGTTGAGGTGCTTGAAGTTAGGGCTTGGAAGGTTCACTCTTATCTCTACATGGTTGAGGTAAGGGGGTGGGTATTGGCTTGTCCTAGGGAAGAGGTTCTAATTAGTATGTAAGAGCTTGCTAGGAGTTATTTGCTTTTATGATGTTATTAAGAATCCTAGGTTAGTAAAGAAGTAGAATATTTGATTTAGGTAAAGATATAAAAAGTAAATTTAGAGAATGCATAGAAATTGGTATGTATTGATGCTAAAGGTGCTTGAACTAAATGTTGGTTGAGTATGTGTACACTTAATTGTGTAATTTGAAACCTTTAAAATGTATGTGAATCTTGCTTTTACGTTTATAATGCAATTTGTTTTGGGAATGATTATGTAAATGATAAATAACTTGAATGGATCTAATTTGAGTCATAAAAATGGATAAGTTGTAGCTATGATTGATCCTTGGGACACACCGACCCATTAGGTGCCCTGTTAGGTGACAAGTGACCCATTAGGTCCAAATGACCCATCCAGGTGAAAATGACCTATTAGGCCCCGTAAATGACCCGTTAGGCGGGTGTACCCAATGGATCAATCATGCTGCACAAATAATAAAGGATATAAAAGAGAAAGAGTACAAGTGGAAGTAAAAGAGTTAAAATTTTGTTTTAGTCCTAACGGGTGTCAACCGTGGCCTAATAGGTGGAAATGACCTGGATTGGGTGAAAATTGTTCCTAATGGGTGAGAAATGACCTAACAGGTGCATTAATCCCTAATGGTAATAAAAAGATGAAATTGATGTGAAAGAGGAAATGATGTCAAGGATGAAGGGAAACGAAGAATGAAGCAAATTGATAACTAATGAGAATAATTAGTGAAATCTGAAATGTACTGCAAAAATGTGAATGCATGATGTGTGTATGTGAATGATTTGCAATATATGATCAAATTGACAATTGTGCTTGGCTTAGTGGGTAATTATGTCTAATGAGAAATTGCTTTCCTATTTCATGTGCAATGCTCACTCCCTTACTATTTTTACAGGTACATAGATTGAGATTGCACAACCCCCGGCCGAGCAGGTGCACTCTCCCTCACAGGGAGAGTAAATTATGGGAGTTTAGGGGTTTTCTTTTGTGTAGCCCTGGTTATATCAGGAGTATGTATATGTTCATCTATTTTGGTATATGTTTTGTAAAACCTCTTTATTTTTGGGTAAATCAGGACTGCTTCTTATGGGAAGGAAGTATATTTTTTTGGGGAAAACTTTAATAGTTTCCAAAAATTATTTATACTGACTGTTATTCTCTGATGTATTTGGATTATGATGAGGGTGCATATGATTCCCCTTGATGTTTAAGCCCTGAGGCTTCTGAATGAAATGAATATAATTGAATTGCACAGGTTACAGGAAGAACTGAATTTTGGATTATCCGATAAACAAGGGAAACTCTGTCCGATTTGACAGAGATATTTATAAATTAAACCATTTTAAAAAGGAAATTTTCATGTGGTCATTTTAATATTGGGGTATTAAGGGTAACTATTTATAGGGTGTTACAAAAGTAAAGTTCTCCTTCAAAGGCAAATCATCCAAAGTGACCACATGAGTAGGATCATGAATGTACTTCCTCAGCTGTGAGACATGGAATATATCATGAAGCCTGGCTAAGTGAGGGGGCAAGGCAATCCTGTAAGCTACAGGACCAACCTTCTCCAAAATTTCATACGGTCCAACAAACCGAGGAGTTAGTTTCTTGGACTTAATTGCTCTCCCAATTCCTGTGACCGTAGACACCCTTAGAAACACATGATCCCCAACATCGAATTCCAAAGGTCTCATTCGCCTATCAGCATAATTCTTCTGGCGATCCTGGGATGTTTTCATTTTGTTCTTGATCATTGTGATCTTTTCAATAGTTTCTTTCACTATATCAGGGCCTGTCAGCAAGTTTTCACCTATTTGGAACCAACACAGAGGCATCCTACATTTTCTACCGTAGAGAGCCTCAAATGGTGCCATACCAATACTGGAGTGGAAACTGTTGTTATAAGTAAACTCCATCAACGACAATAACTGCTCCCAACTACCAGCCTGCTCCAGAACACACGCTCTCAACAAATCCTCCAGTGTCTGGATAGTACGCTCAGATTGTCCATCTGTTTGCAGATGATAAGCAGTACTAAATTTCAGTTTAGTACCCAATGCCTGCTGGAGACTCTGCCAAAATCGAGACAGAAATCTCGGATCACGGTCGGATACTATACTGGTGGGAACACCATGCAGCTTCACTATGTCCCTGATATACAACTGAGTCAACTTCTCCAGAGTGTACTTCTTGTGAATAGGGATAAAATGAGCACACTTTGTTAGACGGTCCACAACAACCCAAACTGCATCACATCCTGCAGTAGTCCTAGGTAAACCCGTCACAAAGTGCATGATTAAGCTATCCCACTTCCATTCGGGGATATCAAGTGATCGCAAAGGACCACCAGGATTTTGATGCTCTATCTTAACCTTCTGACAAGTTAGGCAATGAGATACATGATCTGCTACATCGGTTTTCAACTTTGGCCACCAATAAATCTTCTTCAAATCTTGGTACATCTTTGTCGCACCAGGATGAAAATTCATTTTGGTTCGATGAGCTTCCCATAGGATATCTCTTCTAACTTCAAAATCCATAGGAACAAATATCCGGCCGCTAAACCGGATAATACCATCAGAACCCTTCACAAAATCAGGCTCTTCTTGGCCCGAGGCTCCTTCAAACAACTTCTGGAGCTCTTCGTCATCAGCCTATCTTTCTTTGAAAAGATCAATCAATTCATTGGTAACCTGCAACATTTCCAGAACAATGCTCTTCTCTTTCACTTGCATGTTCAAGTTGAGGTCACTGAATTCTTGAATTAATTGCATCTCTTTCACCATCAAATTGCTGACATGCAAAGTCTTGCGACTTAGTGCATCAGCCACTACATTGGCCTTGCCCGGATGATACTAAATACTGAAATCATAGTCCTTCAGAAATTCCATCCACCTCCTCTGCCTCATATTCAGCTCTTTCTGATCAAAGAGGTAGCGGAGACTTTTATGATCGCTAAAGACTTCAAATTTTGAACCATAAAGATAATGCCTCCAGATTTTCAAGGCAAAGACTACTGCTGCCAACTCAAGATCATGAGTGGGATAGTTCTGCTTATGCTGACTCAATTGCCTGGATGCATAGGCTATGACTTGTCCTTGCTGCATCAACACACAACCCAACCCTTGTTTTGAAGCATCACAGTATACTACAAAGGATTGAGTCGGATCCGGCAAAACCAACACCGGGGAACTAGTCAACCGCCTTTTCAACTCCTGGAAACTATCCTCACATTCTGGAGACCATTCAAACGGAACACCTTTCCGAGTAAGAGTAGTAAATGGAAGAGCTAACTTAGAAAACCCTTCAATAAATCTCCTGTAATACCCAGCCATACCAAGGAAACTCCTGATCTCGGTAATAAACTTGGGTCTCTCCCACTTAAGCCCCGATTCCACCTTAGAAGGGTCAACAGCAACACCCTTCTCAGAGATGACATGCCCCAAAAAGTGCACTTCATTCAACCAAAAGCTACAATTAGAGAATTTTGCATAAAGATGCTTGTCTTTGAGAACTTGGACACTGTTCTCAAATGCTCCTCATGCTCCTTCGGGCTCTTGGAATAAATAAGAATGTCATCAATGAATACAATGACGAATGAGTCCAAGTACGGCCTGAAGATTCTGTTCATATAATCCATGAACATCGCAGAAGCATTCGTGAGACCAAAAGGCATTACCACATATTCAAAATGCCCATATCGAGTTCTAAAAGCAGTTTTAGGAATGTCCTCCTCTCGGATACGAATTTGATGATATCTAGATCGGATGTCAATCTTTTAGAAAACTGCAGCTCCCCTAAGCTTATCCAACAAATCATCGATGCATGGGAGTGGATATTTATTCTTCACTGTTACCGCATTTAACTGCCGGTAATCAGTGCACATATGAACATTTCCATCCTTCGTTTTGACAAAGAGGATAGGAGCTCCCCACAGGGAAATACTTGGCCTGATGAACCCCTTAGCCAAAAGCTCCTCCAACTGCTTCTTCAACTCTCCCAACTCTGGAGGGGCCATTCTATATGGTGCTTTTGATATCGGGTCGGCACCAGGCATAAGATCAATGCCGAATTCCACTTCTCTAACTGGAGGTAATCCGGGAATTTCAGCAGGAAAAACATCCAGAAACTCACTAACCACTGGAATTCTACTGATATCTGATGCTTCCTCAACATCCATGGCCGACACCGAGACTTGATAGAAGATTACCGACTTCTGACTACAATCAAGTAGGACACGGTGCTGGGACATCCAGTCCATGCCTAGAATAATATCCAGGGTTAAGGGCAAACATATTAAGTTCACTTTGAATTCCCGCTCCAATACTCGAAGTGGGCAATCCAAGCACATTAAAGATGTAACCACAGCTGAATTTGTAGGGGTAGACACAGACAATTTGAAAGGCATCTCAACTGCAGACAGTTTTAATCTCTCCATAAAATTGACAGAAATAAAAGAGTCTGTAGCTCCATAGTCAAAAAGAATACCACATGGAATATCATTAACATGGCCAATACCTCGAATCAGCTCATCATCATCAGTCACCTCTTCTCCATCAAGAGTATACACCTTTCCCTGTTGTAGTGGACGGCCATCACCAACCCTCTGCGCCCTAGTCACATTGGCTTCTTTCTTGACAGCATTCTTCGAGCAATTCAATGCAACATGACCGGGCTGTCCACACTTAAAGCAAGTGATATTCGGCTGATTCTTATTCAAATTCCAGCATACTCCCCTGTGTTGCGTGCCACAGTGGGGACAAGGCGGAATAGGACCAGGTGAACTCCCTAGAGGGCCTGATCCAGTCTGGGGATAGGGATCTGGTCGCTGCATCGAACCTTTGCCCCTTATAGGCCCACCATTTCTTGGCACCGTCCTGCTTTTATCTTCAGCCATCTTCCTCTTAAGACCCTTTTCATAAGTGCTTGCCATGTTGACCAAGCGAGCCAAGTTATCAATGTTGTGATACTCACACGAGAGGCGAATATCACTCATAAGCCTAGCTTCAAACTTAACACACTTGCCACGTTCACTTGCATCCCGATAATCAGAAAAGCGGATGAGATCTTCAAATCGAGCTGCATAGTCCCCAACTGACATAGAACCTTGAGTCAATTGGAGAAAAGCAATCTCCTTCTCCCTCCTAATATCTTCAGGGAAATACTTCCCCAAAAAAATATCCTTGAATACCTCCCAAGAAACAACAGGATTAGCTACCACCAATCCTCTCCTCTGCTGATTCCACCAATGTTCTGCTTCATTGGTCAGCATGAATTCAGCTAATCGGACATGCTGCTCCATTGGTGGTTGAAGAGAACGGAGAATCTTTTCAATCTCCTGTATCCATCTCTACGCCCCATCAGGATCATTTCCACCTTCAAAGCAAGGCGGATCATTCTTTCGGAACCTTGCCATCTAGTCAGTCTCAACTGGAGCTGGAGGAGGAGGCTGCATTGTTGCTGCTGCGGCTGTCACTACTGCTGCTATGTTCTGCGCTTGGTTATCAGCCTGGTTCTGTTGCATCTGAACCAGTGTCTCAAGAACAGCAGCAATTCGGTCATGGAGGGACAGCCAATTAAAGATTTAATAACTAAACAATTATATACATTAGTATATATATATATATATATCTAATGCTAGCTAACTTAGACACTAAATGTAACATCCCGAATTTTAATTCCCAAAATAATTAGAATAATGATAGGGTTAGAAGAATAATAATCATGCTAAAGAAGAGTTTAGGTGATGGATTGGGATCTCGGAGAGTTCCATGAAGGAGTTAGGAAGCATTGGCATCGGAAAAGAGGTTGAAATATGAACAAAAGAGCGTTAGAAGCAATGTTTTCGGTGTCATAAACACCCTATATTAGGAAATTCAAAATAAAATATTTACAACTCTAAACATAAATTCCACCGTTGGATGTGAATATTTGTAAGTAGGGAAGCTTGCTTTCAAATTTGAGCAAGATCCGACGGGTAACGAAGAAGTTAGGGCGCTTTGACGTGCAAATAAATGGTGGGTTGAACTGCTTAATCGATTAACCAACTGGTTAATTGATTAAGAACTGAGAGCTGGTAAAATAAAATACACTGGTTAATCGATTAACACGCATCAGATCTGAAAAAAATAAAGCTGAGGGGGGCACGAAAATGCCCCATTCTCCCTCCTAAGCTAGGACATCAAACCTCCATGGCAAGCCAACTTCCATAGCCATAACCAAGCCCTCCAACTGCAAGATCCACCACTCCCAAACTCTCTCCCTCACATCCCTTACGAATTTATTTCCCCCCTTCCACAAAGACCATGTCTTGCTCTTCTTCCTCTTCAAGCTCCTAAGGGATTGTTAAGCCATCATCAAGCTCACTTGGTAAGCTTCATTTTTCTCTCTTTCTCAAGAGCTACACAAATTTCCCTCTCTATTTTTCTCTCATGAAATTTCGAACCCCATTCTATGATTTTTCACACTCTCATGTTCCTCCTTTGTTTCATGGCTTGGAGGGGATCAAGCTCTCTCTTCCTTTCACTCACTTTATTTGGGAACTTCTTGTTGGAGGCATAAAAGGGGCCTAGGTCAAGGCTAAGGCTAGGATTGGTAAAGGTTTCTCCACTCTATCCTTGGTTAAGGTAAGGGGAGTCTCTTTTCCGCACTTTGAATTAGGGATAGTTATAGTTTATAATAGGATTTGGGACTAACGGTTGAATTGGGTTGTGGGTAACAAATTAATGTTTGTTTAGAGTTTGATTAGGTGAAATTAGTATATTATGGGTAGATTTTATTTTATAGGAAATATTTCTATTTAATTCTTTTGTTATTATTAAAGTAGGAAGTGAAGAACCCTAGGGAATTGACTTATATTAAATGTACTTTGAGACATAGCTGAGTATGTCGACTGATTGGTGATATTTGGTGATGGATAATGAAAATGGTTATAAAGGCTAATGTTGAAGGTGGTAGAAAATGGTTAAAATTCTAGTTGTGAATGTGAAATTGAATGTGAATATTGGGTGATATAAATGTTATTCATGAGTATGTGATTATGTGGAAATAGATGGTATATATATGTGTGTGTGATTTATGGTGAATGTTGACCATCGAGTGGTGAAATGGCTAATGAATATGAGTATATTACATGACCAATGAGTATGGGTAATTGCGATTATAAGTGTTATAAATGTTTGTGTAAGAAGGTGATATAGTGTTGGCCTCTGACCTGAGGTGACACATAATGAAATTGAGAATATAGTGTTTGTAACAGCCCGATTTTCATAAACCCAAAATGGTTAACTTTTACTTATTAAAGTTACCAAAAATGAGGCCAATTCTTTTTTTTTAAAGCATATTGAAGAGTCTTTGATACATTTTAAAATCTGTTGTACTGAAAACCGAGTTGTTACTAAAACCATTACTTTCGTAGAACTTTCATTTTCATAAAAAGGCTTGTCTCCAAATCATCCTGATATTTTCCAAAAGGTCACATCGTTCGATATTTAAAAAAATAATTAGACCTCAATACAGAATATAAAAGCTTAGCTTGATTACAGGAGTGGTACATTGCTTGGTAATCCTTGACTCAAAACACAATTTACAAACTTAAACTAAATTTGCTACTTTCGCTTCCGCTACGCTACTCTGATGAAGACAACCGGATGAAGCCTCATTTTCTTATAGCGCCTTTCCTTCATCCCCGAAGATGTAGTCATCTCTGTCATTACTTTCTTGTCGTTGATAATATCCAGCTCCACTCCGTCTTGAATGATGATCTCCACGGGTTGCTCCGTTTGCCCGTTGAGATATCAGCAGCACCGATATGCCAACGAACAGGAGAGAGTAAGCGTCGACGGTGTGGGATTACGGTAGGCAAAATAATAGGACACATAACAAACAACACACAACATGCACACATAAGATAACAAGTAAACATACTATCATCATTATCCGCAATCTACGTTCATTCCATCTTATCATCCTTCCCTTAACACTTCTCCACTCTTGTTTCTATTCCCTTTCACAGAACTCCATATTCTTCCCACATTTCCATTCTCATTCTCCTTCTCATTCTTTACACTTCTCATACTCTTATTCTCAAAGTTATGATTCTTTTCTTATAATGTCTTATTAAAATTATAACCATCGATGATCAGGGGATTGAAGAATCATCGAGGTACGCGTTTCTTTCGTAGTTATCACTCACGTTTCAAGCCTACATCTCCTCGGCCATCCATCCACCTAGTCGGAAGCAAACAGGAGTAAAGGACCTTTACCGTGCGGGCACGACAGCTGTCAACACATATGGTCCCAGACCATGAGGACTCAACCTCAATTAATAATATCAATAAACATTCATGGCTCATTGCCTCGCAGTGGCAAACAAGATGCCCCACTCCAGTCCCTCTCACTGTTCTCTATTTGCAATCTAGGGGGCGACAGTATGTTTCTAGTGGGCCCGCAGAACTTGCCACGGCATTAGACCCAGTCCCCACCACGTTAGTGCGCCACATGTGGAGTTCGTTCTGCCTAGAAACACACTCTAGACTTCTTGACGTTTCACCGTCATCGTCCTCCCCTAATGCAATCTCGTCCTAAGTATCCGCAGATACTTATCGTTTCTTCCTCTCCACTCTTTCGCACTCTCATATCTCACCGCGCATGTCTTTTAAAGTCTTTTATTTTGTTAATTATCCTAACGGTCGGCCCATCCTTCGTGCAACCCTTCAATGAGTCCCGACCACTAACTTTGCACAAACTTTCTCTCAACATTTCTCATATAGCACAGAGCTGGTATCACATCAAAGAACTCTCAACTGATATCTCATGTCACCAAATACATTCCACCGTCCCTCTTAACAATCTCATCCCGTAATCTTTCCCCAAAACAATCTTTTCACAAACTATTTCAAACACCATTTCATACGCTTTCACAAAACCTTATTTCATAAAATTCCCTTCTGTAAACTTTCTCAAAAATCTAGTCTCACAATTTCTCAAAATCTCTTTTCAAAGACCTTCTTAAAAATCTCCTTTCACATAGTTTTCACAAAATTTTCCTTTCAAAAACCTTCCAGAAAGTATTTCTCAAAAACCTCTTTTCAAAAACTTTGCAAAGAATTTCTTTTCACAATTTCTTTTCTAAAAATTTCTTTTCACAAAAAAAATCTCTTCAAAAATCTCTTTTCAAAACTACTTTATAAAAATCTTTTCAAAAACCCTTCTCAAAAACTTCACTTCACAAACCTTTTTCAAAAAAGAATACCACTTTGTTGGGCGCTAGTGGAGGAGCAAGCTCAACTCAACACTAGTTCCCAGACTAAACAAAAGGAGCCCAGCTCCGCTCATATCACCTCTCTTTCTCATACTCAACATCACTTTCCCAGCTCTGGCTCGTTCTCTACATTATCATCAATTTATTCCCCATCCTCAATTCTTTCTCTTTTCCATTGCATACTTTATTTACAATCATTATTTCTTCCTCATTATGTCTTTACTTCACACTCTTATTTATTTCGCTTCTATTTTCAGGACGTAACAGACGTCCATCAGCATAATACTCATATTCATTGACAATAATAAATAACATAGGGCATAATTGAATAAAGGTACAAAAGCATGCTATCATTCACACAAACATCACACAACAATGTGGTCTTCGTCACCTTCGTATAAGTGGCCACACAATCAAACAATTGCCACTTATACTACTGGCTCTGACCACTTAGTTCTGATCTTTGAGATGATACGGAACGTCCTAAAATATCACCTAACTACCACGGTGTCTTAGGAAGGCTTCTCTCTCACCTGAGGTCCAGCAATGTAATGTGTACCGTCTCCTCGAATCCTTTTTGTTTGTCGGCTGCCCCAATCCCTTGTCTTTAAGATTTCCTCGTACTAAATAAAATACACTTACGTTATTATCTTGTTCTAAGAAAATCTTTTCTTAATTCGTGACACTTTCCGTTCTTAACCGAAAGACTTAAAACATTATTGTTTTATCAAAACGAATTCTCATATTTCTAGCACTTTAATTATTTTAAAATCATTTGAAAACATTTGACAAAATGATTTAAACCAATTTGTTTGGTTGCTGGTCCATTTTGGACAACACCTTAGGCATCGTTTGAAAACACCGAGAAATGCCCCGTTTTCATTCCAGGTTTTTCTTAAATTAATCATTACTTGAAAACTTTGCTTTAAATCTCATGAAAACATTTTTTTTAAAGTTAAGAAACAATTTAAAATAATCCGGGACAGCAAAAGGATTACTTCAGAAAAGAATTATTTTAATCAAAATCTGAATTCAGTTATTCACAAAACCAATCGTTCAATCTTAATTATAAATTAAACATTCATTTTCAAACTTGTTGATATCCCCACAACAAGTCTTCCGCTTGCTTGTTAACACAACAAGACTTCCAACTTGATTTGTTTGATGAACAACCACCAAGACTTCCTTTGTTGTAGAATGTTTGCCTCCTTGCAATGATTACAACCCAATAGAAAACAATAACAATCCTATGAATCTCTTTCAAGAACTATGAAAATATCAACATGAGATTCAAAGAATGTGAAAATGAAAGCTTTGATCTTTGAGAAAGTGAGAGAGAATGTTGAGAGAAAATAGAATAGTGTGGCTTTTGATCTTTCTAGAAAATGATATGAAAATGAAATTGGTTTGTTCTAATGATTCACAAAGGTTGGGAAAAGGTTTATATAGAATACCCAAAAGTTAGGAAACTTAAAAACTGATTTTGAGAAGTGAAAAACGTATTTTAAAAAGCTATTCAGCAGGTCATAATCGATTAGCATCACGGGTTAATCGATTAAGCCATCAGGTTAATCGATTAAGACCTGATTCAAAATCTGTTAATCGATTAGCCAACCCTGTTAATCGACTAAGCACTGTAAAAACACTTCTAAAAACTTGTTTTCTCAAAACTAAACCTTTTCTTTCAAAACTCTAAGCCACCTATTGATTTAGGTTAAGTGAATACTCAAAATATAATATGATCATGCACTTGATAGAGATTCACTACCCTCTAATAACTCTACCCAAACTCATCAAACTCTAAGACTCAAAATAAAGATATTACAATACAATACACAAAATGAATCTTTGTGAGCTTGCTCTCTCTTCATCATTGTTGTTTGTTGATCTTGTTGAACTTTGGTGAGCTTCTCCATGACTTGAGCTTGATCAAAACATTTGTCATTATCAAAACCATGCACTTGCATAATAGATCTCACAATCTTCACATGCACATGCCTTCTAGATCTAACAATCTCCCTCTTTTTGATTATGACAAACATGTTTTGAAGTTGTTTGAAGTTGTTGATACTTGAACCATTTGATCACTTGGTGAGACTCTTGCTCCCCCTCAATTAATGCTTTTGACATTTGAAATCAAATTGAGTTAAGTTTGATTCTCCCCTATCTTCAACAACTTTGCTCCACCTATATAAAAACAACAAAACAACATTTTCTCCCCCTTTTGGCATTATCAAAAAGTAATATAACAATAAAACCTTAAGCCAAAATTAGAGAAATTAACAATCATTTCTTCACAACATTGATACCAATTAATCAATGATACCAATTGTAACTAATTATAACTATACTTTGAGATGTGATGCCAATTGGAAAGAAATATGACAATGAAATATGATACCAATTGGAACTAAAAAGTCATAATATCACTTGATAAAGTAAGATATCAATTGAAAAGAAATTTCAACAACAATAGCATGATAAACATATAATGAACTCACAACGATACCAATTGTAAAAGAATATATCATGACAATACATGTGAATTTTCAACACCAATTGTAAACATCAATAGCAAGTAACTAATAGTAAGATTAGAAAATACCAATTGTAAATCCAATTGTGAATACTTGCTATCTCTTGTGAAGAATTCACTTGATACCAAATGTGAGCTTTTGTAGAAATAATACCAATTGTAAAACTTCAACAATGCCAATTATACCAATTGTAGGACATTTTCTTTGATACTTGAAGATTCAAATGAAGAATAACACTTGTAAGCCCTTTTGCTCTTCAATCATACCTACAAAACAATCATGCTTTGCTTTTTGGTATCCAAATAGTCTTGGATCCATTTTTGTTAGTTAAGGGATTTTCACCCTTCTTAACCCAAACATAATTTCCCTTAGGTATACCATGCACTTTAATATAACACACATTTGAAGTATGTCCATGAGTACTGTAAGTTCCATTGAGAATGTTTTGATAATGACAAAAGGTTTTGAACAAGTTACAAATGTGTTGATCAAGTTAAAGCTCAACAAGCAACAACAAACATCAAGTGAAGAAGAGAGAACAAGCTCATGAAGACTTAGTTTGAGTGTGATTGTAATATCTTTTATCTTTTGGCTCTCATAGACTTAGTCTTTTATTTTATGAGTTTGGTTAGAGTCCTATAGAGGGTAGTGAATCTCTATCATAGTCATGATTAAATCATAATTTGAGTTTTCACTTTACCTAAAATCAATAGGTGGCTTAAAGGTTTGAAAGGAAAGGTTTAGTTTTGAGAAAACAAGTTTCTAACAAGTTTATACAGGGCTTAATCGATTAAGAACAAATCTAATCGATTACTAATCGATTAAGTAGAGATCTAATCGATTAAACACTGCTAAACTGGTTTTTTAAAATACGTTTTTCACTTCTCAAAATCAGTTTCGAGTGCATAGAACTTTTGGGTATTCTATATAAACCTTTTCCCAATTATTGTGATCATCTAGAATCATTTTTGTAACACCCTAATAAATATTACCCTTAATTCCCAAGTATTAAAAATGTGAACTTAAAAATTCATTTTTATTACATTAAAATCAACCGTCAAACGGACGGAGTTTTGTCTGTTTTTCGGACTTTCCAAAATTTAACCAGTATAAACAATTTTCAAATAAACAACTAATAGCCAGCAGGGCTTCAGATTATATTTCTAAATCATATCAAGGCCCCATGGGCTCCAAATATATCAGAGTAATAGCGGAAAATACTAAGTTTGAGTGTCATAACCAAAACATATAACTTGTCAAAATAAAACATCCTAAGCCTCACTTAAAATATGAATAACAAATTTTACATCAAAATAGTGTAGGAGGCTTAAGTTCATAATATTCTTCCATATCCCATAATAACCCTACTCTCCCTGTAAGGGAAAGTACTCCTACTCGGCCGGGGGCTGTGCCAGCTCAATCTCCGTTCCTGAAACTGTAAGGGAGTGAGCATTGCACATGAAATAGAAAGCAGTTTCTAACTAGACATAACAACCCACTAGGTCAAACACATTTAGCAAATAAGCAAATATTCACATATTTCACAACATACTCATTTCCTTATTTCCATATTCATTATTTATTTCAACATCCATTTCCGTTATTCATTTCAACATCCATTTCCTTTACTTTTATTTCTTTTCACACACTTTCTTCATATAGGTACATCACCTCAAATCAGAGGCCAATGCACAGTTTCATTCACCACAATTATCACTTCAAGTCAAAGGCTCTCATTCATTTCCTTATTTAAATTACGTGTCCCTCAGGTCAGAGGTCAACACCCATTCATTATACTTCATTCTGTGTCCCTCAGGTCAGAGGTCAACACTTCAATCTCTTAATTCGCGGTGTGTCTCTCAGGTTAGATGTCAACACACCCATACACATTCTATCCAGTGTCCCTCAGGTCAGAGGTCAACACCCAACTCATTATTTAATCCGGTGTCCCTCAGGTCAGAGTGAAGAAACCGCAATTGGTGGTTGGAGAGACTAAGGAACCCTAGGAATACACCTAGAAGGGGGGGTTGAATAGGTGTAAAAGAAACCTTGAAAGATTTTCGAACAAAACAAATCGAAACAATCAAAACAAAAGATTTTTGCAAAAACTCTCAGGTTTACTCGAGTACTCTGAAATTTACTCGAGTAGTACTCGATTAAATCCTCTCTTACTCGAGTAGATCTGACAGAAACTGAAAAATCACTTTTTCAATCGAATACGAAAATCAATCAATTCACATGCAAGATCAGAGATACAGCGAAAACAATTAACACCTATATTCTTATTGATTTCCTAGTTATGAAAATGATTTTCCCTTTATCAATTTTAATAATAAAGATTCAATTCAATCAATTATGAAAATCACTCTTTTCTAGGTTTTCAACCAAGAACGCAAACAAATGACTTGAATGTAAAGAGTTAAGGGTTTAGAGATACGACACAGTGATTTATCCTGGTTCACTTTCATCGGCTTGAAAGCTACATCCAGTCCCCTCTTCAACCAAGAGAGATTCTTCACTATGAGGAATTAGAGTTCTCAAATTACAAGTAAATGCCTCACAAGACTCCCTTCTTGCTAGCCTACAAGAGATACCACACCCTTGCCTTGTAATCCTATTGATCTTCTCTCTAATCTAACCTCTACCCCTTGTTGATAATCGACACAAAAAGTCTTCAATTGCTTGATGATAATCCACACACCAAGGCTTCACTTTGCTTGATTCACAACCAAGACTTTCTTCTTCTCCAATGAGATTTGCTTGATGATAATCGACACACCAAGTCTTCTTGTTTGTTGTAGTTGGCTTGCCTTCTTTCAAAGATTACAACACAATAGAAAACACAATGACACTCCTATGAATCTCAATCAATAGCTATGACAATTCACAATAAGAGATTCAAAGGTTCTTGATCAAAGAATATGAAAATATGAAAGCTTTGATCTTTGAAATTGAGAGAGAATAGAATGGCTTGATTCTTGTAAAATTGATTATGAAAGTGTTCTCGTTAATCACAAAGATTAGGAAAAGGTTTATATAGAATACCCAAAAGTTGTAGCACTTAAAAACTGATTTTGAGAAGTGAAAATCGTATTTTAAAAAATCAGATCAGCAGTGTTTACTCGAGTAGATTTCAGTTTAATCGAGTAATACTCGAGTAAATCCATACTTAATCGAGTAAACTGATACTGCACTTGTTTAAAACTTGTTTTTCTCAAAAACCAACCTTTCCTTTAAAACCTTTAAGCCACCTATTGATTCTAGGTTAAGTGAAAATTCAAATTATGATTAAATCATGACTTATGATAGAGATTCACTACCCTCTATTAACTCTACCCAAATAAAAGACCTAAGAAGCTTGAGAGGCAAAAGATAAAACAATTACAATTACACTCAAACTAAGTCTTCATGAGCTTGCTTTCTCTCTTCTTCATTTGATGTTTGTTGTTGCTTGTTGAACTTGAACTTGATCAACACATGATAGCTTGTTCAAAACACTTTGTCACCTTTTGTCATTATCAAAACATTCACCATGCAACTAACAATCTCCCCCTTTTTGAAAATGATAAACCATGTTTTGAAGTTCTTTGAAGTTGTCGATGCTTTAACAATTTGATCACTTGGTGAGAAACTTGCTCCCCCTTAATCAATGCATGGCATTTACTTGTAATTTGAGAACTCTAATTCCTCATAGTGAAGAATCTCTCTTGGTTGAAGAGGGGACTGGATGTAGCTTTCAAGCGGATGAAAGTGAACAAGGATAAATCACTGTGTCGTATCTCTAAACCCTTAACTCTTTACATTCAAGTCATTTGTTTGCGTTCTTGGTTGAAAACCTAGAAAAGAGTGATTTTCATAATTGATTGAATTGAATCTTTATTATTAAAATTGATAAAGGGAAAATCATTTTCATAACTAGGAATCAATAAGAATATAGGTGTTAATTGTTTTCGCTGTATCTCTGATCTTGCATGTGAATTGATTGATTTTCGTATTCGATTGAAAAAGTGATTTTTCAGTTTCTGTCAGATCTACTCGAGTAAGAGAGGATTTAATCGAGTACTACTCGAGTAAATTTCAGAGTACTCGAGTAAACCTGAGAGTTTTTGCAAAAATCTTTTGTTTTGATTGTTTCGATTTGTTTTGTTCGAAAATCTTTCAAGGTTTCTTTTACACCTATTCAACCCCCCCTTCTAGGTGTATTCCTAGGGTTCCTTAGTCTCTCCAACCACCAATTGCGGTTTCTTCAATTGGTATCAGAGCTCGGTCGAAAGACACGAGCATAAGAGCTTTTTCGTAAAGATCCTTTAAGAAAATCGCAATGGGTTCCATGAATCCCTTTGGTGGTGAACGTTATTCAATAAGTCGTCCTCCATTGTTTGCCGGAGAAGGCTATGCTTATTGGAAAGTTAGAATGAAAATCTTTATCCAAGCCATAGATAGTGAAATTTGGAAAGTAGTTGAAAAAGGTCCTCATATCCCCTCTAGTTTAGTTGAAGGTGTAGAACAATTGATCCCCGAGGATAAGTGGAAGGATGATGATAAAAAGAAAGTTCAATATGATTATAAAGCAAAGAATATCATTACCTCCACTTTATCCTATGACGAGTTCTTTAGAGTTTCTCAATGTTCTAGTGCTAAGGAAATGTGGGACACTTTACAAGTGACTCATGAAGGAACTAGTGAGGTTAGGAGAGCTAGATTGAATGCTTTAATGCGTGATTATGAATTGTTTCAAATGCTTCCAAATGAATCTATTAATGATATGCAAAAGCGTTTTACTCATATTATTAATCATTTATCTGCTCTTGGTAAGACTTTCTTACAAGGTGAACTTTCTAACAAAGTGTTGAGATGTTTAGACAAGAATTGGCAACCAAAAGTAACGGCTATTGTTGAATCTAAGAATTTGGATGCTATGGATCTAGCAACATTTTTCGGAAAGCTTCAAGAACATGAAATGGATCTTGGACGATTAAGTATCAATGAAGAGTCGGATAAAAATAAAGAAAGAAAGGGACTTGCTCTTAAAGTCAATAGATCATACAAAAAGAAAGAGAGTTCTAATGATGATGATAGTGAAGATTCTGATTCCGATATTGATGAAAAAGACATGAAACTTTTGCTAAGGAAGTTTGACAAGTTTCTAAGGAGAAAAGAATGGTTGAACAAGGACAAAAGTAAAGAGAAGGATTCTCCACACTACAAGACCAAAACTTCAAAAGAAGGTGTAGTTTGCCATGAATGTGGAAAGCCCGGACATCTCAAGTATTCATGCTCTAGGTATCTCAAGAAGAAGGAGAAAGACAAGAAAAATTCTAAATCTAAAAGAGCATACATAGTTTGGGATAGTGATGAAGATAACAAGAAAAGCACATCGAGTAGTTCATCGGATGATGAAGAAGCCGCTTGTCTCAACTTGATAACTCTAGTAGATGATGAAGAACAAAGTTCAAATGATGAATCAAGTTATCAAAGCGAGGAAAGCGATGTAAGTCATACTAAATCCGAAATTTCTTCTAAATATGAATTGTTATATAATGCTTATGAAGAAATGCATGAACAACTTGAAAAACTAGCTTTGAAAAACATTGAAAGAAAGAAGCTCATTTTGAAACATCAAAAAGAGATTTTAGATCTTCAAAAACAAGTTGATGAGCTTAATCTTGAAAATGAAACTCTTGATCTTATATATGCTAGTTCTTCTTGTGATTGTGCTAGTAGAGTGAATGTTGTGGTTGATTGTGAGAATTGCAAGTTGCTTAAAGATGAAAATGCTATTTTGAAAAATAAGCTTGCAAGTTTCACAAGTGGTGACATTAGATTGCGCACATTGTTAAATTTTCAAAGAGAAAATTCAAACAAGTTTGGTTTGGGTTATACTAATGCTAAGAGTAATTCTCATAGAAATGTTGTTGATTTTTCTAAAGTTGATTTCTCAAATGCACCAACATGTTTCTATTGTGGTACTCATGGACATACTTCAAATGTGTGTTATGTTAAAATGCATGGTATACCTAAAGGAGATTTTGTTTGGATGAAAAAGGGTGAAAGTCCCTACACTAACAAAAATGGATCCAAAACTATTTGGATACCAAAAAGCAAAGCATGATTGTTTTGTAGGTATGATTGAAGAGCAAAGAGAGCTTACAAGTGTTATTCATATTTGCATCTTCAATTGGTATCAAAAGAAGTCCTACAATATGGTACAAATGTTGTTGATAGATTTGTGAACTTCATATGGTATCTTCTCAATTGGTATTACTTTTCTAAATGTTTAATTAAATCATTTGGTATCATTGAGTAGATTCATAGATGGTTATCATGATATAGTGACATGCTTTGGTTGTTATTAAAGAAATATCACATTTGGTATCAAATTTGTGTGATTATTGATACTTCTTTATAATTGATATATTCTTTGTTAAGTGATATTATGATCTTTTTAGTTCTCAATTGGTATCATATTTCATTGTTATATTCTCTTGCCAATTGGTATCACATTGCAAAGTATAGTTCTATTGTATTTGTTCAATTGGTATCAATGTTGTAAAGAAATGATCATTGATTTCTTGCCTTGGCTTAGATGTTATATTTCAATTGGTATATATTACTTTTTGATAATGCCAAAGGGGGAGAAATATGATGTTTTGAATTAATTGGAATGTTTCTCAAAGGTGGAGAAATGATTGTTTCAAAGGTGGAGAAATGATTGTAGGATAAATAATATGATTTTTAGATGTTTGTTTGGAGAAAGGTTGTTTTTTGTTGTTTTTATGTAGGTTGAGAAAAGTTGTTGAAGATAGGGGGAGAATCAAGCTTATCTCAATTGGATTCAAATGTCAAAAGCATTTATTGAGGGGGAGCAAGAGTCTCACCAAGTGATCAAATTGTTAAAGCATCAACAACTTCAAAGAACTTTTGGAGAACTTCAAAACATGGTTTGTCATTTTCAAAAAGGGGGAGATTGTAAGTTCCATGATGAATGTTTTGATAATGATAAAGTGTTTTGAACAAGCTATCATGTGATGATCAAGTTCAAGTTCAACAAGCAACAACAAACATCAAGTGAAGAAGAGAGAACAAGCTCATGAAGACTTAAGTTTGAGTGTAATTGTTTTTGTTTTATCTTTTGCCTCTCAAGCTTCATAGGTTTTCATTTGGGTAGTTTGTTTAGAGGGTAGTGAATCTCATTCATAAGTCATGATTTAATCATAATTTGAGTTTTCACTTAACCTAGAATCAATAGGTGGCTTAAAGGTTTTAAAGGAAAGGTTGGTTTTTGAGAAAACAATTTTTAAACAAGTGCAGTATCAATCTACTCAAGTAAATTAATATTTAATCGAGTAGTACTCGAGTATGCTGCAATTTACTCGAGTAAACACTGCTGAACTGATTTTTAAAATACGATTTTCACTTCTCAAAATCAGTTTTCAAGTGCCATAACTTTTGGGTATTCTATAAAAACCTTTTCCTAACCTTTGTGATCATTAACCTATCATTTTGATATTCATTTTACAAAGAATCAAGCCACTCTATTCTCTCTCAATTTCAAAGATCAAAGCTTTCATATTTTCATATTCTTTGATCAAGAACCTTTGAATCTCTTGTGTGATTTGTCATAGCTATTGATTGAGATTCATTAGGATTGTTATGTGTATTCATTGAGTTGTAATCTTTGCAATAAGGCAAGCCACTACAACAAACAAGAAGCCTTGGTGTGTCGATTATCATCAAGCAAAGTTCAAGCAATTGAAGAAAGTCTTGGTTGTGAATCAAGCAAGGAGAAGCCTTGATGTGTGGATTATCATCAAGCAATTGAAGACTTGTTGTGTCGATTATCAACAAGGGGTAGAGGTTAGATTAGAGAGAAGATCAATAGGATTACAAGGCAAGGGTGTCGGTTATCTCTTGTAGGCTAGCAAGAAGGAAGTCTTGTGAGGCAATCACTTGTAATTTGAGAACTTTAATTCCTCATAGTGAAGAATCTCTCTTGGTTGAAGAGAGGACTGGATGTAGCTTTCAAGCGGATGAAAGTGAACCAGGATAAATCGCTGTGTCGTATCTCTAAACCCTTACTCTTTATATTCAAGTCATTTGATTGCGGTTTCTTCAATCTTGTTCTTCTAAACTCCCTAAAGTTCTATGTTTTAAACCTAATTTTACATGTCTATTTGGCCAAATTTCTAACTTATATCTTCATTTCTTCTACCCTAAGACTATCACAACATAGGTTACACTAGAAATTAAGTTTGGGATGTTACAAAGGGTGAGAGACACGTGAGATGCGAGTGGCCGATCGCGGAAACTGAAGTGGGCAAGGTTCTTTTGTTTGCACGGATCTCTATGCAGAATTACCTCTATACAATTTTTTTCTACGATTAACACCTGAAAGGCTTCAAATGGTTAATCGATTAATACTTCAGTTAATCGAGTAGTGCCTGAAAGTTTGCTTTTGGTTAATCGATTAACAGCTTCAGTTAATCGATTAATCACTGTTAAAACTGAAAAATCACTTTTCAATCGAATACGAAAATCAATCAATTAACATGTATGATCAGAGATTAAGCGGAATTGATTAACACCAATATTCTTATTGATTACCTAGGTTATGAAAATGATTTTCCCCAAATCAATTTGCACAATTAAGATTCAATTCAATCACTTATGAAAAATCAATCTTTTCTAGGTTTTCAACCAAGAACAATATTGAAATGACAAGAATGTAAAGAGTTAAGGGAATAGAGATATTGCACAGTGATTTATCCTGGTTCACTCACAACCACCGTGAGCTACATCCAGTCCCCTCTTCAACCAAGAGAGATTCTTCACTATGAGGAATTAGAGTTTCTCAAATTACAAGCAAATGCCTCTCAAGACTCCCTTCTTGATAGCCTCCAAGAGATACCACACTCTTGTCTTGCAACCCTATTGAATCTAATCTAACCTCTTCCCTTGCTTGTTGATATCCCCACAACAAGTCTTCCAATTTGCTTGTTTACCCAACAAGACTTCCAAATGCTTGATGATACCTCACACCAAGGCCTCCAAATGCTTGTTAACACAACAAGACTTCCAAGACTTCTTTTGCTTGATGAACAACCACCAAGGCTTCCTTGTGTTGTAGAATGTTTGCCTCCATGCAATGATTACAACCAAATTTAAAACAATAACAATCCTATGAATCTCTTTCAATAGCTATGAAAATATCAACATGAGAGATTCAAAGATTCTTGATCAAAGAATGTAAAAGTTGAAAGCTTTGATCTATGAAAGTGAGAGAGAATAGTGTGGCTTGATCTTTGTAAAAATGATATGAAAATGATGTTCAAATAATCACAATGATTAGGAAAAGGTTTATATAGAATACCCAAAAGTTAGGAGCATTAAAAACTGATTTTGAGAAATTAAAAACGTATTTTAAAAACCAGTTTTGCATGTGTTAATCGATTAACCTAACCCATTAATCGATTAGCCACTGCTAAATTCAATTAAAAACTTGTTTTTCTCAAAACTAAACCTTTCCTTTCAAACCTTTAAGCCACTTATTGATTTTAGGTTAAGTGAATACTCGAAATATAATATAATCATGCACTTGATAGAGATTCACTACCCTCTAAAGACTCTACCCAAACTCATTAAAATAAAAGACTCAAACTAAAGATATTACAATTAAATACAAATCGAATCTTCATGAGCTTGCTCTCTCTTCATCATTTGTTGTTTGTTGTTGTTTGATGAACTTCTCCATACTTGAGCTTGATCACAAACACTTGTAGCTTGTTAAAAACCTTTGTCATTATCAAAACATTCTCACTGGATCTAACAGAAAATTATTTTTAAAACTTAGTAACTTATAAAAATCCTCCGTAAAAACTGACGGAGTTTCCCTTGTTTTTCTGACTTTTCCCAAAATAAATCTTTTCCTGTTAAACCTGTCATTTCACATATTCATATAAACAGATAAGCCAGCAGGGAACTTAGCATCATATGCATACCTCAACAAGATCAAGATATGAATAAGTAGCGGAATAGTCTATTCCCAAATATCACTCATTTCCCTAAAGGAGGAGTCCTGGGCCAACCCTGTGCTACATCCTAGCACCCAAAAGACATAAATACGTTTTTACAAAGTATCAACTATACCATGAAATCCAAAACAATGGCCCAGGACAACATCATGCCCAACTACTACTACTTACTCTCCCCGAGAGGGAGAGTACTCCTGCTCGGTCTGTGACTGTGTACGCTCGGGCTCGGTACCTGTATAAAAATAGTATGGAGGTGAACATTATGTTGGAAACCAACAAGCGGGCTTAGCAATTACTAGAGGGGGGTGAATAGTAATATGGAAGCAACAGTGACTAATTTTCGGTGCAATTAAAAGATAATTGATCAAAAGCTTGTTTTTCTGAAACTGGGCAATTTACTCGAGTGAATTTAAAAACACTCGCGTGTTTTTCAGAAAACCTGAAAAACACTCGCATGAAAATGAAGAATACTCGAGTGAAATGCTACGAAATAATCGAGTGAATTGTAAAACACTAGAGTGTTTTATGCAGAACAAAAAGGAGCAGTTTCAGAGAAATTTAGCAAAATGATTCAATTTCTTAAAGACTAATCCAGGGCAGATATAAATCAAAGTAGAGGGCAATTAAACTAAATTAAAACAAGTTGAAAACAAGTTAATTGCAACCAATTGCTACTAGAATTATAAAAGCCCCTTTCTAGAGAACTTAGGGTTTGGTTTTACTTGAAAACTAAGAAAGCTATAAAAGAGAGAGACAACACCAATTTTATCCTGGTTCACACTCAATATAGAGTGCTAATCCAGTCCCCCTAATCAACTTAGGAGTTTCTACTAGTAATCAAATTGTTAGAAATTACAAGGATAAATTGAGATTCCTCACTCAATCCTAACCCTTTTCAAGAGTGTACCAAACTCATGAAATTTCTACCCCAACTTGATTTGGTGATGAAGAGTCCCTTCTTCTTAAGCTCCTTGGAACCTCCAAGAGCCCACCAAGCTAAGAATCCTCTTAGTCTTTGTGCTTGAGAACCTCCCAAGGCTTGAGAACTTGGATACCTCACCAAGTACTTGGATACCTCACCAAGATTTTCTAAACAAGTTAAAGTGTTTGAGTGTTTGAGAATTTTACAACAAATAATTCTCTTACAATTGAAGCACACTCTCTTAACTCACTAAGACAAATAATAAAGATGAATGCTTGGTTGAGTTTAGAGAGAGAAAATGATTTTAACACTTGAGAGAGAGAGAATCAATGAAAGAGTGTAATCTTGTTCTACTTGGATAATGGCCACTATTCAGAATAAAAGTGAGGGAACAAAAGGGAAGCAAAAACCAAGTTATTCATCCTTTTTGTCCTCTTCTAACGTTTAAAAAATTTGCTGACAGACCTAAATCACTCGAGTCTTTTTGAAAACACTCGAGTGTTTTAGTCAACTTTGATAGTGTTGCCTTTTTACTTTATCCAACGGCTATATTACTGAAAATTCATAAATCACTCGAGTGAATTGAGAATCACTCGAGTGAATTGGTCAATGTTGGAAAAATTAAGTTTTCTAACATTGTTTTCAATTCTCTTCTCAAGTCTAATTCGTTTTAATCTCAACCTTTCATGCATGAATATCATTTGACCTTATGTGAGAATAAAAACCTAAACTACTCACTCTCATAAATAAAATAAAATACAATAAGAATAAATGAGAATGAATAATTAAACTAAGCACTTGATCTTCATTAATGTTGGGCTTGCATTCTTCAAATTAAGTCCATAATTTAATTACATTGTCATCATCAAAATTAATCCACCTTAATCGGAGATTTGATTTTACAATCTCCCCCTTTTTGATGATGACAAAATAATTAAACCTCTAGCACTTGAGAGCTCCCCCTCAATCTAGGAACCTTTTTAACCTGTACAATCCAGAAAATGCCAAGCACAACGTAATACAATAATAGTCATAATCAAGTGCTCATTGGTATCAGAGCAAGAGCATATATCATCAGAGTGAAAGTAAGACAGCGGAAAAAAATAGAGAATATGCTCTTTTAATCTCCGTTCTCCCCCTTTTTGTCATGATCAAAAAGATAACATTTTGGAAACAAGGTGGAGAATGAAGGATACCAATAAGAAAACTTTCCCTTAAGAGTAAATAAGAAGCAAAATATGACTATGAAGCAAAAAAAAAAACTTTAAAGAACATGAAAACCATGAAGAAAACATGATTAATGCATAAATATCATAAATCCATCATTCCACACACACCATCCATAGGCCATGAAACATGAGTTTTAAACAAAGTACACCCATGTCCAAAAACAACAAAATACTCAAAAGTTTCAACATAGCTAAAAATAAAGTCATAGACATAAAAAGTAGTGCAAAGGAACATCATGGACTCAAGAGGGTGGTGGCTGTTGATCATCATCACGATGATAGGGCTGGAATCTCCCAAGAGCTGACAGAATCTGACTAAGATCGGAGCGCACATGTCCAAAGTTCGCATCCACACTAGCAGAATGGGCATCAAGCCTACCATGAAGAGCTGAGTGCTGGATGTCCATATGAGTCCTCATATCAAACATAGTTGCACGCTGCTCTTGAATTTGATTGTCAATAGCATCCAAGCACCCATCAATGCGATCAACTCTCCCAGTCATATAGGTCCTAAAGTCCTGAGCCTCATGAGCCAATGAGGCAAACCTCCCATCAAAACCATCCATTCGCTCATCCATATACACCCTGTGCTCTGCAAATGTGGTGTGCCAGGACCCCGGCATATCAAAGTTGATCCCATCAGTAGGATCATCCTGGGGTACTCCACTACTCCCTCCTGCCTGCTGATCAAAAGTGGCCTGCTCCTCCTCCAACTGCTGAGGGTCAACGCCCAACTGATCTGCAGCCTGCTGAACATTGCCCTGACCTATCAGAGCAACTGCCTCATCAAAGTACATACATCGATCACCGAAGTACTCGATGTCCATCTTACCCAAAGAATTGTCAGAAAAGGCATGGATTTTTGTAGGAAGACGAACGACAGGCTCCTTTTCCGAAATAGGAATCTCAAAGTGCTGAAGGAGCCTGCAGACATGCATCGGGTAAGGTAGGTTTTGCTTAGGTTTGGAGTCAGAGGCTTGTTTCATTCTAGCAAGGATAATGGAGGCCCAATTTAAGACATTACCATTAAGAATGGCATCCATAACACGAAGCTCAATTTGAATTGGGCGGGAGTAGTTTGGAGATGTTTGGGGCAACAAGATATGACAAATAAGATAGTGGAGGACTCTATTGTTGCCAGTCATTTGATTTGCTTTCTTCTCGCCCTTGAGATATACACGATCGGGGCGGAGCAAGTTTCGAAAAATTGGGTCAACATCTCCTTTAGATGTGCCCTCGCCCGATCGTGACAACCCAAAGACTTGGAATAAAGCCCTAGGGGTAACCTCAAATCGTTGTCCTAACACAGAGGTCTCATATTATTCTCCATTTTGCCTAAAGTTTGCATAAAATTGCCTAACTAACCTAATGTAGATAGGGCCATTATATGATAGGAAACCCATGAGTTTTTGAGTTTTAAGGGCATTGACAAAGGGGAATCCTCTACTAAGGAGATAAGCTTCACTTACCCAAGATTGTGTTGCATAATCATTGGAAGCAAATTTTCTTTCCCTTTCAATGCAATTTGCCCTTTGATAGAAATCATCTTCCTCCTCTTCAATTGGTTGAGGTTCCTCCATCCTCGGCTTTTTCCCTTTTCTTCTATTGTCCGAAGATGAAGCCATTTGCACTTATAAGTGAAAAACTAGAAGAAATTTTGAGAAATTGGGGTTTTGGGGAGTTAGGGTATTGGAAAGGGAATGATGAATTTGATGCTTAAAAACTTGAATTTGATGTGAAATAGGAGTAGAAATGAGTTTAGAAGATGAAATAGAGTTGAAATATGAAAGAAATTTTGGTTTTTGGTGAAATTTGTGAAGATGGAGGTGAGAGAGCAGAGAAAAAACGCGAGTAGAGAGAGAGAAGTTCGAGTAAAATGAAAAGAAAATCGCAGCAGTAGGCTTTATCTGATGAATTCACTCGAGTGAATTTTAAATCACTCGAGTGTTTTTCAGAAATTCTGAAGAACACTCGCGTGAAATCGAATTCACTCGCGTGTTGGCCGAAAGAGGGATTTTCATAAAATTTTAATTCACTCGAGTGAAATGGGATTCACTCGAGTGTTGGCCCAAAAGACTCGAGTCTTTTATAAAAGACTCGCGTATTTTCCATCAGACATGCTCAAAAACTTTTTCAATTAAAACTGATTTAATTTTGAATTAAAATCACTCGAGTGATTTACGAAACACTCGAGTGTTTTTATCAGATATGCAGAAAAACTCAGTTTTGAAACACAAAAGCACAAAATCAAACACATTTAATGAAACCAATAGATAGGAGACATGATCACACACAATTAAAGACACAAATTTATAACATCTTCAAGGTAATTTCAAACAAGTATCACCACACACTAAAGTTAGACACACTTGGTGATTTTCAAATGGCACAAATCAATTAGTTTATACTTGACTCCTCTAAAATACCAAGTTCCCTTCTTATATGATAGAAGGTATCCCTTGGAGAAGGTTTTGTAAAAATGTCCGCTAATTGATTTGTGGTACTTACAAATTCAATTGTGCAATCACCCTTTTGAACATGATCCCTTAGGAAATGATGTCTAATTTCAATGTGTTTAGTCCTTGAGTGATATACCGGATTCTTAGTTAGATTGATGGCACTCGTGTTATCGCATTTTAATGGAACACTTTCTAATTTTAAACCAAAATCCGATCATTGTTGTTTCATCCACAAGAGTTGAGTACAACAACTACCGGCGGCGATATATTCCGCTTCGGCGGTGGAAAGAGAAACACAAGCTTGCTTTTTAGAAAACCATGACACTAATGAACTTCCCAATAAATGGCAAGTACCACTAGTGCTTTTGCGATCAAGCTTGCATCCCGCAAAGTCGGAATCCGAATAGCCAACTAAACTAAGACTAGCATCCCTAGGATACCATAATCCGGTGTTAATTGTTCCTTTAAGATATTTAAAAATATGTTTAACTGCAGATAGGTGTGATTCTTTAGGATTTGCTTGAAAACGGGCACACATGCATACACTAAACATAATATCCGGTCTAGATGCGGTAAGATATAGAAGACTACCTATCATGCCCCTATATTTACTAACATCAACCGGTTTACCTATGTCATCCTTGTCTAGGTAGCATGTTGTGCTCATGGGAGTGTATGCTTCTTTGCATTTGTCCATTCCGAGTTTTCCGAGGAGCTCCTTGCAATATTTTCCTTGATGCACAAAAATCCCCTCCTTGACTTGCTTGATTTGAAGTCCTAGGAAGAACTTGAGCTCCCCCATCATGGACATTTCAAATTCCTTTTTCATCAAATTAGAGAACTTTCTACACAAGGACATGTTAGTGGCACCAAAGATAATATCATCTACATATATTTGCACTAACAAAATGTCCTCTTTGGTTTTGTAGATGAATAGTGTATTATCAACCTTTCCCCTTTGAAAGCCATTTTCTAATAGAAAGGTACTTAATCGATCATACCAAGCTCTAGGAGCTTGTTTTAATCCATAAAGTGCCTTTTTCAACTTGTAAACATGGTTTGGAAACTCATGACTTTCAAAACCGGGTGGTTGCTTAACATACACTTCTTCATTTATGAAACCATTCAAGAAAGCACTCTTGACATCCATTTGATAAAGAGTAAAATTCATAATTGATGCAAAGGCAAGCAAGATTCGGATTGCCTCAAGACGTGCAACCGGAGCAAGGTCTCATCATAATCAACACCTTCCTCTTGGTTGTACCCTTGGGCAACAAGTCTCGCTTTGTTTCTTATAATCAAACCGGATTCATCAAGTTTATTTCTATAAATCCATTTTAAACCAATTATGGTATGATCATCGGGTATAGGCACTAATTCCCAAACATCATTTCTAACAAATTGATTTAGCTCTTCTTGCATGGCCATAACCCAATGTTCATCCATAATTGCTTCCTTAATTGAATTTGGTTCGATTTGAGAAACAAAGGAAACAAAATGACAAATGTTTTGAATTGACCTACGAGTTAATACTCCCTTTGAAAGATCTCCTATGACATTGTCAATAGGGTGAGCTTTCACCGTTTTCCAAGCCGGATCAAGTTCATCTTTGACTTCTCCTTCATCCTTTGATTTTTCCATCTCTTTGTCAACATTTGAAATCTCAAGTCCATCATCACTACCCTCACATAAAACACTATCTTCTTTCGAAGACTCATTAAAAACAACATGAATTGATTCTTCAATAGTCATAGTTCGTTTATTATAAACTCTAAAAGCTTTACTATGAGAAGAGTAACCCAAAAATATTCCCTCATCCGATTTAGAATCAAATTTTCCAAGTTGATCTTTTCCATTGTTTAAAATGTACACTTTGCATCCAAAAACATGGAAATGGGATATATTGGGTTTTCTACCTTTGTAAAGCTCATAGGGGGTTTTCTTTATCATGGGCCTAATTAAAATTCTATTCATTACATAACAAGCCGTATTAACGGCATCGGCCCAAAAGTATTGAGGTACTTGTGAATAATTTAACATGGTTCTAGCAAGTTCCTCTAGCACCCTATTTTTCCTCTCAACAACTCCATTTTGTTGTGGAGTTCTAGGTGCCGAATATTGGTGCTCAATTCCATGCTTATCACAAAATCTATCAAATTTATAGTTTTCAAATTCACCTCCATGGTCGGTTCGAATTATAATCACTTTTTGGTTTACTTGGTTTTGTGCAAGCTTAATATGACGTTTAAAAGACTTGTAGGCCTCACTCTTAGCACTTAAAAATAATGTCCATGTAAATCTTGAAAAATCATCAACAATCACCAAGGCATAGTAGTTGCCACCAAAGCTTTTTACTTGAGAAGGTCCAAACAAGTCCATATGAAGCATTTCCAATGGTCTTGTTGTGGACACATCATTTTTGGAACCAAAATGATTTTTAGTTTGTTTGCACTTCTTGCAAGGAGTGCAATCACCTTTAATTTGAAAATTGAGCTTTGGTAAACCAACTACTAAGTCTTTGGATTGAAGTTTCTTAAGTTGATTTACATTAATGTGAGCGGTCCTACGATGCCATAACCAAGTATCACTTTCTTTGGTAATTAAACATTTTGAAACTAAAGAAGTGATATTATTCAATTCAACCATGTAAGTGTTATTTGACCTTTTTCCAACAAATTTGATAGATTCATCTTTGTCACTTTTTATGAGACAATGAGTAGAGGTAAATAATACATGGTTACCAATATCACTTAATTGACTAATGCTCAAAAGATTATGTTCTAATCCTTGAACATAAAGTACATTATCAATAACCAAGTTGGAAGAATTACCAATTTTACCTATACCAAGTATTTTGCCTTTGTTGTTGTCTCCATATGTGACATATCCTTTTTCTTTAAGAGTAAGCTCAATGAAGTGTCGTTTATCTCCCGTCATGTGCCTAGAACATCCACTATCAAGTATCCAAAGTTGCTTTCCGGTTCTAAGGCACACCTACAAGACACAATCACTTGCTCATTTTGGGTACCCAAATTATGTTGGGTCCCTTTTTGTTAGTCTTGGATGATTCTTCCTTCTTAATCCAAACATAAGTACCATTTTGAATTCCAAAATTTTTGATATGGCACTTATTGTTTGTATGTCCAAATTTTCCACAATAAAAGCAAGTTGGTTTCTTTGTAAAATCAATTTTTGAGAATGAACAAACCTCTTTATTTTTCTTTTTCTTGTGGACATATCCTAGACCGGTTTTGTTTGAATTGTGTCTAAGAGAACCAATTAACCGATCTAGGTTTCTATCACTTTTGTTAAAAGTGTTGAGTTTGATTTTCAAATCATTAACTTCATTTTCAAGCACACAACACTTTTCACAATGAGTGATGGTATATGATTGATTTGCATTCTCACAAACATGACTAGAGTTAGCAAGTTCCAAGGATGCATTTTGGAGTTTCAAATCATTAATAGATTTTTCTAATTCATTGATTTCCTTTTGATACTCCAAAAGCTTCTTTCCTTTTTCTTTGTTAACTTTAGCAAGTCTTTCAAATTGAGTTAACATTTCATTATACTCATTCAGCAAATCATCATAAGAAATAGTATGAGAAGAGGTGTAAGAATAATTAGATGATACCTCATCCTCACTCTCATTGTCATTTCTTTCACTACTTGAGGAGGCTTCATTGTCATTCTTGGCCTTGAGGCATAGCTTGGTGTAACACCCCGTAAAATCCTCATATTAAAGTAAAACACTAAAGAGATTATTTTCTTTAAAAAGCATTTTGAAAATGACCATTTTCTTAAATGATTTTCTAAATTTCACGTTTTAAGCTAACGAAGGATTTTAAAGAATTGATTCCCTAAAATAATGTTCAAATTTTAGAAATTGGACTTAAATGTTTGTGATTTGAGTGTCTTGTGGTGAATTAGAATTATTTTCTAAGTATATACATTTACGGTTTTGGCATACATGAACATACTTAAAATTTTGAGGAATTTAATTATGGAAAAGAAGATAAAGTATGAAAATGAATGAATGTGAATGTATGTATTTGTGTCTGTGTCTTACGTGCATGTGTATAATGTACATATGTGTGTGTGCTATTGATTGTGTGTGTACGTTAAGCATTACCCATGGTGTCATGTGATGCATCATTATGACCAACATGAAGATAAATTAAGTGTGAATGTGTGGTACTTATATGTGTGTTAAGTGTATGTATGAATCTATGTTATGTGATGATGAAAATAAAACTACATGTGCATATGTGTGTGTATGTGGTTAGGCCGTATGAGGATAGAAGGACCAACTAGGAACCCTTTTTCTTAAGCCTTAAGAGAGTGAAATAAAAAAAAATAGGAAGAGAAGTAGGGCAAGTGACTCATGGAGCCTAGGAGAGGTGAGTCATGCACCTAAGGAGGACTTTTCTCCTTCATTCGACCCAAGCCATGCAACAATATGGGTTGGACCGATTTGCCCTTTCCTTCACACCTTGAACCAAGGCCAAAATAGGGAAATCCCATCCCTTGCTTTTGCTCTTGAACCGTGTATGTATGTGTTGCCTTTGATTCATTCTTCATTCCTCTCATTCACTTCCTTTCCAACACCCACAAACACGTTACTCTCAAGAGCACCATCAAGCTCTTGAGAGAAAAAGAGTGAAAGCCGTGAGAGGAGAAGAGAGAAAAAGAGTGTAAACCTCAAAGTTTTTATCCAAAACTTCCCTAATTCCTTTCTCCACCACCTTCTTCATCAAAGGTCAAGGAAGAAACCGTCCCTTATCCCTAGAAGAGGAGGAACCGAGGCAATACCAAGAGGAGAAGAGGGAGAGATTTAAAGTTTTAAGATTAGGGGTTAAGGTAGAAAGAGTTTTGATTTAATGACTATGAGTTGTAAAGGACTTTTAAGGGATTTGTTTAATTTCCTTATGATGCATGAAATTATTTTAATGATCTTGTGATTTAAGTGTCATGCATGTTCTTTTTGTGTTTTGATCTTGAATATTGTTGTTGAACAGTTTTGATCTCCTACTTGTAAACCTTCCTTATCACGGTTTTTGGGTTTGAGGTTGTGTTTGAGTTCATTTTCTCATGCATGTTGATTTCATGGTTTGATCATCCTTGTTTTCCTTTACATGCTCCTCTTATACCTTGACCTTAGATTTTTTTTTTTGTGAATAAATGAATCCATAAACCACCAAACCAAGAGCTAAAATGATTCGGCCATAAAAAGAAAATTTAGGTCTTGATGTTTTTAATTTGATCTAAGTGTTTCATGCTAACGTTATGTTTAAGGAAAATAATTCTTCACGGTTTGATTAAAGATTTAACAGGAGCCTATGTTTTTGCCTTGATTTTCTTGTTTGCATGTCGTGGTCTATGGATAATTTTTAGGGGAAAACATGGAGCTTGTATTGTGTATGTCTAAAGTAAGTGTAAAATCTTGCTTTATTGTAGGCATGTCACGGTTTCCCGAGGAGATTAAGGTTAACAAATAATTTTAGTTTAAACCAAGATGTTTTCTTTTTGTGTGTGATAATCATGATTCGGTTGGTAGTCTTGAAAAGTAGGATGATACTTTGAGTCTTGCAGGATGTAATCTATGAAATTGGATGTTTACATGTGCAAATAAAATTGTGAGACTTTGTCTCCTTGCATGTCATCATTCGGTCTAAGCTAAGGGAAATAGGAAACCATGCTAAGTCATCCTTCACTTACATGCATATTGAAAAATTGTGTCACCTAGAGATTTATAGGTGCATGCATGTGTTTCCCTAAAAGATAAAGGCTTTGACATAATACTTGACCTTATTGTATTAAGAAGTCAACTTTTGGTTACTAAATCTTCTTGTGCAACTCACGATTTTGTAAGGAAAATAAGAAAATGAAGAAAACAAGATCTTGCCTTGATTCATGATCTTTGTGCATACCTTGCTTATGTTCGGTCTATAGGTGTTAGCAAACCTAGGATCTCTTCCCCAATGAAATGATCTAAAAAGGATACACATATTTTAAGGAATTATACTAAAATAAATTGTTTGAACTTGTGATGCGGATATGTGTTTCTATTCGGTTCTTTGCTTAGAAATCAAAAGGGATAAATGAATTAATTAAATTAATCCTGAGAGAATATGTGCTTGCATGAATATGTGGTTATGTGTGTGTTGTGTGTACTCGGTTTAGATTGAAAGAAAATAGAATTTAAATGCCTAAAATAAGATGAATTGATCCATGTAAATTAAGTTGTGATATTGGATTTATTTCTTTCTTTTATTCGGTCAAGTAATAGAAAGTTTAAATACATGAAATGAAATATGCATGATAATTTTAGGTAAGGAGAGAAAACGTTTAAGGTAAAGAAAATAAATGAAAATGTGTTGGTTTCAAACTTGAATAATTGTATGCCTGAATAATTGCTGATGTGTGTGGTGTGATTTGTTTGAATGACATGATGTATGCTTGGCTGTCCTAAATTGTTTCATGATGCAAACATGAATTTTAAAGTGTTGATTTTAAGCTAAAGAGTTATTTTAATCAAAGAAATGTTTTTACAATATCCTTGGAACTTTTATCAACATAATTTTGTAAAACTATGGTTGTTGTCCCGAATTATCTGGACGTGCTTTTCATGCTTAAAAATGTTTTCATATGATCACAAATCAAGTTTTTAAATAATAGTTGGTTTTGGTTATGATTTCAAAGCTTTCCAACAAAGAAAGTATAAGAAAGAAACTAACAAAAGATTTTCTCAAATGAGTTAATAACGTAAAATGTTTTATTTAATATGAGGAATGATAAAGAAAGAGGTTGAGGCAGATGGCAGCACAAGGTCTCGACAAGAGCACACATTCAACAGTGGGACCTCAGGTGAGAGAGAAGCCTTCCCTAAGACATAGTGGTAGCTAGGTGATTTAGTAGGGCGTTCCGTATCATCTCAAAGATCGGAACTCGTGGTTAGCGTCAGTAGTATAAGCGACAATTGTTTGCCCTGTGTGGTCGCTTATACGAAGGTGACAAAAACCACAATTTTATTGTGTGATGTTGTGTGTTTATAGTATGCCTTGTATTGTTTATTGATTCATGTATCATGATGCTTATAATTATAATAAGTAAACGATTGTTTGGTATGAGAGGAGGAAAACGAATTAAGAATAATGACAAGAAAATAAGAATGATGAAAGGACAAGAGTGATTAGAAAGAGAGATATGAGTTGATTGGAAAGGAAATTGAAAAAGAGAGTGAAAATGAGCCAGAGCTGGGGAGTGTGATGTGAATTGTTGGAATGAGAAGTGAACTGAGTTGAGCCGAGCTCCTCTGTTCTTGGTTTTAGTCTGGGAGCTAGTGTTGAGCTGGGCTTGCTCCTCCACTAGCGCCCAGCACAAAACGTGTTTTGAAAAAGGAATTTTCGAAAAGATTTATGAAAGAAATTTTTTTTTTGATTTGTGAAAACGATTTTTTTTGCAAAAGGTTGGTGAAGTGAAATTTTTGGAAAGATTTTGAAATGGGATTTTGAAGAAGCTTGTGAAACCAAAATTTTAAAGGAATTTTATGACTAGATCTTTTGAAAAAGTTTTATGAAATAATATTCAGTAGAAACAATGTTTTTGGGAAAGTCTTTTGAAATGAGATTTGAAGAAAGTTATTGGAAATGGTATTTTGGTGAAAGATGATTTTGTGAGAGTTATGGAAATAAGATTTTTGGGATAGTGGTGAAATTGAGATTTTGAGAAGGACTATAAAAAGGAAGATCTGAGAAATGACGAGGCAACTGGAAGGAGTGTTTGAGAAATAAGATGTGATTTAATTGAGGAACTCCCAGCTCTGAGCTACGCGTGTTTTTGAAGATTGTGCCAAGTTAGTAGTCGGGCTCACTGAAGGGATGCACTAAGGGTGAGCCGACTGTTAGGATAATTAAATAATTAAAAGACTTTAAAAGACATTAACGCGAACGTGGTGAGTTATGAGAGTTAACCTGAAGTAGTGGAGAGGAAGATACTATGGGTATCTTCGGATACTCAGGTGGGGATTGCAGGAGGGGAGGACGATGACGGTGAAACGTCAAGAAGTCTAGAGTATTGTTGTAGACAGAACGAATTCCATAAGTGGTGCACTAACGTGGTGGGGACTGGGTCCAATACCGTGGTAAGTTCTGTGCGCGCACTACAACAATACTGTCGCCCCCTCGATGCAAGTCTACAACAGTAGAGAGGGACTGGAACGGGGCAATGTGTTTTATGTTATATGTTATGTTTGAGGCTGAGACCTCCTGGCTTGGAGCCATTTGTTGGACAGCTGTCATGCCCGCGTGGTAAAGGTCTTGTACTCCTGTTGGCTTCCGACTAGGTGGAGGGATGGCCGAGGAGATGTAGGCTTGAAACAAGAGCGCTAACTACGAAAGGGAACGCGTACCTCGATGATCCTCTAACTCCCCTAATCATCGATGGTTGTAATTCAATAAAACATTATGAGGGAAAGATTTGTATGCAAGAGAGTGAGAGTTGAAAAGTGTAGGAAAAGAGAAAGAGATTGTGAAGGGAATTGTGGAACATAAATTAAACCCAAGAGTGGGAGAAGAAATAAAAGTGGCGAATAAAGAGGGAAACAATAATGGATAAGGATAACGTGAAATAATAATGATGATAATATGTTTGTAGGATGGTTTGTGTGTATTGTGTGTTATTTGTGTATGTCCTATTATCTTGCCTACCGTAATTCCACGCCGTCGACGCTACGCGTCCGGAATGCTTACTCTCTCCTGTTCGTTGGTGCATTGGTGTCGCTGGTGATCCAACGGGCAGATGGAGTGTTGTATGGATGTCACCACGTGGAGCAAATCTGGGAGAGGATGGAGGTGAACCGCCAGAGGCTGGGTATGGACCGGCCACACTCAGATGGTAATCCCCGATCCGGAACATCAATTGAGCGGGACAGACTTAGGGTCGTGCTTGAGACAAGTTACTGTTCGAGGATACAAGAACTACAGAGAGAAAGAGCGGTATGAGAAACGGTGGAATTATACCACCAGAGACGAAGCGAAGCTGGAGTGCAACGATAATGCAAGGACAGAAAGAGAGACAGCTTCATCCTCAAAGGCGAAGAGAAGATCCAAGAAGAAGGAGGACCTCCAATCGATTGCCTTCGATAGGGTAGCTTAAGATTAGTATGGTTAGTCTAAATTGTAGGAGGCATCTTGTATTCAGGATTACCAAGGTGATGAACTATTACTGTTCTTTAGCTATTTTGAAACATGCCCGACTTTTTATAACGACACTCCTTTATGAAGTATGCTTAAGACCTTTTGGGCAAATGAATGAAAGGGTTTAAGTTAAAATTAAACTATTTCCTTAAAAAAAACGTTTTCGACAAGCAAAGTAAAAGAGTTGGGGCTCAGTAACAACTTGGTTTTCGAAAAAGAGTGTTGAAGGACATTAATGACTTTTTCAAGTATGTTCTCAAACCCTTCAACAATGTTTTAAAAAAAATGGCCTCATTTTTGCAACTTTAATAAATAAAAGTCAGTTATTTTGGTTTCCGAAAATCGGGCTGTTACACTTGGCTTCCTCATCATCCGAACTACTTGAGGATGACTTGGAATCCTTTTCCGGTTCATCCCAAACAATGTAAGCTCTCTTCCCCTTCCCATCATGGGTCTTCTTCTCATTCTTTCTCAAGTGGGTGGGACATTCCATTTTTATGTGTCCTATCCCACCACACTCGTGACATTTCACGCTCTCACTTGAGCTCTTGTTTCTTTGCTTGTTATCCTTGGATCTTTTGTCTTGAGGTCTCTTGTCCTTAGAGAATGATGAACTACCCTTTTTGTCTTTGAGGAATTTGTTGAACCTCTTGGCAAATAAACCAATCTCTTCCTCATTTAGAGCATGATCGGAGCTTTCACTTGAAGACTCATCTTCATCCTCTTTTGACATTTTGGTTGAGGCTTTTAGAGAGATGCTCTTCTTTTTCTTGTCTGAGTCTTCATTTAAGTGAAGTCTTGATAGTTCCATCTCATGTTCTTGGAGCTTTCCAAACAAGGTGGTCAAGTCCATAGATTTTACATCCTTAGCTTCCTTGATGGCGGTCACCTTAGGTTGCCATCTCCTATCAAGACATCTCAAGACTTTGTTAGTAGTTTCACCATCTCTAAATTCCTTTCCTAAGCCAATCAATTGGTTAACGATATGTGTGAACCTTGTTTGCATATCATTGATAGACTCATTAGGGAACATATGAAAGAGCTCATATTCATGAGTTAAAGCATTTAATCTTGAGTCTCTAACTTCACTAGTTCCCTCATGAGTGATTTGCAAGGTATCCCACATTTCTTTAGCCGATTGACATTGTGAAATCCTATGAAATTCATTTTTGGGCAAAGCGGAGAAGATGATATTTTTAGCTTTTAAATCATATGAAACTTTCTTTTTATCATCTTCATTCCAACTTGTCCTAGGAATAACAATGGCTTCACCATTAATCACTCTTCTAGGAATATAAGGACCTTTTTCAATTGCATCCCAAATATCGGTGTCTATTGCTTCTACAAAGACTCTCATCCTAACCTTCCAATAAGAATAATCTTCACCATTGAAGAATGGAGGTCGGTTAAGAGACATAGACCCTTCTTGTTGATTGCTAGAGCCCATTGTTTCCAAAAGGATCTTTTTCGAAAAAGCTTTTATGCTCGATCTTTCGACCGAGCTCTGATACCACTTGTTGGAAACCAACAAGCGGGCTTAGCAATTACTAGAGGGGGGTGAATAGTAATATGGAAGCAACAGTGACTAATTTTCGGTGCAATTAAAAGATAATTGATCAAAAGCTTGTTTTTCTGAAACTGGGCAATTTACTCGAGTGAATTTAAAAACACTCGCGTGTTTTTCAGAAAACCTGAAAAACACTCGCGTGAAAATGAAGAACACTCGAGTGAAATGCTACGAAATACTCGAGTGAATTGTAAAACACTCGAGTGTTTTATGCAGAACAGAAAGGAGCAGTTTCAGAGAAATTTAGCAAAATGATTCAATTTCTTAAAGACTAATCCAGGGCAGATATAAATCAAAGTAGAGGGCAATTAAACTAAATTAAAACAAGTTGAAAACAAGTTAATTGAAACCAATTGCTACTAGAATTATAAAAGCCCCTTTCTAGAGAACTTAGGGTTTGGTTTTACTTGAAAACTAAGAAAGCTATAAAAGAGAGAGACAACACCAATTTTATCCTGGTTCACACTCAATATAGAGTGCTAATCCAGTCCCCCTAATCAACTTAGGAGTTTCTACTAGTAATCAAATTGTTAGAAATTACAAGGATGAATTGAGATTCCTCACTCAATCCTAACCCTTTTCAAGAGTGTACCAAACTCTTGAAATTTCTACCCCAACTTGATTTGGTGATGAAGAGTCCCTTCTTCTTAAGCTCCTTGGAACCTCCAAGAGCCCACCAAGCTAAGAATCCTCTTAGTCTTTGTGCTTGAGAACCTCCCAAGGCTTGAGAACTTGGATACCTCACCAAGTACTTGGATACCTCACCAAGATTTTCTAAACAAGCTAAAGTGTTTGAGTGTTTGAGAATTTTACAACAAATAATTCTCTTACAATTGAAGCACACTCTCTTAACTCACTAAGACAAATAATAAAGATGAATGCTTGGTTGAGTTTAGAGAGAGAAAATGATTTTAACACTTGAGAGAGAGAGAGAATCAATGAAAGAGTGTAATCTTGTTCTACTTGGATAATGGCCACTATTCAGAATAAAAGTGAGGGGACAAAAGGGAAGCAAAAACCAAGTTATTCATCCTTTTTGTCCTCTTCTAACGTTTAAAAAATTTGCTGACAGACCTAAATCACTCGAGTCTTTTTGAAAACACTCAAGTGTTTTAGTCAACTCTGATAGTGTTGCCTTTTTACTTTATCCAACGGCTATATTACTGAAAATTCATAAATCACTCGAGTGAATTGAGAATCACTCGAATGAATTGGTCAATGTTGGAAAAATTAAGTTTTCTAACATTGTTTTCAATTCTCTTCTCAGGTCTAATTGGTTTTAATCTCAACCTTTCATGCATGAATATCATTTGACCTTATGTGAGAATAAAAACCTAAACTACCCACTCTCATAAATAAAATAAAATACAATAAGAATAAATGAGAATGAATAATTAAACTAAGCACTTGATCTTCATTAATGTTGGGCTTGCATTCTTCAAATTAAGTCCATAATTTAATTACATTGTCATCATCAAAATTAATCCACCTTAATCGGAGATTTGATTTTACACATTACACAATACTTAGAAAATATATTCTATAAAGACAGAGAATAAATAAGTCAAACACAATTAGCAAATAAATCACAACAATTCATTCACATTCATACAGTTCAGTTTTCAGTGTCTCGTTCATTTCTCTTTCATTTTCTTTTATTGCCTTTCTGTTCCCTTTTCCTTTTATTATCTTTCCCTGACACCATTATGATTTCGCGCACCTGCTAGGGCATTTGTCACCCATTAGGTATATTTGTCACCCATCAGATCGTTTTAGCACCCACTAGGCATCACCCGTTAGGTCCATTTTTATTTAATTCCCTTTAGTTTTCATTTCATTCTGTTCCATATTTAATTTACATTAGTCTCATTTTCACTTTTACGTTCTTATTACTTTTAGTTAAGCTTTATTGTCTTTGTCCCTTTTTAATTTTAACTTTGATTACCGTGCAGCATATTGAACCCTTAGTTACACAAGCGCCTAACGGAGCGTTTGGACCTAGTGGGGCGTTTGCACCTGGTGGGGCGTTTGACCTAATGAGGTGTTTTGGCACCTAGCAGGGCACCTAATGGGTCAGTGTTGCCCAAGGATCAATCAGCTGCGCCTTTAATTACTTTCCAATTTTAAATCATTCTCTAATTCATTTAGCCACTCATTAAGCATACACAACATATAGACATACAAATATTTTACAATCTCATTTATCTCATAATAATTATTAAAGTCTCACATCAACATGAACATATATTTTCGCAAGCACAAAAACGAGTTCATCACCTTTATTTTACTACTCTAATTATTATCAATATCAACTACCCTAAGGTTCATTATTCTACTTATTCATTTACCCTTAGCTGCCACTATATACAGTCTAGAACATATTCCCTAAGTAGAGGTAATACCTCATCCTTACCTCAACCGAAGAGAAAGAGAGAGAAAACCTCAAGTCCTAACCATTTCTCCTTAGCCTTAGAACTTGAACTTCCTTAGCTTCGCTTGCAACCGGATGAGTGCTACCAAATAGTGAATGGGTATAGTGTCCAAATGTGATGTTGATGGAGGAAGATGTTTCACTTGCACTTGAGGATGTTCTTGGGCATGAGAGAGAAAGATAAACCATGGGTGATGTTGAGGAGCTTCAAAGGGAGAGAGAAAGCTTGATGGTGATGGTGGTGGTGAGCTTGGAGATGAGGAAGAAGAAGAAATCAAGAGGAAGAGAGAGATTTTTGCAATGGAGGAAATGGGGTTTGAGTTGTGAGTGTATGATGGCCAAAGCTTGCCCAAGAAGCTTGCCACTTAAAGGCAATTTCGTGCCCTCCAAGTTCCTTCTTTTTTTTCCTGTCTGTCGCGTACTAACCGGTTAGTGTAATGGCTAACCGGTTAGTGCCTGACTTCTTTTTATTTTCTTTTATTCCTCAGCATTTCAAAGTGTCATATCTCCTTCGTTACCCGTCGGATCTTGCTCAAATTTGAAAGCAAGTTTCCCTACATATTAATCCTCACATCCAACGGTGGAATTCATGTTTAGAGTTTTCAATCTTTTATTTTTAATTTCCTAATATAACGTGTTTATAACATCGAAAATGTCGTTTCTACACTCGTTTTCCCATCTTTCAACCTCTTTTCCGATGCCAATGCTTCCTAACTCCTTCATGGCACTCAAAGGGATCCTAATCCATCACCTTAACTCTTCTTCAGCATAATTATCATTTTTCTAATCCTATTATTATTCTAATTATTATTGGATTTAAAATTCGGGATGTTACACAAGCGAGCTAACTTTGGCTTCTAGCCCAACATTGGAGGTTGGATGAGCTCGGTTCTAATTCTTCTGAAGGTTTCCTAAGTCGCTGAAGGGCTATTATGTGCGATATGTATGTATTCCTAACTCACGACATAACTGGAACAAATATTATCAAAGTCATGCCCATCCTTTTGAGGTGGATTTACATCTCTAGATTTTTCATTATGATCCATGATTGCTGCAATAATAAAAGCATATATCTCGTTAATAATTTTAAAAGAAAAAAGTATGTCCAAAAATGTTTTCATACTTTCTGAGACTTATTTATCGAAAATATTTTTCGACGCCTGTTTGTCAGAAGATATAACTGTAAATTTTCATAAGTACTTTCCTACATCCACGAAAAGGAAAATAGTGTTTACAACACTGGTGCGTCGAAACTGTAACATATAGAAAAAACGATGTTGCAATGTATCTTAGACACGAGGTTATAAAGCACCATAAATCCACTAGGAATGATCAAGTAGGTTTTAATATCTTCAATGTATTTTTCAAAAGTGGAATATAATTGATGAAAGGAAAGATGAAGCGCTGAAAGGGTGTGGATGTACACAAAGAAATGAGTCAAAATTAGCATGAGATATGAGAGATGAAGAAGTTTAGGAAGAAAGGAGATTTACAAATTTAATGAAAGATAAAATGATTTAGTATTGTTTCCACGAAAAATAATAAAAAAAAGGTTTATTTATGGTTTTAATCCCTAAAAGTTCAGCGTGTTTTGGTTTTAATTCCTAGAATTTATTTTGAATGGGACTAGTCCTTAAATTTTCAAACATTTTGGTTTTGGTCCCTTCCATTACTAAAAATATGTTATTTGTTGACATGGCTAGCGGAACATCACACCAATCGTCCATGTGGTATGGGGTGACACCAAATAGGTGATATGACTTGGATGATACAGATCCACGGATGCAAAATGGTCTTATACGCAAAATTTTGAATTCATGAGCCTGAATCTTGCAGTTGCTAGTGTGGATTTTTCGTTAATCATGTCAGCAAATAACATATTTTTACTAATGTAAGAGACCAAAACCAAATTGTTTGAAAATTTAAGGATTACTTCACTCAAAATAACTTCTAAGAATTAAAACCAAAACATGCAAGAGTTAGGGAAAAAAACAATAATAAAGGCTAAAAAAAAGATATTTTTGTCTTTTTATATTAAAAAATAACTTAAATAAGGTTTAGGAATATAATGGGGTTCAAATTCGAGCACGCAAGGCAAATATTTGGCTATTTATGTCCATGGACTTTGGACTTTGGACTAACATTGACCGTAGTGGAAATAAAAGAGCGGCGAGTGAAGGAGTTGGAGACGCGTAGCCTATTCTGAACAAGAACTGCCATTTCCTTCCATTCCCTTCCTCAGTTACCATGGTCATCATGTGTTCTTCTCCTTTCCTTCGCCCTCTTCATCAAGTGGAATTTCCCAAATGCCCTTGCCTTTCTACGAAATCCCAGTTTCGCCCCCTGCTCCTTCGCTTCAAAACAACCATTCGTGCAAGCTCCGCTGTCGTTGCAGAGTCGGTATATAATTACTTGAAATGATTATCCTGTGTTAGTTATTCATTTCAACAAGGAATCCTCGCTCATAGAGTCTTATATGATATTTGTAATAATACCTATGAGAAAATAGATGGTGCACCGACCGACGTTGTAAAGTTTTTTACATCATTAATCTTAATTTGTACTCTCTCCGTTCCATGTTATCTGTCACTTTAGCATTTTTAACTTGTTCCAAATTATTTGTCGCTTTAGGAATTCGAGGATGTATTAATTGATTTTTTCCATCTTTAACCTTGCATTTAATATGTTGAAATATGTGAAATGGGTGATAATTAATGTACTTTGAGGGTATTATAGTAAAGTTATTTAATAATTCTCTTGAAAATTGAAATATTAAATGACTTTCTTAATATGTATGAAATTGCTAAAGTGACAGTTAAATTGGAACGGAGGGAGTATTATTTTATCTAAAAAAATGGATTGATGATGTCAAAAACTTTAAACCGTAAGTGCACACACATTAATCTCAATGCCTATTACTCCTGGCTTTGAATTGCAGAGCAATTGTGATGTGTGAGTATTGAAAATCTCCGCAATCACATCTCTAACACCATTGCGATTACATTTTGCTTGCGATTGTCTTTGGTAAATGCAGTATAATTGTGATCCTGCTATTGCAGACCAATATAATTGTGACTCTGCTATTGTGGATGGAGAAGGAAATAAATTTAAGGAAACATATCACATGAATGATTATTCTTTTGAATTTAAGGAAAGATTGTATGTCATGAATGCAAATTATGGGCTCATATATTTCAATGCTTGGCTTCTCTTAAGGAAAAACTTTTTTTTACCTTCGAAGTAGGGACATTGCATGGGATCTGAATGTAGTAGAATAGAGACATGCTGTGTAATTAGAGTTTAACCTATTTGTTTGTAAAGTATGTGAAATGGATGAAATGAATGAAATGATTTTATTCTACTTTGTTGCCACTGGCCAGAAACATTTAGCACATGATTTTAAGATAGTTAGGTTTGGGAAATGAATGACTAAATTTGATGATCGGTGGTCTCACCTTCTTCCCTTACTTGATAGTTTCTAGTACCGATTGGTCATTCCTATGGACATGATTGACTAGATTGTGCTTTCTCAGGTTTAGTCAGATATGCTGAGCTTCCCTTTAGAACTAAGATGCACTGAATGATTTTTTAATTTTTTTAAAGCTTTTGTGGGAAACAGAGAATGATGTATTGGTGACTGAATTTATTAGAGTGCACAAATTCCTCTTTGTTACTCAACTCGTCATTGAATCATCCATTGAGCACCTAAGATTTCGGTTGAAATTTTTCAGTCACTGGGTTGTTTGGCTGTGCATTTTTTTTAATGCATTGTCTAAAATATGACATAGATTTTCATTTGTAAGAACCGAAAATTTCGTTGATGCAGTAAATTCAATACAGTTATGTTGTCTTGCTAATTTGAACTTATATTAAGGGCAAGTCCACAAAGACAAATTCCAACTTATATTTGTATTATGATTAAACCTGCAGGATTTAAGCACGCAGCAGAATCAGGCAATAGAAGTGGACTTCTTCGCATGCCCAATATGTTATGAACCATTGATAAGAAAAGGTCCTTCTGGCCTGAACTTGTAAGTTGGATTGAGTGTATGTGGGAAGGTGTATGTACTTCTGTATACATCTAAAATGCTGTCTTGCAGTAATTTGCTAAATGGATTTGGAATTTCAGATCATCAATCTATCGGTCTGGTTTCAAGTGTAAGAGATGTAATAAATCATACTCTAGCAAAGACAGGTATCTAGATCTGACTATAACTGCTGCATTGAGAGAGTATACTGAAGTTCAACCAAGTCGGACAGAGCTTTTCAGGTATAAATAGATCATTGATTTAGCTCCAATAATATGGAAAAATATTTTTTTCATCTGTTTATACCCCATGGTACTATGTACTATATTCATATCAGATGCATATACTTGATGAGCAATTATTGTAACATGAGGTACATGCTAGTTTCCTGACATTATCCTCCTATAGCTATACATCCATTTTCCCATGTATTTATTTATTTTATGAGACACCTTTTCTTTACTTCTTTTATATTAATTATTGTTTTATCATATGAGAAACTAGTTGTAATCTAATACTCCTTCCAGTCCTTAATATAAACTCCTCTAGGTAACTTTTTTTTTTAACATTATTTTTAAGTTTCTTTTACAATTTCCAATGGCATTAATTACTTCTTTCCACAAACACCCTTATTTACTCATCACTTTTTAGAATCTCAATAATAATTATAGGAGTAATTTTGAAAAAAGTATACTTGACAATTCTAATGCCACTAACAATATTAACCAACTTTCTTAATTCTCTTGAATTTCTCCAAGAGGGGCTTATATTGAGGACTGGGGGGAGTTCACTTTTCTGTATAGCTAATTCATCTGTGAAAGTTTCATGTTTTACTGGTTCCCTGAAATGTCAGTACTGAACGGATTGATGCTCAGTGATCTCGAACATCACTTATGACAAATGTCTAAATCTTATTAGGAGTCCACTAGTTTCATTCTTATACGAAAGAGGCTGGCGTCAGAATTTCAGGCAGAGTGGCTTCCCTGGTCCTGATGAAGAGGTATGCCTTCGCTGCGCGTATTGCAGTTGAGATGTGCCAATATTTGAACAATATTCATGGCACTTGTTTCCATCCGAGGACCTATATCTTTTTTATTTGCTTACTTCATAGTAATGCAATACATGTCAAGCTCATCACATTTCCATTCTGATGCAGTTCAAAATGGCTCAAGAGTACTTCGAACCTGCTATAGGTGGTCTTGTTGTCGATGTTAGCTGTGGAAGTGGTTTATTTTCCCGAAAATTTGCAAAATCCAGAGCCTACTCTGGAGTCGTTGCCCTAGATTTTTCGGAAAATATGCTTCGTCAATGTTATGACTTTATTAAGAAAGATGACACTCTTTCAACAGCGTATTATTCTCCTCATCCTCTGCTTACTTCTAATCTTAATTTAACTAAAGATCAAGAACCTCAATGTTCTTCTTTTTGTATCAGGCATGAATGATGTCCTGAATCCTGTTTCATTTCATTGTTTGCAGTAACATTGCTCTTGTAAGGGCGGATGTTTCTAGGCTTCCCTTTTCATCAGGTTCAGTTGATGCTGTTCATGCTGGTGCTGCCTTGCATTGCTGGCCGTCTCCCTCAAACGCTGTAAATGCTCTTTGTTACTTTATGTGATAAACAGTAGCATATTTGGATTTGGAGTAACCATATAAACAGAGTGATTCATTGTGTGTGTCCTTTCAATTAAAAGCTTTAACCACCGAACCTATAAACATCTTGACATTAATAATCAATGTTTAAGTTAGCTAGAGTACTAGGTATAGTTTAGGTTGACCACTGTCAGCACTTAATACTTCCCTCATCAAGTTTTGAAGCATCATACTACGTATTAATTATTATTTTTTAATGTGCAAAACATTTTTCAGAGTTCAGACTTCCCTTGTGAGCTTCAAACTAATGTCTTTTACTAAGGTTTTATAATTGTGAATCAGTTTTTAATTGGTCCTTCTGAAATGATAACCGTTTCCTAAACATAATATTTACTGCTTCAGTGTCATAAGTAAGGTACTGATCACAAGGGCAAATTTTAGCTTCCTTAGAGTGAGGAATTATAAAAAAGAAAATAACAGAAATTTCTGTTTTATAATATTTTCCTGAATGAGTGGCTGATGTAATATTTTGTATTCTGCTAGCCCAGATATAGTTAAATGTCTGCCCTCCCTGATTTATCTCTATTTATGTGGCTACAATGTGCATATATATACAAATACATATTACATAGTACACTCGGACTTACATATTTATGTTTTGTATCTGTGTTTACTCTTTACATTGTAGACATACAGAGAGTTGTAGGCTCAGACACGTTTATTATAAAGATTGCTTGTAGTTTTTAGAATTTTCTGTTACAGGTACACTATCTTGATTAGTTTATTTTATTTTTTTTTATAATCTATGTATTGATTAGTAATTTTTGTGAGGAACAACCAACAAGACCCAGGATATTTGGTAGATGACTGGGTTCTTTAAACATAATGTCAAGGGTTTAGTCTCTGCCGTGGGTATGGAAATGACTTTGTTGATAGAGACAAAACCCATTTCGATGATCTCTATACCTCGGAGGGGATTAGTCTTCGGTTATGGGCTAGAGGATACCATTGATGCGCAAAAAAAAAAAAAAAAAAAAAAAAATTTGAGGAAAAATAATTTATATTGCTTCTTGAAAAGCACTTCCTGTAGCTGTTTACACTACTCCTAAGTCCTAATCTCTTCACCAAAACCCGAATCCTCATTCAACTTTTATGCTAACGTGACCCTTAAACAGATTTATTCATGGTTTTGACATATCCTTATTTTATGGATTTCATATCTGTTATCATGAATGTGGTTGGCGTTCACCTTATCTATGTGATTTGTAAGTTACATGTTAGTTTAATAATGACACTCCCTATATAAACCTGTTATAGGTTGCTGAAATAACCCGAATACTAAGAAATGGTGGAATTTTTGTTGGAACTACTTTTCTACGTTACACTTCATCAACTCCCTGGATTGTGCGCCCTTTCAGAGAGGTAAGATCTGATCATTGTTATCTTCGATCTTTTGTCATAATAATACGAAATAACATTTATCCACCTCCTAAGTCCATAAATGAGATATCTATATGTTCTCCAATTTTATTAGTTTCCTACCTTCTTTTGAATCCCACTGTAGTAGATTTAACGGTCTTTTGATTTGCAGAGGACTGGCTATGGCTATTTGACAGAAGAAGAGATTCAAGACCTTTGCACTTCATGTGGTCTTACGAATTACTCAAGCAAAATTCAGCAATCTTTTATTATGTTTACTGCTCAGAAACCTTAAAACCAGGTTTGATCCATTTGTAACATTCATTCTCCTGCTTCAATGTCTTAATTCCTTCTCTATTCGTATTATTTGTTTCATACTTTCATAGTGTCATCTGTAAAGAAAATTGTATAGTGAAATTCCAGATCACCATTCACCTCTGAGGCTGACAATTTGAACAACAAGGATGTGAGAGAGACATAGATTAAGTTGCAGTGAGTATGCTTTGATTTTAATAGAAAAAAAATGTTTAGGTATGTTAAATTAAAAATTTAATGTGATTTTGGTCACTATAAATATGTTAATTTGAAATTCGTCCAAACAATTTTGTTTTATATTTGTTTTGGTTCCTATATTTCTATTTTATTTTGGTTTTGGTCCCAAATGTTAACTTTGAATGAAAAAGGATGTCATGCCACATTACTGATACATGGCTATAAGGACTAATATTAAAACCACTCGAAGTCTTCAATTATACTCCTTCCGTTTCATAAGTAGTGTATTTTAATGTTATGCACGAATTTTAAGAAATTGTTAAATGATGCAAGAATTTGAGGTAATTTGACTATAATCCACTATATAATTATTATTGAAGAGAAAGAAAGATATTAGAAGTAAATGTGAGATTAAAAATAACTTTGACCTTTTGTTTTTAATAAAACAAACAAAATTTAAATAGAATGTTGTTTTACTTTTCTTATCCCTTTCTTTCCGTAACAAAAACTAATAATGTTACGCGGTTTCTCTGTATTTGTAACATGCCTTTAATATAAAAGAAAGATTGCTTCTCATTTTTTTTATAACAACAACAATTACAAAGAGAAAGAAAAAAAAGGCCTTTTATTCCTTTTATTTCCGCTACATTTCTTTTTTAAATTCTCATTGGTGATTATGAGTATTTGATATCGAATTGGTATGAGAGATGGCTTTGTCCAACGCTTGGTTTTTTAAAAAAGATTGTTTGTGAGCAACAAGAGTGTTCTTATATTTTTTTCATACATATAAAAAGGGAAAAATGACAGACAATTAGAATGTTGCTTGGATAGGTTCCAAATTAATAGGAAACTTGATTATAGTTACGGGGAGCTTTTAATGACTACACACTTAAAAGCTCAAAACCTTTGGAGTTTTATTGAACTAGACATTGAACAAGGAGCTGATGAAACCACTTAAAGGAGAGACCAATTGGCGCTGACACAAATTCAGGTAGATTATTTAGTATTTGGCAAAATTGCTAATGCCAAAACTGGCAAACAAGCGTGAGATATTTTGAAATTATCCTACAAAGGAGCGGATAAAGCTCAAAATTCCAAGCTACAGTCATTGTGTAGTGAATATGAAAGATACTAGCTAGATGTCCAGTTCAGAAAGTGTAGATCAATACTTCTCTCAAGTTAGAGACCTTGTTAATAAGATGAGTGTAAATTCCAAGGTCTTGAAGTATGTATAAATTTAACATATATTTCAAGGCCCTAAAGTACCTCGTACGTTAAGCCCTTGGAATACGTGTTAAATTTACACTACTCATAGGCTTTAGAGTACCCTCGTACGCCAAGGACTTGGAGTATTAGGCAAAAATAAACCTATAGGCTTCGACAGTGGTTGAATCATTTTTTGTCTATTTTTTTACAAACGCCCCAATTGAATCGTACTGGTTTAGTACCCTCCAACATTTGTATATGGATACATTTAATCCCAAAAGAAAAAAATCAGAAATGTTTATAAAACAATTGGGGTGAGAGTGAGTGATTTGTAGTATGGGTGAGTGAAAGTGAGTGTGTATGGAATTGTGAGTAAGTGGAAAGTGTATTTGGAAATACGAGTGAATGAGTGTGAGTGAGAAGTTGAGAGTGAGTAGGTGTGAATAAAGAGAAGAGAGGACGAATTTTTTTAAGTGAAGATATTTTGGGTATAAATGAAAAAAAGGATGAAAACCCAAAAGGAATATTAAAAAATCAATCTCTCGTCTCTCTTTGGCGCCGTTTGTCTCCCTTCTCCGTCGCGCCGTTTCTTCTCTTCTTCCTAGGCTCAAATGACGGGTGTTGGAAACCAACAAGAGGCCTAACAATCGAGTAGAGGGGGGTGAATAGGAGATTGAAGCTAATATGACAATTTTTCGATTTATTGAAAATTAAACTGATGTTGTTCGGTTTTAAAAGAAAACCCGAGTTTCTTTCCGAGCTGACAAGGTTAAATGATTAACCAATCAGATAAACAAAATGGTTAATCAGTTAACCGAGCTGCTTCAAGGTAGAGCTGGTTTTTTACTTAAGTTCGAAGAACAACACTCAAAGGGTCGAGCTAAGAAAAATAACACTTCGAACTTAGATAAATGAAGATTAGCGGAATTAACGTTACGCTTGGCAGCTACAGAAGCAGTAAAGAAAGAACACCAGAGAGTTATCCTGGTTCACTCTCACCCTGAGAGCTAGTCCAGTCCCCTCTGAAAACCTTTCAGAGAGCTTTCACTAAAAATCGATTTTCTGGGTTACAAAGGATTTACAAGAGCCTACCCCTCTAGACCTATCCAGTCAAACGAGTGTACCAAACTCGTGACAAACTACCCACAACAAATCGACGACCAAAGAACCTCTTTGGAACCTTTACAAATCGAAGCTTTCTCGATCAGAGACCAGCTTCTCACAACAGCAAATACAACGAAGAAGATGATGAAAGTGTATGGCTCCAATTCGAAACACTCTTCGAATATGATGAAAGATTGAATAACAAGAGTGAGTCAATTCTAGAAGGATTTCACAGAGAAGAACTGATTCGAACTTAGAGTTAAGATTTGAAAGTTTTAACTCTCTAAGTTCGTATGAAAATCGAATGTTCTTCTTCTCTGTGAGTTTGTGATTTCTGCTCTGTTTTTTTTTTTAAAGTAAAAATGAAAGTTTAAGTTCTGAGAAAAATGGTTGTAAAAGAATCAATCCCTGTTAACGTTGAAGACCCCCTCTTTTATAGTCTCCTCTTTTCTGCAGAGAAAGAGAGAAAGAGAGCTGTACGGACATGGGGTTTCCAACGGTAACATTTAGACAGTAGAGCAGTGATGGTGACAGTTCACCAACCTTTGATTTAACTCATTTTGAATTTCAAACTTGTCAGAGCATAGGAGCTAACCCTAGGACTTCTACCCAGACTCAACGGTAATAAAAAGTACGGAACAGTTGAGCAGAGTCTGAAGGTTGAAGATGATGCATTGTTGAAGACGATGAACAGAGATTGTCGAGCTTTTGGCTTTGTTCGAGCTTGGTGTTTCTGAGCTTGATCTGAGCGTCGGCAAATAGTCAAGTTTAGAACGATCAACCCGAGCTTATTTACTCTATCAGATGCTGTGGCTGTTTCGAGCTTAATCCGAGCGAGTACCGAGCAAATCATCATCCGAGCTTACTGCCTTGAAATGAAGAACCGAGCTTGCAAACTTGGATGAACTTTGGCCTTGATCACGGGCCGAGTCAAAGCCGAGCTTGAGCTACAAAAGCTGACTTGATGCAGGTAGCGAAGAACCCTAGTTTTCCGAGCTTCTGCCGAGCCTCTGCCTTTGGCGGAACGCATACGCAAAACAAAGATTCCGAGCCTCTGCAGAGCTTGTACCTTTAGCTGAACGCTTGCTCTGATAAGTCTGACTTGTCTAACGCTAAGCACAAGCCGAGTCTGTTTATTTGACATCATCAAAAGCTCTTTGATTCTGCATTGTGAGTCTATAATCTCCCCTTTTTGATGATGACAAATATTCTTTAACAGTTTGTTGCTTTTTGTGTTCTCCCCCTGACTGTATGCTCGTAAGCTTATTGGACTTGGCACTGATTGGAATTTGCTCGAGAATACACCACATGTTGCACATGAAAATGCACTTATCAGACCTTTCTCCCCCTTCCACTTGTTGAAAGGATGTAAAAATGTGGAGCAGGAGCAGCTCGTCAAACACTCCCCCCGAATTTATGCTCGCAAAATCTGAAACATCAAAAACAAACAATAGACACACCTTTCTCCCCCTTTTGGCATGATCAAAAAGGAGCCAAAGATTAAGCACATTCGCCAAAAGAGAGAAATAAAAACTAAAGAAAAGATTAACACCTTTCTCCCCCTTTTTCGAAAAAAAAGAGATTAACATTTTTCTGTACCACTTGTTAGTAATGTACCACTTGTTGATTTAAAAAAAAACTGTTCTCCCCCTTAAGACTTTAAAATGATAACCAAGGAAGAAAATTTTCATGATCATCGTTCTCCCCCTTTAACAGTGAAAGCATGCTTCTCATCCGAGAAGTTAAAAGGTAAAGGTGAGAATGACGAATAACATAATATGAAAGTTCAAATATTAAAAACAGCACTCTTCTCCCCTTAGATAAAAATTTAGAGGAAGGGAAGAAGTTTTGAAGAATGTGAAATTTCAGGAAATTTAAACAAATACACAATTGAATGTAAAGATCGAGACTATGAAGGTGATCAAAATTTATGATATACTGAAAACCAAGCTCATGCCGAGCACATGCTAAACTTATCCAGGATTTCGAGCTTGCGCTGAGCATACACTGGATTCGTCTAGAATGCCGAGTTCACGCCGAATTTTATAAAGAGTTTCCCTCGGCAAAGGTTTAGTAAACACATCGGCTAATTGATTTTCAGTACTTACAAATTCTATGACACAATCACCTTTTTGAACATGATCTCGAAGAAAATGATGCCTAATTTCAATGTGTTTTGTTCGAGAGTGATACACTGGATTCTTAGTTAGATTGATTGCACTTGTATTGTCACATTTGATAGGAATGTGATCTAAAATTAAGCCAAAATCTGATAACTGTTGTTTCATCCAAAGAATTTGAGCACAACAATTACCAGCAGCAATGTATTCGGCCTCAGCTGTTGACAAAGCAACGCAAGCTTGCTTTTTAGAAAACCACGACACAAGGGAACTGCCGAGCAAATGACAAGTTCCACTTGTGCTTTTTCGGTCAAGCTTGCACCCAGCAAAATCTGAGTCCGAATACCCAATCAAACTAAGATTGGCATCCCTAGGATACCACAGACCAGTGTTCACAGTTCCTTTTAAATATTTAAAAATTCGCTTAACCGCCGAAAGATGAGATTCTTTGGGATTAGCTTGAAAACGAGCACATAAACAAACACTGAACATAATATATGGCCGAGACGCAGTCAAATATAGAAGGCTTCCTATCATGCCTCTATATTTGCTCACATCCATGGCTTTACCTGACTCATCCTTGCCGAGATAGCTGGATGTGCTCATGGGAGTGGCAGCTTCTTTGCAATTTTCTAAGCCAAATTTCTTGAGGAGTGCCTTGCAGTATTTTCCTTGATGCACAAAGGTTCCTTCATCAACTTGCTTTATTTGCAGCCCAAGGAAGAATGTGAGTTCTCCCATCATCGACATCTCGAATTCGCCTTGCATTGATTCAGAGAACTTCTTGCAAAGAGACATGTTAGTAGCACCGAAAATTATATCATCAACATAAACTTGTACTAACAATATTTCCTTTTTGGATTTATAAATGAATAGAGTTGTGTCAACCTTCCCTCTCTCAAACCCTTGTTCGAGTAAAAATGAGCTCAAACCATCATACCAAGCTCTCGGAGCTTGTTTCAAACCGTAAAGAGCCTTTTTGAGTTTAAATACATGGTTTGGATATTCAAAATTTTCAAAGCCAGGAGGTTGTTTCACATATACTTCTTCATTTATAAAGCCATTTAAGAAAGCACTCTTTACATCCATTTGATAAAGGGTGAAATTCATAATAGATGCAAAAGCAAGTAAAATTCGGATTGCTTCAAGCCTAGCAACTGGAGCGAAGGTTTCATCATAATCGATACCTTCCTCTTGGTTGTAGCCTTGAGCAACTAATCTTGCTTTGTTTCTTATAATTAAGCCTAATTTATCTGTTTTATTTCTGAAAATCCATTTCAAGCCAATTATCGTATGATCATTGGGCCGAGGAACCAATTCCCAGACATCATTTCTGATGAATTGATTCAGTTCCTCTTGCATGGCAATCGCCCAATGTTCATCATTAATTGCTTGATCAATCGAATTAGTAGAGCTGTCAAAATGGGCCGGGTTGATGCGGGCCGGGCCAAAAAACCCGTGGAAAGTGCGAGTTTGGGTTCCAGAAATGTGGTCATAAATTGAACCCGGGCTTATTAGCCGGTCTAAAGCCGGGCCAAAAAACCCAAACAAGGGCCGGGCCAAAAAACCCTGGGCAAAGTGCGGGTTTGGGCTGCATGCTAGTGAACACAACTTGCACCCGGGCTATTTGGCCCAGAATCATTTGGCCCGCACCCGGGCCGGGCCGGGCCGAACCCGGGCGGGCCGGCCCGTTTTGACAACTATACGAATTAGGTTCAATTTGAGAAACAAAGGAAGCGAAATTGCAAAAGTTCTGAAAAGAGCGACAAGTTAAAACTCCCTTATTCAAGTCGCCGAGCACATTCTCTATCGGATGGTCCTTGACTCTCTTCCAGGCTGGACTGAGCTCAAACTGCTCTGCTCGGCTTGGAATGAGTTCGGACTGACTATTTTGAATTTGGCTCGGACTGAGTTCGGTTTGTTCCTTGTTTGTTTGGCTCGGAACAAGCTCGTCCCTCCGATCTTTGTCTTCAGCAGTTTCATCCTTTTGAGCTCTTTCAGTTGTTGTGCTCGGATCGAGTTCAGCCATATGATTATCCTCTCTATTTGCACAACTAACATTGTCTCTCCGAGGAGACTCATCAAATACCACATGCACGGACTCTTCCACAGTGGAGGTCCTTTTGTTAAAAACTCTAAATGCTTTACTATGAGTAGAATAACCCAAAAATATTCCTTCATCGGCTTTAGAATCAAATTTGCCGAGATGCTCTTTTCCATTGTTTAAAATGAAGACTTTGCAGCCAAATGTATGGAAATGAGAAATTTTTGGTTTTCTACCCTTATAAAGTTCATATGGAGTTTTCTTTAAAATTGGTCTGATGAGGATGCGATTCATTACATAGCAAGCTGTGTTCACCGCATCGGCCCAGAAATAATGTGGTAAATTGTATTCATTTAGCATGGTTCGGGCTAGTTCTTCTAGAACTCGGTTTTTCCGTTCCACAACTCCGTTTTGTTCGGGAGTCCGAGGAGCAGAAAACTGATGTTCTATTCCGAACTTAGAACAAAACTTGTCAAATTTGTAGTTCTCGAACTCACCGCCATGGTCTGTTCGGATTACAACTACTTTTTGGTTAGCTCGGTTTTGGAGTTGCTTGACAAGCTCTTTAAAATTTTCAAAAGTTTCACTTTTTGATTTTAAAAATAAAGTCCATGTAAACCTGGAAAAGTCATCTACAATTACTAAGGCATAGAGATTGCCACCAAAGCTTTTGACTTGTGATGGTCCGAACAAATCCATGTGTAACATTTCCAACAGATGCGATGTCGAGACCATCAACTTAGATGGAAAATCGTTTTTCTTTTTGATCGGTTTGCACTTCTTGCATGAAGAGCAAACTCCTTCAATGTTAAAATTTAGCTTTGGTAAACCAATCACTAATTCTTTTGATTGTAGTTTCTTTAACTGGTTTACATTTATATGAGTTGTCCTTCTATGCCATAACCATGTGTCACTTTCTTTGCTAACCATGCAAGTGGTTACCAAAGAGGTGATTTCATTCAAATCAACCAAATAAGTATTGTTAAATCGTTTTCCAACAAATTTGACAGAGTTGTCCTCGTCACTTTTGATAATGCAATGGGTAGAGGTAAAAACAACATGGTTACCAATATCACAAAGTTGGCTAATACTTAAAAGATTGTGTTCTAGCCCTTTTACAAGTAAAACATTATTGATAACCAAGTTGGCAGAGTTACTGACTTTACCTTCACCCAATATTTTACCTCGGTTGTTATCACCATAAGTGACGTAGCCCTTATCTGAATGTGAAAGTTCAATGATTAGATTTTTGTCCCCCGTCATGTGCTTCGAGCATCCACTGTCAAGGTACCATCTGCTCTCTTTTGCTCGGAAGCACACCTGCATCACAAAAATATTACTTCTTTGATTCGGGTACCCAAATTGTTTTGGGTCCCTGGGGGTTAGCAGTTGGATCTTTCTTTTTGACTACCCAAACAAAGTTGCTCTTGGTTGCACCGTGACGTCAGATTTTACATTCATTGGGTGTATGACCATGAAGGCCACAGTAGGAGCAGCTCGGCCGTTTTGAGTTATTAAAGTTTGTGACATAGCCGAGTTTCCTTACTGCTTTCTTCTTGGTCTGAGTGTAGCCGAGGCCAGTTTTGTTCGAGTAGTTCCTTTGTTCGGCTAAAAGCCGAGCAAACAAGCCATCACTCTTGATGACAGTTGCACTTTTAAATTTTAGGTCAGAAATTTCCTTTTCATATTTAGTGCAGCAGTCAAGATTTTCATTTTTCAACTGAGTGATAGTGTTTTCTAATGACTCGTTTCTGCTTTTCAGAATTTCAATTGAATTGTCCAAATCAAGAACTTGCTCTTTGTATTTTGAAAGACTGAGTTTCAACTTAATGAAATTTTTAGCAAGCTTCTTGAATTCGGTTTGCATTTCAAGATAAGCAGAATACAATTCATCAGAGTCATTAAATTCAGATTCAGAGTCAGAATCAGATGTAGAGGTTACCTCAGTGTTTTTATGTTCGGGCATTATTCGGTTGGCTGAGGTTTCCTCGCTGTGTTTGCCCATTAAGCATTTGAAATTTGATCTTTGATTAATTGTGCCAAAAGTCGAGCTCGATGAGTCTTCTTGATCGGTATATCTGAGACTCGAACAAGCTTCCTCATCTTCACACTCCGAGCAAGAGTCATATACAGGGAGATCTTGTTCATCTATTCTGAGTGATGAGCTTGATACTTCCTCTTCATGGTTCGAGCACCATTCTTGCTCGGGGCTCGTTTGGCTCGGGCTTCTGAACACAGTTTCCCTTCCAATTAAGCACAGAATTGCTTTTTCTTCTTCATCGCCTGAGCTGGAGCTTGAGCTGGTATTGTTGTTGGGTGCATCCCATACTATGTAAGCTCTCTTCTTCTTGTGGTCTTTGTTCTTCTTTATTTCTTCACCACTTTGCTTTTGTAATCTTGGACAGTAAGTTCTAATGTGACCTGCTTCACCACATTCGTGGCATCTAACTCGGTCTTTTGAACTTGAGCCTTTGTGGTGAGTGCTTCTGGTATCTCTTGCTTTGTTTGTGAAGTTGTTTTTACCTTTAAAAAATTTGCTGAACTTCCTGACCATGAGACCAAAGTCTTCCTCATCCATGTCCGAGCTGGACTCATCTTCAGAGGATTCTTTGGTTGCCTTTATAGCAGCTTTGAGGGAAATTCCCTTCTTCTTCTTATCAGATTCTTCATGCATGGTCAGTCTGTCGAGCTCCATCTCATGCTCTTGCAGCTTGCCGAACAAAGTGGCTATACTCATTGTGTCCAAGTCTTTAGCTTCCATGATGGCAGTGACCTTCGGCTGCCATTCTCTGCTAAGACATCTAAGCACTTTGTTAGTTATCTCGGCATTTTGAAAAGTTTTGCCGAGAGCATTAAGATGGTTTATGATATGAGTAAACCGTTTCTGCAAATCATTTATATTTTCATTTGGCAGCATTCAGAATAACTCATATTCATGCATCAGAGTATTTAATCTTGCTCGCCTGACCTCACTTGTCCCTTCATGAGTAAGTTGTAGAATGTCCCACATTTCTTTAGCAGATTTGCAACTTGACACTAGAAAGAATTCATCGTAGGACAAAGCTGAGGTGATGATGTTTTTGGCTTTTAAATCGAAAGATACTTTTCTTTTGTCATCATCATCCCAACTTTCCCACGGGATTTCTACAACTTCATCATTAATTTTTCTTTTAGGGACAAATGGCCCATTTTCAATAGATTTCCAAATTTCCATATCTATGGCTTCAATGAAAATTTTCATTCGAGCTTTCCAATAAGCATAACCCTCACTATTGAATAGTGGTGGTCTGTTTATGGAAGAGCCTTCACCTCCGAAGGGATTGTTAGTAGCCATTCGGTTTCCTCAAGGATCTTTTCGAAAAAGTTTTTACACTTGATCATTCGACCGAGCTCAGATACCACTTGTTGAAAACCAACAAGAGGCCTAACAATCGAGTAGAGGGGGGTGAATAGGAGATTGAAGCTAATATGGCAATTTTTCGATTTATTGAAAATTAAACTGATGTTGTTCGGTTTTAAAAGAAAACCCGAGCTTCTTTCTGAGCTGACAAGGTTAAATGATTAACCAATCAGATAAAAAAAATGGTTAATCAGTTAACCGAGCTGCTTCAAGGTAGAGCTGGTTTTTGACTTAAGTTCGAAGAACAACACTCAAAGGGCCGAGCTAAGAAAAATAACACTTCGAACTTAGATAAATGAAGATTAGCGGAATTAACGTTACGCTTGGCAGCTACAGAAGCAGTAAAGAAAGAACACCAGAGATTTATCCTGGTTCACTCTCACCATGAGAGCTAGTCCAGTCCCCTCTGAAAACCTTTCAGAGAGCTTTCACTAAAAATCGATTTTCTGGGTTACAAAGGATTTACAAGAACCTACCCCTCTAGACCTATCCAGTCAAACGAGTGTACCAAACTCGTGACAAACTACCCACAACAAATCGACGACCAAAGAACCTCTTTGGAACCTTTACATATCGAAGCTTTCTCGATCAGAGACCTGTAAGATCCATGAAGAATGTTTTGATAAATGCCAAAAGGTTTTGAACAAGCTTCAAGTGTGTTGATCAAGTTCAAGCTCAACAAGCAACAACAAACATCAAGTGATGAAGAGAGAGCCAACTCATGAAAACTTAGTTTGGTAGTTTATGTATTATTGTTTTATCTTTCGCCTCACAAGTCTTTTAGTTTATGAGTTTGGGTAGAGTTTATTAGAGGGTAGTGAATCTCTTTTGATTGCATGATTATATCATATTTTGAGTGTTCACTTTGCCTAAAATCAATAGGTGGCTTAAAGGTTTGAAAGAAAAGGTTTAGTTTTTGAGAAAACAAGTTTTAAGTGATTTTTAATGTTAATAATCGATTAACAGATTTTGATAATTGATTAACAGTGTATTTTGAACTGATAATCGATTAACAAACTTTTGATAATCGATTATCTGCACTTTACTCGAGTATTTTTGGTCTCACTCGAGTGAAAATTATCTTGCTTTCGGTTTACTCGAGTAACACTCATTTCACTCGAGTAACTTGATCAGATATGTTTTTTTAAATACGTTTTTCACTTCTCAAAAGTCATTCTAAGTGCTCCAACTTTTGGGTATTCTATATAAACCTTTTCCTAATCATTTCTATCAATGAGAATCAACTAGAATCATTTTGATACACAATTTTACAAAGAATCAAAGCCACACTATTCTCTCTCACTCTCTCAAGATCAAAGCTCTCATTTTTATATTCTTTGATCAAGAACCTTGAATCTCTCATGTTGATATTTCATAGCTTTTGAAAGAGATTCATAGGATTGTTATTGTTTTTCATTTGAGTTGTAATCTTTGCAAAAGGCAAGCTATCTACAACATTGGAAGCCTTGATTTTGTGAATCAAGCAAGTTTCATTGGAAGCCTTGGTGAGGCATTTCATCAAGCACTTGGAAGCCTTGTTGAAGAACAAGCATTTGGAAGTCTTGTGAGTGAAGCAAGCAATTGGAAGACTTGTTGTGGGTATCGGCAAGCAAGAGAAGAGGTTAGATTAGATATCAATAGGGTTACAAGGCAAGGGTGTGGTATCCTTTGTAGGCTAGCAAGAAAGAAGTCTTGTGAGGCATTTACTTGTAATTTGAGAACTCTAATTCCTCATAGTGAAGAATCTCTCTTGGTTGAAGAGGGGACTGGATGTAGCTTTCAAGCGGATGAAAGTGAACCAGGATAAATCACTGTGTCGTATCTCTAAACCTTTAACTCTTTATATTCAAGTCTTTAATTGTGTTCTTGATTGAAAACCTAGAAAAAGTGATTTTTCTATAATTGATTGAATTGAATCTTTATTGTGCAAAATTGATAAAGGGAAAATCATTTTCATAATCTAGGTGAATCAATAAGAATATTGGTGTTGATTGTTTCCGCTTAATCTCTGATATAATATTTGTTAATTGATTGATTTTCATTGGTTTTAATCGTTTAGATTTGTTTCTTGCGAAAATCTTTCAAAGTTTCTATAACACCTATTCAACCCCCCTTCTAGGTGTTCTCCTAGTGTTCCTAGTTATTTCACCCACTGAGTGTAGTTTTCCAACAAGTGGTATCAGAGCTCGGTCGAAAGACACGAGCATAGAGCTTTTTCGTTAAGATCCTTAAAGAAACTACAATGGGTTCTACGAATCCTTTTGATGTAGAAGGTGTGCTTACCCTTACTCCCAAAGATAAGTGGACCGATGATGATAAAAGGAAAATTCAATATGATTTAAAAGCAAAAAATATCATCACCTCCGCTCTATCTTATGATGAGTTCTTTAGAGTCTCCCAATGTAAAGATGCCAAAGAAATGTGGGACACCTTGCAAGTCACACATGAAGGCACTAGTGAAGTTAGGCGTGCTAGATTGAATTCTTTGATGCATGAATATGAATTGTTTCATATGTTGCCTAATGAATCTATATGTTTTATGCAAAAACGTTTTACTCATATTGTTAATCATCTCATTGCTCTTGGTAAAACTTTCGTGAATTGTGAACTTGTTAACAAAGTTTTAAGATGTCTAAGTAGGGAATGGCAACCCAAGGTTACCGCAATAGTTGAATCAAAGGACTTGGACACCATGGACTTAGCAACACTTTTCGGAAAGCTACAAGAACATGAAATGGAGCTTGGACGTTTGCATAAGCATGAAGAGTCGGATAAGTACAAAGAGATAAAAGGAATTGCTCTTAAAGCTCAAAGGTCATATAAAAAGGAAGAGAGTTCCGATGATGATGATGATGATAATGAAGATTCCGATTCGGATATTGATGAAGAGGAGATGAAGCTTCTACTAAGAAAGTTCAATAAAATTCTAAGGAGAAAAGGAAGGTTGAACAAAGACAAAAGTAAAGAGAAGAATTCCCCACACTACAAGACAAAGACTTCAAAAGAAGGTGTCGTTTGCCATGAATGTGGAAAGCCCGGTCATCTCAAGTACTCATGCTCTAAGTATCTCAAGAAGAAGGAGAAAGAGAAGAAAAATGCAAAACACAAAAGGGCATACATAGTTTGGAATAGTGATGATGAACAAGACAAGAAAAGCACAACTAGTAGTTCTTCGGATGATGAACATGCCGCTTGTCTCAACTTGATAGCTCTGGTACATGAAGAGGAAAGCTCAAATGATGAATCAAGTGAGCAAAGTGACGAAAGCGATGTAAGTCTTACTAAATTCGAAATTTCTTCAAATTATGAAATGTTATATAATGCTTATGAAGAAATGCATGAACATCTCAAGAAATTAGCTAAGAAAAATATTGATAGGAAGAAGCTCATTGAGGAACATCAACAAAAGATTTTAGATCTTCAAAAACAAGTTGATGAGCTTAATCTTGAAAATGAAACTCTTGATCTTATATATGCTAGTTCTTCTTGTGATTGTGCTAGTAGATTGAATAATGTGGTTGATTGTGAGAATTGCAAGTTGCTCAAAGATGAAAATGCTATTTTGAAAAATAAGCTTGCAAGTTTCACAAATGGTGACATTAGATTGCGCACATTGTTAAATTTTCAAAGAGAAAATTCAAACAAGTTTGGTTTGGGTTATACTAATGCTAAGAGTAAATCTCATAGAAATGTTGTTGATTTTTCTAAAGTTGATTTTTCAAATGCACCAACATGTTTCTATTGTGGTACTCATTGACATACTTCAAATGTGTGTTATATTAAAGTGCATGGTATACCTAAAGGAGATTTTGTTTGGGTAAAAAAGGGTGAAAGTCCCTACACTAACAAAAATGGATCCAAAACCATTTGGATACCAAAAAGCAAAGCATGATTGTTTTTGTAGGTATGATTGAAGAGCAAAAGGATTTTCATGTGATATTCATTCATTTGCTACTTCAATTGGTATCAAGAAGAAAATTCTACAAATTGGTGTTATTCTATCCATGCTTTGGTTATATTTCTTCTATTTTGGCTTAGATCTTATTTCATTTGGTATATATTTCTTTTTGATAATGCCAAAGGGGGAGAAATATGATGTTTTGAAAAAGAAAAAGGGGAGAAATATAATAGTATGTTTGGAGAAAGGTTGCTTTGTTGTTTTTATGTGGGTTGAGCAAAGTTGTTGAAGATAGGGAGAGAATCAAGCTTAACTCAATTGGATTTCAAATGTTAAAAGCATTAATTGAGGGGGAGCAAGAGTCTCACCAAGTGATCAAATGGTTCAAGCATCAACAACTTCAATGAACTTCAAACGATTTCAAAACATGTTTGTCATTTTCAAAAAGGGGGAGATTGTAAGATCCATGAAGAATGTTTTGATAAATGCCAAAAGGTTTTGAACAAGCTTCAAGTGTGTTGATCAAGTTCAAGCTCAACAAGCAACAACAAACATCAAGTGATGAAGAGAGAGCCAACTCATGAAAACTTAGTTTGGTAGTTTATGTATTATTGTTTTATCTTTCGCCTCACAAGTCTTTTAGTTTATGAGTTTGGGTAGAGTTTATTAGAGGGTAGTGAATCTCTTTTGATTGCATGATTATATCATATTTTGAGTGTTCACTTTGCCTAAAATCAATAAGTGGCTTAAAGGTTTGAAAGAAAAGGTTTAGTTTTTGAGAAAACAAGTTTTAAGTGATTTTTAATGTTAATAATCGATTAATAGATTTTGATAATTGATTAACAGTGTATTTTGAACTGATAATCGATTAACAAACTTTTGATAATCGATTATCTGCACTTTACTCGAGTATTTTTGGTCTCACTCGAGTGAAAATTATCTTGCTTTCGGTTTACTCGAGTAACACTCATTTCACTCGAGTAACTTGATCAGATATGTTTTTTTAAATACGTTTTTCACTTCTCAAAAGTCATTCTAAGTGCTCCAACTTTTGGGTATTCTATATAAACCTTTTCCTAATCATTTCTATCAATGAGAATCAACTAGAATCATTTTGATACACAATTTTACAAAGAATCAAAGCCACACTATTCTCTCTCACTCTCTCAAGATCAAAGCTCTCATTTTTATATTCTTTGATCAAGAACCTTGAATCTCTCATGTTGATATTTCATAGCTTTTGAAAGAGATTCATAGGATTGTTATTGTTTTTCATTTGAGTTGTAATCTTTGCAAAAGGCAAGCTATCTACAACATTGGAAGCCTTGATTTTGTGAATCAAGCAAGTTTCATTGGAAGCCTTGGTGAGGCATTTCATCAAGCACTTGGAAGCCTTGTTGAAGAACAAGCATTTGGAAGTCTTGTGAGTGAAGCAAGCAATTGGAAGACTTGTTGTGGGTATCGGCAAGCAAGAGAAGAGGTTAGATTAGATATCAATAGGGTTACAAGGCAAGGGTGTGGTATCCTTTGTAGGCTAGCAAGAAAGAAGTCTTGTGAGGCATTTACTTGTAATTTGAGAACTCTAATTCCTCATAGTGAAGAATCTCTCTTGGTTGAAGAGGGGACTGGATGTAGCTTTCAAGCGGATGAAAGTGAACCAGGATAAATCACTGTGTCGTATCTCTAAACCTTTAACTCTTTATATTCAAGTCTTTAATTGTGTTCTTGATTGAAAACCTAGAAAAAGTGATTTTTCTATAATTGATTGAATTGAATCTTTATTGTGCAAAATTGATAAAGGGAAAATCATTTTCATAATCTAGGTGAATCAATAAGAATATTGGTGTTGATTGTTTCCGCTTAATCTCTGATATAATATTTGTTAATTGATTGATTTTCATTGGTTTTAATCGTTTAGATTTGTTTCTTGCGAAAATCTTTCAAAGTTTCTATAACACCTATTCAACCCCCCTTCTAGGTGTTCTCCTAGTGTTCCTAGTTATTTCACCCACCGAGTGTAGTTTTCCAACAAGACCAGCTTCTCACAACAGCAAATACAACGAAGAAGATGATGAAAGTGTATGGCTCCAATTCGAAACACTCTTCGAATATGATGAAAGATTGAATAACAAGAGTGAGTCAATTCTAGAAGGATTTCACAGAGAAGAACTGATTCGAACTTAGAGTTAAGATTTGAAAGTTTTAACTCTCTAAGTTCGTATGAAAATCGAATGTTCTTCTTCTCTGTGAGTTTGTGATTTCTGCTCTGTTTTTTTTTTAAAGTAAAAATGAAAGTTTAAGTTCTGAGAAAAATGGTTGTAAAAGAATCAATCCCTGTTATCGTTGAAGACCCCCTCTTTTACAGTCTCCTCTTTTCTGCAGAGAAAGAGAGAAAGAGAGCTGTACGGAGATGGGGTTTCCAACGGTAACATTTAGACAGCAGAGCAGTGATGGTGACAGTTCACCAACCTTTGATTTAACTCATTTTGAATTTCAAACTTGTCAGAGCATAGGAGCTAAACCTAGGACTTCTACCCAGACTCAACGGTAATAAAAAGTACGGAACAGTTGAGCAGAGTCCGAAGGTTGAAGACGATGCATTGTTGAAGACGATGAACAGAGATTGCCGAGCTTTTGGCTTTGTTCGAGCTTGGTGTTTCTGAGCTTGATCTGAGCGTCGGCAAATAGTCAAGTTTAGAACGATCAACCCGAGCTTATTTACTCTATTAGATGTTGTGGCTGTTTCGAGCTTAATCCGAGCGAGTACCGAGCAAATCATCATCCGAGCTTACTGCCTTGAAATGAAGAATCGAGCTTGCAAACTTGGATGAACTTTGGCCTTGATCACGGGCCGAGTCAAAGCCGAGCTTGAGCTACAAAAGCTGACTTGATGCAGGTAGCGAAGAACCCTAGTTTTCCGAGCTTCTGCCGAGCCTCTGCCTTTGGCGGAACGCATACGCAAAACAAAGATTCCGAGCCTCTGCAGAGCTTGTACCTTTAGCTGAACGCTTGCGCTGATAACTCTGACTTGTCTAACGCTAAGCACAAGCCGAGTCTGTTTATTTGACATCATCAAAAGCTCTTTGATTCTGCATTGTGAGTCTACAACGGGTTCTCTTCTCCCTGGCTCGCCTTCGTCATCGAAGGGTCGCCGCTCGCCGTCTCTCTCAGCATCTTTTCTCCTTGGGCCGCCGCTCGTTGTCGCCATCGAAGGGCCGCCGCTCGCCGTCTCTCAGCATCTCTCAATATCTCTAGAGGTTAAAAAATTAGGTTTTCAATTAGTTACTATTTCTATCAATTAGGTTTTCAATTGAACTCTTATTTGATTATTTGATTTTCCCCTTTAACAAATAATAATTAGGTTTTCAATTACTTGCAATTTCTATCAATTAGATTTTCAATTGAACTCATACTTGATTAGTTAATTTTCCCCTTTAGCAATTAGGTTTTCAACTGTTTTTTTTATTGCCAAGTAATTATGGTCTAAATAGACCGGACCGGACCGGACCGGACCGAAATGGTCGGACCGAATCGATCCGGTTTGGTCTTTGTACTTAAAAAATATTGGACCAGACCAGACAGGACCATGTAAATTTAATTGGTCCAGTCCCAAATATTTGTAAAAGACCGGATCGGACCGAATCCTTACACCCTTAGGCTTTTGAGTACCCTCGTATGCCAAGGTCTTGGAGTATTAGGCAAAAATAAACCTATAGGCTTCAACAGTGGTTGAATCATTTTTTGTCTATTTTTTAGTAAACGCCCCAATTGAATCGCACTGGTTTAGTACCCTAACATTTGTATATGGATACATTTAATCCCAAAATAAAAAAAAAATCAAAAATGTTTATAAAACAAATGGGGTGTTAATGAGGGTGAGTGATTTGTAGTACGGGTGAGTGAAAGTGAGTGTGTATGGAATTGTGAGTAAGTGGAAAGTGTATTTGAAAATACGAGTGAATGAGTGTGAGTGAGAAGTTGAGAGTGAGTAGGTGTGAATAAAGAGAAGAGAGGAGGAATTTTTTTAAGTGAGGATATTTTGGGTATAAATGAAAAAAAGGATGAAAACCCAAAAGGAATATTAAAAAATCAATCTCCTTAAAAAAGAAAAGGCATGTACCAAAAAAAAAAGCCAAAAATTCATTCTTATAAAAAATAATAATAATACAGTATTGACAAGCCCTCGTGGTTATTGTAATGTCCACTAACGTGATAGGTTTTTTGGGAGTTGTTATGACATGTTAGGTGTTACGGATATAGATTATTGAAGTTGCATGATTGAGGGTTCGCGATATCTCTTACAAGGTTATAACCTACTTGTTGAGTTGTTTCTGTATGAAGTTATCATATTCCACTAAAAATGAGTTGCGCGAAAAGAACGGGCTAACTATTTTATTTTTATACTTCTCGTTCTCGGTACAATTCCCTAATTTACCATGTCGATTATTTGATATATTTAATAATTAAGTGACTTAAATAAAATCTTCAAACATTGATACTAGCATCCTAGAAGAAGGGGATGCCGTAGCAACTCACGTAAATAAATGTCAACTATTCATCTTGAGATTTGTTTGGCGCGTCGAATTAAGTATGAAATTGGGGTTGGAACTAGAATTCTGGTGTTTGGTTGTGCACTTGAAATTGGAATCACAATTCCAAAACCAATTCTATAGAATTAGAGCATGTTTGGTTCTGCTTTAAAAAATCAATTCTGACCCCAAAATCACGTTGGAGTAGAAACAACTATGAGTAGCTTTGGCATTCCAGAATTGATTCTGGGTTAACTCACCGCAAATCCAAACATGCACTTAGATTATAACTAAAAATGTAGAAACTCAATTCTCATCTCTAAGCCCCGGAATTACAATTTCACATTTTATAAAATTGAGTATAATGAGTCTAGATACAAAACACATGTCATCTCCATCGGTCCACCGTAAAGATGACAATGCGGGCTACCCGATCGGGTTTGGTCTCGAGCGTGAATCGGGTTGGGACAAAAAGGCCCCAATAAATTCATCTAGTTAAACCCGTTAGTGGACCACCGTTTTAACTATAGATCGTCGGGTCAAGGTTTTAGTAATCTTTTCATATTCATGAGTCTCTTTTCCTCTCCCCTCCATTATCCACTACCACTATATATGATTCCTGATAGCAAATCACTACAATGTTTCCATAACACAAGCGATGGTTGTGACACACACAAAAATGTTGCAGTGAGGCACATAAATGGTGACGACACGAGGTATAAACAATAGAATATAATAAATTTAATTTTTTGAATTCTACATCTTATGCCCACATAATGAAATTAGAAATTGAATTTGGAATTACAATTTTACATTATAATTCTTGATACAATCTAAACATAGAATCACAATTTCAACTCAATTGTAGTTTTGACGAAATTGGAATTGGGAATTACAATTTCAAGCTACAATTCCAGTTGCGAACTTCAACCGAACACTTCGGATTTCAAAAAGATGACCAGTGTTGTATTTTTGGAAGAGAGAAATTGTGTTTTAAAAAAATCTGTTTAGCTTTCAAATAAATTTGAATTAAGAATAAATATCAAAACAAAAATGGAAATAATTGAAATTGATTCCAAAAGTGAATGAATGAAATAATGCAATTCTAATCAGCCAATTTGAATTCGAGACAGGATACAATAATAAAAAAAATCAATCAATTTAATTTAGAAACGAATTTGAAAAAATTCAAATGAGTAATCGATTATTGCGATGAGTAATTGATTATTTTAGGCAAAATAGTCGATTATCCCATTTTCAATAATCGATTTGTTTCTCTCTAGAAAATGTATGATGCAACTAAAATAATCGATTATTCTGACCTGTAATTGATTACTTTGTTCCAAGTAATTGATTCCATAGTTTATATAACTTTGTATGATGTAACATTTCTAAACTATTAGCCAAGATCAAACACTCGATTACGAGTTCTCTGGTTTTTGTATGATGCTGCCAAGTAATTGATCATCCACTTCAAATAATCGATTACTTTGTCTTAAACTTGTAAAAACTCAATTTTATAAACCGAAAAACTTAGCCAGAGGTTTTCAAAAGTATTTTCACATAATCAACATGAAAAACGATTTTCACTAAATACTTTTGAAAGAGACTTCTCCAAGTCCTAAGTATGGTCTAAAGACAAAAGTGAAACAATTACTTTTACCTTACAATAATTTCTTAATGAATATGGAGAGGGAACATCTTGAAGTCCTTGCTTGACTCTTGCTTAAATCTTGACTTGGTTGAGATTTGTTTGGATCTTTTTTGATATCATCAAAACTTCAACGCACTTCTACGTTGACTTCTAACATTTCTTAGTTTTACACTTTTGGTATTTATGATATTAAATATTAGATTTATTTTGAAATGATCACTTGCCTAGTTTGCTTCGGCTTAGTCAGATTGAGGTTTCATTCCCCTTCCTTTGAAAATTTGACTTCTTTGATAGTGATTCACCCTTCTTTGCATAGGTCCATGCTTGCTCAATTGTGTCACTTGACCGCTCGTTCATCCGTATCTCACGTGACTCTAAAGATGCTTGCAAATAATAAAGTCAATGTGTTGAGATCCTTTGCTTCTTCAATAGCTACTACCACTTAAATTAAAACGAGTTGAAAGAGTGTGCATAGTTTTCTCCATAATTTCTTTCTCCTTTATATATTATCACCACTAATTTTCATTTCGTTGGCAATTTTGTCTACTCGCGAAAAATATTCACGAATGCTTTCATCTCTTCCTTGCTCCATCAGCTTCAACTGACGCTTTAAGAGTTGGAAATTTGTATTTTTGACTGGGTTAACACCTTTATATGTTTTGAGCAAAGTTTTCAAAGCCTTTTTTGCTATATTAGCATGGAAAATTTTTTCAAGAAGAAACAATTCCACAAATTGACATATGAAAAATAGAGTTTTTTTCATTAAGTATGGTTTTGTTCTACTTGCTGAAATCGGTTGTTGCTCTATTTTCTTCGGTTGGTTCAACAAAATCATTTTTGATGATTTTTTTATGGGCATTGGTTTTTAAACACAATTTCATCGAGCTTTTCCCATTGCCAAATTTGATCTGGCATCGTCAAACTTCAAGACCTTTGTTTAAACTTGACTTTCTCTTGGGCTTGAACTTGTTGTCACTTTGATATAAATATCTCTGATATCAAATGTGGGCATTAAAAAAAATTGTCTAGTAAAAATTTAAATGCGATGAAAAAAAGTATAAAATTTTATTTAACAAATATATTTGTATTAGAGAAACAAATCATATAATTAAAATTTTGACTTTTATTCATAGCCAATTTAAAAAAAAAAAAAAACCACTCGTTGAAATCTCTATATTTTTCTATCTCACGTTCTCTTTTTTTTCCTCTCTGTTTCTCTATTTTCTGAATGAAGATGGAAACATCTATTGGTTTTATGTAGAGTAATTAGTTAGATTGGTTCCTAACTTTGTATGCGTTAGTTAAGTTGATTCTCGACTTTATTGAAATAACAATTTAGTCTCGGAGACAGGAGAACATCGATCTAGTTAGTCTCTGCCGTCACTATCGTAGGGATGTATTTGCTTTAAAATGTGATAAAAACAGGAACGTATGTGCATTAAAATGCTATCTTAGGGATTAAATTGCTATTTCGATAAAGTCAGGGACTAACTTGACTGACGCTTACAAAGTCAGGGACCAATATGACCAATTACTCGTTTTATGTAGTATGAAAACAGGCTTTTTTACTTAAGTGAGGTAGTTTTACAAACAATTTACGTAAATAGGGTAGTTTTGAAACTATTTATATAACATGGGGCAGTCAACAAAACTATTTACGAAAATGGGGCAGTCAAAGTCAAAATTACAAAAGTCAAACAAGTTGTAGTGTCCTGGAACACTATGTTCTTAACCCTCTAAGTGCTCAAGATTATAGGACCAGGAGCCCAAGAGAGGATCAAGTGTTAATATGTGACTTTATGGTGTTTTTGCAGTTCCAGTTGGGAAAAGCAAGGTCTCCCCAGTCAACAGGTGTGTGCAGAGTTAACTTAGGGATGAGAGTACGTACCTGAAACCCTAGCTGTTATGAGCTATTTATTGGGTTTGGAGGAGGCTGATATGGGCCGTATGGGCCCTGTATCAGGGTTGAGCTGAGCCAGAATTCTGTGAGATAATATCGGAGGTTTATGCTCTTAGAATCTGGATAGGATCAGCTCATGATCTCATGTCTAGGCTGTTAGCGAGAATCTAGGAGGGATTCGCAGAGGGGATAAGAAGCTTGAACGAGTCTGAGTCTTTCCACCAGCCGACGGTACGTCTCGATCCTAGAGTCCCGAGCCTGATGAGTGGAAAACCGTTTGTAAGGCTCGGCCCCATCAAGTCCGAGCCTAGTCCTTTTGTGTGCTCGGAGCCAACGAGTCCGAGCGAGGGACGTTTGTGCTGAGCAAACCGAGGGGAGGGCCCTTGAAGAGTCCCTTAAATAAGACTTGAGTCCTTATACGGTCGGCAGACCCTACACAAGTCATCCCACATGACTTCTTCTAAAGAGACATCTCACATGACTTATTCGAAAAGTTAAACAAGTCATCCCACATGACTTATTCTTCTGCTCCTACTTATCTGTCATATTTCAAACAAAACACACCCTTTAAAAAACGAAATCATTACTTAGATTTCCAATAATACATTAATTATGTTTTTTTTTCCGACTATACCTTTTCTTTCTCTGTAATTATTACTTTTTTTCCACTACTTACAAAAACCAATACCCTATTAAATAAGGGTAAATATGGAAAATAGCATTTATTGCACTATTGAAATCATGAAAAGGACAAATTAAAAAAACAAAAAACTTCTACAAAAAAGGACAGTTAATTAGAAACGGAGGGAGTACTTTAAATCTTCATTTTAAACAAATTATTGGTCTATTATTTGAGGTAATTTTTTTATATTTCATTCTCTTAATTTTTTTATTTTTTTTATTTAAATTTATATGTACATATTTATTTTATTTTTAATTTTGTGCTTTTATTTATTATTATAATGTTTAGGTGTAATTTTTTTATGTTTTATATTTTATTTATAGAATTTTTTATTTTAATTTTTTTATATAGTTAATTTATTTTTAATTTTGTGCTTATATTTTTTATTAATGTTTAGCTATTCTAATGCACTTATTTATTTATTTATTTTTAATTTAGTTTATTATTATATTGTACTTATTAGTCAGATTTTTAATGTTTCATACTTTTATTGATTTATTTATTTAAATTTGTCATAATATTTTTTTAATCTATTCATGTTAATATTTTTTCAATCTATTCATGTTATTATTTATTTTTTAATGTATTCATGTTAATATTTTTTTAAAATTTTTTCATGTAGAAACCTGTATATGATATATTATTTTGAAACTGAACTGGTGTCGCGGTAGCAAAATTGTTTCAATGCTTTTTCACTCCAAATTTGAGGCTGTAAAGATTGAATTTGAAGTGAAAACACATGGAAACAATCCTGCTGCAGCGACACTTGTTCAATTTCAATATACTATATTATCTATAGGCTTTTTACATGAAAAAATTTAAAAAATACTAACATGAATACATTATAAAAACTAATAATAACATGAATAGATTAAAAAAAATATTGTCATAAATTTAAATAAATAAATGTACAAAACATAAAAAATCTAACTAATAAGTTCAATATAATAATAAACTAAATTAAAAATAAATAAGTGCACTAGAATAGCTAAACATTAATAAAAAAAATAAAAACACAAAATTAAAAATAAATTAAATATATATATATAAAAAATTAAAGCATGAAATTGGTTTTTGTAAGTAGTGAAAAAAAAGTAATAATTACAGAGAAAGAAAAGGTATAGTCGGAAAAAAAAAACATAATTAATGTATTGGAAATCTAAGTAATGATTTCGTTTGTTAAAGGGTGTGTTTTGTTTGAAATATGACAGATAAGTAGGAACCGAGGGAGCAGAAGAATAAGTCATGTGGGATGACTCTTTAGAAGAAGTCATGTGGGATGACTTGTTTGACTTTTGTAATTTTGACTTTGACTGCCCCATTTTCGTAAATAGTTTTGTTGACTGCCCCATGTTATGTAAATAGTTTCAAAACTACCCTATTTACGTAAATTGTTTGTAAAACTACGTAAAAAAGCCATGAAAACACTACAATTATGGTGGTTAATTTATGCTGCACATTGAAAGTTTCTTTCTAAAATATGCTACCCCTCCTTTTTTGAATGAAGCCAACAGAAGGAAGAAAATTTTGCTTTCGCCGCGGAGTTTGTTTGGTTTAATTATTTTTCACGTAAAGTCTCAATAATAAATCATAAATTTTGATGTCATTAATAATATTAATTACTTTTTTTATAAAACCATTTCAAATACTTATATTTAGTAATAAAAAGAGTACAAAACAAAAAATTCAGTATTAAAAAGAGTTTAATATATGTGCACAAATAGTGTAAAGTGGATGATATCTTGACAATCATTGAGATTTCAAAAACAACGGTCACTTTCGTTCATGAGATTTCAAAAATTTATTTTTAGTCTTTGAGATTGTAAAGTATTATTCACCTTAGTCTCACGTGCGTTGTTAACGGCCATCTCCTATATGTATTTGAAATATATTTAATAATTTCAAGAATCAACTTGAATTAAATACTTATAAATTAGGGATTAAATTGAAAGAATAATTAAACATGATTTTTTAGGGACTAACATAAGAAACGTTTCACAATTTCATCAACTAAAGATAATTTTCAAAATTCTAAAAACTAAAATAAAACCACCTTACAGTATCGAGAACCAAAATTACAATTATGTCTTATTATCAATTTTTCTTATATATAATCACATATACTCTTAGACAGAGGCAGTAGTACCAGGAATCAGCGTGGATTGATAAGAAAATGAAACACTATTGAAGATTTTATAGATCTGCATGTTTCGTCAGTGTTATAATCACCCGTTAGAATAGAGTCATGCTTTCAACATTCTTTAGAATATATTAACCCACTTAAATTATTTTCCACAATTTCAACTTGGTATCATTATGATATTCAGATCCACGCGCTTAAACTTCATTAATGTAATTTTTGTTGGGTTGTCCATTTTTTATTTGCTTTTTGGCGAGCGTTGTCCATTTTTGATTTTATTTTCACCCCTTACATAACCATACTGTAAAAGGCATTACACTTCCTTCTTTGAGAATTTTCCTTTGGTAATAATGATTTATTAGAACGTAAAAGGAAAAAAAAAAAAAAAAAACTCAGCTTATGTTATGATATGTTATCTTTTGTCCACATTAAGGCAGATGTATGGTGGTTATTGAAGGGGGAAAAAAAAAAGGCATCATCATCCACCTTCAACTAAAATATGCCTCTACACCGTGCCCTTCAATTCAGTACCTAACGCCAAATCATGATGGGCCCTGATAGAGTCACGTCATGCATAAAACTCCAATTTTGATGACAATTATTTCAGCTTTATTCCACACACACAAAAAAAGAAAAAAATCACAAGTTCCTTCCCTTTGGATGAGTTTGAGCACATAGATTTGCTCTGTTCTTTTGTTATTTAATTCTTTTAACTTTTAAATTTCCTAATGGAGGGATCGTGATGTTTCTATTGTTTTTCCTCCTCATATTATAACCTATATAATGGTTTATCCAATCTAACATAGCCTATGTGCTTTCCTCCAATGCGTTGTAATTAAAGGGATACCCACTAATTAACGCTTTTCAAGTACAACGAAAAAGATAAATATGATACTATAGTAGTAGAATCATTTTTTTTAGATAATAAAACAAATAATGTTGAATTTATTATGAATATTTCGGCCATTGAACAGCACCCTCACCGAGGAAGAATTCTTATGCTAAAAGACCAATTATCCTAATTAATGTCATACTTATTTTTTTTAAAGCAAGTGTCCTAAAAACTACTGTAATTATTTTCAAGGTGAAAAGATTATTTAATGCTGAAATCAACTTTCTGATATTATATTTAAGGAACACAATTATTTATTAATTGTGTTTGGTTTTGTTGATAATTTATTTTTTACTTTGGCAAAATAAAACAGTTGTATCTCATCCTTAGTGAAAGTTGTAAAAAATTTATGAAAAAGAATTTAAATTAGATTTGTTATCAGTATATTTTATTATTAAAAAGTGCCTCATCAATATAATAATACTTTCAATAATGATAAATTAGTAAGTTTAATAAATATTCTTAAGAGTCAAATTAGCTTAATTAATAAAGCTGCACACATAAAATGTTGAAATCATGTTTTAAATCTAAAAGTAAGGCTAATAAATATTTATTGATAAAATAAAACATAAAGTAGAAAACATTGAGAGTGAAAGTAGTTGTTTGATTATTATTTTTTATATAAGCAAAAGTAGTTGTTTGATAATTATAAAAAAAGTAGTTATTTCATATTAGTGGCTCCAAAGATGCCTCGATGGTTGCATTTTTTACTATTATATTATTTGATAAGTTTTGTCACTTACTAATAAAATATACTCAGCTTTATAGTTGTAAGCTGGATTTTCTTTCAGGTGCATGCACGAAGGAAGACAAATTAGTAATATTTATTTCCTAGAATGGCAAGTGAGTGTCGTGTCACCTATAGTGAAAGGACAATAATTAAACCATAATTCTCACACAGAAAAGAATTATATATATTTTTTTGTGTTGTCTATAATCGGGCTACAACGTTATCTGATCTTTTGAGTATTGTTGCAACCGGAAAACATAACTTCAACAAATATTCTTTTAATCATTCTATTACGAAAAAAATTCTTACTGAAAAAGAAGTTTAGTTTATGTTAAAAAAATTAAAGAGATGCAATATAGAAAATAAAGATGATTGATAGAGCAAAGAAGATACAAACAATGGTTACAACTTAAGAGCCTCATCTACATTAATACGAGAAGATTATCTCACAGGAGTTACCGTCTAATGAGGGAATGTGCAAAGGGTCGGGAGAGTGACATCCAAAATAATAATTATTTATAACGATCTTCTTTGGATATATCTATTATTTTAGAATATGTGTCGCTAAAATTTTACTAGGAAAAAATCCTTTAGGTTAAAAAACTTGGTGAAAGAAAAAGAGTTTTCAGTTTTCACTTCCCACATGATTCAATGCGTATAAGTTACAAGAAGTTTTCACCTGGTCGAGGTTTTTATCTCATTAAATTTTTCTTGTCAAAGTTTTTTTATTTTTTATTTTTTATTTTTTTGTGAAGTTCCTGTCAAAGTTTTAATAATGCATCATTTGATGCGTAGAAGTTACAATAAGTTTTCACTCCCCATTAAAAAAACCTAGTAATTATTCTTAAATAAATAAATAAATAATACTTCAAAACTTGCTTTTTATAATTTGGTAATATTTTCTTATTTAGGTATCCAATTAGTCATATTTCATTTTCTGTTAAGGATGATTCACAATTTCATTTATGCATACTTTCTTATTTTGCTTCATTTTCTTGTATTTTTTATTTCTAGAACCAGTTAGTCGACCACGCTTGGGACATAAATTAGATTATGATTTTCAAGGGAATTCTAATGTTAGCAAGAGTGTTTAGTGCTGCAGTATTCGTAATTCTTTACAATTGGTTAATTTTTTGAACTTCTAATTTAGCTTGACGTGTATGTACAAGGATCAAAACGGAATAAATTATTGTATCCCAAGTTATTTCTTGTTTTTCCAGTTACTTCTCACCATAATTTTGGGAATGCCTCATCAAATAGAAAAAAAATCTTATGCATATATGATCTCTAATTAATGGTTCAATGGAGACTCAAAACTATCTCAAATTTCCAACTTTCTTTCAAAACTCCTCTTTTTGCATTATGGAGGATTTGTTTGGACATATACCAAAAACCAACAAAATTCTTAGATGAGAGATATACATTGTTGTCCCGGTCACAATTCTGTTGATCAATCACTATTGTAACATCCTCAATTTTATTAATAGATATAGAAGAATAGAAAATTAGAAATTTTAATGTATATAAATTACTTTGCATGTTTTTAGAAAGTATTGAAAGTTGTGTTTTGATTTTTGAGATAAAAGTTCATACTTCTTTATGTCGAGAAAGACTACACTCTCATCAGTAGAGTGTAAGCTATTTAGCGTGACTTTAAAGCCATGCAATTGCAACCATGTTCGGATTCTAAGATGAAAGAGTTTATTATAAAAGTATTTATTTCTTAATTAGAGTTTTACCAATGCAAGAGTTATGATTCTAATTATAAAGTTTTCGAAATCCGATAGTTAAGGATTCTCTAAAGTGTATAATTTGAATGAATGTGATAATAGTTGCAAAGGATATTTATATATCCTCCTTTTTGTTGATAAATACTTATATATATATATTTCTAAAAACTGATTTGGTTTACAAATATTTAATTAGGAAAAGTCCATATTTTAAAGTAAACTCCGTCAAAATTTTCCTAAATTTTTATTATTTAAATTAAATAAATAAAATAAAAAGGTAGGACGTTACATTATGGTATCAGAGCAATGGTTGCAATCCTCGTGTAACACCCTGTTTATATTTACCCTTAATTACCCATAAAGAAAAATAGCGACTTTAAAATTTCTTTTTAAAACTATTTGACTTATAAAAATCTCTGTCATCGGACAGAGTTTCCTTTGTTTATAGGATATTCCAAAAAATTAAGTTTTCCTGTAACCTGTGCAAATCAAATATATTCTATTCATTCAGAGCCAACAGGGCTAAAGTATCAAGGAGCATCAGATGCATCCACATCATAATCTAATTACATCAGAGATAGCAGTAAACATGAATGAGATGTGGAGTTGTTTAAGTTTTCTAAAAAAAATACACTCCCCACCAAAGGAAGTGGTCCTGGATAACCCAAAAAGAATGATGCTTTACAATGCATATACAAAACGACAACAACATACACAAAACCCAAAATAACCAGGACGACAAAAGTCCTAAACAACCACTATCTACTCTCCCCGTGAGGGAGAGTAGTGCACCTGCTCGGCCAGGGGTTGTGCAAGCTCAATCTCAGTACCTGTAAAAATAGTAAGGAGGTGAGAATTACACATGAAGTAGAAAGCAGTTTCTAAGTAGACATAGTAACCTACCAAGCCAAACACAATTAGACATTTAGCACATGTAATCTCATTCAACCATTCCATAATCATGCTCATACACATTTAACATTTACATTTTTATTACCATTATGATGTAAAAGTCCATTAGTCTTTTCATCATTCATTCTCTTCCTTATTTTTACTCTTTTCTTTTATTTGCACCACTAGGAATTGGTTGCTCCTGCTAGGGCATTTGTACACCCATTAGGGACTTTACACCCATCAGGACTTTTGGTCACCCATTAGGCATCACCCATTAGGACAATACATATAATATTTTACTCATTCTTATCACACTTGGTGTAACACCCCGATTCGGCAACTTGAAAACTTCCGTTACTTAAAATCAAAATAGTGAAATTTAGGGCCATTTTTTTTTACAAGTGTTATACAAGATGAGAACATTTCAATTTTCAAAACATAGTTACATTTAAAACTCATGTTCTCAGATTGTATAAAACATTTCAAGTTCCAAAACCGAGATGTCACAAGACACCGCACCTTGAAACTCGTTTTCAAAACATCATTTGAAACATAGCCCGTTTACTTGTTTTCCAAAACATCCATGTTAAATAAAACTTTTGCCGGGGTATAGTATGATAAGCTATGGTAACTAAGAACTTACAATGGAGTACAGTGCTCCGAGGGGATTACCTAGCTTCTAGTCACACACACTAAGACTTGTCGTCTAACTCCGGATCTTAGCAGCCCAAGTTCTCGGTCCACCAGTAGAGTTGTCGTCATCAACCATCTCAGCAGTCTCTTCCAGAGAGTCGTCTTGTACTTGCTTCTCCTCTTTCTCTTTATCTGAAACCTCTCCACATACCATCTTCATGGACAAACATCTATGCTCCTCCTTGCAGGGGCACAGGTGGATCGCTACACGCTACGCCATCTACCCGTTGCAATATCAGCAATTGCCGATACGACAACATGGTAGGAGAGAGAGTCAGTGTTCCGAACACTAACGAGTTGACCATGCGGTCTCAGGGTAGGTCCAATATAAAGGTAGACAGATAGTATAACAGAACAATGTAACTAAAACAGCATAACATAGACATTTATCATAATGCAAACATATCATCATCAACATATATAACATGTCATACACATAGCATATATGAATCACATATAATAAAGCATATCATAATGTTCCAAACATATAAATATCATCACTCATAGCCAAATAATTCATCACACTCACAAATCTTTTCAATTCCTTCTTCGATCGTTGCCTCAAGATTTATCTATCATTCCAGAAATCGTTTTTCAAACTTGTCTTATTAATTTTGCTCAATGCTTGATATCTTTACTGTACTTTTCTTTGATACATCTTAGTCTTTTAAGTTTTATCGTTCTGGTTCGCTCAATGATGGGGGAACATCATCATTGAGGAAGTCACACACGTCTACAGCTCCTCGATCATCCACCCAACCTAGTCGGAAGCAAACAGGAGTACAGGACCTTTACCACGCGGGCACGACAACTGTCTCACAATCAATTGGCCCCAGGCCAGGAGGACTACAACCTCAAATCAATTCAATTCATATCATTTCATTCATATCATATAATCAAGGCACACTGTCTCAAACTCACAGTGGCAATCTCAAATGCCCCGTTCCAGTCCCTCTCACTGTTCAAGATTTGCAATCTAGGGGGCGACAGTACAATTCTAGTTCCGGTGCAGAACTTACCACGACATTGGACCCAGCCCTTACCACGTTCGTATACCACATATGGAGTTTGTTCTGCCTAGAAAGTACTCTAGACTTCTTGACGTTTCACCGTCATCGTCCTCCCCTAATGCAATCTCCTCCTGAGTATCCGCAGATACCCATGGTTCCTTCCTCTCCACTACTTCGATACGACACTCAGGCCTCACCGCGTTTGTTAATATCTTTTAAAGTCTTTTAAAGGTTTAGAATTTTAATTAGCGGCTTAATCCTAACGGTCGGTTCATCCTTGGTGCATCCCTTCAATGAAACCCGATCACTAATCGCAATCCGTTCCCCAAAGAATCTTAACGACAATCTTGCCTCAAATCTCTTTCATCTCATTATTCTCATAAACTCATGCTCAGTATCTTTCTCATCGTCATTGATCAGCAGCATCATCATCGGCATCTTGCTCCTTAGCTGTTACTGGGTAACATCATCAGCATCGTTCTCCTCGATTGTTGCTCCGTAGCATCATCAGCATCACTCTCCTTAGTTGTTCCTCAGCAGCACCATCAGCAACATCATCACCACGCTTCCGCTCGCCTTATCGGGTATCTCTTATTACCATCTCGAACATCATCGTTTCATCTCAATTCAACTATTAATTCTCTTTCGCAGTTTCGCTCGCATCGCGTTTTATCTCTTTCTCAATCGTTCTCATAACCACTCTTTAGTCTTAACTCATCACTTGTCTCTTACTTAATTATTTCTCATATCTCTTATTCGCATCTCTTTTCTCTTTTCAGTCTTATCTCATTACTTTCACAGTTTCATTATTATTGTTTTACTATTCAGACATAATCAAACATTTTCTAAACAGAATAAAGTATGCACAACAGATAAACATTTAGTATGCAACAAACAGGTAAACATCTAACACAAACACCTATATTGCCTAATTCGCAGTACTTTCACAATCCATCTATTCGGATTGCGAGCAACCACGTTACGGGATCACATCACTCTCACTCACCTTGATGACAAAACTTCCGAAAGCTTGTCCAAGGTTTCCCAATCGCTAGCCTTGCCACGTTTCCTTCTCGCCCGTCACCCGACTAGAACATTTTTCCCGTGCGTTAGAAACGATTTCCAAAAATTCTTAATTTTGTTTCGAAAACACTGCACGTTGAAACAATTCTCTTTTTTTCGAAAAAAAAAACACATTACCAATACCCAAAAAGGTTTTAAATCCCAATCAAATCTATAAAAATGTTTTTCAAGAAATCTTTGAAACAATTTCAAAAATAATCTTTTCATCAAAACAAAATCCATTCTTCTTAGTTTAAAACATTCCGATTAAAGAAAATCAGGGTTCTTAAGCTTTTAAAACAGAATCAAAATTTTCAAAAAGATAAAGTTCCAAAATCACATGCAATTGATTCACTAAATTTCACAAACACAATTCATTTAGCCTACAAGTTTCAAGGCAATTAAAGCATTCAAAGCATTCACAAACTTACACACAGAAAGTCACATTTTCAATCATTTAAAATCATTAATTAAATTATAATCTTAACAAATCAATTAAATTACTCTTTAGAAAACAATTTTAGACTTAGTCTTTTAATTAATTTAACAAAACCGAATCACACATGGTTATTATTTTCTAATCTCTAATAAATTTTAAAACTAAAAATCATTGAATCAACATTTTAAAAATCTTTTCACATAATCAAATGAACCTATTCATTTTGATTTCTAAAACCAAAAAGATAAAAGAAATCACACATCACTTTCACATAGCATTATGCATCTAGAAACATAGCCATTTTCATAAGTTATTTCATGAAGATAATTTTCCAACTACATGCACATGCATAGACCGAATCATGCACATATAATTTTGCAAGGATTAAATGCACAAATAAAAACATACAATCATGAAATCATTTTCTTTATTTTGATTTAGAAACCGTGAGCATACAATAGGGAAATTAACAATTTTTAATTCCTTTTCAAAACTTAAATCAAACAACAATTTGAATCACAAATCACTTCAAAGATTCACATACATTTTCTTTTAAATTTAATTATTTCATGAATACACTTTTTAAGCCTTAAATTCAATTAGTCTTATCATGCATGTACCCTAAATGAGGAACAAACCTAGCTTCTTACTTTTTCCTAGGATGGCCGAAAGTCAACATGCACTAAACAAGGTTTTTGGTTCACTTTTTAAACATACAAAAATTATATAATCATATCAAGATATATAGGATTTCAAGACAACTTTCAAAACAACAAACTACATCATTTATTCACATAAACATGCATCAACATTATTAGGACAAAATATTTTCAAACATTTTTAACATACATAAAATAAACTCAAGATCATCATTTAGTAAAAATCCAAGTTACACTTTAAACTTCTAAAAATGACATGCATATACTTAAAATCATTAGATCTAATCTTAGAACAAACATGCATCCACTTTTCACAAAATAATAAGCATGGATTTCACTTTTAATCAAGCATGGCCGAATGGCCTTTTCACAAAAGAAATATGATCTTTTCTTTTGAAATCAACATGCAATTCAAGGATCTAAAAATTTTTCATTCATCAAACAAAGAACATCACAAAATTAACATGCAAAACCAAAGACTTAAACCTTTTTACAAATTAAGTTTAGATCATGAAATTATTCATCAATTAAACATGGAAACACATCATAGATCACGGTTTAGAGAGAGAAAATTAAACATGCAAAGAGATTAATTTTAGGTTTCACAAAAATCTTAGTTTTCTTTAGATCTTTAAAGTTTTAGTTAGAAAAATTAGATCCATCAAAGAAATCTTTAAACGAAACATCAAGCATCAAGTATAACATATTACAAATTATTTTAATTCCTTAGAGTCCAAGATCAAAGAATAACAACACACAAGTTCATCTCTCAAATCATAAAATAAAACATGCAAGGAAGAAAATGAAATAGATCTACAAACAAAAGAGAAAAGCTAAACTATTACAATTCTTCTTCTTGATCTTCATATCCTACCATGATAAGGGTTGGTTCTCTAGCTCTTAGCACTCTTGATCTACAAGGGAAACTCCTAGGTTTGGACTTGAACTCCTTCCTTCTTCCTCTTCAAGTCTCACGGCCACACTCTCTCTCTCTCTCTTTCTCTTTATTTCTTTTCTTTTCTTTCTCTAAGAGTTTGATGGGCTCTTAGATGTGTGTTTGGAGTGGAAATGAAGAAATGAAAATGGTGGAGTGAAAATGAACTAAGGCTACACACACATATATAGGCCACGAATCATTCCCCCTTTTGCCCTTGGTTGATGGTTTGGTCATGCACAAATAGGGAGAGGCGGTTTTGGGCTTACAAAAATATGCATGGGTGGATTTTATCAAATGCAAGGGGACAAGGCAGCATAGGTTAGGTTCTAGGGGTCACTTTAGGGCTAAGTATTAGTTAGCTAATAGTTAGGGTTTGGTTACAATACTAACTTAGTTTGGTTTTGGTTTAGTTCACTTGGTTTCTAATTTCTTAACCTACAAGCTTCTAGAAATCACACTCCTAACTTATACATACACACACATACATGTACAACATACACACATATATACACACACATACATACACATACCGTAGCACACACATACACACATACATGCTTCACATTTTTATTTCCTATTCACATTTACTTAGAATATTATAATCACTAATTCATGCAAACATTTCTTTAATAAATAAAATTCACACAATTAGTTTCATGCATCATACATCAACACACATCAAACCAAGCACTCATCACATAAAAATTTCAAACCAAATCAATAAATTTGTTTTCTTAAAAATACAATTTCCAAAATTCGTATTTCATAAACTCTGAAAATAAATTTTCATAAATCAACCCAGAAAATTCTAAAAGTTACATTTTTAAAATCTACGTTTCAAGACGATCGATTTCATATAAAGATCATGAAAAATCGAGTTACGGTTAAAAAGTTACGAATTTTCAAAGATAACAATTTCAAAACTTCATTTCAAATAAAAATCACCTTTGATAAAATCATAACTCATTTCTTAAAAAAATCCCATCAACAAAATCTTTCATTTCACATTTATAAAAATAGTTTGTTTATAAAAATTCATGAAAATCAACATTTTATTTCTTTCTTACATAAAATACTTTTCTAAAAATATAATCTCAGGGTTTATTCTGTCGAAAATCGTTTACGCACGTATGGGAAAAATGCGGGGTGTTACACTTGGCATAGTCAATTTACATACTTTAGTCCTTTTCACATTCTCCATTCTTTTAATTTTCGTTGAATTGATCAATTGGGTACATCGACGCCTAACGAGGCGTTTGGACCTAATGGGGCATTTGGCCTGATGGGGCATTTAGCCCTAATGGGACATTTGAAACACCTAGCAGGGGCACCTAGTGTGCCAATGTCCCCAATGATCAATTCAACAGTCCACTCCTTAAATTACTTCTTGTTCTTTCTATTTAGCCATACAATTAAATTCACTTATTCTTACGTTTTCCTTTGTCAATCACACACAACAACAATTAATTAAAATCAAATAACAATATCCACAATTAATCACAAGCATAAATCAAGCATTCACATTTTCCAATTAGAATTCATAATATTATTTAGCACATATCCTATACATTTATTCGCAATTCTCAATTTAAGGTCTATTTCACTTATTTTCATAGTCATAACATTATCATTATTTAATATCCTAGGGTTTCTATCATAAACTAATCAAACACTCTTAGCAAACCGCTATATACTAATTAGGAACTAATTCCTAAATCAAGGTAACACACACCCCCTTACCTCTACCAAAGAGAGAGTGGGAGAACCTTCACAAAATTCTAGCTTAAGCCTTGAGCCCCAACCCTTAGCAACCTCAACCAAGGAGCCACCAAATGCAGTGAGAATAAGAGTGCTGTTGAAGTGTGTTAATCGATTAACCCGATGGTTAATCGATTAACCTGTGTAAACTTGCCAAAAACAGTTGTCAGCCCTCCAGGTTAATCGATTAACTCGTGTATTTCAGCTCCTTTCATTTTTACCATGGATCAGGTCTTAATCGATTAACCCCTTGGTTAATCGATTAACTAACTTAGTTTTTCATTACTTTGCACTTCAAAGCAACATAACTTCTTCGTTACTTGTTGGATCTTGGTCAAGTTTGAAAGCAAGCTTCTCCACCTACAAACCTTCATATCCAATGGTGGAATTTAAGTTTTGAGCTGTAAATCTTTTATTCTCAATTTCCTAACGTCCTATGTTTCTAACCCTAGAACAAGTCTTCAATTCATTAATTTTAACTTAATATTATTATTTCCTTTACCCTAAACTTATCACCACATCAATTATACTAGGAATTAAATTAGGGATGTTACAATCCTCTCCCACTTACCAGAATTTCGTCCTCGAAATTCAGCTATCCTGGAACAAATGTGGATGAGACTCTCTCATCTTGTCCTCCCGCTCCCAAGTAGCCTCTTCCATGTTGTTTCTTTTCCAAATCACTTTCACCAATGAGATCTCTTTGCCTCTGAGTTGCTTAACCCGCCTGTCATCAATTATGATTGGCAATACTTCAAAGGTCAAGTTCTCTCTCAAGGGCAAATCATCAAAAATGACCACATGTGAAGAATCATGAATGTATTTCCTCAGCTGTGAGACATGGAAAACATCATGAAGCTTTGAAAGATGTGGAGGTAGGGCGATCCTGTATGCCAATGGCCCAACCTTCTCCAAGATCTGATACAGACCAACAAACTTAGGAGTCAGCTTCTTGGACTTGATTGCTCGCCCAATACCTGTGGTAGGGGACACCCTTAGAAAAACATGATCACCTACATCAAATTCTAGGGGTCTCCTACGCTTATCTGCATAGCTTTTCTGACGATCCTGAGAATTTTTCATCTTGTTCTTAATCATGGTGATCTTCTCAGTAGTTTCTTGCACAATGTCTGGTCCAGTCAACAAGTTTTCACCAATCTGGAACCAACAAAGAGGCGTTCTACACTTCCTGCCATAAAGTGCCTCAAATGGTGCCATCCGAATGCTAGAGTGGAAACTATTGTTGTAAGTAAATTTCATCAGCAATAAAAGCTATTCCCAACTGCCAACCTGTTTTAGCACACAAGCTCCAGCAGATCCTCTAAAGACTGAATAGTACGCTCAGATTGCCCATCAGTTTGTGGATGGTAAGCCGTACTAAATCTCAACTTAGTACCCAAAGCCTGTTGGAGACTCTGCTAAAATCTAGATAAGAACCTTGGGTCACGATCTGATACTATGCTGGAGGGTATACCATGAAGCTTCACTATATCCCGAATGTACAATTCTGTCAACTTTTCCAAACTGTACTTCATATTTATAGGGATAAAGTGAGCACACTTCGTCAAATGATCTACAACAACCCAAACAGCACCACACCCTGCAGTAGTTGTGGGTAAACCGGACACAAAGTCCATAGCAATGCTGTCCCATTTCCACTCAGGAATATCAAGTGATCGCAATGGACCACATGGTTTCTGGTGTTCGATCTTCACTTTCTGACAAACCAAGCAATGAGACACATGGTCCGCCACATCAGCTTTCAACTTTGGCCACCAATAGAGTTCTTTAAATCCTGATACATTTTTGTTGTACTCGGATGAAAACTCATTTTTGTCATATGAGCTTCCTCTAATATATCTCTTCGAACCTCAAAATCTATAGGAATGCATATTCGGCCTCTAAAATCGGATGATACCATCTGAACCCTTCACGAAATTGGTCTCTTCTTTGCCCGCTGCTCCTTCTAGCAATTTCTGAAGTTCTGAATCATCGGCCTATCTTTCTTTGATCAAACCAACCAAATCATTCGTAACTTGCAGCATCTCCAGAACAATGCTTTTCTCCTTCATTTGCATGCTTAGATTGAGATTGATGAATTCCTCTATCAGTTGCATTTCCCTTACCATCAGGTTGCTAACATGTAAAGTCTTGCGACTTAGTGCATCAGCTACCACATTAGCTTTGCCAGGATGGTACTGAAGATGAAAATCATAATCTTTCAGGAAATCCATCCATCTCCTTTGTCTCATATTCAATTCTTTTTGATCAAAGAGACAGCGGCAACTTTTGTGATCACTAAAGACTTCAAACTTGGTGCCATACATGTAGTGCCTCCAGATTTTAAATGCAAAAACAACAGCTGCTAGTTCCAGATCATGAGTGGGGTAGTTCTGCTCGTGCTGTCGAAGCTGCCTGGATGCATATGCAATCACCTTGCCCTGCTGCATCAACACACAACCTAATCCTTGTTTCGAAGCATCACAGTACACATCAAAGGATTGGGTCGGATCCAACAAAATTAACACCGGAGAGCTAGTCAATCTCCTTTTAAGCTCTTGAAAACTCTGCTCACACTCCTAAGACCACTGATAGTGTAACATCCCAATTTTTAATTTACAAGTTATTATATTAATTTGAGATGAATCAATGAGAGTTATAATAACAAAAGTTAGGATTGAGTAGAGAAATCATAGCCAAGTGAGAAAAGGAGTTAAGGAAGATGACTTAGAGTAGAAAACTATGTAAAGAAGAAAAAATGGAGGGGTAATCGATTACTTGTGATGAAGTAATCGATTACGAGCCCTTAGTGAAAAGTCATTAAAAAGTTGCATTGAAGGGTTATCAATTACTCTTGGGGTAGGTAATCGATTACTGAGCCTCTATTAGAAACACTAAAATGTTGCATCAAATTGTAATCGATTACTTTTTGGGCAAGTAATCGATTACAGGGCCTCAGGTAGGAGTTCATAAAATGTTGCATTGAAGCAGTAATCGATTACCTGGCTAGGTTAATCGATTACCATTGGTGTCAGTAAAAAAAAAAGAAAAGGGGGTGTACGAAAATGCATTTTAGCCACACAAATGGAATCTTCTTTTGTGGACTTTAATTCATAGCCACACAATCTTTTCCAACTAAAATAAAACAAAACACTCACTCTTAATTCATTCTCACTTCATCATCATCAACTCATCTCTCTCCCTCTTCTCTCACACGACTTTGCTCCCTCCTCCACCAAGTCCATGTTTTGCTTTTCCTTCTCTTCAAGCTTCTAAGGATTGTTCTCCATCATAATCAAGCTCTTTTGGTAAGCTTTGTTTTTCTCTCTTTCCCGTTGATGCCATACGGATTTTCTCTCTCCCTTCTTCTCTCATAAAAGTCGAACCCCCCCTTTCTAATGGGTTGTCACACTCTCATGTCCTTCCTTTGTTTCATGGTTTAAAGGAGATCAAGCTCTCTCTTCCTTCCACTCACTTCACTTAGGAGCTCCTTGTTGAGGCATACAAGGGATTTGAGGCTAAGATTGGTTAGGGTTCCACTCTCTCTCCCTGATTAAGGTAAGGGGGTTTGTGTTGCCTGGCTCTAGGAAAGGGTTTCTAGTTATCCATAGTGGTTGCTAGCAAGGTTGTCAAACTCACGAGTTAACTCGTAAACTCGTAAGAGTTTACGATCCTACCCATAGAATCGAGTCAACTCGCATGCAAACTCGTTTCCCACTAAACTCGGGTAAACTCGTGCAAACTCGGGTAAACTCGGGTAAACTCGTGCAAACTCGGGTAAACTCGGGTAAGCTCGTGCGAACTCGGGTAAACAGCAGTGGCCTTACGGATATTTGAATTTTCTTGAGCTTTTACTTCTCAAAACAAAATTTCCACCGTCGGATGTCAAGATAAACGAGTTAGGAAGCGTATATAAAAATTTGAGCACAATCCAACGGTTAACAAAAGAGATTCTGATCAATCTTTGAACGATATTTTCACTAAAATAACACTATAACCTTTATTTTTACTTAACTAACCACTTAAATCATAAAACCACCATATTTGATTGTTGTTAAGTTGGTTTGCTAATATTATTTATTGGGTTCTTATATGCTATAGCAACATTTAAATATTTATGTTTAATTTTTAGAGTAAAAACTATGAAATTGAAGCTATGAAAGTTATCTACAGGTTAATTTTAAAATAAGTGGACTCGAGGTAAACTCGTACGAGTTTACGAGTCGAGTTTACCTCGGCCTCACGAGTTTACGTAAACTCGCGAGTTTGACAACCTTGGTTTCTAGGGTTTGGGTGATAGGGATAAGCTTAAGGAAGTAAAACCCTAGGTTAGAGAATGTTTAAAAATATTTTAAGGAAGAAATTTGTGAATGAAATCCTAGGTTGTGTGTAGAAATAATTGTGTGTTCTTGACAGTAAATGTATTATGTATTGGTAATGAAATTTGTGTGTTTTGATGATGTTATTGGATTTGGTTAAATGTTTGATAAATTATATGATTATTGGAATTGCCATGTAAAACTTAAGAATGGCTAATAAGCGACTATAAAGGCGTTATGAAGACAAAACAAGGTGTATGTTTGTAATGGGACCTTCTGCAGTGGAATTGATCTTTGGATACACTGGAACACTAGGTGCCCTGTTAGGTGTTCCAAATGACCTGTCAGGCAAAATGACCCGTCAGGCAAAATGACCCATTAGGTTCAACTGACCTGTTAGGCGTCAGTATGCCCAATGGATCAATTCCCTGCTGAATAAATAAGATAATAAATTAAATTGGATAAATGAAAAATAGTGGAAAGAAATAAAGTAACTCCGGCTGGACCAGTACCGTACGACTGGCTGGGGCTGGAAGCATCGTTCTAACGGGTGATGCCTAATGGGTGTAAAGTCCTGACGGGTGAAAAGTCCCTAATGGGTGTGCCAAATGACCTAACAGGTGCACAAAATCCTAGTGGTGCAAAAGAAAGAAAAGGGAAATTGAAAATGGAAAAAGAATTGGGTAATTGTGAAAATGAGAATGTTGAAGTTGTAAGTAAATGTGGAGGTGAAATTAATCACATGATGCAAAGTATGTATAAGACGTGGAAATCAAAGTATAAATGCCCATACCTTATGATTGTGTGGGTGTGCTGCTTTATGTATATTGATTGCTAAAAGTGTTTGACCTAGTGGGCTAGTATGCTTAATTAGAAACTTTTTTCCTATTTCTTGTGCAATACTCACCTCGTTACCATTTTTCAGGTATTGAGATCGAGGTTGCACAACCCCCAGCCGAGCAGGTGCACTCTCCCTCACAGGGATAGTAGATTATGGGAGTTTAGGGGTTCCTTTTGTGTAGTCCTGGTTATATTAGGAGTTTGTATATGCTGATTTAGTTTTTTATATGCATTGTAAAGCATCTTTATTTTTGGGTAAACTAGGACCGCTTCCTATGGGAAGGAAGTATATTTTTGGAAAAACTCTAATAGTTTCCAAAACTTATTCATACCGACTGCTATTCTCTGTTGTATTTGGATTATGATGTGGGTGCATATGATGCCCCTTGATGTTTAGCCCTGTGGCTTCTGAATGAAATGAATATAGTTGAATTGTACAGGTTTCAGGAAAAGCTGAAAATTTTGGATTATCCGATAAATAAGGGAAACTTTGTCCGATTTGTCAGAGATTTTTATAAATCAAATAGTTTTTTAAAAAAAGGAAATTTTTAGGTTGTTATTTTAATATTGGGTTATTAAGGGTAATTATTTATAGGGTGTTACATTTATGGTATCAGAGCAGTTTCCCTTGGCCTTGGGAGTGTGGACTCACATCTGCAATAGTTACTCACCAAGCGAGTAACTAATGTGTTAGTTAAGAGTCTAGGTTCCAGGAATAGGAAGTCTATTTAATTGTTAGTGCTCGCAACTTAACGGGATGTTTCCTCCATGACTTAGCAATATGGCGGGACGTCGTGGAGATAATGATCGGATGACGGCTATTTTGGAGAACCTCATGCAAATGAATCAGAATCAGGCCGCTACCATGGCCCAAATGCAGCAGAATCAGGTGCAAATGCAGCAGGTGCAGGCACAAAAGCAGCAAGATCATGCAGCAACTATGGCGCAAATGCACTAGAACCAAGCTAACAATGTTGCAGTAGCAGCAGCGGCGACGACGGCGGCACTTAATCCTCCACCGGCTCCTGTGGATATAGATTGAATGTCTAGATTCCGGAAGAATGATCCACCTCGTTTTGAAGGAGGATTTAATCCAGATGGGGCTCAAAAGTGGCTCCAAGAAATGGAGAAGATCCTTCGTTCATTGCAGCCACCAGCGGATCAGCAAGTCAGATTGGTGGAGTATATTTTGATGAGTGAGGCAGAACACTGGTGAGAACACCAGAGGAGGAGTCTCGAGGCTGATAATGAGGTGATAACTTGGGATCTCTTCAAGGTCCGGTTCTTGGGTAAATATTTTCCGGAGGATGTTCGGAGGGAGAAAGAATTCGCGTTTCTGAAGCTAGAACAGGGGAGCATGAGTGTTGGGGAATACGCCGCACAGTTTGAAGACTTGATTAGATATTCAGGCAGCTATAGGGATGCGAATGAGCGGACAAAGTGCATTAAGTTTGAAGCAGGGTTGGATGCCAAGATCAGAACCATATTCACTTATCAGGGCATTGCAAATTTGGCCCAGTTAGTGAATATGACCAGTGCATATGAAAAGGCATTGAAACAAGAAAAGGCGGAGAAGAAGAGTAAGGCAGTCCAACGGGCAGGTCCTATCCGGGGCAAGAGTCCGGTGCAAAGGACAAGACCTTATGCAAACCCCAGAGGGGTGAACTTCAAGGGAACAGGACAAGCAGCAGTTCCCGATGGCTCAATTCCCACTTGCAAGCATTGTGGGAGGCAGCATCATGGGATATGCTGGAATCTTGGCCCGAATCGTGGAGAAGGGCTTTGTTTTCAGTGTGGACAGCTCGGTCATTATGCTTCTCATTGTCCTAAAAGTACTTTAAAGAAAGAAGTCAATGATGCTAAGGCACAGAAAACTGGTGTAAGTCAGCCAATGCAGAAGGGCAAAGTGTATACTCTTGATAGGGAAGAGGTGACCGATGATGATGAGCTGGTTAGAGGTACATGTTCTATTAATGGTAATACTTGTGGAGTATTGTTTGATTGTGGAGCATCACATTCTTTTATTTCTATTAGCTGCATGAAAAGGTTAGGGTTGTCAACAGTAGAAATGCCTTTTAAACTATCAGTTTCTACTCCTACAAACTCTTCTGTTGAGACTACCCAAATGTGCTTAGAATGTCCACTCCGAGTCTTGGAACGGGATTTCAAGGTGAATCTGATTTGTTTACCTCTGAAAAAGTTAGATATTATCTTGAGAATGGACTGGATGACTCAACATCATGTGTTGATTAATTGTCGTCAGAAGGCCGTTATCTTTTGTGATTCTTCTTTGTCTGCCATGGAGGTGGATGAAATATCTGATGTCAGGAAAATTCCTATAGTCTGTGAATTTCCGGAAGTCTTTACTGTAGAGATTCCCGGATTGCCACCAAAAAGAGAAGTAGAGTTTGGTATTGATTTAAAGCCTGGAACTGGCCCGATTTCTATAGCACCATACGGAATGACACCTCCTGAATAGAAGAGTTGAAAAAGCAGTTGGAGGAGTTGTTGGCCAAGAAGTTGATTAGGCCAAGTGTATTGCCTTGGGGAGCTCCGATTCTTTTTGTTAAGAAGAAGGACGGTAGCCTCCGAATGTGCACTGATTACAGGCAGTTGAATGTGGCAAAGGTGAAAAATAAAGGCTTAATTATGTCACAAGTCCCTGAACTTTGGGGTACTTTTGTCAGATACCCTTATACTTTTTTTTTCATGTCTGACTCCCCGAAGTTACTTCTGGGTTTGTCATATACCCCTACTATCGATTTTGGGCAATTTTGATGACATGTAACATCAGAATTTTAGTCAGACGTAGAAGGTTGGTCATGTAGTGCCGCGTGATGTCACACGGTTGAAGAAGACCTCTCTCTTCAATTCTTTTTTTTAATTTTTTTATTTAACTAAAAATATAAAAATATTAAGTTTTTTAGTTTTTTAAATTAAAAAAAATAAGATCTTCGCCCACAGGGCATCAGGTGCTTAACCTCCTGGGTCTGATCAGGATTCTGATGTTACAAGTCAGCAAAATTGGCCAGAATCAGTAGTAGGGGTATATGACAAACCCAAAATTAACTTCGAGGAGCAAACATTGAAAAAAAAAAGTATAAGGGTATCTGGCAAAAGTACCCCAAACTTCAGGAACTTGTGACATAATTAAGCCAAAAATAAATACCCGCTCCCTCGCATTGATGATTTGCTTGATCAACTACGGGGTGCAGCAGTGTTTTCTAAAACCGCAAATTCGTATCCGTGAGGAGGATATTCCTAAAACTGCATTCCGGACGCGGTATGGGCATTTTGAGTATGTTGTAATGCCTTTTGGTTTAACTAACGCTCCGGCAAAATTCATGGATTATATGAATAGAATCTTCATGCCTTATTTGGATTTCTTTGTAATAGTATTCATTGATGATATTCTCATCTATTCTAAGAGTTCAATTGAGCATGAGGAACATTTGAGGATTGTGCTGCAGGTCCTCAAAGAAAAGCAATTGTATGCAAAGCTTTCTAAGTGTAGCTTTTGGTTGAATGAAGTTTATTTCTTGGGCCATGTTATTTCTGCACAGGGAGTTGCTGTGGATCCCTCCGAGGTGGAAGCAGTATTAGAAGTGGGAGAGACCCTCAACAGTGACAGAAATCAGAAGTTTTCTTGGTATGGCCGGTTATTATCGGAGGTTCATTGAAGGGTTCTCCAAGTTGGCTCTTCCACTGACTATGCTGACTAGAAAAGATGTTCCTTATCAGTGGTCCCAACAGTGTGAAGACAGTTTCCAGGAGTTGAAGAAGAGACTAACTAGCTCACCAGTTTTAGTTTTACCGGATTGGACCCAACCTTTTGATGTTTATTGTGATGCCTCAAAGCAAGGTTTGGGTTGTGTGCTCATGCAGCAGGGCAAAGTTATAGCATATGCATCCAGACAGTTGCGACAACATGAATAGAATTACCCAACTCGTGATCTGGAGTTAGCAGCTGTGGTTTTTGCATTGAAAATCTGGAGACATTATTTGTATGGCACGAAGTTTGAAGTCTTCAGTGATCACAAAAGTCTCCGCTATCTCTTTGATCAGAAAGATTTGAATATGAGACAGAGGAGATGGATGGAATTCCTGAAAGATTATGATTTCCATCTTCAGTACCATCCTGGTAAAGCTAATGTGGTAGCTGATGCGCTAAGTTGCAAGACTTTACATGTTAGCAACATGATGGTGAAAGAAATGCAGCTAACACAGGAGTTTAGTGATCTCAATTTAAACATGCAGATGAAGGAGAAAAGCATTGTTCTGGAAATGTTGCAGGTCACTAATGAATTGATGGATTTGATTAAGGAAAGGCAGGCCGATGATGAAGAACTTCATAAATTGTTGGAAGGGGCAGCAAGTAATGAAGAGCCTGATTTCATTAAGGGTGTAGATGGAATCATTCGGTTTAGAGGCAGAATATGCATTCCTATGGATTTCGAGGCGCGAAGAGACATATTATGGGAAGTGTAACACCCTATCATAATTAATACTCTAATTACCCTGATTTAATTAGCGACTTGAAAATTTCTTTTTAAAATCATTTTTAACTTGTAAAAATCTCTATCAAATCGGACAGAGTTTCCTTTGTTTTATGGACAATCCAAAAATAAGAGTACTCCTTGAAAACCTGTTTAACATTGTTACATAACCAGCAGTATGCCAACAGGGCGGAATACAAAACAGTTCAATACATTCGAGTACATCGTTTCCAACATAATAATAATCCAGTTATAAAATAGTTTAATCTCCTCAAAAGATAATACATCATATTTATTTACATCAAAAGCCAAAGTTTAGTTTTCGGATCCATATACTACCACACCCCTAATATTCACACTCCACGTTGTGGAGTGTGTCCCTGCTCGGCCACGGCTAGTGCATGCTCCGCTTCTGTACCTGTAAAAATATATCAAGAAGGGTAGCATTACACAGAACTTAGAAATATAGCTTCTACAAAAGCATAGTAATAAACCAAGGACCTACCCTACTCCATACTATCAAAATCACATACTACTTCACTTTCCTTTTTATCCGACTCAACATTTTCTTGTAATCTCAGTTACGTACTTTCCCTATGCTTTTCAAGTCTTTTCAATACTTTCCATTCATTCCCACACCTTTCGATGGGTATTATTTTCCATTTGTTCACACACCGCAAGGGCGGGTTCTAATCACATCTACTCACGCCATATAGGCGGGTCCATCATATACATTATCACGCTCCCATAGGGAGGGTCCATATCATATACATATCCACTCCTTTATGGAGGATCCATTATATACATATCCACTCCTTTATGGAGGGTCCATCAATCACGCTCCGTAATGGAGGGTCCATTATATACACGCTCCGCTATGGAGGGTCCGTTATATACATGCTCCGCTATGGAGGGTCCATTATATACATATCCACTCCTTTATGGAGGGTCCATTATATACACGCTCCGCTATGGAGGGTCCATTATATACACGCTCCGCTATGGAGGGTCCATTATATACACGCTCCGCTATGGAGGGTCCATTATATTTTCACACTCCACTTGGGGAGGGTCCATATAGATTATACATATTTCCACTTCCATAGGAAGGGTCATTCATAAACATTATCACATTCTCACTTCCTTTGGGAGGGTCATTATACATTAATCATTATTCACATCATAAATTCCCCCTTTCACATTCCTATATTCACACCTCAATAGGTGGGTTCTTCTCACATTAACCACATAATTCCATTGTTCATGTATTCACTCACTTTCATCTCATTCCCTATATAATTTCTATTCAATTCATTGCACACCTTTAGCACTCATAGTCCATTTTAGCCACAAATGCCCTTATCGTTATTAATCCCCTTTTTACACACATTTATCACTCACATTATTTACTTAGCATTAAATCAACATTTTACTCTAGTATTCATTTATCGACTCCTCTTAACATACATTCTTCTATACTTTCCATGCACTTATTCCGTCATCTTTCCGAATTAGAACCAGTCCATCATTACTTTCCCTTTTCTTTACCTATCTCATGGTTATCCCATCAATATAATATTTCGTTCCTTTCACAACCTCCATATCTTTTCAAGCTTATCCCGAGTCTCTAATTATTTTCGCTCCATTATCCACTCTTAATTTCCTTTATAATTTTCCTATGATTCATCAACTAGTTACTCTCATTACCCTCAAATTATATATATATACATAGTCCATCATTCCCTTTCTATCCATGGTCATTTATATATTTGTTCTCACAAATTTCACTAGTTTCTCCTCCTATCCTTCATTAATTATTTCCTTTATTTTCATTTATACATTCGTTCTCACCAATTTACACTAATTATTCTTTTTATTCTCCATCAATTATTTCCTTGATTTTTATTGTCAAATACCCTAAGGTTTTATGCTACACTCCCTCTCTACCCCTAGCCATCACTATAACTAAAGAGAATCTACTTCCTAAGCTAAGGTAATACAAACCCTCTTACCTTCTTAATGGAGGATGATGATAAACTCCAAGCTCTAGCCCAACACCTTGAATTTAAGCTCCCCTAGCTTGACTCCCTTGCTCCTAGTTTGAGTCCACTTAGAGTGCTTGCTAACAAAGGATTAGGACGGTGGAGCATTGTTGAGAAAATGCCTAAGCATGGGTAGTTTTGATGATTACAAAGTGCAAGTCAAGGCAAAAATCCACAACATTGAAGCTTAGACTCAAGTTAGTCAAAAAGGGATTCTTATACACTTGTAATGTTAAATTTACTTTTCTTAGAGTTCCTTAGGTGCTTAATGGTTAAGTCTAAGTTAGAATGAAGCTAAATCATAATCTAAAGAAAAATAGTATGCATGCTAAGTTGAATCAAAAGTGGGTGATTTTCAAAAATAAAAATTAAAAAAAAATTATTATTAAGAAAATATTTTTTTTAAAAATGTTTTTGAAGTCAAGAAAGTATTTTCAAAGTTAAAAAAAAAAATTGAAAAAGTGTATCTGATCAAATGTATCCGGATACATCCAAAAGTATCCGGATACTTCTTTAAAACAACAGTTAAATTTTTAAAATCAAACACGATGTATCCGAATACTTTCAAAAGTATCCGGATACAAACAGTTAAAACTGTCATAAACATAGCCGTTTGCTGTCCTAACTGATATATATGTTCCAGACGATTTCAAAACACAAAACAACATTCCAACACTTCTCTATCTGCTCTGAACTTTCTGAAAAACATATTTTCCAGAATCATTGAGTGTTCTTCATGATTAAACAACATTTTCACATATGATTAAGAAGAACATTCAAGTGTTGCATTGAACTTTCACAAATACCCACTTTGATATACACTTGCATTCATTCTCATTCATCTAGATTTTTATTCAGTACTAAAAGTGTTCTTAAGTAAGTTGCTAATCCACACAAGAAAGGTGCAAGTACCATTGATCTTCATTGGAGTTGTTCATCCACACAACGAGGTGTAAAGTGCCAACAACAAGACATTGACAAACACAAATTGGTGAAAGGTTTTCATCAAGTATACTTGAAGGTTTCAAGTGGAATTGAAGAAGGTTTCTTCAAGCACAAGGTTCGCTGTGGTTCGAGGAATTGTTTGCGAAGACACAAGTTCCAAAGAGGTTCTTTGGAGGGACTAGTCTAAGGGAAAGGTTTTCTCTTACACTACTTGTACTTACAATTCTTGTTCATAGTGAAGCAAATCTCCCATCTCAGAGAGGGAGAACTGGATTAGCATTAGTGTTCGTTAACACACTAATGTGAACCAGGATAAAATCCTTGTGTTCGCTTCTCTTTCATTATCTCTTTACAATTCCGCGCGCTTAATTTTCATATATTTAAGTATATGCTTTTTATATGTTTTTACTCCGATTTTTTTAAAGGCCTTAGTAAGCGATAAGTACTCTTCGCCTATTCACCTCCTTTATAGGGAATATTACTACCCGCTTGTTTTCCAACAATTGGTATCAGAGCTCGGTCGGAAACGATCGAGCATAACTGCTTTTCCGTACGATCCTTAGTTTGGTAAACAATGGGTTCTAGTAATCCCTTCTGTGGTGAAGGTTCTTCCATTAATCGCCCCCCTATGTTTTCGGGCGAAGGTTACACCTATTGGAAGGTTAGGATGAAAATCTTCATTGAAGCAATAGATGTAGAAATTTGGAATGCTATAGAAAATGGCCCTTTTGTACCAAAACATAAAGTTAATGATTCTGTTCTTGATAAGCCCAAGGGGAGTTGGAATGATGATGATAAGAAAAATGTAAGTTATGATTTAAAAGGAAAAAAAATCATTACATCCGCTCTCTCATATGACGAATTCTTTAGGGTCTCTCAATGTACTAGTGCCAAACAGATGTGGGACACTTTACAAGTGACCCATGAAGGTACTAGTGAAGTCAAAAGGGCTAGACTAAACGCCCTCATGCATGTGTATGAATTATTTAGAATGTTTCCCAATGAACCAATTTCGAATATGCAAAAACGGTTTACACATATTATAAATCATTTACTTGCTCTTGGCAAAACTTTTATTGATGGTGAAATTATTAACAAAGTTTTGAGATGTTTAGACAAACAGTGGCAGCCAAAGGTTACAGCAATAATGGAGTCAAAAGATCTAAGTGATATGGACCTAGCCACTTTGTTCGGAAAACTGCAAGAGCACGAAATGGAATTGGGAAGGCTAAAAATGCATGAAGATCCGGACATGTGCAAAAATGATAAGGTTTCATTCAAGATGTTGCAGACTCTTGAAGAGTTATCCAATGATGAAAATTCAGATTCCGATATCGACGATGAGGCCATGGAGCTTTTAGTTAATAAATTCAACAAGTTCCTTACCCGAAGAAATAAGAAATATCTAAAGGAAGGAACTTCTAGAAGAAAGTCTCCAAAGGACAAAATTCAATGTCACGAATGTGGTAATACGGGTCACATGAAATTTGAATGTGCTGCATATCTCAAGAGAAAAGAGAATGACAAAAAGGCAAGCAAAGGATTCAAATCCAAGAAGGCTTACATTGTATGGGACTTGCCTGAAAATTCAGAGAAGCAAGATGCTAGTAGTTCAGATGAGGAGGAATTGGTTAATAACATGTGCTTAATGGGAAGATTTGATGAAGAAACTTCATCAAGCGTAGAACAATCTGAGCCAAAGGACTACAAACGGGTAACATATTCTGACTCCGACTCTGATTCTGAAAATTCAACTTATAATGAACTATATGAATCTTATGTAGAAATGTATAAGGAATTAAGGAAGCTAGCTAAAATTAACATTGAAAGCAAGAGGATTATCTTGGAGTATGAAACTAAAATTTTAGAAATGCAAAAATTTATCGATGAACTTCAACTCCAAAATGAAACTCTTGATCTCATTTATTCAAATGCTTCTTGTGATTGTGAACTAAAAACTAATCCTATTACCGAATGTGAAAGTTGCAAGCATTTTGAAAAGGAAGTACACAATTTGAAAACTAAGCTTGCAAGCTTCACTAAAGGTGATATGCACTTAAATAATTTAATTGCCAATCAAAGAGTAAATACAAATAAAACTGATTTGGGATATCGAAAACCCAAAAACTGCAATTACAACAAGTTGGTATCATTTTCAAATGTCAATTACTCTAAAACACCAACTTGCCATTATTGTGGAATTTTTGGGCATACTTCAAATACTTGTAATATTAAAATTAAAGGTATTCCAAATGGCTCATTTGTATGGATTAAGAAAGGGTTTGATCCTAATGCTAATCAATTAGGTACCCAAGTTACCTAAAACATGCAAGGTATTTTTGGCTTAACATTAAGGGGGAGTGAGCTCAAATGTTAAGGGGGAGAAGGTTTCTAATTTTCTTACCTATTTATATATCTCTCTTTTTGATTATGCCAAAAGGAGGAGAAGGTATGTTGTTGACTTTTGCAGGTTGATTGAAGCTTCTTATTGTTATCTAATTATCTAATGCACATACTAAGGGGGAGCACAAATCAACAAAGTTTGTCATCATCAAAAAGGGGGAGATTGTTGAGAAAATGCCTAAGCATGGGTAGTTTTGATGATTACAAAGTGCAAGTCAAGGCAAAAATCCACAACATTGAAGCTTAGACTCAAGTTAGTCAAAAAGGGATTCTTATACACTTGTAATGTTAAATTTAATTTTCTTAGAGTTCCTTAGGTGCTTAATGGTTAAGTCTAAGTTAGAATGAAGCTAAATCATAATCTAAATAAAAATAGTATGCATGCTAAGTTGAATCAAAAGTGGGTGATTTTCAAAAAAAAAAATTAAAAAAAAAATTATTATTAAGAAAATATTTTTTTTAAAAATGTTTTTGAAGTCAAGAAAGTATTTTCAAAGTTAAAAAAAAAATTGAAAAAGTGTATCTGATCAAATGTATCCGGATACATCCAAAAGTATCCGGATACTTCTTTAAAACAACAGTTAAATTTTTGAAATCAAACACGATGTATCCGAATACTTTCAAAAGTATCCGGATACAAACAGTTAAAACTGTCATAAACATAGCCGTTTGCTGTCCTAACTGATATATATGTTCCAGACGATTTCAAAACACAAAACAACATTCCAACACTTCTCTATCTGCTCTGAACTTTCTGAAAAACATATTTTCCAGAATCATTGAGTGTTCTTCATGATTAAACAACATTTTCACATATGATTAAGAAGAACATTCAAGTGTTGCATTGAACTTTCACAAATACCCACTTTGATATACACTTGCATTCATTCTCATTCATCTAGATTTTTATTCAGTACTAAAAGTGTTCTTAAGTAAGTTGCTAATCCACACAAGAAAGGTGCAAGTACCATTGATCTTCATTGGAGTTGTTCATCCACACAACGAGGTGTAAAGTGCCAACAACAAGACATTGACAAACGCAAATTGGTGAAAGGTTTTCATCAAGTATACTTGAAGGTTTCAAGTGGAATTGAAGAAGGTTTCTTCAAGCACAAGGTTCGCTGTGGTTCGAGGAATTGTTTGCGAAGACACAAGTTCCAAAGAGGTTCTTTGGAGGGACTAGTCTAAGGGAAAGGTTTTCTCTTACACTACTTGTACTTACAATTCTTGTTCATAGTGAAGCAAATCTCCCATCTCAGAGAGGGAGAACTGGATTAGCAATAGTGTTCGTTAACACACTAATGTGAACCAGGATAAAATCCTTGTGTTCGCTTCTCTTTCATTATCTCTTTACAATTCCGCGAGCTTAATTTTCATATATTTAAGTATATGCTTTTTATATGTTTTTACTCCGATTATTTTAAAGGCCTTAGTAAGCGATAAGTACTCTTCGCCTATTCACCTCCTTTATAGGGAATATTACTACCCGCTTGTTTTCCAACAAGCATGAACATGAAGGGGTCCCCATGATAGTGGAAGCTTGAACAACCCAAAGAATATGGGAGGGAGGCTCACGATTTCTAGGAGAGGAGGAGGAGGGTTTGTGTTGATGGATTTCTTGCTTGGCTCTTGGTGTTTTGGTTTCTTAAATCATAAAGGAAGGAAGGAGATGATGATAAGCTTTGTTCTTTGTTTTATGAGAGGGAAATGGAAATAGAAGAGGATGATGGAGTTGGGTTCTTGGTGGAATGGTGAGTGTGATGGTTGCTTGGTTTGATTCTTGGGGTTTATATGATTGATGTTGGTTTGTGCTTCTTGGACCAAGGAGGAGAGAAGGGTGGAGAGAATGGAAGAATGAGGAGGATGATGGAAGAGGAAGAAGGTGTGTTGGTGGTGAAATGATGTGTTTTTGAGGTCTTATGGTCAGCCTTGGAAGCCACCAAAATCGTGTGGCTGAAATGGAAACTTTGGCCCCAAGCTTTGATCCAACGCACCAGATCTGGTGCTGATGGCGCGCGCTCGCTTGGGCGAGCCTTTACTCGCTTGGGCGAGAATCCAGCACCAACTGGTGCTGCTGGTGCGCGAGCTGGCGCCTCTGGTGCAGTCAGGGAGGAATGGCGCGCGCGTCAGGTGCGCCAACAAGGAATCTGGTGCGTGAGCTGCTGGTGCGTGCTCGCCTGGGCGCACGGTGGGCTGGCCTGGGTGGGTTTCTCACTGTCTGGTGCACCATGAATAGTGCACCGCCTGGGCGCATGGGCGAGTTTCAGGGTTTCCAACCTTCGATTCGTCGTAACTTTTTCGTCGACCGTCGGATCGAGTCCAAATTTTTAGACATGCTTCTTCACCCCATAAACTTCACATCCAACGGTGGAATTTATTTTCTTAGCATCCTATAATAAATTTCTAATTTTCTCTTTTCGGTCGATTTCTAACATCGAAAACGCCGATTTAACTCCCGATTTCGCTTATATGACTTTGCCCAAAGCCATAAATGCCTTCTATACAACCCCTAGGACTTATAATTACCACTCACCTATCCACTAAAATTCGTTAAGTCATTATTCCAATTTTTCTTAGATTTTTTATTAATAATTTCATTTAAAAATAAAGTTTGGGATGTTACAATTCTCCCCCACTTATTAGAATTTCGTCCCCGAAATTCCGTTCATTTCGTTCAATTGGAGAACCATCCCATTGGAAACTTTCTACAATTACATTCCTTAATTCCGTCGCCCCTGCTTGTCTACACTTCACTCTGTGGTTACCCCGACAAGGATCTTTAAAGTTCTGGAATTAAGCTCTCCCCCACTTATTATAGGCATACCCCTTCGTACCCGTATACCCTTAAGTTCTAGTACTCAATGGGAGTACGAATTCGAATCAAGCTAACTGCGTTTTGTGTGGCTCCTTCACACAATTGTTAAGATTGGTTTCTCTTACGTTTGCCCGTTCAGGGATCTTGGTGAGATCCCGGGGTTTTAAGTTACCAGCACCTACACTGGTTCCCACAAAAACTAAAGGCATTTTCTATGAAGTTTCACCTTATTCCCAAAGGTTCTATGCTCGTTTACACTACTACTGGCTGATAATATAGCTGGAGACTCTTATCCTTAGGCTTCGTTGTGGGTCTAGTACTCGATTAGGTGTGAGGAAATTTTGGGAAGAACACCATTCAAGCTAGTGTTTATCCCACTAATGGATCTTGTATTTGCAGAATTCCTATCGCAATTAATTTCTCACTTTATTAAGAAAGTTGCCATGACATCGTCTGTTAATAGATGCAAAGATCGAGGCGACCGACCCCAATCTTACATCCGTTAACAGCACATCATCGGCGGTTTTGCTGATAGCATCATCATTTAACAGATGTAGGATCAGAGTGGTCAGTTCCAATCTTACATTCTATTAAACAACGACATTATCACGGAGTTTGATTACTTTCTATTCGGCATTCAAAAACTTAGCACTTTATTCTTTCTGATTTCTTCTTAATAAGTGTAGCTGCGTCTATGCGTTTTTCTTAAGTTACATAACTCTTTATTCAGAGATTAGGGATCAAGGCTCTAAATAGCACATGCTTTTCTAAGCTTTCACTAAAGAGGTTCCTGATCATTAAAGATCAACATCTAAGACTCACAGGGGATTTCTAATTTGGAGCAACTTCATTTCCGTTCAAGTAATTAAAGGACGCATACAAGCATGTGACTCGGTAAATTAAACATCATCTCCCAGAGAGTATTAGAGACTCAGCGTTTACCTCAGTTCGGCTTGCCTGCATTTCCCACTCCCTTCCTTTCCGAAGTGAGTACCTTTCCTCTCTGGATAGATCGTCTTGCACCTACTGGATGGGCTCTAGCTGTATTCACCTCTTTCTTCATAGTATTCTTGGGACAATTGGCAGCATAGTGTCCGGGTTGTCCGCACACAAAACAACTAAAACTTCTTCTAGTTTGGTTCCAGAACCAGCACTCTTCACCATGCTGCTTTCCACAATGTGGGCATGATGGAGGAGTATCCACAGCAGTCTCACTCTTGCCAATAATTCTTGGGACTGCTGCCCTGCTGTGGGGAACAACATAAGGGCTTGATCTTTGAGTTGGCCCATCATTTCTGTTTGAACTTCCTGCCTTCTGCCCACTCTTAACTTTCTCTTTCGCCCTGTGCTTCCTACTCTTTTCATAAGTACTGGTCATATTAACCAGTTGGGACAGATTTGCAATGTTCTGATACTCAAAGGCCATCTTAATCTCCGAACGAAGTCCTGTCTCGAATTTGATGCATTTAGTCCTTTCATCAGCGTCCCTGTAGCTTCCGGCATATCGGATCAGATCTTCAAACTTAGCAGTATACTCCCCGACGCTCAGATCCCCTTGCACTAGCTGTAGAAAGGCGATCTCCTTTTCTCTGCGGACATCCTCAGGAAAATACTTTTGCAGAAATCGGATCTTAAAAAGATCCCAAGTAATTGCCTGATGTCCTGCTTCTAAACCCCTTCGCGTCTGTTGCCACTAGTGTTCTGCTTCACTAGTCAACATGTATTGTGCCAGCATAACCTTTTGTTCCTCCGGTGGTGCCATAGTATTCAGGATCTTTTCAATCTCTTGCAACCACAGTTGAGCCCCATCGGGATTGAACCCTCCTTCAAACTTTAACGGTTCATTCTTCCTGAATCGTGCTAACCAGTCAATAGCAACTGAAGCTGGGGGTTGAGGATTCATTGTTGCAACTGTTGCTGTTGCTGCTGCTGCTGCGGCTGCTGCTATGTTCTCCCCCTGGTTATGGTGCATTTGCGCCATATTAGCAGCCTGATCCTGTTGCATCTATACCAGATGTTCCAGAATAGCACGGATCCCGTCATTATCGACCCGTCTATCAGCCATTCTGTTTAGTCATGCATAAGGCCGACAGTTAATGCTTAATAGCATAATTAATAGTATAAACATCCTATCAATAGACTCTAGACTCCAAACTATAATTATCGATTACTCGCTCAGTGAGTAACCACTGGAGTAATGATTAACTCCAAGGGCCGACGAAAAACTGCTCTGATACCATAAATGTAACACCCTATCTTAATTAATACTCTAATTACCCCGATTTAATTAGCGACTTGAAAATTTCTTTTTAAAATCATTTTTAGCTTGTAAAAATCTCTGTCAAATCGGACAGAGTTTCCTTTGTTTTATGGACAATCCAAAAATAAGAGTACTCCTTGAAAACCTGTTTAACATTGTTACATAACCAGCAGTATGCCAACAGGGCGGAATACAAAACAGTTCAATACATTTGAGTACATCGTTTCCAACATAATAATAATCCAGTTATAAAATAGTTTGATCTCCTCAAAAGATAATACATCATATTTATTTACATCAAAAGCCAAAGTTTAGTTTTCGGATCCATATACTACCACACCCCTAATATTCACACTCCACGTTGTGGAGTGTGTCCCTGCTCGGCCACGGCTAGTGCATGCTCCGCTTCTGTACCTGTAAAAATATATCAAGAATGGTAGCATTACACAGAACTTGATTTTCACAAGTGTATAGGCCAAAGTAAAGTTTTTCTTCTCAAAAGATATGAACGATAAAACCAGAGAATTGAGAAGGAGAAGAAGAAGAGGAATGTGAAAAGGTTTTCAAAAAACGTTATCAGAATAAAAACTTGATTCAAATCCCTTTTATAAAAACAATAATTAACACATGTTTAAAATCAAAAACCAAATCATAAAGATTTAAGAAATAATAATAAAGATTTGAAAATATTTGAAATTCAAATTTTGAATTTGAAAAAAGAATCAGAATCAAATCAAAAAATGATTTTGGAAATAAATCAAATTTAACATAAGAATAAAATCAAATCCGGAAATATTCAAAATTGATTTTCTGAAATCAAATAAGTAAAATAATATTTTTGAAATCAATAAAATCAAATCAAATAGATTTAAAGAATAAAATAAAATAGAATAAAATCAATTTTGAAATCAGAAACAAATAAAATAGATTTAAGGAATAAAATAAAAGATTTGAATCTTAAACCAAAAAGGAATATTTTCAAAACTAAAATCAAATTCGAATTTTGAAAATAAATCAGAATCAATCAGGTAAAAACAAATCAGGAAATAAATCAAAATGATTCTGACACGTTTTTCAATAAAACTTGAGGTAATCGATTACTTCAAGAAGATAATCGATTATCCCTTTAAAAATAGAAACTTTTAAATTCTTTTGAAAAACCAGTAATCGATTACAACATAGAATTTAATCGATTACTTCACTTCTGTTTAATATATGATGCAACTGATATATTCGATTATCACTAGTCAAATAATCGATTACACAGCCTCTGAAAAATATATGATGCAACTCCAGTAATCGATTATCTGTGCCAAGTAATCGATTACTTTCATACAAAAAGTAATGGATTAGCCAGGTTCAAATACTCGATTACACTCTCTCTGGATTTTCTATGATGCAACATAAATAATCGATTATCTTGAAAGAGTAATCGATTATCTCTGTCAAAACTTGTCTTAACAGATTTTCACAATTTATAAAAATCCAGCTAGAGGTTGTCAAGATATATTTTCACAGTGAATCAATTAAGACATTAAAAATACGTTTTTAGAAAAACTCTTTTTTCAATTAAAAACATTTTTCATAAACTAAGTTAAAAACAGATTTTCATGAAAACATATTTTGCAATTAAAACATTTTTCATAAAAAGTCCTTTTCTTCTCCTTAACATGAAAAACTAATTTTGGCCATTAGACACTTGTAATAAAAATTCATTACCTTACAAATTTCCTATGGGCCAGGCTATACTAAACTTGAACATGAAGCTTGAGCCTTGACTTTAGCCTTGAAACTTGATGCTTGAACTTGATGCAGCTTGATGCTTGAAACTTTGAATCTTGTTTGTAATCATCAAAACATTATCTTCTAGAATCCTTCTAGCATTACTCTTTACGTCCTTTGGGGCAAGCTTGACTTCCAACACTCCCCCTTTTTGATGATGACAAACCTTTTTCTGAGTTTCTGCATCACAAGCGTTAAGCAGCAAGTATAGCACAATATAGTCCAATAATATCATAGGAAATTTAAATACAAATAGAGAATATAGAGAATAATTGATTAAGCCATGAAATAGTTTCTCTTCATTCTCATAACCTCCCCCTGCATATATGGTTAGTATGCACATGAAGCTCAGAATTCTTCTCCCCCTTTTGTCAACATCAAAAAGGTGGTGAGAAGACTTTAGCAGGATTAGGGTTCTTCTCCCCCTTTGTACTATACTCCCCCTGAAACACTGAATAGATACATTAATAATAACAAGGGAGTAAATACATATAGACGCATAGTCAATTTCTCCCCCTATTTGACATCATCAAAAGTAAGTATGGGATACAAAAGAATTTCTTCCCAATACACAATAAAAAGCAACATGATGTCAAAATGGGATGAAGAAGCAAAAACATGTTCTCAATGCAAATATTCCAATAATATTTTTCTCCCCCTTTCTAAAAGATTTTTCCAAAAAAAAAAACATAACTTGAAGGGAGATGAAAAATGCATCATAAAAACATGTGAATGCTCACTATCATCAAAACTTTAAACTCCTATATGCCATGACAAAAAAAATATTGAATTCAACACATATTGTCATATAGAATATATCACATGCACAAGTATCACAAGATAATTAAGATAATAGGAATAGTGATACTTATCGTAGGTGACCCTTTCTCAAGTAGCAGGAATTGATTGATTTGGAGTTCCTTCTATTTGAATGTCCATCATTAAGCATTTTGAAGGGCTCTCCTCTTGTTCAATATATTACGCATCTCCTTTAAGCTACTTGAATGGAGTCATGTCAACCTTTGACATCTTTTCCTTTGTGTCCAATAGTGCATGAATCCTATCCTTAGGAAGAGGTAGCATAACTAGCACTTTTTATCTCACCTACAAAACCACTTGAGAGCATTTCTTTTGGTATCCAAAAACTTGGATCCTCTATGATTAGTAGCATCTCCTCACAAATATCAAAGATATTGTGGAGGCAAAATATGAATAAACAATCTAAACATATGCACTAATCATAAAAAGAAATAACACCATGCTTATGTTATAAGTCCACGTCGTACCAAACATGTCCTTACACATATAAGCATGTCCTCATATATCAATGCAATATTATTACATATAAAGTGTAATTATGTGATAGAAGATAACAGAATTTTTTTAGCCACACATGATATACCACACTATATGTAACAGGTATCTAGGACTATACCAAAAATAATCATGTGCTAAAAAGCATTTTCAAAAAGGTGTAAAGCACACATGATTTAATTCAACCAAGGGGTGATCATGATAATTAAAAATATTTTTTTAAAAAAATTTAGCACCCATGATCCACCTTAGTATGAATAAAAATTAGAATAGTCCAAGTATACCTTTGTATAATCATTGATATAAGAAGAATAAGAGGTAGGTACCTTAGGTTTGTTGACCAAAGAAGTATTCGCCTTTATCCATTGCTTCACTTTTTGATTTTTGACCATGTTGGTTCTTCCATATTCCTTGTGTGAAGCTTTGGTAGGCTTGATTCTCCTTTGACCGACCCATCTATTTCTTGTCCTCTTAGGTGCCACCCTTGATAATTTCTCCTTTACTCTTACACGTGGTTCATTCCATTGCTTCTTACTTGAGGTCCTTGACCTTATGATTTCACCTTTTTGCACGTTAGAAGCTTTGGTTGCGAACATCTTTCTCTTTTAACCATATTGTTTGTTTTTGGACCATTTACCCATAACTTTAATAGACTTCCCCTTTCCTTGTCCAATTGGTTCTTCCTTTGGTTTAATTTCCTGCACATTCACAACACTAGAAGAACCTTTTGGTACCCATTTCGTCTTGGGTCCTTTGGGGTTAGTCTTGGGTTCCTTGGGTACTTTTGGAACCCTTTGCATATTATTTCTCATATTTAAATTTTTACGATAAAAGCATAAATGAGAAATATGTCCCAAACAACCACAATAATTACATGTAATGGGTTTGGATGATGATATGACTTTTTCAAAATTATTTTCAAGAAACTTGGAAATTTTAACTTCACATTGAAAAATTTCATTGTCAAACACTTTGCTTGATTTTTGAATATCAACATCATTTTTAATTTCACATTCAAGCAAGAAATTTGAACAAATGGATTTTTCGATGTTACTATATTCAAAGAGTGCATCCTCAACTTGTTTTTCAATATCAAAGCAATTTACAAAAATAGTTGAGGAGCTATTTTCTAAAAATATCTCTTTATCAAAAATATCTCCATTTTTCAAAATATAAATTTCATTTTCAATTTGAGATAATTTTTGTAAAGAGTCCAAGTTTCTATTTTCCAAAGTTATCAAACCATCATTCAAATCATTATATGTATATTGCAGAAATTTAGAACATAGACTATTTTGAATTACCTCATGTTCCTCATGGGCCAAGTGTTCAGATGTTTCATTTCCATCTTCAACTGATTCCTCATCCGAAGAGCTTGATTCCTCCATTGAGTCCATGAAGCTTTCAAATAGTCTCTCTAATTCAACTTCATCGCATGATGAACTACTCCCCACGCTTTTTGTTTCATCATCATAATCTTCGTCCAGGGAGTTTGACATCTCATGCTCAATATCATTTTCTTCTTGTTCCTCATTTCTGTGGACACTTACACTTTCAACAAGATCATTAGTAGCATAGTGTAGATGTAAAGTGTCCCAAATAACCTTAGAATTTTCACAATTTTCAATAATAGCAAATGCATCATGGTTCAAAGCATTTTTCAAAACATGCATAGCTTGAAAATTCAAGGAAAAAGATTTTTCATCAAAACCATGTAAAACGACATTCCATAAACGAAAACTAATAGATTGTAAAAATATTTTCATTCTCGCACTCCAATAATGAAAATTATTTCCATCAAAAAATGGTGCTTCATCGAATGAAAATCCCTCCATATTAAAATAAATAAAATATATCCCAACGCTGCCAATCTACAACGGATCTTTAACTCAGGCTGTTAGGCCTTTACCAGAGCACGAAGCTCTGATACCAATTGTTAGAATTATTGATAGGATTGGCAGCCGACACCCAAGAGGGGGGGGGGGGGGGTGAATTGGGTGTTTACGAAAACATTGGTTTCAAAACGTTTTTAAAAAATAGATAAACTTTGCAGCGAAAAACTCTTAAAAACGATGAAAACGATTATGCAAGCGGAAGCAAACAATAATAACAACAATTAATATTACGCGCGAAGATAAGAAACACTATAACAACGAAAGGTCTAACGCACGTTGATTAATTTAAAATAATTAAATTAGTATATATTATATTTACGTTGCGAAGGAGATAATTAACACAATAAAAATATGCGCAACAATAAATAAAAGAGATAAGGGATAGAAGAGATTGCACCGGAGATTTTATCCTGGTTCGGCAAACCCAGCCTACTCCAGTCCCCAAGCGACCCGCTTGAGCTTTTCACTAAACCAAGATGCCACGCGTCCCCAAGTACAACCAGAGCGCCCCGCAAGCTACTAGGAACCTCCTTTCGCCAGGGACCTCAACAACCAGATAGCCTAACTACTAGGTGCCCCACCGTTCGTCTAGCACTACCCAATACAGAAGGGTTCCTCACCCTACAACCACGAACGCCGCACGTCCGCACTAGGAGATTCACTCCCTAGTCTCTAAGGGTTACACACCCCTTTACAACACAGGTTAAGGTATGAGTGATTGGTACAAGACCTATATTGCACTCTTAATAGTGCGGATACAACAATATAAGACTCTAACAAAAGATTGTTCTATATAACACGAATACAACAATAAAGCTCTATGGCAATGAAGTTAAACCACAAGTGTATAGGCCAAAGTAAAGTTTTTCTTCTCAAAAGATATGAACGATAAAACCAGAGAATTGAGAAGGAGAAGAAGAAGAGGAATGTGAAAAGGTTTTCAAAAAACGTTATCAGAATAAAAACTTGATTCAAATCCCTTTTATAAAAACAACAATTAACACATGTTTAAAATCAAAAACCAAATCATAAAGATTTAAGAAATAATAATAAAGATTTGAAAATATTTGAAATTCAAATTTTGAATTTGAAAAAAGAATCAGAATCAAATCAAAAAATGATTTTGGAAATAAATCAAATTTAACATAAGAATAAAATCAAATCCGAAAATATTCAAAATTGATTTTCTGAAATCAAATAAGTAAAATAATATTTTTGAAATCAATAAAATCAAATCAAATAGATTTAAAGAATAAAATAAAATAGAATAAAATCAATTTTGAAATCAGAAACAAATAAAATAGATTTAAGGAATAAAATAAAAGATTTGAATCTTAAACCAAAAAGGAATATTTTCAAAACTAAAATCAAATTCGAATTTTGAAAATAAATCAGAATCAATCAGGTAAAAACAAATCAGGAAATAAATCAAAATGATTCTGACACGTTTTTCAATAAAACTTGAGGTAATCGATTACTTCAAGAAGATAATCGATTATCCCTTTAAAAATAGAAACTTTTAAATTCTTTTGAAAAACCAGTAATCGATTACAACATAGAATTTAATCGATTACTTCACTTCTGTTTAATATATGATGCAACTGATATATTCGATTATCACTAGTCAAATAATCGATTACACAGCCTCTGAAAAATATATGATGCAACTCCAGTAATCGATTATCTGTGCCAAGTAATCGATTACTTTCATACAAAAAGTAATGGATTAGCCAGGTTCAAATACTCGATTACACTCTCTCTGGATTTTCTATGATGCAACATAAATAATCGATTATCTCTGTCAAAACTTGTCTTAACAGATTTTCACAATTTAGAAAAATCCAGCTAGAGGTTGTCAAGATATATTTTCACAGTGAATCAATTAAGACATTAAAAATACGTTTTTAGAAAAACTCTTTTTGCAATTAAAAACATTTTTCATAAACTAAGTTAAAAACAGATTTTCATGAAAACATATTTTGCAATTAAAACATTTTTCATAAAAAGTCCTTTTCTTCTCCTTAACATGAAAAACTAATTTTGGCCATTGGACACTTGTAATAAAAATTCATTACCTTACAAATTTCCTATGGGCCACGCTATACTAAACTTGAACATGAAGCTTGAGCCTTGACTTTAGCCTTGAAACTTGATGCTTGAACTTGATGCAGCTTGATGCTTGAAACTTTGAATCTTGTTTGTAATCATCAAAACAATATCTTCTAGAATCCTTCTAGCATTACTCTTTACGTCCTTTGGGGCAAGCTTGACTTTCAACAATTCTAATAAACTAAAAATTCCTAAAACTAATACAAAATACCTATATTTACAAGAGAAACAAGCCAAAACCATAGCAAAAGGAAGTGAAATTAATCCCAAAAACATTATTTATTAGACCCACATCACACCCCCAAACTTAGCATTTTGCATGTCCCAGGCAAAAGTAAAATAAAAATTCATAAACACAAGACTACCTTCTAAATCAAAATGTACAACACTTAATCTAAGACTTCGACTCATCAACACAGCCACATATTTACACAAGCTATTCACATATCAAAACCTGGTTAAAGAAACAAAATCAATCAGAACTCAGAACTAGTGAACACTCTCAACCTCTTAGTGTATATCTCTCATGTGTATCAAGGGTATAAATCAATTCACTCAAGTTCATACAATAGTTAAATGTTACCATAAGCTTGACCATAGACCCAAATCTCCACTGAAATTATTAAAAACATGCACAAATCAAAAGGTCTTTAATTTGGTTGTAACGTGACCATGGGTAAAAGTGTCAAGGTGGGATAAAAGAAAGAAAGATGAAACTAAGGGCTAAATTACAAAACAAATTTCCCTCTAAAAATTATGAATAAGCAATGAATACTATGAGGACTCACACTCAAATCACAACTATTTCAAACTTCTTCTTTTTCAATTTTACTCTACTATTTCTTCCAAACAATTCATCAATTTTCACTTTTTCTCAATTTTTTCTTTCTCTTTTCTTTTCTTGGAAGAAGAGTAACTCAATCAACACTTTCACAATTTTCATACTTTTGAAATGTCCCTCTCTCAATTGCTCATTCAAAATTCCTAAGGTACTCACAAAAATTATACAATCAATGCAGGGTACCAAAGAAAAATCATATTATCTCATAAGGCTCAAAATGGGCAACTAAGGGAAAACAAATCCAACAAAAATCTCTGAAGGCTACAAAAACACCTTCCTAAACGCCTTAATCATTTTCATGCATGTAATCAATTATCAATCTCAAAGTGGTCAACGGTCATGTTCTAGAACATAAAACTAAAGAGAACACACTCATGAAAGAAATAGGGGTCTCAAATCAAAATATTCAAATAAATCATACCCCATCAAATAGGCTCAAAATCTCACTAAGCTAAAGTCGGTTCACTAATCTCAAGTTCTGAAAAACTTTGTCAAAATAACCAGATTTCAAAAATATTTACAGCTCAACAAATAAATAACATGAATCAATGAGTCTAATCCTAAACTAAGTATATACACCTATCATTAGAAAAATAATCCTAAGTCGAGAATAATTACAAAACCTCTACCTAAGACACAAACCAACACCAAAAATGGGAGAAAAATTCATATCTGAATTTTTTTTTATTTTGTCCACTCCCCCAAACTTAAAGGTTGGTTTGTCCTCAAGCAAACTAAACTAAACATACCTAACTACAAAATAAAAAAATTACATGGAATAAATTTGGAATACTTACTACTTGCATCTAAATAAAATAATCAGCACTAACAAAAAGTGAGAAAACATTCCCCCAAACTTAATATAAGTCATTAAAAACAAGTGCCTAAAAATAGCACCTCTAATGGGGAAATATCAACTCCTATCTACTACTCAAAATATAGCTTGATGCAAATAACAAATAATCTAAATAAATATCCAAGCAATAAAACTAAAAAAAAAAATCCTAGAAAGCAATTACATATTTTTGTTGCACAGACACAAGGATTGGTCTGGTGGGAAAAAGAGCACAAAATAGATGAATCAATATAATTCCCCCATTTTCTGGGTTTTTCCGCCCAGTGCGCGCCCAGGCGTGCAGGACTACGCGCCCAGGCGCGCCAGGTCTGTACACTGGTGCTTTTTTTTCATAAGTAAAATAAAAAAATAACCTACACTAATTTCCTAAAAACTACTAAACTAAGGGAATGTTACTTAAACATTGGGTTGCCTCCCAACTAGCGCTTGTTTAACGTCATGAGCCTGACGGGTCACCTCCTTTCGGAGGCTAAGGGGACTGCATCTGATCATTAAGAGAACCTTCAACACTTGAATGCTGAACCAGATTTAGCGAGGTGAAACACTTCGCTGTACATGGTGGTTTTTCAAAAATATTTATGACACTTTGCTCACCATTGACACGGAGAATAACCTCTCCCCACTACAACAAAAAGTCAAAAAGTCGAATAAGTAGCGCATATATTTTGTAGCGTTTCTGGAATAAATGCTACAAATGTTAATTCTCATATTTTTAGTAGCGCTTAATTAATAAATGCTACGGAATGTGAAAACTTTTGTAGCACTTATTCCATAAAAGTGCTACTATTAAGTTATCATATAATTAAAAAAAATTCTTTAATATTTGTAGCATTTTTACTGATAAGCGCTACTGATTGTTTATACAATTTGTAGCGCTTACTCTATAAACGCTACTAATTATTTAACTAATTTGTAGCACTTATTTAACAAATGTCACTAATAAGTTATCCTAATTTTTTTTTTAATTTGAAATAGAATAACTTCTACTTATTTCTAACAATAAGAAACATGAGCGCTACTAATCCTATAAAATTGTTAAAACTAATTTGTAGCATTTATTTAACAAGTGCTACTAATAAGTTATTCTAAAAAATAAATAAATTTATTCGTTCCCTCTTATAAACTAATCCCTATTTTTCTTCCCCACTCTTAGATATCGTGTGTATTATTGTGTAGTTGCCTCTCTGGTTCCGTTGCTGCCTCTCGATCGCGCTTTTTCTTCCCCACTCTTAGATATCGTGTGTATTATTGTGTAGTTGCCTCTCTGGTTCCGTTGCTGCCTCTCGATCGTGCTTCTTGTTGCTACCTCGCGATCGTGCTTCTCGTTCGTTGCCTTCGCTGCGTCGCTGCCGCTGCTTGTTAGTTCCATGGTGAATGTTTTGATAATGACAAAGTGTTTTGAACAAGCTATCATGTGGTGATCAAGTTCAAGTTCAACAAGCAACAACAAACATCAAATGAAGAAGAGAGAAAACAAGCTCATGAAGACTTAAGTTTGAGTGTAATTGTTTTTGTTTTATCTTTTGCCTCTCAAGCTTCATAGGTTTTCATTTGGGTAGTTTGTTTAGAGGGTAGTGAATCTCATTCATAAGTCATGATTTAATCATAATTTGAGTTTTTACTTAACCTAGAATCAATAGGTGGCTTAAAGGTTTTAAAGGAAAGGTTTAGTTTTGAGAAAACAAGTTTTAAACAAGTATCATACATGTTTAATCGATTAAGAACATATTTAATCGATTAGTACTCGATTAAGTAAAGATTTAATCGATTAATTACTGCTGAACTGGTTTTTTAAAATAAGTTTTTCACTTCTCAAAATCAGTTTTCAAGTGCCATAACTTTTGGATATTCTATAAAAACCTTTTCCTAACCTTTGTGATCATAACCTATCATTTTTTATATTAATTTTACAAGAATCAAGCCACTCTATTTTCTCTCAATTTCAAAGATCAAAGCTTTTCTATTTTCATATTCTTTGATCAAGAACCTTTGAATCTCTTGTGTGATTTGTCATAGCTATTGATGGAGATTCATTAGGATTGTTATGTGTATTCATTGAGTTGTAATCTTTGCAATAAGGCAAGCCACTACAACAAACAAGAAGCCTTGGTGTGTCGATTATCATCAAGCAAAGTTCAAGCAATTGAAGACTTGTTGTGTCGATTATCAACAAGGGGTAGAGGTTAGATTAGAGAGAAGATCAATAGGATTACAAGGCAAGGGTGTCGGTTATCTCTTGTAGGCTAGCAAGAAGGAAGTCTTGTGAGGCAATCACTTGTAATTTGAGAACTCTAATTCCTCATAGTGAAGAATCTCTCTTGGTTGAAGAGGGGACTGGATGTAGCTTTCAAGTGGATGACGGTGACTCGTCAAGAATTCTAGAGTACTTTTCTAGGCGGAACAATTCCACAAGTGGCGCACTAACGTGGTGAGGACTGGGTCCAATGCCGTGGCACGTTCTGCTTTCGAAACTAGAATAAGTACTGTCGCCCCCTAGATTGCAAATCAAGAACAGTGAGAGGGACTGGAACGGGGCAATGTGTTTGATTGTGATATCACATTTGTTTGAGGCTGAGACCTCCTGGCTTGGAGCCATATGTTTGGACAGCTGTCATGCCCGCGTGGTAAAGGTCCTGTACTCCTGTTTGCTTCCGATTAGGTTGGCTGGTGTACCGAGGAGATGTAGACGAGTGTGAGAACAATGATGTCTCCCCCTCATCATTGATGCTAAGCGAATTGATAAAACTTAAAGAACCAAATAATTCAAAGATGATGGTGATAATGATGATATTCTCCTGATAATGATAATAATAGAATGAATAAGACGGATGAGTTTGGTGATGTGTATATTCCGATAGTATGGTCAAACAAGAATGTGAAATGTGAAGAAAATAATATGATGTATGATACATGCACAGATGATGAAAGAAATGAATAAGTGGATAAGCGTGTGCTTGTTTGGTTAGAGGTCTGGAATATCTTGATTTACTTTATGTACTTGTTGTTGTGTTTATATTTTATTGTCTTGATATTTACCTAATGTAATCCCACAAAGTCGACATTGCCGTTTTGGATTGCTCACTCTCTACCCTACTGGTTGTGTCTTGTATAATTTGTTTGGTCTCTAGATGGCCAACATGGTTAAGTATCAGCAGCTTCGAGAGATTGGCGTGACTCCCCGGAGGGAGAAGAGTGTCATGACCACTTATCAGTTGATTTACGAAGAAATCCCTCGTCTAAGGGAGGAGATGGAGAAAGAAGAGGAAGCAGCTGAAGAAGGAGAAGAAGAGTACGAGTCGGAGGAGGAAGAGGAAGAGGAAGAGGATCCTGATCTATGGTCGGACAGAGACGACCCAGAGGACTACTATAGTGATGGGAGCTGGGACATTACCCCAGAGGATCTGTTAGCAGACGATGAAGAGTGGGAACGTAAGCTCGAGCAGCTTAGGAGAGGGCGTGACTAGATATTTAGGTAATCCCTTTGAGTATGTATTCACATGTTAAGATTCTTAGCAACCTAAAAGTATCCTGATGTAACCCCAAAGAATTAGTATCCATTTTGGCACTCTGATGTGAAATCTAATGGGCTACTTTAAATATCTTACATTTTGAAAATCGAGTTTCGAAGCGAAGTGTCACGTGACATTCCGGTTTGGGACTTGAAAAGGGTGGATGCAATTTGAGAACATGAGGGTTTTTCTGAAATTACATTTACTTTGGAAAGCAGTGTTCTCAGCTTGTGCCATCCCTGTTTTTTTTTTAAAAAAATGGCCCTAATTTCCAGTAAAAATGATTGTGCTTTTCAAGTTTGCTAGATCGGGGTGTTACACTTTTTCCTTTGTCATTTAATTTAGCAAGTTTCTTGAATTCTTTATGCATTTCAACATAAGCATTACATAATTCTTCATAATCATGAGACTCAGATTCGGAATCGGAATTTACCTCGGTTCCTTGCTTACTTGAAGTGAAACTTGATGATGCGCCTTCATCAAATCTACTCACCAAGCAAAGATTGGCTTCTTCCTCATCACTTGATGTTCTTGAGCTTGTCTCTTTGTTTTCATCCGGTGCATCCCACACTATGTAGGCTCTTTTGCCCTTTTTCTTTTCATCTTTATGTCTCTTAAGATACTCAGGACAATGAGGTCTTATGTGACCTCTCTTACCACATTCATGACATTTAATTTTATCTTTTGAAGAACAATTTCTATGGTAGGAGTCCTTAGGTTCCTTTATTCTTTTTAAATCATTTTTATTTTTAAAACATTTACGGAACCTCTTTGCTAGTTTTTGAAAACTTTCATCATCTAAACTAGATTCGGAGTCATTACTAGAGCTAGAGGAATCATCACATACCTTAGTTGATTTTGTGGTGGTCTTTAGTGCGATTCCCTTCTTTTTCTTATCCGACTCCTCATGCAAAGTTAGACGTCCTAGCTCCATCTCATGCTCTTGAAGCTTTCCAAAGAGGGTTGCAAGATCCAAAGTGTCTAAATCCTTTGAATCCATGATAGCTGTGACCTTGGGTTGCCATTCCCTGCTTAAAAATCTCAATACTTTGTTAATAACTTCAGAATTAAGAAATGTTTTACCAAGAGCTATGAGATGATTTATGATATGAGTAAATCGCTTTTGCATGTCATTAACTGACTCATTAGGGAGCATGCGAAACAACTCATATTCATGCATTAATGTATTTAATCTAGCCCTTCTAACCTCGCTTGTCCCTTCATGAGTAAGTTGTAGAACGTCCCACATTTGTTTCGCATTTTTACCATGTGAAACTCTGAAGAACTCATCATAAGACAAGGCGGACGTGATGATGTTTTTAGCTTTCAAATCATAGGAAACTTTCTTTTTGTCATCATCATTCCAACTTGCCCTAGGAATTTCTACAACTTCATCATTTACTTTTCTTTTAGGTATATAGGGACCATTTTCAATTGCATTCCAAACATCAATATCAATAGCTTCAATAAATATTTTCATTCTGGCTTTCCAATAAGCATATCCTTCACCATTAAATAGTGGAGGACGGTTTATTGAAGAGCCTTCCCCTCCAAAAGGATTGCTAGAGCCCATGGTTTCCTTAAGGATCTTTTCGAAAAAGTTTTTACACTCGATCTTTCGACCGAGCTCTGATACCACTTGTAGGAAACCAACAAGCGGCCTAACAATTTAGTAGAGGGGGGTGAATAGTAAATTGAAGTAACGATACTAATTTTTCGAATGTAATTGATAATAACAAATTACGCGCTTACTGTTTTAAAACAAAAATAATTTTCTGTCCAAAAATGAATGAACTACTTGATTAGTTGATGGACTACTCGAGTAGTGCGTGTCAATTCAGACAGATAACAAAGTTTTCAAAAGCTGGGTTTTGCTAACACAAAGCCAAGAACAGAAGCGGATGATTTGCTATCTTAAGGTTCTGAAGAAAGATTAAATATCAGAAATAAACTAAAGCAATAAAAGATAGACACAGAGAATTATTATACTGGTTCACTCTCTACCCACTTGAGAGCTACGTCCAGTCCCCCCTAAACCATAGGGAGTGTCTACTAATAATCAATTAAATTGGATACAAACAGGATTAATTAGTGAACCTCACTCAATCTAATCCTAACCCTTCAAGAGTGTACCAAACTCTTGAACTTTACCCCAATTTCAATTGATTCTCTTTTGAAGAACCTCTTCAACCTTCCACAAAGAGAGCTTCTTGAAACCTTCAAGAACACCTTCTCCCTTTAGCAGTCGAGCCTCTTGAAACCTTCAAGTGCTCCTTCCTTTCTTCAATGGAGTAATCAGATCACAGCGAAGCGGCTCCAAACAATCTCAATTGACAATGAGTAAGAAAGCTAGAATACTAGAATGAGATTGATTCTTAGAAAGGGATTGGATCAAAGGTTCTTTTTGGGTGAAAGGTTTGAAAATATTTTTGCTCAAGATCCATGTGGCTCTTGTTGAAGAGGTAATCATTATATGGTGTTTTCAAATCACCAGAATCAGGGAGGAGCCTAAGAAAATTAATAAGGAAAGATTCTCCCTTGATTGCCTCTTCAACAGCCATATTAGAATTAAAATACTGACAGATCTGATACGTACTACTCGAGTAGTTGGAGCACTACTCGAGTAGTGAGAAAATTTGTGGACTCACTGTTTCTCAAGCTACTCGATTAGTTCAGCAACTAATCGATTAGTTTGAGAACTAATCGATTAGTCAACAGACTACTCGAGTAATTTGTGGAGACAGTGAGCAGACTAATTTTCATCAATGCAGGCTACTCGAGTAGTGCACAAACTACTCGAGTAGTCACTGCTACTTTCTTAAAGAATAATGTTAAAAATGATTTTCCAAAAGTCCTAGTCCCTTTCTAAGCTTTTTCAAATATTTAACTTAACTAGTATTCATGCTAACTAACTCATAATCGCTTGAGTAACATCCTAAGTCTACCACCCACACTCAACATAAATATAAAATATTACAAGGGAGCGGGAAATGGAAAACTTCTAAATGGTTGTTGTTGCTTTGTCTTCATCAAGGACAACTTGTTGATTTATTTGTCTTCATCAAAACCTTTTTGATTCTACAATGATTCAGTAGAGAAATCATAACCAAGTGAGAAAAAGGGTTAAGGAAGATGACTTAGAGTAGAAAACTGTGAAAAGAAGCAAAAATGGAGGGGTAATTGATTACTCGTGATGAAGTAATCGATTACAAGCCCTCAGTGAAAAGTCATTAAAAAGTTGCATTGAAGGGTAATCGATTACTCTTGGAGTAGGTAATCGATTACTGAGCCTCTGTTAGAAACACTAAAATGTTTCATCAAATTGTAATCGATTACTTTTTGGGCAAGTAATCGATTACAGGGCCTCAGGTAGGAGTTCATAAAATGTTGCATTGAAGCAGTAATCAATTACTTGGCTAGGGTAATCGATTACCATTGGTGTCAGTACAAAAAAAAAAGAAAAAGGGTTGTACGAAAATGCATTTAGCCACACAAATGGAATCTTCTTTTGTGGACTTTAATTCATAGCCACACAATCTTCTCCAACTAAAATAAAACAAAGCACTCACTCTTAATTCATTCTCACTTCATCATCATCAACTCATCTCTCTCCCTCTTCTCTCACACGACTTTGCTCCCTCCTCCACCAAGTCCATGTTTTTCTTGTCCTTCTCTTCAAGCTTCTAAGGATTGTTCTCAATCATCATCAAGCTCTTTTGGTAAGCTTTGTTTTTCTCTCTTTCCCATTTATGCCATACGAATTTTATCTCTCCCTTCTTCTCTCATAAAAGTTGAACCCCCCATTTCTAATGGGTTGTCACACTCTCATGTCCTTCCTTTGTTTCATGGTTTAAAGGAGATCAAGCTCTCTCTTCCTTCCACTCACTTCACTTGGGAGCTCCTTGTTGAGGCATACAAGGGATTTGAGGCTAAGATTGGTTAGGGTTCCACTCTCTCTCCCTGATTAAGGTAAGGGGGTTTGTGTTGCTTGGCTCTAGAAAGGGTTTTTAGTTATCCATAGTGGTTGCTAGGGTTTGGGTGATAGGGCTTAGCTTAAGGAAGTAAAACCCTAGGTTAGAGAATGTTTAAAAATATTTTAAGGAAGAAATTTGTGAATGAAATCCTAGGTTGTGTGTAGAAATAATTGTGTGCTCTTGACACTAAATGTATTATGTATTGGTAATGAAATTTGTGTGTTTTGATGATGTTATTGGATTTGGTTAAATGTTTGATAAATTATATGATTATTGGAATTGCCATGTAAAACTTAAGAACGGCTAATAAGCGACTATAAAGGCTTTATGAAGACAAAACAAGGTGTATGTTTGTAATGGGACCTTCTGCAGTGGAATTGATCTTTGGATACACTAGAACACTAGGTGCCCTGTTAGGTGTTCCAAATGACCTGTTTGGGGCAATTAGTAGCAAAATGTCCCGGCTGTCCACAATGAAAACAAAGCCCTTCTCTTTTGCGCGAATCCAGACTCCAGCATACTCCTCTGTGTCGCTTTCCACAATGCTGGCAAGCTGGGATAGAATCATAAGTAATCGCCATCTGACCAGTCCCCCTTGGGGCTGCAGCTTTTGCATTAGAATATGGACCTGACCTCTGCATCGGACCCTTGCCCCTAACAGGACCAACAGATTTCTGAGATGCTTTGCTATGCTCTTTCGCCATCTCCTACTTGAGTGCACTTTCATAAGCACTTGTCATGTTAACCAGTTGGGAAAGATTAACAATGCCCTAATATGTGAAAGCAGTTCTAATCTTGGCATGAAGACCAGACTCAAATTTGATGCAGTTAGTGCGCTCGTTTGCGTCCCTGTAGCTGCCTGAGTATAGGATCAAATCCTCAAATCGTGCTGCATATTTACCGACACTCATGTTTCCCTGCTCCAACTTGAGAAAAGCCATCTCTTTTTCCCTCCTGACATCCTCTGGAAAGTACTTCCCCAGGAAACGGATCTTGAAGAGATCCCAAGTGATGGCTTCATTTGTTGCCTCCAAGACCCTCCTCTGATGCTGCCACCAATGCTCAGCTTTGCCAGATAGAACATATTCCACCAATCTAACATAGTGATCCGCTGGCGGTCGCAGTGAGCGGAGAATCTTCTCCATCTCCTGGAGCCACTTTTGAGCTCCATCTGGATTGTAACCCCCTTCAAACCTCGGTGGGTTGCTCTTTCTGAATCGAGCCATCCATTCAATCTCGACCGGAGTTGGTGGTGGAGGTTGTAGGGCTGCTGCTGCAGCGGCTGCTATGTTCTGGGCTTGATTTTGCTGCATCTATGCGAGATTCTCAGTTTGGTTCTGCTGATCTTGGGCCTGGTTTTGCTGCATCTAAACCAGAGTCTCAAGGAATGTAGTAATTCGATCATTGTCGGCCCGCCTCCCTGCCATATTGGTTAGCCATGGAGGGACAGCCAGTTAAAGATCGAATAGTCAAATAATTATATATACATATATATACTACTACTAACTTAAACACCTAACTTTACACTTCGATTACTCGCTTGATGAGTAACCATGGGAGTAGTGAGTTCACACTCCAACGGCCGAGGGAAACTGCTCTGATACCGTACATGTAACACCCTATTTATACTTACCCTTAATTACCCCATAAACAAAAATAGCGACTTTAAAATTTCTTTTTAAAACTATTTGACTTATAAAAATCTCTGTCAATTCGGACAGAGTTTCCTTTTTTATTGGATATTCCAAAAATTAAGTTTTCCTGTAACCTGTGCAAATCAAATATATTTTATTCATCCAGAGCCAACAGGGCTAAAATATCGAGGAGCATCGAATGCATCCACATCATAATCTAATTACATCAGAGATAGCAGTAAGCATGAATGAGTTGTGGAGTTGTTTAAGTTTTCCCAAAAAATGCACTCCCCACCAAAGGAAGTGGTCTTGGATAACCCAAAAAGAATGATGCTTTACAATGCATATACAAAACGACAACAGCACACACAAAACCCAAAATAACCAGGACGACAAAAGTCCTAAACAACCACTATCTACTCTCCCTGTGAGGGAGAGTGCACCTGCTCGGCCGGGGAAAATGCAAGCTCAATCTCAGTACCTGTAAAAATAGTAAGGAGGGGAGCATTACATATAAAATAGAAAGCAGTGTCTAAGTAGACACAGTAACCTACCAAGCCAAACACAATTAGATATTTAGCACATGTAATCTCATTCAACCATTCCATAATCATGCTCATACACATTTAACATTTACATTTTTATTACCATTATGATATAATAGTCCGTTAGTCTTTTCATGATTCATTCTCTTCCTTATTTTTACTCTTTTCTCTTATTTGCACCACTAGGAATTGGTTGCTCCTGCTAGGGCATTTGTACACCCATTAGGGACTTTACACCCATCAGGACTTTTGGTCACCCATTAGGCATCACCCTATAACGAGAAATGTTGAACTTAGTTTTTCAAAAATAAGTTACTATATTTGTATTCCTTAAAGAGTGTCCTTAGGGTACTCATTACCACAACTCTTAAATGAATACTCTATATGTTCCATTTAAGTGTCATTTTAGCAAAAAAAAAATTATTCCTTTATAAGTGTCCTTTTGAAAAATCATTACAACATTAATTACTTTTTTACATTTAAATCTTTACTTAATTAAGAAGATAGATAATAAGTGGAAAAAAAAAGTTAATACAATTATAGAGTTTAATTATATTAAAAGAGATAAAGGCCTAATTAGGTAAACACCGTATTAATTTAATTAAAAAAGCACATTAACTATATTCATTCATTTGAATTTTATACTCCAAAAGGATACTTAAAATGAAACGAAAGGAGTATATACTTTCTCATTTCTTTAATACAGATTTTTTTTATAAGAAATTCATTTTTATCGAAAAAAAAAAATTTCATTAATTTTGTTAGTATATGCTTTTTTCAAAACTACACCTATAATTGTTATTTTTTGGTAGAAGTATAATCTTCATTCCAACTTGCAAAAATTACAACTCAGTCCATCTAACTAAATGAATTTCCCACCTACTATGTAGGGTTTAAATTCAAATTAGCTAGGAAAAAACATATTAAATCTCTAATAAAATTCTGGTAACAACTACCTTATTGGACCAACTTCTAAAATTTGGCATACATAAAGAAATTCTTAAAGCAAACTCTCTAATCAAAAGAACAAAGACTTCTTCTGGCTTCTTCTCCACGGTTGTGAATTGTCTTCTATTCCTTTCTTGCTAAATGTGATAGACACAAGCACACATAGCCGAATATATGAATTTTCTCCTCACCTTTTCTTTGAATGAATTCTTCAGCCATCTACACCAATTGTGGAACTTGGAATAACATTTATCAATGCAACACCAATTACAAACTAGATCCAGCAAAGTGCTACTCCAAGGACATTCAAACAGCAAATGATTTCTTGTTTCCAGGGCCTGCTTACATAGAAGGCATGCATTCTGAATTTGCATAAAAGAGGCAATCCAGTCCTTGGTCTTTAACCTGTCATGCATGGCTAACCATATATAAAGGAATGTCTTGGAATTGAGGCCGAATTCCAGACTAAGTTGTGCATCTCAAAGGTGGCTTGTGACCCAAGCAACACCTTATAACCTTCCTTTATAGAGTAATTCCTTGTATGCTGCCCCAACCATACTCCATTAATGTATCCAGAGCTCAACCTATCTCAAGCTTTTAAAATTTGCTTCCAATGCCAACTGGATGCAATTGTAGGTTGACAAGTCCAGAATGGAGAATCCTTTAAGTAAATGGAACTTATCCATCTTACCCAAAGTTGGTCTTTTCCCATTGCCAAACACCAAACTTGCTTGCCCACTGCTGCAATGTTCCAAAGCCTGATGTTTTGGAATCCCAACCCTCCATGCCTTTTATGCTTGCACAAATGCACCCAAGCAATTGAGGCTTTAGGTCTGCCATTTTGATTAACTCCCCATAGGAAGTCCATGCACCTTCTCTCAATCTGCTTTATCACTGCAACTGGTATAATGAAAGCACTGGCCCAGTAGGTGTGCAATGTTAACAAAACAGAATTTATGAGCTGCACTCTAGCTTGATAAGATAGGTTCCTTGAGGACCAAGTTTCAATTCTCCTTGTGACTTTGTCAACTAGAAACGTACTTGTTGACCACTTCTTTGTTGTCAAAGGCATCCCAAGGTATTTCAGAGGGAAAGTACCCTTTTGAAATCCTGTGATTGCTTGAATCTGCCTTTGCTTTGCCTCATTCATCCCTGCCAAGTAAATCATAGACTTCTGCTGGTTTACATAGGGTCCAGAGCTGAGTGAGAATTGATTGAATGCCTCAGACAGGATTTTCACACTATCTTCTTGCCCTTTACAGAACAACATAAAATCATCTGCAAAAGTCAAACAAACCAAGCCAGATTCCTTGCACTGAGGATGATATCTAAATCTGTTGCTCCTTGCTGCTGCTTTTAGCTTCCTATTCAACATTTCCATGGCCAAGACAAAAATGAGGGGAGATATGGGATCTCCCTGTCTAAGATCTCTTGTGCTTGTGAATCTACCACTCTTCTGCCCATTCACCAATAAATTAAAGGAAACAGTTGAGATGCACTCCATAATCCAATTATCAAACTTCATTGGAAATTTCAGTGCTTGTAGCATTTCACTGATGAAATTCCAGCTTAAACTATCATAAGCCTTTTTGATGTCAACCTTCATGAGGCATCTTGGAGAGACTCTCTTTCTTCTGTACAGCCTCAACAATTCTTGACTAATCAGAACATTCTGAATAATGCTCCTGCCAGAGACAAAAGCAGCCTGATTTTCATCCACTAGGCCAGCCAGCACCTCCTGCAATCTATTACATAAGACCTTAGATACAATTTTATAAACTGTATTACATAGAGAAATGGGCCTATAATCTGCAGCTGTTGCAGGACTATCAGATTTGGGCACAAGGATAATAGTAGAGCAGTTAACTTCTTTTAGCATTCTCCCTGAGCTAAAAAACTCATTAACTGCCTTCATGCAATCAGTTTTAATCATTGGCCATACTTGCTTATAAAAACCAGCACCATACCCATCAGGGCCTGGTGCCTTATCAATGTGCATAGACATTAGGCTATTAGTGATCTCATCTTCTGTTACAGGCCTCACCAGCCTTAATTGATGCTCTATTGACAAAATACTTCCCTATAAGACTTCTTCATCAGACATAGACCAGATAGTACTAGGACCAGTTAGAAGATTCTTATAAAAATTATGGAATACATCAGTAATTTCTTTCTGATCATTCAGGACAACACCAGTTGCATCTTGAATTGACAAAATTCTGTTCTTGTAGGCCCTGATTTTAATAGCTTGGTGGAAAGCTCTTGTATTCTGATCACCATCTTTAAGCCAAAGCTCCTTGGCTTTTTGTTTTAGAAAACTAGTGGCAGCATCAATCACTCTAACATACTCCTGGTTTGCCTCCTTTTCTAACTTTTGCAAATGAACATTAAGAGGATCATTAGCTAGGTTAGCTTGGGCAGCAAGTAGCTTACCTCTGAGCACCTCTTCTTGCTTATCAATGCTATGAAACTTCTGAGAATTAAGAGCTTTAAGTGGAATTTGTAGCTTCTGCAGTCTCCTCATAAATTTGTACATTTCACTACCCTCCAAGTCCTCCTGCCAGACAAATTTGACAATATCAGTGAAAGCTTCATCAGTTCCAAGCATATTAAAGTACTTGAATCCTGAATTCCTTCTAATACTGCTAGTCTTCCAATCAATTATAAGTGGTGAGTGATCTGACACCCCCTCATTCAGAAAACAAGTTTCCACCTCAGGCCAAGCATCAATCCAATACTCATTAATCAATGATCTATCCAATTTACAATATATCCTGTCATTCTCTTCCTGTTTATTACACCAAGTGTAAAAACACCCCTTATGCTGCATATCAACAAGCTGGCAAACATTCACACAGTTTCTTAGAGGCTGTAACTGATTAGGATCTACTGCTAACCCACCTAACTTCTCATTAGAATGCAGGAATGTGTTAAAATCCCCAACTACAAGCCATGGCAAATGTTGGTTGAGCCCTGATGCAATCAGAAAATTCCATAACTGGTTTCTGCCCATCTCATCATTTAAACCATAGACAAAACTCACCAAGAACATAATTGGCTTATGCTTGTGAGCCACCCTACAGTGCACAAATTGATTACTGGTGTTAAGCACATCAACATCAAACATGTCCTTTCTCCATACCACCTAAATGCGGCAAATTTCACAATGCTCCAAATTTATATAAGACCCCCAGCCAGGAAAAAGTCTATCATTCACCATCTGAAAAGAATTTGCTCTAAGTTTGTTTTCCAGAATAGCCATTATTCCTATATTATAATCACACACCAACCTTTTTATTTCCTTTTGTTTTCGAGGGTGGTTGATCCCTCGAATATTCCAAGAGGCAATACTATCCATTAACAAGATGAGCTTTTGAAGCCTCACCTCTTTGCGCCTGCAGCTTTGCTATTGCTTTTCTTCTGGACTTAGCTGGAGTCCAATTGTCTTCTTGGCTATCTGGCACTGTCTCTACCTCTTTATCAATCTTAGTGGAATCAGTTGCATTTGTCAAATTTTCAGCCTCAGTTCTATCCCCACCAACCACCAATTCTTGAGACTTTGAAACTGCCTCATTCTCTTTTGTAACTGCCCCTAGCGCATTTTGATCATGGTGATCACATTCAACCACCTCAGGGCCTTTGTCTTGTTTCTGAATTCCTTCTTGTGCACTTTGAGTCTTCTTTTGAATCCAAACCTTCTTAGTCAATCTTTTGCAGGCTTTACTATCATGGCCATACATTCCACAAGTTGCACACAAGCAAGGCTTCCACTCATAGGTTATTTCCTGATTCAACAAGTTTCCCCTATCATCTTCAAAGAAAACTTCCTCTGGCAGTGTGTGTGGATTCACCTCAATAAGCACTCTAGCATAGTTTATTCGGTTTCTATCTCTGGTATTTTGATCTACCATTATAGAGGTGCCTACAAGGCTAGCAATTTTACTCAAAGATGCTGCTCCCCAAAATCTCAAATTGAGATCATGCAACTGGATCCACACTGGCACTGAATCAAGCTCGCTCTTCTTCATTGGTTTTCCATTCCATGGAGCAAGTATGATCGGTTTTTTATCAAAGTGGTATATGCCAACTTCCATCACAGCATTTCTTGCCTCAATCGTGTTAAATCTCACTATGAAGGTTCCATCATTGTTCATGAGGATTTTATCTATCCCATGATGGCCCCATGCTTTCTTTAGAAACCCTTGCATCACCATGTATGGGGGCCTAGCCCCTAAAACGTAACAAATAAGTGCATTTTGCCAATAGGTTTCTTCTGCTTCCACTTCATTAGCCTCAATCCTGCAAAACGATCTTCCTTCTTTCTCTTGTGGTTGCACAAAGCTTAATTTCTCCCCTGCGTTTCTAAGTTTAGAGATGTCAAATGAATCCCATATCGATGGCCTCTTTACGTTCACATGGCCTTCTTTTTCATTCACTGGCTCATTCACATTCACAGTTGCACCACTGCTTTCACCAATCCTCTTCTCAGAAGTATCATTAACATTTACTTCAATTGGCATACTATCACTATTCTTGTTTTGCACCCTTGCTCGAATCAGCTCCAAGCCATGCACCAAGGACTCGAGTTGCTTAGGGGTTAAGTTATCAATAGCGGCTAAGTCCTCATCATCGAGTTTCGAGAGATCAAAAGCAGTAGGTAACATATCACGCTTAGGTGGAGAAGAACGACGATCAGGTTGTGATAAAGGGGTCTTAGGAGGCCTTCCCCTCCTCTTGGCCATGGTGGCCACGCCGGCAGACATCTAGGGCGGAACCCTAATTCTTTGCCAGGAGAGAGAAGAGAGGAAAACCCGAAAAGTATTTTACTTGGTTTGATATCCATAAAAAGTATAATTGTTATTGAAACCATAAAAAGTGATAAGTAAATGAGGATATTTGTAAAAAGAACTGATTACTCTATCTGTCCCAAAAAGTCAATGAAATTTTAGAAAAGTAAATAAAAAAAATACTCCATCCGTTCCAATTTAATTATCATTTTAAAAATTGTTGGAAACCAACAAGCGGCCTAACAATTTACTGGAGGGGGGTGAATAGTAAATGGAAGTAACAATACTAATTTTTCCGGATATAATTGATAATATTAAAAATATACACTTGTTGATTAAAAAGAAAAATTGTTTCT